>OY728137.1:1001944529-1004344529 GCA_963277665.1 Viscum album
GTTAGAGTATTGTTTGTATTGTACTTTACTTAAATAAATGCCAAATTTTGATTCTTGTGGTGTTATGGGCCCTATTTAATTATAAATTTGTGAATCAAGATCCCATTTTCTCTTGTCTATGAATATAAGAGATGCCAAGCTTTGATTCGCGTGGATTATGGGCCCTCACGGATCAAAATTTGGCACCTCTTTCCCTGGGCTTCTGTGTTTTTTGGGATTATGTGCAGTTTCTGAGCTACTTCCTAGAAAAACACAGAATACATGGTGTGTACTTTTTGACTACACACCGTGTAGTTTTTAGACAGTGTCACTGATCGTGTGAGTAGGGACACGCTGTTGAAGAAATTCCTTCCGGAACACGCCGTGTACGGTAGGTAAACGCCATGTAGTTTCGATCCTTGTACCCGGCCGTGTCACTAACAATAAGGGACGGGGAAGCATGGGTAGAACACGTCGTGTTGGTGAGGAGCACACCTTGTAGTTTTGTTCAGGTACCCGGTCGTGTCACGAACAACACGGGTCGGTGTTACCTTCTTCCATAGACGCCGTGTGGGTAAAGAACACGCCGTGTAGTCTTGTCCCGGGTACCAGGCCGTGTCAAAAACAACACGGGTCGGTGTTTACTTCTCTTAAACACGCTGTTTTTGTTCGTAACATGCCGTGTAAGGGTCATCCATGTAGACGACCGTTTAAATAACAACACAGGCCACTGAGACCTTTTCTAGTACATTCTGTGTACCTAGGGAACACACAGTGTAGTCTGGGGTTAGTTTGGACTATGTGGGTTAGCCGTGTAGGGAGAATCAGGTAGGGGAATAGAGTTAACGTACACACCATGTAGTTTTTGTACATGCTGTGTAGTTTGTGGTGTTACATGAACAGTAGTGGTAGGAGTACATTCCCATGTTAATGGATTTAAGGGACACTCCATGTAGCTTTTATACATGCCGCGTAGTCATGCCTTGAAAAACATGAATATTTATCCCCCCTGTTCCAGTTTTGTACTCCTGTGTTTTCATTCCTTGTTAATTCTGATCTAAGGTGTGCTTTTGATCTTTCAGAGCTATGTCTCCGAGACATCCTCCAGTTGTACGTCAATTTCCAAACGGTGATCCGACACCAGATATGGACGATGAGGGACCTCCTGTTGATCCTCCTGCAGATCCTTCTATTGTTCCAGCCTTAGCACCAGCAATTATACCCATCATAGGCACTGATGCATAGTTCAGGGAGGATTTCCTGAGGATGATACAGAATTTTCAGGGAGCGCCACCTCATGTCCAGTCGATGGCTGGGTTGACGGGGGTTTTCAGCAACAGCCTCCTTCTAATTTCTCAGGGTATGGAGTAACACATGATGTTGGGTCGTGGTTTGAGGCCACCCTTACTATCTTCAATCACCTAGAGATACCTCCGGAGAAAAGGGTAAATTTGGCTACTTATATGCTCCGGGACACTGCCAAGAGGTGGTGGGAGGTGATCTCACAGTCAGGGCGCCTGCAGGGTATGTCATGTGGTGAGTTTTGACGTAATTTCTATGACTACTTCTATCCAGAGACCCTGAGGGCCGATCGAGCTTGGGCGTTTATGAGACTGCAGTAGGGTACTCTTTCTGTCATGGAGTAATCATCCCATTTTACTGAGCTACATCTAATCACACCGATCCCAGCAAGTGATGAGTTGTTCCTTTCTAGGAAGTTTGAGGATGGTCTTAGGTAGGAGATCCTTTCCTAGGTGAATATCTTTCAGTTGACTTCAATATCCTCCATCGTCAACCAAGGGCTGATCACTGAGCACAATCTGAGGGATTCTGGAGCAGTGAGCCAGGGTGGTTTGACATCCAGAGCTGGTGTTCCTCTACGGATAGTAGGAAGCGTTGCAGAGAGTCTTCTTGAGGAGATCGGGTTTCACGGGATGTGTCTTCTGGCAGCCAGGTTGTATGCTACTAGTGTGGTAGGAGTGGGAATACTAGGCCTCAGTGCCAGATAGATCCGTTGGAGTGCTGATCTTGAGGCAAGATGGTCCATCTTCATCATTTTTGTCAGATCTTCTCCCCTTCAGCTAGTGGTAGGGGTTCTTCTATGACCCCATGTTCTAGAGATTCTTCGCCAGCTTCCCACCAGTTTGGGAATTGGAGTTCTTCTGGTCGTTCAGGCTGAGGTGCAGGTCGCGGCTATGGTGGTCAGTCACCAGGTCATCAACGACAGCAGAGTGGATCTGCTCAGAGCAGTTAGCCAGGGGCGCAGGGCTGTGGTGCTGGCCAGTCTTTTTCCGTGGAGCATACCTATCAAGATCAGGATCCCAACCCTTCTATAGTTCGAGGTACGATCTAAGTAGCCTCAGTTTTATATTCATCTCTTTTCGATGCTGGTGCTTCCCATAGGTTTATCTCTGTTTCTGTTGCGGGGAGCCTTAGGATCTGTATCGTTTTGTCCGCCGGCTTTTTGACTATTGACACGCCTTTGGGAATGAGGACATATAGTGTACGTCAGTGCAGAGAGTTCCCTCTTGAGGTTGCAGGGTGTCATTTCTTATGGGACCTCTATGTCCTAGAGATGATGGTCTATGACGTCATTCTCGGTATGGACTTGTTGGTTCCCTTCCAGGAAGTCTTCGATTGCTATCACCATAGGGTGAGTTTCGTATCACCAGAGGGAAGATCTTTCCTCATCGAGGTGAGTGGGATGTCCATGCGGGTAGAGCAGGACCATATCATCATGGGCTAGGGGAAGTTACAACCCAGATTTCCAGTCTTTATCTGCATGATCAGGGGACTTCAAAGTTAGACTTTCTTCTAGTGGAGGATCATTTCAGAGATGTCTTTCCAGAGGACTTTTCAGGTTTTCCTCCAGAGCCCGAGGTAGAATTTTCTATTGAGATTGTTCCAGGAGTGGCACTATTGTCCATTCCTCTTTATAGGATGGCTACACCTGAGTTGTATGAGCTCAAGAAGAAGTTGGAGGAGTTGCAGGCAAAGGGATTCATCAGAACCAGTATTTCTCCTTGGGGTTCGCCTGTCCTATTTGCGATGAAGGAAAATGACACCCTTCAGCTCTGTGTGAATTATTCGAAGTTGAACTAGTTGATAGTCAAGAACCGATATCCCTTGCCGAGGATTGATGATCTCTTTGATCAGCTTTGAGGAGCCCGGGTGTTCTCGAAGATCAATTTGAGGTCCGGTTATCATCATTTGCGCGTTAGACCATCAGATATACCTCTGACAGCCTTTAGGAGCATGTATGGTCTATACAAGTATACCGTCAGGCCGTTTGGTCTCAAGAATGCGCTAGTAGTTTTCATGGCACTGATGAACTGAGTGTTCCATCCCTACTTGGACTCCTTCTTCGTGGTCTTCGTGGACGATATCTTGGTGTACTCTTGTACTCGACATGAACATGCTACCCATCTTGAGATCGTTCTGAGTACACTAAGAGAGCATCTAATTTATGCTAAACTCTCTAAGTGCCACTTTTGGATAGATCAGATTCAATTATTGGGTCATGTTATCTCAGAGGCTGGAGTATCTGTGGACCCAAAGAAATTGAGAGCTGTAGTTTCATGAGAGCAACCAAAGAATGTCTTTGAGGTACATATTTTCCTTGGGCTGGATAGATACTACAGATGCTTCATTCAGGACTTCTCATGCCTAGAAACACCGATGATAGGTCTGAACAAGAATGGGGAAAGGATTTTATGGTCATATTCTTTTGAGTCCGCCTTTCTGGAGCTGAAGGGGAGGTTGACGTCAGCACCGATACTAGTCTTTCCAGAGCCAGGCAAGATCTACACTGTTTTTTGTGATGCATCAGGTATCAGGCTAGGAGCTGTGCTTATTCAGGGAGATGGATTCGTTACGTACAGGTCTCGGTAGTTGAGGCCACATGAGTGGAATTACCCTACGCACGATCTTGAGTAGGCAACTGTTTTTCATGCCTTACACTATTGGAGACACTACCTTTTGGGAGAGCACATTGTGGCTTTCACCGACCACAAGAGACTTAAGTATATCATCACTCAGCGTGATCTGAATCTGAGACAACATATGTGGGTTGATTCTCTTCAGTCCTTTGACTTCGAGCTCGCTTATATTCCAAGAAAGGTAAATGCAGTGGCAGATACGTTGAGCAGAAGAACTCATATTCAGGCAGTTCAGGAGGTCAGCAGTGAGTGGAAGCTTATGGCTCTGTTCTTTGAGATGCACTTGGAGGTTTACGATAGACAAGGATAGACCTTTCTTTCTTCTGTAGCTATTACCTCTACACTTCTTGATCGGGTATGGATGAGGTGACTATCGTATTTAGAGGCCTTAGTCCTGTGGGAGAGTGTGTCAAGACGGGACCCTCTTTCTAGATGGACAGTGGGAGAGGATGAGATCTTGTGTTTCTAAGGATGCGTATGGGTTCCAGCAGACATACGTGAGGAGCTGATGCATGATTTTCATTCCTCAATTTTGGTAGTTCACCCTGGCGTCACCAAGATGTATCAGGATCTTCATTGCCAATACTGGTGGCCAGGTATGAAGAGATATGTGGCTAGTTTTTTCATGATATTTTCTACTTGTCAGCAGGTGAAAGTAGATTATCAGTGATCAGTAGGGATTTTACAGCAGTTATCCATTCTGTAGTGGAAGAGGAATGATGTCGTGATGGACATCGTGATCGGGTTTTTGATGTCTCTTTGGGGAAATGATGCTATCTGGGTTGTCGTCGACAGACTCATGAAGGTCGCACACTTCTTTCCAATCAAGGAGACCTTCAGTGTTGATGATTTGGAATAGTTGTACATCCAAGAGATCATCAGTCTACATGGATTTCCACACTCCATTATTTCAAGATAGGGATGCACGCTTCACTTCTCGGTTCTGGAAAGGATTTCAGAAGGCTTTGGGTACACAGGTACTTTTCAGTACAACATACCATCCCCAGACTAATGGCCAGTCTGAGCACACGATCTAGATGCTTGAGGATATGCTCTAATCTTTCATTCTAGACTTTGGTGGTTCTTGGGAGAAGAATATTCCTATGGGGGAGTTCTCCTACAACAAAAGTTTGAAGGCAACCATTCAGATGGCACCATACGAGGCTCTCTATGGTAGGCCATGCCGATCACCCTTATACTGGCTAGAGGAAGGAGAGGCAACTTTGATGGGACCTCTTCTTGTTCAGGAGACCTCTGAGCAGTTAGAGTTGATCTAGAAGAGGATGGATACAACACAGTCTCGACATAAGGCTTATGATGATCAGTTGAGATGACCTTTGGAGTTCAAGGTCGGGGATCAGGTTTTCCTACGTGTCGCCCCGAGGTTGGGACACAAGAGGATTCAGAGATAGGGTAAGCTTTCACCACGGTACGTCAGGACGTTTGAGGTTTTAGAGAGAGTTGGGCTGATTTCCTATCGGTTGCAGCTACCTCGGAGGTACCAAGCCATGCACGACGTCTTCCACATCTCTCAGCTCCGGCATTACTTTTCAGAATAGTCTCATATCTTTCAACCCGAGGAGGTTGAGCTCGAAGAAGATGCGTCATTTGAGGAGAATTATATCTGGATTGTCGATCGGAGTATGAATGTTCTCCGTGGAAAGTTTGTTCCTCTAGTATGGGTGCTATGGCAGCATGGGCGAGTACAGGACGAGACCTGGGAGAGGGAGGCCGATATACAATTGTAGTGGTCAGAGCTGTTCGGGGTTTCTTCTTCTACGCCTTTCTAGGGAAATTCGAGGATGAATTTCTGTAAGGGGGAAGTTTTTAAGAACCCGAAGCTTCGTTTTCAGGTATGTATTCCTTTTTCTGGAGATTTTGAGAAAAAATGTAGTTTTTGGAAATTTTTTAAGTACACGTCGTGTACATTCTATGTATACGCCGTGTACTCTTGTCCCGCTCGAAGCCGTGTGCTGGACATGTCCGGCCACACACACGGTGTGCAGGGGTGATGTGGAGGCCGATTTAAGCGGAGTACAGAAAACCTAGTACACTCCATGTACTCTAAAAGTACACACCGTGTACTTTTTTTTCATTAAATGGACCGGGGTCATGCCTGATTGCCATAAATGTCTTATTATAGGTCTGGTTTGACTAACAGACATTGTATGACCGCAAAACTTCTCCAGTATTCCGACCCTCCATCTGTTGGCTGATTCGATCGCCGTTGATTGCGTTGGAACCGTAGCAGTGAGTTCTTCCTTATTCTTGAGTTCCATTTCGTGATTCTTCCTCCTTTTCAAGTTATCGTGGTTTGAGAATTTGGGGTGTTTTCTCAGATCTACGACGTTCAAGGGAGAATCAGTCATCGTGGTTCAAGTATATCGATATCCTAGGATTGAGGTTGGTGGTTTGTGATTTACTGTTTATAGTCATTGAGTTTTATGCACAAATTCCACCAATACCCGTGAATGGGGTATTGCATGATTACCTTTTTACCCATGTTTTTTTTCTTCCTTTCTTGTATACTGGTGTAGAGGTAATTTGTTCATGTTAGAGGATAATTTGTTATGAATGGATTTATTTCCATGCTTGTTCTATTCTTGACCTTTGGGTCTTGTTGCCTTAGCTATTACACCTGTTTCCATGCCTTGTGTCTATAGGATGGAGTGTTTTGTATTACATGATTGTTTCCCTGTAGACTATTATCCAAGTATCTCTATAGGTGTACTTTGGTTATCCAAGTAGCTATATAGGTGTACTTTGGCCTTATAGAATTATTATTCACTGACTGGCATGTGACTGAGAGATCCTGGTGCTATTGACTATAAGTGATAGACCGAGTGAGCTTCCCAAAGAGTATTAGACATTATAGACTATAGGATGGTAGACCGAGAGAGATTCCTCAGAGAGTCTTGGAAATTAGACTATAAGGGATGGACTAGTGAGCTCCCATAGAGTCTTGTATTTTATTTATATAATAAATGAGGGTAGATAGACCGATCTTCCTCAGAGAGTCTTACCTTGATTGAATTCTCTTTAAGAACCTTCCCAGGCTAGAGAAGGAATTGACCGAGTGAGATTCCTCAGAGATTCTGTGGTATACCTGAGGCTATAGGAGTAATTGAACGAGATATCTTCCTCAGAGAGTCTCTAGACATTGGGGCTAAGAGGGTTAGACCGCGTGATCTTCCTCAGAGAGTTCCTGACAACCCTAGACTATAAGGGGAATTAACCGAGTGAGCTTCCCTAGAGAGTCTTATAATTTTGTATGACCAAGCTAGAGGGGTTAGACTGAGTGCACTGCCCAGAGGTTTGTGGTACTTCTTGGTTAGGACCAAAGGGGATGGTTGCGGGTACTTCCCAGAGGGTTTACTATTTGTGTTAGCTGATTTTCTTCACTGTTGCTGTTGTTTGTGGGTTGATTGTTGTTGTGTATCATCCTGTTTACTGCCTGCTGCTTATTGTTGTTGTTTACTGCTTATTGTACATTTACCTGCCATATACTCACTGATTGTTAGGAACAGATCTTTGGGTGAATGCATACTGGGATTTAGTCTCACACCCTATTTGGGTCATTCTTTTGGACCCAAACAGACTATGTTGTTGTTGGTATAGACAATGGAAAGTTCCCTTCGACTTCTGGTACTTGATTTCTTGGAGAAGGAGAGCAAGGGACCAAGATTTGGCTTGTGATGCTGAGGATCAATTTTTCTTTTCTTTGGTACTTGTTTGGTATTATGGTTTTTCCTAGCATTGAGACTTGTTTGGCTGTTTTCCTAGATGTGTATCTTGCATCATTTTATACATACATATGCGCTCAAGTCTGTCGATTCAGTCTTCCACTTTTTATTATTGATTAGTTATTTTCTTCTTCCATTGTTGCATGTTATTCTTTTCCACTGTGTACTCTACCAATGAGGGCATAGTTTCCCCACTATCACACCCAAGGCCCTCACTGCTAGTCTGCAGCCTCTGGTGTTTGGGGAAATGCACTTGAGGCCATGTGACCAACCAGGTACGGGACACCACTGGGTGGATTCTGGAACTGGGAAGTTACATCAATGGTAGGTACTGGTATGGGAATAGAAGAAATAGTTAGTGGAACAACAACTTTGGATAGGTCAAAACTCATAGGCACAAAATAATTTAATCATTATAGTTCTATTGTGACATCTATCTAAAACACCAATGATCCCTTTGGATATATATATTCTCTAATAGAAAGTCTACATAGCTTTGTTACATTGATACCATCATTAGAATCATATTAGTCCATACCAAATATAACATACCTTGGAAACTTATCTCACTTATCAAGAGATGGGTCCCCCAACATAATAAAAGGAACTCCATATGTCTTAATAAATACAAATTCAACAACTATAGGATCAAAAATAGTATGATTAAAACCCTTCTTCTCATCAACTGACTGATCATTAACATTCTACTCAACAAACATATTCACATCAGATGTATGCACAATATGATCTACATAAATAGGATCAAATGGGTTACTGTATATTCTTTTGGATTCCAAAACATCAATATATTATTCCCTATATATCCCTATAATATATATCAACATTTCAAAATAAGCTGGGTCTCTATTTAGATCAAGAGACAACTGATAAACTAGGAGAAGAAATAATTTTTGGAAGAATCTAAACATCCTTAGCACCTATACATCCACTAGGACCATCATGTTAAAAACCACCACCATTTTCATCTCCATCATAATCATCACCATCTTTTCCATCATTATTTTATTATTTATATTATTTTCTTTCTTCTTCTTCATCATTTTCACCATTCACATCATTTCTAAATTTTCCAGTAGATTTAGAAATTATCTTAAATTGTTCTTTATAAGAAAATTATATTTATTCATCACCACATCCTTCCATTAAAATAGTATCTCAGAAAAGAAGATATCTAAGAGGTGGACCACCATAACAAATAAAAGGATGACTTTTAGGAATATCTCACTCAATAACATCATAAACTAAAAACTCATTCTCTTCATCACTAGAGGTAGTAACATACTCTTATTCCTTATTTGAATACTCAACCATCTCATCTAGATATATGATGTAATCCACAATATTCTATGGTATGTATGGGTGATTAATAGGATTAAAATCCTCATAGATCATTTCATCATCATCAACCCATTGTCCCTTATAGGGGTTCCAACTTATATTAATTATTTTAAAAATAACCATTGTAATGGAAAACCTCTATATTTAACTATTTATTGTTTTTCCCTTAAAACAATACCTTGTCCTATATCATTAAAAAAATTAACTTTATATTAATTATATAATTTTACTTGGAAGAGATCTTACACATCTCTATGATATGAACCACTTGGTATCTACACAGATTAATATTTTCACCACTCCTCATAAGCTAAAAAATATATACAGATTGTTTCCTCATTATGGTGAAATATACTTTTCTCATCCACATCATATGTTGAATTAACTATAAGCTTAAAAAATTCACTATGAAGATCAGTAGCAGTTGATCTTATCACTATCCCATATCCATTCAACTCTACCAAGGAATCCCTGTAAAAAAAGGCATCAATTTCACTTAGAACAGTTCTTTGGTAGACAATTGAAATACCTTGGTGAGGTACTATGATACATAAATCCAACTGTAATTAATAGAAAAAAACTTTGAGACCATTTATTCTTTTGCATACCAAGTCTTCACCTTCCTCAAAAATGGACTCGATATACTGATAGAACTGGTGCACTAAACATGGATACAAGGATTTCTCATTATTAGAGAACCACTCTACCCATCACTAGTTTTGGACAAAAAATAAGTATCTAATATTTTCTTGACAAAAACCACTCATCATGAACATTCATCTCAGGTACCATTATTTTATTTGCAATCTATTGATTCAATGGATTGATGACTAAATTTCCCATTTCCACTTCATTTAAGGAAGTGACTCTTCTAGAGAATATACTATATATCTATTTACTATAACCATAGAAAAATACCATGTGGTTAGGAAGAAGTTAATGTAAGGAAAAAGGTCTAGAGAGAGATGGTCATGGTGAGGCTTTTTTGTAAGGCATGAGGGGGTGAGCATTGAAATTAGACAAATGTTTAATTTATATTATTTAGTGATTTAGGGATATATAAATCATAAAACAACATAATATTTGAATCATAATAAAGTATAAGTAAATATATAAATCATAAAAATAAGTTAGAAATAATGAATCAAAAACAAAAAACACGTAAACACAATGGGGGTTAAACTCTAACTATGGGTAAACTCCAATGGTGGGTAAACTCAAATGGTGGGTAAACTCCAATGATGGGTAAACTCCAATGGGTCGTAAACTCCAATGGTGGGTAAAATCCAACCAAAAATGATGGTTAAGTTATAATTTTGGGTAAACTCTAATGGTTCGTAAACTTTAATAGTGGCTAAAATCCAATGGTGAAAAACTCCAATGGTGGGTCCTAGAAAACATAACCCAAATTTATCATGTCTAATTCATGTTGGATGCATTTTATTCAAAAAAAATTAGAGGATTAGTGTTTGTAAATAGATATAACATATTTTATCACCCTTATCAGTTTGTATTATATTTTTTATGGGTTTTAGTATCCAATTATTAAATCCTTTTTCAATCAATATCTATTTTGAATTCAATAGTTGAAAACATGCTTAATAATATGCAATTGCATAATGGACCAATTTTACAAAAGTTCACTATTTCTATCATAACATTAACTACTACGATCCAAATGTTAAAAATAATTTTTTTAGGATTAGATAATAATTGTTCTTAAATTCATATATATGGATTAAAGGATAAATGTGAGAAAAATAGGCCCAAAATGGGCCCAAAAGTGAAGACATTCTGGAAGGCTAGATTGGACCACCCTTTTTTATTTTGGCCATAACTCGATCATCAGACATCCAATTAGGCTGATTCCACATCCATTTGAAAAATAACTAGAATTAACTCTTATAAATAGAATTTAAAGACATTTTCACACATTTTGTGCAGTCAAACAGTCTAATAATTTAGTAAAAAGTATTATATGAATAATGACCTAGTCCCTTAGCCAATTCACTTATTTTTTGGAACTTTTCATGTATTTTCCCATAAAATCCCCACTAGCATTAATTACCCTATGTTTAAAAACCATAGGGTAGTATTTTAGATCTCTTTATGATCTTATTAAGATATATGGCTTCTTCTACTTCTATGGAGTTCTGAACTTACTATGATCGCCCGGGGAATAACATGATTCAAATCCCAAGATTCATGTTTATATTGTTTTGAATGATCATTTTAATTATTGGTTTATATTTTTTAATTATTCATACTATATTATTATTTAACATATTTTTGTATTGTTATATCATAATTTAGTCATATGATCATGTTTGTGGGTACCCATTCATGTGTTGTTTCAAACATCATTCCCCAATTCTTCTTCCCCCATCCAATTACAATGTAATTGTAGTCCATATAAATCAATTGATCTCTAATAAATACCTAAACTTACATTTAATATCATTAAATATAATTTTTTAGTCAAAGATTTAAATAATATAAAAACTTATATAGTCATCTAGTTCATCATGTGTTTCCTTGCTGAGTTTTTTATGAAGTTGAACACAAATCACCCAATCATCAGTGGTAAGTCGTGAATCATTTTTTCGACTGAAACCTAGGAGGTATCATAGTATAAAATTATTAAAATTATGGTTCTTGGTTTTAAAAAACCAGTATTAAAAGATCTATACACTTTCCCTGAATGATATGAATGATGAGTATCATTAGAATTCCCCGGGTCGATAAAGCTCAATCAAATCTGTCAATTTATTCTTTCTTGTATTACTTTCTTTTATATGATTTCATCTTAAATAGAAAAACAAAATTTAAAAAATACCATCCCCATTTTTCATAATATTAATCTTATTTTAAATTAATTATATAATATTCTATCGATATATGACCTAGGATTCCTTCTATACTACAGAAATTCTAGAAAAAAGAACAACAACTATTTAGACACACATGACATTGTGATAAAATTCTTGTACCTTTTTAATGGATAAAATATTAATTTTTTCCTCTTGTTTATTTCTTTTATTTTTTATTTATTACTCATTTATGTCTTTCCCTTTAGAGACCCGAAGCTTGACATACATGGACATTACATTACTTTTGCAGAATACTTAATACATAAAAAAACAGACACACAAGGACTGTAATATTTTAGTGTCTTTGGAAACTCGGAATATAAAAATTTAATCATGTTGAAAGATCTTCAACATCTCCCATAACAACCTTCCCCTTTTTTTTTCCTTACCTAAAACCTTTATTTATTTCCTGGGGAAAATAAAACATAAAAAGGGTGAGCTCAAATACTCAGTAAGGGAAAACAGAGAGAACATAAAACAATCCATAATCATTTGAAAGAAAAAACATGAACATGAAATCTAAACAATAAAACCTCGAGCAAAGACATAAATATTGGAATTAAGTTAGGCATTTATCATAAAGGAACATCAATCAGGATAAAATAGCTTGGGAATAAAACATGTAATTGTAGAAACCAATCATCACTTTTTATGATTTCCATAGTATCCAAGGCATTGCTTCCAAGACCATCTTAGTGGACAAAGTCCCTTTCTGAATCGAGTTCACTACTCATTCCAGTCCTGTATTACTGAACCAGTTATACTTTCCGTTCCATCCATGTCTATCTCATGAGATATAAATCTTTACCCAATGCATTAGAGGGAGATATAGGTCCAACCCATCTCCTAATGAAATCATTCTTACTTGTGCCACAAAATAAACATACATCATTCATAATAACCCAATAAATAAAATGGGTTTCATAAACATCATCCCATCATCACATAATCCATATAAAAGAAATGGATATCATTTCATAAAAAGAAAAGTGAAACCATGTAAATCATAGAGACATGATACTTGAAATATACACATATGAAATAATGCCATCTTAGAAGAAAAATGGTTTTGATAAAACATTTAAATGATTTCTTGAGGAAAATATCCTTTCTTCTTCAAAATCACCATCTTTTCACAAAATGTCATGAAATTTTAAAAGAAAAGGATTCTGTTGAAAATATTCATGAAATATTTTGGAGGAATCTTCAGGAAAATTAGGCTTTATAAAACCATAAAAATTCATTCACGCCGTATAAGTTAGAAAAACCTTTTTCTCGTAATTTTGTCGGAAAAGTCAAAAAGTACTTCGTAACTTAAACAAAAGAAAAATTCCATACAAACCATGTAGTAAAATTAAAAATTGGTAAAAATGACATTAAACATACATAAATACACTTTTATAAAACATGGACATGGATGATAGCAGTAACCCCGGTAAATACTTACAAATAAGCAATCTCGGATAAAAATGAGATTTGCACAATTATCCCTTACCTTAGGTTCGATATGCTTCGTACGTATCCGAACCTCCTGTATAATGATTTAAATAATTTAATTGACATATTAAGGAATCATATTCATTGTTATTATATCATATATGTTTCACTTATGACTTTATATTACCCGTTCTTTTGTAAATTCCTTGTTAAAGAGCGTTTTGGGTAAAATCGTTTCATTTGTCGTCCGTGTTTTGACTTGTAATTATTCATATGATTACTTAGATCATGATTAATTATTTCCAGAATATAAAAAATTATTTATATATAATATATATTCAGAATATACATATATATAATAGATCGATAAATGGAATGAAATACCCCGTTCATGGAGACGGTAGGCCGTACGTACGCATGAACGTTGTTTTCGTTTCCTCATTGAATTGAATGGAATTAATTGGATGACATACATACATATATATACATAAATACAGTATCATTATTATGTCATATATTTCATGATTACTTATTATATATACTTTATAATCATTTATGAATGGTTAATCATTGAGAATGAATCTCATCACGTCGTGGAGACAATATTCTATACGTACACACGAGCGATGATATCGTTCCCATGATCTTGGAATTTTATTGGAGTGTATGTATACTATTACAGAATCAATATCAATTTACAATAATCATATATAGTTATTATTTACACCATTATACCCATCCAAGTAGGGTGGTGGTGGAAAATAGATTACACCACGGCGTGGAGACGGTATTCTGTACGTACGCACGCGCGGTGATTTCATTTTCCGTAGGATGGATAGATGGTAAAATAGGGTTGTTTCATACTTATAATAACATATCAGTATATGATTGATACTGATGTTATTACGTAATAATGAAACAACCTATGAAGAAGAAGTGAAAGAAGAAATAAAGTTGAAAGAATCGGTAACGGACATTACCTCTTCTTTGAAGTGCCTCTTGGAGACCTCCTCTTAGGGCACTAAAATTGGTCTTTGAAGAAAACCAGAACCTCTAGGATGTTTCTAGGGAATTGGGGAAGTGAAATGAGTAGGGTTTGGCCGAGATTGAATGCTCAGATTGGTGTGAGGAGGAGAGGGAGGAGGTTCCCTTTTATAAAGGAGGAGAGGGGCACCTTTGGAAATATAAGAAATATTAGTTTATATTAAATCCCAAACCGACTTAAAACTTCCAAAATGACTCATATATGAAGATTAGATGAGATAGGGTTTTACTCTCATCAACCAATAAAATTTATACATGTTAGGAATTTATTTTAAAAACTATCAACTTGATTTATCCTTATTTAATCAATTTTATTTTATTTGTGGTAATAACATTCAAAATTGTAAATTATAACAAATAATTAGTTATTTGTTGTGAATTGTCAATAAATAGATACTTTATAATATTTTAGACCATATAAATTTAAATTTATAATTTTTAAATATTTTTGTGATTTTTAAACAATTTTATAATATGTTATATTTATAAAAAAACAATAGTGTCAATTTTGAGACTATTCATTTATTTGAATTTAAATAAAATATATACAGAAGCTATGTTCGAACTAAAAGATTTAATAAAATCATAAAAGTTCATATTTATGTAAAAATTAGTGGAGCACATTAAATAGTTCATATAATATTTATTTTATTATTTTTAAAACCATTTATTTGGCTTATCTTTTAATAAAATAATTACTAAAACATTTTTGTATATTTATTTAATATACTTATTTGTTGCATAAAAATTATAAATAAAATCCTATAATGAATATATATCTATTACCTTTCATAATAATAATTGTACTCGAATTTATCATCTTAAAATCACAATATTTAAATTTTTATATTTATTAAATTATGAAGGTGACAACTTTGGCATCATTTAAAATTAAATAATATAAGTGTCATAATTTCCTTAATAAGGATCCCAATGGTCAACAATTCGGCCCGTGGATGTTTAGGGTTTATATATACACTAATAATAAGTTTTGTGCAGATTTTAGGGCCTTTTTATATGTATTTCCATTTAAATAAAAACTATATTATTTATTTTTCACTAAAAAAATAATTTCTGCATCATTAATGTATAACACAATAAGGTAATTAAATTACTCTTAAAAATTACAAATAAATTACCATGAAAAAAAAAATTATCCTTCAAATGAGTATTTATAACAGAATTTATATTCTGTTTAATCTTATATTAAAATTACTATAATTATTAAAGTTGAGTGAGACATATTTCACTTTCCTTTAAATAAAATAAACTAAAGGTCTTAATCACCTCCAAGTGGGTTCTAATGGATTCCATTTCGACCCAAATATGACTTAGGGAAAATTATAATCATCCAATTGTATTAATACAAGTATTAGGATAATTTTATAATATTATATTTACCCTTAATTACCCAATTTACCTTTTACTATGGTAAAAAAAATTACCGTTGTTACTATTCATAAATTCCAAAAATAAAAAGTAGTATATTAATATAATTCGGACCCACTGATTCCAAATATGGAATCCATTTTTCCAAATTCAATACACAGAAGTTGCAGAAATTAAATTAAAATTAATCTCACTGTCGAAAGAAAATAGGTTTTTGTTTAAAACATTGCAAAAGATTGAATTTATTTAATCAATGAAATCAATGTAAAATCAAGTATAATGACATAAATTATATTAAATGGTAAAAATATACTCTATTTATACTTTAAGAACATTCAATATTATAATTTAACCACATAAGTTATTACGATGAAAAAAGTTCTTATTAATTAAAATATAGCGTGTTTTTACTATTCATTAAATTATGAAAGTTATCAGAATAATATGAAAAAATTATCCAAGGTAAATTTTTTTAATCATGATTCCAAATAATAATTTTATTTTGTAAAATTGAACTTATAAACATATAAAAAACTAGATTTAAAGTGGGTGCGCCATCAAAAGGTGGCAAAACTGCATTTTTTTTAAAATACTTATTTTACCTGAAAATTTTATTTTGTTGCTATACCATGTTCTAGAAAATGTGTAAGATGAATAATAATGTTATAAAATTAGAAATATAGTTAATACTATTCATAACGGCTAGTTCATAATAATATTATAATAATATATCGTTGTTTAGTAAAACCCGGTATTGCGTACAACACACGCTATTGAGGAAGGTCATGATTGCGTGTAATACAAGCCAAGTCAGGGTTGCATGTTGTGCAAAAATCCTTTATTATTTCGTATAACAGAATCCAACCATATTTCATTTATACATTGAATATATATATATATATATATACAATCAATGTTGCGTAGAATGACTATTATAAAACGAACTTGAAATTGTGTGAAACACAATATAAGAATAGTGTTGCCTATAGTTCAAGCTAATAAATTGTGGCGTATAGCACAAGATAATATTTTTGTAGCATAAAACACATGACATCAAATAAATTAAAAATAATACTAATCATAAAATATCGGGTTGTTACATTCTACCCCCCTTAAAATTAATTCCGCCCTCGAAATTGCCCCCAGGGTGCAGCTTAGTTGGTAGCGGCTCTGCGGGGTCTCGGCAAGGTCTCGGGTTAGTGTCTCGTCGAGTTCTTCCCTGTCAGTAGTGTAAGGATTTTCTTGTATTTCCCCCCCTCCCCGACCGTTCTAATAATTTCTCCCTCGAAATTCGTCGGGGTTATACATGGTTTTCTACTTGAAAGTTTCTTTAATTGCAACACACATCGTAAGATGAAATACCAAAACTTAACTTTAAAAACTAAAGTATAAAACGTAACAGTTACCCAAATTAACTAATCGTTGGGTTTCCACATAAGAGAACATAGGTGAAAATATGCATATGGAAGAAAAATTTAACCATCAAGTTTTGATGGGGAGTGCTAGAGGACATGGCTATGAAAAAGCCAATAATCACAAAGCCATAAATTTGCGATGATCTAAGGTACCATCTGATTCATCGGATATTAGTGAACTAGGAAAACATTTTTGGTTTTCAATATCATTTCCCTAAAGTTGAAAATTTTTAATAGAAGATATATTTGCTTGATTTTGGTACAATCTCACTATTGTTCATGCTTTGAACAATTTTCCACTTCATCTCTTAATGAAATGAAGTTGAATTTTTTATTCGTGAAGTGTTAATAGATCATGTTATAGAATGATGGGTCATTCCATCTGTTTTAAACAAAAGGTTAGCCAAAGTTATCAAATATACATAAGTCCATCTATGGTGATGTTAATCATATACGATTCCAAAAATGAACTCATACTTCATATATCATACCTCTTAATGAAATAAAACTAGTTTCTACTAACCAGGGACTTCTTGTAGGCCAGTGGTATGTGATAAAGGCCAGTCTCACTTCAGTTGTGGGTTCCATTCCCATAGCCTTGTCTGGCGCGATGGGCTATCGCCCACCCTGCAGGTTGTCCTTTTTCTAAAACTACATTACTATAACATCCCATCAATAATATCAAAAAAAATCTATCCTTAAACAATAATAAATTATGTCCAACACAATCCATTCGAATATTTAGGCTTATCTAAAATACTTTGGTCCAAGCTCATAGTATAAAGAAAATTATTACTTGAAATGTCACATAACAATCACGTGAATGCCATTATTTATCCCCAATATATCATAAGATATATCTTGTTGGTCAAATGACAATCATGTGAATACCATAATCATGAATTCTCTTCAAGAATGAATACCCATTGAACATTAGTGAAAACATGAACGTTGTTAAATTTTAAGACATTCCACATAGAAAAATCCCAAAAATTTTATATACTCAAACCATAATATCACTTATTCCTTATATCTATCATGATATCATGAATAAAATCAAACATCTCATTATCTTCTTATCCTTTCATTATGTGCATATCATCTACTTTCCAAAAATATCTAAATAACATTTCATGGTTACGGGTACCATTCATCATATACTTTCAAATACTTTTGTAGAAACAATAGTGTAACAATCCTTAGATGATTCTTTATTCCATAGTACCATACATTATTCTTTATAAATATACAATAATTCCACTAACATCTTAAACCATTGACTAAGCTTCATCATTTCGTTCATCTCATATTTCATTTGTAGTCTCTTCATCATCATCCTCATAAATACTACTCATATGACTATTCTGATTCTCTTCATGAGATTTTCCCTTAGGGCATTGGTTTGCATAATGCCCATACATTCCAATTTTAAAACATCTAATCATTGTTGATGTCGTAACAATACCATTATCCTTTTCCATGATGTTAACTGAACCTTTTCCGTTGCACTTACTGGATTTGTGTCCTTCTTTTCTGCACCCAAAACATCTTCCAGTTCCTTTGAAACATTCTCCCTGATGCCAATTCCCACATGATTTACATAAGGGGAATTGAACTTTCTTTCCTCTATGATCATCATGAAAATCAATCTTTCTCTTATTAGCTAAGTCAGGATACTTACAAAAGTTGAGATTATTTATCATAATATGAGATTGCTGATTTGGCATAATAATGATATGTTAACTTCCAGATCTAATTTCATTTGGTTTCTCATGAAGAGTATCATTCCATTGTCCATCATATCCTCCATTATCATGAATCTTCCAATTTCCAGCCATTTTCTAAAACCGAAAAAGAATAGTGTGAGAGGAAAAAATCATAATCAAGGGGGAGTACCTTCAATATCTAACATCTTAGGTTTAATTATAATATCATTACTGTAATTCTATTACTATAACCTATACATATACTTATCCTTAGGAACAGACCTAGAAATACCTTAGAAATATCTCTAGGGATCTCGCTAAAGTTTTCACATCCTAGTTTCCAAACGTTAACTAAACCTTTCCTATGATACCAACTGTAGAGACACGAATATTGACGTACATGGACATTACATTACATTAGTATAATACTTAATACATAAAAAAACAGACACAGAAGGACCGTAATAGTTTAGTGTCTTTGGAAACTCGGAATATAAACATCTAATCCGGTTGAAAGATCTTCAACATCTCCCATAACAATCTTCCCCTTTTCGTTTCCTTACCTAAAAACTTTCTTTATTTCCTAGGGAAAATAAAACATAAAAACGGTGATCTAAAATACTCAGTAAGGGAAAACAGAGAGAACATAAAACAATCCATAAACATTTGAAAGCAAAAACTTGAACATGAAATCTAAACCTTAAAACCTCAAGCAAAGACATAAATCTTGGATTTATGTAAGGCATTTATCATAAAGAAAGATCAATCAGGATAAAATAGCATGGGAATAAAACATGAAATTGTGGAAACCATTCAACACTTGATATGATTTAAATAGTATCCAAGGCATTGCTGCCAGGACCATCTTAGTGGACAAAGTCCCTTTCTGAATCGAGTTCACTCCTCATTCCAGTCCTGTATTACTGAACCGGTTTAACTTTCCGTTCCATCCATGTCTATCTCATGAGATATAAATCTTTACCCAATTCATTGGAGGTAGATATAGGTCCCACCCATCTCATAATGAAATCATTCTTACTTGTGCCACAAAATAAACATACATCATTCATAATAACCCAATAATTAAAATGGGTTTCATAAACATCATCCCATCATCACATAATCTTTATAAAAGAAATGGATATAATTTCATAATAAGAAAAGTAAAACCATGTAAATCATAGAGACATGATACTTTAAATATACACATATGAAATAATTTCATCTTAGATGAAAAATGGTTTTGATAAAACACTTAAATGAATTCTTAAGGAAAATATCCTTTCTTCATCAAAATCATCCTCTTTTCACAAAATGTCATGAAATTTTAAAATAAAATGATTTTTTTGAAAATATTCATGAAATATTTTGGAGGAATCTTCAAGAAAATAAGGCTTTATAAAACTGTAAAAATTCATTCACGCCGTATAAGTTAAAAAAACATTTTTCTCGTACTTTTGTCAGAAAAGTCAAAAAATACCTCGTAATGTAAACAAAAGAAAGATTCCATACATACCATGTAGTAAAAGTAAAAATTGGTAAAAATTACATTAAACATACATAAATACACTTTTATAAATCATGGACATGGATGATAGCAATAACCCCAGTAAATACTTATGAATAAACAATCTCGGATAAAAATGAGATTTGCAATATTATCCCTTACCTTAGGTCTGATATGCTTCGTACGTATCCGAACCTCCTGTATAATGATTTAAATAATGACATTGACTTATTAAAGAATCATATTAATTGTTATTATATCATATATGTTTCACTTATGACTTTATATTACCCGTTATTTTGTAAATTCCATGTTAGAGAGCATTTTGGGTAAAATCGTTTCATTTGTCATCCGTGTTTTGACTTGTAATTATTTATATGATTTCTTAGATCATGATTACTTAATTCCAAAATATAAAACATTATTTATATATAATATATATTCCTAATATACATATATATAATATATCGATAAATGGAAAGAAATACACCGTTCATGGAGACGGTAGGTCGTACGTACGCATGAACGTTGTTTTCATTTCCTCGTTGAATTGAATGGAATTAATTGGATTACATACATATATGTATATATACATAAATCCAGTATCATTATTATGTCATATATTTCATGATTACTTATTATATATACTTTATAATCATTTATGAATGGTTAATCATTGAGAATGAATCTTATCGCGTTGTGGAGACGGTATTCCGTACGTACGCACGAGCGATGATATCGTTCCCATGATCGTGGAATTTTATTGGAGTGTATTTATACTATTTCAGAATCAATATCACTTTACAATAATAATATACAGTCATTATTTACATAATTATACCCATCAAAGTAAGGTGGTGGTGGAAAATAGATTACACCACGGCGTGGAGACAGTATTTCGTACGTATGCACGCGCGATGATTTCATTTTCTGTAGGATGGATAGATGGTAAAATAGGGTTGTTTCATACTTATAATAACATATCAGTATATTAGTGATACTTATGTTATTAATTTATAATGAAAACCCCTAATAAGAAGAAGTTTAAGAAGAAATAAAGTTGAAAGAATCGGCAATAGACATTACCTCTTCTTTGAAGCGCCTCTTTGAGACCTCCTCTTAGGGCACTAAAATTGTTCTTTGTAGAAGACCAGGAAATCTAGGATGTTTTTAGGGAATTGGGGAAGTGAAATGGTCAGGGGTTGACTGATCTTGAAGGCTCATATATGTGTGAGGAGGAGAGGGAGGAGGTTCCCTTTTATAAAGGAGGAGAGGGGCACCTTTGGAAATATAAGAAATATTAGTTTATATTAAACCCCAAACCCACTTAAAAACTTCCAAAATGACTCATATCAGAATATTATATGAGATAAATTTGTAATATCATCATCCAATAAAATTTAGACATGTTAGGAATTTATTTTAAACATTATCAACTTGATTTATTCTTATTTAATCAATTTAATTTTATTTGTGGTAATAACATTCTAAATTTTAAATTATAACAAATAATTACTTATTTGTTGTGAATTTTCCATAATTGGATACATCATAACATTTTAGATAGTATAAATTTATGTTTATGATTTTTAAACAATTTTATAATATGTTGTTTTTATAAAATAACAATAGTGTCAATTTGGACACTATTCATTTATTTGAATTTAAATAAAATATATACAGAAGATATGTTTGAAATAAAAGCTTTAATAGATACATAAAAGTTCATATATATCTATAAAATTAGTGGAGAACATTAAATAATTCATATAATATATATTTTTTTATTTTTAAAACCATTTATTTGGTTTATCTCTTAATAAAATAATTACTACAACATTTTTGTATAATTATTTAATATACTTATTTTTTGCATAGAAATTAAAAATAAAGTCCTATGATGAAGATAAATCTATTACCTTTCACAATAAAACTTTTACTCGAATTTATCATCTTAAATTCACAATATTTAAATTGTCATATTTATTAAATTATGAAGGTGACAACTTTGGCATCATTTACAATTAAATAATATAAGTGTCATAATCGACTTAATAAGGATCAAAATGGTCAAAAATTAGGCCAGTGGATGATTAAGGTTTATATATAAACTAATAATAAGTTTTTTTTTGCATATTTTGGGGTCTTTTGATATGTATTACTATTTAAATAAAAACTATATTATTGATTTTTCAATAAATAAATAATTTCTGTATCACTAATGTATAATATAATAAGGTAATTAAATAACTATTAAAAATTACAAATAAATTACCATGATAAAGAAAAAAATTGTATCTTTCAAATGAGTATTTATAACAGAATTTATATTCTGTATAAACTTATATTAAAAATACTTTAATTATTAAAGTTGAGTGAGATATATTTCAATTTCCTTTAAATAAAATAAACTAATGGTCATAATCACCTTCAAGTGGGTTCTAATGGATTCCATTTCGACCCAAATATGACTTAAGAAAAATTATAATCATCCAATTGTATTAAGACAAGTATTAGGATAATTTTATAATATTATATTTACCCTTAATTACCCAATTTATCTTTTACTATGGTAAAAAAATACCGTTGTTACTATTCATAAAGCCCAAAAATAAAAAGTTGTCTATTAATATAATTTGGACCCACTGATTCCAAATATGGAATCCATTTTTCCAAATTCAATACACAGAAGTTACAGAAATTAAATTAAAATTAATCCCATTGTCGAAAGAAAACGGTTTTTTGTTTAAAACATTGCCAAAGATTGAATTTATTTAACCAACGAATTCAATGTAAAATCAAGGCTAATGACATACATTATATTAAATGGTAAAAATATATTCTATTTATACTTTAAGACCATTAAATATTATAATTTGACCATATAAGTTATTACGATGAAAAAAGTTGTTTTTAATTAAAATATAGCGTGTTTTTACTATTCATTAAAATATGAAAGTTATCAGAATAATATGAAAAAATTATCCAAGGTAAAATTTTATATCCTGATTCCAAATAATAGTTTTATTTTGTAAAATTGAACTTATAAACCTATCAAAAACTAGATTTAAAGTGGGTGCGCCATCAAAAGGCAGCAAAACTGCATTTCTTGAAAAATACATATTTTACCCGAAAAATTTATTTTGTTCTAATACCATGTTCTAGAAAATGTGTAAGATGAATAATAATGTTATAAAATTCAATATATAGTTATTACTATTCATAAAAGCTACTTCATAATAATATTTTAATAATATATCGTTGTTTAGTAAAACCCGATATTGCGTACACCACACGCCATCGAAGAAGGTCACAATTGCGTGTAATGCAAGACAAGTCAGGGTTGCGTATTGTGCATTATTACATTATTATTTTGTATAACAGAATCCAACCATATTTCATTTATACATTGAATATATATATATATATACACTCAATGTTGCGTAGAATGACTATTATAAAATGAACTTGAAATTGTGTGAAACACAATCTAAGAATAGTGTTACATATACTTCAAGCTAATACAGTGTGGCTTATAGCAGAAGATAATATTTTTGTAGCATAAAACACATGATATCAAATAAATTAAAAATAATACTAATCATAAAATATCGGGTTGTTACATTCCCCCTTCCCTTTTTATTTATATTATTTTTGATTTGTCCGTTTTGTGTATTTTCCCCCCCTCTCCCTCTCTTCATATCCCCCACTATCTAATTTTGTAGTATAGAATTATATTTTATTTTTTGATTATATGATGTTTATGTCTTGATATTATATCCATATCCCATAAAAAAAATTAAAAAAATTAATAAAGAAAACCAAAATACATCACAATGTTGTTTCCTGACAAGATCTAGCAAGGAAATATTTCTTGAATTCGAACCATAAATTGAAATGTCCCTTCCCTAAGAAATTAGGTTATATAGAGTAGGGAAATAATTTAATATGGAAGAACCCCTTTTGAAACATTAATAAATCCTAAACCAATCTAATAGTTAACCAAATCAAGCCCAAGAAATCATGGAATCAAATAACCGGACCTTAAAAGAACTGACCACCCTGGATGTGGAGTACCAACCTACATACATCCAATTCCCCAAGGAAGTAGGCAACTTATAGATGAGATTTGGCCTCATAATCATTCTTCCAGACTTTCATATTATTCCCTGTGAGGACCCTCATAAAAATCTCAAGGATTTTTACATAGTGTTATCCATAATGTAACCACAAAATGTGACCGAGGACCTCATAATTTTTAAGGACCTCCCTTACTCTATCAATTATGAAGCCAATGACTGGATATACTATCTTCTTATCAGAATTGGTTGATAGAATGAATGTATATGACTATTTCATGATAATGTTTTAATTTTCACCCAAACATCATCAATTAGAAACAAAATCTACGGAATTTGGAAATCACAAGGAGGGACCCTTCATGAAAATTGGGATAGATTCAGAAGATTTTTCTCAGATTTCCCCCCAATAAAAAATAAGGTGCAATTGATTATTATATACATATATGAGGGATGTTTCTTCATGTATCATGGTATGATAGATATTTCAGCTAGTATATCCCTTATTTATAACACTTATACCACCACACATAATTTAATAACCAATATTGATCAAAATGCACAAAATTTTGGTACATGACAAATTTCTCCCACTTGAGGAGTTCATGAGTCAATTCCTCCTTCCACATAAATTAATGGTAGATAGTAAATTTTATGAGATGAATACACTTCTAATACAATTATCTCAAGATCAAGGTAATACAAACTCTCCCCCATTCAATTAAATTATTGTATTTGTTTTTATAACACTCATTTTTTCACCATTTCCTGTAACTTTAGGATTCATTTGAGTCTTTTGAAACAATATTATCTGGGCTCCATTCCAATAAGAACTTCCCTTGATACAAGAACCATTTAGGAAAAATCATAACCTAGGGTGTAAAGGAAACCACAATACTGACGTGGTGGAAACTTTAGATACCCTAAATATAATTGGTACCAATAAAGAATAAGTATGAAAACTTCTTATCCTTAAACATCTTAAAACAATCATCCACTTCCAAAATCTGGACTAAGCCTCTAGGACATGGTGAAGAAATTTGGATCCCAGAACCTCTAGTTACAAAAGGCCACACAATTGGATTTTTAAAAACTATGAAATCGAGTGGGAAAATTGGAAAACACCATCGGTGAGATAAATTATCAAGGTTCTAGATAACTAATATCCCAAAGTAATTCTAATCCATATTGTGAACGGTAGTATTTGGGCAATCACCCTTCATAGTGGTAAAAAATATTCTCCATTAATTGATTCTATATAATAGGTATGTTCCATTCATGAAAAATCTCTTCCCCTACCATCAAATGATTTAGGTAAAGAATGGTAAACCAAGAGGGTAAAAAATTCATCATTGATGATTCCCCTAATCAACCCATTACTCTTCATTTACCTTAAAGACTCTCTAAAACTACGAAACATTTTGATAATTAGATTGATAAATAAATAATGGATACACTTAAAATGGTAAAAGTTAAAATTCTTCTTTTCTATTCAGGTTAAAAATTCTTCATTACACCAAATTTCTTAACGAACTTTCATCCATAGATGATGGATAAAGGGGAATGAGAGTGTCAACCTTGGAAGGAATGTATCATTCCTAATACGACTAGTAATTACAACCAAATGCAAGGATTCAATAACTTTTATGATACCTTTCAACATTGGGGAGACCTTATTATCTAATGAAATTATAGATTTTGGTACCTCAATTAATGTAATGCATGAATACATGTATACCTATCTATATGTTTGAAATCTTCAATGAATGGGCATAATCATGATACTAACCAACCAAAGCACAACACACCCATCCTGAGTAATCGATGACATCTTAATAAGTTTGATGAAACGAATCTTCCAGGAAAACCATTATATTCTTAATATAGAAGACACACAAACTAAATTACATGATCCTCTCATACTTGAGAGCGATTTCCTGAAAACAACAAAGAACATCATCAATGTTCACAATAGTACACTATCTATGGAGTTCTGTGGAGAAAATTTATTTTTTAATATCCTTGATCCCATAAAACACTCCATTGAATTGAAATACACTATTCATGTCTATTCAATTGATGTTCCCTCTAATGTAACACACACACAAAATTATCTCATTGACCCATACTTTGATTCATTTTCCTCTTTTTCTCCCTTTTATGATTTGAGTTTTGATTTATGTTTTGAGATTTGTGTGGGTTCACAAAAGTGTATTTTTTTTCTTTAATTTATGAGTGTGTTAATTATGAGGTACACATGTCATTAATGATTTTTTAAATATATTTACCATTTATTAACATTACATAGGGTATAAACAAGAGTAGATAGAATTTTTTATAGAACCCACTCTCCCTAAATACCCGCCCTAAAAACCCACCTGTGATGTAATTAAAACAACTTCCATTTAATTTAAAATATGTATTCATTAAGGATATTGACGGATTTACTATAATTATTTCCAAAAAAACTCTCTTCATGATATGAATAAAAATGATATACCTTTTTAGAGAGTGTAAAAAGTTGATATGATGGAAATTGGATGATATTACTCAGATTAAACCATCTATTTTTATGGACAATGTTATTTTTGATATAGAGTATAAATACATAATTCAGGATCAATGTATGTTAAATCCAACCACATATGTTTTTGTAAAATTATAAGCCAGTAAAATTATTGATTCTTTGATCATATATCCAATATATGAAGTAAATGGGCTAGCCCAATGAAGAATGTGCCTCATTTTTTTTTGAAAAATTATTGTGTCAAATAAACTAAATTAATTAGTTCCAAAAGTTGTGATAAATAGATGGATTGTATTTAATGATTACCATAGACTTAATTAATCCATGTGAAAGGACAACTTTACTCTACCATTCATTGATGTAATGTTAGAAATACTAGATGGTGAGTCTATTTATTGTTTCCTTGATGGCCATTCTGGATATTTTCAAATCTATATAGCCCCTGAGGATCACAAAAAGACATCATTTATCTTTATATTTGGAATAGTTTCATATAGAAGCATGCATTATTGTCTATTTAATGCTCATTATACTTTTTAGTGTTTTATGATGATTATTTTTCTGAGTATGATAAGAAATTTATGGATGATTTTATGGATTATTTCATGGTGAATGGATATTACTTTGATGTTTGTTTAGCACACCTGTGTTCTATATTCTACCATTTCATTGAAAACGATATGGTATTAAATTATGAGAAATTACATTCCATGTTTTAGTGGTGTGTTGCTCTTGAGAATGTTATTTTAAATGAGGAAAATCAAGTGGATAGATCAAAAATTGAATTAATTTCATCTGTTTCATATCCAAAATGTGTTTGTGAGGTGTGATATTTTTTGGGTCATGATGGTTTATACCACTGATTCATTAAAGATATTAGTATGGTCACACATACCTTATCCCAATTATTACAAAAATATTATGAGATGTTGTTCGATAAAAATTGAGAGGATTTTTTCAATTCCTTGAGAAGGGTTACCATGTCACCTCCCATCATCTAAAAACCATGTTGGGATCTCCCCATCAAACATATGTGTTGTGCCTCATAAATTTTAGTTGGGGAAGTTTTAGAAAAATGTGTTGAGAAGTCTCCCATGTCATTTTTCATGCATCACATACCATAGACCTTTCTAAAGTAAAACACAAACCACTAAAAAATCACTCATTTCTTTTTTTCTAGGATATAATATATCAATATATTTTTATGTCAAAAGTAATTGTGTTTTCTAAAAATTGTTCCCCTCTATTTCTCCTTATGAATACTGAATCTAGGACCCACCTCATATAGTGGTTGCTCTTCCACTCGGAGTTTGAACTTGAGATTTGAGAAAATAGAGGAGTGGAAAATGTGGTAGTTGAAAACGTTAGTGAGATTTTCACACTATTTAACCACTTTGTTGATTTATCCCTTACCATTAGATATTTCCTTCCTCATGAGAACCTCTGTGATGTTGTGGACCAAAACCCTTGGTTTGCATACATTGATATTTTTCTAGCAGTATATTAGGTCCCCACTTATTTCATCATTTCACAGTCCTAGATATTTAAGCATGATTCAAGTTGGTACATTCAAGATAACCCCTATTTTTAGAGAATTTGTAGTGACCAAGTTGTTTGTATGTGTTCGTAACCATGAGTTAACCTTTTTTTTGATATTCCTCCACACTTTTTCTTATGGGGCCACTTGGGATCCCAATGTACGTCTCAAAAGATCATTGACTCAATACTTTATTGGAAAAAATTGTATTGGGTTTCCCATTGGTTTTGTAAGACACGTTCATGATATTATTTTATAGGAAATATATCCAGGAGGAATGAAATCCCACAATAACCCATATTATTCTGTGAAATCACAGATTCATAGTGAATTGAATTCATGAGGCATTTTCCAAATTCATTTGGATCTGTATGAATGTTATTTACTTTTGACTATGTCTCTGAATGGGTGGAAGAAAAGGCTTATATGACTGATAAATCATGAGTGGTTATTGATTTTTAAGGCCACATATTTTCAATTAGTTTGGTTTTCCAAGATTCATAATTAGTGATTAGAATTCACATTTTTTCTATCAGAACATGAAAAACATTATCCTCAATTATGGGTTTTTTTTATAAATTCTCTACTGTATATCACCCCCAAACTAATAAGGAAGATGAAATCTAAAATTGGGAATTTAATATAATATTGAATGGAATGGTACAATATAATAGGAATGTTTGGAGTTTTCACTTTGGGTATACTGATCAGCTTTTAAAACCCCAATAAGAATGTCACAATAGATGATTGTGTTTGAAAAGGTTTTTCACCACCAGGTGGAGGTAGAGTATCTTTCATATTAGGTTCTTAAATAATGTAATATGAATTTCCTAGATTCAAGCGATCATAGAATGTTGTAGATTCAATAGTTGGAATAAATAATTTATGATTCATATTAGAAATACAAAATATATAAATAGAAGGAAAGGGATGTCCATGATGAGATTATTCATTAGAAGAAAAATCAATTTGGTGAGAAATTCATCATATACAATTATAGGAAAAAGCTCTACCCAGGAAAGATTCATTACTGATGGTGAAATCCCTACACTACTAATAATGTTTACCCTTTTGTGGATATACATGATTTTCATGAGATGAGTGGGAATAGGTTTACTATAAATGGATAGAGAACCTAACAATTCTGTGAGGATTTCCCAAAAATTTGGTGAAGGAAATATAGCCGATGGATTTCTTATTTAGCATAGAATAACATGTTGTCCTTTATCCATACCATTATTTACATTCTTATTTATTTAAACTACTAACATTGTGGCTAATGTAATTTTTAAGTGTGGTGGAGGGAGACATGTCATAGTTAGGATTAAAAAAGTAATAAGAATACATTTTATTTTTATATTCCATCTTCTTTATTTTTTTATTTTATATATACTTTGACTTTAAAAAGAATTTCCAAAATCATTTTTTCATGATTGAGTAAATTGCGTTGAAAATTCCACTATTTTTTAGAAAATTGTTTTTTTCAAATAAATTTTTATATGGAATCCTTTTCTATAATTTCTATTTTAAAATTATTCTTAGGATTTTAATTCATTTTTAAAACCCATGCCTCATTAACACTATACAATATTTTAAATCCCTTACCTGAGAGAAATTATAATCCCTTTATTGAATATTTATCCTTTTAATCACTGTCCTCAGAGTCTCAGGTCATATAGAGAAACTGGAACTTTACTTGATTGTGTTTGAATCCATAAGATTTAATTGTGCAACATTCACAATAGATGACATTATTCATTAAAACCCCCTTCATACTATTGACCTTTATTTTTGTCCACCTTAACATTTTAACCTTCAAAATATTTAAATACCATGAAATGCCTATTAGTTTGTAACACTTGAAAACAATTCCCTAGAGTTGATGCATTATTTTATTACATTTTCAAGATCACAAGAAATAAAATCCCAATGGACCGATAAGTTAAGTAGGATTGGAAATACTGGATAGAAACATAAGTTTCACATTACATATTGTAATAAAAAACAACTAGCATCCCTTTGAAAAATGTTATTTCCCTTATAATATCCCTGAAGGTCGATCATAATATAATTCTTCACAACCTGGAAAAAAATGGAACATAAGAAAGGGGTGAGCTCAAATTCTTAGCGAGGATTAAAAAAATAGTGGAAGCTATTGTAAATAAGTATAAACATTTATGTAAAGGTATAAAACAGAAAAAAATAACCTTTTAAACAAAATCTTCCACATAATATGGCATGAATTAATCAAATAATTCCATTTTAACATTCATATGGATATTCTACTAGTTAAAAAATTACATGCAATATTAATCACATAATGAGGAAATGCATAATGTTGGACATGATAACCAAATCTTCAAGGCCTCATGATAAGACACTATTTTTTCTTATGATTCATACCAATGCATCGCGGTAATATAGAGATCCCCACTCTTAACTCTCTAATTCCAATGAATTCCTCATATGAAGAGGGTGAAATATAACATAATCATTCATATTAAAAATAGTATACAAAATTTTAAAACTTTAACCATAAACCATGAATGTTAAAAAATAGAACATGAACATTAAAATGTATAATAGAACCTTTAATATAATATTGAAATTATTTCATAGTAAATAAACCTTAATCAATCATAAAATCCAACAATGTATGTTGAGATAAATGAAAATAATCTAATAAATTCATTAAAAGTCATGGAGAGAATTATCCCTTTTTTACTTCCAAATTATTTAAAATAAACCCAAAAAAAGAAAACATTTCATATGAAAATAAATCGGTAAGATTGTGTGGAAATATTTATAATTTCAAGGCTTTATAACAGCCAAAAAAACCACTCATGTCTTATAAGATAAAAAATATTCATTCCTTAATTTTTCAAAAATATCCTAAAGAATATCATTTGGAAAATGATGGGAAGATTCATATAAAAACGTCAAACAAGGGTAAAAATTAGTTTAAACAATTATAGATAATATTTGGAATGAAATTTTATGAAACATGGACATGGATGATAAAGATGTCCTAGATGATACATATGGATAAACAATCTTGTACAATATAGATATTGTTAAATTAACCCTTACCTTGTAAATTCCATTAGTTGAGGGTGATTTAACTTCCTGTATAATGGTTAAATCATGTTATTAAATTATACTTGGAAGATATCTATAATTATGATATCATATGTGATCCTCTTATATCAATTTTTAATAGTATTTTAGTATTGCCATTATTTCAGGCGTTAACTCCTTCATTTTCCCATTCATGTTTTTTCCATGTAAGTAATGTTTGTTATATATAGGATGTAATTTATAAATATAAAGAATGATATTATGTTAATAATAATTATTTTTACTTATAATATAAATTTTATAATATTTTGTCATGGAGAATGAATCTTACCGCGCCGTGGAGACGGTAAACCATAAGTATGCATGAGTGACGATATCATTATCTTAATCGTTAAATGGTATGGAATTGAATGGTATATTAAACATAAAAAATCATTATCATGTTATATTAATTATTTATATCCATTATAATCATCATTATCACCATCCAAATAAAGTTGTGTTGAATAACAAATTACACCACAACGTGGAGATGGTAATCCGTACACACACACATGGTGATGTCATTATTCATAGAATCGATAAATAAATGAATATGGTTTTTCCATAATTAAAATATCATATTATAATTTATAATATTCTATATTTATTACTTTTTTATGGTAAAAAAATAGTAATATGAAGTATAAGAAGAACATAAATTGAATGGAATTGGTAAATCAATCACCTCTTCTTTGAGAATTTCTTTTTGATTTGCACAAAAGGACTCCTTAAGATGGATTTATGCCCAATGTATGGCCTATAGGATGAAATTATAGTCGTTAAGAGGATAATTCGGAAGGGTTTCTTAGAACCATAGTGAATTACAGGTGTGAATAAAAGATAAGTGGAGGTTCCCTTTTATAAGACAGGGAAGATGCACTTTTGGAAACTCCAAAGACGATTAAAATATTATAAATTTATTTTCGGTTTAAAATTGCTACAAGGTGATTTATTTAGAGGATAAGATGATTATGTGTCTAAATACACACAAAAAATGATTTTTACACAATTTTAGGTCACAAAAGTTAAATTATCTTCAATTTTTAACCCTTCGTTAAAATGTTTAAATCTTACAGTGTCTATTTATCTTTTTATATATAGTGTTAATGTAGTTAAAATAAAATTCCAAAAAAACACCAATTAGATAATTAATTATATATTTAAATATATCCTATTTATTTGAATAATATTTATATTTTTATTAATTTTATAACATTTAATAAAATAATATTTATTTTAATTTATCACTTTTGTCTATTTTGATACTATTTAATATTTTTATTTTTAAAAATATCAAAACGCCATGATAACTTAGATAAAATACATCCAATATGTCACTAACATGTTTATATTTTCTAGAAAATTTTTTATGTCATTAATTAAGTAAAATTATATTTATTTAAAAAATTGTATATCTTATATTCTTTTAATAAAATAAGTTCTGCATCATTATTATGTAATAGTTAATGGTAATTATTTAATCTCTAAAAATTATAAATAAATTTATATTATGTAGTTAATTATTTTATATTTTAATTTACTATTTATAAGTGATTTTATCACATAGAGTTCTCTACATTAAAATTATTGTACTTATAAGAAATGAGAGTGTGACATTATGTCACATTCCTTAATTTTAATAATATTCATTTCATATTCATGGAAGAGGGTCCATTAAATGATTAAATTACAAAAACCAGGTGATAACTATCAAATTTATTCATCTAAAAGGATTTTATAGGTGTCATGTTAATTTTATAATAATATTTTTACCTTTAATTACCTGATTTACCGTTAACCATGGTAATAAAAATTACAAGTTTCTATTAAAAAGAATCCAAAAAATAAAAGTAACCTATTAATATAATTTTTCCCATTGATTCAAAATATGGAATTAATTTTTTTAAATTAAAAAAATAGTAACTAATTTAAAATTATTCTCCATTGCCAAAATCATAAAATAGGATTCTTAAAGATAAAAATCATCAATAGATATGCATGTGTTTATATCTAATTTTATGTGAATATATTTCTAATGAAATAAATAATATTAAATGATAAAAAATAAATCTAATTATAATTTAAAAAAAATTAAAATGATAATCTAACAATATAAATTAATTTTATGAAAAAGAAGCATTGAATTTGAATTCTGTTTTTTTTTCACTATTCATTTAAATATGAATGTTCTCAGATAAACAACAAATATTTGTCCAAAATAAATTTGTATGTACTTGTTTTAAAGGATAAGTATTTTGGTTTAATTTAATATATAATACTATCAAATATTATATTTAAAAAGGGTTCTCTATTAATAGGAGGTAAAACTTCATTATTTTAAAAACACATCTTTTATTCAAAAAAATGAATTTATTATTATTTTATATATAAGAAACACAAGTGATTAATATTAAACATATATGTAATATATAAAACTAAAAATGTGGTTAATTCTATTCATATCCTCTTTTTAAATGGCTAGTCATGGTGCCATCGAACTCGGCGTTGCGTGCTGCATAAGCTATTGAATTATTTAAAAATAAGCATACCAAGGAAGCTTTAGGTGTTACATTATTCCCTCCTTCAGATAATTTCAAACTTGAACTTTATAGAATATCACTTCATAAAAAGAATCAAGTGGATCTTCATAATAAATTCTTTAGGTTCCCATGTCGCCTCTTCAATTTTATGGTTCTCTAAATAACTTTTACCAAACGAGTCATCCAATTTATCAACACTTGTTCCCTAGTGTCAAGAATATTGATATGAACTTCATAGTAAGACATATTGGGTTCTAGTTTTAATTAATAAAATGTGAGTACATGCATTGGTTTTAGAATGTATTTCATTAAAATTAATACATATAACCCAGCATGAACACTGGAGAGACCTGGAGGCATTACCAAACGGTAAGATACAACTCCAATTCATTCAAAAATTTAAAATGTCTAATGTACCTGGGACATAATTTACCATTATTACCGAATATTATAACACTCTTCCATCGAGATACGTTCAATAAAACATTATCTCCCACTTGAAATTACAAATCCTTCCTTCAGGAATCCACATAGATCTTTTTCCTACTTTAAACTGTTTTGATATGTGTCTGAATAGTCTTTACCGTTTCCATCATTTCCACAAAAACTTTTGGTCCAATGAGTTTTCTTTCACCAATATAATCCAAAAAAGTCATTGTATGACATCTTTTTCTAAAAAAAAATTATATGGTTCCATCTAAATAATTGAATGAAAGATATTCCTAATGGAAAATTCTAATAATGGTACATACTAAACCCACATACCTTGAATGTCAAGTGTGAATGATCTTAAAATGTCTTCTGGGGGTTGAATAGTCCTTTATGGTTGTCCATCTATTTTAGTAGGTATACAGTGATCAAACAAAGCTCAGTATCTAGGTCCATCTAAAGAGTTTTCAAAAAAATTCATGTAAAATAATGATCATGATCAAAAACAATCAATAGGGGTACACCATGAAATAATAAAAATTTTGTAATATATATCATTCCTAAATGTTCAAGTGGTAAATCTTCTCTTATATAAACAAAATGTGTTTATTTCTTATGAGGATCAACAAAAACCTTATCACATCATTTCTTATAGGAGTCTTTGGTTGCCCTATGATAAAGTCCATTGTAATATCATCCCATTTACACAGAGGTATAAGAAGAAGTTTCATGACTCCATTAGGATGATGTCTTCCAACCTTCACCTATTGAAAAACCAAAAATATCCAAAAATAATTAGTAATCTCCCTCTTCATATTTTCCCACAGAAAATTTCCCTTCAAATCTATAAACATCTTAGTGCCCAAAGGGTGTATAGATAAATAGGATATATGAGAATCATATAATAATTCCCCTTTTAGATCAGGTATAGTAGGAATGCAAAGCCTCTTACCAAATTAAAATATCTCATCTTCATAAAAGAAGATGATAAATCTCCCATAAATCACAACGTTAATTTTCTTTTGAAAACCTTCATCATTAGACTGAGATATTTTTATATTTTTCGATAATGATGGTTTGGAAACCATTTCAAATAGTAGTGATGTTTCCCCTTCTATGAAAAATCTCATATATATCTTCACTAGATCCATGAACACCAGATATTTTTCAATACTTATTCTATTGAGATCTTAATGGTTTTTTCAGCTAAAATAATTCGTCACATTATTTTCCTTCCCTTGGTGGCAGTGTATTGTGAAATCATAATCCTTGAGTATAATTATCCATATACTCTGTCTCATGTGGAGTTCCTAATGTGAGTAAATATATTTCAAACTCCTTCTATAATGGCCCGACCCTAGAAGCCTGGATCTTGTTCATTATTTCAATACATTGGCTTCATTACAAGGAATAAAGTCTCAAAGGACAAATCAATTTTGCAGTCTTGCAAAATAGATTACATATAAGAACATTATATTAAAATTTATAACACAAAAGAATACATATATAATCCTTTTGATAATTTCATTATTCCCCTATCTTAACACTTCATATCAATCATAATAAACTTTTTGGCATCCTGGAAAAAATAAAACATAAGAAAAGGGTGAGCTCAGATGCTCAGTAAGGGTGAACAGTATAACATAAACCATAATCATTTAAGGAATGATGTATAATAAACATAGTATTCTTTTAAACATAAAATTTAACATAATATTGAAAAAATAAATCAAAAATTACCATTTAAAAATTCACATGGATATTCTACTAATTGAATAATCACATGTAGTAACTAATTTCATAACGAGGGAATGCATAATGTTTGACCTAATAACTACAACGTCAAGGTGTTATGCCAATAATATTCAAAAATATTCAGTTGATGACTTATTCCAAGACACTAGATTGTCTCATGGGACATATCGGTGCATCATGAGGCTATATCGGGCCCCATACATCACATACTAAGTCCATTGCATTACTCATATGAAAATGTTGGAACATAGCATAACCATTCGTATTAAAAAAAGCATATGAAACGTCAATACATTAACCATAAACCATGAATGGTATACAAATAACACATCCATATTCAAACATATGATAACTCATTCAATACAATATGAAAGATTGAATTATAATAAATCAACCTCAATCAAGAATAATATCAAGTAAATGTTGTTGACATAGTTGAAAATGATCAGTAAAACTCATTGAGAGATATATCCCCTTTTCATGAAATCATTTAAAAGTACCACAATTTATAAATAAACACATTTAATATTTATTTCTAAATAAATGTTTCCCATTAAAATTTTATGCTTTTAAAAGGACTTAACATCTTAAAATATTCATGTCCATATAAATAAATTCTTAAAACCATTTTAAAAACATGGACATTAAGGAGAAAGGTTTAGAAGAATAAATATTTAAAACACTTAACATGATTTTACTTAAACAGTACCTAAAAAATAATTCTTTTGAAAAATATTATATGAAACATGGGCATTGATGATAAATATATCCCAGTACATACTTACACAAAAAAAATCTCTGATAATAATGAGATTGAGGAATTAACCCTTACCATAGGTATGCCACTCTCTGTACATGTCTGAAACTCATGTATAATGTGTTTAAACATATTATAAAATATATAAGAATAATAATAATATTTATGATATCATATATTATTATTTTATGACTTTATATTACCCATTTATTAACATTTCCATGTTAATGCAGCATTTTGGGCAATAATCGATTTGTTTATCGTACATGTTATGACTTGTTATTCTTGATCATATTACTTAGATAATTATTTAATACCTTCAAGAATGTAAAATTTGATATATATATATATATATATCCTATATTTTTTTTATATAAACATATATAATATATATTTAAATAAAATTGAACACACTATTCATGGAGGCGGTGGGCCGCACATATGCGTTAACACTATTTCTGTTTTATTATTGTATGGAATAGATGTAAGTGAATGATATATATATATATATATACATATCATTCCAGTAGAATTATTAAGTAATATATTTCATACTTATTAATAATTTTTATTCTCATAAACATTTTTAGATGGTGAACATGTAATATGAGTCTAATCGCGTTGTGGAGATGGTAAGCCATATGTACGCACAAGTGACAATATCATTTCCTTAATGGTTAAATGGTGTGGAATTGGATGGAATATGAATTTTACCAAAGAAATATAATTTTATATTTATTATTTACAACCATTATATTCATTTTTATACACATATAAATAAAGTTTACATGAAAAAAAATTTCCACCACGACGTGGAGATGCTAATCCGTACATACACACGCATTACGATATTGCTTTTCATCCCATGGGTAAAAATATGAAGATGATTGTCTAATAATATTAAAAAAATCTCACCATATATTAGATTATGGAGTTATTATTTTAGTGTTATAACAACTTATTAATAAGAAGTTGAAGAATACATGAACTTTGAATGAAGGGATAAAACAATTACCTCTTCTTTGGGTGTCGCCTTTTTATTTTCCCAAAAGGAATTATTAAGTTGGGTTTTTTCAAAAACAATTTCCTCTAGTAATAACTGAGGATGTTTGGAGGAGATTTTGGCCGGGGTTGGCCGATTCAAAGGGCTTTGGAGGTGTGAAGAAGTTGTTGGAGGTGGTTCCCTTCTATAAGAGAGAGGAGGGGCCCTTTAGGAATGTCTATAAATATTAATTTATTATAAATTCAATTTCGATTAAAAAAGGTAAGAAACTCATTTAATTATAAGATAAGATTATTTTTGTTAGAAAATCCACAATAAAATAATTTTTTTAATTTTTTTAATATTTGTTTATCCTTATCATCTTTTTTTAACCATTATTTTACCCTTTTAATCTTACCATGGTATAATGTTATTTACACATTTTTGGTTAATGTAATTATAATATAATTTAAAAAACCAAAAAATGTCATTTATGAAAAATTTGGACTTTTCTTAACCATTTGAAATTTTTTAGATTTTTTGGAATTTAATACCATTTAAGAAACTATTTTATATTCTAATTAATTAATTATGTCATTTTTGGACACTATTCATAGTTGACTTTTTTACAAATTCATAAAAATGAGATTCCTTCGAACCAAAGGCACTAATTCAAAGATAATATGTCAATATAATAATATAAATTCATGGATTACATCAAAATAACAAAATTACATTTATTTTAACGTTTGTAATATCATTTATTTTAATCCTTTATTAATGAAGAAATCACTGCATCATCACTGTGTCATAAATAAATTTAATTATTTAATGTATAAAAATTACAACTAAAAAAACATTTTTTATGAAATATTTTTATATTTAGAATTTATATTTATATTCAAATAGATAAATTATATAACCCTATATTAAAATAGTTTTAGTAAGAGACACATGTTTATGTTATATTTATCTTTACTATAAATTAATTCTTATAACATATCATTATCACACCCAAGTGGCCTCATGTGGTCCTAAAATCGCCCTATGGATTCCCATCGATGTAAATATCTCATAAAATAGTATTATGAAATGTGTTATGGTAGTGTTATATTATTATAATATTACTATTTTATACTTATTTACCCGATTTACCCTTTAACCATGGAAAATAAAAATAATTATTGAAGTTACTATTCATAATGACCAAAATTAAAAGGTACCTATTTAAACAATTTGAACCTTATGATTCAAATATAGAATCAATTTTTCTAAATTCAGAACATAGATGTTAAAATTATTAATTTAAAATTAATTCCCATTGTTAAAACAAACAAACGGGTTTTTAAGAAGTAAAAACTATCAAAAGATTACCATATGTTTATGTACAATTTAAATGTGACATTACATCCAATGACTTAAATTATAGTAAATGATAAAAATATAATCTAATTATAATTTAAAACCACTAAAATTTATAGTTTTACATTATAAATTATTTTGATTAAAAAAGATGTTTTCAATTCAAATTTAGTATTTCCACTATTCATCAAAATAAAAAAGTTATTATATAAGTACCAAAAATTTATCCCAACTAAATTTTTATGTCTGTATTATAAATAAGAATTTAACTTAATCAAATTGAATATATAAAAGTGTCGAATATTGGATTTAAAAATTGTTCACCATTAGCTGAAGAAGAAACAACATTTTTTTGAAAAATACTTCTTTTGTATGAAAAATTGAATGTTTCCTTATATTATTTCTAAAAAACACAAAATATTAATGATAAAACTGTATGGGATATATAAAATTTAAAATTTGGTTATTAATATTCATAAAATCTTTTTTAATGGCTAGTTTGATAGGTCGTGGTGCGCTTGAACTCAGTGTTACGTACATTTCCCACTATTAAATTATTTAAAAAGGAAGAATACTGTGGAAGCTTGGGGTGTTACATTATCCCATCCTTAAATAAATTTCATCCTCACAATTTAAACTCGGGATTGAAAACAAGGATTTTGATATTTCAAAATATCTTAGTTTAAATCCCTCATTGAAAAATGGGTTAACGAGGCCTCTATTTTAAAATAAAGAAAGGTAAGTATAAATGTTACTAAAAATACAACATACTAGGTTTATATTTATGAAATCATGGATATAGAAAGGGGAAAAACCATCAAGTTCTGATAGAGAGTGATAGATAATATCATTTGGAGAAAGATAAAAACCAGAAAGATATAAATCTACTATAATCTAAGGGACCATTTGATTCATCGCAAAAGAAAGTACTAGGAAAACATTTTTTGTTTTATGATCATTTTACTAGTGTTGTATAATTAATTTAATTCCTATTATATGAAAAAAAGGAAGCATATTTAATTTATATGTAGTGTTTCATCCTTTGACTAATTCCTACCCCAAACTCATCTTTCTCTTCAAAAGATAAAACTCAAAAATATTCTATTTATCTTAATTTTATAAGGTTCAAAATAAAACGATATACCATTTAAATAAAGATAAATATTTTATAATAACTATGGACTTTCCTTATGCTAGTGGTTGGTGATAAAGCCTTGTTGTACTTCGTATGTGGGTTCGATTCCCGTAGTTTTTTCTGACAAGATGGGTTATCGCCCGACCTGCATGTAATTCTTTTTCTAAAACTATAGTATTATAACCTCTCAAAAGTAATATTAAGAAACGTTTTAACATTAAACAATACTATCCAAGGTTCAACTTAATCCATTATTTCCATTATAGTTACCCAAAAAAACTTCTTACCAATCTCCTTTAAAAAGGTCTCTAAATTTTCAAAATCAATTATAACATCAGATTCCCCAAACAAAGTAACGTTTCTCTTATTATCACATAATGAATATATGATTATATTAATCATATTAAAACCACAAATAAAAAAAGTCATGAAATATAATCCTTATATATATCACATTCATCTTATAACCATATTATAATTCCTGAATCCAAAAATCCACATACATTAGTTATTCCACTTTGAATATAGTAACATTATAAGCATGACCATGATCGATTTTCTTTCTCCGATATATATTTCCTTGAATATTCGGATAATAGTTTTAAAAATTTCCTATATCATTAAAATTATAAAATTTTACAAATTCTTTTCTCTACATTGGTAACAAACACCCATTCATTTTTGGAAAGTACCAAGGTGTTTTTTCCCACAATTATCACATAAGGGAAAATGTTTTTTCTCTTTTCCCCTTTATTTGTATCTTTATCTACCATTCTCTTTTTATCATGCTTTATATTAATGTAATAAGAGTTAGAGAATTTTCTTTCTTTCATGATAGCACACGAGGTTATATCTTTGTTCAATGAGAAATATTTTGAGACCAATGCCTGTCAAAGGAAAGGTTTTAACCCATCAAATAATTGATCAATATTACTTTTGGGTTATGTATGTAGTCTTTAGAATGCCATGATATCCCCGTAAAGTTACCCTTATACTTTGCAACATTCCGATCCTCCTTTTCCTTAGGTTCAAAAATTGTATTTCCATATCAACACATTGTTTACAAGGAATGTATTTCTCAAGAAAAGTTTCTTTAAACTCCCTCCATTCCATATTTCCCACAACTTCATCCTCTTTTTTGTTTTTAATTAATAACCACTATTGATCTGTATCTCTTGGGAGAAAAAAAATATTTCAGGAAAACATTTTCCGTTTATTACTTCCTGAAGCAAGAAATATTTTTTCTAAGGAAATTATCCACTTCTAAACTACAAAAGGATTCGTATTCCCATAGAATTTTAGTGGCTAGTGCCTCATTAAGAAGTATAACATTGATCCTCCATGTTGTGGATTAGCATGCCTCATATAGGTAAGGTTATTATTCATAACTTGAGTCAGCTGTTCGAGTATTCTTATAAGTTATTTAGTACCAGTTGTGTCACCAGCTCTACTATCATTATAATTAATAGGAGGAAAATCCTTAAATGGATTATATACATTGATATGATTTCCATTTCGTCGACTATGTGACATTTCTAATCATTCGAATACACTAGATTAGGTTATGAATGATAATTCATAATTCCAAACTAGTAAAATACCGAACATAAATTGAAAAATTTATGCATATCTAATCCATAATCATATATATGGTTTCTTTGGGGACATATTTACTCACTAATCCTTCATAATTATTTGTAAATAAAATATGAATTATCCAAAGAATATCCCCCAGGAGTCTCAAACCAGGTGTGCAGTAAGGTTGGTTGTCCTATACCAGGTAACCCCGAGTCAAGATCCAAACACCTTTTCAGAGTTTTCAACCCATGGTACATCTACTCCTAAACCATGTCCACATATATTATCTGGATCGGGATGTACGGATTTGAATAATCACACAATCCCCACTTTACAAAAATTCAAGGGGGTTCATAATACACTTCTTTTTATCCTGGTAAAATAAAACATAAGAAATGGGTGAGATCAGATGCTCTATAAGGGTTAATAATTTAGCAGAAGCTATTAACTTTTACGGCTAGATGTATAATAAAAATAGTGTCCGTTTAAACATAAACTTGAAAATATAATAGAAAAAATTAATCAAACATTTACATATAAATATTCTCATGGATATTATACTAATAGAATAATCACATGTAATAACAGATTTCATAACAAGGGAATGCATAATGTCGGACATAATAACTACTACGTCATGGACTTGTGCCAAGACTATTAAAAAATATTCTACCAATTCCTTGTGACAAGACACTTGTATTTCTCATGAGACATGCCGATGCATCGAGGGGCTATAGTTGGCCCAACCCATCACTTACTATGTCTAATGGATTCCTCATATGAAAAGGGCAAAACATACCATAAATATTCATATTAAAAATTGCATTCAAAATATCAATACATTAACTATAAACCAAGAATGGTATATAAAATCCATAGTAAAACATATCATAACTCATTCAATAGAATATGATATATTGTATTATAAGAAATCCACCACAATAAATAATAATATTCCTTAAAGGATTTTGGCATAGTTGAAAATGATTAGTAAAAATCATTGAGAGAAAAAACCCTTTTTCAAGAAATCATTTAAAACTCTCATAATTTATAAAGAAATAAATTTAAAATGTGTTTTTGATAAAAAGTGTCCCATACCAATTTGAAAATTTTTAAATGATTTAACATTTTGAAACATTCATATCCATATAAATGAACAATTAACACTATTTTTAAAACATGGTCATTAATGAGAATGGTTTTGAAGAATAAATATTTATTACATTTAAAAATATTTTTTAGTTAAAAATTACCTTAAAAAGAACCCATTTGAAAAATCATTCATGAAACATCGATATGGATGATAAATATTTCCCAATACATACTAACACAGAAACAATCTCGGATAATAACGAGATTAAGGATTTAACCCTTAACTTAGGTCTGATACTCTTTGTATTTGTCTGAAACTCATGTATAATGTGTTTAAACATATTATAAACTTATATAAGAATCATAATAATATTTATGAAATCATATATGATACTTTTATGACTTTATATTACCTATTTTTTAACAATTCCAAGTTAATGCAACATTTGAAGTAATAATCGCTTTGTTTATCGTACATGTTTTGACTTGTTATTTTTTATCATATTACTTAGATCATAATTTAATTAATTAAATAATGTAAAATATTAATATATATCATATATATTATATATATAAATATATATAATAGATTGATAAATAAAATGGGACACTCCGTTCATGGAGGTGGTAGGCTACATGAACGCATGATTACTGTTTCTGTTTTCTAATCGTATGGAATGGAAGTAAGTGAATGAAAATATGTATATATATATATATATCACCCTAGTAACATTATTATGTCATATATTTCATACTTAAAAATAATTTTTATTCTCATAATCATTCTTGGATGGATAACATAAAAGATGAGTCTTATCACGTCGTGGAGACGGTAAGCCGTATGTACGCACAAGGTACATTATCATTTCCTTAATGGTCAAATGGTATGGAATTGGAATGAATATGAATTTTACAAAAGAAATAGCATTTTAAATGTAATATGTAAATCCATTATATTCTTTTTTATACCCATATAAATAATTTGTACATGAAAAACAATTTCCACCACGTCGTGGAGACGGTAAGTTGTACGTACGGACAAATGGGGATATTGTTTTTCATTGGGTGGGTAAAAAGATGAATATTGTTGTACCATAATCATAAAAACATCTCATAATATAGTATATTATGGGGTTATTATTTTATTATGGTAAAAACATAGTAAGATGAAGTATAAGAAGACATGAACTTTGAAAGAAGGGATAAAACAATTACCTCTTCTTTGGTTGTCTATTTTTGATTTGAACCAAAGGACTTCTTAAGATTGATTTATTCCCAAATTTTTGAATCTAGGCTGAATATAGGGAATTTTGAAGAATATTTAGGAGGGTTTTGGATGAGACAAAGGTATTTGGAGTAGTGAATAAGTGGATAGAGGTGGTGCCCTTTTATAGGAGGGAGGAAGGGGAACTTTAGGAAAGTCTAGAAATATTAATTTATTATAAATTAAATTATGATTAATAATTTTACAAAAACCTACTTAATTATAAAATAAGATGATGTCTATTCTGATACCAATCATCCAATAATTTTTAGACAAGTTTTTCATATTTTTTTATCCATATCTTTTTGGTTTAACACTTATTTTACCCATTTTAATCATATCATGATATCATGTTATTTACACATTGTGAGTTAATGTAATTACCATATCGTGTCAAATGACTCAAAAAAATCATTTATGTCATATCTTGAATTTTCATAACCTCTTGAAAAAATGGTAGATTTTTAGGAATTTAATATCATTTAATAAAATATTTTATGTTTTCAGTTATGAATTATGTCGATTTTTGACACTATTCATACGTGGATGTTTTACAAATTCATAACAACATGATTCCTTAAAAACAAAGGTATTAACACAAAGATAATATTTCAATATAATCCCTAAGATTCTTTGATGTCATCAAAATATCTAAATTAAATTTATTTTAACATTTATAATATCATTTATTTGAATACTTTATTTACAAAGCAATCCCTGCATCATCATTGTGTCATAAATAAATTTAATTATTTAATGTCCAAAAATTACAAATAAAATAATATTTTTTAGTAATTTTTTTAGATTTATAATAAATATTTATATTGAAATATATCAGTCATGTAACCCAATATTAAAATTCTTTTAGAAAAATATACATGTTTATGTTATATTTATCTTTACTGTAAATTAATTCTTATAACATATCATTATCACACTCAATTGGTCCCATGGGGTATTAAAATCATCCTAAGGATTCCTATGGTCATAAATATATAATACAATTGTATTAAGACATGTTTTAGGGTGGTATTATATTATTATAATATTTTTTACCCTTATTTACCTGATTTACCAGTTAACCATGGTAAATAAAAAAAATTATTGAAGTTACTATTCATAATGTCAAAAAATAAAAGGTTACTATTTTAAAATTTTAAACCTTTTTATTTCAAATATTTAATCTCTTTTTCCAAATTCAAAACACAGAAGTTTTAGTAATTAATTTGATGTTAATTGGCATTGTAAAAACCAAAAGGCGTGGTTTTAATAAGTAAAAACTATCATAAGATTGACATGTGTTTATGTAAAATTTAAATGTGAAATTACATAAAATTAACTACATTATATTAAATTATAAAAATATAACCTAATTATACTTCAAAACAACTCAATTGTATAATTAAAAATTAAAAATTATTCAGATTTAAAAAGTTGTTTTCAATGAAAATTTAGTATTTTTCAAAATTCATCAAAATATGATAGTTATCAGAAAAGTTGCAAAAAAATTATCCAAAATAAGTTTATATATCCAAATTATAAATAATAATTTAATCTCATAAATTGAATACATAATAGTGTCAAATATTTTATTGAAAAAGGGTTCTCCAGTAAATGGTGGAAAGTAACATTTTTTGAGAAAAACTTATTTTTACTGAAAAACTGAATGTTTCATTACATTATGTCTAAAAACACAAAATATGAATTTTAAAAGTATATGGGATATATAAAATTAATAATTTATTTAATTCTATTCATAACCACTTTTTAAATGGCAAGTTTGATAGGTCGTGGTGCGCTTGAACTCGGTGTTGCGTACATTGCACGCTATTTAATTATTTAAAATGGAAGTGTACCGTGGAAGATTCATGTGTTACACTTGTGATCTATATATATCTAAAACATTTAACCTTAGATATAGTGTCTCCATATCTTTAGAGAATATATTACTTATGCTAAATCCATACCACGAGTTGGGAAGTTTTGTTCACTAAATTTTAATGTATGGATGCCTAATCCATAACTATGTCATTCAATATAAAGACCCAACCAAGTACTTTCCAGGATACATCACTATTAATAAAAAAACATATCATTTCCAAATGTTATAATCAATATATAAATATTGAATAATCTTCTCTTCAATTATTTAGAACATTCTCCACACACTTTTTTCCAAAAGAATTTAAACGCTTCATGTGTGAGATTGGATAGTGGGTTTTCCAACCAGACCAAATTCTGGATAAAATACTGATAATATCATTCTAAACCAATAAATATGCATTCCTAGTTTATACTCGACAATACTATCCATTCTTGGGTTTCATTTGTCATTATAGGATCAAAAAATATTCCATTCTTCAGGACAATATGGCCAAGAAAAGAAATTTCATAAAGCCATAATTCAAAATTTCTAACCATAAAAAATATTTCATTTTTCTAAGAGTCTTCATAAAAATCTCCATGTTGTTCTCATGATATTCATAGATTTTAGAGTATACCAAGATATCATCAATAAATACTACAGAAATTTGTCAAGGTATTTCTTGAACACTTTGTTCATTTGATCCATGAAAATAGGGGGTGCATTAGTCTGTCTGAAAGACATTATTATAAACATGTAATTCCCATACCTGATTAAGAATGTTTCCGTTAGAATATATTCCTTATTTACACATAATTGATGATCTCCAAAATGAAGGTCAATCTTTGAAAAATATTGAGCTCCATGAATTTGATCAAATAAATCATCAATTTGAGGAAGTGTATACTTGTTCTTTATTGTAATAGAATTGATTTGTGTATAGTCAATGCATAGACTCATTGATCCATCTTTCTTCTTAACTAAAATGACTAGGCCTCCCCATGTAGAAACTCTAGGGAGAATGAATCCTATATTACTCAAGTCCTCTCATTGTTTCTTTTGCTCTAATAATTCCACAAGGTCTATTCGATAGGATTTATTTTATATTTTCCTTGAATTAGGGATTAAATAAATAGTAAACTCAACTTCCATCTATGGAGGAAGACCAGGTAAATCCTCAATTAATACATTAATATATTATTTTACTATAGGTACATATTTAATTTTTATATATCTTCCTTCATCCTTAGATGTTATTTCTTCTTACTCAGCAAGAATCTCATTTAGTAAAGCTACTGGGGGTGGGGTTTGATAAGAATTATGTGATTAAGTTTCTACTATAATGATAATAGATTCTACATTTTCATCACTAATCAAAACATCCATCTTCTTACAATAAATGTTCATATCATATCTTGATATTCCAGTCAATACTGTGGATTATATAAAAGTTGACCATAGGTATGATGATAAATTCAACAGATAAATAATGTTCATATGACATAATGGGAACTACATGACACATCTTTGTTGCAATGAGAATTCTCCTATTGATTTTGACTAACAAGTCCCTTGTTAATGTGAATTAGAAATAGCTAATTTTTAATGAAAATAGGGAATATATAAATGATTTTGGGGATGCAAAATAAAATAGTGATTTGGCTAAATTTGAGGAAAATATTAAAGTACCTGCCACCACATCATTAGGAACTTTAACCTCAGCTGTTGTGATCACAAAATCATAGCCTTGTTCCCTTAGCCTTTTCTAGGTTAAGTTTCCTTGAGGTTTAGTAAAATAATTTTCATAATATCCCATCTATTTACTATTTGTTCATTGAAAATTGGTAGATTGTTTCTTCCCCTTGAAATAACATTATTGGTGTCCCTTTTCTCTATACTTGTAACAAACTCCCATCCCCTTTAAGAATGTACCAGTGCATTTCTTCTCACAATTACAGTAGGGTAGAAATTCCACTTTTCCCTTATAACCCATTCTTTATTTTCTAAATTGTTCGACGACCGTCTTCTTCTCTTTATTTACTTTAAAGTCAAAATAAAAATTGGATTCCTTTTCTCTCTTGATAGAACATGAGAATATATCTACATATGATAAAAAATATTGTGAGACCAATGTCCATCAGAAGAATTATTTTTAACCCATAAAAGAATAATTAAATCTTACTTATTAGGTTATATATGTAGTCATCAACATGACATTCTAACCTTGTGATGTTAGCTTCATACTTTGAAACATTATCATCCTCCTTATACCACATAAAAAGAAATTTCCTCTCCATATTCATTCATAGTTCACAAGAGAATTGTTTTCATATGAAGAGTTATTTAAATTACATATATTTCTTATTTTATACCTCTTCATCCCCATTAATGTTTTTAATTAATGACCAAAATTGATCTGCATCTACTGATAGATAATAGACCACCATAACAACTTTTTCCCTTTCGTTACTCCCAAAAGTAAGAAATATTTTCTATAAGAAACTTATCCATTCGTCCGAAAAAAATGGATTTGTAGTCCCATTGAATGCAGAGGTTGTTTTATCATGAATAAATCTAACATGGATCCTCCACATTGTGAATCTGGGTTCTCCATAAGGGTAAGGTAATTGTTCATAACCTGAGTTAGCTGTCCCAGTATAGTTATAAGCTGTTCAATGCCAGATGCATCACCAATAACACTATCATTATCTTTCATAGGAGGGAAATACCTAAATGAATTACGTTTTTTTAATACAATTTCAATTCCTTCTAATGGGAACCATTTCTAAACAATGGAATACACAACATTATGTTATGAATCATAATTCATAATTCCAAACTAGTAAAATACTTAACATAAATATAAAATTTTATTCATAAGTAATCCATAATCATAAAAATGGTTTCTTTGGGGATATATTTACTCATAAATCCTTGATAATGGTTTGTAAATAAAATTTTAATTATCTTAATCATATCATCATAGAGTGTCAAACCGTGTCCGCTGTAAGGCTTGTTGTCATGTACCGGGTTACCTCGAGTCAAGCCCAAAACACATTGTCAGAGTTGTTACTCCTAGGTACGTATGTTCTAAAACCACATCCACTTGTAGTATTGAGAAATGAATGTATTTTTTAATAATACTGACATAATCTCTAAGAACTAGAATTTTAGAATGTTCTTATACACATATTCTAAAATTCTATCTTAGGGTAGTGTCCCCTAATTAAAGTATTTTATAAATATAGTTTACAAAGTATTTATAAAACATTCTCAGATAGAATTTGTAATTCCCCAACCCCAATTTCCCAGAGAGGGTGCATTATTTTAATACATTGGCCTGATTCAAAGAAATAAAATCCTGAAGGACCGATCAGTTTAGTAGCCTTGGTAATACTAGATACAAACATTAGTTTTACATTACATCTTGAAATGAAAAACAACATATTACCCATTTTAAAACTCTCATATATCTTATACTATCTCTATAGGTCATTCATAATGAACTTATTTGCATCTTGGGAAGAAATGAAACATATGAAATGGATGAGCTCAAATTCTCAGTAAGGATATACAATATTGCGGAAGCTATTGTAAATAAGCATAAAATTTTAAGGAAATGAATAAAATGGAAACAGAAGAATTTTAAACAAAATGTTCAGTATAATATGGAAAGAATAAATAAAATAATTCCTTGTAAACATTCACATGTGTATTCTACTAGTCGAATAATCACATGGAATTTTAATCCCATAATGAAGAAATGCATAATATTCGACATCATAACCATACCGTCAAGGCCTCATACTAAGACGCTAGTTTGTCTCATGAGACCTACCAATGCATCGAGGGACTACAGAAATACCCTCCCTTTACTTACTAAGTCCAATTCATTCCTATTATGAAAATTTTGAAACATAACATAATCATTAATATTCAAACAAGAATATTAAATGTTAATACATTAACCATAAACTTTGAATGGTATAAAAATAGAACATCCATAGTCAAAAATATCATAAAACCATCAATAGAATATTGAGTATTTTATTATTACAAATAAAACTCAATTAAGTATAAAACCCAACAAAGGATGTTGATATAGATTAAAATAATCTAATAAATTCATTAAAACTATTTGAGAGAAATATCCCCTTTTTAAATAAATATTTAATGAAATACACACAATTATTAAAGAATAAATTTCTTATGAAAATAAAATTTTAATATTTTAAGTAATGATAAAAAATGTTAAGGCTTCATAATGATAGAAAATTGCTACTCGCACCATATAAATAAAAAAACATTCATTCCTTAATTTTCCAAAAAGGTAATAATGTACCTAATTTGGAAAATGATGGAATGATTAATTTCAAAAAGTAAATAATGTGTAAAAATTAATTTAAAAAATTGATGATAATATTTTGAAATACATTTTCAGAAACATGGATAAGGATTATAATGATGTCCCAATAGATACTTATGTATAAACAATATCAGATAATAAATAGATTGTGAAATTAACCCTTACCTGGTAACTTCCTTTAATAGAGGGTGGGTTACGCTTCTATATAATGGTTAAATCATGTTATTAAATTAGACCAGGATAATATTAATTTGTATGATATCATATAGGATCCTCTTATATCATTTTGTTAATAATATTTCAGTATTACCATTATTTTCGGTGTTAACTACTTTGTTTTCCCATTCATTTTTTCTATATATGCAATGTTTTTTAAGAAAAGGATGTATTTTATTAATATAAATAATGATATTAAGTTCGAAAAAACATTTTTATACTCATAATATAAATTTTATAATAATTTTTTAATTGTTAATGTGATGAATGATTCTCACAGCATTGTGGAGATGGTAGGTCGTACGTACACACGAGCAACGGTATCATTCCCTTAATGGTTAGACGGTATGGAATAAGTTTTTATCTTAATTTTATATAATAATTATCATGTTATTATGATTATTTATATTTATTATACTCATAATTATATTCATCAAAATAATGTAGTGTTGAATAAAAAATTACACCATGACATGGAGACGGTTAGCTGTACATATGCACACATGGTTATATTGTTAATCATAGGATGAATAAATTGAGGAATATGGTTATTCCATAATTAAAATTAAATCTCATAAAGTATGTGATACTATATTTATTACTTTGGTATGGAAACAACATTGGAAGTGGAAGTAGAAGAAGAAAACAAATTGAATGGAATTGGTAAAACAATTACCTCTTCTTTGAGCGTCTAATTTTGATTTTCACAAAAAGACTTATTAGGATGGATTTATTCCCAAATTATGACCTCTAGATTAATTTGAGGGAATTTAGTAGGATAATTGGGTAGGTTTTGGCCTTGAAAAAAAGCTTTATAATGTGAATAAAAAAGAAGGAGAGGTTCCCTTTTATAAGAGAGGGGGGCACTTTTGGAAACTCAAAAACAAATAAATTATTATAAAATTATTTTTGGTTTAAAATAGATCAAAATTTGGTTATTTTGAGTCTAATTTGATTATTGGTATAAATATTCATAGAAACGGATTTTTATAAATGTTTACGTCATAAATGTAACCTTATCGTTTGGTTTTAAACCTTAGATAATCATTTTAACTCTTATTATGTCTACATGTCTTTTTATACTATAGGGTAAATATAGTTACTATAAAATGGAAAAATAACCCCAATTTGATACATAATGAAATATTTAATACTATAATAGTTAGTTGGCTGAGGATGAGTTTTTTTTGAATTTTATAACATTTAATAAATTATTATTTATTTTAAAGTATCGTTTATGTTGATTTTGATACTATTCAATATTTTCATTTTTAAATATAATAAAAAATCATGATAACATAGAAAAAATACTTCAAATATGTCAATAACATGTATATGGTGTCTATTAAAGTTTTAATGTCATTAATTAAGTCAAATTAGTTTTATTTTAATATTTTTAATATCATTTATTTTATTTTTCTATTAATAAAATAATTTCTGCATTATTATTATGCCATCCTCAATGGTAATTATATATTCTCTAAAAATTATAAATAAATTTATATTATGAAGGTAATAATTTTATATTTCCTGATACTATTTATATTCATTGTTATCTCCTAGATATATCTATATTAAAATTATTGTACTTATAAGAAATTAGAGTGTTATATTTTTTCAGATTCATTAATTTTTATAATATTGAAGTCATATTCATGGAAAAGGGTCCATTATATTATTATATTTAGAGAAATAGGTTATAAGGGTCTAATTTAGTAAACCAAGAAGATTTTATATGAGTTCGGGTAGATTTATAATATTTTTTTACCTTTAATTACCCGATTTATCCTTAATCGTGGTAAAATATTTTTTACTAAAGTTGATATTCATGATATCCAAAAAAATAAATTTAGCCTACTAACGTAATTTGGGAACATTGATTCAAATTATTGAATCAATGTTTAAAGTACATAAGTTTCAGTTATTAATTTGAAATTATCCACTGTTGAAAAAAGGTGAAAAAGAGTTTTTTCAAAAGTAAAAACCATTAAAAGATTGTCATGTGTTTATATCTAACATTAATGTGGAAATAATTCCAGTGAAATAAAATATATTAAATGGTAAAAAAATAATATAACTATACTTTAAAACAGATTAAAAGGATAATGTAACAATCTAAATAAATTATATGAAAAATTAGTTTTGAATTAAAATCCAGTATTTTCACTATTCATTAAAATATAATAGTTATCAGAATAGAACCAAAAAATTTTCGAAACTAATTTTTTCCCACATATAAAGAAGAAGTTTATTTTTACAAAATTATTATATAAATTTTCAAAAAATGTATTCTGAAAGGGTTCACCAGTAAATGGATGTAAAACTGCATTTTTTAAAAAATAATTCTTTTATTCCAAAAATTTATTTTTTTATTATGTCATGTCTAAGAAAAACATGATAAGAATATTAAAATTATATGGAATATATAAAATTAAAAATGTGGTTAATACTATTCATAAGAACTTTTTAAATGGCTAATGATGGTTTCCTTGAACTTGATGTTGCGTATAACACAAGATATTGATTGATTTAAAAAGAAGTGTATCTTGGAAGCTTAAAGTGTTACATAGGTATCAAAATTATTATTTAATTTATCTTTACCTACCCAAATATTTTTAAAATTCTTTTTTTTATTTTTACAATGTGTTGGGGAGGTTTTTACCATGGGAATTATTGGAAATGATTCATTTTTATGTGTTGAGAGAAAGGGTGCCTATATTTTCATTAGGAAGTGGGTACACAAGCCATATGATATCATTGTTTTACATATTATTACCTATTTATCACTAATAAATATTGTAAAAAAATATTGTTATATACATTTGAAAAATAGAATAAAATACAAAAATGGGAAAAAGAGGAAGTTTACTCATTATTATTCACCGGTTAGCTATGAAGAACACAAATGGATAATGGAGATAGTAAGTTGGACGTGATACACTTTTATAGGGTTTGAATGTGTATATTAATTGTAAAAACTTCCTTATTATTGACAAATTTTGATCTTAAGAGATTAAACACTCATCTTATGCTTTATAAATTTAAACATTAAATCCCACCAACCCTTAAACCTTATAATAACCTATTAGAAGTCAACTTGAGTAGAATTGTAGTATATTCTAATAGAGAAATTAGAATCTCAGAAATCATATTGTATGATCACATGACCTTTGGGAAAATATCGTATCTATACTTTCATATGTTCCTAATTTGAAGAGGGAAAATTTCTCGGTGAGTTAGGTTGCAACATGTTGGAAGGGTGAACAAATGAAGTTGAAAATTTTGTTATTTGAGAGAAGAAAAATTATATAAAAATTGATTGCATAAATTAGACATGATGAATTTCATTTCAAATGAGTTATGGATGTTTTCTAACCTTTCATTTATGAATTATTCTTGATTAAGATATATGAAATTTCCTAGGAGTACAAAGGTTTATATGTGGGGGTGTGATCAAACATCGATATAACATATTTTATCACCCTTATACTTGTGTAATAAATTTTTATGGGTGTTAGTATACCATTATCAAATACTTTTACACTCAATATTTATTTTGAAATTAATTTGTCAAAAACTGATTAAAAGGGTGCAATTACACATTGGGCCAATTTGAGGGCAGTTCAGTGTTGATATGATAACATTTAGGAAACTGATCTATATTAAAATTATTTTTTTGTAGGATTATATACCAATTGGAATTAAATTATTCTAACTATCCCAAAGAATGAATATGAGTACATGGGGAACAAAATTGGCCCATAATTGAAGATATTATGGTTTGGCCATATTGGACCACCCTTTTGTATTTAGGTTGTAACCCGGCCCTCAGACATCCAATTGGGTTGATTCCACCTCTATTTTCTAGATAACTCGATGTACCACCTATAAACCTAGTCATAAGGAATTTTAATGGGATTGGTTAGTCAAATAAAAAGTTAAAGTAGTAAAAATTATACCATTAATAGTGACCTATTCCCTTAGGCATTTGATTTATTTTGTTGGAATTTTGTTGTGTTTTCGCATAAAATCACTAATCACCCTTGTTATCACATTTTACTCAACCAGCTGGTAGTATTGGAGCTCTAGGGATGATATTCTCTAAATATATGGATTCCTCCCATTCTAGGGAGTTCAAAACTCCATATTATCTCCCGGGGAAGAACGTGACGCAAATCTAAAGCCTCGTGTTTCTATTATTTTGTGTGATCCATTTAACTGTTTGGTTTTATAATGCCTTTATTCTTCCTATATTATTATTCAATTGAGTTATGTATTGTTATTTCACAGTTGACTCATATGATGATATTTTGGGGTACCCATTCATGTTATCTTTCACACACTATTCACAAATTCTTCTTCCTCATTTTAGTTGTAGTGTTTGTGTAGTTCATATTAACCAGTTGAACTCCCATAAATACATAAAACGACTTGTAATTTCATTTCGTGGTAAAAATTAAAATAACATAAAAAACTGGATTGTGCGTCGAGTTATTTGTGTGTTTCCTTGGTGAGTTTTGGTTATGAATTCAAACACAAATCACCCAATCATCGACAAGAAATGGTGATTCATTTTGTGTTTCTAACAGAACCCTAAGAGGTATCCTATTATAAACATAGTAACATTGTGGTTCTAGGTGTTACAAAATAGGGATTAAAATATTGATACCATTTTTCTTAAATAAATGAAGTTTGATCATCTTGAGAATTCCCTGGGTTGACCGTGCTGAATAAAATATGTCAATTTATTTTTGTTATACAAAATTTTTATATGAATTAATATTAAATGAAATAAATAATTTAAAACATTATCATTGCAATTTTTCATAATATTAATCTTATTTTTAAATTAATGATCTAAGGTTCTATCGAGAGACGACCTAGGGTTCCTACAACAATATATAAATTGTTGTTAAAAATTTTAAAAAAATATTTTTATGTGCTCGAAAACACAATCAATTAGTGAAAATATCAACAAGATGATGTTAAATTAAAATATCTTTTAGATTAAAATCACCCTCTTGAAAACGGTCTCTTAATAAGCAATGTCTTACATCAATATGTTTTTTTCCTAGAGTGAGATACAAGATAATAAGAAAAATTTATAGAACTTATATTGTCAAAATTTATAGTTACATTTAAGAATTTATATTCAGAGTCTAGTAATGTGTGTTTCATTTAAAAATTTTGATCAGAAAAACATCATACAACTATTTATATATATTTAGTAGTAGAGAGTGAAACATTATTTTGTATCTTACTAAACCAAGATACTAGATACATTCCCAAAAGGTGACATGTTCCAAATTTTTCTTTTCTATTTACCTTGAAACCACAAAAATTCAAATATGTATATATAAATTGGTCAACATATTATCCTATAGGTTAGAATAATAGTAAATGTTTTGTAAACATGAGGTATTTGAAAAATACTTTTTCAGAAAGTAAGTTTGGATCTTTTGGGGTTTCATGAAAACGAGCACACTTATACACACTTAACATAATATTAGGTCATACTGTAGTTATATAGAAAAAAAATCTAATCAAACCTCTATAACTGGATTGATCCACTATTTTTCCATCTTCATCAGGATCCAACTTATATGTATCCCTCATAGGAGTGTTACTACTCTTAGTGAAATCCAAACTAAAACATTTTAACATATATATAGTTTGTTTAATTTGGATTAAAATAATTCTCTCTTTATGTTAAAAAATATAAAAACGATGAATTAATATTTATTGACCCATTAAACTCATTTAAAATTCTTTTTCCTTCATTTTTAAAAATTCAACTAATTAAGAATTTTTAGTAGATCCAAAAATAATTTCATCTACACAGACTTGAACAACTAAAAGATATTTTTAAAATATTATTACAAATAGGTTAGGATCAGATGTACCATTTAAAAATCCATTTGAAATTATAAAATAGATGAACCAATTATACCACTACTACAAAACTATCCTTTAATAGCACCAAAAATTTAAACGCTTAAAAAATGCGCTGAGAAATTCCATCTTTATCAGCATTAAAATAAGTGCTGATAAAGGGGGAACTTTCTCAATACTAAAGGAAAGAACAGTTAAATGATACACTTTATCAGTGACTTTTTTTAGCACTGATAAATGTTCTACTATATCAACTCAGTATTTTAGCATTGATAAATTTTACCCTTTATAAGTTCTTTTTAGTGCTAATAATGATGTTTTTTATCAGCTATTTTGGAGTGTTGATAAATATTGAGATATATCAATGGTTTTTTAGAATCAATAAAATAACTTTTCTCAGTTATTATCAATTTAACTCTAATAAAATTGATATTTGTAAGAGATTTATTAAAAGAATTGCTAAAAATGTCACTGATCTATTTTAAAAAACCCTAACCCACACTGAGTCATCATGATTCTAAATCTCTCATGGAACTCTACTGCCAGCATGACCCCACTGTGGTTCATTAGACAAATCAATAATAGAATCCAATGTATCATATATTATACTTTTCCTATATCGTTGTTTGATATTTCTCGGTTCTGCATTTTTCATTTTTGTGATGTTACGAACCATACATCTCATCTCCTCGCCACTACCAGCATGACTCCTATGGAGGACCAACCAAATTACATTATAGAGATATAATATTTAACAAAAATTTATTTTGATATGAATTACCATACATATTCATTTATATTGTGTATAAAAAATATGGAGTCCCATTTATTTTCTTCATGTCCATGGATGACTCAAATAATTTATTTTGTTGGTTTCTTAATTTTCTTGAAGAAGACCAATTTTTTTACCTCGTGTAATTTCTTTACGGAGGGCTATCTATAAATTTTTTATTGGAGCCACTTTCTTTACACTAATTTATCCACCATAGACACAACTTATTTACATAAGGAATTAAATTTTATATATTCTATTGGATTCCAAAAGAATGTTCTTCCCTATATTATGTAAACCAACTCTTTATAATATTTTATCAAGGATTACCCATTTGTAAATGAATATCCTTTATGTAGTCTACAGAAATTCACTCTAGTCTCTTGTAAATAGGGTTATACAAAGTTTTATAAATTACAGATGAATACATTATCCGCTAGTGTCTCCTACCTTATATGATCTTACTACATATGCATTGATGGATCCAAAGACTATATCGACACATTATTTACTTGGTTAAAACCAATGTAAGCTTTTTTTTATTAAGGCATCCCTTGAAGAAACTTTACATGAAAGGGTATTACTTTGTTCCCAAGAACTAACTAACAATTTACATTTGATCACATAACTATTAACAAAATATTTTATAACATTATGAGTCTTTTTATTTGTAACATTAATGTAATAATTTCTTTAGAATATCAGTCACATCGAAAAGTTATATGTTTTAGCCAATATAATGTGATCCATGAAATGTAATGGAAATATTTATATACATATTTCCAACGATCTAAATTTCATTTTTATGATCAGACAAAAATTATTTTTGACTATTATTTGTTCGATGCTTATAGGTACTACAAAATTATTCTCATGAATTTTAAACATTGCAATCCCCTAGAATGGGGGTTATGAGGACTCACCCTAAAATAATAATTCATCTTATTATATGTGTCATTAAGTAATTCTAACTATATATGTGTGTATTTAAATTTATAAAGGATCTTATTACTGATTTATGTTATAATCAACATAAATTGACATTTTCATGTAAACAATAGAAACATACATTCATGGAACATTAAGATATATTAGTTTTGTCATATTTTATATGAAATTAATTGACTAATTCAAGAAATAATATTTTTATTTAATGTTATGGAAGATGAAAACTTAACCTTTTTTTGAAATTTAAAAATCATATTAAATCCATAACCTTTGTAATTAATTGATGATTTCATATCAGAAAGTCAAATAAAGATAAATCGATAATATAGGTTAATATAAAAATTATGAATCATTTATTATTTGTTTAGTTTTAAATGGATTTAATTAAATAGTAACCTTTCAAAAGAACTGGTTATCATTGTGACAACATCTTATTTATATATGGGTATATTAATGTATTTCTAGATTTCAATCATAGACGTTAGGGAATTTATACTAATCAAAGTGAGAAATTTTCCTATAAGGTCACACAATAACACTATCCCAATTCTAAAAAAAATATTTTAAATTTAATATTATGAATAAATATTATTCTTTATTTTAATATAAAAACAATAAACATGAATTAAGAACAATGAATGTAGATAGAATAAAATAAAACCATAAAGCAAGAGTTTAAAAACTAATTCTTAGGATGTTAATTGAGATTCATGATTGGGAAAAATCTGTTTTTTTGTATAGTAGCCTCAAATGTGCTCCTCATCCATGGTTTTAATTTTTTTTCTTGTGATCCAATTGTTTTGGTATGAGATGTTATTTTCGGTTATGTTTCAGATTTATTTTGAACCTTATTTTAGGATTTTTGTGTTATTTAGAATATGCCACCTAGAAAGGCCCCTACGGTCATTCCTAGTTTCTGATTCTCCTTAATTAAATCCCATATTTTGTGGTTATCATGTTTCGTTAGAGGTATTGAAGATAATATATGAAGTTGAGCATGTCTATTGAGTGTTTAGAACTCCCAAATTATTATAGTTCGTGTTGTTATGTGTCTGATTCGGGTCCATCTTTGGAAGAATGGAAGTTATATTCCCCACCAATTATGCATGTTGGGATGAAGTGGGAATATTTTAAATCCCTCTTTATCCGATGGTTTATACCTAAGGAGGTGAAGGTGAAGAAAAGGGAAGATCTCATGAGTGTCCAGTAAGTTCAGCGGGCAGTGAGTCATTTTTTTGAACACTTCAATGACCTGGGTTCATTTCTTTTCTAGAGGTGGTGTCTACAGATCAGTTGAAAGATTATTTTTTCATTTGGGGTATTAATACAGAGATCAGGGATAAAAATTTTGAGAAGTTTATGGAGAAATTGTTTTTTATAGAGTTTTTGTGAAACAAGCATAAACACTTTGGCGCAATTGTCATTTCCTATGTTGGTGTGCTCTATCCTACAATTCGGATTGTTTTTGAATTTATGTAAAATTATATATTTATGTAATTGTATAAACTATTGTTTTAAATCTTTATAATATAGTTTTTTTCTTGTATTTGTGTTTTAAATTTGAGTTTATTTAAATTATTTATTGTGACTTGTTTTTAATGATAACTAGTGTGTTTTTAATGTGCTTTTGTCTATTTTTTTTTTCTACACTAGATTGTTCTATAATTGAAAAATATATCATAACTTTTAAAATCACTAATAAAGAATACATTTTTCAGTGCTTTCAACAGCGCTGATAAAAATTCATTTTTGGAGTGCTTATAAATGCGACGATAAAGGATACCTTTAGCGGTGCTAAAAAAATAATTGATAAATGGGACCATTACCAACGCTTATAAAAGAATGTATAAATGTCATATTTATTAGAGTTTTTTAGCGCTGATAAATTTTCCCTTTATCAAGGCTATTTGAGCAGTGGTAAAAGTCATGGAATTTTAACATCGTTTAGGTAGTCAGCACTTTTATAGCGCTGATAAAGGCCATTTATCATGCTGTTAAAGGCCACTTTTTTAGTAGATTAACGAGCTCTAGGATATTATTTCCAACCATATAAATAATTTTTTAACATGGAAACCCAATTTGGAATATGAGGATATTGGAATCCATGGGGTTTTTCAACAAAAACATCCCCAATAATATATTCATTCAAGAAGTCACTTTTGATATCATTTTGATATAGTTTGAAATAATGATATGCTGCATAGGCATGTATTATTCTAATGAATTAATTTATGGATATAGGTATTAATATTTCATCATAGTATATAACCTCTACTTAATTATAACCTTGTGCAACTAGTCAATCCTTATTTCTTACTATTGTTCCAGATTCACCAACCTTGTTTCTAAACACCCATTTAGTTCCTACAGTTAAGGTTTATTTTGGTCTATTAATAAGTTCCCAAAATTTATTTATTACAAACTGATTATGTTATTATTTCATATCCATTTCTGATAATTCATTATTAATTTCATTAGTGATTCTCTTAGGTTCAAGCAATGAATGGAATGATTGATGTTCAAACATATTCTATAGAGAAGATCTAGTTTTTGTACCTTAATATAAGTCTCCTAAAATATAATTTCAAGGATGGTAGTAGTATTCATAAAATCACCAGAAGAATAAGGGTTGGTTACCTCGTGGTCCTCTATAAGTTCAGGTTATGGAAGTTCCTCAGATTTGAATGATTTTTCTTCATGTTTTGCAGCACAATAACAAGATTTTCTATTTATATTAAAAGTGGATAATTAATTATCAATGTTTTTTAAAGGTATTTTTGGTTCATGGGGATTTATCTAATAAATAATTTTGTGGATATAATCTTACAAAGTCTTGGCTACTCTTTTATAAACTATATTGGATTTACTAGATGTTGAATGACTAAGGAAAATTCATTTATCATATTTGAATGAATTTTTTCAATATTGTCCTTAGTATTAATAATTATTGATTTAATCCAAAAACCTTAAGATAATTATCCTTTGGAATGTATCTATTATAATGTTTATAAAGGGTTTTATTTAAAATAGGTATAAATGAAACTCTATTAATTATACAGCAGTCTATGTTCACAACCTCATCCCAAAGGTAGAGATGTAATCCATATTCATTAAGAATTTTTTGAGCTATCTCTTGATGTGCTCTATTTATATCTATACAACTTTATTTTCTAATGGATATTAGAAGAAAATAAGTTATTATTTTATCAATTTTCTGAGAAAAAAGGATTTAAAGACATGATTTTCAAACTCTTGTATGTACAAAAAGGATTCATATAGATTTAGAATACTTGGTAAAATGAGAGAAAGATTCAAATTTATAAGCCAAAAAATAAAAAAATTATAAATATTAATTTCATCTATAATTAAATAGGCATTATAATTCTAATTTAAACTAAAGACTATAGATGTTATAAACAAGTCCATGTGAATCAACTCATGATCATTAGAAGTTAAAAAATCATTCTTTAATTTAAAATATATCTGGTGAGGTTTCTCTTTTTGGCAGAGGTTATAGAATTTTTCATTTAAGAAATCGGGTTTGGGTAGATCCATGACTAACCCTTTCCTAGTAAGATTTATAAGTGATTGAATGTTTTAATAGCCTAGTCTCCCATGCCAAATAGAGGATTATTTTTTAAAGCCACTTAATCATGAAAATATTTGTGAAATTAAGGTATCAAGATTAACTCAAGATGAATTTTAATTTATCAAAGAATTAAATACTAAATATTTTTTATAGTTGAAAAAATTACAATTTTTTTTTAAAATTTTACATGAAACCTATTATCACATAGCTATGATATGCTAAGAATATTTTATTCTAAACCATGAATAATAAGTACTTTAGAAATTAAAACTCAGTTAGTGATACCGATTTTTCGACCACCAATGTTCATTCTTTTTTAATTGTCATCGAAGGTGAAATGACCATCATAAAATTTTATCAAGTTCTTAAATATTGACTAATTTCCTATCATATTCATGGAAAATGTGTTTTTCAAGTACCATTGAATTATACAAGAGATTTTTATTAAGTTTCCTTATAAAGAAAGTTTATACTAAGAATTATTTTAGTACCTAGATTTTACTTGTCAAATACATGACTTATTTTAAAGGTATTTTTCATGTAATTTCCATTATTTCTTTGTTTTGAGGATTTTCCAAACATTTTTGGGTGAAATGGTGGGTTTTCATGATTTGGGCCAAACCATGAGCCCATTAACAGATTTAGAAATAAATTTCGGTTCTTTATAACTCCTTTGTTTTGCAACATTTTTACCCATTACACTTCCTGCTTGGCCTCTCCTGATATATTAAAAATACCATATCCATTTGGAACCCTTATAAATGCATTATCATGGTGTATTTGGGATATTTATTCATGTATTTTGGAAACCTGTGAGCCCATTTGATGTTTACAAAAATAAATCATTTCTTTCATATCTAATTCATTTTCTATGTTTTTGGTGATATCACCTCTCACTCGAGCACATGGACCATAGGAGAACCCCAATGTTAGTTCCTCACTATTTGGATCTCATCTTCATTGTGGATTAGGGTAAATGTTTTAGGATTTCTCAAATCGTACAGATTTAAAAAGGTAATCTGTTTCTTTCATAAATCCTTTATTTTTTACTCTTTTCCCCCATTTCTTCTCTCACTTAACCTCCTCGCCATTATGAGAACCTAAATATCTGTTTTGGATGATTAAAGATTTTCTTATTAGGTTATTTAGGGAAATTTCATCAAGATAATTTAAGTAAGTGGGTTTCCTTCCTTTATCCTCCCATTTTCTTAAGGTTTCTTCCATTTCTCATGATGTTACTAATGTACAAAAAGTAGGGATTCAAAATTAGGGTTTGATATTGTGTTTCTTGGTGTAATATTGTGGTTTTAGGTCATATTTAACACCCTTTTCATGCAACGGTGGTTCTGTTGAACTTTTCACAAGGATTTGGTCTTTTTATCACTTGTGGTGGGTGGTTCCATGTGTAACCACTACTAGTTGAGTTAGCCTTGAATGATTACTATTTTAGCCTACTCCTCTTTCATTATTCTTTCTGAAAATATAATTGTGCATGGAATTTGTTATTCAATTGATTTTTAAGTTCCATTTTTGTGTGAAAATTGGTGTTTAAAATGTGCATTCCCTATTATACCATTTGGGGTTGTTTTATTATTCATGAGAGGGTCTTATTAAAATGTTTTTCTGTAGCAAATTCTTATTTTGGGTTGATATTGGTGTGCATTTGGTTTTCATAGAGGTATTTTAAATGGACTTTATGTGAAAAGTTTGGTTATATTACTTGAAAATGTTTTATGGAAATTCTAAATGGTTTTCTGAGTTTTATAAATGGGGAAAAGAATGTATAGATATTGTTTTTAGTGTTTCTGATGATAAATGGTGTTTTTATATAAAAATTTAATTTTTTAACATGTGGAAATTATTTTATCACAAAGAGGGAAACCCAAGTATCTTGTGGGAGAACGTTTACTATTATGGAAGTGATCTGGAGTGCTCTTGTCCCTATTTCACTTTGCATGTTGAAAATTGGAAACACTAAAAAAACTATAATAATGAGGATTGAGGACCACATGGTCATGGGTATGATCCCTAATAGTAGCTCATGAACTAGTACATATATTTTTGTGGTTACATTACACTGAGATAAGAGGCACATAGGGCTCATAACTAACTAGTTCCTAGGTATGTTCCCATGATTAGTGATAATTGAATCTTTTATATTTATCATTTTCTTATGGTGTGTCTGGATAGAAAATTTACTAGATTATATTTTTTATTGAAACGTGTTCACTATTTGAAATAATCCTTTGAAAACTGTTTACTTTTAAGAGATTCATTTTTAGAAATTATTTCTACCATTTCATTTTTATTAAAACTTGTATTCTTTTTTATCTTGTAATTATTTCCACATGGAGTCTTTGGGAGGATATCATATTGGTAATAGCCTCAAACCCTAATTAAAACCCTTTGGTGTATGTAGACTTGATTTTGTTCGACATAGGTAATGTGTGACACTCCAAGCTTCCACGGTAAATTTTTCATTAAATAATACAATAGCATACGATGTACGCAAAACTGAGTTTATGCGCACCACGACCTATCAAACTAGCCATTTAAAAAGTGGTTATGAATAGTAATAATTTTTATTTTAATTTATATATATATATATCACATATAATTTAAACATTCATATTTTTTGTTTCTTAGAAATAATATACTGACAAATTCAATTTTTCAGATAACAGAAGTTTTTTTTTTCAAAAATGCAGTTTTTCTGCATTTTAATGAAAAAACCATTTTTAAGTCCAATATTTGAGAGTTTTATATATAAAATTTGATAAAATAAAATTCTCATTTAGAATTGGGACATAAAAATTTACTTGGGATAAATTTTTGGAACAATTCTCATAACCTTCATATTTTGATGAATAGTGAAATCAGTAAATTTTAATTAAAAACTACTTTTTTAATCGAAATAATTTATAGTGTTAAATTATACATTTGAGAGGTTCTAAAGTATAATTATATAATATTTTTATCATTTAAAAAAATTTAGGTCATTTTATATAATTTCACATTTAAATTGAACATAAACACATGTTAATCTTTTGATAGTTTTTACTTCATAAAATCATGCTTTTTGGTTTTGACAAGAAAAATTAATTTTATATTAATTTCTACAACATATGTTTTTTGAATTTGGAAACATTTATTACATATATATAATCAGGTGGTCCAAATTGTGTAAATATTAAACTTTTATTTTTTTGACATTATGAATAGTTACTTTAGTAAATATATTATTTACCATGGTTAAAAGGTAAATCCGGTAAATAAGGGTATAAAAATAATATTATAATAATATTAAATTACCATAACATGTTTTCTAACCATATCTTCTGATACATCTCCACCCATGAGCATTCTTGGGTCGATTTTGGGACCCCATAAAGCCACTTGGGAGTGATAATGACATTTCATATTAAATAATCTAAGAAATGTCAAAAATAAAAAAAGATTGTATCTTTGAGTAAACAATTTTTTATATGGGGTTTTATAATTGAACGATTAGAATATAAATATTAATTTCAAAGATAAAAATATTTCCTACATCATGATATTTTATTTATAATTTTTATACATAAAATAAATATATTTATTTATGACTTAATAATGATGCAATATTTTTCTTTATAATAAATGAATGAAATAAATGATATTATGAATATTAAAATAAATATAATTTGGAATTTTTGTTACATTCCTATAATTTAATAAGTTAATATTACATTTATCGTTTATTATATATTATGTTTCTAAGTGATAATGTTTTTATGACTTTCAAGAATACAAAATACCAAATAGTGTCCAAATTGGCATAAATGATTTTTTAAAACAAATACAATATTATTAAATTATATAATATTTCTAAAAATATAAGATTCATCCAGAGGACTTATATAATAATATATGTAATTAATGAACCACTTGTGGGTATCTTGAAATTTTAGAGTATTTATATTAACCATATAATATAAAAATACAAAGAGACATGGTAAATGTTAAACTATTTAACTAAGAATTAAATCTAAAAGATAAGGTTAAAATGGTGAACTAAACTTGTCTAAAAACTATTGGATGAGCGTTTTTCAACCCATCCCCACCTTATCCTTGAAATGAATTCATTTTTAGACATTATAAACTCAATATGATTGTATAATAAAATAATAATTCAATCTTTTCCTAAAGTGACCCTCACCCTCTTATAAAAGGGTACATCCCCTTCTCTGAAAATTACACCTCCAAATCCATTTGGATCATCCAAAACCTATTAAAATATACTTAAAACTATCCTAACTTCAACCAAAAGTCCTTACTTTGATCATAATGCTAACTTATGGATCCCTTTTGATCAAATCAAAAAGAAGAATTCGAAGAAGAGATAAATATTTCATCACCACTTTCAAGTTCATTTATTTTTCCCCTTCCTCTTTCTTTATTGTTTCTATACTAATAAATGAGGTACTTTATATGTACTATGATTATATTATAAATATTGTACAAACATATTCAATATTCTATCCATCATATGAATGAAAAGTCACCATACGTGCGTACGTACGGCTTACCGTCTCCAAGTCGTGGTGTAGTTAGTTATTCAAACACTTCATTATTTGGATGGATATAATAATGAGTGTAAGATATGTAAATAAAAAATATAACTTTTTAATGATTATTTAGATATGATATACCATCCAATTATATATTATATCACCATCAATAGAATGATATTGTCACTAAGGCGTACGTACAAATTATTGTCTCCACAACCACGATGAAATTAATTCCCCATAATAACCGTTCAAGAATAATTTTTATTTTTATGATTAAAAATACTTATGGAGAACTTATTATAATTCCGGATATGAATCAAATAAAACCTATCCATAAAAAATATGTCTTACGTGACCAATCATATAAATGAATACGAATCTGTTAACACACGAAACAATGATACTACTAAAATATTATTAACAAAGAAAAATTAGAAGATCATATATGATATCATATTTATGTATGTTGTTCTTTCATAATTTAACAATAATGATTAAACTATTATAAATAAGGTTAACATACCCTTGATCTAGTAAAATTACATGGTAATGGTTAATTCTACAATCTCTTCATTATCTGAGGTTTATACGCGAGTATCTATTGGGACCTCTTTATTATCCACATCCGTGTTTCTTAAAAATGTATTACAAAACATTTTTACCATTTCATAGAATTTATGTAAATGTCATTTATACCCTTGTTTTAATTTTTATAAATTTTTGTTAAAGGAATCTTTCTATCGTTTTCCAAACAAGGTACTTTACAACCTTTTGGACAAAATTAAGGAAAGAATGTTTTTTTAACTCATACGACGGTAACAAATACTTTCTTCCATTATAACACCTTAGAAGATTCTATTACAATATTATAAGAATATTTTCAAAATAAATATTTTGTTTTATAATTACATTAATTTTAAATGATTTCAAACTAGATAGATATATTTCTCTCAAATAGTTTTGATTTCATCTATGTCTACATCCTTTGATGGATTTTACACTGGTTTGGAGTTGATTTATTATGATACAATCTTCCATATTTTATTGAATGTTTTTTGATATGTTTGACTATAGATGTGCTATTTTTATACCATTAATGGTTTATGGTTAAAGTATTGACATTTCCTATGATAGTTTTTATACGAATGTTTATGTTATGTTTCATCCTTTTCATATGAGGAATGCATTGGACTCGGTAAGTGATGGGTGGAGCCCGCTATTACTCCTCTATGCATTGGTATGTCTCATGAGACAAACTAGTGACTTAGAATAAGGCCTTGACAAAATCTTATTTGTTGTATTTCCTTGAGTCCTGGACTATGTGGTTATGATCTCTATCATTATACATTCCATCATTATGAAATTAGCTATGAAAATTACAAGTGATTATTCAACTAGTAGAATATCTATGTGAATAAGTAAATGGAATTATTTGATTTATTTTTTTCCATATTATGTGGAAGATTATGTTTAAAATGATTTTGTTTTAGTCTTACAAATTTCCTTTAATGTTTATGTTTATTGATGAAAGTTTTAGATAAATTCTTATCCTTACTGATCATCTGGGCTCACCACTTTTTTAGGTTTTATTTTTTCCTGGATGTGTACAAGTATATTATGACTGACCTATAGGGATAGGCAAAGGGATATGAGTGTGTTCCACAGAGACACAAGGTTTCTTATTTTTTTCAATTCATAATGTAATGTAAAACTTTTGTATCTCTCTAGTACATCCAAGTCTACTAAACTAATCACTCTTTTGAAGCATGATTCCTTGTATCATGCCAATGTAATGTAATAATGCACCGACTCTAGGAAACTGGGGTCGGGGAATTATAGTTGGTATCATAGAATGTTTAGTACAAACCTTGGAAACGAGATTTAGAAAAACTCTAATTAGAGAACATTACCCTAAGATAGACATTAAGGATTAGTATAGATAAACTTCCTATAATTTTGGTAATGTAGATATTTTGTGAGTTTTCTAAGAAATACATTCTTATTTGGATATGAAAAGGTATAGGAGGCTCTGGAACAGATGTACATAAGAGTAATATCGCTGATAAGGAGTTTTGGGATTAGCCCGGGGTATCCTGGTACTCAACAATGGGCATTGATGCACTATTAGTTACGACAATACTGAGGTATATGCTTAGGATAATTCACTTTTTCTTTACAAACCATTAATAAGGATTTATGATTATATAACTTCTCAAAGAATACATTTTTATGATTATGGATTGTATCCATAAACTGTTCAATTTATGTGAAGTTTTTTGTAAGTTTTGAATTATATATTGCGATTCATGAACTAATATAGTGTATTCCATGGTTTAGAAATGGAACCTAGTGGAAAGAATAGAAATCATATCAACAAATGTAATCCATGTATGGATTTTACTCCTACTCATGATTATTATAGTGGAGCTTGTGAAGCAACCGGTGCTGATCAGCTTGTCACCATTCTGGGATAACTCACTCAGTTTATGAATAATATCATTACCCATATATATCACCTAATCCACAACGTGGAGGATCAATGTTAGACCAATTAATGAGGAAAAACCCACCAACATTCTATGGGACTAAAAATACACTTGTAACTGAGAAATTTATAAGTTTCTTTGACAAAATATTTCACGCTTTAGGGAGTAACAAAAGGGAAAAAATTTCATGGTAGATTATCACCTCACGGGAGATGTAGATCAATGGTGGTCATTAATTCAAAACTAAATAGAGGAAGAAGAAGTATCAAATATAGAATTTTTGGAGTTTAAAGATATTTTCATATAAAAATACATTTCTCATGACCATCGATCGGATATGGATAGGAAATTTCTGAGTCTGAGCAAAAGGCTGATGTAAATGTTGCAAAGTATGACTCTAACTTTACCAGGTTAGCAAGGCATGTTGTGGATTATATACGCAAACCAAGGAGTAATATTGACCAATTCTTTGATGGGTTAAATCCATTTCTCCATCAAGAATTAGACTCACAATCCTTCTCGTCGTATGAAGATATAACCTCACGTGATATCAAGAAAGAAAAGGAATCATCTATGCCTTATGGCATTAAAGTAAAGCAAGAGGAGAACATAATGGTGGAGAAATATATAGATAAAGGGAAAAATGAAAAGAAGTATTTTACCTGATGTGATAAATGTGGGAAGAAACACCTCAGTACTTGCCTAAAAAGATTGGGGGTTTGCTACAAATATAGAGAAAAAGGTAATAAGGCTCGTGATTGCAAGGGAAATAAAGAGGCTATCAATGTTGAATTCTACAATTGTAGAGAAATAGGGAATTATGAAAATGTATGTCCTAAGATCCATGTAAAATTTCCTCAGAAAATTCCATGGGAGAAATCCCAAGCTTATGTTGTTAATATAGTTGAAGTGGAATAATTAATGTATTGGTGTTTTTGGATTCAAGAATTATATTCTGGTTTTAAGAAGAATGTGATATATATAAGGATTGTTCAACAACTAATTTTTCTCATTAAGGTTTTAATATGATTAAGGTAATAATATTTTCAATATCTGACAATAATAGAAACATTACATTGTTTGGGAAATCTGATGTTACAATTGATTTTGGAATTTATAAACCTCCTAGAGAGAGTTTGGACAGAAGAATTTTGGATAACTATAAAGGTTGGAATGGATTAATTTGAACATTGGATAGTATTTCATAAGGTTAATTTTTTTTATTAATTCTTTTTTGGAATATTATAATACTATATTTTTATAAAAAACACGATCTACAGGTCGGACGATAACCCATCACATCGGACAAAGCTGTAGGAATCGAACCGACAACCAAAGTGTGACAAGGATTTATCACCTACCAATAGCCTACAGGAAGTCCTGGTTATTACAAAATAGTTTTCTTCATTTAAATTGTATATTTTTATATTTGGAACCCAATACGATTAGGATAAATAGAATATTTTTTAGTTCTATTATATTTGAGTGAATGATGAGTTTTAGTATAAATTAGTTAAAGGATGTAGCTATACTTTTCAAGTATTATTATTTTTTCTTATTATATGATGAAATTAGTTCTTAACATTTAGGAAAAGGATATTAAAATAAAAAATGTTTTAACATAATACCTTATGTTTTGTTGAACTAATGATATTTTATATCATCATAGATTTACGGCTTTGAGGCCCTCAATTTTTCATTCACTTGTTTGTGATCGATAACCTCAATCACCTCAATAAATATTTACATTTTTCCTCCAATTATAATTTCCACCAATGTTATCCTATTCGAAATCCTAATTTGGTGGTGACTATTTCATTTCCCTTTCCCTCTTATTAAGACCAAATTTTATTAACCCTATTTCTGATTTGGGTTTCAACAAAAGTATTTTCTAATTTTTTAACCGTTAATTTTTGAAGAACAATTTCAAATTCTAAGGATGCAATTTATTGAAGGTGGTAAGAATGTAACACCCCAAGCTTCCACAGTATGTTTCTCTTTGAGTTATACAATAGTGTGCGATGTATGGAACACTTAGTTCAAGCGCACCATGATCTGTCAAACTAGCAATTTAAAAATTGGTTATGAATAGTAATAACCACATTTTTAATTTTATATATATGCCATATAATTTTCAGTTTCATATTTGGTGTTTTATAGATATAATATAAAGACAAATTCAATTTTTTAGATAAAAGATGTATTTTTTTCAAAAATGTAGTTTTCAACCTTTTAATGAAAAACCCATTTTAAATACAATATTTGACACTTTTATTTATTAAATTTGACAAAATTAAATTCTTATTTAGAATCCGGAAATAAAAATTTAGTTTGGATAAATTTTTGGTACTTTTCTGATAACTTTCATATTTTGATGAGTAGTGAGAACACTAAAATTTAATAAAAATGACTTTTTTAATCGAAATAATTTTTAGTGTTAAATTATATATTTGAGTAGTTTTAAAGTTTCAATAGATTATATTTTTATAATTTAAAATAATTTATGTAGTTGTATATAATTTTACATTTAAATTGTATGTAAACACATGTCAATATTTTTATAGTTTTTCCTTCTTAAAAATATGCCTTTTGGTTTTGAGAACAAGAAATAATTTTAAATTAATTTTTTTAAATTATGTGTTTTGAATTTGGAAACATGGATTCCATATTTGGAATAAAGTTTTCCAAATTGTTTAAATAGGTAACATTAATTTTTAGAAATTACGAATAGTTACTTCAGTAAATATTTTATTTACCGTGGTTAATGTGTAAATCCTGTAAATAAGGGTAAAAAAATAATATTATAATATTATTAAATTAACCTAACACATGTCCTAACCCTCTTTTCAGATATATTTCCAAACATGGGAATCCTTGTGTTGATTCGGGGACCCCATGATGCCACTTGGGAGTGATAATGAAATTTCATATTAAATAATCTAATATAAAGGGAAAAATAACAAAAGCATGTATCGTTGAGTAATTTTTTTATATAGGGTTATATAACTGAACTATTTGACTATAAATATTAATTTGAAATATAAAAATATTTCGGATATCATGATATTTTATTTATTATTTTTATACATAAAATAAATATATTTATTTATGAGACAATAATGATGCATTATTTTCCTTATTAATAAAAGAATCCAATTAAGGATATTATAAATGATAAAATAAATATAATTTGAAAGTTTTCATGCATTAAACTAAATTTATAGGTTAATAAAACATTTTATGGTTGAATAAATAATTTTTTTTCCAAGTGATAATGTTTTTTTGACTCTCACAAAAACAAAATATCAAATAGTGTCAAAATTGAAATAAATAAGGTTTTTAAAAAAAATACTATATTATTAAATTATATAATAGTTCTGAAAATCTATGTTTTGGACAAATGAATTATATAATAATATATATTTCATTAACGGACCACATGGGGTTCTATTTTCATTTTATAGTTTATTTATTAACCATATAATAGAAAAATACAAGGAGACATAGTAAATGTTAAACTATTTAACTACCAGTTAAATATAAAAGATAAGGTTAAAAAGGTGACATAAACATGTATAAAATATATGGGATGAGAGGACCCTGACCCATACCCACCTTATCATATAAATAAATCCATTTAGAGCCATTATAAACTGAATATTATTCTATAATAAAATAATAATTCAAGCTTTTCCTAATGTGACCCAAACCCCTCTTATAAAAGAGTACTTTCCCTTCTCTCAAAATAACACCTCCATCTCCATTTGGCGTGAATAAAACGCTTCTAAAATAGCCTTAAAAATTTACTCTCTTAAACCTAGAGTCCTTAAATTGATCAGAAATCCAACCTAAGAATCCCTTTTGATCAAATCAAAAGGAAGAACCCGAAGAAGAGGTAAATATTTCATCACCTCTTTCAACTTCGTTTCTTCTTACAATTATTCTTTCTTCATTGTTTCCAAACTAATAACTCTAGTACCTTATACATAATTTGATGTTATTAAAAATATTGTACAACCATATTCAATATTCTATCCATCCTATGAATGAAAAGTCACCATACGTGCGTACATACGGCTTACCGTCTCCACGTCGTGGTGTAGTTTGTTATTTAAACACTTCAATATTTGGATGGGTATAATAATGAGTATAACTAATGTAAATAATAAATAGAGCATGTTAATTTTTATGTATATAGGATATACCATACAATTACATAAAATTTCACCATCAATAGAATTATATTGTCACTCATATGTACGTACAGATTACTGTCTCCACGAACGCGAAGAAATTATTTCCCCGTCATAACCATTCAAGAATAATTTTCATTTTTATGAATAATAATAATCTTTAAGAACTTAATATAATTTTGGATACGAATCAAATACATTCTATACATAACAAAATAGATTACGTAAACATGCATATAAAGGAAAACGAATCTATTAACACCCTAAACAATGATACTACTAAAATATTATTAAAAAAATATATTAGAAGATCATATATGATATCATATTAATGTATGTGGTTCTAGTATAATTTAATAACTAGGATTTAACTATTATACATGAGTTTAACATACCCTTGATCATGGAAAAGTACAAGGTAAGTTATAATTCTACAATCTCTTCATTATCTGAGGTTGTTTATACGTGAGTACCTATTGTGATCTCTTTATCATCCACATCCATGTTTCTTAAAAATGTATTTAAAAACATTTTTACAATTTACTAGAATATGGGTTAAAGACATTTATAAACTTGTTTTACTTTTTATAAAATGTTTTGAATGGTTTCTTTCTGTTGTTTTCTAAACAATGCACTTTAGGACCTTTTTGACAACAATGAGAAAATAATGTTTTTTAACTTATATGGCGGGTGTGGATATTTTTTGCTGTTATAACACCTTAGATGTTTCCATTACAAGATTATAAAATGATTTTCATAATAAATTCTTTCTTTTATAATTACATGAATTTTAAATGAATTCAAAATAGAAAGAGATATTTCTCTCAAATAGTTTTGATTTCATCTATGTCAATATCCTTTGATGGATTTTACACTTGTTTGAAATTGATTTAGTATGAAACAATCTTTCATAATATATTAAAGGTTTTTTGATATGTTAGACTATGGATGTGCTATTTTTATATGATTAATGGTTTGTGGTTAATGTATTGGCAATTCTAATTCTTGTTTTAATATGAATTTTTATATTATGTTTCACCCTTTTCATATGAGAAATGCATTGGACTTAGTAAGTGACAGGCGGAGCCCGCTGTAGCTCCTCGATGCATCCGTAGGTCTCATTAGACAAACTAGTATCTTTTCACAAGTCCTGGACAAAATTTTATTTGTAGTCTTGGCACAAGGCCTTGACTATGTTGTTATGATTTCCGACATTATGCATTCTATCATTATGAAATTAGATATTGAAATTACTGGTGATTAGTTTACTAGAAGAATATCCTTGTGAATAAGTAAATGGAATTAGTTGATTTATCTTTTCCATATTATGCTGAAGTTTAAGATTAAAAGGCCTGTGTTTTAGTCTTACACATTTCCTTAAATGTTTATGTTTATTTATGAATTTTTCATCTACTTTGTTATCCTTACTGAGCATATAATCTCACCTATTTCTTATGTTTTATTTTTCCCTCGATGTGAAAAAGTATATTATGACTAATCTTCAGGGATAGGCTAAGGGATATGAGTGTGTTCTATGGAGACATAATGTTTTTTCAATTCATAGTGTAATGTAATACTTATGTATCTATCTAGTACTTCCATGGCTACTAATCTAATCGGTCTTTCTGGGCATGATTCCTTGTATCATGCCAATGTTATGTAATAATGCACCGACTCTAGGTAACTGGGTTTGGGGCGTTACATAAAGGCAAGGCCTTGGGTGGTGGTAGTTTTGGTTGTTTGTCTCTTTCCATGGTGCGGTGTTGTGGAGATGGATCTTGGGTGATGACCCCTTGTTATGTAGAGTTCATTGGGATATTGTTTTGCTAATTTTATGTGTCTTTGGACCTCTTCTATCATGTTTAGACCCATGTATTCAGTTTTGAATATTATTTCAGGCTTTTTTGGCATGAATTATCAAATTCAGTTTATTGGTTGTTTTTTGTTGTTTTATGTATCCATACAAGGGTAAATCATTCCCCAAAAAATATTTATGATACTTGAGCACTTGTGCTAGCATATGGGGATAGGGAACACCCTTTGAGATTTACCATGGGATCGGTATGGTGCTGATTTTGATGATTACTAGATTCAGTTCGTGATAAAATGGTATCAAAGGAGGTTAATGTTCTTGGGTTTTATTATTATTTTAGGGTGAGTTGGGCTATACAGGAGCTGGGATTTTTAGGGATCATGGTTTTGGTCATGAGTATGGTGTATGGACCACACCACTCTTGATAGACCTCGAGTCACCATGGGATGATAGAATTGTTTGTTTGACATCACTTCTAGGTGAGACATGTGGGCTATAGATTGCACGTGGACATCAGGTGGGGTGAAGTTTTTGTTTATTTTATTATTGCAATGTTTTTGAATTATTTGTATTTGATTTTATTTAAGAAATTATAAAAACTTTTGCATTTATTTTTTCTCTTATGAAATTTTCCTTTTGTAGCTACATGCCTCTCCGGAGAGCTCACACACACCCACCGAAGGAAGCCAGATATATTTATCCCAATCTGTTTTACCAGAGGTTGGAGGAAGCTATAGTCTAGGCTATTTAGGCCTTAATAAAAGGAGCTACTCCTATGCCTTAACCTTCTCTAGTTAGAGAATAGGAATCTAGTTCAAAATAGGACAAAACCCAGGAGTTACTAAAGAACAAGCTTCCTACTTGATTAGGAATCATAGAACCCCAGGAAAGAGAGGAGTGGATCGAAATGATTGACTGAATGTTCAAGTTATTGGACCCACTTTCAGAGTTTAGAGTGAAATGAACCTCATTTCTATTAGAGGGTCCCAGATATAGGTGGTGGGAATCAGTGCTTCAAGATGGGAAACACGAGAAGGTGAGCTGGAAGGACATTAAGGTTTTATTATCTGACTAGTATTTCGGTGAAGTTTTAGCATATGCTCGATCATGAGAGTTTATCTTCTTAAATGTGCATATGAAGGGCCAAATGTTCAAGAGGGGTTTGCGGTTAGAGATCTATTACCAGGTATTCCTATTCAAGATGAAAACCTATGCTGAAGTGTCTGATCAAGCATTCATGGTGGAGATCGACCAAAAAGGGGGGGATGATTTCTTTGGGACATTATCAGGATTCATAAGTGGTAGTTCTTTTGATAAGAAAAGTAAGTGAGAGGAGCATGGAAAAAATAGAGGTGGTAGCTTAGGCCAATATTTAATGCAGTTTTCATTTGTGTCTTTTGATGCGAGTTCCATCATGTTCCACCAATGTTGGGGGCCCTGGAACATCCGAAAATAATGAAAATATCATCTAAATCCCTATTATCAATGTAGAGGTATGATAAACATACAATGTTTTTGTAGGATGGAACATCAACTCTAGAGTGGGGTAGGTTCAATGGCTTCCAAGGGAGTTCCATCCAAGTTAGAGCCCTCGAGGGTAGGGGGATATCAGTTTGGTGGCTATGGAAGTAGGGTCTTATTTTTTTCTAGGCCAAGCTAGTTCAGGGCAGAGCCATATGCATGTGGTTTTTCTTATGCAGATAGTAAGAATCTTCATGCAGTGGAGTAGGCACCTACAAGATCAGATGCATGGCCTTCAACAGTTCGAGGTACCATATTGATTTCATTCTATATAGTTGCTTTTATTTTTGATACCTATGATTATGTTTCATTCATCTCTACCCGTATTATGAACACACTGAATTAGAAAATTGATCTTTTTCCTTTTTGTGATGGATTCGGTGACGTCGCTAGGAATGAAAAAGGAGCAGGGTCTCAAGTGCCCTACATGTGATCTTTCCATGTCAGGTTTTTAGATGGAGTGGGAACTACTGATCTTATATATGAATCTATTTGATGTGATATTTGGCATGGATAGGCTGGTACACTTTCAAGTTCACATTAATTGTTATAGGTGGAAGGTCAGTTTCATGACACCTAATGGGATTCCTCAGGTTTTATTTGGGGATTGGGATCCTCGGTTAGGTCGTACAGGACCTCCACTCCCAGAGTTGGGGAATATTGCATTCTAGTTATCATCACACTTGCTATAGGAATATGGTTGTACTCATTGAGGGGGACTACCTCATGCAGTGTATGAGTTTCTGGAGGTATTCCCTAATGATTTTTCAGGATTTCCTCCAGAGCATAAGGTGGAGTTCCCGATTTATTAAGAACCGAGAACACAACTGATATCTATTTCCTTATATCGTATAGCCCCCACCAAGATCAGGTAATTAAAATACAGCTGGATGATTTAGCTTCCAAATGATTCATTCACTTAAGAGTCTCTCCTTGGGCCACTTCTATTCTATTTTTGATGAAGGCTGATAGATCCCTCTGATTGTGTATTGATTACCAAATGTTAAAGAAGGTAACCATAAAGAAAAAATATATTTTTCCCAGAATAGATTACTTTCTTGATCAGTTTAAGTGAGAAAAGTTGTTTTTTAAAATAGAATTTCATTCTGGTTACCACAAACATAGGGTGAATGGGGCACAAATAACAAATACAACCTTCTGATGAAAGTATGTCCACTTTGAGTACTCGGTCATGCCCTTCATATTGACCAATCATCAATTGGTCATTATAGAACTCATGAATAGGGTGTTCCACTAGTATCTAGACTCTTTTATCATGGTATTCATGGATGACATCATGGTTTACTCTGGATATGGGGAGGATCATGAGAATCATTTGCAGATCGTGTTAGGTATGTTTTGAGAGAATCACATTTATGAAAATTTGTCCAAGTGCTCTTTCTTGATCAGGGAGGTGAAGTTTTTAGGGCATGTGATCTCAATGAAAGGGGTTTTGGTGGACCCTGAAATGATTAGTGCAGTTATGTCTATGGAGGATCTGATGAACGTGTTTGAGATCAGAAGTTTACTCGGCCTGTCGGATTACTACAGGCGGTTTGTTCGATATTTCTCTTGTATTGCATCACCAATGAATGTGCTCACCCAAAAGGGGGTGATGTTTGTTTGGGGACCAAAATGTAATGAATACTTAGAGGATTTGAAGTAGGGGTTGACTAATTCCCCCATTTGGATCCTTCTAATATCTTGAAAGGGCTATGTAGTGTATTGTGACAGTTCAGGTATGGGTCTCGGGTGCGTGCTTATGGAGGATGATCACGTGGAGGCATATAACTCCGACCAACTCAGACCACACAAAAAGAATTACTTGACCCATGACTTGGAGCTAGAAGCCGTAATTAATGCTTCGAAGACATGGCATCACTACCTCTTTGGGGAGAAGTCTGTGGCGTACTCTGATAAAAAATCTTGGCCTACATCTTCCCTTAGAAAGCTCTCAATCAGAGACAACACCGCTGGATCGAGTACTTGTAGGGGTTTAACATTGATATTGCCTATACCCTAGAAAAGTGAAATGTGATGAAGGATTATTTGAGTATAAAATTACTAGTTCAAGCCTTGTGTAAGTATAATGATGAATGGAATCTGATGGGGATCTTTTCTCAGATGCATGTGGATCCATGTAGTGCAGTGAATGTGAGTTCTTGGCAAGCATTCAATTGACTCCTTCTCTCTTAGAGTTAATTCAGCAGGAACAACCTAATAATGATATTTATCAGTGATTGATTTAGTTTCATCATGGATAGTAAATATCATCTAATTGGTCATTATCCATTGAGGTTATCTTGTTCTTCAAGGGAAACATAGTGGTTCTGTTGCCTATGCTGAAGGTGGTGAATTTGGATAGCCACCAAAATCATTGGGTTGCCCATCTTGGTGCCACCAAGAGGTTTTATGATGTGCCCTGGTAGTTCTGGTGTCCAGCTATGAGATGAGACATAGATGACTTCATGTTGAGATTCAATATATGTCAACAGGAGAAAGAGGAGCATTAAAGGCCCCCTGGTTAGTTCCATCCTCTAAATATTCCTACCTTGAAGTGGGATGATGTTACAATGGATTTCATTTTTGGCCTAACTCGTACACACTAGGGTAAGAATTCCATATTGGTAGTAATTGGTTATCTGACCAAATAAGGCCACTACATTTCGATCAGGGATATAGATAAAGGGGATCAGTTGGTCCGATTATATCATCAGTAGGCGGTAAGGGTTCATAGTGTGCCATCTGCTATTGTCTTGGATAAAGACCCCCATCTCACTTCTCAATTTTGGGAAGCCTTCATAAGGCCTTGGGGTCCATGATTAAGATGGGAATGACATAGCATCCTCAAACGGATGGTCATGCAGAGTGGTTGAAACGGATTTTTGAGGACATGATCCCTGCATGTGTTTTGGACTTTGGAGGTTCATTGGATATCCATTTGGGATTGGTTGATTTTTTTTATAATAATAGTTACCAATCCACAATCCAAATGTCTCTCTTTGAGGCACTCTATGGTTGGCCTTGTCGGCCCCTCTCTGTTGGGAGGAGGTAGGTGAGACTTCTCTATTGGATCCACGTCCTGTGTAGGTGACTTCTAAGAAGATCACATTGATCAGGAAGAAATTATTGATAGCTCAGAGTCACCGAAAATCATATGTTAATTAGAGGAGTTAAGACCTAGAGTTTTCGGTGGGTGATTGGGTGTTTCCGAAAGTGGCCCCTTGTCTGGGTCATCGCTATTTGGGAAAGCTGGGTAAGATTACACTGAGTTATTTTGGACCATCTAAGATTACTGAGAGGAATGGAAAGGTGGAATATTAGTTATCTTTTCCTTATTATTTTACATCTATCCATTACGTATTCCATGTCTCACAATTGAATATGTTCAGCCCAAATCCGTCCCATGTGCTAAATTGGGAGGAGTTGGATACAGAGGCTAGTCTCTCTATTGTTGAGTGACGAGTGCATATTGTGGCTTCTTGAGAAAAAATACTTTTAGGGAATACAATTCCTCTAGTTTGAGTCCTCTGGAAACATGGGACGAATGAGCATGAGACATAGGATCAGAAGTCTCGTGTCGAAGAACAGTTTATGTTTCTCTTATCAGATCAGGATTCAAGCTTACTTTCTGAGTGTTGACAGTTTTTATGGTGGGGATAATTTTCACAGAAATGACTTATTTTAAATTTATTTTTCATTTTATTTCCATTATTTCTTTTTTTTATGGGTTTCCCAAGAATTTTTTGAGGAACGGGTGGGTTTTCATGATTTGGGCCAAATCCTGAGCCCATTTCCAGATTTAACAATATTTTTTTATAACTCCTTCTTTTTTAAAAAATTTTCACCCATTCCAATTACCAATTGTATTCCCCTAACCTATTAAAACAAACATATCCATTTGTAACCTTTAAGAATTCATTATCTTGGTTTATTTGGGAGATTTATACAGGCTTTGAGCCGACCCATGAACGCATTTCCTATTTTAAAAAAATAATTCATTGTTTTCATATCTCATTCATTTTTAATGTTTTTCTATTATTCCACCTCTCAATAGAGACCAATAACCCTAGGAACACTCCAATGTTATTTTCTACCTCTTTGGAGCTCATATACATCTTATATTATAGAAATATTTCTAATGTTTTTGAAATCGTTCATATTTGAAAAGGTAATTTGTTTTATTCATAACCCCTTCATTTTTTACTATTTTCTCCCATTTCAGTTCCCAATTGACCTCCATAGACTTATTGGAACCTCTATATCAGTTTTTTATTTTTTTTCTAATTCACTTATTGGTGTATTTGGGTCGAATTATTCAGGATCTATGAAGTAAGTGGGTTTCCTTCCCTCTTCCTCCCATTTTCTTAAGGTTTCTTCTATTTTTCTTGATGTTCATAATGCCCAAAAAGTTAAGCATAGAACGTAGGGTTTTATATTGGGTTTATTGGTCAAATATTGTGGTTTTAGGTTTGATTTACCACCGTTGTGGTGTGGTGGTGGTGTGTTTGAACATCCGCACAAGGATTTGGGGATTTGACACTTGTGGTAGGTTATTCCATGTTTATGAACTACAATATGTGTTATCGTTACTTGATTTATATTTTTAGCATACTACGCCATCATTTTTCCTACTGAAAATTTTATATTTTTTGTGGAATTTGTTAATATACTGATTTTTATGTCTCATTTTTGTGTGAAAATGGGAATTTTAAATGTGTATTCCATGTTGTACCAATTGATATTTTCATATAAATCATGATAGGGTTTTATTAAAATGTATTGCTGCTGAAAATTTGGGTTTGGGTTGTTATTGGTGTGCATTAGGAATTCAAAGAGGGGTTTTAAATGGATTTTATATACAAAGTTTGGTTATATTCCTTGAAAAAATTTTATGGAAATTCTAAATGGTTTATTGAATTACATAAATGGTGAAAAGAATGTGTAACTACTGATTTGATTATGTATGACCAGAAATGGTTTTTTTATTTGAAAATTTTATTTGGTAACATGTTGAAATTGTTTGATCACAAAGGGGGAAACTCGAGTATCTAAGTGGGCGGACATGTAAAAAAATACTAGTGATCTAGAGTGGTTTTTTCCCATTTCACATAACAAGTATGGAATTTGGAACACTAAATAAACTATAATGGGGATGATTAGGGACCACTGGGTTGTGGGTATGTTCCCTGCTAGTGGATCATGCATGGGAACTGAGTTTGTTTTTCTTAATTTACACCAAGATACTAGGTATGTGGGGCCTAGAACAAACTAGTGCCATGGGATGTTCCCAAGATTAGTGGTCATTGAATCTATTGTATTTATAATTGTATTTTAGTGTGATTGGAAGGAAAATTCAGTAACTAATAATTTTTATTAAAATGTGTTAATCCTTTGAAATCATCATTTTTAAATCGTTTAATTTTAAAATTTTCAATCATTAGAAATTATTTCAACTATTTCTTGTTTATAAAAACATTTATTTCCTTTTTATCTTGAAATTATTACCATATGGATTCTTTTGGGTGATATCCAATTGGTCTTAGCCTTAAACCCTACTTATAACCCTTGGGTGTAATTAAACATGATCATGTTTGACACAGGTAAAGGCAAGGCCTTGGGTGGTGGTGGTTCAAGTAGTTAGTTTCCTTCCATGGTGCAGTGTTGGAGAGATGGCTCGTGGGTGACAACCCCTTGTCATATGGAGTTTATTGAGATATTTTGATGATACTTGTATGTATATTGTGACCAATTGTTTCATTTTTATACCCATGTATTCAATTCTGAATTTTATTTAAGGCTTATATCACATGAATTTTCAGATTTGGTTTATTGATTTTTTTTTGGTTTTTTATGTAACTATACTTGGGTAAATCATTACCAAACCAATATTTATGATACCTAGGAACTTGTTCCATCCCTTGGGGATATGGAAAGACATTATGGCCTTGACCTGGGCTGAGTTTAGTGATAGTTTTTATGGAAACTAGATTAGGTTTTTGACATTCTTGAGAATAAATATGTTATTTATTAGGGACTTAAGAACCAATATTTTATTGATGGGTTTTCTATAATAATATTAAAAAATATTTTAAATAAAACATTATTAGGTCCACTAGAATAAAATATGTAGAAAAAATTCCAAAAGTGGATTTAAGAAAAAAATGTGCTTTAACGATTCTTCTCTGTCATGTAGACAACCGAGACCAGTAATATATTTTATAGAAATATTTTCATAGTATTTGAGTGAGAGTTTCAATTCCATTTTAAAATATCACTATTTCTTTCTTTTGTTTCCCATTTGAAAACCTTAGATCATATTCTCTTTAAAAAATTTAGCATTTTCCTCTTTTTTTATTGTTAAATCTATTTTGACACTGAAAAATAAAACATGTTATTTATTAAATTTTATTCTTTATCCTCATTAAAGGAATATTGAATAATATTGAAATATTCAAAACCTTCCTCTGTTGATAGTTTATCATCTTTTTCATATCTAGAATGATCTGAAATATGTACAGGAGATATTGTAGGTACATCAGATATGTTTATCATGAAGCGCATATTTTCTCTATCAGAATTATCTTAAAGAGTTGAGTCAGATTAACTAGAACAAGACTTAGAGGCACTCCAAGGGCATTTCATGGATTTTTTTATATTTTCTATCCCTAATATAACACTTAATTTTTCACTTTAAAATGTGAAAATTAGTCTTGACATGCCATTTTATCTTACACTCATAATAGGTTATATCATTTGAAATGTCATCTCTTTTTCTATCCTTTTTTCAAGTTCGTATATTATCATAAATACCGTTATTACTTTGTTTGATGAAAAATACCTTCTTCATAAATAATTTATTAAACCTTCAATCTAGACAGGATATTCCCTCATCAATATTGACAGGTGATTCCTTATCACTAGAGCTTTCAGCATTAACTTTCTCATTTTATTCTATTTTGATGTAGTAGTCTTGAAGGATACATATTTCCCCATAGGTTCATCATACACTTCTCTGTTAACATTAAGATATTCCTCATACATCATAAAATTCCCAATTATTTAATTTACATATAGCTTACTGATTTCACATGATTATCTAATTGAAACTGATTTCCCTCACCATCTCTCTAAAAGACATCTCAACGGTCACGTAATTTGATATTTTTCTGACACTTAATTTCCAAAGTAACTCATTGTTTTCAATATCTTATTTAACTTGAGATACATATTATAAATAATATCATTAAGATTCGTTTTAAATGTATCATATTTAATTTCATAATTATGAAGTATCATTTATTTCACATTATTTATTCCTTCATGAGAAATAGATAATGTATCCCAAATTTAAAATGAAGTTTTACTAGAATATATCCAATTAAATTATTCTTAACATAATGAATAGAAAAGAGAATTCATAGAATTATAGTTTTTATTTTAAGAATGTGTTTTAGTATCGTCCCATGTATTCATAGCAGTTTTAGGTAATTCATATTTATCCTATATAGTAAACCATATATAAAAAAAAGGCTTTTAAATATGTATTTTCATCTTTATTTTACATTGATAATACTTATTGTAATTAAATAAAGTATGTATGTTGGTAGGGGAACCTTCTTGTGTTTTATTTATTTAAATAATTTTTTTTTGAATTGATAGAAATCTACGATCTTTAAAACCAAAATAAAAATTATCATTAAAATTATTTGAAAACTCCTCTGATACCAAATGTGGTTTGAGTGAGTATCTTAGTAGTGGGTGAATTGAGTACCCAATGTAAATATATGGTAAAATAGGCTTATATAAAATCCACCAAATAATTAAAAATAAAATAGATGATCAAAATAGTAGATCAAAATAAGTTCAGATCTTTTAAATTATTTCTGAAAGAGTAATAAAGTCTCAGAAAAAATAATATAAGGAAATTAATTTAAATTTTGAAATAAATTTACTTAATCAATACCTTATACAAAAAATAATTATGTTCAACTATAAAAGTAGTTATTTTTTAATATTTTTAAAAAATAGGTTTATATCTTTTAAATGAAAAAAAATAGTGGAATAAATATGAGAGTTTAGTCACAAGACATGTCCTAATCCCTTCTAATTATAAAACACCTATTCCCAAATAGATTATATAAAAAATCCTAGATCCACATTCTTGATCGGGCATACACAATATCAAACTACCTATCTAGGCAACACAGGTACCTCTTCCACAATACTCATGGGAACAAATTCAACATAGGCCACCCAGGTAACTCTTCCATAATAACATGGGTAACCAAATTTAAAGTGTTATTTAAGAAGATATAGAGTATCTTCCAGTTATATAATAGGAGTAATTGGGTGTTTAATAAATATTTTAAACCACACACAACTTGAAATATAATTCCTACAAAAAGAAAGAGAAATTAAATGATAAATAACAGAATATTTTGCTTTATATGATGTGATGTGAAGCATGTGATTCCTTGGTTGTAGATTAGATAAGACCTTGATTCATTTCTAATGAAATATTTGTAAAATGGGGTGTTGTAAGATCTTTTGTTCACAATATATTAAAAGATATGTATGCTCGTTGTGCTACACTTTCTCAAAGTCGTGTGTTGGAAAGATGAAGCATGTAACCCCTCTATAAAATATCGCACTTCACATCACTATTCCAGTAATTTAAATATGGTTCCATCCATATTCATATGTATAATTATATCTCTATATGTATGCAAGGCATAATAGTATTCTTAATTTAACATTAGAATATAGAAGTATCCATCCGAAGAATAATAATCTGGATCTTCTTCTCTTAGTACATAACTTTGACATCCAATGTAATGTTCTCTACAATGGTTTAAGAATAAAAATTAAAATAATCAACAACATTAAATTCCATAATGAATTCGTTATTTCCATTTCATTAAAGTTTATAGAAATAGTTACAAAGACATTTCGGAATGGTGGGACAGCTCTAGTAGTGACTTAAGCTGGAAATGAGTCTGGCCAACATTGAGTAAGGTTTATGGTAGGTCATTCAATATTGAATCATCTCAGAAGTGACTTATCTCAATGATGGGTCATCATCAGACTTTTACAAATTTATTAGTGGCATGTAATGTTTGATGGTAGTCCATCTTCAATGGAGAGTCAGTTTGGGCATTGAATCCATTCTAATGATAATACTTTTCAAAACATAGGAAATTTTTTTCCATGATGGCGAGTTATCTAAAATGGTGGGTAATTCCCATACTTACCCAAATTCTCATATTGACAACAAGTATTCCATGGAGGTGAATCATTCTAATGGTATATAGAGTTTAATAGTAGTTCTTTCCTATAAATATCCAAATTTCACCATTCTCTTTTATGATAAAAAATGTTATCATAACACTTAAATCTTCTTAATATCATAAGAAACACGATTTTGTGATCATTAAAATGAGGGTACCAACATAATGGTTGTACCTTTTAATTTCACACAACCGGAATTTTTGTTCTATCTTTTAATGTCATACATCCAGTACCTCTATATCCCTTAGATTAATTTCATGCAACAACGACTTATGGTTTCTTTTAGTTTTATGTCATTTGACTAGGGCCATAAGGCGATAGATTCTCAAATAAGGAATTCTTGTTGGAATTATGAAGGAGTGGCCCTTTTAAGTTTGTGCTTTAAATACGAGTCTGGTGAAGGTATTGACGAAACAACATCAAAATATTATCACATTTATAATCCCAACCCATATAAAAAAGGGGAATGGATAACTAGAGCAACATGAGATGCGAGTCAGTGTTATAAATGATTGGCTTACACTAAAGATGTATCTAGTTCAATGTGTTTTCTTCAAGTTTTGGGAGTATAACCCTGATTTATAATTATGTGATTCCCACATAACATTATTGGTACTTATGTTGTAAAACCATATGATTCTTTGGAAATATTTCTCTTTAAATAATTTTATTTTTGGATGTCTTGGGTTATACATAAAATCTTGTATAGATGAACAACATAACATTATTGAAATATTATGTGTTCATTATCAACCAATTGTTGGATTGGTATGTATGAATAGTAATAAATAAATTATAAAAAATATATGATCTTTATATTTATAAAATTAATTAACTACTTATCAAATTATTATAATTAATAATAATAAAAGTGATGTTTTTTTCTTACAAAAAAGTATTTTTGTATGTGTAATTAATTTTTAATAAATTAATCACTTTTCGAGAATGATTTTTATTATTTTTATATATTATTTACTAAGTCAAATGTTTTATATAATAAAAAAATATTTTTAGAGGCATAAGATTAGAAACAATTTTTTTATGCTTAAAAGTTTATTCTTTATAAAAATAATTTTTTGACGGAATTTTCACAATTACATTAGAATTAATTTATTCCATTTATACTTTTCTAATTATTTAAAATGAATTAAATATTTATAATTACGAGGTAAATTTGTTTGAATAATCCCCTCATTGTTTTGTTTAAATGAATAAAAACAATTGTAAAATTTATCCCCTCAGTAAATGGTATGTCCAGTTAATCATTATTAAAAATAAGTGATAAGGAAATATCTTTTAATTATAAGTATTATTTTATGAATAAAATTATTCCCATATAACCTTCGACTCAAAATGGAGTTTTTAAATGGACACTTTTCCCAGAAATTAACTTATATAATATTTAAATCAAATGAAGTTACAAAATTTTACTGTGTTTGAACTATCATTTATGTGTTCACATTATGAAGAATTCTATGAAATAATATTAATATAAATTTTAGGTATAATGAAATTATACTCTTGATTTAAATTTTTTTGTAATTTTTAGGTATTATTTAATTACCTTAAATTATTACCCAACTCTCCATTAGTATTTTTTCTACGAATGGAAAAATAAAATAAATGATTTTAAAAATATTAAAAGTGACTTAATTTGAGTACTTTAATGATTAAAATGATTTTTAAGATTAATGTGACAAGTCCGTGTTATGTTAAATAATTATATTTTAATTAAAACTTTGTATTTATGTCTTTTAAATGAAATTATGTAAATATTTTCAAAATTTACAATGAAGATGTTTTATCAAAATAATATTTTTTTAATATTTCATAAAAATCATAAAAATTTTAATTATAGACATATGAGATGATAAACAGTCTAAGATTTTACCCCTATTAAATTATAGTCCATTTGGAACTATTTTCATTGAGAATGTAATTGTTATATTTTAATCTTTTAGTAAATTAGAGGTGTGCCCTTCCTATCCATTATAAAAGGAAACACCTTCATTCACTAGTTCAATCCCATTTGAGTTGAGTAGAGAAAACATCCCATATAAAATTATCTTCAAAAACATCTTTATCCAATTCTATAGGTTCTATTATTTTCAAAATACAAACCCTAGGATCCTTAAGTCGATATCTGAAGGAGTACGTTCAAAGAAGATGTAATCCCCTTAACTGTTCAATTTCATCTTTATTAATCTTTTATCTCATATAAAACCATTTTATTTATCATAAAATTATAAAATTATAATCTTAAATATTTTTTTTAATATTATGAAACCACCATTATCTACCATATTTCCATCAAATGATATGTGAATGAATCGCTCGTCCGTAAATATGGCTTACCGTCTCCACATAGAGACACAATTAATTTTACATCACCATTTTTTCTTGGATAATTATTATGATGGGTTTAAAGTTTATATATGGTACTTATGAAATAACTATACTAATGGCATGATAATATAATATCTACCTTATTACCTTTCATAGCGTTGCGAAATGATAACATCTGTCATGTTTAGGTGCGGACTACCACCTCCATGAAGCGATGTAATTAATTTTTATTTTACATAGATGGTATTAAAAATGGATATAAATGATTTATATGATATATTAATTATGACGACCCATACTTTACATACATTATTAATACTTTAAAATTTAAGCATACTTATTACAACATATAACAAAACCACGAAAGGACCGTATAGGTATAGTGTCTTTAGAAACTGGGAAACATAATCAACTAGTTCATAAAGCATCTACATTGTCTCCCATTTATTTCATCATATCTATAGTCCCTTTTGGCATATCTTACTTAATAACCTTCTTCCTGACCTGGGGAAAGAAAACATATAAAAGGGTGAGCTCAAATTCTCAGTAAGGGTAAATAAAATAAATATCAATCACATCATATTCATATGAACATAACTTTTGGAAATCTTAACTTGCAAAAGAGAGCATAATTTCATAACATGGGATAAATCATAGTAGTGAAATGGAATCCCAATAATCAGAACATAAAACATGAAACTTTGTTTCATACACACATAATCATAGAGAATCATTTCATTTTATTCAAGACTCATTTCCAAGACTATCTTAGTGGACAAAGTCCATTTCTGAACCGAGTTCATTACTCGTTTAAGTCCAGTTTCACTGAACTGGTATAACCTACCGTTCCAGCCATTTCTATCTCATGAGATATAAAATCTTTACCCAATTCATTGGAGGGAGATATAGGTCCCACCCATATCATAATTATACCATTCTTATGTGTTCCACAAAATCATAAATCATACATCATTACATAACCTATGTAATAAAAATGGTATTCTTAAACAACATGACATCATAAAACAATTCATATAAGATAAAGGATTTCATAAAAATAATTCCATCACAACATAATCAAATAAATGTAATAATAGGGATAAAAAAGAACCCTTTATTATCTTAGAAGGAAAATAATTTTGATAAAACACTTGAACTCCATTCTTGAAGATAATATCCTTTCTACTTCAAAAACACTTTTCCTTTCTTAATATGTCATAAAATTCTAAAATAAAGAAGTTGATTAAAAATAAACTTGAAAACTTGTAAAGGAAGCTTCTTGGAAATAATGTTTTAAAAATCCATTCATGTCGTATAAGTTAAAAAAACATTCTTCTTGTACTTTTTTTGGAAAAGTCAAAAAGTACCTTGTACGAAAAACGACAAAAGATTCCTTTCATATATTTTACTATAAACTCACCAAAGGGTAAAAATGGATTTGAAAAATTGTAGGTGGATGGAAATAATATTACATATTGAGGAAACATGGATGTGGATGATAAAATACACCCCAGTAAATACCAAAGTATAAACAATCTCGGATAAAAAGAAGATTGTGATATTTTCCTTACCTTAGGTCCATTTTGCTTTTTAAGTGTCCGAACCTCCTGTATAATGATTTAAATAATGTTATTGACTTATTCCAGAATCATACTTATTGTTATGATATCATATATGGTCATATTCTTAGCTTCTTATTAGTAATATTTCATTACTACTTGTTATTCGGGTGTTTATTACTTTTTGTTCTTATGCGTGTTTTTTCGAATAAATTCTTATTATTATCTTTAGGTTATAGATATCATATTTGTTCATTCAATTCATTTATATAATCATTATGAAATGAAGATCATGTAGAACGAGTCGCATCACATCCTGGAGGCGGTATTCCGTACGTACGCACGAGTGATGATATCGTTCCTATGATCGTGGAATTGTATTGGAGTGTATGTATACTATTTCAGAATTAATATCACTTTATAATAGTCATATATTGTCATTACTTACACCATTATACCCATCCAAGTATGGTGTTGGTGGAAAATAGATTACACCAGGCGTGGAGACGGTATTTCGTACGTACGCACGCGCGGTGATTTCTTTTTCCGTAGGATGGATAGATGGTGAAATAGGGTTGTTTCATACATATAATAACATATCAGTATATTAGTGATACTGATGTTATTACTTCATAATGAAAAAACTAAAGAAGAAGAAGTGGAAGAAGAAATAAAGATGAAAGAATCGGTAACGGACATTACCTCTTCTTTGAAGTGCTTCTTTGAGACCTCCTTTTAGGGCACTAAAATAGGTCTTTGAAGAAGACCAAAACCTCTAGGATGTTTCTAGGGAAGTGGAGAGGAGAAATTGGCAGCGGTTGCCTGATCATGAAGGCTCAAAGTGGTGTGAGGAAGAGGGGGAGGAGGTTCCCTTTTATAAGGGAGGAGAGGGGCACCTTTGGAATAACTAAAAATATTATTTTATTATAAAGTCCAATTCGGTTTTTAATAGCTCCAAATTGATATATTTATAATATAAGGTGGGTAGGGGTATAAATTACCTCATAAAATATAATTTAGACAAGTTTAGGTATCAATTTTAACCTTATCATTTAGATTTAACTTTAAGTTAGATAATTTAACTTTTACCGTGTATTCTTGTTTTCTTACACTATAAGGTTAATAAACTTACTATATCAAGCCAAACGAACCCCAAGTTGTTTATTATTAATATATATAACTTTATCTAAGTCATTGGGCCGAACCTTAGATTTTTATGAATAAAATAACAATTAATAATATAATATTTGTTTTAAAAACTATTTTATGGAAATTTTGACACTATTTAGTAATTGATTTTTGTGAAAATCATAACAGAATGATTAGTTCATCCCAAGTAACTTAAATCAATAATAACATGTCATATTAACCTATAAAATTATTGTAATTCATAAAAAGTCTCAAATTACATTTATTTGGGTATTTATAACATCAATTATGTCAATATTTCATTAATAAGATAATTACTGCATCATCATTGTGTCATAAATAAATTAAATTATTTAATGTATAAAAAATTACAAATAAAATACCATTATGTAGGAAATATTTTTATCTTTCTAATTAATAATTATAGTCGAATTTATCATATTTATAACCCCATATTAAAAATTATTTACTTATTAAACATTGATTTTCACTATTTTAACCCTTCTTTAAATAAATTAATAATAAATGTCCTAATCTAATCGAAGTGGGCCTAAATGGTCATATTTTATTCGTAAGGTTGTTTTTGGTCGAATTACACTTGTCCAATAGAATTAGGACATGTTTTAGGGTAATAATAATATCTTTTTTACCCTTAATTACCCTATTTACTTTTAACTGTGGTAAAAAAAGTAAAAAGTTACTATTCACCATAAAAGTTATTTTCATCTCATTGAACCACATTTTACTTACTGACATCAACCGTGTCTCTCGTATTTTTGAAATTCTACTCACAGAAGCGGTAAAATTAAGTTTTATTAAAAATTCAATTTTTTTAACTACCACTTAGTGGTTTCACTATTCATCAAAAATTGAAAGTTTTCAGAAAAATACCAAAATTTCACCCTAGGCTAATTTCGATATTCCGAATCCAAAAATGAAGTCCATTTTGAAAAATAAAATTTATAAAATTTCAAAAAGTGGTTATTACTATTTATAACAGCTAGTTTTAATAATATTTTAATAGCATGTCATTATTTAGTGAAACTCGGTATTGCGTACGACACAAGCTATCGAGGAAGGCCGCGGTTGCATGTAAAGCAAGCCAAGCTAGTGTTATGTGTAGTGAAAGATTCCTTTGATGATTTATATAACATAAAAAAAATATTTCACATAAAAGTCCCGGGTGTTACATTAATTATTATTTAAAGGTTAAATATTATTTACCTTAAAATTTGTCAATTTATTGAAAAATGAAAAGAGTGTTCATGCGTACGTACAACCTACTATCTCCATGAAAGATGTAATTCATTTTCTATATCATACATTATGGATGAATCCAAATATATGAATATAATGCATAAATATGATATAAAAACAATTTATAGTATTATGGTAGAGAATTATAATAAATTTAAATCTATTATACATGAGGTTTTATCACTTTGGAAGAATGTGGAACTTGAAGTAAGGGGATATAATCTCCCTTTTACTTTTACAAGATACATATTATATTCACCAATTATCTAATTTATGTGGTGTATATAAAACCATGAATATATTATGTGATTATTTTCACAAAAATTATGGGATTAAAATATCCATATAAAGTTCTTTATTTTATGGGGATTATGATTCAAAAGTTACCAAAGCTATAAGGGTTCATTTTACTATGTCATAATCATTAAGGATTTTTTTATTTAAGTATCCACAGAGAAATATTTGTCTCCCATATCCATATTTTCTAAAAAATGTTTTTAAAATGTTTTTACTATTTTAAAATTATTTTGTAAAGTCATTTTTCTAAATAATTTCGTTTTTTCACAATGTGATTTGAACGAAATCTTCTTGTCATTTTCTGAACGAGGTATTTTGTTAATTTTTACACAACATTATGAAAAGAAATGTTTTTTAACTTATATAGTATAAACTAATTTTACCGCCATCATGAATAATTTTTTATTTAAATATTACATTACAATATTTTAAGGTTATTTTCCATGAAATGTTTTTCCTTCGTATGCATTAAGTTTTTTTAAATAAGTTATTTATAAATGGAAAGGGTATTTTAGAAAATGAATATTCAATGTTAAATTAAAAATAATTCCCCCATATAATATAACATCCTTTTATGTTACTTAATATTTTATTAAGATATGTTCTAATTATACCATAATTATTAATTATTTGGATGGATTATTTTTATGATGACAAGATTTTTATAGAGCACATTTCTTTTCTATGGGTTATGCTGGGATGAATGTTTTATGACTTTTTTGAAAAAATATTTTCGATTTTCATTTGGTAACAGGTTATAACTATATCTCCCCCAAATGAATTGGGTCCCGATTGAGGTTCTATGAGCTCAAAGGTTATACAGGATGTAATCTCAGGCCTAAGAGAGGGTACACTAAAGGTTATCCCATGTTTAAAAGTTATTATATGTGAGGTTATAATAAGAATGAATCCATTGCATGGGTGGTTATCCCAAGTCTAAAATGTTTCTATTGTCTTGGTGGGTAGCCTTGACATAATGTCCACTATGATTATGTGTAAGACACAAATCCATATCATATATTATTTTTATATACCATTATGATTCATGTCTTAAGAACTACAAATTTTTATTCTATGACTAAAAATTATGATATATGATATGTAGGGTATGGTTTACAATGTCATTTTCAAGTTCTCATACCCTTACTCTGAAGTTATCCCTAGGTGATCATAGATAATATTTTCTTATCCATACGGGGAATTAGAGCATACCCTTTATATTGTCACCTTTTCCCAAGTAATTAAGATGTGAATTTTGTATGATATGTCTAAGAAGATCTCTAGTAATAAATATCTAAGTGGGAGACAATGTAGTTCATTTATTACCCAGTTGTTTATGTATCCACGTTTCCAAAGACACTATACCTATATGATTATGGAATGGATCATCATTTTATATAATGAATATTCATTTAATAAGATTTTATATTTATGCACAAAAATTATGGGTCCCTATAGTTAGTATTAGAGAATGATTTAGTTAAAATCTGGAAACTAGTATAAGATAACATTAGTGGGAACCCTAGGTATAAGTCAATGTATAGGATAAAATCCAAAATTATTAGTAACAATCATGAAAAAATTAGGTTAAATCTAATTTGTTTTAGATTTAAAAGAGGTTCCATGATTTTTAAATCATATAAATGATTTTTAATGATTATTTGTTTTCCCTGTATGATTAATGTTTCTCAAACTATTATTTTTTGTTTTAATTGATGGATAGAACCTGAAAAAATCATGTTAGTTCTAAATATAATTGAAAATTGAATTGTTTTCATATTTTTAAAACCAAACATTATGAGAATATAAATAATGAATCATATTGATGTGCTCACAAAAATTTCTCAAGATATGAATCATAGTGAGATTCAAAAAGAGAAAATAAGGGAATAAAATTCTAAAAATTCTTTCTTGAGGATTTATCCCCCTTGGTTAAGTGGGTATACTGATCCACTAGTTTTTGAGCATTAGATTAATACCAATGAAATGATTTTTTCTTCTATCCAGTGTTCAGAACATGAAAAACTAATTTTAGATTCCTATCATTTGGAAGTATAGTTAGATAAATGGAGGAATCTTATCAAGAATATTAGGAATAAATAAGAAATCTACTCTATGGGGTGGGATAAGTTTAAAAGATTATTTTTTGAAAAGTACTTTCTATAAAGTAGAAGGATGATGAATTTGTTTGTACCTATGAGAAAAATATTACCTGAATTACATGTTATGAATATAGTATTATCATTTCACATAAAATTATATCTTATAAATTATTTAGCGGATTAAATACAAGTATATGAAGGGTGTTATACCTGTGATACTTCTTTTTCTGTAGGATAACATTTAACATGTTATCAAGGTGGAAAATATAGATTTCTGTTACCCATTAATCTCATGGTTTTGATAATAAATGAATAATGGAATTCAAATAAAATTCTAAAAACCACGGATATAAGAAGATTAGACTTTTCTTATGATAATATTTTAGTAGGAAACATGAAGGAAATTATATTTATAGTATTATTTTTTTATGTCTGAAAAAATAGGTTATATAGAAAATAAATTCCAAAGGGATGGTATGAAGTTATCTAATGACGAAAATAAAGAGAAATAACTATATAATCCACTACCCAAAATCTAGTGTTTTGAATTCCATGAGTATGGTAATTATGATAACCATGTCCAAAATATAAATTTTAACGATGATGATGGTCTTCAACAACCTCTTAGTCATAGTGTTAATGGAAAATTTATATGACCACTGTTTCTGATGATAGTTGTGATACCTATGTGTTGAAATATACACTTATCATCCACTATTAAACTAATAATTCATCTTTTTATTATAGATATACCCACTATTTTTAAAGGTGTTTTTATAAGGGTGTCAAAATATAACCATAATGATTAGATTTTTAATTTTTAGTCAAATCCATTAATGGAATGAGGATTTCATTACAAGTCTACGCTTCAATTTAATTGATGTTTGTGGGAATGTTCTTCCTAAAAATAAAGTTATCCTTTCTTGGGTAGAGTTCAATGTAATTTTGGTTTTGGATTTTATTTAATCACTCAAATATCATAATAATTACTATGTAAGGTAATTCACATTTGATATTCTTCAAAAACCAATGATTTCCTATCAATGTGATGATAAATATGAATGCCTGATAGAAATAACATCCATTATGTGGGTCTTGATTCATATTAAAAAGGGTTTTTTATATAAAATGGTTTGGGTTAAAATCAAAATCTATTATATTCATATCACATAAAATTTTTTCAAGGTCTTTCTATAAGAGTTTTTTGGTCTTCCATTGAATCATGATGTTTAGTTTTCAATTGAAATTATATCTAGTTCTACACATATTTGAAAGTATCCATATAAAATAGACCTAATTGAGTTGTATGAACTAAAGAATAAAATTCATTGAAACTTGATAAGGGATTCATTTAGTCAAGTGCATCATCATGGGGTACACCTGTTATTTTTTAGAAGAAAAATGGATCAATGCGACTCTGCAATAATAATAAAAAACTAAACAATATCTCAATCAATAAATGGTATCATATACCACATATTCAGGACTTGATTAAAAAAATTCATGAAAATAAATACCTTTATAATATTTACGATCATATGGGGATCATCACTTGAGGTTTATGAAGAAGGATATACCGAAGACCTTAACTCGTATAAGGTATCGATACTATAAATTTATAGTGATGCCATTTTTTCATAATAATTCCCCCACAATATTCATGAATTCATTGAATAGAGTCATTAATGATTATCTCGATCATTTTTTGTTAGTAATTATAGATGATATTATTATATATTCAAATAGTAATGTAGAAAATGATGAATAATAAAGGATTATACTATAGACCAAGAGGTTGAAGAAGATTTATGAAAAATTAACCATGTGTGCCTTTTGGCATCAGAAGGTTTCATTATTGGGTCAAATAATCTCAACTGATTGTATATGATTAATCCATTAAACAATTTAAGTTTATAAATGTTGTCCTAGACAATCCACTGTTACTAATATTCATAGTTTTTTAAATTTTATGGATATTATTGATGATTTTAAGGAATTTATCATGGATTTAAAATCCACTGACCAAGTTAACTCATAAAGGATCCAAGTTACTTTGGAAAGATGAATGAGAGGGATGCTTAAAAGATCTAAATAGAAGGTTCATTAGTGAACCCATATTTACATTACCCAATATTAGACAAGGGTTTCTAATATATATTTATTCATAGAATAATGTGTTGGGTTTTGTTTTCATTTATAATGGTGTTATCTTATGCCTCTCGACATTTTAGTTTCCATGAAAAAAATAACACAACTCATGATTTGGAGTTATCATATGTAACTTTTTCATTAAAGATATGGTGGAATTTATTTACATATAATATAGTGAAATATATATATATATATACTAGTAACAAAATTATAAATTATATATTCACTAAAAAAGAGAATAATATTCTCTAAAGGAGATTTTTGGAGGTGATTAAAGATTATTATTGATCAATACATTACCACATTGGGAAAGAAAACAAAGGGGAAAATTCATTGATTAAAAATAACCATTCTATATTATCTTTTATAAGGATAAAAAATCCAATATTTCTTCACTATAAAAGGATGTATTTTGAAATATTGATGGAAGGGGGGAAATCATATTTGAAAAAAATGAGTATCGAGTAATATATCCATGTAATAATAAAAGAGACACATAAGAAAGATACAGGTCTGCAAAAGAAGGTGAATTTATAAATGAGTTTTATCCTTGATTATGATGTAATGATATGGTTTAAGAACCATGTATGTGTTTTGTCCATACCTGATTTAAAGAAGGATATATTACAGGAGGCTCACTATTCTTAATTCAATATTAATCCAAGAAGTAAAAAGATTTATATAGACTTGAAATAGTATTTCTTATTGAGTGGAATATAGAGATACATTGAAGAGTTTGTATCATGGTTATTAGTATATCATCATGTTAAGGTTGAGAGACAAAAAGGAGAAGGGGATGTACAAAGATTACCCATACCAAAATATAAATGGGAAAACGTCTCCGTTCAGTTTTTCATTGGGCTCCCCAAAATGTCAAAAGGATATAATGTTGTGTGGTTTGTAGTCAATTTACTTATAATTTTATCACACTTCATTCCCATTAGAGAAGATTTATCCCTAGATCAACCTTCCATGATATATTTTTAGGAAGTGATACAGTTGCATTGAGTACCACGTTCCATTGTATCTTATCTAGATCCAAGTTTTACCTCATATTTTTAGAGAATTCATTTATTGATTCTAGATACATAGATGAGTTTCATCATGGTTTATCATCCTTAGACATATGGTTAGTCAAAGAGGACCATTTAGTCCATATAATATATGTTTAGATCTTTCTCTATGGATTTAAATGGTTGTTGGGATTAATAGGTTCCTTTGGACTAATTTTCTTATTTCAATAGATTTTACTCCAACATTCAGATTTCTCCATTTGAATCCTTTTATAGTAGGAAGTTTATATCTCTAATGTTCTATAATGAAGTTGGGGAATGAAATGAATTAGTAACCAACCTAGCTAAGAAAATATAAGAGAAGATAAGATTCATCCATCAATATATAAGGTAAAAAAGTTATATTGACAACCATAAGAAGGATATAGAGTTTGAAGTTAATGAAGAGGTTTTCTTATGAATATCTCCTTGGATAAGGTTGATGATATTTTGAAATAATAGAAAGTTAATCCCTAGGTAAATTGGTTCTTATGAAATTCATAATCATATCAAGACAAAATATTTTCTATTTGTTCTTACTATGAATTTTTATGAAGTTCATGATGTGTTACATGTGTCTATATTGATGAAGTACATGCCTCTTACATCACATGTACTAAACAAAAAGTTAATACTATTTTAGGGAGATCATTCTAATAAAGAAAAATTGTTATATATTCTTGATCATAGAGATAAAGTGTTACAAATAAAGACGTCTTACCTTCTCAATGTCTTGTTGTGAAACTACGAATTTAAGGAAGCTATGTGCGAACATGATGATGTGATGAAGTAGAACTATTCTCATCTTTTTTACCAAAGTGATCAATTTCAATGGAGAAATCTATTTTTAAGGAGGGTGGCGGGGGGGAGGGTTAATGTAACACCCCTATATTTTTATTAAATATATTTTGTTTCTTTGATAACATATATTATTCACAACATATAGTTTAGTTAAACCACATAAAATTATTAAAACAATATTTCTTTATAATTTCCTAACCATTAGATTGGTGGTTTTGAATAGTAATAAATATATTAGTGAAAATATATGGTCTAGACATTTATAAAATGAATTAATTTTTTATCATGTGATTAGAATTAACGAAATAAACTTGACATAAAAAAGTATTTTTATCTTATTTTTCTGTGTTTAATTTATTTTTATTAAATAAATAATGATTATTTAATTAGTTTACTCAAATATATATATTATTTATTAAATAATTTTTTTAAACATTTAACAAATATTTATCTTGCCATAGGATAAGAATAATTCTAGTTTTATGAATAATTATATATTTTTTCTATAAAGTTGGTTTGTTAGATTATTTAAAATTACATTAAAATATATTAATTCTATATATAGGTTTTGAATTATATTAAATAAATGTCATATTTTTAAATAGGAGAATAATATTTTGTAAATATACACCTTTTTTTTAAAGTTATTTAAAACTATGATAAAATTTATCTCGTTGGTAAATGTTAAATAAAATTAATCAAGATTAAAAATCATGGATAAAAACATATTTTTCATTCTAATTATAATTTGATGAAGTAAATTCCATAAATATCATCTGGAAATTGACCTTTTTGATGGATACTTGTCAGTGAAAATTACTTATATAATATTTAAATCAAAAAAATTCAATATGCCACAATCTTTGTTTAAAATATCCTTTCTGTGTTCACAAAAGTACACAAACTAGGTATGATTGAATATTTATAGTAATTTTATGAATTATGAAATTATATTCAATGGTGCAATTTATTTTTATTCTTTGAGAATCATAAAATTACCTTAAATGTTTACACAATCCCCAAAATAACATTTATTAATTTAAGAGAAAAATTAAATAAATGATTTTGAAAAAATTAATAGTGATATAATTTGAGTAATTTAATGTGTACCATGAATTTATTAGATGAATATTAAATATTATTTTTATATTAAATAATTTTATTCTAATTTATATTTTTTCTTTCTGACAATTTTTTCAATTTAAGTGAATAGTTTCAAAAATAAGATTAATGGTATTTTATTAAAATATTATATTAGTAAATTATTTATAAATCATAAAAATCATAAATATAGTCCAAGGAGATAATATATGGTCCAAAAAAAATTTCCCCTATCAATTCATTGGAAATTACGAACCATTTTTCATGATAATTACTTTATTATATTTTAATATTTTATGAAATTCCTAAAATATAATCACCCTCACTTATACGAAGACACCTCTTCATTCTCATCTTCACACCCCATTGAGCGTATCAGCTAAACCATACTCCAAAAAATTATCTTCTAAAACAACATAATAAATATTCTATATGTTATAGTCTTCTTAAAATACTTACCCTAGGTTCCGTAAGAATATATCTAAAGGAGTTCGCTCAAAGAAGAGTTAATCACCTTAACCAATAAATTTAATTTTACAACATCTTTTATCAATTATAACTCCATGGTATTTAATATAAAATAATAAATTACATTTGATAAATACTCTAAATTTTTTATAAAATTCATAAATTACCATTATCCACCCTCTTTCAAACAAATGGGACGTAAAGGTTTCAATCATGCATCTGTAGGACATACCTCCTCCATGGGGAAAACAATTAATTCTCTATTTCCATTTTTATTGGAATATTATTATGATGTGTTAAAATGTAATTTAAGATAATTATTACATAATTATACTTCTGTGATGACAATATCATATCTACCTTATTACCTTCTAAACCATTGTATAATGATAATGTCACTCGTGCGTATCTGTGAACTACCAACTCCACTAAGAGATGTGATTAATTTTTCATATTTATTTTTCTTGTATGGCGATAAGGATGGATATATATATTATTTATATGATATATTAATGATTATAGAGAGGTAAATTATTATTTATGATTCATTCTTTCCATCCATTAAAAATTTAAATAATATTCAAGCGTACATATGACTTACCATATCTATGAATGGTGTAATTTATTTTACATCTATACCATTATTTATGAATTTAAATATTTTTTATAATTAATATTTATGATATAATAATAATTTATATAATTTTGTTATATATTTCTAATAAATTTAAATTTATTGTACATAATGTATGGAAACTTTTAATGTTACAATACCTAAATGTATGGGGATTTCATCTCAATTTACTTCTGTGAGATACATAATATATTCAGAAAATATTTGTTTTATGTGGTTTATATACTAGACTAAATTTCTTTTGTGATGATTCTCTTAAAAACTATGGGATTGTAAATATCCATATAAGGTTTTTTATTTTTGGGGGATTAGGATTTAAAATTTACCAATGTTGTAATGTTTTATTTCACAATCTCACGAACATTTGTGATTTTTTATTTCTAAGTCTCTATTGGGGTATATTTTACTTCCATATCCAATTTTTATAAAAATATTTAAAAAATGTTTTTAATATTCTCAAATGACTGTTGTAACACCCCAAGATTTCATAGTGTGTTATTTCTTCAAAATAATTCAATAACTTGCACTACACGCAACACCGAGTTCAATCACACCATGACTTACAAAAAAAAGGCATTCAAAAGAGGTTATGAATAGTATTATATAAATTTTAAACTTTATATAATCCTTATAATTTTAGAATCCCTATTATGAGTTTCTTAGATATAATGCAAGAACAAATTCATTTTTAGTATTGCCCTTTTATCAACTTTTAATAGTGAACCCTTCTTAAATACAATATTTTAAACTTTTTGACTAAATGGGGACATCAAAAATTTAAAATGAAACATCCCAAGCTTCCACGGTACACTTTCTTTGAATAATACAGTAGCGTGTGTTGTACGCAACCTTGAGTTTTAACACACACCACAACCAATCAAACTAGCCGTTATGAATAGTAATACCTACTTTTTGAAATTATATATATTTTGTATTTTAAAATGGACTTCATTTTTGGATTCGGAATATCGAATTTAGACTAAGGTGAAATTTTGGTACATTTCGGATAACTTTCATATTTTGATAAATAGTGAAAATTACTAAATTTTAATTAAAAACAACTTTTTTAATCAAAATAATTAATAGTGATAAATTATGAATTTTAGTAGTTTTAAAGTATATTTAGAATATATTTTTACCATTTAATATAATTTTGGTCATTGGACATAATTTTACAATTAAACCGAACATAAACAAGTGTCAATCTTTTGATAGTTATTATCTCTTGAAAACACGCTTTTTGTTTTGACAGCGGGAATTAATTTTAAATTAATTTCTACCACTTCTGTGTTTTGAATTTAGGAAAATGGATTCCATATTTGGAATCAGGATGTTAAAATTGTGTAAATAGGTAACTTTTATTTTTAAACATTTTGAATAATTACTGCGGTAAATATTTTATTTACCATGGTTAAGGGTAAATCCGGTAAATAAGGGTTAAAAAATAATATTATAATAATACTAAATTACCCTAAAACGTGTCTTAACCCTATTGGTTGATACATGGTCGACCATGGGCATCTTTGGGTCGATTTTGGGACCCCATGGATCCACTTGTAAGTGATAATGACACTTTATTTTAATTAAGTCAAAATGAATACAAAAATGACACAAGCATATATCTTTTAGAAAAACAATTGTTACATAGGGTTATATAAGTTGGATTTTAGATTATAAATATTCATTAGAAAGATAAAAATATTTCCTACATAATGATATTTTATTTATAATTTTTAGACATTAAATAATTTATTTTATTTATGACACAATGATGATGCAGTAATTACTATAATAGTGAAAAATTAAAATAATTGATATTATAAATACCCAAAAAAATATAATATGAAACTTTTAATGAATTAAACTAATTTTCTAGGATAATATGATATATTAGGATTGATTTAATTGACTTTTTTCGAAGTAATAAATCTGTTATGAGTTTCACAAAAATCAACTATTGAATAGTGTCAAAATTGACATAAAAGAGTTCTTAAAACAAATATTATATTATTAATTGATATTAAATTCCTAAAAATCTAAGGTTCGGCCAAGAGACTTATATCAGGATTGGTTCATCATTAATGGACCACTTGGGGGTCTCTTGGATGTATATAGTAAGTTTATTAACCATATTATATAAAAATACAAAGAGACATTGTAAAAGTGAAAATAATTAACTTAGAGTTAATACTTAAAGATAAGGTTAATATAAGTACCCAAACCTGTCTAAATTCTATTGGTTGAGTGGTGTTCGACCTATCCCCACCTTAACCTTTGAATAATAAGGATTGGAGCCATTATAAACCGAATATGAATTTATTATAAATTAATATTTCTAGCTTTTCCAAAGGTGCCCCTCACCCCTCTTATAAAAGGGCACTCCTCCTTCTCATTTTTCACACCTTCAAAGCCTTTTGGATCGGAAAAACTCTGCCCAAATACTCTCCCAACATCCCTCACTACAACCTAGAGGCCTTAGTTTGAACAGAAATCCAACCTAAGGAGCCCTTTTGATCAAATCAAAAAGAAGAACCCGAAGAAGAGGTAATGATTTCACCACCCTTCTCCAAGTTCATTTCTTCTTCCACTTCTTCTTCCTTTGTTCTTACCATTCTAAAATAATAACTCCAGTATCTCACATATACTGTGATGTTATTATAAATATGGTACAACCATATTCAGTATTCTATCCACCCTTTGAATAACATGTCACCATACGTGCGTACGTACGGACTACCACCTCCACGTCATGGTGTAATTGTTATTCAATATAATATTATTTGGATGGGTATAATACTGATGTGTAACTCATGTAAATAATAAATATAACATGTTAATGAATCTGTATATATTATATACCATCCATTTATATATTATTTTAATATCAAAAGAATGATATTGTCGCTCGTGCGTACGTACGGACTATCGTCTCCACGAACGCGATGAGATTCATTCTCCATCGTATCCATTCAAGTATAATTATCATTTGATGATTTAAAAATGATGTTTAAGGACTAGATATCATTCTGGATATGAATAAGATACAACAACCATGGCTTATGTAACAAAACATATAAAAGAAAATGAGTAAGTTAACTCCTGAAACGATGATAATTCTAAGATATTATTAACAAATCAATGTTAAAAGATCATATATGATATCATATTATTATATATGATTCTTGTATAATTTAATAACAACTATTTCACCATTATACAGGAGGTTAACCTACCCCAACCAAGGAAAAGTACAAGGTAAGGGTTATTTCACAATCTCTTCATTATCTGAGGTTGTTTATACGTAATAATCTACTGGGATTTCTTTATCATCTACATCCATGTTTCTTAAAAATGTATTTCAAAACATTTTTATTATTTACAAGAATATGGGTTAAAGTCATTTATACCCTTGTTTGAATTTTTATAAGAGGTTTATAAAGGAATCTTTCAGTCGTTTTCCAAACAAGGTGCTTTTTAACCTTTTCGACAAAATTTAGTTAAGAATGTTTTTTTTAACTTATATGGCAGGTGCGGTTATTCTCTGCCATTATTATAACTTTGAAGATTCCTTACACACTTGTATGGATATTTTCAAAATAAAGGGTTTCTTTTATAATTATGTGATTTTTAAATGATTTCAAAAAATATATATTTCTCTCAAATATATGAAAATCCAGTGCAAATGTATACGTATTTAACCCAAGCTTAAAAATGTTTTCAGAAAACCTGACTCTCGAGTTTGGTAGACAGGAAGGGATTGGGAGTGGACCCATCATGGCCTGTAATTAGTCGAGCAGTCTCAGAATTAGTTATTTTGTTTTCAGAAGCTTGCATAATGTTTTCAAGAAAACACTGGAGTATATTTTTGCAATTTTAAACGTAATTATCTTCTAAAAAAATTGCATCGGTAGGTCTCATGAGACAAACTAGTGTCTTGGCACAAGGCCTTGACAAAATCTTATTTGTAGTCTTGGCACGAGGCCTTGACTATGTGGTTATGATAGTCTGGCATTATGCATTCCAACATTATGAAAGTGGTTATTGATTTTTGCATGTGATTATTCGATTAGTAGAATATCCATGTGAATAAGTAAATGGCATTATTTCATTTTACTTTTGCCATGCTATGTTGAAGTTCAAGTTTAAAAGGCTTTTGTTTTAGTTATACATTGCCTTAAAATGTTTATTCTTATTTATGAAAGTTTCCGCTATATTTTTATCCTTACTGGGCATTTGAGCTCACCCCTTTTCTATGTTTTATTTTTCCCAGGAAGTGAAGAAGTAAGTTATGAATGACCTGCAGAGATATTATGTGGGGATATGAGTGTGGATTTTGGAGACATTATGTTGTTGTAGTAGTTTTTCATTTTATGATGTAATGTAAAACTTATGAATATATCTAGTGTTTCCAAGGCTACTAAACCAATCGGTCTTTCGAGATTTGATCTTTCTTGTGATCATGCCAATGTTATGTAATAATGCACCGACTCTGGGTAACTGGGGTCGGGGCGTTACAGTTGGTATCAGAGGAAGTTTAGTACAAACCTTGGAAGCTAGATTTAGATAAACTCTGATTAGAGCACGTAGACCTAAGATGAACTTTGAGGATTAGTATAGAAGAACTTCCTAGAATTTTGGTATTGTAGAGATTTTGTGAGTTTTCCAAGCAATACATCCCTATCTGGATACGAGCAGGTAGAGGCGGCTCTGGCACAGATGTACCTAGGGGTAAAACCCGAAAACACCGCTTTGAGCTAGACTCGAACGAGAACTAGTGCACGACAACGGGCCTTGCTGCACTCTTGGTTACGACACTCCCGGGGGATATGCTTAGGATAATTCTCATTTTCTTTACAAACCATTATGAAGGGTTAATGAGTATATACATCCTCAAAGGAGACATTTTTATGATTATGGATTATATCCATAAATAGTCCAATTTATGTTAAGTGTTTTATAAGTATGGGATTATGTATTTTGATTCATAAACTAATCTAGTGTATTCCATTGTTTAGAAATGGCACCCAGTAGAAGGAATGAGACCTCCAGAAATGCACATGATCCAAAGAGAAGGAAGGATCATATCTTTCCTGGTCTTAGGCTAGAATTTATAAGAGAAATAGTCTCCCATGTATTATCATCATATGAAGAAATAATATCATGTGTTGATAAGATAAGTAAAGAGTTTACTGAGTCCTATGGCTTTGAAGGGAAGCAAGAGAAGAAAAGGATAGAAGAGATAAAGATGGATAAAGGGAAGAGGGAAAAGAAGAATTTTCCCATATGTGGTAACTGTGGAAAGAAACACCCTGGAACTTGCCTGAAAGGAATGGGAGTTTGTTATAAGTGTGGAGGAAAAGGGCACAAAGTACATGACTGCAAGGGTAAGAAAATGGTTTCAAATGTACAATGCTTCATTTGCAAGGAGTTTGGACACTACGCGAACCCATGTCCCAGTCATCAGACTATGCCGCAAATGATGCTATTGGATAATAATCAAGTTATGATACTACCACAGATTAAGAGGAATGATTAGAGTTATTATGTTGATTATATCAATTGAGTGTTGTATCAACAATGTACTTGTTATAATAATTATGGAGTATATAAGGATTGTACTGCAGTACTATTTCATTAAGGACTTGAGATGGTGTGGAACAAAGAAAAGTGACTCAGTAGAAGGTTAAATGTTTGGAAAATATATGGTTGAGAGAAAGATAAACCATAATATGGTTCAGATACCGAGGTGGTGATTTTAGAATAATACATGATTGATTTGGATAAATTATATTGGATATTATTGACTACCTTGAAGCTGATTAATGATTTGTATATTCCATCATTGTTGGGGTTTAAAACATTTTTGGATTAATGAAGTATATCCAGCATTCTATATGGAATAAGGGAACATGAATGTAATCAATAAGGAATATCGTAGTACATGATGAAGGTATTCATATGCTATTACGGGGTAAAAAGGATCTATATTATGTTTACCTTCCTTATAAATGTTGGACTGTGAGTTTGGATAGAAGTATTTTGGATAGTTCTAGTTTGGATTATTTTGGATTTCCATAAAAGGACAACCCGGAGGTCGGGCGGCAACCCGTCGCGTCCGGCAAGGCTGCGAGACTTGAACCCGCAACCGAAGGGCGACAAGGGTGTATCACCTACCACTGTCCCACGAGATGTCCTGAATTAAATAATGTAGTTTTTATTAAAAGATCTTGTAGATGAATTATAAATTCGTTTATTTTGGAACCCTATACGAATAGTGTAAATAGAATTTTTACATTCTATTATCTTTTAGAGTGAAAGATGAGTTTGTAGTAGAAATTTATTAATGGATAAAACTCTAATTATAATGTAAGTATATCTACTTATGATCTTAGCCAATCTCATAAATAAATTCCTCAACATTAAGAAAAGAAACTTAGAACAAAAATGTTTTCCTAGATGGTACCTTAAATCATCACTAATTTATGGCTTTGGGATTGTTGGCCTTTTCATAGCCATGTTCTCTACCACTCTCCATCAGAGAATTGATGGTTATATTTTTCTTCCATATCCATATTTTCCTACATGGAACCCTAGTATGTGTTATTTTCGGTAATCTTCATACATTCGACTCTTTATTTTAAATAGAGGCCTCATTAATTCATTTTTCGATGTGGGATTTCTACTAAGATATTTTGAAACGTCAAAAATGTGTTATCCTAATACCCTATGTTTTGTTGAACCGATGGTATTTCAAATCATCATAGATTGATGATTTTAAGGACCTCAATTTTATACTTTTTGTGATTGATTACCTCAACCACTACCTATAAATATTTATGTTTTTCCTCCAATTATATGTCTCTAATTTCCACCAATGTTCTTCTAATAGAGATCATAATTTGGTGGTGATCCTTTCATTTCTCTTTTCCTCATATTAAGACTAAATTTTAGTAACCAAATTTCCAATGTGGGTTTTCCCACAAATATATTTTCTATTTTCAACTTTTTATTTTCGAAGAACAATTTCAAATTGCGAGGATGCAATTTATTGAAGGAGGGGAGAATGTAACACCCCAAGATTTCATAGTGTGTTATTTCTTCAAAATAATTCAATAACTTGCACTACACGCAACACCGAGTTCAATCACACCATGACTTACAAAAAAAGGCATTCAAAAGAGGTTATGAATCGTATTATATAAATTTTAAACTTTATATAATCATTATAATTTTAGAATCCATATTATGAGTTTCTTAGATATAATGCAAGAACAAATTCATTTTTAGTATTGCCCTTTTATCAACTTTTAATAGTGAACCCTTTTTAAATACAATATTTTAAACTTTTTGACTAAATGTGGACATCAAAAATTTAAAATGAAACATCCCAAGCTTCCACGGTACACTTTCTTTGAATAATACAGTAGCGTGTGTTGTACGCAACCTTGAGTTTTAACACACACCACAACCAATCAAACTAGCCGTTATGAATAGTAATACCTACTTTTTGAAATTTTATATATTTTGTATTTTAAAATGGACTTCATTTTTGGATTCGGAATATCGAATTTAGCCTAAGGTGAAATTTTGGTTCATTTCGGATAACTTTCATATTTTGATAAATAGTGAAAATTACTAAATTTTAATTAAAAACAACTTTTTTAATCAAAATAATTAATAGTGATAAATTATGAATTTTAGTAGTTTTAAAGTATATTTAGAATATATTTTTACCATTTAATATAATTTTGGTCATTGGACATAATTTTACAATTAAACCAAACATAAACAAGTGTCAATCTTTTGATAGTTATTATCTCTTAAAAACACGCTTTTTGTTTTGACAGCGGGAATTAATTTTAAATTAATTTCTTCCACTTCTGTGTTTTGAATTTAGGAAAATGGATTCCATATTTGGAATCAGGATGTTCAAATTGTGTAAATAGGTAACTTTTATTTTTAAACATTATGAATAATTACTGCGGTAAATATTTTATTTACCATGGTTAAGGGTAAATCCGGTAAATAAGGGTTAAAAAATAATATTATAATAATACTAAATTACCCTAAAACGTGTCTTAACCCTATTGGTTGATACATTTTCGACCATGGGAATCTTTGGGTCTATTTTGGGACCACATGGATCCACTTGTAAGGGATAATGACACTTTATTTTAATTAAGTCAAAATGAATACAAAAATGGCACAAGCATATATCTTTTAGAAAAACAATTGTTACATAGGGTTATATAAGTTGGATTTTAGATTATAAATATTAATTAGAAAGATAAAAAGATTTCCTACATAATGATATTTTATTTATAATTTTTAGACATTAAATAATTTATTTTATTTATGACACAATGATGATGCAGTAATTACTATAATAGTGAAAAATTTAAATAATTGATATTATAAATACCCAAAAAAATATAATATGAAACTTTTAATGAATTAAACTAATTTTCTATGATAATATGATATATTAGGATTTATTTAATTGACTTTTTTCGAAGTAATAAATCTGTTATGAGTTTCACAAAAATCAACTATTGAATAGTGTCAAAATTGACATAAAAGAGTTCTTAAAACAAATATTATATTATTAATTGATATTAAATTCCTAAAAATCTAAGGTTCGGCAAAGAGACTTATATCAGGATATTTTCATCATTAATGGACCACTTGGGGGTCTCTTGGATGTATATAGTAAGTTTATTAACCATATTATATAAAAATACAAAGAGACATTGTAAAAGTGAAACTATTTAACTTAGAGTTAATACTTAAAGATAAGGTTAATATAAGTACCCAAACCTGTCTAAATTCAATTGGTTGAGTGGTTTTCGACCTATCCCCACCTGAACCTTTGAATAATAAGCTTTGGAGCCATTATAAACCGAATATGAATTTATTATAAATTAATATTTCTAGATTTTCCAAAGGTGCCCCTCACCCCTCTTATAAAAGGGCACTCCTCCTTCTCATTTTTTCACACCTTCAAAGCCTTTTGGTTCAGCCAAACTCTGCCCAAATACTCTCCCAACATCCCTAACTACAACCTAGAGGCCTTAGTTTGATCAGAAATCCAACCTAAGGAGCCCTTTTGATCAAATCAAAAGGAAGAACCCGAAGAAGAGGTAATGATTTCACCACCCTTCTCCAAGTTCATTTCTTCTTCCACTTCTTCTTCCTTTGTTCTTACCATTCTAAAATAATAACTCCAGTATCTCACATATACTGTGATGTTATTATAAATATGGTACAACCATATTCAGTATTCTATCCACCCTTTGAATAACATGTCACCATACGTGCGTACGTACGGACTACCGTCTCCACGTCGTGGTGTAATTGTTATTCAATATAATATTATTTGGATGGGTATAATAATGATGTGTAACTCATGTAAATAATAAATATAACATGTTAATGATTCTGTATATATGATATACCATCCATTTATATATTATTTTAATATCAAAAGAATGATATTGTCGCTGGTGCGTACGTACGGACTACCGTCTCCACGAACGCGATGAGATTCATTCTCCATCGTATCCATTCAAGTATAATTATCATTTGATGATTTAAAAATGATGTTTAAGGACTAGATATCATTCTGGATATGAATAATATACAACAAACATGGCTTATGTAACAAAACATATAAAAGAAAATGAGTAAGTTAACTCCCGAAACGATGATAATTCTAAGATATTATTAACAAATCAATGTTAAAAGATCATATATGATATCATATTATTATATATGATTCTTTTATAATTTAATAACAACTATTTCACCATTATACAAGAGGTTAACCTACCCCAACCAAGGAAAAGTACAAGGTAAGGGTTATTTCACAATCTCTTCATTATCTGAGATTGTTTATACGTAATAATCTACTAGGATTTCTTTATCATCTACATCCATGTTTCTTAAAAATGTATTTCAAAACATTTTTATTATTTACAAGAATATGGGTTAAAGTCATTTATACCCTTGTTTGAATTTTTATAAGAGGTTTATAAAGGAATCTTTCAGTCGTTTTCCAAACAAGGTGCTTTTTAACCTTTTCGACAAAATTTAGTTAAGAATGTTTTTTTAACTTATATGGCAGGTGCGGTTATTCTCTGCCATTATTATAACTTTGAAGATTCCTTACACACTTGTATGGATATTTTCAAAATAAAGGTTTTCTTTTATAATTATGTGATTTTTAAATGATTTCAAAATATATATATTTCTCTCAAATATATGAAAATCCAGTGCAAATGTATACGTATTTAACCCAAGCTTAAAAATGTTTTCAGAAAACCTGACTCTCGAGTTTGGTAGACAGGAAGGGATTGGGAGTGGACCCATCATGGCCTGTAATTAGTCGAGCAGTCTCAGAATTAGTTATTTTGTTTTCAGAAGCTTGCATAATGTTTTCAGAAAAACACTGGAGTATATTTTAGCAATTTTAAACGTAATTATCTTCTAAAAAAATTGCATCGGTAGGTCTCATGAGACAAACTAGTGTTTTGGCACAAGGCCTTGACAAAATCTTATTTGTAGTCTTGGCACGAGGCCTTGAATATGTGGTTATGATAGTCTGGCATTATGCATTCCAACATTATGAAAGTGGTTGTTGATTTTTGCATGTGATTATTCGATTAGTAGAATATCCATGTGAATTAGTAAATGGCATTATTTCATTTTACTTTTGCCATGCTATGTTGAAGTTCAAGTTTAAAAGGCTTTTGTTTTAGTTATACATTGCCTTAAAATGTTTATTATTATTTATGAAAGTTTCCACTATATTGTTATCCTTACTGGGCATTTGAGCTCACCCCTTTTCTATGTTTTATTTTTCCCAGGAAGTGAAGAAGTAAGTTATGAATGACCTGCAGGGATATTATGTGGGGATATGAGTGTGGATTATGGAGACATTATGTTGTTGTAGTAGTTTTTCATTTTATGATGTAATGTAAAACTTATGAATATATCTAGTGTTTCCAAGGCTACTAAACCAATCGGTCTTTCGAGATTTGATCTTTCTTGTGATCATGCCAATGTTATGTAATAATGCACCGACTCTGGGTAACTGGGGTCGGGGCATTACAACTGTTTAAATTTATTTTTACCCAAGTTTTAATTTGTTTTAAAAAAAATTTGAATGAAATATTCTTGTAAATTTTTGAATGAGTTAATTTAAGATTTTTTCTCAAAAGTATGAAAATAATTTTTTTAACATATATGTAATGAATATATTTTACCACATTCATGACTAATGTTTTATTTTTATCATCCTTTATTAGTTTACATTATTATTTTCAAATAATGTGTTTTCCTATATATGTGTGTAGTTTTTTAAATATGTGATTTAAAATTAAAAAGTGTATTTTCCACAAGATAGGTTTCAAGTGATATTTAAAAATAAATTTTCTTCTAAGATGAAATATTTTGATATAAATTAAGATTTAATGGGGATATCGTCTAATGATAGAATAATTATTAATTATCTAGATGGTCTTATGTTTGTGAGGATAATATATTTATGAAACACATTTATTATTAATGGGATATGATATGATACATGTTTTATGATGTCTTTAAACACATATGTATTATTTACATTATATGATGGGAGATGCCTACATCAACCTATGATGAAATGGGAAATTACTAGTGTTCAATGAGATCAAAGGGTACTCTCAATGTTATCCCAAGCACAAGTAATTGTAAATGAGAGGTTATCCGAATCCAAAAAGAGGGTACACATGAGGTTATCCCAATCCCAAAAGAGGGAATATAAGAGGTTATACCCATACCAATGATGGTAAACATGTGGGTGTCTCAAGAATAACACTTTTTGGGTAGTTAGAGATAGTGTAGTGAATTTATGAACTGTTCATTCATGTACCCAAGTTTCTAAAGGCACTAGACCTATAACATTATGGTGAGGTTCATCATGTTATTTATAGAATAGTAATATATTAAGATGTGATATTTATGTTTGAAAGTTATGAGTCTCTATATATGTAAAGATGTCCCAATGGTTATTAGAGGTTAAGTGTGTAGGTGTGCTTGGTGATCGAACACAAGAGATAAGCATATAACATGAGTGGGGCTTATACAAAATTAACCCAGAATTTGGGACATAAAAACTCTGAGAAAGATGCATCATCTCCCCATTGAATATATTAGAGTATTGCATATCACAAGGGTGATAAAAAGGATGGGAGATATCTCATAGAAGGGTTACACCTCCTTGAAAAGGGGAATACATTAATGTGAAATGTTTTTTCATCATTGTATATAATATTAAGACTATGTTGAAGGGAATCCCTTCATATTCAATATAAACACACATGTTCCCTATGAATTAGGGATTCTTATTCCATAAGTTAAGGTTTCTTAGCTTTTATAACTCGACAATAAAATATAGAAATTATTTTTGGGCATTCCCAATTTTAGGTATTTACATAATTGAATGAAGAGTGTTACTCTATTTATACTTAGATATTTGGGTGCCCAAAATTTGTGTTCATTTAATTATAATCAAGGGACCTTGTGAAAAAATATGATTTTAGACCCCACACAAGTCACTTAGAGCATAAGTTCCCATTATTATGTAGATATTCTATAAATATATATAGGAAGGGGACTAATGATAGATTTTGTAACTTGGTGGGTCTCTCAAAAGTGTTGACCACTTAGAAAATACAGGTACACCTTTCACAAAGTATATCCCCTTGTCTGGATGGTTATAAGTCACCCAACCCCATGGATGTTGGTATTTTTAGATATATATTAAGAGTTTTACAAAGTTCAAGGGATTGTTTATGTATGACCTAAAATGGATCACTAATTCTAAAATAAAATCTATGATCAATAGACTACAATTCATGTAGTAATGCACAAAAACAAATTATATCTCATAGTGGACTAAGATTCATTTGAATCAAAGAATCTATGTGGTATCAAACTTATAGGATAGTGGAAATTGGTTAATGGGAACTTGGTAATTAATGAGTATTTGGAATGAGATCATTTAAATATAATCCCAGAATCTATGATACCCACATTATTTTCAAGAACCCATTTTCATGATTTTCAACTTTCATGGAACCATTCTTCAGGTACACACCTATATTCACATGTGTTGGCCTCCTGAAATAATCATATGTATTTTATTTTCATTAAATTATATGATATATCATCTTTAGTAATTGGATATTTTTGTTTGTAATTTTTTATAACAATAATAGAGGAAATACATTATATTTATAACTCTAGTTATGTCTTTCTTTCTGGAATGGTGAATATATACCACAATATATGGTGGTAGTTATTATGTGATAGAATATAAAAAAATAGCTAATTACCTTTATTAATGCCTGATTCATTATCATATAAAGGTTAATAATCAATAACATATGAGACTATTATATGATTTTATTTTCAAAACATTAAAAACAAACAATATCATGCTGGATTTTTTGGTTGGTATACAAAGGTAAATATCAATGCACGATATTCTCTTTGTGATTAATGACTAAAATAATATGTCATATCACTTTATAAAATTCTGATAGATGTTATCAATTAATTATCTAGGTATGTAATTTGCAGAAATGGTCATGATTATTAAAATAACTCCTTCATCTATTATGTTAGATAGTGATCGATAGTTTACTAAAAAATTGTTAAGGTTAATTTATTATGTGATGGTTACTAAATTGAAAATGTGTACCTCTCATAATACTTTGGAAAAATAGCAATCAGAACATGAAAGACATATTTTTGAAGATATTATTTGTGAATGTGTGATAGAATATGAAAAATAAATTTACAATTTTGTTGATAAAAAATATGAACTAATGATATGATCATGAAATGGAATCTTAAAAAATATAGTGGCGCTTTTTGGGACATGCCACAACAATGTGAATGTCACCACATCAGAGTGTAGTTCATTAAAATGAATGTGTTATGCGATAATTGTTTTTGTCTCTTAGATCCACTATAGGTATAATACATAGTATTGATCCCATGTAATGATAATTTGAGAATCTTAAACATCAATAATATTTATTTTTTCGATAAGTAATCATTATGGAAATTTAACTATACATTTAAAAGATTTTTATTATTTATAAATTTATGAAATGTTTCCAAAATATGGTTGAACATTTCAATTATAATGAGGTTACTTATATGACTATATATATATGTTCAATGCTATAGTGATGTGTGTATAAAAGTGGTAATCTGAATATTGTGATAAATTCTCAATAAATAGATTTTTTCTCTCTATCAGCATAACCAACAATTTTAAAAATTTGTATGGTAGAGGGGATCCTTTCTACTTATTGGTAGATTTATCGAACAAAAAATTACCTTAGTATGAAGGATCATGTTGTTTTATTCTCATTGTTCAATATCTAGTATGTGTGGTGGAGCATCGATGACTTAAATCCTTTGTGAAAAGTTTTGGAATTCTTCATTTATGTATTCTATCTAATAATAATTGAAAAGATCTTGGTCCATTATATATTCCGACTAATATTTTATGCTTTATTTGGATAAGTGATATCCCCTCCCAAATCAATTGTTTGTATCATATCCACTTCCATTTTTTTGACTTTTTTCTTTGAATGAATGGGGAAAATGGAAAATTTATAATATGTAGTTGTACATCATTTTATTCAAACAATGGTTTTGATTTTTGAATATTTCAAAAACCATTGAAAAAATATCTAAATAAACAGTGACGGTTATATAAAAGTTATAAGTATTTGTCTAATTTTATGTGAACAATAATAAAATTGGTTTTAATAAAAAATATTCTCATATTTAAATTCTACCATTTCAATGTTATCAAAACATTGCATCTTGTTTATGGGAAAAAAATGAAAAAATATATTATGGTTGATATTAAAAATCCATGGTTTATATTGGGAAAATAAAAAAAAATACTTACTTATACAAACCATGGATTGTATAAAATTTCATTTCATAAATATTACATATTGTAAATAATGACATTATGATGTATTCTTCCCAATATAGAAATAGTGGATTCGGAATCAACCTGGGTTATCCCCATGGTAGGATTTATTATATTCACATACATGATATATTTTAGAGGCATTTTTCATTTATTTTCCATTCATGCTTTGTTTTGGGGATTTCCCAAACTTTTATGGAGGAATGGGTGAGTTTTCGTGAATTGGGCCAAACCGTGAGTCCAATTCCATATTTAAAAATAAATTTTGATTCTTTTATTAATTTTATATTTTATTTAATATTTTTCACCCATTAAAATTCCTAAATGGCCTCCCCTGACCTATTAACACCTCTATTGATGTTTTGTACCTATATTAATCCATAATAATTGTTTATTTGGTTCTTTTATTTAAGGAATTGGGCCACCCAAAGGCCCATTTCATTTTTTTAAAACAAAATTTGTTTAATCAATTTTTTAGTCAATTTTAATGCTTTTTTAAAGATTCCAAGTCTCACCCAAGACAATTGAAACATTCCATGCGCTCAGCCCTACCCCCCCCCCTCTTTGTTGCTCCTGTGCATCGCTATTTAGTGAAAAACATCATAGGATGTCTCAAATCAGCCAGATTATTGGAGGTAACTTCCTTCCATCATAAATCTCTAAATTCTTACTATTTTCCCTCCATTATAGTTCCCAAATGACCTCCTCTTACTTCTTCAAACCACCCCTGAATTGTGATTATTTTTTATTTTAGCTGCTGGTGTATTTGGGGCAATTACCTCAAGATCCCTCAAGTAAGTTAGTCCATTTCATTCCTCTTTCAAACTGCTTTGAGTTTCATTCACTTTTATTAGTGTTTCTTCCTTTTTTTAATGATGTAACAAATAACCAAGAGGTAGGGTTTCTAACCTAGGGTCTAACCATGAGTTTTCTTGGTCAATTCTTGTGGTTTTAGGTTTGTTATAAGTCCCTCTTGGTACGATAGTGGTGCTACTTGATTTTCACATGGTGATTCGAGGATTTTCATTATTTTGGTAAGTGATTCCAATTTTTATGCAATCTATATTTCTAGAATGATTTGTTTATGATATATTCATACCTATATCATTTTATTAATTCAGAAAAAATGAGTTTTAGTGGTGTTTTTATTGCATGTGAAATTTTAATGCCAATTTCATGTGAAAATTGGGGGTTTTTCATATAAATATTTTGTTGGGTCATTAAGGGCTGACCTATAACAATTTAGTTGATTTTATTGAACTGTATTATTGATGAAAGTAATTTTATCAATGTTATTATCCTTTGGTTGTTGCTGTGAAATTGGTTTTTGGTGACATTTGTTAAGAAAATGATTTTTGAGTAGCAATTTGGTGTTGAATTAGGTGGTTTACATGGCTATTCTATGGGATGATTATTGGAGGTTGTTTTATAACTCATGTAATGGGTTTATATACATTTTTAAGGTTCTGTGAATTATGTTTTTGTTAATGTGAGTATGTACATGGTGTTAAAGTGGGGGTTTCAAAGAGTTTTGGGTGAAAAACAAGGAAAGATTTTGAGAAGTTGTTTTTATTGAAACTCAAAGTATTTTGTTGTGTCTTATAAATGGTATAAAATGTGTGTAGGTACTGTACTGGGTGTGTGTGACCATTAGTGTTGATTTACATGAAAATGGATATGTGTTGAATACTAAAATTGTTTTAGCAAAAAGGGGGAAGCCCGGGTACCTAGGTGGGGTGGATATGTTCTTGTATAGCTAGTGGACCAGATGGGTTTTGTCCCTATTTCACTTAGAATTAGGATAATTAAAACTCTAAATAAACACTGTGGATGAAGATTTTGGGACAATAGGTTATGGGTATGTTCCCTACTAGTGGATCATGCATGAGAATGGATTTTACTATGGTTACTTTACACCGAGGTATGAGGTAATGGGGCCCGATATTATCTGGTGCCTAGGGGTGTTGTCGATTTTGTTTCTCATTATGTTTGGGGTATTTTCATTTTTATTGGGGATTATTTGGTAGTACATTACAGTAGCTAACATGTCTATTTAAATGTGTGAACAATATGAATGTTCTAGCATGAAAAATGTTTTCAATTGAAAGTAGCATTTCTTGGATTTTATCACTGCTTTTCTTTGCGTATTAAAACTTCTTGCCTTTTCAAACTGTATTGCATACACTTTGGAATAATAAGGTGGTATACTATTGAGATTATTATCACACCCTACTAACACCCTTTGGGTGTAATTAGACTTTATTATTATTGAATCAGGTAAAGGGAATGCTATGAGTGACGATGGTTCAAGCTGTTAGTTCCCATCCTTAGTGCGGAGTTGAGGAGACTTCTTGTGGGTGATGACCCCTTTTCATGTGGATTACTTGGGTATATCATGATATTGTCTCTATTTTTATTATGAATAATTGTATTGTATTTAAACTAATGTATTTAGTTCTGGTTTTTTCTTAAGACTTGTTTGGCTCAAAAATTTTAGATTTATATTCTGGATTTTTTTTAATGTATTATGGTTTCATACTCAGGTAAATCATTCCCAAACAAAAATTAATTATACTCGTGAACTTTTTCCAACCCGTGGGGATAGGGAATTCCCTTTAGGCCTTTCCACATGCCAGGTTTGGTGCTGGTATTAGTGGCGACCAGATTTGGTTCGTAACAAAATGGTATCAGAGCAGGTTAATGTTTTTGGGTTATATTAATATTTTGGGAGGAGTCGACATAGATAGGAGCTAAGACTATCGGGGCTTGAGGTTTTGGTTGTGAGTAGGGTTCATGGCCTGCAACTCTCAGGGAAGACCATGATTCACCAGGGGACGTTGTAATTTACAGATTGACTTCACTTCTAGGTGAGATTTGTGGGCTGCAGACCACACATGGACATCATGCGAATGTGGAGTAGTTCTTTCTTTTATTATTAGAATGGGTTTATATTATTAATATTTGATATATTTGATTAAAATTTTAAGAATTTTGTTATTGATTATTGTTTTGTTACTTTTGCATTTTGTAGCAATATGCCTCCCCAGAAAGCTCCCATGTACACATGGGAGAAAGTCAGAGAGAGTTCTCCCACACCGATTGATCAGAGGCTAGTTGAGGTTGTGGTCCAGGATATCCAATATCTGGGTCATAGACAAATACTACCTCTATTACTTCTAGGGTAGAAGAGACAAGTTGTATAAAAGATAAAGCTCAGGAGTTTCTAAAAAACAATCCTCCTACCTTCCTAGGCAGCACAAACCCCCAGGAAGGAGAAAAATGGCTCAAGAAGATCGATCATATGTTTGAGTTCCTGGATACACCTAAGGATCTCAGGGTGAAGTGTGCCTCCTTTCAGTTAGAGGGTCCTAGCCGTAAGTTGTGGGAGTTAGTGCTTCAGACTGGGAAGAATGAGTAGATGTGCTGGTGAGATTTCAAGGTCAACTACAATGAACAGTACTACCCAGAGGTGTTGGATAATGCTAGGTCCAGAGAGTTCAAGGACCATGTTTAGGGGAATCTATCTGTGATGGACTATGCCAACTGTTTCACTGAGTTGGTTTAGTATGCTCCAGAAATCATCTCCAATGAAAAAGAGAATTCCCATAAATTTGAGAAAGGATTGTGACCAGAGATATACTCCTAGGTGTAATTCCTTTAGTGGAAGACCCATGCTGAGGTCATTGATTGGGTGTTCATGGTAGAGATTGATTATAATAGTAGGGATGGTTTCTTAGGTTCAATATTAGTAGTGGGAAGTGGTATCTCTTCAGAGAAGAACAAAAAGTGGGAGGATCATGTGAAGAAATTAGGTGGCAGTTCAGGAAACTCTTTCAGGTAGTTTTTGTCTTTAGCTTCTGATGTGAGATCGGTTGTGTGACACCAGTTTGGGAAGGTCGGGCACATCTGACTAGCACGTCCACTTCTATTGTGGAGGTATGGGGAATTTTCAGCGCTTCTACTGTGCGGCACGTCCACTCCCGAGTGGGGCAGGATCGGTGGCTTCAAGAGGAGAGCCAGCACATTCCGAGCCATTGAGGATTGGGGGATATCGATTTGGTGGCTATGGTGGAAGGGCCGGGTCATCTTCTAGGAAGATACAGTTTAGGGCACAACCATAGACTAGTGGCCGTCTTCAAGCAGAGACCATACTTCTCCATGCAGTAGATTAGGCACTAGTAGTATCAGTGGCGGGTCCATCAACATTTCTAAGTACCGTTATGATCAAATAATCTATATATACTGCTCTTTTTTATACTGGTGCCTCTGTTTCCTTTATTTATATCTATTTTGTGGACATGCAGAATTTTCCAACTGATTTGATGTATTTTTCGATTGAGTTTGTGACACAGCTGGGAAAGAAGAAGGATCTAGGCCTTAGGTGCCCCTCGTGTGCGCTTTCCATGTCAGGGGCTGAGATTGAGTGGGATCTCATAGTTAAAGATATGGAATTGTTTTATATAATAATTTTCATGGATTGGATAGTAAAATTATAAGAACACATTGATTTCTACATGCAGTGAGTGAGTTTCAGGGCAAATAATGGGAGTCGTCACATTTTTTGGGGAGAATGGGATCCTTGTTCGAGTTGTGCAAGACCTCCACTCATAGAGGTAGGAAGTCTTACCTTCCAGTTATCATTGCTCATTCTATAGTATGATGTTATTTACACTATAGGTTCACTACCTCATGTTCTGAATGAGTTTATGGAGGTATTCCCCAATGATTTATCAGGTTTCCCCCAAAGTGGGATATGAAGTTTTCGATTGATCGGGCACCAAGAACACAACAGATATCTTTTCCCTCTTATCGCATGGCCCCCAAAGAAAAGAGGGAATTAACAATACAATTTTAACACTTATAATCCAAAGGATTCATTCGCCCAAGAATCTCTCCTTTGGTCTCTCTTTAGTTGTTTGATAAAATGGCTGACAGATCCCTCTGATTGTGCATTGACTACCGGATGCTGAATATAGTAACAATTTAGAACAAATACCCTTTTCTAAGAATAGATGATTTGTTCAATCATTTGAAGGGGGAAAAGTGGTTCTCAAAAATAGACTTGTGTTCGGGCTATCATCAGCTCAGGGTGAGGGAGTCAGATATCCCAAAGACAACCTTCTGAAGAGGTACGACCAATTTGTGTATTTGGTCATGCCCTTCAGATTGACAATTCCTCCAGCAGTCTTCATGACACTCATGAATAGTTTGTTCCATTAGTATCTAGATTCCTTAAATGTTGTGTTCTTGGATGACATTCTATTATACTTTGGATCTGAGTAGGAACATGCACATCACTTGAGGATCGTCTTGGGCACTTTGCGGGATCCTCACCTCTATGAAAATTTGTGAAAGTTCACTTTCTGGATTAGGGAAGTGAGATTTCTAGGGCATGTGATCTCTAAGTCGTGGGTTCTAATGGACCCCAATAATATTACTGTGGTATGTCATGGGAGCAGATGAAGAATGTGTTCGAGATCAGGAGTTTCCTTAGCCTGGATGGTTATTACAGGTGATTCATTCGAGATTTCTCTTGGTTTGCTTCACAGATGACCACGCTCACCCAGAATGGGGTGAAGTTTGTATAGGTTCTAGAATGTCAGGCATCATTTGAGGAGATGATGATGTGGTTGACTACCGCCACCATGATGATATTTCTAGAGGCTGTAAAGGGATATTTGGTCTATTTCTCATGCTTCAGCTATGGGTCTTTGGTGCGTGCTTATGCAGGATGATCACATGGTGGTGTATGGATCTCGCTAACTCCAACCACAATAAAATAACTACTTGGACCATGAATTTGATTTGGCATCATTGATGCATGCTTTGAAAACATGGAATCACTACCTCTTTGGGGAGAATTTTTTGGTATAATCTGATCAAAAAAATTAGCCTATTTATTCTCACAGAAGTACCTCAACTTGATGCAGTGTCGTTGGATCGAGTACATGCATGGGTTCGACTTGGAAATTGTCTATACCCCCCAAAAGGGAAACGTGGGGGGCAATTCTTTGAGCAGAAGAGTTACAGGGCAGGCTATGAGGATGTCCAGTGATGAGTGGACTTTGATCGGGCTATTTTTTTAGATGCACATGAAGACCAGGGAACACAGTGGAGGGGAATTATTGGCAAGCGTCCAGTTTACTCCTTCTCTGTTGGAGTTGATTCAGTGGGAATAGCCCAGTGATGATCTTTTCCAGTAGTCAAAGCAGTTTTTTCATGGTGGGGAGACATCCCTTGATTGGTCTTCATCTCTCGATGGAATCTTGATCTTTAAGGGCCGTGCATTAGTGTCGTTATCTCTACGAAAGGTGGTGGTGGAGGATATCCACCAGTCTCAGTGTTCAGTCCATCTGGGTTCCACGAAGATATCTTATGATGTCCTTCAGCAGTTCTGATGGCCTGGTTTGAGAGGAGACAATGCATACATTGTGTTGAGATGCTACAGATTCCAGTAAGTGAAAACAAAGCATCAATGGCCCTCCAGTTTTCTCTATCCATTACCCATTCTTACCTAGAAGTTGGAAGAGGTTTCCAAGGAATTTATTGTTGGTTTACCTCATACACCTCTTGGTAAGAATGCTATTTGGGTGGTGATTGATCATATACACAGATCATCCCACTTCATTCCGATCAGATATATAGCTAAAGTACATGAGTTGGTCCATTTGTATCTTCAGGAAGTGGTGGGACTCTAGGGAGTTCCATCAAAACTGGTCTCATATAGAGATGCTTCTTTCACTTCTCGGTTCTGGGAAGGCCTTCAGAAGGCCTTGGGGTCTCAGATTAAGATTATAATGACATACCATCCTCAAATATATGGTTAGACTGAGCGGGTGAATCATATTTTAGATGATATGCTCTATGAATGTGTCCTAGAATTTAGAGGTTCCTGGGATAACCATTTGGGGATGGTTGAGTATTCTTATAATAACAGTTACTAATACTCGATTTCAATGGCCCCTTTTGAGGCACTCTATGGTCGGCCATATCGGTCCCCCCTATGTTGGGCTAAGGTAGGTGAGACTTCACTGTTGGAGTCGATCCTCGTGCAGGAGACTTCTGAGAAGGTCAAATTGATTAGGCAATGCTTGTTCATAGGTCAGCGTAGTCATTAATCTTATGCTGACCGGGGAGTCGAGACATAGAGTTTTCTGTGGGTGATTGGGTATTCTTGAAAGTGTCCCCTTGTTTGGGCCATCATCGATTGGTGAAGCAAGGGAAGATGACGTCGTGATATGTTGGCCATTTTGAGATCACTGAGCGTATTGCCAAGGTGGAATATAGGTTGGCCTTACCATCACAGTTGACGTCCATCCATGACGTCTTCCATGTCTCCCATTTGAAGAAATACAACCCAGATATGTCCCATGTATGGAGTTGGGAATAACTAGATATAGTGCCAGACTTGTCAGTTTTTGAGCAGCCAGTGCAAATGGTAGACTCCCAAGATAAGGTGATTCGAGGGAAGTCTCTTCCACTAGTCTGAGTTCATTGGAAGCATGGTAATGAAACACATGAGACATGGGAGCCGAATTCCTAGGTTGAGTAAGACTTCCGTTCATGTTTTCTGATCAATCTTCAGGTTGACTTTTCGGGATGGAATATTTTTATGGTGGGGATAATTGTCACATAAATGACATATTTTAGATGTATTTTCTATTTATTTCAATTAATTCTTTGTTTTGGGGGTTTCCAAAGCTTTAATGGAGGAATGGTTGAGTTTTCGTGAATTGAGTCAAACCATGAGCCCAATTCTGGATTTAAAAATAAATTTTGTTTCTTTTATAACTTTTTAATTTTTTAATATTTTACACCCATTACAATTCCAAAATGGCATAACCTGACCTATTAACACCTCCCTTTAAATTTGGAACCTTTATTGATCCATAATAATGGTTTATTTGTTGTTTTTATTTAAGGAATTGGGCCACCCGAAGGCCCATTTACAGTTATAAAAACAAAATTTGTTTAATTAAAAAGTTATTCAATTTTAATGATTGTTCGGAGATTAAAAGAATCACCCAAGAACATTGAACCTAGAAACGTTCTCAGCCTCTTTAACCCCTATTTGGAGCTCTTTTTCATCGCAATTTAGAGCATAACTTCATAGGATGTCTCAAATCGTCCATATTTTTGGGGGTAAGTACTTTCTTTCGTAACTATATCAATTCTTAATATTTTTCTTCCATTCATGTTCCTAAATGACTGCCTCATCCTTGTTTGAAACACCCCTTAATTTTTACTATTTTCAATTTCTGAGGCTGGTGTATTTGGGTAGATTCTTTTAAGATACCTCAAGTAATTTATTTCATTTTATTCCTCTTTCAAACTACTTAGCATTTCATTCAATTTGATTAGGGATTCTTCCCTTTTTCATGCAGTACCAAATCATCAAGGGTAGGGTTTCGAACCTATGGTTTAAAAATGGATTTTAGTGGTCAATTCCTGTGGTTTTAGGTTTATTATATGTCCCTCTTGGTGCAGCGGTTATGCGACTTGATTTTCGCATGGTGATTGAAAGGTTTTCATTAATTTGGTAGGTAATTACAATGTTTATGCACTCTATGTGATTATAATGATGTATTTATGATATTTTCATGCATATTTAATTTGATTAATGCTGCAAAAATGAGTTTTAGTGGTGTTTTTATTACTTGTGAAATTTTAATTCCAATTTCCTGTGAAATTTGGGGGTTTCCATATAAATCTTTTGTTGGTTCATTAAGGGATACCCTATCACTATTTAGATGATTTTATAGAACATTATTAGGGATAAAAATATTTTTTTTCAATGTTCTTATCCTTTGGTTGTTGCTGAGAAATTGGTTTTGGGTGACGTTTGTTAAGAAAATGATTTTTCAGTAGCAATTTGTTGTTGAATTAGGTACTTAACATGGATATTATATGTGATGCTAATTTGGGGTTGTTTTTTAACTCATGTAATGGGTTTATAGAAATTTATAAGGTGATTTGAATTCTTTTTTGGTTAATTATATTAAAAAATGGTGTTAAAGTGTGGTTTTCAAAGAGTTTTGGGTGCAAAACAAGGAAAGATTTGGAGAAGTTGTTTTTATAGAAACTCAAAGTGTTTTGTTGTGTGTTCTAAATGATATAAAATGTGTGTATCTACTGTACTATGTGTGTGTGACCATTTTTGGTGTTTTAAATTTAAATGGATGTGTGTTGAATGATTAAATTGTTTGAGCACAAAGGGGGAAGCTCGGGTACCTAGGTGGGGCAGATGTGTACTAGTACAACTAGTAGACCATATGGATTTTGCCTTTGTTTCACCTAGAATTTGGATAATGAAATGTCTAACAAAACTATGTGGATGATTATTGCAGACCAATAGCTTATGGGTATGTTCCCTAATAGTGTATTTTCTATGAGAATGAATTTTACTATGGTTACTTTACACCGAGGTATAAAGTATATGGGGTACGAGACTATATAGTGCCAATTGGTGTTCCCGATTTTGTTTCTAATTGTGTTTGTGGTATTTTCAATTTTATCGGGGTGTTTTTGTTATTAATTTACAGTAGATAATATGTATATTTAAATGTGTTAAACTTCTGAAAATTTTAGCATGAAAACTATTTTCAATTGAATGTTGCATTTCTTGGATTTTATCACTGCTTTTCATTGCATATTAAAACTGCTTGCTTTTTCACATTGTATTGCATGATCTTTGGAATCATTGGTTGGTATCCTATTGGGATTAGAAGCACATCCTAATTACACCCCTTGGGTTTAAGTAAACTTTATTATGCATGACTCGGTTAAATGGAAGCCTATGAGTGATGGCGGTTTAGGGTGTTAGTTCCCATCCTTGGTGCGGAGTTGTGGAGACGGCTTGTGGGTGATGACCCCTTGTCGTGTGGAGTCCTTGGGGGTGTCTTGATATTGTATTTATTTGTATTTGGACCAATTGTACTGTATTTAAACCATTGTATTTGGTTCTGGTTATTTTCGTAAGACTTTTGTTTCTCGAAAACGTTATATTTATATTCTGGATTGTTTTCAATGTTTTATGCTTTCATAATCGAGAAGATCGTTCTGAAACCTAAATTAATGACACATGGGCACTTGTTCCAGCCTGTGGGGATAGGAAACACCCTTTTTCCATGCCATCGGTCAGGTTTGGTGCTGGTATTGGTGGTGGCCATATTCGGTTCATGACAATTATTCAAGTAATCACTACATATTTTAACATGAATAAAGTTACATGGTTATTGGAAAAATAGATATTTTTATCCCAATGGAAAGAGTTTTCATTAAAATAATTACAACAACATTTTCTATATCAAAACATCAATTGTGTTGGGAATTTAAAATATATTTTTTAAATTCTAAAAAACCATTATTGGTTCCAGCTCAATGGTTATTGAAATAATTCAGATTTTTTGTTGATGTGCTCTCGGATTAAATTGGGTTTACGTGGTGAGTGATTCAGAAAATAATTTTTAATTATTAATTAAGGAAAATAATAAAAGTTTTAATATTAATTTGTGAATTTTTCATAAATTAGATTATAATATTTATAAATAATTAATGTCAGTATTTTAAAGTATGTGAAATTTAGTTTATTAAAAGTGTTTATATAAAATATGAAATGTTTATATGATTATAAATGTTTTTAAAAGTATCACTTATTTGTAATATAAATTAAATCATATAAAAAATCTATAAGAATAATTAATATGAAAGATTTAATATTAGAATAAATTTGAAATGATCATATTAATATAAGTTATGGAATATCAATAAAATCATGGTATAATTATAAATAGTTTATAATTTATCTAATATTTAATTTTTCCTAAACATACATCTCTTGTATAAATTTATGAAATGTTTTTTATTTAGTATTGTACCAAACATTATTTATAGTTAAAAATTGTTTATAATGTTAGTCAATAATTTTGATTTAGTTCAATTTGTTAAAATGCTTCTTTAAATTATCACATTAGAATTTAGGGAGTTATATGATAGTGATGATAAATGATTTAGGACTATTATTCCTTGAATTATACTTGTTCATTGATTTTGAGCATTAATTAAGAGGATAATTATTGTTTATACATATTATGTTTCAAAATTATGATTGAACTGTTTTCTCTGTAGAATGATGAACCTTGGATAGTGGGACTATCATTTAGAATAACCAGTGGAATATGAGCTAACGCCTTGCATATAAAATCGGAGGATGTCTATAAATCACAGAATGGTTACACAAGTGTGGAATTTTTATTTCATATTATTTTAAAATTTAAAATGAAAGGTTTTAATATACATTATAAATAAGAATCATTTTGATATGTGGAAACATAATTGGATTTTTCTTTCAGATGGCAACACAAGCTATGAGTTTTGTAATGAGTTATCCATCATATTAGTTTGAACATGTTTATTTGGTGATTTAAAAATGGATTTAAAACAAAATTAGTTTAATGATGAATACATGTACTAGGAATACATGTGATAAGATGGTGAGATTTAAAATCCACTTAAAACACTATGTATTATATTCCTTATAAAATAATACTTTTTATTTCATTAATCATTCAATAATATAGGTTTGTCTAATTTAGGGTTCCTATGTGAGGATAATTTATAGTATATGTTAAATGAATTGGTTGCATGTATTTGGTGAATTAAGTGCATGTTTCTAGTTTATTATGTTCATATATTTAGTATATCTTTTGGGTTAAAAATAGATTGGAAACCCTAAAGAATGGAATGAAAAATGATTAAATATATATTTATCCACCTAATAGATTAATAAATGATTTGTGAGTTCAATTATCCAAGAGTAATATATGATATAATTGGAAATATGCCCATCCTCAATAGTTAGTGGGGGAGGAAATCAAAAGTGGACTAATTATTTAATGAAATAGAGATATTTTAAGACTAATTAATTTGTTGAAATTTAAAATGTTTAGTCATTTTAATTGGATAAAATTTAATAAATTTCCTTAAATAAGTGAATTTAAAACATGATACACATCTGATAAAATTATATATTTTAGAGAAAATGACATCATTATCATCAAACATATCATTAAAATGAATATTAGATTATGAATGGCTTAATAGAAGATAATTTCTATATTATAATAAGAAAATAATCCAAATAAGCATTAAATATTGATAATATATAAATTTAATTACTTATAAATAACCATGAATTTTAATTTTTATATTAATATTCACTATACCAAAATTATGTAATTTTACAATAAAAATTTGATTTTTTCCAAATAAATTGTGTTTCATGAATTATATTGTATTATTAAATAGTTTGAGTAATGAATTTTATATTTTAATCTTTAAAAATATAATTTAATTTTTCAAATCATTAATAATAAATCATCTTAGAGTAATTTTTTGTGATTTAGAAAAACAAATTCATGTGAATAGTAGAAAATACCAATTTTTACAAATACAATATTTTCTTTTCATATATTTACATAGTGTCATTTTGTTCTGGATTGGTTTTAAAATGTAAATAATCCCTTTTTATTATAAATAATCCATTAAATTTCACATCAATTAATAGTCTAAACTAATTTAGTATAAATAAATTTTTACCCTTAAATACTTTTTTGGAAAACTTTTTTCCATTAAGTTATATCTTCCGATTTTAAATGAAAATACCACCATTTTTAAAATTGAAATAAAAAATTGTAATAAATATTTTAAACTAACATATTCAATTATTTAATGTGTTAAATTTAATTTTTTGTCATTATTAAGAGTTACTTTGATAAAAAGGTTAGCTACCATGGTAAGAGTTAAACTAGGTTAAATAATTAAAAAAAGTGTTAAAATATAATAAGAACTTGTGTAAATACAAATGTATGATCATATTTAAACCCTATATAATATCTTATTCAATTATGAATCATTATTGATTAATTATCCTCAAGTAATTTTTTTTAATATTATGAAAATTTCAAAGTTTGTCCACTCTCTCACTTACAAAAATAATGCAACAACTCATCTATTATCTACACCTCAAGAGAACCTTATCCTAGAAAATCCCAACATTAATAAATTAATAAAATCCCTACTAACTTCATATAGGTTATTTTTTTTAATATAACTTCATCCTAGAAATTATTTAGTTATAAAAAATTATAGGTTGCTCGAAGAGGAGGGATTGTTCTTAGTCGAGTATTTTCATTTTATTTATTCTATTATATCATAGAAAACTCACTTAAAAACTACCATAAAAGGTTTGTTATAATAGTATAAATATTACATAAAAAAGAAAATTATAACATGATTAATATTTTGGGAATGATATAATCATGAACTTCTTTACCAAAATCTACCAACCATATCCATTTGTGACTTATAAGATGAATTTTCTCAAAACATTGGATGTTAACATAAACAATAAAGTAATTATGTATAACAATGATATAAATATAATAAATGGAATAATAAACACTAATAGTATACTAATCAAGTAGATAATTAAAGAATTATTATTATTTAGGATGATAAATAATGTACATTACATGAAAGACTAAATACAAGGGAGACTTTAAAAGCTCATTTTAAATGTTTTAAAGATTTATTTTATTAATATTTTCCTCAATGAATATATTATTAAAATTATATTTTTTATTTATGTATATTATAATGTAAATTTTATGTCTTTTATCACTTTATTTCAAAGGTTATCAAAAGGAATATATTTATGTATTTTATATGGAATGACTAAACTTTATTTAAAAAACAAAAAAGTAAATATCTATTTTAATATATATGATGTTAATGTATTTTCCTGACACCAAAATTATTATTTTATTTATGGGCTAATTTACAATATTCAATGTCTAATTCAAATAAAAACCATTCATCCTATTTTTCTAGGTATTTTAGTTTTGAAAATAGGGTCTAAAATTAAAGTGATATATCAATATTTGAAAAAAATTATTATGAGTTATAAAGTTTACTTTTTTATTAGTTTTATATTTTAAAAGAAATTTTTTATGTTTTTCATATATGTTATAGTCCTTGTACATAGATTATGAAGATGAATGAAACCAATATAGATCTATAATTCCTTGGGTAATGATTATGCTCTCCATTGAATTATGTTGGAATTATTCGAGAATGTAAAGTCCCATGTCATTCTAGTTTCTCCCTTTGAGTGTTTCTAATTCTATTGGAGATCAAAGGAGGCCTAAAATATGTTTTGTAGGGTTTTGAGTTGGAATCAATGTACATGAGTAACTTACGAAGTGAATGGAATCTCATGTCATGAATGTGTGGTACATGGATTGTGCGGGAGTTCAGTTCATGTCCTGAGTAGAAGTTAGGTCTTAAAATAATTTTATTTACTTTTAGAATTCACACTATTTTTGGATTCATAAAATGATTGAAATAGTATTTCACCCACTGTATTTTACTATAAAAAACATTCCTAATGGTTCTGGAATTCATGATGTTAATTAATTATAGGTTTATTTATTTTAGGTGAAAAGTTTTTTGATGAGACATAAAAATTGGGAGATTAACAATGTGAATAACCCTTTAACAGGGTTAATATATGTTTTCATGTTCACCTATAAAACATGAAATTTTCTCAATTCATCAAACCCTATAGTTTTCTCACCCAACTAAAAGTATCTTGTAGAATTATCTCAAGTTGTTTTAGAATCCGTTAAACTTGGATTAATTTTCGGTTTTTTGTGTTCAATCTTTGGTGATCGAAGGTTACTTATAACTATTTTATTACGTTTTTTTAGTTTGGTATTTTTCCTCCCTCTTTATTCTTTCTATATGATTAATTTTTCTCTCCTTATTTCATATGGAGTTTAAATTGTCATTATGTTGAATTGTTCATTAAGGTTTGTTGTTTTCTTGAAGAATTGGTGAAAAAAGAACACAATTGTTCACAGATTCTCATTCAAATACCATTGACGACTTGGGGATAGATATTCATTTATTCTCCTTTTTACATTGTGTGTACTCATTAACTAATAATTCTTTATATCATTTTTTGTAGTTTAATTAATCTAAATAAATAATTAACTAAACTAAATTAAGAAGTGTGTTGTGGTTGTTGTGATCGTATGTTTTCCACCATGATAATGGGATGCCATTTGTTTTTCTAGATAATGTGATATCTATGTTATAAGTTTTTAATGATTTTTTATTCTTGTTTATATCTTGATAAATTGGTAAGAAATTGATATAACATAATTCTAGTTAATATTTGGTTGGGTAGAGAAATTTAAAGAGGTATGTTCAATGAAAACATTATTTGTTATAATTTTATGGGAATTAACTGATTATTTTTCAATGTTTAATTAAATTTCTATATATATGTAAATGGAAGTGGCTAATAAACCACAAGATTTAATTCTTATTATAGATAACAATAAAAGCAATGTTCAACATGATTTTTTCCCCCAACAGCTTATTAAGATTAGAGTTCATTATAAAAAATGTGTTTAAATTATTAAATATATTTTTAAATCTGATGCCCTAGGTTACCTGTAGTTTCAAAATATAATAAATGAATCAATTAACTCAAGATGGAGTAAAATAGATTATTTTATTTGGATAAATGTATGAGGATAGGTGAGACTATTTTAATTTAAAAGGTAAATGACTTTTTTTTATAGTGTATCTTTCCAATTGAACTTATTTGTTGTTTGTTGCCTTCTATTTTTCCCAAGATATGAGACTTGCTATACGATCTAGTGTAATATTTGGCTGTATTTTGATTGATGATACATGTATGGGTGGATTGGGTTTGTGGTATTAGTTTATTACTATAATTAAGAGATGCATGGTGATATGCATGAGGGTGTTAAGGAAGGAACCATAGTCAATGGAATATGATTAATCTAGGATTATCCATTTGTGTGCATAATCTAGGATACAAGATTATTGATAGATCAGTTTAATGGTATGATGGACGAGTTTATTATTTATATGCATTATTTTTTACACTACTTGAGGTAGTTGATTCTTTTTGGTTATGAATATATATTTTTGGGGCCTAGGATTATTTATTAGGGTACCTAGAATTATGTAATGTTAATGAAAATGATTAATAAATTTTATAACCAAAGGTTTGGTTCTTGTTGGAATTCAACAAATGATAATCTTGAGAAACCGTAGACTCAGTTGGATTATGCATGGAGGGATTGGACTTATATTAGGGGTTAATGATATATAATAAAATTAATGATAACTAATTGATATTGAATTAATTAATGTATGTTGAAATATTTAATTGAAATAAAGTAATTAATGCATTTATTGTTAAAATCATGAGTGGTTATAAAATAATTAGTCCTATGTAGTGGGAAAGATGTGTTTTAGTGATGATTACTTCAGTTGATCCTAGTAATAGTTTAATGACCATAGTGCATTTTTGTGCTATATTATATCCTATAAGTTTTATTATTTAATATTCTATACCACCCATGTTAGTAGGGTGACCAACACCAAGTGGACTCTGGGAGGCTATTTTCTCCAACATCCTGGATGGTGAGGGATGTATATATGTGTATCCCTTATTCCCTACTATCTTACCTTGGTTATATCTTGTTTAATTATTCATAATGTGTTTCTTTCCCCATACACATGTTTAAAGGTCTGTAATGGGTTGTGATTATATAAAACACATGTATCTCTGGATATAATATCTGAATGACTATTATAGGTATGACATGTATGGGATGTAATGTATTAAGGTACATTACACATTATGTGGGATGTAATGGCTTGAGGTATAATTCTTGATACATGATACATTACATGCGATATGTGGTGGATCCCAAAAAAATACTCATTTAATATATGGAGATGTTTCATAGACATAGGTATTTAGTGACCCCAGTTATCTGATGCACAAAAAATTTAGTCTACTAAGTCTACAAAGTTAAGTGATATTAATTAATGGAAAGATACATAGGAAAAGATCATGCATTATTTTTAATTAAGCTTATTTTTGAAATGGTTAGACTTTTGGATTAGGTTAATCTTGATTAAATAATTAATTAATTAATCTTAAGTACATAATGTTTCATGTGTAGGAGTTATAAGATTATTTTCTTTAATAGGTATGGTTCTAGGTTATTGTCTTCGTTAGGTTCACACAAAGGATGTTAATTTAGAAATGATATCACATCACTACTGAGTCGAGGTCGACGAAAATGAATCTTGGAAGAGGGAACCATGAGAACATATGCACTAGAGTTTGTATAAGTATAAGGAATACACTTCATAAATAGTGATATAAGGTTGGTTGGAAGTGCTAGAGATTTCTTTTGGTTTAATACATTCTTAAGATGAACATTTAGTTTCATTGGCTATGAGGATCCTATAAGTAGTAGAGATACAATGATGTATCTTGTTCTTTAGGGATTTTGGGGAGTTAGATGTCTCATGGTTGATGTTTACAGACCCTTTTTGAGTAGATATTCTGTATTCGACTGTAAGGGAACCCTGTCTCCAAGAGATACAAATCCCTTAACAAGGGTGTTTCAATGTGTAGGAGTTGGAGATTTGTTTTTGGGACCTTCTAAATTATGCATCACACATTTCTCTAGAAAAGGAGTCCAAGAAGTGGTATTTTTAGGTCATAATGTATCCATAGATCCAGTGCTAGGTCACCAAGTTCATATTATCAACTTATCTTGAAGTGGAAGTAAGAGGATTGGTTGTTGAGTGGATGGTGGGAAGAAAAAAAATCATCATGAAGGGGGATTCATTAGGAATCTACAAAAATTAGAGCTATGGTACATGGTTCCCAAAATCTTGGATATAATATATTTAAAAATTTTAGATGTAGGATCATCCGTCATCATTTAGTTTATTTGGGGTTGTTGGATCTTAAGCCTATACTGAGGGATGAGAAACTAATTTTTCATAAATATGTTTGGATCATCAGTGAGGAGAGTGAATGAACTTCATATATAGGAAGCATGAACAATGTGTTTTTATTCAGGTTCCCCTATTGAGGTAGTTGTAGTAGAGGTAATATCCATATGATACTCTATCTTTAGATCATCATAGAGGAGATGGGGATGGTAGTGGAAATCCATGATATTATCCTCATCCTAAGAGAGTCTATCTTGTCTGTTGAGGTTTTCATCATTATGGTTAGAGAGGTAATGAAGTAGTCTATTGAAAACAACATTATTTCCCATTTCTAGTGATGGATGAGCTAGAAATAATTTAAAGAACCATTTTATTGTTTTATACATTGGTGTATGAATTACTTGATTTAGGAGGTACAACAGACTTCGTATGACCTTCCCTAGTCCTTGATATGGTACTTTAGTAGAAGTGGATTCTAATTCCTTTAGTGTTGAATATTCTAGTTGAAGGTTGAGATTATATGTATGAATTTTGTAGAGGCTATGAGATAGTTTTATAATAGCACCACCCTTGGTGAGAATTTCTATGTTTATAGATACAACTATACTACCCCATCCTTTGTATGAAATGGATGTATTTAGAGTAGGATATTTTGGATTATATTAGGAGATAAATATTTTATTTTATAATTATGGAGAGTTTGTTTCATTTATTTGTGATTAATACCCTTGGATGGGTTGGAGTCATTTTCCTTCTTTTTCTTCCTTGGTGGTTGATCTAATTCTTAGTTCATAAGAGGATAATCTTATGGTGTGTTTCTTAGGGTTGTGGAAGAGTACCCTAATGTCTCTCATAAATAGTTTGGGGAATTTCCACCTTATTGAGAGATCGATTTTGCGATAGAGCTACAAATGAGTGATTTTATGATATTATTGTTTCTATAAAAGATGGAACCTTCTGAGTTTTAGTAACTGTGACTATAGATTTATGATATGTTTTAGCGAGGTTTTGTTTGTCCATCTGTGTCATCTTGGGGTATACTAGTTTTTTCTATCATGAAGGATGATGAAATTTTTCATCTATATATGGATTATTACAAATTTAATAATGTGATAGTGAATAAAAACTATCATTTTATAAGGATTAATATTTTATTTGATCATTTTCAACCAGAAATATGGTTATTGAAGATCGATTTGCGGTTGAGATAACATTAGATGCTGGTTTAATATGTGGATATATGAATCAATTTTTATTATATTTAAATTTAAATTATGAGTTTGTTTTGATTTCATTTAGTGTGATGAATTATTCATCCACATTCATGCATTTTATGGACACAATTTTCAAATAATTCATGGATCGGTTATTGGAGGTTTTCATAGACGACATCCATGTGTACTTCGTATCTGGGGAGGGGAATTCTGAAAAACTGGATACTATTTTGGGATTTATTCATAACTAGTAAATATTTTAGATGTTATAAATGTGTGAGTTCCCAACTCATGAAGTTAATTTTTTGGGACATATCATGTTTTTGCGACGAGTACCCATGGATCCTTCGAATATCAAAGAAAATATTTCTTAGGTATCCTCCTTGAAAGTTGTAGAGGTTCATTATTTCCTCAGTATTACAATATATTATAGAATATTCATAGATTATTTATCATGTGATGTTAATCTCATGACGACTATTAACAAAATGGATCATGCATTAATGTTGACTAACCCGTGTCAGGAAACTATTGAGTACCTCGAGGAGAAGATCGTCATTACTCTTGCCCTTAATTTTCTATTTGAGGGAGTTTAGTTTATGTTTTTCTATGAAGGCTGAAATCTTGGTTTGGGATGTCATATGATGCATTATTTTTTTTGCTTCTTATGATTTTTGGTAATTTAATTACCATGATTTTAACTATTACACTAACAATCTTGAGTTGTAAGGAGTTGTATTTTTCATAATGTTGTGGTGAAATCTCTAAATTAGTGATTATATTGGGGTTATTACCAATCATAAGAGCCTAAGGTATGTATTATCCAGGTATAAATTATACTTATAGTAATTTAATTAGATTGAATTATTATACTATTATGCCTTTTATATTTTTTATACACTAGGAAATATTATTTTTTTGAATGATGTACTAGACACATAGTGAAAATGTGACATCAAGCACAAATATGGAGATTATAGGACTATTATGGGATATCTATCAATAATGAATCAATATATGAGATAGGTTAGTGGTCGATTTTTTCTTTTTCAGAAAACAACATAGTCATCTTTAGTATAGTATGTAGAGGAGTCCCAACTTGGGGTTTTTTATGTAGAGTTCTGTAGAGACTAAATTGTTCTTAGGGATTCCCATGATGGTTCGTCCGAATATTAACAACACAAACTATTTTAAATGGATCGTTCTAAGTCCCCTTTACAATGCTTGTGATTTTACTTCATGCGTACAAAATATTACACATGATGGTACCTTCTTTCATGACATAGATGTACCAAAACTTTGAGAGGGTAGTTTTGGTGTTCTGTGTTGAAGTGTGTAGTTACAATGATATTTTCTCCCATTTTTCATCCTTATATGAGGTAATGTTCTACCACCATTATCCTATTTGTTTTATATAACCATTAAATATTCCTAAATGGAAGTGGCAGGATATATCGATGATCTTTGTTACCTGTTTAGCTCATTCTCAGGGAAGCTTTGATGTTATATGGGTTATAGTGTACCGTTTGATAAAATTATCCCATGTATGTGAGAACAAGAAGTCAATCGCTATAGGGTATTTATTTAGGTAGTACATAGAGGATGTGGTGAGACTCCATGGGGTCATAAGGATGATCATATTCGATCACAATCCTCATTTTACCTAAAGGATGTGAAGTGGTCTCCAACATGATTTTGGCTCTCACATAATATGAAAACATAAAAAGTGAATACTATAAAAAATATTGAGGAAATTTTCTGTTATTATGTCATAAATTTTGGAGGATTGTGAATAAGGAACCCCCCTATAATCTAGTTTGATTTTAATCATTGTTTTTATTCCACCACTATCATGGAACTGTTTGAAAAAGTTTCCATAAAATAGTTCCATTTTTCATTTTGTTAGATTAGGGGCCAAGAGTAAGAAATTCCTGAACCAAAGATATTTTAGAACACAAAAAATATGGTCAAGGTGATTAAAAATAGAATGAAGGTAGACAAATATCGTCAGAAGTACTATCATGATAAATAGAGGAGCTCTCTATAGTTTCTTATTAGATATAATATATTCCTGAAGGTGACTCATCATCAAGAGAAGTGAAGGTCAAGTTAGGGGAGTGATCTTTATCATCATATTCTTTTGGACTTTTGAGGTGTTTACTCACACAGGATCTCTGATGTACTAGATAGGACTTCCCAAAAGATAAGATAAATGAATGATACCTTACATGTTTCATAGATTTACTATAAACTTCTTGAAGACTCTCACATAATATATTGGGGTGAAATTGATATTGATAATGATGAAACCTTTTAGGATCACCTTCTGATGATCTAGGACTAATAGGATAATGTGTTATGAGTGTGTTAAATTCCCATAATTCATATGTTTTTGTGACATAGTGGTGTGGTGGAGTGAGCCAATGAATGTGAGTGAAACACACTCAGTATCATTTAATATTTTTTGTTTATCTATTATCTTATAATTTTTCTTATTTTCTGGTTTTTTACCTTTAAATAGTTTCAAAGATCGTTTTCTTTTCATTTCTGTTTTGTTGGAGACTTTTATCTTCTTTGAGAGGTATCTCCACTGAGAGTGTTTATAGGAGTTGGTTTTTCCTATTTGAGGATTTGTCTCTTGGTTCCTCTAAGTGTGGTGGTTGAACACTTGTTTTTGGAAATATTCTTGATAGTTATCTCATTGGGAGGTTGTTTAGATGATCTCTTTTGTTTCTTTTTCTCTAGGATTGGTTTTAAAATCTTGAGGTTGAAAATATTTTGAGGGGTATCTAATTTAAGGTCCTAGATCTTTCTAGGATGTTCCTTTTCAAGTTTCTAAATTCAGTGTATCTTAGAGGATGGATAAAGAAGGTCTGATAGTGTTTCAAACTAGAATATAGGGGAGGAGGACCCCGTTATGTGAATGGAATGTAATGTTATAAATTTGAAGTTCATGGATTGTATGGGAGATTAGTTTTGGGATCGAGTAGAATTCATAGCCTGGGAGAATATGATTCATAAGGTCCATTCATAGAGTATACCGATCTAACAACTTGAATGAAATATTTTTTTACATAGTCAATCCTTCCATGAAAAATTTATAACATAAATTTAGGAATCAAAATAAGAATTAATTATAGGGGTAATGGTTCAAATAAGTAAATTTTTCAATAGGACATAAAATGGTGGACATTCAAATTGTGAATAACCAATTCATATGGTGAATATCCACTAAGAAGTGCAGATATAACACATGTAGTTCCCTCACATTGTTAAAACCATTATCATTATCACCCAACTCCAAGTTTCCAAGTATGTTCTCCCTAGTCTTTTCAGATTACATTTCGTAGTTGTTAATTCATATTTTTATTTTGTGACCACTGAAAATTGGATTTTAGTTATACCTATTTTCTTATCGTATTTTCTTGCTTATTTATTTCTCTACCCACTTCGGTCTTTTTTTAATAGATGTTACTGTCATTATTTATTATAGAGTTTCATTTTTGTTTGTGTCTTGACATACTTGAAGGGTTGTAGTTTTATTATGGGATAGGTGACTAGATATCTAGGTTTCTATTTAGATTTCATTCATAAAGTGTTGAATCATTGAATAAGGGAATAAATTAGCCATATTTTTTATATTACAAGTCATAATAAATCATTCTTGGATTATATCCTTGGGTGGAGGTCAAATTACCATAAATAATGAATGCACCGAAATAAATAAAGAAGTGTTTCATAGTTTTTGTATCACATGTTTTGAATCATGAAATAGGTTTGACTTTTTTTCAAGATAGTGTGTTGTACATTTAATTATATATTAGGAATGTTTCTATCCATGGGTTTAGCATTCTAAACTAATGAAAATAGTTTATTAACATATTGTTATTTAATAGTTGTTTGGATAGATAAATTTAAAGAGAGATGTTTATTTAAAAAATTATTTATTATAATTTTACTGGAATATAATGATTCTTAGTGTAACATTAATTAAATTTTTTACATTAGTTTGTTAATGGAAATCTATAAAGAACCTAAATGTGTAATTATTATTGTGGATAATAATAAAATTCATGTCAAACGTGTGTTTTTTCACATCATAGTTTGTTGAAATTGAAATTTATGATAGAAATCATATATAAATAATTTAAAATCCTATTTTTGGTAACAACTTTTGTTAACAATAATCATAACGTGTAATAAATAAATTATCAAATTTAATATGGAATAAAACTAGCTGTTTGATAAAGATAAATGTTTGGTGACGTGTGGGCCCAATTTCTTATTAGGTCCAAATGCCTTGTTTTTAGGGCCTAGTTTGCATGCTAACATTGTTGGTTGTTTGGTTCATTCAGTGTTTCCATGGATGTTATCCTTAATATGTGACATGGTTTGATAGAATCATTGATTTTGGTTGATTAGACTTGGGTGTGGAGTTCAGAGTTTGTGGAAGAAGTTGATGTATACGATGGGGATATTCATGGTGATATATAGGAGGGTGTTGCGGATAGAACCAATGATGATAGAACATGTTGAATAAAGGATTACCCATTTTCTGAATAATATGAGATGATTTTTTGTTAATAAATACATTTAAATACTGGATGGACACATTTATTGTTTATTAGCATTCTATTCCTCAATCCTTGAGGAATCCATTTGTGATTAGTTTTTCATCTCTTTTGTGGTAGCTTAGGATGATTTCATAGAGTACATGGAGTTATGGAATTTTAGTTATTATTATTAACAAATGATTTCACCTATGGGGTTGGTAATTTATTGAATAGAAATGGACTTGGTTTGATTATTCCTAGAGGGAATAGACTTCAGTTGGTGGTTAGTGAAATGAAATTACAGTAATGTTAACTAATGTATTATTAATTAATTAATTAATGATGAAATGTTTAATAGAATTAAATTAATCAATGTAACTCTTGTTAAATCCTTGTTTGATTATAATAAATCTATTTATTAGTAGAGGTAGCCATGTTACTTAGTGATGATAGCATTAGTGATGACAAAAACAAGGTTAATGACCATAGTGTGGTCGTGACATATATTATATCAATTATATTTAATTATTTCACAATCTAAACCAATGTAAGTAGGCTGATCAACCCATATTTAACTATGGGATGTTTTTTTCCCAAACAAATGTGTTGGGGTGGGATGGACGAATGACTACCCCCTCTAGTCCCACTCTCTTCTATTTTTTGTATTATTTGTTGGTATGCATGATGGTTATCTATACCCATATATGTATGTAGAGGGTTGTAATGGCTTGTGGTTATTTCACACACACTTATCTCTAGATATAAAATCGCAAGTATTATTATATGTATGATGTGTAATGGATGTTTTGGTTTAAGGTACATTACCCAGTGTAAGAGATGTGATTGTCTGAGATATAATACCTGATGTATGATGTGTGGTTTAAGGGTCGTCGTTGAATCTAGAAACTATTCACTTACTAAATAGAGATTCATAATTTTATAATGAGATGATTTGATGCATAGAATGCATGTTGTGATACTTTATCCAATATGTCTTTGGGTGAGCCTTTTTGGAGAGAGATAGATTATGATGTATAACATTGGGGAAGAGCAGAAGAACATTAGAAAAGTTTTAGTGGCTTACCCTTTTTTACTATAAGATATGATCTATTATGTGCATTACACGGTGAGATATTTCCATGATGTTGTTGATAACCTATTATAACCTTTTTTGTGATGAGTTATCTTCACTTTTTGTTAACTGAGATATAGTATTGTTTCATGATATTTTTCATTAGAGGCTCTGGAGAGGATCCTACTGGGTATACCTATTATGATCACCCTACATTTATATACACACTCTTTTAAGATCAACAAGATAATTTTGGAGACCATTCTGGATAATACTATCTTAAGACTCTAAGGATATTTCTAGGCTTCATTTCATGGGGTTAATGGTTTGGGAACTTATAGTTTTATTTCCAATTGCACCAGCTTATGTATTAAATTACATGTATGTAATTTATATCCCCTTTCTTTTATATTTATGACTAAGTGTTTTTTGGTTTACATGTGTTATATCTCATTCTTTATGTTTCATTTATAGGGTAATGCCTCCCATTTTTATTTATGATACACCCATTGTGCTTATCTCTAACCCATAGTACATTGGGGGATGGATTCAAGTTTCATTATCTCTCTTCTGTCATTGAAAACATGGGATGGGTACCTTGAGGGGGTGAGGTCAGGAAAGACCAGGTTATTATAATTATAATGTGTTTTTAAGGGTTATATAAAGATGATGTCCCATGGAATATAAACAGATTTTCTATGCACGATAATCATTTTTCAAGGAAATATTTTGATTACATATGGTAAATAATGATATTTTGTATAAAACAATGATTATTCACTTTAATTGTAATGATATATATTTTTAGAAAAATTTTATCCATGAGTTATCATGTTTTATAATAAACCTTCATGATATGATATTTTTCCTTTATATTTTCTTATGATTTTTTTAAGAAAAACATTGTGTTGTAAATATGATTTCATGTGTAAGTAAATTATTATTTAAGGTCCTGGTTTATTATGTTAAAGGTAAAATCTAATATATTATCACATGATTTTAAAACTGATTAGTAAGTTTTTTCATTGTCCCATTATGTGATTTTTTGCACATTTCATTTTGGGAAGAAAAATTCATTGGGGGTTAAGCAAGAGTATGTACGATAGTGAAGTTAGTTTGAAAATCAAAAAAATTATTAAGGAAAATAAAATGATTTTTAAATTAAAATTATTGTATTGTAGAAGACATGTGAAATGATTGTATATTTATCTTTTTAGTGTTTGATTTTTTCATTAAACAGTTTTGAACTAACTCTCTAAAATACTAAAATTAAAAATCCCCTCATGAATGAAAGACAATTAATTCTTGATTTCCAAATCAATATTATGTAATATTTGAATGTCACATCATCATAGTTGGTATTAGATGAATGGTTTTGATAAATTTATAGGTGAGTATAATATTAACAGAATACACTTGAAAGATACTAATTTATGGTTATGTTTAAATAAAATAAAGTATGAATATTACCATGTTACTTCATCAAATTTATATCTATTTGGAGTTGTTTTCCATTAAGGAAAAAGGAATCTGAAGTAGGTAGGCACTAAGAAGAAAATATCCTTCCAAATCAGCAATCTAGAATGGTTGGAATTCAAAAAATTATTTTTTGATTAGATGGATATGTTTTTGTAGGCTATAAATAGTTGTGGTGTCTACGTGATAGAGAAACCACGTTCATTATATAGGAACAATCCCATTGAATGGGATTTCATGAAATCATAAAATCCCACATTTAGTAGACCGTATAACCATTGTGATAGCTAAATAATGTGTTAAATCTTTGAATAAGATATTTTATGTCATTGGATTTATCAGAACATCAAAAGTTAACTATTTCTACTTAACATTTTGGAGGGTAAACCAATCAATGGTGGGAAATGGATAATAATATTAGTGAAATAGATGATATTGTGGCCCTGGGATGAGGTAAATTTAAGAATATTTTTCTGGAGAATTATTTTCATAAATATATTCTATATATAATGGAAAAAAATTCTCATAATCGTGGAAGATGTTTTTAGATTTTGTGGCCATGTATGATTAAATCTTCTCCCAACTGGAAAGTCATGCACCAAATGGTATTTAGGATCCTAATAGTAAAATAAATTATTTTTAATTAATATTTATACTCATAGAATGAATGTATTTGTATTCTAATGATTTTAAATGTTGTGATAATATTGTTCCATTTTTGGATATAGTGGAAATGTATTTTACTAGTGATCATGTATTCTATGAAAAATAATAAAAAGTGTTCTAGATAGAAGTCAATGGGGCTGCATCAATTATAAAAATATAATGGTAAGAAGATAAAGATTCCATTATATGATAATTGTGGTAAAAAACCCTAGTGAATGTATTTTGAAGGCTTCAATGTTTTTTAATTGATGTAAGTATTATTATATGTCTCATGAATGTAGATACAAATATCACATTAATGAAAAAACAAATAATTAATATATTATAGCAATATTTATTTATAGTATTGAGATAGTTAATTATGTGAGTAATTTTTCAAAGACAAGAATTTAGGGTGGATTTATTCAAGATCAAAAGTGTAAAGGTGTGGATAAAACCCTTATATCTACTTTAGATGATGTTGGACCATCCAATGATGTGGTTCCAGGTACAATAATTTTTTGTTTATATTATTCCAATTTTTTATTTTATTCAAGGTATACACATTCTTTCATTTCTGATAAATTTACATGTAAATTATAAAAATCACATTAATAAAAAAAATTATAGAACTTTTGTTAAAAATACATAGCGGTGGTTTTATGTAAATAATTAATTATAAGAATCTTCATGTTATTTTATGTGGAATGTCTTCACTGAAAATCCTTATTATCATTCCCTTTTTATATTTTATAATATTTAGGGTATATAATGGTTTTTGTTTATCATGATATGATATATTGTATAGGTGAAAGAAGTTTTTATTTTTCTGAATTTGATATATTATTTATAAAATAATTAATTCTTAACTTTAATAACATGTTATGAACCTGAGAAATCTATTAAATATAGAAACGACAGTTATTTTTACCATTTGGTTGAGAAGAATTAAATAGGAAAATTGATGATATTATTTTAGTAAAAAAATATCTAGAGGTATTTCATTCAAAATTCTATAGAATTAAATCTGTTATTGAGATTGAGTTTACTATTGCATTAATTCGGGATACTGAGCCAATATAAAAACCTCCTTATCAAATGGATTAATTATATAATTAAAAAATTACTTATAAGAGTTCCTTGATAAAGGTTTTATTAAACATATCCCTCCACTATTAGGTGATCCTGGTTTGTTTATTTAATTGTGGGATGGTTCTTTAAGGATCTAAAATGATTATAGCACATTGAATAACATAAATATTAAGAATAAATATTAATTTCTTCATATCGATTACTTTTATGGTTAGATCAAGGGAGATCTATATTTATTGAAGGTTGATCATAGGTCTAGGTACCTTTAACTGGAGGATAAGGAGGGTGAAATTCCAAAGACAATGTTTTATACTATGTTTGAGTATTATGATTTATGGTTTTTATTTGCATTAAAAATTCTCCTACTATATTTTTGGATCTTATAAATAATGTTTTCCATAAATTATTGGACAACATTTTGGTTGTGTTAATTGATTAAAATTTAATTTATTAAAAAAGTTATGAGGATAATGAAAAATACATAAGTATTATTCATTAAATCATTAATGAAAAGATGTTATGTAGTATATTTAGTAAATTAGAATTCTAGTTATGAAATATTTATTTCCTCAGACATATTTTAAATAAATATGGATAAATATAGATCTATCAAAAAATAAATTGGTTGAATAGTGGAATAGGCCTTAAAATTTCATTGAGATTCATAGTTTTCATGAATACAGTTGACTTAGCTTGATTCATACTATTCACTTAGGGCCATTGGGACATGTTTTGACCTTCAGAAAACTTGGCCTTTGGGATATTTAGAATCAGGTATTTTGAACACTTGGCCTTTGGGTCATATTAGGGATTCCTCTCAACCTAGTTTAAAAGAGGGAATTCTATATTCTTTAATAAAAGTGGACTCAAACCCAACCTATTATGAAAAATTTGTTACCGAAAAAAATGTAGTAAATTTAGAAGGATGAATGAGTGGGATGAAGATTTTCTAGAATTATAAATTAGAATTGTTAATTATTTTGTTATGTCCTTTATATCAAATAATAGTAACTTTTTCATCTACATAAATACTTATTTCAAGGGTTTTGGTTGGGTTATAATTCCTATTGATCATTTAATTTATTATGATTCATGTTGATTGAAACCCAAGGACCTAAATTATAATATAAATGATATTAAAAAACCTATTGTGGTGTTTAGTTTAAAAATATATGGACTTCATTTACATAAAATAAGTGTGATGTATATACTGATGATAAATGTTTTAAGTATATATTAACTAAAAAATATTTGAGCATGAGTTAGATAACATGGGTGAATAGATTAATGATTTTGACTACATGATTTATCACCATCTAGGAAAATATTATATTGCAGTTAACACTTTAGGTTGAAAAGATATTTAATAATTAAGAATGTTAAATTTGGAATATGATCCTTTGTTAAATTATTTGATGAATAATGGTCTAGAATTTATATATTCAATACTTAATCTATTTTCTAAGGTGTTTGGAAAAGCATTTTTTTATGGAAAAAAAAATTAAATCTCAGAATAAGGATTGTTTTTCATGGAAAAAAGTAAAATTGGATAGGAAAAGAAAGTTTCCTGAATTAAAAATTAAAAATTGAGGATTTTTGATAGTCAAAAAAAGATTTTATCTACCTCATTAATCGTAGTTTAAGAAATAATTTTTGAGTGAATGTCACGAACCAAACCGGTCGACCCTGAACCGGTCACCCAAGATGATCCTTGGCAAGGCCACAGAGGCGTTCCCAATCCTCCTAGGCTGGCGACAGGCACCCAAGAATCAACGACTTACAAATGGGAACGATTTCACCCAATGTAAATAAATAAAGCAGTGGGAAGAAAATAGATCAATGCAAAGTAAATAAATGACACGAAATAAGAAGAATGACCAAAAACACATACTAACCTGACCACAACCGAAAACTCCTTGTGACCTCGATTGTCACCCTCTAAACTACAACTAAGACTCTCCCATGATGAACAAGATCAAGTAAAACCTTCAAAAAAACTAATAACATGAAATAACTATAGGCGTGAGTATTATAACTCAGTAGGAGCTCCCAAAAAACAATTCCCAATGCACTACCTTTAAATAAAGAATTTACCAATTTCAGGGTTGAACTAAATTATATAAAATATTTGTTTCGACACACAATTTCATTCCTAAAACAAGTAACAATCCATTAAACTTTTTAATTTAAAAACATGTTTAGTGTTTGAAAGAAACAAGTGCATTTAATTTTAAAACATATTTCTGAACAATTTAGAAATCCAAATTTTAGTTGTTATTCAAAAGGAAAACATCACACTACACACAACACAAACAATGGGAAATGGAAAAAGTGGAACACATGGGCCATCAACCAAACTAGAACTCCGAATCGTCCACCACATACAAATAAACATTAAATAGAACATGGGTCGAACCTAGGAGTTCATGAACAATCCAGAACGTACTATACATGTGACTCATCCTGAAGGCATGCTTACACTCGATGACATCATAACGCCCAAATGCTCGGTATCTCCCTACCTGGCCTAACTATGGGGCCCAATTCCCTAGCAGAGTATAATATGTACTAAGGGCCACTAGCCAGTGTGTGATCTAAACTATTTCAACAATCGTTCTCAGAAGATTCACCCAATATACCAAGTTCCCATGCCAACACGTATAAGAAAAAGGAAAGGGGTGAGTCAATAAAGTAGGAAAAACATCACACACAAATCATGCAGTCAATGTACACCAAATATCACCCCTGATTCGCCCCAAAGAGAGATTTCCAAAATAATATATTTTATTAAAGTTCCCAACGAGCCTTCACCAATTTCAAAGAAAATCCTCATTTCTCAAGAGAACCAAAACATTTTTTCGCACATCAAAAGAAATCATTCATCAATAAACAAGAACTACATTTTAAATTCTGTGAATTATGTTTAAAGGCCACAAGGGAATTCTTTCACTACTGGGTGTCTGTTCATCAGGAAAATATTTCAAGTGTCGTGTATAAAATAAACAGATCTTTTTACCCAAAATAATCATTTAAAAATTAATTATCTTATATAATTTCCCATTTATTAAAATTAATAAAATATCAAGCAATTAAAAAAGTATGAATTTAAAGTTGAGTGAAGTGGGGGACCTACCTCAACTCGCAGCTCGGACATGACAACACGACACGCCTCGCACAGGCGCACATGCCCGTGAAAGCTAATGATCGATGTAACATGGGGTTACCCTGCCAACACTCTGCAATAACAGCACAACTAAAAATGCATAAAAACAGACTCAAAAAAATTTAAATAAAAAAACCGCACAAACACCAACTCGACATATTTTAAAACACATCTCGCACCATCAACACTATTTATTAAACACCTTTAAAATCCACCTAGTGTTTACAAAAACCACACCAGAACAAAATAACTCAATAATCATTTTAAAGAGACAAAAAATCATTTTTAGAAAACACTTATAGTGAACAACCTGACAAAAGCACATGACACGATGAGATCAAAATTTACAAACACGTGTCATAAACACATTTTCATAACCAGGCTCGCAGTACTGATATTATTTAATAAATCCTTTAAAAATTTATAAAACAATTTTGAAAATTATACTGTGGTTTTAAACACATGAAACCAACTCAGGAATCATTTTATTAATTATATACACTTTAAACTATGATCAGGGGCTAGCGGAACTAATTAGGCCTTTGCATGCAAACCCTTCCAATTCAGACCACATGTTTAAACAAAATAATTGAGCACACAACGAAGAACACATGGAACATAAACACTTTTCTTTATAAAAATCATTTTCATCTCATGTTTATCAGAAAACCTTTCCAAATCAGGTTTCCCACCACATAATTAATCCGTATAACTCATGTATATAATCAAACATGAATCCCAAACTCGTCCAATAACATAAAAGCATAAAACAGCCTCAAATGACGATGATCTTTCTAGAACCGATGCAGAACTTCAATTTTACCATCGACGCACCAAATGGAGGCTCAAAACAACCTTGAAAATCAAATTGGACCCAAATATTTTTGGGATATACTTAAAAAAACCTTGGAAATAGAAGAAGCAAAGAAAAGGGTGGAGGGAAAAAACTATACCACCATAGGGGGAGGAGGAAGGTTGTTGCCGGAGTTGGAAGGGGCTTCTCGGGATTGGGGGGGTGTAGAGGTGCACTACTCATGAAGGGAAGAGGAGGGGTCTTCTGTCACCAGAGCAGGGGGTTGTACGCTAGAGAGGGAGAGGGAGAGGGCCACTCTGGAGGAAAAAGGTCTCCAAACATGGAGGCCAAGGGGGGTCATAGCTGGTCGGATCTTTTGTACGAGGGGAACGCCGTCATGGTCTTCTCGAAGGGAAAGAGGCCGCCCTAAGGAGTTATGCGCAGCAAGGGGGGATCTCCGTAGGTCTGGATGTCCCTCGACAAAGAGGCTACAGATCTTCGAGGATGGCCAACCAGAGGAGGCAATTCGGATCGCTGAAGTTGGCTGGTAGGATGAGGCAGCGTCGGGTGGAAGGGCCGCACACCGAGGGGTCGCTCCAGGGGGGTGTGGTACTGTAACAACCCAAGATTTTATAATATATATTCTTTTTAATCTCTTTCATATCTTCTACTGTATGCTACACCAAGATTATCTTTCACTATACGCGACATCGTATTAGCTTGCAGTATATGCAACACTATTCTTGGATCGTGTTACACAAAATTTCAAGTTTGTTTGATAGTAGTTATTCTAGGCAACATTGAGTGTATATATATATATATATATATTCAATGTATTTATAAAATATTGTTTGATTTTTTTATATGCAACAAAAAAGGAGTCGTTCACTAAATGCAACCCTGACTTGGGTTGCATTACACGCAATCACGACCTTCCCCGATAGCGTGTGTTGTACGGAATACCGTGTTTTACTAAACAACGATATATTGTTATAATATTATTATGAAATAGACTTTATAAATATTATTAACTATATTTTGAATTTTTTTAACGTTATTATTCATCATACACATTTTCTAGAACATGTTATAAGAACAAAATAAATTTTTCGGGTAAATATGTATGTTTCAAAAAATGCAGTTTTGCCGCCTTTTGATGGTTCACCCACTTTAAATCTAATTTTTGACATGTTTATAAGTTCAATTTGAAAAAATAAAATTCTTCTTTGGAATCAAGAAATAAAAATTTACTTTGGATAAATTTTTCATATTATTCTTGTAACTTTCATATATTGATGAATAGTAAAAACACGGTATATTTTAATTAAAAACAACTTTTTTCATTGCAATGATTTATATGATTAAATTATAATATTGAATGGTTTTAAATTATAAATAGAATATATTCGTACCATTTAATATAATTTATCTCTTTAGAAATAATTTTACATTGAATTCATAAGTAAAACATTTCGATCTTTTACAATGTAATAACTTTTAAAACACGTTTTCTTAACAACATGATTAATTTTAAATTAATTTCTAAAAATTTTGTGTATTTAATTTAGAAAAATGGTTTCCATGTTTGGAATCATTCTGTCCAAATTGTGTTAATAAGCTATTTTTTATTTTTGGGCATTATGAATAGTAACTACGGTAAATTTTATTTTACCATAGTAAAAGGTATATTGGGTAATTAAGGGTAAATATAATATTATAAAATTACCCTAACACTTGTCTTAATATAATTGGATGATTATATTTTGTCCTGAGGAATATTTGGGTCTAAATGGAATCCATTGGAACCCACTTGGAGGTGATTAAGACCTTTAGTTTTTTTATTTTAAGGAAAGTGAAATATATCTCACTCAACTTTAATAGTTAAAGTATTTTTAATATAAATTTATACAGAATATAAATTTATTTATAAATACTCATTTGAAAGATAAAATGTTTTTATTTATCCTGATAATTTATTTGTAATTTTCAAGAGTTATTTAATTTCCTTATTATCTCATACATTAATGATGCAGAAATTATTTATTTAGTGAAAAATAAATAATATAGTTTTTATCAAAATAGTAATACATATCAAAAGGCCCATAAATCTGCACAAAACTTATTATTAGTGTATCTATATACCCTAACCATCCACTGGCCGAATGTTTGACCATTTGGATCCTTATTAAGGTGATTATGACACTTATAATATTTTATTTTAAATGATTCGAAGTTGTCACTTTCATAATTTAGTAAATATAACAATTTACATGTTGTTATTTTAAGATGATAAATTTGAGTAAAATTATTATTATAAAATATTTTATATTTATCTTCATCAAATGATTTTATTTTTAATTTTTATGCAACAAATATGTATATTAAATAATTATACAAAAATGTTGTACTAATTATTTTATTAAGAGATATACCAAATAAATGGTTTTACAAATATTAAAATAAATATTATATGAATTGTTTAATGTGATCCACGAATTTTCTAGAAATATTTAACATGTTAGGAATATAATAATAATTTTAGTTCGAATATATCCTCTGTGTTGTTTTTATTTAAATTCAAAAAAATGAAAAGTGTCAAAATTGACAATATTGTTATTTTATAAAAATAACATATTATTAAATTGGTTAAAAATCACAAAAAATATTTCAAAATTATAAATTGAAATTTATTAAGTCTAAAATGTCATAATGTATCCAATTATGGAAAATTAACAACACATAATTGATTATTTATAACTATTTAAAATTTAGAATTTTATTACCACAAATAAAATTAAATAGATTATATGAGGATAAATCAAACTGATAAGGTTTAAAATAAGATAAAAACATGTCTAAATTTTATTTATTTATTATATTACAAACCTATCTCAAATATTCTTTGAATTGAGTCATTTTTGGAAGTGTTTATGTGGGGTTTGAATTTATATTAAACTAATATTTTTGGGGATTCCAAAGGTGCCCCTCTCCTCCCTTATAAAAGGGAACCTCATCCCTCCCCTCCTTAAACCACTTTTAGCCTTAATTATTGGCTAAACCCTGACCATTTCACATCCCCACTTCCTTAGAAACCTACTAGAGGTACTGGTCTTCTCAAAAGACCACTGTAGTGCCCTAAGAGAAATTTTAAAGGAGGCACTTCGAGAAAGAGGTAATACCTTCTACCGTTTTTTTCAAGTTCCACTCTTCTTCTACTCCCTCTTATTTAGTTGTTTCATTATGAAGTAATAGCATCAGTATCCCTCATATTCGGATATGTTATTATAAATACGAAACAACCCTATTTCACCTTCTATCCATCCTACGGAAAACAAAATCACCGCGCATGCGTACGTACGGAATACCGTCTCCACGCCGTGGTGTAATTTGTTTTTCCACCAACCCCTTACATGGATGGGTATAATGGTGTAAATAAAAACTATATATAATTATTATAACATCATAATTATTCTGATATATTATACCATCCACTCCAATTCTATTCAATAATTATGGGAACGATATCATCGCTCGTGCGTACGTACAGACTACCATCTCCACAACGCGATGAGATTCATTCTCCATGTTAACCATACATGAATTATCATAAAGTTTATATAATGAATAATAATGAAATATATGAAATAATAATTCTACTAGATTTATGTATATATATATTTATGTCATCTATTTAGTTTCATTCAATTCAATAAGGAAACGAAAACAGCGTTCATGTGTACGTACGGCCTACCATCTCGATGAACGATGTATTTCATTCCTTTTATCGATATATAATATATATGTTTATGATGAAGATATATTATATATAAATCATGTTCTACATTCTGGAATTATTTAAATCAGGATATAAGTAATAATATCAGAAACGAAAAGTCGAAACACATACGATAAATCAAATGATTTTACCTAAAACACGGCTTTAAAATGGAATTTACAAAAGAACGGGTAATATAAAGTCATAAGTGAAACATATATGATATCATAACAAATAATATGATTATTTAATAAGTCAATGACATTATTTAAATCATTATATAGGAGGTTTGGATCCATACGAATCATATCGCTCCTAAGGTAAGGGATAACTTTTCCAATCTCGTTCTTATCCGAGATTGTTTATTCGTAAGTATTTACTGGGGTTATTGTTCCTATCCATGTCCATGTTTCCTAAAAATGGTTTCATGTGTTTTTAATGTCCTTTTTACCCATTTTCGAATTTTACTACATGGTATGTATGAAATCTTACTTTTACGAGGTACTTTTTGACTTTTCCGGCAAAAGTACGAGAAGAATGTTTTTTAACTTATACGACACGAATGGATTTTTACGGTTTTATAAAGCCTCATTTTCATTATGGTTACTCCAAAATATTTCATGACTACTTTCAAAAAAATCATTTTCTTTTAAAATTGCATGACATTTTGTGAAAAGAGAATAATTTTAATTAAGAAAGGATAGTTTCCTCAAGAATTCATTTGAAGTGTTTTATCAAAACCATTTTTCATCTAAGATAACATCTTTTCATATGTGTATGTTTCAAGTACCATGTCTCTATGGTTTACATGGTTACACTTTTATTATTATGAAATGATATCCATTACTTTTTTATGGATTATGTGATGATGGGATGATGTTTATGAAACCCATTTTTATTCGTTTGGTTATTATGAACGATGTATGTTTATTTTGTGGAAAAAGTAAGATTGATTTCATTATGAGATGGGTGGGACCTATATATCCCTCCAATGCATTGGGTAAAGATTTATATCTCATGAGATAGACATGGCTGGAACGGTAAGTTAATCTGGTTCAGTGTTACAGGACTGAAATGAGGAGTGAACTTGATTCAGAAAGGGACTTTGTCCACTAAGATGGTCTTGGCAGCAATGCCTTGGCTACTATGGAAATCATAACATGTGCTGAATGGTTTCCACAATTATATGTTTTATTCCCATTATATTTTATCATGGTTGATGTTCCATTATGATATATGCCTTATATACTTCCACGATTTATGTCTTTGCTCAAGATTTTGATGTTTAAATTTCATGTTCACGTTTTTGCTTTCAAATGTTTATGGATTGTTTTATGTTCTCTATGTTTTCCATTATTGAGAATTTGAGCTCACCGTTTTTATGTTTTATTTTCCCCAGGAAATAAAGAATGGTTTTAGGTAAGGAAACAAAAAGGAGAAGATCGTTATGGGAGTTGTTGAAGATCTTTCAACATGATTAGAAGTTTATATTCCAAGTTTCCAAAGACATTAAACTATTACGATCCGTGTGTGTCTGTATTAAGTATTCCACAAAAGTAATGTAATGTCCATGTACGTCAAGTTTCAGGTCTCTAAAGTTGGTATCAGAGGAAAGGTTTAGTCAACCTTTGGAAACTAGGATGCGAAAACGTTAGTGAGATCCATAGAGATATTTCTAAGGTATATCTACGGATGTCCCTAAGGATTGGTATACGTATAAGATATAGTCCTAGAACTACGGTAACGATCATAGAATTTAACCTAAGATGTTAGATATTGATGGTACTCCCCCTTTACTATGTTGTTTTCCCTAGCATGATTTTTTCCTCTCACACTATTCTTTTTGGGTTTTAGAAAATGGATGGAAACCTGAAGAATCACGATAATGGAGGATATGACGGAAAATGGAATGATATTCTTCATGAGCAACCAAATGAAACGGGATTTGGAAGTAAAAACATCGTTATTATTCCTAATCAGAAATCTCATAATATGATCAATAATCTCAACTTTGGTATGTTCCCCGACTCAGATAATAAGAGAAATATGGTGTTTCATGATGATCATAGAGGAAAGAAAGTTCAATTTCCCTCATGTAAATTATGTGGGAAGAGGCATCAGGGAGATTGTTTCAAAGGAACTGGAAGATTCATTGGGTGTGGAAAAGAAGGAAAAAAATCCAGTAAGTGAAAAGGGAAAGTTTCAGTTAACACCATGGACAAGGATAATGGCATTGGTACGACATCAACAATGATTAGATGTTTTAAATGTGGAATGTATGGGAATTATACAAACCAATTCCCTAAGGTAAAATCTCATAAAGAGAATCAGCATGGCCATATGAGTAGTATTTATGTGGATGATGATGAAGAGACTACAAATGAAATATGAGAAGAAACAAATGATGAAGCTTAGTCAGTGGTTTAAGAAGTTAGTGGAATGATTGTATGTTTATAAAGAATAATGTATGATACTATGAAATAAAGAATCATCTAAGGATTGTTACACTATTGTTTTTTCCTAAAGTATTTGAAAGTATATGTTGAATGGTACTGGTAACCATGGAAGGTTATTCAGATATTTTTGGAAAGGAGATGATATGCACATAAAGAATGGATATGAAGATAATGAGATGTTTGATTGTATTCATGAGCTCATGACTGATATAAGGACTATGTGATATTATGGTTTGATTATATAGATTTTTTGGGATTTTGGTATGTGGAAAGAGTTACATTTTGACAGTATTCATGTTTTCACTAAGGTTATATGGTAATTTATGTTTCAAGAGAATATATGACTAAGGTATTCATGTGTTTGGAATACAACCAACAAGATATATATTATGATATATGTGGGATAAATGCTTGTATTCACATTCTTGGTAGATAACCTTTCTAGTAATTGTTTTCTTTATACTATGAGCTTGGACCAAATTATTTTAGATAAGCCTAAAGATTGGAATGGATTATGTTGGACATAAGTTAGTATTGTTTAAGGATATATATATTTTCGATATCATTGATGGGATGTTATAGTAATGTAGTTTTAGAAAATGGAAAACCTACAGGATGGGTGAAAACCCATCACGTCGGACAAGGCTGTGGGAATCGAACCCACAACCGAAGTGCGACTGGCCTTTATCGCCTATCACTGGCCTACAAGAAGTCCCTAGTTAGTAGAATGTAGTTTTAATTTATTAAGTGGTATGATATATAAAGTATAACTTCATTTTTGGAATCATATATGATTAACCTCACCCTAGATGGACTTATGTATATTTGATAACTTTTTCAAACCTTTTGTTTGAAACAGATGGAATGACCCATAATTCTATCACATGATCTGTTAACATTTCACGAATAACAAATTCAACTTCATTTCTTTAAGGGATGAAGTGGAAATTGTTCAAAGCACGAACAACAGTGAGATTGTACCAAAATCAAGTAAGTATTTCTTCTAATTAAAAATTTTCAACTTTAGGGAAATGATATTGAAAACCAAAAATTTTGTCCTAGTGAACTTATATCTGAAGAATCAGATGTTACCTTAGATCATCAAAAATTTATGGCTTTGTGATTGATGGATTTTTCATATCCATGTTCTCTACCACTCTCCATCAGAACCTGATGGTTAGATTTTTCTTCCATATCTATATTTTAACATATGTTCTCATATATAGAAACCCAGTGATGAGTTACTTTGGATAATCGTTATGTTTCATACTTTAGTTTTTAAAATTATGTTTTAGTATTCCGTTTTACGATGTGGGTTTCTATGAATAGTAAATGATTTATAACCCCGATGAATTTCAAGGGAGAAATTCATTTTCAGGGTGGTAGAATGTAACAATACGAGATTTTATAAGATATATTCCTTTTAATATTTTTCATATCTTCTACTGTACACTACACGAATATTATCTTGCGCTAAACACGACACTGTATTAGCTTGCAGTATATGCAACACTAATCTTGGATGGTGTTACACAAAATTTCAAGTTTGTTTGATAGTAATTATTTTACGCAACATTGAGTATATATATATATATAAATTCAATGTATTAATGAAATATTTTTTGATTTTTTTATACGCAACAACAAAGGAGTCATGCACTAAACACAACCCTGACTTGGCTTGCATTACACGCAATCACGACCTTCCTCGATAGCGTGTGTTGTACGCAATACCGGGTTTTACTAAACAACGATATATTGTTATAATATTATTATAAAATAGCTTTTATAAATAGTATTAACTATATTTTAAATTTTATAACATTATTATTCATCTTACACATTTTCTAGAACATGGTATAAGAACAAAAAAAAATTCGGGTAAAATAAGTATTTTTCAAAAAATTCAGTTTTGCTGCCTTTTGATGGTGCACCCACTTTAAATCTAGTTTTTGAAATGTTTATAAGTTCAATTTGACAAAATAAAATTCTTCTTTTGAATCAAGAAATAAAAATTTACTTTGGATAAATTTTTCATATTATTCTGGTATCTTTTATATTTTGATGAATAGTAAAAACACGTTATATTTTAATTAAAAACAATTTTTTTATTGCAATAATTTATATGTTTTAATTATAATATTGAATGGTCTTAAAGTATAAATAGAATACATTTTTACTATTTAATATAATTTATGTCATTAACACTAATTTTACATTGAATTCATAGGTAAAACATTTCGATCTTTTACAATGTTATAAATTTTAAAACACGTTTTCTTAACAATGGGATTAATTTTAAATTAATTTCTACAAATTTTGTGTATTGAATTTAGAAAAATGGTTTCCATATTTGGAATCATTCATTCCAAATCGTGTTAATAAGCTACTTTTTATTTTTGGGCATTATGAATAGTAACTACGATAAATTTTATTTACCATAGTAAAAGGTAAATCGGGTAATTATGGGTAAATATAATATTATAAAATTACCCTAAAACTTTTCTCAATATAATTGGATGCTTATAGATTTCCCTAAGGCATATTTGTGTCGAAATGGAATCCATTGGAATCCACTTGGAGGTGATTAAGACCTTTAGTTTATTTTATTTAAAGGAAAGTAAAATATGTCCCACTCAACTTTAATAATTAAATTATTTTTAGTATAAATTTATACAGAATATAAATTAGTTTTTAAATACTCATTTGAAAGATAAAATGTTTTTATTTATTATTTCAATTTATTTGTAATTTTTAAGAGTTATTTAATTGCCTTATTATCTTATACATTAATGATGCTGAAATTATTTATTTAGTGAAAAATAAATAATATAGTTTTTATCAAAATATTAATACATATCAAAAGGATGAAAAATCTGTACAAAACTTATTATTAGTGTATATATATACCCTAATCATCCACCGGCCGAATGTTTGACCATTTGTATCCTTATTAAGGCGATTATGACACTTATAATATTTTATTTTAAATGATTCCAAAGTTTTCACTTTCATAATTTAGTAAATGTAACAATTTACATGTTGTTATTTTAAGATGATAAATTCGAGTAAAATTATTATTATAAAAGATATGATATTTATATTCATCAAATGATTTTATTTTTAATTTTTATGCAACAAATAAGTTTATTAAATAATTATACAAAAATGTTGTACTAATTATTTTATTAAGAGATATACCAAATAAATGGTTTTAAAAATATTAAAATAAATAATAAATGAACTTTTTAATGTGCTCCACGAATTTTCTAGACATATATGATATGTTAGGAATCTATTAAATATTTTATTTCGAATATATCCTCTTTGTAGATTTTCTTTAAATTCAAATAAATGAATAGTGTCAAAATTGACACTATTGTTATTTTATAAAAATAACATATTATTAAATTGTTTAAAAATCACAAATATATTTAAAAATTATAAATTGAAATTTATATAGTCTAAAATGTCATAAAGTATCCAATTATATAAAATTAACAACACATAAGTGAATATTTATATCCATTTAAAATTTATAATTTTATTACCAAAAATAAAATTAAATAGATTAAATAAGGATAAATCAAAATGATAATGATTAAAATAAGATCCAAAAATGTCTAAATATTATTGACTTATGATATTACAAACCTATCTCATCTAATATTCTAATTGAGTCATTTTTGGATGTTTTTATGTGGGGTTTGAATTTATATTAAACTAATATTTTTGAGGATTCCAAAGGTGCCCCACTCCTCTCTTATAAAAGGTCACCTCTTCCCTCTCCTCCTTACACCACTTTGAGCATTCAATATTGGATAACCCATTACTATTTCACTACCCCACTTCCTTAGAAACCTACTAGAGGTACTGGTCTTCTCAAAATACCAACTCTATTTCCCTAAGAGAAAGTTTATATGAGGCACTTCGAGAAAGAGGTAATACCTTCTACCGTTTTCTTGAAGTTCCATTCTTCTTCTACTGCATCTTCTTTACTTGTTTCATTATGAACTAATAACATCAGTATCCCTCATATACTGATATGTTATTATAAATATGAAATAACCCTATTTCACCTTTTATCCATCCTACGGAAAATAAAATCACCGCGCATGCGTACTTACGGAATACCGTCTCCACGACGTGGTGTAATTTTTTTTTACACCAACACCTTACATGGATGGGTATAATGGTGTAAATAATGACTATATATAGTTATTATAACATCAAATTGATTCTGATATATTATACCATCCACTTCAGTTCTATTCAATAATTATGGAATGATATCATCACTCGTGCGTACGTACGGACTACCGTCTCCACGATGCGATGAGATTCATTCTCCATGTTAACTATACATGAATGATCATAAAGTTTATATAATGAATAATAATGAAATATATGAAATAATAATTCTACTGGATTTATGTATATATATATATATATTTATTTCATCTATTTAGTTTCATTCAATTGAATAAGGAAACGAAAACAACAATCATGCGTACGTACGGCCTACCATCTCCATGAACAATGTATTTCATTCATTTTATAGATATATAATATATATGTATATTATGAATATATATTATGTATAAATCATGTTTTATATTCTGGAATTATTTAAATCAGGATATAAGTAATAATATTAAGAATGACAAGTCGAAACACATACGATAAATGAAATGATTTTACCCAAAATGCTGCTTTAACATGGAATTTAAAACAAAACGGGTAATATAAAGTCATAAGTGAAACATATATGATATAATAACAATGAATATGATTATTTAATAAGTCAATGACATTATTTAAATCATTATAAAGGAGGTTTGGATCCATACGAAGCATATCACACCTAAGGTAAGGGATAACTTTTCCAATCTCGTTCTCATCAGAGATTGTTTATTCGTAAGTATTTACTGGGGTTATTGTTCTCATCCATGTCCATGTTTCCTAAAAATGGTTTCATGTATGTTTAATGTCCTTTTTACCCATTTTTGACTTTTACTACATGGTATGTATGGAATCATTCTTTTATGAGGTACTTTTTGACTTTTCCGACAAAATAATGAGAAGAATGTTTTTTTAACTTATACGGCACGAACGGATTTTTACTATTTTATAAAGCCTTACTTTCATTATTCTTCCTCCAAACGATTTAATGAATACTTTAGAAAAAATCTTTTTCTTTTAAAATTGCATGACATTTTCTAAAAGGAGAATGATTTTGAAGAAGAAATGATATTTTCCTCAAGAATTCATTTCAAGTGTTTTATCAAAACCATTTTTCATCTAAGATGAACTTATTTAATATGTTTATGTTTCAAGTATCATGTCTCTATGATTTACATGGTTTCACTTTTATTATTATGAAATGATATCCATTAATTTTATATGGATTAGTGATGATGGGATGATGTTTATAAAACCCATTTTTATTCGTTGGGTTATTATGAATGATGTATGTTTATTTTGTGGCACAAGTAAGAATGATTTAATTATGAGATGGGTGAGACCTATATCTCCCTCCAATTCATTGGGTAAAGATTTATATCTCATGATATAGACATGGCTGGAGCAGTAAGTTAATCTGGTTCGGTTTTACAGGACTGAAATGGGGAGTGAAATAAATTTATAAAGGGACTTTGTCCACTAAGATGGTCTTGGCAGCAATGCCTTGGATACTATGGAAATCATAACATGTGCTCAATGGTTTCCACAATTACATGTTTTTTTCCCATTATGTTTTATCATGGTTGATGTTCCATTATGATATATTCCTTACGTACTTCCACGATTTATGTCTTTGCTCAAGATTTTTATGATCAAATTTCATGTTCAAGTTTTTGCTTTTAAATGTTTATGGATTGTTTTATGTTTTCTATGTTTTCCCTTATTGAGAATTTTAGCTCACCATTTTTATGTTTTATTTTCCCCAGGAAATAAAGAATGGTTTTAGGTAAGGAAACGAAAAGGGGAAGATCGTTATGGGAGTTGTTGAAGATCTTTCAACATGATTAAAAGTTTATATTCCATGTTTCCAAAGACACTAAAATATTATGATCCTTGTGTGTCTGTATTAAGTATTCCGCAAAAGTAATGTAATGTCCATGTACGTTATGCTTTGGGCCTCTACAGCTATGGGGAGAGTAAAAGATAGGATGGTTTCTGCAAGGAGGAGGAAGCGACAAGGGGGATGACCAATAGAGGGAGTCACGCGGCTAGGTGTTGTGCGCCGGTGAGGGGTCACACCAGTGGAGGTCACAACACAGGGGGAGGCTCGCAAGAGATGGCTGGTGCAGCGTGATATAGAGGAGAAGAGAGGAGAAGGGTTGGTGCTATGCTGAAGAATCAGACAGGGGGGTGGCGGTGTGAGAGAAAAAAAGAAAGAAATAAAGAAGGCACAATTAAGGTTAGAATTTAGGAAAGCATAATAATAAATATTAACCAATAAAATAAAATGAATAAAATGAAAAAAATTAATATATAATAAAAACAATACGCATAAAAATTAATAATAAGAATAATAATAAAAAAAATTAATAATAAAAATAATCTCATCATATGAAACAAAAATGATAATATTTTCATCGTTAATCGCTTCGCTTCATTTTAAATGTCGGGCAACTATGCGGTTAACCAACATGACTGATAATAAGTACAAATGATTAAAATAATGAAAGTTATTCCTTTTTTAATAAAAATTATATTGGTAACATTTTTAATAATTATATTTGTATTAATAGGACTTTTAATAATAGCAATTCTTAAATAATAATTTTTTTGAAAGGTAGTAATGATTGTATCAGCTTTATCTTAATTCAGTCTCATTTTTCATTATTTAATTTTATTTATTTGAATACTGCAACTACGCAGTCCGTGCACGATATTAACAATAGTAGTAATAATAATAATAGTAATAATAATAAAATTAATAACCAAAAAGGTTTCAAACAACACAATAAATCACAAACTTCACTCATTTTAAATTTTTCAAAGGCAGGTGAATCATGTCGAGGCCTAAGAGGAGACACGTGGGGTTTCCTAAAGGTGCTTAGCCCATGTTCCCAACGACATTAGCTAAAAAACATGCAGTTCTTAACATGCCTATATATTTTTTCATCTGGGAGTCAACTCGAACACACACAAAATTTATTTAAGGCCAAATAAATAATGAATCAAAATAATTAATTAGGTTGAGGTGTGAAAATTCTACCCACCATAATGTTTCTGCCCCCAGAAATCCATGAGAAAATCAAGTCCCAAATATGAAACTCCTTAAGTGTAATTCACCCCCTAAAGTTTAAACACCTCCAATTGATCGATCCAAATGAACACCAAACTCCCATGACATGCAACTTATCCTCAAAACACGAACACTTTAAACACCACACAAACTAAACCCGAAATGAAACTCTGAAATTGACATGGGGAGGCCCGAACGGACTCCCCACCATAGGAAAAATGACTAACTGAATTCAACAAGACCCGAGATGGGTCTCTCCACCGTAAGGACTGATGAGATTAACCGAACATGAGAACATTCTACACGGACCAAAAACCCCCACAACAAGGGAGTAAGGAAGGGTGAAACTGATAAAACATCAAAACTACCACCATCGTCATATCTACAACGTCAAACCCTCAGAAGAACATAAACCATGTCACACTAAGGACGGGGATTAAACCAAGACCCTTTTTCCATCGTTGGGGTTCTTCTGACTATGTGTCAGCTTCAATATGGGGCCTATGGTTGGAGCATCGATGATTGAAGCATCTCTTGCCTCATAATCGTGATTCAGAAATTCCCAAACATTACACACAAACCATAATTTCAAAAAACTGACTTCCATTAAAATAAATGTATTAATGATGTTCAACCACAACCATTCTTACAACTAAATGAAACTAAACTCTGAAAAATGCTACAAGAGATGATTACTACACCCAAGAAACACTACAAAAAAACCTCAAACTGGTCCCCAAACATCGCCCTACTTCTGCTAACGGGATGAGGTGACCTTTGACGAGCAAGGTCTAGCATCAATGGGCTTCTTAGAAACACCCCGACAGAATCGCTACAAGTGACCCAAACGTCCACAGGTGGGGCAGAGGCTCGGAGGACACGGACACGTCGGCCACTTGTGACCCTACCGACCACCCTGGTATCAGATTTTGGAGTTACACTCTAAAGTTGTTGGTTGCAGGTCCAAAAACATCTTGATTCCTCTAGTATACCCTCCAGCATCAGGGAACTTCTCATTCTTCCTCTCTCCTTCCTCTGCACTACTTCGCAAGGCTGGGGAAGGATTCACCACCTCATGTCCCCATACTAACTCATCTTCAGCAAGAAAGGCTTTCCCCATAACATCCGAAAAGGTGGTTAGGTTGAGCTCTTCCACTTTAAATCGTAGTTCAGGTCAGAGTCCTAACTCAAATTGTCGAGCCTTCTCGGGATTGTTTTCAACAAACCACTGATCATACAGAACTAAGTCTATGAATTTTCAATAGAAATCTAGTACCGATTCAATTCCCTACTGAAGACAACACAACTTCATCCTCTTCCTCATCTTCTTCAACTCAAAGAAATATTGTTGGATGAAAGACGACTTCATGATCACCCATGTTAGATCTTCGATAGGTTTATTCCGATACACAGACTTCCACCATTTCTAGGTTGAGCCTTCTACCATAAAGGTATCCAACTTCACCTTCAATGACTCAGGCAGCCCAATGAAACTGAAGTTTCTCTCAATCTTCTGCATCCAATCCTCTGCCTCAAGTGGATCTTCTTGTCCATAAAATAGGGGAGGGTTCAACATCTGGAATTCTAGAACATAGTCTATAGGTTGATCAACTGGAGGATTTGCTAAGGATGCACCACACGAAGCTGCACCTTGGACATCCATCGATTCTTCATGGGGGTGAACACTAAAGAACAAGAAAATGAGGAACGAGATCAAAACACGGTCATTTCCATATCAAATTAAACTTTTCACAATCTCCCAAATAGAATTTTACAAAAAAAAATTTTGAATGAAGGAAAACTGAAAAGATTAACTAGGGGGAAACCCGTGATGATGGGTGACTCAGACATATGGTTGGCGTCCATACGCCAGTCACACCATCATCATTGATAGAATTCTAGGGTAAATTCACTGACTCCACATGGATTTCCAGACCATCTGAGCACACTAATGTCACATTCTCGACTCCCATTTCATTTCCCAATACCAAACAAACCATAATAATGAAAATACATTAACAAACTCGAACATCCCATCATAACCCGAGGTTTGGAATGAGAAAGGGTTCATGTCGTACTTCTCATCCCTACTCCTTGATTCCCAAAAATTCTACTCCTTCTACCATGAAAACCCCAAATAACGGTGGGTTCTCTGAAAAACCAGGTCCGCTCAAGAGTCGTACCTTCTCTGATACCTTTTTTTCATGAACCAACCTGGGTCAACCCTAAACCGGTCACCCGAGATGTTCTGTAGCAAGGACCGAGAGGCGTTCCCAATCCTCTTGAGATGGCGACAAGCACCAGGGAATCAACAGAGTACAAATGGGAATGATTTCACCCAAGTCAAATAAATAAAGAAGTCGGAAGAAAATAGAAAAATGCAATGTAAATAAATGTAACGAAAGAAGAAGAATGACCAACAACACATACTAACCTGACCACAACCAATAACTTCTCTTGACCTCGTGTGTCACTCTCCAAACCACAACCATGTCTCTCCCATGATAACAATCTGGAGTCAAACCTGCAACAAAACTAAAAATAGGAAAACACTATAGGCGTGAGTATTAAAACTTAGTAGGCGCCTCCAACAATCTATTCCCAATGCGCTATCTTTAAATAAAGAATTTAACAATTTCAGGTTTGAACTAAATTATATAAAAAATTATTTTCCACACACACTTTCATTTATTAAACAGGTAACAATACATTTCACTTTAAATTTTAAAAAATAGTGTAGTGTTTGAAAGAAACAGGTGAATTGCATTTTAAAACATTTTTGTGAACAATTTAGAAAACCAAATTTTATTTTTAGCCAAAATGAAAAGCACACACAACACACAACACACACTAAGGAAAATGGAAAACGTGGCAAACAGGGGCCAAAAACTGAACTAGACCTCTCAATCGTCCACCATAAACAAATAAACACTAAATAAAACATGGTTCGAACCTAGGAGTTCGCGAACAATCCAGAACGTACTATACATGTGACTCTTCCTGAAGTCATTCCTACTCTCAATGACGTCAAACCCCCAAAAGCATGGTATCACCCTACCTATCCTAATTGAGGGTCCCAATCCCCTAGAAGAGTATAATCTGTACTCTGGGACACTAGCCAGTGCATTATCTAAACTAGTGTAGCAATCGTTCTCAGATGATTCACTCACTATGCCATGTTTCTATGCCAACACGTATAATAAAAAGTAAAGGGGTGTGTCAACAAAGTCAATCAAGTAGCACAAACATCACACACAAATCATGCAGTCAACGTACAACAAATATCACCCCTGAGTCACCCCAAAAATAGTTTTCCAAAATATTTTATTTTATTAAAGTTCCAAACATGCCTTCACTAATTTTAAAGAAAGTCCTCATTTCTTAAAAGAACCAAAACACTTGTTCATGATTCAAAAGAAATAATCTATCAATAAAACAGAACTACACTCAATATTCCGTGGATTATGTTTAAAGTCCAAATAAGAATTCATTCACTATTGGGTGTCTGTTAATCAAGAAAATATTTAAAGTGTAGTGTATAAAATAAACGGGTCTTTTTACACCAAATAATCATTTAAAATTTAATTATTTTACATTATATCCCATTTAATAAAATTAATAAAATATCATGTAATTAATAAATTCTGAATTAAAAGTCGAGTGTAGTGGGGGACCTACCTCAAGTCGTAGCTCAAACACGACAACGCGACACTTCTCGCACATGCGCACAAGCACATGAATGCTGAAGATCGTTGTAACACAGGGTTACCCCACCAAAGTGCTGCAACAACCGCACAACTAAAAACTCATAAACAAAGACTCAAAACAATTCAAATAAACATATAGCGCAAAAAACACCATGATATTATTTCAAAACACAGCTCTCACCATCAACATTATTTATTAAACCCCTTTTAAATCCACAAAGTGTTTACAAAAACCAAGCAATGCCAAAATAAATCACTAATCATTTTAAGGAGCCATAATACCATTTTAAGAAAACACTTAGAGTACACAACCTTACAAAAGCACATGAAACGATGAAATCAACATTTAAAAACACGTTCTCCTAAACAGATTTTCAAAACCAGGCTCACAGTACCCATATTATTTAATAAATCATTTAAAAATTAATAAAACAATTTTGAAAAGTATACCCCAACTTTAAACACATGAAACAAAACCAAGAATCATTTAATTAATTCTAAAAACGTTAAACTATGAGCAAGGGACAACGAGACTAATTAGACCATTGCATGAAAACCCGTCATATTCAGACCATAAGATTAAACAAAATAATTGTGCACAAAATGAAGAACGCATGAAACATAAACACTTTTCTTTTGAAAACTCGTTTTCATCACATGCTCATCACAAAAACTTTCCAAATAATGTTTCTCACCGCATAATGAATCCATATAACTGATGTAAATAATCAAACAAGAATCACAAACTCATCCAACAACATAAAAGCATAGAACTATATCAAATGAATAAGATCTTCCTTGAACCGGCGTGTAACATTTATTGCACCATCGTCGAACATAAAGGAGTCTCAAACTAACTTTAAAATCAAATTGGACCCAAAATTTTAAGGGATAAACCTAAAAAGACCTTGGACATAGAAGAACTGAAGTAAAGAGTAGAGGAAGAAAAACTATACCTCTGAAGGGGAGGAGTAAGATTGTCGCTGGAGTTAAAAGGGACTGCAAGGGATTAGGGGGTGTGGAGGTGTGCTACACCCGAAGGGAAGAGGAGGGTCCTCTATCTCCAGAGCCGGGGGCTGTGAATTGGAGATGGAGGGGGAGAGGGCCGCTCGAGAAGAAAAAGGTATCTAAACAAGGAGGCCAAGGGGGGTCACAGTCGGACGGAGCTGTTGCACAAGGGGAACATCGTCACGGTCTGTTGGAACAGAAAGGGGTCTCTCGGGAGAGTTGGACACAGAAAGGGGGGGGCTCTCCATAGTTCTAATCGTCCGACGCAAAGGATTCTACAGATCGCCAGTGCTGGCCAGTAGGAGGAGGCGCTACAGATTACTGAAGTAGGCCGGTATGAGGATGTGGCATCGGGGGAAGGGCTACACACCAAGGGGTCGCTCCAGGGGGGTGTGCTATGGGGAGAGGAGAGGGTATGATGGTTTCAGCAAGGAGGAGGCAGCGCCAAAGGGGATGACCGGTAGATGGAGTCACATGACTGGGTGATGTGTGCTGGTGAGGGGTCACACTGGTGGAGGTCGCGACATTTGGGGAGGCTCGTAGGAGATGGCTGGTGCGGTGTGAGATGGAGGAGAGGAGAGGAGAAGTGTTGGTTCTGCATGGAAGAAGTAGACAGGGGGTGGCGGCATGAGAGAAAAAGAAAGACAGAAAGAAGGCACGATTAGGGTTACCATTTGAGAAAAAATAATAATGAAAATCAATAAATAAAATCAAATAAATAAAATGACATGAAACATTAATGTATAATAAAAACAATACACATAAAAATTAATAATAAGAGTAATAATAATAATAATATCATCATATACAACACTAATAATATTATTTTCATCGTTAATTTCTTCACTTCATTTAAAATGTTGGGAAACTATGCGGTTTACCTACACAATTGATAATAATTTTAAATGGTAAAAATATCGATGGTTAATCATTTTTTAATAAAAAAAATATTGGTAGCATTTTTAAAAATTATATTTGTATTAATAGCACTTTTAATAATAGAAATTCTTCAATAATATTTTTTTTAATGGTAATAATGATTTTATACACTTTATCTTAATTCAATATAATTCTTTTTTATTTAATAATATTTATTAGAATTCTGCAACAACGTGGTCCACGCACGATATTAACAATTGTAGAAATAATAATAATAGTAATAATAATAAAATAATTAACCATGAAAATTTCAAACAACACAATAAATCACAAACTTCACTCATTTTAAATTTTCCGAAGGCATGATAATCGTGCCAAGGCCTAAGCGGAACTGGATGGCGTTTCCAAAATGCACTTCACCCATGCGCCCAGCAGAGTCAGCTGAAAAATGTGTACTTTTTAACATAACTCAAAAGTTTTTCATCCAGGACTCAACCTAAACACCAACCAAATTTATTTAAGGCCAAATAAATAATGAAATAAAATAATTAATTAGGTTGAGGTGTGACGGTGAATATCATGGCTCTTTATTTTATTTTATCAGGGTTTCACTAATATGTATAGAGACCTTTAGGAACATTTCTGGTCTGATAGCATTTAAAAAATTATGACTGATATAACCATGAATTGTTTGACCTTGCAAAAGGTTAAAATGGAATTAAAATTAAAAAAGGGGATGCTTCATTATTTTCCAGTTCTAAAATCGAAATGGGATAATATACCCATGGATTTCATGGTTAGATTACTATAAAATCTCAAGGTAATAATGCAATTTGGGTATTTTTTGATTTATTAACTAACTCTACACTTTTTTGTGTTAGAGATAATATGTCTCTATATCATATTTCAATACATATTGTTAAAGTTATAATCATATTAAAATGGGTTCTTATTTATGATTTATCTAACCCTGATCCAAGGTTTACTTCTATTTTTTGTAAAATACGCCCAAAGTCATTGGGTTATGAATTGAATTTCAGTACATATTTTAACCCTCAATTTAATGGATAGTAAGAGAGAATGATTTATAAATTAAAATGCATGATTATATTTTATTATCTAAAATACTAAGGATTTTGGGATCATCATATATATTTTGTTTAATTTTCATATAAAAACATATTTCATTTTAGTATACAGATGGAACCATTTGAGGCATTTTATGGGAAATATTGTCGACCAATATCTTGTTGGGATGAAATAGAGGTGAGAAATTTTTTGTAACTAGAATTGGAGAGCGAAGGGTTGAGAAGGTAAATATGATTTAACACCATATGAGGATGGTTCAATTCATGTAGAAATATTATTTATATTACTTGAGAATAGATATTTAATTAAAGGTTTTCAATCTTATTTTGTTAAAGTATCTTTATAAAAATGTGATTAGTGTTTTGGTAAAAAGGAAATTTCATTTTTGTTTTATTGAACCAAATAAAATTTTGGAGAAGAGTGGATTTGTTACCGACCTTATGGCCTTGCCTCCATGTTTATCCTTGGCAAATTATGTGTTTCTTTTTTTATTATTATGTACATTCTAGATGCATCTCATATTTTGATCCTTAAAGTAGTATGGTTAGAAAAGAATCAATCATATAGGGAATAACATATTTATATTCTTGACAGTATAGAGATGGTGTTTCTAAATAAGGGTATTAACCTAGTTAAGGGTTTTTTGGAAGTCTATATGATTGTAGAATCAGAATGGGAATTTGAAAATGATATGAAGATAGAATGTCTCCACTTGTATAAGAATTGAATAAAATTGGGAGGAGAAAATTTATAAGGGGGAGGGGGTAGAAAACTAGTAAATTTTGATAATATATAATCCCTATTATTTTAAAATATTAATTAATTATAATATATAAATTTATTTTCAATATAAGAATATTAGGGAATCATCCAATAAAATGGAAATATTTTTTTCTGACTAAATTGAGTTTCATGCATTGTTTGATTTTATTAAAAAATATAATTCCTAAAAATTATAATATGAATTTGATAACATGAACATAATTTTAGATATCAGAAATTTATAATCGTATTTGAGACGTATTTGTAGAACATCCTAAAAAGATGATTTCTCAGCGAATAGTACGAAATACATATTTTAAAGTAAATTGCATCTTATTTTGTAGTATTTAAATAGAATAATTATTATCTGTATTGATTTTAAATTATAATTAGATCCCATTTTATTAAAAATAATCAAATAAATTTTATTTTATTGTATATATATATTATTTTTTTATAAAATCATTTTTACATTTAAAAAAGAGATTTTATTGAAAAAAAATTTTCATCGCATTAAGTGTTCTATTTTTAAAAGTAAATTCATGAAATTGTAGATAATGTATTAGATAAAATAGAATATATATTTTGAATTATCATATCAATATTTTCTAAAAATTCTATTTCATTTTTTAGTTCATTATTAATATTAACTTTGATTAATAATTCATTTACCATGGTAAGTGTTAAACTGAGTTAAAAGGATTAAAACAAAAATTATAGGGTTTAAAATAATCTAAAATATTATGTAATTCCTTATTTATGGTAATATTTTGACCATTTATCATCTCATCTTCATATATGAGTCAATTTTTCACCATTTTTCTTGAGTAAGAGTTTAATATATTTTAACCCTCTGAAAAATTCTAACTGTATCCCCAGTGTCATTTATAAATGGAAACTACTCTCTTATCTTATACACAATTAAATATACTATTATAATTTATATTACCTACCATAATCACAACCTAAAATCCATCCCTATGACCAATAAGACTTGTTTTGTTCATAATACTATCCATTTAAGTCCTTAGACATAATCCCAAGGAAGTTGTCTAAAGAAGATGCATACTCATTAATAAAGTATTTTCTTTTTCTTTTTTCTTTTCACTTATTAAAAACTATATTAAAAATTGAAATATATTAAAATTAGTATCCAATATATACTAAACAATTATTAATTTTATTATATTTCCCCTTTTCATTGACTTAAAAATTAAAACTAAACTAAAAATATCGATCGTGCGTACATGCGAAAAACCACCTCACAAACCAATGACTTATATTTTTCACCACTGACTCACATGGATTGTAAATAAATAAGTATTTAAAGAAATTATATTATATATATTATATATGTATCATGAAACAGAAATAATAAAATACTAACATTCTTTCCCTCCCATTTTTTGAAAAATAGAAATGTTACATATTCATACTTACAGACTATCTTCTCCTGGTTGTAACATAATTCATTTTTATAAAAAAAATAAATGGTTAGTTATAAATGTATTAATAATTTATTTATATGAAAAATATGAAATGATTATGATTATTAAAATTAGATAATTATGATCCCTTTAACCATAGTTGACCTACCGAATCAATTTCTGACTTATATGCCAAATGTTCTCAAAACATCCAACTTGAACATAATAGATTATGTAATAAATTATAATGTTTGTATAATTAAAATAAAAGTAATGATAAACATTAAAATGGTTATCAAATATTTAAACAATTAACACAATTTTATCATTCATGAAGATACAGAATGTATGTGACAAGTCATCCTCGAGGTAAGAGACACATTACCTTAAAACCTCCTTTAAAAAGTTTTAAATATTTATACTATAAATATTTTTTCTTCTATGAATATAATGATAAAATATTTTATAGATGTATTAATATTATAATATACATCTTACAAAACTTTTTTACTTTCTTAAAATGGATTTCAAAATCAATCATCTAACATATTTTATACATAAATACTAGACCTTCCTTAAAAAATGGAAAAGGGAATGTTCTATTTAAATGTATACGATATCAATAAAATTTTCCCACTTCTATAATCGTTATTTAATATATGTATTAATTTAAAATTTTATTTTTTATTTATGTAAAAAAAAATCCTCCATTTTTTCTAGATATTTTAATTTTTAAAATGGGGTTTTAATTTTAAGGGATATAACAATTCTAAAAATGTTTTTCATGAAGGATTAAATGTAAATTTTTATGAGTTTGATTATAGAAATAAAATATTTAATATTTCACTTTAATTTTATGGTTCTTGTAACATGAGTAAAATAATATGTTTTTTACATTGGTTTTTTTTATTTTTAACATTGGTTATTAAGGTGATATTTTTGAAGGTGAAATTGTAAATATATTATTCTAACGTTGGATATCAAAAACCAAACCTAAAAATGTATTTTTATGACTTTTCACATATATTATTAAAAAAATTTGAGAAATTATCTTAACCCTTTTAGAAAAAACTAATTTCAATAACCTATTTTTCACATTGGATTTTAGAAAAACTATGGGAATGAATATCTTTCATGTTAGAATTTTTAATATAAATGTGAAATATCAATTTTGACATTGGGTTTTTAAAATTAATATTAAAGGTAAATTTTCACAATGATTTTATAAAAATTGTTGTTAAAGATCATTTTTAATGTCAATTTTTTAAAAACTGATATTATTGATCATTTTTCACATTATTTTTTTGAAATATTACAAGAAAAAATATCTTTATTAAAAAATATTATTTGATATCCAAAAACATGACACACAATTTTTTTTCCAAATAAAAAATAAAAAATATTATTCCACTTGATAACATAAATACATTAAAATGATAGAGTTTAAAAGAATTATAACTAAATGATATAATGATATTTATGAAAAAATATATATTACCGTGTATAATACTCCATCAAAAGAAAATATTAAATTGATAAAGAAAAATATGAAGAAATGATAAAATCAAGAAACAAAATGACATAATTTTCCAGATTTTCAAAGTCTTTATCAAAACTATTTTATTCTAAGGAATGATCTCTAGAGGTAAATAAATATGTAGCTTAGAAGGAATTTTAGATTCTAAATGAAGACATGTAGTTTTAACATGATCTAAAAAAGAATTATTTATTATAAGAAAAAAGGGTTCATTAACAAGTATATCCCTTGAGAAAATAAATCAGAAAATACTAAACCATGGATAAATTATTACATGTGCAATGATGAGATCACCGAAAGAAGAACTAAAGGAAATATGAAGAATATTTAAAGAGATTAATTGATTGAATGATGATGATCGGATGACATGATCATGAAATAAATACATGTGGAGTGTGAAAACATATAAATGACACTACAAAATAAAACATGATATTAAAAATTTTAGGAGGAAATTTATAATTTAAAAGAGGCACTATAAAAAATGGAATTACATAATGAATGGATTTAAAACTTTATCTTTTGAATTGGTTTCAAAATAAATTATGTGAATGAATCTTTTTATCATCTTTTATATTAATAATGACAAAAAAAAATTATTTTTCACATTGGTTTTATGAGAACCCCTGTGAAAAAATATATTTTCACCTTGATTATCATAAAACTGATATGGGAACCTAGAAATAATGCTTTTTAGAACAATTATTTAAATAGCTACATTAAAAGACTATTATCAGTAGTGATTTAAAAACCAATGATAATACTCTAATATAATATCTATTTTTTTCACATTGGTTGATATTTTTTATGATGAAGGACATACCTAGTATATATCTTCAATGCATTGAGTAATGATAATATTATTTGGAGAATAATACTGGAATTACCTATATAGGCTATTTTATTTTAATGGTTTATGAAAGGGTTATATAAAGATGACATCCCAAGGAATATACATGAATTTTATAGTCTTTCTGATGAGTTGTCATTGATATATTTTTATTTCACAAGGTAAGATAACAATATGTTCTTAAAATAAATTATTAATCCCCTTTTGGGGGGAAATTTTTATTTTTATTAAAATGTGTTCAAGGGTCCTCATTTTTTCTAATAAACCCTCTTGGTTATATATTTTAATTTATTTTCTAATAAAGTGATTTATTAAAAACCTTTGTAAGTAAAGTTGATTTAATGTGTATATAAATTAATATTTGATATCAATGTTTATTATGTTAAAGGAAAACTCTCTTATATAGTCTCATTGTTTTAATATTGAATAAACAATTTCTTTTTTTATTTATTTATGTACCTTATTGATATTTTTATGCTCACTCTATATAGTGACCCAAAAATTTTACATATAACATCACATAATTTTAAAAATAATTATATATCAATGTACAAGCCATGGATTTTAAATTCTAGTGTCTTAGATGACCAGGTACGTAATCAAACATTAGAAAAAAAACATTATATTTAAACTCTCTAATGAGCCCCAATCCTCAATTATGCTCATATATCAGCATAGGATAACCTGGGAATGACATGAACCTAGGTATGAGCGAAAATCCCAGTAAGGGAATAACCATAAGAACAAAAAATTAACACAAGGGATGGAAGGCAAGACATGATCATAATAAAAGGCATGTAACATATGGAATCATAATATATAAGCATGTGATATTTTAAACATGTAATCATAAAAATGTGGAAGAAACAGAAAGCATGTCTTTAGTATGATTCAAGGCTAACCTCTAATCCTGTTTCCCATAGTAGTATGGGTCAAGGCTAATTGGAAATCTCGTTTCCCATAGTAGCACAAGCCAAGGCTAACCGCCAAGACCGTCGCACATATCATCTCCAGAGACATAACTTTACCCAATTCATTAGAGTTCTATCTCAGTGCACCCATCTCAATATTTTCAAAAATATTCCTTCCTCATAAATAATCATACATAATCAAACTCTCATAAACATAAGGGTACCCATGGAAAAAATGGGTAACCTAATCATGTCATAAAGCATAATAAATGTGTGTACCATAATAGTGTCCATGAGAGAAGGGAATTAGAACATAAATGGAAGTTAATAAGGTAAAATAGTCATATAATATGGTATGTTATGTCAAATATAATTGAAAACATGTAAGAAAAGAATTTAATAAACATGAGAGTTAAAACATTTTAGTGCGGTGTTAAGGAAAACACTATAGATCCTTTAAAATAGAAAAGGGAAAAATCTTATATATAAAAACAAAAGTGAACCAAGATTGTTTTAATAATAAAAATAATTATTTTATAAGGAAAACTGTGTCTTAAAATAGAATATATAATTCACTTTAAATCAGGTATGATTTTGGGAAGTTCCCTAAAAACACATTTTCTAATCGGAAGGCACTATGGAGAGAATCTTTTAAAAACATGTATATCCTTAAAAAAGAGTGATTAAAGGGTCTTTATAAATGATTTTTTTCAACGATAAGTAATATATAATATTAAAATAATTATAACTCCATTTTGATATAAATAAAGATAAGGAAACCTGAAAGAAAAAACGAGGTTCAGATGGAATTTGTTACGGATTATCAGCATGGTGTCGGGTGTACCTAAGTGGGAATGATGAGAGAGAAAAGTGTTTTCTCATCACTTATATATCATGAGGGAATTATGAGGGAGGTGTTTAGTCATACCCCATCACTATTAATTACACATAAAAGTGAATAATATACAGGACACTCTTGAATAAAACAGAAATGGAGATGATCCCCTATCTTAAATATGATGGTGTTCTCCACTTGTTATTAATAACCTGAATAAATAAATTATTTTTATTAATTAATAACTATGAAACCTACCCTATATGTATTTGATTTATTAAAAACTTTTTATTTTCATTCAAGAACTTTTTGATTGGTTATAAGGATCAATTTCATTATTCTGGTCCATTCACTTCCTTGGTTTTAATGATCAATTCACTTATATACATGGTCTAAGAATCATGTAAAATAGGGATGGTTATCTATAATTTGAGTTATGTTATGTTATTTAATATCCATAAGGATAAATGGTGGTAAATTAAATTTTTTTACTTAGTGGGATGATGAATCAATATCGATGTTATTATTATAATTCCATAACAATTTATTACTCTTTACCATTATTTATTTCTATTTATTAGAAATGAAAAACATAACTCATGTGTACGTACAGACTATTATCTCCACAAAGTGATGTAATTCATTTTTCACCACCACCTATTAAGAAGGGGTATAAGAGTGCATATAAGGATACATTTTATAGTTATAACATTATTAAAATTCTAGATATAATGAAATAATGAAAAATTTGTATGTACTAGAATCATCAAACGAAAACAAGAAAGGGAAATAGAATAGTTAACAGCTGAATATTGATTTTAATGAAATATTTTAAATAATTTTTATTTACAAATTATATGAGAATTTTATACTCTTATATATATATTAATATGGTTCAATTAAATATGTATTAAAATAAAAATTTGTCATAGATTAATGTAAGAAATCATATGAATAATTTCAAGATATTTTTTAAAGGTTTATTTTAAAATCTCACTTCTTTTCAAGATTTCCTATTTAGAATTTCCATAAATACAAATTATAGGATCCTTATCTTTTAAGTTCCATATATTTTTTATTATATGGTAATTTTTTTCTCTTTTCATTTTTTCCTTATATTATAATGTCTTTAGTACTTAAAACAATAAAAGAAATGTTGTTAAGAAAATCTAGAATGGTTTCCTCTTTGGATAATAGACTTTTTCTTATATGGTAATTCTCTATAAAATGTTTTCAAAAATATTAATTTATATGATTCTGTTATTATTTAAATTAATTTGGTAATGTTTCGATCTATTATAAATAAAATTTCCCTTGTGATTTTAATTAAAAGTTTTATTATATAATTTGGTTATATAAAAAAAATTCCCTTATTTGTTAATATTATATTTTAGAAGATAATAAAAGTATCATTTCCATTGATAATATATCCATTAAATAGTGATCACCGGATTGTATAGATTTTCGGTTTTTACAATTCCAATTGACACAGATAAAGGAATTGATTGCCTCAACCAGTAGGATTATACCCTATTACTCCCATTTATCAGGGCATCCATGTGAGATAGAATAATTAGGATTTTCCCTTGATAAAAAAAGGTAATATCTAAAACATAATAATGATATAAACCATTTATAGGAGGGGTTCAAGCTCCTTGATATCACGGCACAAACCTTGTACATCGAACCACACCATGAAAATTTCAACGATGAAAAACGTAATCTTAGGGCGTTTTCAGGTGTATTAAAGTGACATGTATAAGGAAACTAGAGATATTAGAATGTATATTATTTTCTATAAAAAATGGATTTATTTTCATCATATTATTTTTACTTTATAAATTTTTTTACTTTGATATAGTAAAAAACAAAAAAAAAATTGGTAATATCAAAATTCAATTAATGAATTTATTTTTATGAATAAATAGATTTTTCAAATCAATAATATTTTTATATAATATTTTTATTTAATAATAATTATTATATATAAATGATAATATAATTTTTCTGAAGTCAAATGATATTTTCTATAAGGGATCAAAAACTATTATTATCAGAAACCCCAACTCTTCATGATAAATGTTGATTTTATTTTAAAAGTAAAAAATAAAAATATTTAGAGAATTATTTATAAAAAATGAATATCATTTTTTGGAATTATAATTTCAAATTTATCTAATGGTGAATGTTTCATAAAATTCAGAGATAGCCACATTTTTGAGTAAAAATTAAATACTGTATAAATATTATTTCTTTATTATGACATCATAATAACCGAAAGGTTATGTAATAAATAATATAAAAGGTATAAATGACCAAATATATGTTATCTATTTATAATAATTGTATTTTATGTTTATTTTATTAATTTTATAAACCCATTATGAATCCTCTAAAACCATTAATATATTTTAATGTTTCAAAATATTTTTTTAAGATTCTTACTCACTTCCACATATTCAAGGAAAGTATTCTATTAATTTATACATGTGGCCTTATAAAATAATGGAACCCACTCTATTTTGAAAAAAAACCAATTTAAAAAATTCATTTGAGGATTTTTTTGGTAATTTGATTATATATAGTCCAAAATCTATGTTTGACAAATAATGAAGAAATGAAAACTAATTTATTATATAAATCCACCCAATATCACCTTAATATTTACACAAACTTTATAAAAAACAACCTTACTATGACCTACCCTATCTATAGTCCTCTAATGGAGGCCTTAATCTCTCAAGAATACCCTCCCAAGAATTTGGAGTCACACACACGAGTAAGGAATCCTCACATTCTCCTCTCTTTTCAAGTTTCTTTATTATCAAATGTATTTCATTTCCAATTACTAGTGTTGTGATAGGTATTTCTATGTCCCTAATACTTACCGTGTTATGTAAAAATTATTCTCGACTCTTTCTCTCTCATCAACACGTTTTATAAATTTATATGCGACGTCGTTATGTTGTCGAAATTTTACCACGATTTTCCATGCCAAAACAATTGTGTAGTGAATACCATACCCATTTCCAACCAAGGGTATTCAAATTTATACACTTAAAATTATTTTACTTGGTAATTGAATTTTTTATTATATAAACCTTCATCATGTTATAAAATTTGATGATTAATGAAATCATGGTGTATGATCTATATGAAACACTTAATATTCATAATGAAATTAAAGTAATGAGTGTACCCCGAATTAAATAGCTCTCCAATGAATTGGTTAATGATTAGTATCATGAAGTTTATTTTTGGTATAAGTAGTGAACCTAATTCCTTTTTGGTAATTTCTTCATAATTATGTCTTATTAGTTATCTTTGACATATGTTTATGATGTACTATTTTATGTTGTTTCTATATTTCCCTTGTTATGATTATCATGATATATCATTCTTTATTGTTCAAGTTACTTTTATTCCACATTAACTTTACTATTGTATAATATTTTTTAATTAATGTTATTCTTATTCCCTTACTGGTGTTTATAGATCAGACATTTTTTATGTATATCCCTAAGTTATCTCTTGCAGTTTTAAAATCTATAGACTATTATGATCATGTTAAGGATGTTTTCAATAAAGATTATATATTTCATGTTTTATATTTTTACATAATGTACCTAATTTCAGAATTCATGGTACATAATTTTATTTTGGGTTTTATATTATATAAAATTATGTAATAAATCATATATTAATGTGAAATAAAGTGAAGGGTTATCGTATTTGGTACCAAAAAAATCGATTAGTCATTTTTTGGATTTGGATAAGAAAAATCTAGTGAACGGCATAGGGAAAATACCATTTAAAATAAAACCTCACTATATTTTGGTAATTATAGAGTTATTTTTTTATCATGGAAAAAATCTATGTCTTGATACTACATGTGGATGTGGTTCTAGAAAAGATGTTCATATGGGTAACAACTCTAACAAGGTGTGTCGGGCCTGACTCATCATAACCTAGTAAACAAAAATAGATCATATTATAAACATAATTTTGAAGGTTCCGGGTGCAGCGGAAGCGCGTGGGTGGATGTGCCCACATGGCTTTTTGTCATTAGCAATGATCAATCCGGGATCAATACGACGATAAACACCAGTCTCCACGGATCAAATCACAGAAAAAGACAAAAAATATGGTTTGTCCTGGAACCACAAACAATGATCGTTACAGGTTGATTATAATTAATTTAATTAATTATAAAGAAATACCTTTTGGTTGTTCTTTCTTCGTTGATGTTCTCAATCACGTTGTCGATGTGATCCATCGTTCCGTCGCAGAAGCCAAGTGTAGAATCCCTCTAGCGGTGATCCACACGTGTACCTCGTATCTCTAGACGTTGCCAAAGGATTCTCCGGGTGCTAACGTGGAGAAGCCTTTTCTTGCGTTGTCCGCCTTAGATTGTCTTGATCCGATGGAAGAGGATCTCTCTCGGTCTTGAGAGCGTTCTTGGAGGAAGAGGTTCTTTCGGCCTTGACAGAATTCTCCAGAGATTTTGTGCACAACGATTCTCTTGTGTGTCAGAAAAGAGTTGGGGTTGCGAGGATATTTATAATCGGGTGTGTGGGGTTATAGGGTTATGACAATAAATAAACGCGTTACGGGTTTTATTTCTTTCATTGACTCTTTATTTAAAACCCCATGTCGAATAAATAATTCCTTGACATGCGCCCATGCTGATTATAATAAATATCATTTAAAACAATATTATATCCTCAAAATCCCAACTGGAAAAAACTACACGGCGTGTATTAATAAATACACTGCATGTACTTGTTTTTCATTGAAAACTACACGGCGTGTACATTAAATGTACATGGCGTGTATATCTTGTTTTCATTTATTCATTTCCTTTCCAAAATAAAACTACACGGCATGTAATAATAATACACGGCGTGTACTTGTTTTATTTTCTTTTTCCTCCATCATTTAAAACAACTCAGGCTTCCTTGAATAATTATTAAACCACTTACGAGAATATTATTTATTCAACTTGAGATACTTGGATACACTTAGTGTGTTACCCTCTAGGCCTCTTTCTCATTGGCATTAGGCGGGCTTGCCTAAAGTCCAAGATTACTGTCTAGCAACGGGTCAAGGCACCCAAGAGAAAGAAGTTGACGCCGCATTGACGTATCACCTCATACGAACGCTTACTGTGTAATTTAATCCCTTTGTCTCAATATCTCATCAAGCAGGTTTCATGGCAGTGTCATAAACCTATATGCTTGATATGTCGTTCTTTGACTACCTGAAATAAACTCATCGTTTACACCATGGCCATGGAATTTAATGCGACAATTCTATTTCAATCAAAGGGCCGAGATATAAACTTCCATAAATGGAAGGGACAAATCCTTCCTCGACTTATCCGTTAACAACATGTCACTCGTGACGCACCCAACGTACCCTACTTCCCGCCAACTATCTGCGTGATAGTTTTCGTCAGTAAATCTAAGTGCTCGAGTCATGACATGAGTTAATGATAATCTTCCAGTCTAAGGACCATTACACACGCTCGTAGATAGAAATATCCGATGACACCAAGACATGCTGAATTACTACTGGCGGGTCTTTTCTCATAATCTCCCATCTTGGAGATCACCAAGTGCGAACTCCATGATAGAGAGTCTCGTCTTCTTATGAGTACTCGCACATGACGGTCTGTATACTATGTGTCCTATCATAGTATGTCATCCAACTGCAGAACTTTATTTAAGAATATTGTTATAGCATTTCAAGATTCTCATTATAGAGGGGATCTGTTATGACCTTATTAATGCAACAAATATTTCAGGACATTATTATATTATAGTAATTCAGAACAATGAACAATATATAATAAGTGAACATTTATGTAATCAAAGTACAAAACAGTTGGTTCTGAGGACACCAACCCTTACAAACTTCCACTTGGACTATAGACAACTGCCTAAGACTTTTAGTCCGCTAGACCTCACATGATGATCATGTTTCTGCTGAGTCAAGGCTTTAGTCAATGGGTCCGCCACGTTGTCTTCCGTGGAAATACTGCTCACTACAACTTCACCTCTCTGAGAAAAATCCCTCAAGAGATGATACTTCCAAAGTATGTGCTTTGTCCGCTGATGTGACCTTGGCTGTTTTGCAAGTGCCACCGCTGTAGTATTATCACAATAGAGTGTGATAGGATCTTTACTGCTCGGTACAACATCCAACTCTTGGATGAATCTTTTCATCCATACTGCTTCTTTAGCTACCTCAGAAGCTGCAATATACTCGGACTCCGCTGTAGAATCTGCCACCACACTTTTTTTGAGCTCTTCCAGCTCATTGTACCTCCACTCAAACTGAAGATGTATCCAGTCTGCGACTTCATGTCATATTGATCAGTCTGGAAACTAGCATCTACATGTCCTCTGATGACTAGTTCCTCATCTCCTCCATAAACCAAGAACATATCCTTAGTATGCCTCAGATACTTAAGGATAGTCTTCACTGCCATCCAATGGCGGTCTCCTAGATCAGCTTGATATCTGCCTACCGTACTTAATGCATAAGCAACATCTAGCCTCGTACATAGCATAGCATACATGACTGACCCAATCGCGGATGCGTAAGGGATCCTTGCCATTATCTTTCTTTCCTCATGTGTCTGAGGACACATTTTCTTGGAAAGATGAATGCTATGTGACACTAGCAACAATCCCCTCTTGGACTGTTCCATACTGAATCTCTTCAGTATCTTGTCAATGTATGTACTTTGACTTAGGCCCAGCATTTTCTTGGATCTATCACAATGGATCTTGATCCCAAGAATATATTCTGCCTCGCCCAAGTCTTTCATGGAGAAGCATTTATTCAACCATGCCTTAACTGACTGTAAGACAGGTATTTCGTTTCCAATTATCAATAAGTCATCGACATATACTATTAAGAAAACAACTGCACTTCCACTAAACCTTTTGTAGACACAAGGCTCACATTTGTTCTTAAAAAAGCCAAATTCTGTAACAGCTTCATCAAAACGAATGTTCCATGACCTTGATGCTTTCTTTAATCCATAAATGGATTTTTGCAACTTGCATACCTTGTTGGCATCCTTTGAAGTCACAAACCCTTCAGGTTGTGTCATGTAGACATCTTCGTGGAGGTTCCCGTTAAGGAAAGCTGTTTTGACATTCATTTTCCAAATTTCATAGTCCTGGTAAGCAGCAATGGCCAATAGGATTATGATGGACTTCATCATTGCAACCGGTGAAAAGGTTTCATCATAGTCAATTCCTTGACGCTGTCTAAAACCTTTTACAACCAGTCGTGCCTTGTAGGTGCTGACTTGCCCCTCCATGTCCAGTTTCTTCTTGAATACCCATTTATTACCAATAGGCTTTACATCAACTAGAGGATCTACCAAAATCTAGACTTGGTTTTGGTACATGGAATCCATTTCAGAATTCATGGCTTCTTGCCACTTGGCAACGTCTGTGACTTCAACTGCTTCCTTGTAGGTAAGAGGATCATCATTGTCAACCAATAATGAGTCACTATCCTCAGTGACAAGAAAACCATATCGTTCTGGTTCTCTTACCTCTCTCGTGCTCCTACGCAGTTCTTGTGTCTCTAGAACTGATTGTTCTTCCACGGGGCTTTGTGGAATCTGTTCTTGTACCAACTCATGTGTATCTTGAGCCTCAACTTCATCGAAGTCTATCTCGCTCCCACTATCTCTTCTGGAGATGTGCTCCCTCTTAAGGAATATGGCATGTCTTGCCACTGTAACCTTTTTGTCTGAGGGGTTGTATAGGTAATATCCCCTTGTTTCTTTGGGATATCCTATAAAGATACACTTTGTGCCTCAGGGTACAAGTTTGTTACCTGAAGAGGCCTTAACAAATGCTTCGCTACCCCATACGTGTAAATTCGATAACATGGCTTTGCGTCCACTCCATAACTCGTATGGAATACCATTTATCGATTTAGTTGGTACTTGGTTTAGTATGTGTCCTGCTGTTTGTAATCCATATCCCCAAAAGGATAATGGAAGACTCGCATGACTCATCATTGATCTCACCATGTCCAACAGGGTGCGGTTCCTCCTTTCACTTACACCATTCCACTGTGGTGTATAAGGAGGAGTGAGTTGAGATAGAATCCCAAACTCCCGTAAGAAATCAAGGAAGTCTTGATTAAGATATTCTCCTCCTCTGTCTGAGCAGAGTTTCTTAATCTTCTTACCAAGCTGGTTCTCAACTTCATTCTTGTATTCTTTGAACCGATCAAAAGAATCTGACTTATAACTCATTAAATAGATATATCCATATCTACTAAAATCATCAGTAAAAGTTATGAAGTACGAGAACCCACCCATTGCTTCAACTGGAAATGGTCCACACACATCTTTGTGATCTAATTCTAGAAGCTCTTTAGCTCTTTCACCTTTCCCACTAAATGGGGCTTTGGTAATTTTTCCTTATAGACACGCATGACAAACACCAAGTGGTTTTAGTTCGAAAGAATCTAAATACCCATCTTGATGTAATTTTTTCAAACATTTCTCATTGACATGACCTAGCAGGTGATGTCACGACCCGTCCTCGGGGCTCGTGCCGTGACTACCCCAAGCCCGCCTTCCATAGGCCAGGGGCTGGTGACTAGCACCAAGGCGTAAATCCCAACAAAAAGGGAAGGCATTGCCTTTGAAAAGTAAACAAGCACCACAGAGTAAGCAAGCGGAAAAGTAAACACTAAGTAAAAACTGTACAAGCTGTGCTGAAAGTAAAAGGGGCCGGAAATACAAGCCCAACTGTAAAGTACAACTGAAAGGAAAAACAACAACTGAAAAGGGAAAACTGCAGCGTTGAGTCGTCCTCTGGAAGTCCCACCTGAAGGGTGGGTACAGATAGCCTCCACTGCTCCTCGGGTCCACCTAACCGCTCCGAGTACGTCCCGCCCAGTGGTCCACCTCCAGGTACTGTCCTGCTCTGCACGCCTCCTCCACGATCAGCGCTGTCCGTCGTCTGCAACCAACACCACGAAGTGCGGGCATAGCCCGTGCAGGGGTGAGTACAAGCTACTCAGTAGGGACCCCGAGACCCCCGAAGGTCTCCCGAAATCCACAAAGGATAAACCACGAAGAAGAGATACATTCACGAAGTAACATCTGACACGGCTTAGGTATATTCCCATACATATACCTAAGTCATCAATTCCCCGATCGGCTCCAACGTCCGAGACCTAGCACAACCCAGTCCACACAGGAAAGCAAAACGCATACCCACGCAGGCTAGAACAACACAATCCACAAAGGAGAGTAAACAGTAAATCCACACAGGATAGCTCAACACAATCCACAAAGGAGAGTAACACAAGATTCAGCTCACACAGATATACTTTTCGAATGACGATAAAGATGATCACTGAACCATCTAAGTCGTCGGACCCACGAAGGATCGATAGGTACTAACCTTGCAGTGACCCACACAGGATCAGACCCACACAGGATCGGGCCCACACAGGACCGGGCCCACGCAAGACCTGTAGGCGCTGGCTCACACAGAACCGCTGAGCGCTGACCCACGCAGGATCGGACCCACACAGGATCGGGCCCACACAGGACCGGGCCCACGCAGGACCTGTAGCACTGATCCATGTAGGATCACTGAGTGCAGTAGTCGTCGCAGTCCGCTGAGGATCTCTGCACAGTCGTCGCCGCAGTCCACTGAGGATCTCTGCACGGTCGTCGTTGGAGTCCACGGAGGATCTCTGCACAGTCTTTGCCGCAGTCCACTGAGGATCTCTGCACGGTCGTCGCTGCCGAAGTAGCAGTCGCAGCCAGCCTAGGGTTCCCGCACACAGCAAGCTCGTTCGGGAGGGTCCGCTCCACGAGCCGAGAGGATGATACATCAACTGACACAAAGTCCGAAGTTGATGTATCCAAAAGTTCCGTATCGTCAACAGGAACTCAACGTCGCAGACGGCGCGTCAATCGGACGCCCGGTCTGAGAGATATTGGCATTTTCGTCCCAGGAGCCCGGTTGGTTTTTAAGGAAAAACCAACCCGACCGCACTCCACCTGCGTCCAAACCTCGGGCGGAGTATGCCAAAAGATCCGTCTCACTTAGAGGAATTCAACAAAGCTGACGGCACGTCAATCGGACGTCCGTAGAACAAGATATGAGCGTTTCCGCTCAGGGGGCCGGTTGGTCTCGTGTACGAACCAACCTGGCCGAACTCAAAGTATTTCGAAACCTTGAGTGCGATATACTAAAACGACCGTCTCGACCAAAGGATCGCGTTGCCGCTGACGGCAAGTCGTTTGGAGGCACGAAGCTCAAGTTACGGGCGTTTGAACGAAAACGTCCGAAGAAGGGGGGTACGGGCCCGGGACGACCCGGCCCGACCCCCCTGGGTCGGCCCGAACCGGGTCGACCCGACCCGGTTGGCCCGGCCAGCTTGGCTCGGCCGAGCGGCCGAGCGCCGCGGGCGTTGACCCGCGGCCTGAGGAAGTCGCGGCGCACGTGGGCCGCGCTGGCGAACCGCGGACGCGGCTGAGCCGCATCCCGCCTGGACGAACCAAACCCGCGCGGCCGCGGGTCTGTTGGCCGCCGCCGCCGCGGCTGAAGCCGCGGCGGACTCGTCTGGTGGCGCGCCGGGGCGCCGCCGCCTCCGGCCGCCGGCGTCGCTCCGGTGTCCCGTTTTCCTTCCCGTCTGCGCCGTTGCTCCTCCCGGGATCCGTTCTTTACGGCGGAATCGTCAAATGTCCGCTGCGGCATGTTCCGTCGTCGTCCGTCAAATCCGCACAAAACGAAGAACGACGGAGGGTCGTCGGGCCGTGTTCGTTTGGCCCGCACCCTCCGCGTTAGAGATAAACAACCGGGAGAAAATTATTCCACACAGGAAACAACAATTTTTAATAAGATTAAAAATTGTTCACAAAAACGGTTCATTAATTTCTTTAAGAAACATTGACGGGAATTAATTAAAAAAGGGGTAATTCTCATAATTATAAAATCCCTACCTCGGCGATCGTCGCGCGGGGGCGTTCTTCGTGGAAAGGATCGTCGCGGAAGAGAGGGATCGTCGCGTCGTCGCGGGGAGGCATCGCGTCGTCGCGGAATCCGGCGTTGAGTCGGCGAGCTCAACGAACCAAGAACAACAGATTTAAATTATTAATATTTAAATCTGTGTTTCGTTTAAAACCAAAAGAAAAGAACTTGAGAGGAAAAATCCGACATCACTCACCTCAAACGGTCGGTGATCAGAGATCGGAGCGTGGAAGAACGTCTCGGACGAAAGCGTCGTCGATTTCCGGGTTCGGCGTTCTTCGCGTTCTTCGCGTTCTTCATGTTCTTCGCGAGGGAGAAGAAGAACAAGAATCCTCTCAAACCTTCTCAAATGATTTGGGTTGGTCTTATTTTATTAATATTCCAACACACGAAACAGGTTAAGAAACTATTGAATTAATTCGTTGAATTAATTCAACGAAAGAAACAGGCCATTTAATTCACGAAAGAAACAACCCATTTAATTCACGAAAGAAACAACCCAATTAAATGGTCTGTTAAGAATTTAGAAAACGCGTCGGTTGACTTTCATTAAGACGGGTTTTCATGGGTGCGTTTCCTAGCGGAAAGAAACGGTGGGCCTCGTGCGGGCCCCACCTCACAAATATCCTACCAAGGGGGTAGGATATTTCTGGATAGCATCCTATCCAGTTCAACTCAGTTCAAGCCGCCTTTAAGTGGCTTCAAGTGGCTTCCAAGTGTCTTAAGTGAAATAAAATAAAGTTGTCGCAAAAATTATTTTATTTCTTAACTTTAAGCCCAAAAATTAAAAACCACACCCGAGCAAACGAAACTCCGGAAGAGGCGTTTCTAAACGAATACCAGCGCTGCGATTTCATCGGTGCCCTCAGAATTTGATTTCGGGCACCGGTTCAAAAGTTAGAAAAACCCGCTCGTCCGTTCACTGAATGTACCTGAGCCAAACTTCAGAAAATGATTCCGGGCACACCGGGCCTCGGAATCAGGCGCCGTCAGAAACTGTGCTCTTGTAAAATTCCTAAGAAAATTAAGAAAAAAATTTCCTTGAAATTTACGGGTCTTTACATTACTCCCACCTCAGGACTTTACGTCCCCGTAAAGATACATCAAAAACTAGGGAAACAAATGTGGGTACTGAGCACGCATCTGAGCCTCCCGCTCCCAAGTTCTCTCCTGGAGGTTCCCGTGCTGCCATCTGATGCGCACAAGAGGGATCGATCACCCACGTAGGACCCGCTCCTGTCGATCCTCTATCTCCACTAGGACCTCCGTAAAAGTCGCCCCATCATCCACGTCTAGCTCCCCATAGTCAATGATGTGTGTCGGGTCGTGCACGTATCTCCTCAGCTGGGATACGTGGAAGACTTCGTGCACCCGGTGCAACTGAGGTGGAAGAGCCAGACGATAAGCCACCTCTCCAACCCTTCTGAGGACCTGGAAGGGTCCGATGAAGCGTGGAGAAAACTTTCTGCCACGGCCAAATCTCCTCAAACCACGTCGAGGTGAGATCCGCAAGAAGACGTGGTCGCCATCCTCGAACTCTAGTGGTCACCGCCTCCTGTCAGCATATGAATTCTGTCGGCTCTGTGCTGTCCTCATCCGCTCCTGGATGACCTGGACCTTCTCTGTCGTGGCCCGAACCATCTCTGGTCCCACAAGTGCTAACTCCCCAGGGTCTGTCCAGCACAAAGGGGATCTGCAAGGCCTGCCGTACAACGCCTCGTAGGGTGCCATCCCTATGGTGGAGTGGTAGCTGTTGTTGTATGAAAACTCTACCAAGGGTAGGTGGTCCTCCCAACTGCGACCAAAGTCGAGGACACATGCGCGGAGCATGTCCTCGAGAGTCTGAATGGTCCTCTCCGTCTGACCATCCGTCTGAGGGTGAAAGGCGGTGCTCAGACGTAGTCGCGTCCCGAACGCCTCCTGCAACCCCTTCCAAAGCCAGGAAGTAAAACGAGCATCCCGATCGGAGACGATAGTCGATGGAACACCGTGAAGTCATACAATCTCGTGAACGTAGAGACGCCCCAAGCCATCTACTGAGCCCTGCTCTCGGATGGGCAAGAAGTGTGCCGACTTGGTGAGTCGGTAAACAATCACCCAAATGGAGTCGTGACCTCTGGAAGTGCGTGGAAGTCCAGTCACAAAGTCCATAGATATGCCGTCCCACTTCCACTCCGGGACCTCCAAGGGCTGTACCAAACCTGCTGGTACCTGATGCTCTGCCTTCACCTGCTGGCAGGTGAGGCACCGTGAAACGAACTCTACCACAGCCTTCTTCATGCCCGGCCACCAGTGCTGTCGCCTGAGATCCTGGTACATCTTCGCCACTCCAGGATGTACTACCAAAGGAGAAGTGTGAAACTCTCTCAGCACCTCCTCTCGTAAGGCGACTGGTACCAAGGTATGTCCTCTGAAAAGGACATCGTGCTCTGCTCCAAGGGAGAAACCATCAGGTGCCTGTCCCGAGGATATCTGTGCACCCCGTGTCTCACAGTCGACGTCCCCACGCTGTGCCTCTCTGACCCGCTGAAGAAGTGGAGGAGAGACTATGAGAGACTGAAGGAAGGCTGCTCCGTCTCTACCCACGAAGGATATCTGCAAAGCGTCTAGCTGCTCTGTCGCCTCCTCAAGTAGCTGGATGCCCGTCCTCCTGTTGAGGGCATCAGCCACCACGTTCCCCTTCCCAGGAGTATAGAGTATCTCAAAGTCATAGTCCTGGAGGAACTCGAGCCATCGTCGCTGTCTCAGGTTCAGGTCCTTCTGAGAGAAGATGTACCTGAGACTCTGGTGGTCAGAAAAGACTATGAAGCGCTTGCCCATCAGATAGTGTCTCCATGTCTTCAGGGCAAAGACCACTACTGCCAACTCCAAGTCATGGGTAGCGTAGTTCTGCTCATGAGGCCTCAACTGACGTGATCCGTAGGCAATCACGGCCCGCTCCTGCATCAGGACACACCCGAGTCCGGTCCCTGATGCATCGCAGTAGACTAAGTATCCAACTCCCTCCTCAGGCAACCTCAAGATAGGTGCGCTGGTCAACCTCTGCCTTAGCTCCTGGAAGCTCTGCTGACATCTGTCTGACCACACAAAGGGTTTCCCCTTCTTCGTCAAATCTGAGAGTGGGGCCGCAACTCTGGAGAAGTCCGGCACAAATCTCCGATAGTATCCGGCTAAGCCCAAGAAACTCCGCACCTCTGTCACGCTCTTGGGTGGCTCCCAAGCTAGCACTGCCTCGATCTTCGCGGGATCCACTGCAACTCCCGCCTCAGAAATGACGTGCCCCAAGAAGTGGACCTCACGTAACCAGAACTGACACTTCGAGAGCTTGCCATAAAGCTGGTGCTCTCGGAGTGTGCCTAGTACAACACGCAAGTGGTAGGCGTGCTCCTCCTCCGTCGTCAAGTACACCAAAATGTCGTCGATGAAGACCACGACAAATCGATCGAGGTATGGCTGGAAGATCCTGTTCATGAGGCTCATGAACAATGCAGAAGCGTTGGTCCCGCCGAAAGGCATAACCAAGAACTCATAGTGGCCATACCGACACCTGAAGGCCGTCTTCTGCACATCCTCATCTCGAACTCTAAGCTGATGATATCCTGACCTGAGGTCTATCTTCGAGAACCACCGTGCTCCCTTGAGCTGGTCGAAAAGGTCATCAATCCTGGTAGCGGATACTTGTTCCTCACTGTCACCTGATTCAGGCGACGATAATCGACACACAGTCGCAAGCTCCCGTCTGCCTTCTTGGCGAACAATATCAGGGAAGCCCAGGGCGAAACACTGGGTCGGATGAACCCCTTGCCCTGAAAGTCCTCCAACTGTATCCGCAGCTCTCGAAGCTCAGCGGGGGCCATCCGATATGCTGGGGTGGATATCGGGGCTGTCTCGGGGTACAGGTCAATATAAAAGTCTACCTCTCTGCGAGGAGGTAGTCCTAGAACGTCGTCAGGAAAGACGTCCGTGTACTAATCCACCAATGCAGGAAAACTGGGACTCCGCACGTCAACTGCTCCCAGGATGAGGCTAGCCAACTGATGAGTGATGGGCTGACCTCTCCTCTGTGTGAGTCCATCCTGTGCTGCTAAGGCTCCCTTCTCGCCGGTGAAGGTGAACCTGCTCCCGTCAGTGCACACACATCGCACCTTGCGCCTAAAGCAGTCGATCTGAGCATGGACCGTAGATAACCAATCCATGCCCAAGATGACGTCGTAAGGCCTCGACGCTGCTACAAGAATATCCCAGCCGAAGCTCTCGCCTCCTAGAGTAAGCTCACACTGCCGGCACCAGTGCGTAATCGTCGATTCTGCTCCCGTAGGAGTCTCTAGCCGTAAGGATCGAGCCAACGGCTCTGTCAGAATCTCCGAGCTCCGAACAAGGGCAGTGGCTATGAAAGAGTGACTCGCTCCTGTGTCTATCAGAACTGCAGCAAGGGTGGAATAGACACAGATCGTACCTCGAATCATCTCTGGCACGCCGTGGTCGTAGGCCTCCGCTGCCTGGAGCTGAGCCTGTCTCTGCCCGCCAGCTCCCTGTGGTCGGGGCGGGCCTCCTGGTGGAGGTGGTGGCAGAGCCTCAAAGCGTCGCCCACCACCTGCTGCTCGGCCAGCTCCTCTGCCTCGTCCGCCTCCTCCCTGCGGACCGCCACGGTCGACCCTCTGCCTCTACCTGGGTGGTCCCTCCACCGTCTGCTGACCCTCAGTACGACGGGTCGGGCAGTCACGAGCCATGTGGCCCTGTCCGCCGCACTCGTAGCACTGCCTGCCTCTCGGAAGACTGGCTCCGGGCTGGGTGCCCTGCACCACTGAGCTAGTGTCCCGAGGTCGCCTGCCAGAAGGTCTGGTCCGCCTGGAACCCTGAGTCATCCGCCGGCTACCAGCTGCCGAAGACTCCGCTATCTGCCGCCCTGCGGTAGGTCTCACTGTGGACTCATCCAGGAAGCTCTCGATCAGGAGGGCTCGCTCCAGTACTCCTTCCTGGGTCGGGATGCTGAGGGAGATCAGCGATGCCCTGATCTCGTGTCTCAATCCCTGCTCGAAGGTCCGGGCCCGGAAGAAGGGGTCTCGTACCATGTCTGTCGAGTAGCGAGATAGGTCAGTGAACCTCGCCGCGTACTGAGCGACCGTCAAGCTGCCCTGCCGCAGCTGAAGATGCTCCTGGATGCGCACCGCACGGAGGGTGGTCGGGACGAACTCTGAGTGGAAGAGGCTCTCGAAGTCCGTCCAGATGAGGGTGGCCTCATCGTGTACCTGGAGCATCAGGCTCCACCAGCGTCCGGCTGCTGCGTGCAGTAGGCTCGCCGCGAGGATCACCATGAGGTCTGCTGGTGTCCTCACTAGCCTGAAAACTTGGACGACCGCCTCCAGCCAGTCCTTGGCTGCCTGGGGGTCCGACTCCCCACGGAACCTGGGTGGTCGCTGGCGCTGGAACTCGTGCAGAGCTCCGAGGCGTCGTGCGTCGTCAGCTGCCAGTGCTGCAAGCATCAGGGGCTCGGCGGGTAAAGGTACCACCGGTGCCTCTGCTGTCAACGGGCCCTGTACCGAGGCCTCATCGCTCGGTGGGCTGTCATCTCGCCCTACTCTAGGAACCCCAGCTGGCTGCTGTCGTCGTGCCATCCTGAAAAGGAAACAAGTGCACCATGGTCAGAACAGTATACCTGGTGAGCTGACACAAGTAATCACAAAGAAAACTTGAAACACACATGCAATCAATGTTTTCGTGCATTAAGTGGGAAATCAGAAGTCAGGGTCCTGGTGTATGGATACGTCGGCCGCCGCACCAACACTGGACTCTCTGGACTGATAACCACACTCAATACTCTAAACACTATTGCTTCACATAGAAGAAAGATCAGAGTCTGCGGTAGAACCGACCGCCTCTGATACCAATTTGTCATGACCCGTCCTCAGGGCTCGTGCCGTGACTACCCCAAGCCCGCCTTCCATAGGCCAGGGGCTGGCGACTAGCACCAAGGCGTAAATCCCAACAAAAAGGGAAGGCATTGCCTTTGAAAAGTAAACAAGCACCACAGAGTAAGCAAGCGGAAAAGTAAACACTAAGTAAAAACTGTACAAGCTGTGCTGAAAGTAAAAGGGGCCGGAAATACAAGCTCAACTGTAAAGTACAACTGAAAGGAAAAACAGCAACTGAAAAGGGAAAACTGCAGCGTCGAGTCGTCCTCTGGAAGTCCCACCTGAAGGGTGGGTACAGATAGCCTCCACTGCTCCTCGGGTCCACCTAACTGCTCCGAGTACATCCTGCCCAGTGGTCCACCTCCAGGTACTGTCCTGCTCCGCACGCCTCCTCCACGATCAGCGTTGTCCGTCGTCTGCAACCAACACCACGAAGTGCGGGCATAGCCCGTGCAGGGGTGAGTACAAGCTACTCAGTAGGGACCCCGACACCCCAGAAGGTCTCCCGAAATCCACAAAGGGTAAACCACGAAGAAGAGATACATTCACGAAGTAACATCTGACACGGCTTAGGTATATGCCCATACATATACCTAAGTCATCAATTCCCCGATCGGCTCCAACGTCCGAGCCCTAGCACAACCCAGTCCACACAGGAAAGAAAAACGCATACCCACGCAGGATAGAACAACACAATCCACAAAGGAGAGTAAACAGTAAATCCACACAGGATAGCTCAACACAATCCACAAAGGAGAGTAACACAAGATTCAGCTCACACAGGTATACTTCTTCGGATGCCGATAAAGATGATCACTGAACCATCTAAGTCGTCGGACCCACGAAGGATTGATAGGTACTAACCTTGCAGTGACCCACACAGGATCAGACCCACACAGGATCGGGCCCACACAGGACCAGGCCCACGCAGGACCTGTAGGCGCTGGCTCACATAGAACCGCTAAGTGCTGACCCACGCAGGATCGGACCCACACAGGATCGGGCCCACACAGGACCGGGCCCACGCAGGACCTGTAGCACTGATCCGCGTAGGATCGCTGAGTGCTGTAGTCGTCGTAGTCCGCTGAGGATCTCTGCACAGTCGTCGCCGCAGTCCCCTGAGTATCTCTGCACGATCGTCGTCGGAGTCCACGGAGGATCTCTTCACAGTCGTCGCCGCAGTCCACTGAGGATCTCTGCACGGTCGTCGCTGCCGAAGTATCAGTCGCAGCCAGCCTAGGGTTCCCGCACACAGCAAGCTCGTTCGGGAGGGTCCACTCCACGAGCCGAGAGTCTGATACATCAACTGACACAAAGTCCGAAGTTGATGTATCCAAAAGTTCCATATCGTCAACAGGAACTCAACGTCGCAGACGACACGTCAATCGGACGCCCGGTCTGAGAGATATTGGCATTTTCGTCCCAGGGGCCCGGTTGGTTTTTTAGGAAAAACCAACCCGACCGCACTCCACCTGCGTCCAAACCTCAGGCGGAGTATGCCAAATGATCCGTCTCACTTAGATGAATTCAACAAAGCTAACGACACGTCAATCGGACGTCCGTAGCTCAAGATATGAGCGTTTCCGCTCCGGGGGCCCGGTTGGTCTCGTGTACGAACCAACCTGGCCGAACTCAAAGTATTCCGAAACCTTGTGTGCGATATACCAAAACGACCGTCTCGACCCAAGGATCGCGTTGCCGCTGACGGCGAGTCGTTTGGAGGCACGGAGCTCAAGTTACGGGTGTTTGAACGAAAACATCCGAAGAAGGGGGGTACGGGCCCGGGCCGACCCGACCCGGGTCCGACCCGGTTGGCCCGGCTCGGCTCGGCCGAGCGGCCGAGCGCCGCGGGCATTGACCCGCGGCCTGAGGAAGTCGCGGCCCGTGTGGGCCGCGCTGGCGAACCGCGGACGCGGCTGAGCCGCGTCCCGCCTGGACGAACAGGACCCGCGCGGCCGCGGGTTTGTTGGCCACCGCGGCGGACTCGTCCGGCGGCGCGCCGGGGAGCCGCCGCCTCCGGCAGCCGGCGCCGCCACGCCGGCAACCCGCACCGCCGGCAGCTTCCGCGGGCCGCCGGCGTCGCTCCGGTGGCCCGTTTTCTTTCCCGTCTGCACCGTTGCTCCTCCCGGGATCCGTTCTTTACTACGGAATCGTCAAACGTCCGCTGCGGCACGTTCCGTCGTCGTCCGTCAAATCCACACAAAACGAAGAACGCCTGAGGGTCGTCGGGCCGTGTTCGTTTGGCCCGCACCCTCCGCGTTAGATATAAACAACCGGGAGAAAATTATTCCACACAGGAAACAACAATTTTTAATAAGATTAAAAATTGTTCACAAAAACGGTTCTTTAATTTCTTTAAGAAACATTGACGGGAATTAATTAAAAAAAGGGGTAATTCTCATAATTATAAAATCCCTACCTCGTCGATCGTCGCGCGCGGGCGTTCTTCGCGGAAAGGTTCGTCGCGGAAGAGAGGGATCGTCACGTCATCGCGGGGAGGCGTCGCGTCGTTTCGGAATCCGGCGTTGAGTCGGCGAGCTCAACGAACCAAGAACAACAGATTTAAATTATTAATATTTAAATCTGTGTTTCGTTTAAAACCAAAAGAAAAGAACTTGAGAGGAAAAATCCGACATCACTCACCTCAAACGGTCGGTGATCGGAGATCGGAGCGTGGAAGAACGTCTCGGACGGAAGCGTCGTCGATTTCCGGGTTCGGCGTTCTTCGCGTTCTTCACGTTCTTCGTGTTCTTCGCGAGGGAGAAGAAGAACAACAATCCTCTCAAACCTTCTCCAAAGATTTGGGTTGGTCTTATTTTATTAATATTCCAACACACGAAACAGGTTAAGAAACGATTGAATTAATTCATTGAATTAATTTAACGAAAGAAACAGGCCATTTAATTCACGAAAGAAACAGCCCATTTAATTCACGAAAGAAACAGCCCAATTAAATGGTCTGTTAAGAATTTAGAAAACGCGTCGGTTGACTTTCATTAAGACGGGTTTTCACGGGTGCGTTTCTAAGCGGAAAGAAACGGCGGGGCTCGTGCGGGCCCCACCTCACAAATATCCTACCAAGGGGGTAAGATATTTTTGGATAGCATCCTATCCAGTTCAACTCAGTTCAAGCCGCCTTTAAGTGGCTTCATGTGTCTTCCAAGTGGCTTAAGTGAAATAAAATAAAGTCGTCGCAAAAATTATTTTATTTCTTAACTTTAAGCCCGAAAATTAAAAACCACACCCGAGCAAACGCAACTCCAGAAGAGGCGTTTCTAAACGAATACCGGCGCTGCGATTTCATCGGTGCCCTCAGAATTTGTTTCCGGGCACCGGTTCAAAAGTTAGAAAAACCCGCTCGTCCGTTCACTGAACGTACCCGAGCCAAACTTCGGAAAATGATTCCGGGAACACCGGGCCTCGGAATCAGGCACCGTCAGAAACTACGCTCTTGTAAAATTCCAAAGAAAATTAAGAAAAAAATTTCCTTGAAATTTACGGGTCTTTACAGGTGATGCCAAAGTTGGGTGTGGTATGAGTCATGTGAATTAACTTTGTTATCGATTGCCATTACTTGGTTTGTGTAGTCTAACACATAAAGGCCGTTATATAAATGTGCCCTACCAAAACAAATGCTATCTTTATAAAAGTAGCAACATTCATTTCCAAACATGAATATGAATCCATCAGTATCTAATCTGTATATTGAAATAATTTTTTTGGTTACAGAGGGTACATAATAACATCCTTTCAAAACCAAGACTATCCTGGTAGGCAATGTGATGTGGTAGTCCCCAACATCTACAGCAGCAAGTCTGGCTCTGTTGGCTGCTCGTAGATCTATTTCCCCTCTATCAATCTTCCTGAATCTACTTGGTTCCTGTATTTGGATACAGATGTGAGCACCACAAGCAGTATCTAATACCCAATTAGTAGAAACAGATAGATTGCATTCGATAACAAACGCTCCTGAAGCTTCCCCTTGCTTCCATGGCTGGGTACATTTTTTCTTCCAGTGGCCCTTCTTGCCACATGAGAAACAAACAGCATCCTGTTCCTTTGCCTCCCCTTTGATCTTCCTTTTCTTGGAAGGCCTTGAAGAAGCTTTGGGCTTAAAGCTCTTCGCCTTCCCTTTCCTTTTAATCACCATAAGGACAGAAGGATTTTCACGCTTCATGTCATTGTCCACTTGGTGAATAAGGATAAGAAGATCAGATAGAGACTTCTCAATATTGTTCATGTTGAAATTAACAAAAAAGTTTGAGAAGCTCTAGGGGAGTGATGCGAGAATGAGATTGGTACCCAGTTCTTTAGAGAGTTTAAACCCTATAACCTCCAAGCACTCAATATATCCAATGAGCTTGACTACATGAGGCCCAGCTGGGGCACCCTCTCCAAACTTGCTCTGAAACAGAGCCTTGGAGATCTCAAACCTTTCCTGTCTTTCTCTCTCCTGGTATAAACCATGGAGGTGCTCGAGCATGCTGTAGGCATCCATGTCTTCATGAGACTTCATGAGCTCACTAGATATAGATGACAACATCAAACATTGAACGTCGAGAGCATCATTAAAATGTTGATCATAGACTAGGAAATCTTCATCACTTTCCCCTAGGGCAGGAGAATCAAGAAGTTAGGACTCCAGCACATAAAACTTTTGTTCATGGCCTAGGATAACCCGAAGGCACCTAAACCATTCCTGAAAGTTACTGCCGGTGAGGATGTTGTCTTTATCTAGAATTGATCGCAGATAAAAATTGGTTGATGTGTTTGTCATTTTAATTCTACAATTTAAAATAGCAGATTCATCAGTACTTTCTTGATTACATTTTATGAGTAATAATAAATTTTATTAAGTCTCCCACTATTTTATCAATTCCCAATGGCCCTCACCATTGAACTCGGAATGTCCAGTTGCTTTGACATTCTAATGGCAAGGATCCATATTTCCCTTCACATAACCCCAACAAGGGTTGGTCAAGCTATTTGAAGGTATTTAGGTAGGCGGGTCTTTTCCAAAAGTGAGCTTACAGTTCCTTGATCTGTTGAGTGGACTCCCCAATCCTGAAGTACTGACTTGGATTTCCTCAACTCTTGCCTCTAATATTACATCAAGTTTATCAAGGGATACTTCTCTTGATGTAATATGGTTAATTCAACCCGAAACCTTTCATAAGGGCTTCCTTTATAAAAGTAAGTGTCCCAACAAGGGTTGGTCAAACACATAGTTTTATTGAGTCTTTCCCTTAATCAAGTAACGGAATGCTTGGTATGACTTAATATGGTATTTGAGGTATTTTATTCTTTATGCATATCTTTTCATTATCACATGCTTTTTAATATTAAGTGATGCTTGCTTAAGTGATTAACCATGTTCCGATAATGTATACGCATAGACCGGTTTTTATTTTATTCCATCTTTGCATGCTTGTTCATTTTATTAATTATGTGATCGCGACAACACATGCATAATATATAAACAATGAAATCAGACAGAAATAAAATAAGATGGCATGATCATGATCTTCTATTTGGTTAGCTTATCTAGCGGTTTTGATAAGCTTACCCTGACCTAGGGAAAACACCTTGAACCTGATGGTTCGTGTTTTGCAGCTCCCACCTGTCCACCTTTGTATCTTCTAGTGTCTGTTTCGCCTCGGCTTTGGGATTTGAACCGTCTCCTCTGGCTTGGGATATCCTCCATTACATGGGTTTACATTAAAGAAACCATGGGCACGCAGGCCCTACATTTTATTGGAAGAAGGCTCGCAGGCCAACAAATTTAAATTAAATAAATTTAAATGAAACCATACACATACAAAGGGTCTTTGGTCTAGCTCATGATCATCCATAGTATGCAACGACATTTACGCATATTTAGAATTCAAATTCTTTTAATCGTTCTTTTATTTAAGATAAGACGCGCTCGAATTCAATTAATTATGATCTTATAATTAATCAATACTTTATCTTAAATTCCTTTCTGAATTTCCTTGAGATTATTCTCATCAATATTCCTTGTACGGGTCTTTGTACATTGGAGGAAACCAGGTGAAATTCCATTTCTGGAAAGTACACGGCGTGTAGTTTATAATTACACGGCGTGTATTTTTCTTTTCACCCTTTTTCCAAAGTACACGCCGGGGCATTGGCGTTTTTTTTGTACTTTGGAAATTTTAGAGTACATGGCGTGTAGATGAATCATACACGGTGTGTACTTCCTTGTTACGCGGTAACCGGCCTGGCGATCCCGTATACGCGGTACGCGACTTATATTTGTACACGGTTTCACCTGGGTCGGAACGGACTACACGGCATGTTGTTCCAACATACACGTCGTGTATTCTGGTTTCCACGCGCCCTTCTATTCTGGTCAACACGGCGTGATTAAAACTTAGGCATAATCAATTCACATGGCGTGGTTTGGCGGACCAGTGTCGGTTCGTTGAACCTAAGTACACAGCGTGTAGTTTTAATTACACATCGTGTAATCCCGTGTTGTACAGACAGAAAGAGCGGCTCCTCCGGATGAGTTCCTTGTTTTTATTTTAATCAAAATTAAAATTAAAAGTTCATTTCTGTGATATGAATCGAGTAACGAAGGAGGAAGAATAGATCTCGTTAATTCAGATTTATAGAACGATTTATTTCGAATTGAATCAAATATGAATGCATAAATTATCAACGAAAATTAAATAACTATAATAAACGTTGTAACCTTGCTCTGATTCCATTTGAAGGTTCCAGGCGCAGCGGAAGCGCGTGGGTGGATGTGCCCACTTGGCTTTTTGTCATTATAAATGATCAATCCGGGATCAATACGACGATAAATGCCAGTCTCCATGGATCGAATCATAGAAAAAGACAAAAAATATGGTTTGTCTCAGAACCACAAACAAGGATCGTTACAGGTTGATTATAATTAATTTAATTAATTATAAAGAAATACCTTTTGGTTGTTCTTTCTTCGTTGATGTTCTCAATCACATTGTCGATGTGATCCGTCATTGCGTCGCAGAAGCCAAGTGTAGACTCCCTCTAGCGGTGATCCACATGTGTACCTCGTATCTCTGGATGTTGCCAAAGGATTCTCCGGGTGCTAGCGTGGAGAATCCTTTTCTTGCGTTTTCCGCCTTATATTTTCTTGATCCGATGGAAGAGGATCTCTCTCGGTCTTGAGAGTGTTCTTGGAGGAAGAGGTTCTTTCGGCCTTGAAAGAATTCTCCAGAGATTTTGTGCACAACGATTCTCTTGTGTGTCAGAAAAGAGTTGGGGTTGTGAGGATATTTATAATCGGGTGTGTGGGGTTATAGAGTTAGGACAATAAATAAACGCGTTACGCGTTTTATTTATTTCATTGACTCTTTATTTAAAACCCCATGTCGAATAAATAATTCCTTGACATGCACCCACGCTGATTATAATAAATATCATTTAAAACAATATTATATCCTCAAAATACCAACTGGAAAAAACTATACGGCGTGTATTAATAAATACACGGTGTGTACTTGTTTTTCAATGAAAACTACACGGCGTGTACATTAAATGTACATGGCGTGTATATATTGTTTTCATTTATTCATTTCCTTTCCAAAATAAAACTACACGGCATGTAATAATAATACACGGCGTGTACTTGTTTTATTTCCTTCTTCCTCCACCATTTAAAACAACTTAGGCTTCCTTGAATAATTATTAAACAACGTACGAGAATAATCTTTATTCAACTTGAGATACTTGGATACAGTTAGTGTGTGACCCTCTAGGCCTCTTTCTCGTTGACATTAGGCGGGCTTGCCTAAAGTCCAAGATTACTGTCTAGCAACGGGTCAAGGCACCCAAGAGAAAGAAGTTGAAGCCGCATTGACGTATCACCTCATATGAACTCTTACTGTGTAATTTGATCCCTTTGTCTCAATATCTCATCAAGCAGGTTTCATGGTAGTGTCATAAAACTATATGCTTGATATGGCGTTCTTTGACAACCTGAAATAAACTCATCGTTTACACCATGGCCATGGAATTTAATGCGACAGTTCTATTTCAATCAAAGGGCCGAGATATCAACTTCCATAAATGGAAGGGACAAATCCTTCCTCGACTTATCCATTAACAACATGTCACTCGTGATGCACCCAATGTACCCTACTTCCCGCCAACTATCTGTGTGACGGTTTTCGTCAGTAAATCTAAGTGCGCGAGTCATGACATGAGTTAATGATAATCTTTCAGTATAAGGACCATTACACACGCTCGTAGATAGAAATATCTGATGACACCAAGACTTGCAGAATTACTACTGGCGGGTCTGTTCTCATAATCTCCCATCTTGGAGATTACCAAGTGAGAACTCCATGAGAGAGAGTCTCGTCTTCTTATGAGTACTCGCACATGACGGTCTGTATACTATGTGTCCTATCATAGTATGTCATCCAACAACAGAACATTATTTAAGAATATTGTTATAGAATTTCAAGGTTCTCATCATAGCGGGGATCTGTTATGACTTTATTAATGCAGCAAATATTTCAGGACATTATTATAATATAGTCATGCAGAACAATGAACAATATATAATAAGTGAACATTTATGTAATCAAAGTACAAAACAGTTGGTTCTGAGGACACCAACCCTTACAATTTTGACGCTCCTAGAGGATATGTATTGGAAAAGTCACAAAATCATTATGAACCATTATAAAGTAAAAAAAATAAAATCCCTATATGATTATATGTTGGGAAATGTGTCATGGAGAACATAGATTTAATCCTAAAAATTCATAAGTTAAAGACATAAATGTAATTTATATGTTATCCCTTTGATGTCATTGAATTATTTTTAATGTTTTTAATAGTTTGAAAATAATAATCACCACTTTTCAATTTATTCTATCCAATGATTTTAAATAGGACGAATCTGGTAAACAATCAATGTGACGGGCAATGTGATGATTACGTCAATGAGATGCCCAACACAATGGGAGAAGAAATCGCAAAAATTATTACAATAAAATATCATATGAATTAGTTTTTGAATATAATTATATATAAAAAGGATAACCCAAATCTCCTTAATAATGAAAAATATTCAATTGAGTCCTTTATGGGACAAAGGCCTCCTAATTTCAATGGATCAAATGATCACTTAATCATGGAATAATGGATCAAATCCCTTGAGAAGATAATCTCTATCCTTCAATGATATGAGAATGATAATTTCATACTGGTTGTCTATCATATAATGGTTGAAGTTTATAAATGTTGGACATTTATCAAGAATACAAATCCTGATTAATAGATCAAAGCGATGGGGTGGAAGGAAATTCTGAAAAAATGATAAATATTCTCCTCACAAACTCGGACTTAAAATAGAAAGGGACTTACTTTCCCTAAAAAATATGCAATGAATATCTCTTTACATATGAGGAAAATTTCAAAAGACATTCATGATACACCTCCAACATTATGATTACCCCTGAATGAAAGGTTCACAGCTTCTTTGGTGGGATAAAATCTAGTATACAAAAAGAAAAGGTGATTCGAGACTTTTATAACTATGATGAAATTGTCTGATGTTCTCTCAGTGTTGAAATATATATTGGAGAATTTGAAGGGTATAATAAGGATAATAATCAGAAATTGGGGTTTAATCATGGTGGTCTTAAGGATAAATCTAATGGAGCCACGAAATTTCAATATCTCACATGACAAAGGTGCGAAAAAACCACCCCAAAAATTTCATAAGTTGAAAGAGGAAATGAATTAATGTCAGAAGAAAGGACACCTAGCTGCTGATTTCCAGCAAATAAAAACCTAAAAATTTGATGGAGGAAAGTAATTCTCTGTTAAACCCTCATCAAATTGTTCATTACTACAACTATAAGTAAATAGGGAGCTTTTTAATCAATTCCCCGAGATAAGGGTTTCTAGAGACAAACAACAACCTCCATTGCAGCAAGGGAAGTATTTTTCCATCACAACTAATGAGGTGGATCATGAAAATGAATTGGTAATAGGTACACTAGTTATTTATTTAATAATATAGAACATAATTTTTATTTATTTTTCAATATATTCCTTCATATAAGGAAATTTTAGTATAACAATTCAAACACCACCAAAAAACATGGAATTAGAGTTGTTAGTTAAAATAGAAAATGGGGAAATTATTAAATCCCAAGTATATGACTACAACCCTATCAAAATATTTGGGATGAACTTCCAAGTTAACCTTATCATACTCCCTTTAGTGGAATTTGATGCAATTCTGGGTATGGATGATCTTTCCCTATATAGATCCAACATAAACTACAGTGATAAGAAAATCACTCTTCGTATCTTGAATCAACGCACAATTCATTATATATTCATAGAGGAGGATGAATCTTATTTAGAAACAACATATCTAAAATGGATATTATTTCACTATAAGAAAGCATATATTTCTTAAATTGTTGAGTCTAAGAATTAATCATCCTTGAAGGCATGCCCATTGTGAGGGAATATACTGATGTGTTTCATAAGCAGTTTCCTAGCCTTCCTCCTATCCAAGAGGATAAAAATTAAATCAATATTATACCTAGGGTGTTACTTTAATTTTATAATCTATACATAATGTACATTGAGGAACTTTAGGAGATTAATAAACAACTACAGGATGATCTGGATAAAGGATTCATATTGTCAAGTGCTTCACCATGGGGTGTACCAATTCTCCTCATCAAGAAGAAGTATGGGTCAATGCTCCTTTACATTAACTATCATTAGACCAAAAATATCATGATAAATAATATGTATCATATAAAATAGATAGGTGACTTGTTCGATAAACTATATGGAGAATAATTCATCTCTAAGGGGTATCTGTGGTTAGGATATTACCAATTAGGGGTAAATGAGGAGGATTTACCTAAGGCTACTTTTCATAAAGGGTATAGGAACTATGAGTTCATAGTAATTACATTTTGAATCACTAATTCTCTATTAATATTCACGTACTAAATAAATATATTATTTAGAGATTGCATAAAAAAATTTGTAGTATTTATAGATGATATTATAATATACTCCAACCCTAATGAGGAGCATGAGGAGAATCTGAGAACCTTTCTAAAGACCTTGAAAAAAGAGGAGATTTATTTATAGTACATCAAATGTGTGTTCTGGTTGGAGTAATTATCATTATTGGGACATATCATCTCAAAAAATAGGATACCTATAGACACTTAAAAATTTGAGGCACTTGAAGGATGGATGAGGTCAACATCTATGACATATATCCATAGTTTCCTTGGATTATCTAGGTAATATCGGTGATTTTTTATAAATTTTTATTGATTTTAAAACCCTAAAACATGGATAACTCAGAAGTGAGTGATATTTTATTATAATTATGAATTATAAAAGAGATTAAAATAGTTGAAAATGGTTTTTATCACTATACTTGTGCTCACATTACCCACAAGTGGAGTGATTTTATAAAAACCCTTATCTTTATTAAACAAATATATATGATTTTATTACAAAAAAATTACACTTAATATATCCCAAAATATATATAATTATATTGTATTTGGAAACTGAGTACAATAAATTTCAAATTAAATATTAATTACAAAAACATTATTAAAATCTTATTTAACATTCTCGATCTTAAAACTACATTGGATAACCTAGGAATATACATATGAATGGGGTGGTTCGTAAATCCAAGTATGGGAATAAAAATTTCATAACAAGAATATAATAATACATGTTATATGATTCAAATTAATAAGGCATAATGGAACATGAATAATAATACATGATATAGAGTGATAATCAATGAATGGGAAATGTGGGAAAATCTTAAAACATTGCACCATATGTCAAGGATAAACCACCTAGAATTGAGGGTGGGAAAATTTCTATAAAGGAATCATGTGAACCACTATCCCAATATGACTTATCATAATACTAAATATAAACCAATTCATTTGAGTCCTATCAGGTCGCACGATTAATAATCATTTCATTCTCATACTTAAGAGTGCCACATAGATCATTTAACATGGATTGAATCAACATAAAAAATTTTCAGTGATCAAGGAATCGAGAATACATACATGTATGTCTCCAATAAAAAATTATATGTGCATAAAGGTAAATACCATTGATATAAAAATTGGTATGGTATTCAATACACAATTATTTTGGCATAGAAAATCGTGAAGTAATTTCGCCAGCATAACGACGAAGTATAGAAATTAAAAGAATAGTTTGAAGAGATACAAAGGTATCTCTAATAATATATAAATAAAATGGAATTTCATAGAGAAATGTAACGATATTCCCCAAAACAAGGAATCATAAATATAAGCCGTATCATAATAAATGGACATGAAGAACGAGGAGAATGGAAAGAACCCATAAAAATTTTCTTCATGGTAACGGTTGTGGATAAAAGTTAATAGGAGGGATAAATGAGATTTAAAGAGGCTCTAATGATTTATAAATAAAATATAAATTTTTGGGGATATGTAATAACATATCGCAACATAATAAAATGGAAAATAAAATATATAACATTAAAAGGAGTGCTTCATAAAAGATGAGATTGGATGATGAGGTTCCCTTAAATAATTTCAGCATAGTGACGACTTTGGTAAACGTAAAAATGATAGTTGTCAAATTATTTCTCATTAAAATAAGATTACTTTTATATTAAAATATTTTATATAAATAAAATATATAATAAAATTTTCAATTAATAAAATAAATTCCAAAGAAGGTTTTTGAATATGAAACAAGGAGTGGAACGTGGGGATACCTTATAAAATTTCGGCATATTTATGGTGTAAATAAATGTAAAAATGAGAAAGTATATATAATATATCATTAATATAATCTAAATTGGATAATAAGAGAATTATAGAAGATGAATTACAAAATAACAAATTGAAATTATAAAGACTAATTTCAGAGAAGATTCCTGAATAGAAAGAAGGAGAGGAGAGTGAGGATCCCTTACTTGAATGTGTGCCTCCAAGGCTTGGGAGGGATTATTCAGTTCTTAGGGGTGACATGAGATAAAATAGGGTGTATCTATAAGTGTTTTTGCATTATCTAAAGAGTTTTATTAAATAGAAATGGATGCTCGGGTGAGTTTGTAGAAGAAATGAGTGGGATATCTTTATTATTTTTGTTTTGGACACTACATAATAAAATATTAATAACCAAAAATCATACAATGTTTTTTAAAATATTTTTTGAAAAGGGAAAGTGTATTACATTATATTATTATTTAATGGGACAATGATATTAAAATAATTCCCTTTCTTACGTGCATGTGGGTCACACTCTCAAAAAAATGATTTTAAAATCATAAAATATAGTGTAAGTCGTTGAGGATTCATTAAGGCTTTATAAAATAAAATAAAATAAACATAAACATAAAATTACCTTATTTTAAAGTGAAAACGCATATTTTTTCGTGGGTCTCATTTATGTTACTTATTACATCACTTTTGGTTCATTTTGATGTCATAAAATACAATGTTTATTTATACAATATTTAATTTGTACCTGAAAATATAAATATCTTAGATAATTATGAAAAAATAACCATTAGATAATTTCTACATCCTTATTCCAAAAAATAGATTCATTTTATCTAAATAATTTTCTAAATATATGAATTTCTACTTTTGAAATAAAAAATTAAATTTATTGTAAATGACAGATTTGGACAATAATCATTTTTGAACCCTAATAATAATTACATTTGACTTCATTAAAATTATTTGATAGTTTATATTTGATAAATATTATTTAATAATATTATTATAGTAAAATATTTTTTATTTCAAAAATATATATATTTATAAACTCATTAATTGAATTATAATATTAATCAAAAATTTATTTTTTGCTTTAAAAATCATTTACAGAGTAAAAAATAATATGATTAAAATATATTCATAATTATATAAAAAATAATTTAAATATTCAAATTTCTAGGTTTTTGATACATATCTATTAAATTCACCAGAATATTCCCTAAGAGTAAAGTGTGTGATGGTGAAGCTTTCATTGGGTCGTTCAGCGAACATGGATTAGGTTGTGACCTCGATAAGCTTGAACATCCCCAGTAAATGATTTCACTCATTCTTAAGATGATGGATCATGGATTTGGATTTGTATAGGGAAAATACTATAAATTCTATCTCCCTCGAAAGCTCCAATAAATGGGCTTTATATGGTACAATCCTACTAATTAAGGATATCACTACCTCTGCCTGTGTCAAATGGATTTGTTAAAACCCTATATTTATACAGGTCATTTGATCACTATTAAACAACTATATTATCAATGGTAAAGATACCAAAAGTTCATTCAAATACAATTGGATATAATAAAACAAATTAATTAAATGTGTTTTCTATAACCATATAATATAACAAGACATTTAATAAAATTAAAAGTGTAATTTTATTTATGATAATTTGGCCCATTACATTCTTACCCAATTTAGTAATTTCTTCTTCAAAATTTCCTTTCCCACACTAAAAATAATCTGGATAACTCTAATTCATCACCTTCTCTGGTTCTGACATTGCTTCTTCAAACTTGTGGTTTCTCTACAACACTTCCACCCAGTTCATTTTCTTCATATGTAGATCTTGGTATCTACGATATAATATCTTCAATATCTACTCTTCATAGGAAATATCATTCTCCAAAAGGTACCAACTCTAGATTTAGTACCTTTGATGTGTCAGGTATTTACTTCTTCAAGAGTGATACATAAAACACATCATTAAATTTGGATAGGTTAGCTGGTAGTACAAGTCGATTGTCCACCACTCTAATGAAATCAAGGGTATCAAAGGGGACTCTGTATCTTGGACTAATCTTTACCTCCTTTCCAAATATCATCAATTTATTCTATGTAGATATGTAGATTAATAACATGTATCCAACATCAAAATCTAGTTCATATTGGTGATTTTTAGCAGAGCTCTTTTTTCGACTCTTTGCGGTCTTGATGTTCTGCTGAATTGTCTTAACCTTTTTCACCATTTCCTCTACTATTTCAGGACCGAGTAGTTTTTGTTCTCCAAATTTATCTGAGCATACAGGTTTCTTACACCACATCCAATAAAGGGATACATTGGGATACATTGGGATGCTAGAGTGGAAACTTTTTTTGTAAGATAACTCGATTAAATGAAGATGTGTTATCCCATCCACCATTGAAGTTAATAAAACATTCTCTCAAAATGTCCTCATGTTTCTAGATATTCCTCTCTGATTTTCCATCAAATTTAGGGTGATATATTTTTTTGATGTTCAAATTAGTGTTTACAATAGGATGAATACTTTTAAAGAACTTGTGGGTTTAATCTTGGATCTCGATTAGATACAATTGATAGTGGTACTCCATGATTCTTAACCACTTCCCTAATGTATATCTATGAAAATAAATCAAGTGAGAATTCCTCTCATATCGAAATTAAGTATGCAGTCTTTGTAAGACGATCCACCATAATCCATATATCATTATTCCATACTGATGTATTTTGAAGGTAAGTGACAATGTCCGTAGTGATGTTTTCTCATTTCTATTTAAGTATGTCTAATGATTGCATCATCCCCTTGGATTTCTGCCTTTCTACTTTCAATTTTTGACATACAAGACAACTAAATATATATTCTATGATCTCCTTCTTCGTATTGTCCCACCAATTGTGTTCATGGATATGTCAGTACATATTTTAGCTTCATATGTCGATGGAGAAGGTTGATCTATGTGTGTCATCCAATAACTACTTATTTAACTTTGGATGTCATGGTAAACCTATTCTTGACCCAAATCATTCAACATCTATATCATTAACATTGAACTCTGAGGATTTCCTTTTCCTTATAGATTCCACTTTCTTCTAAATTCCAACATCAACTCTTTGATCATCCTTTAACCTTTTCTGAAGAGATAGTAGATAAATAATTTGTGAAAGGATTGATGATGTTCTTTCCTTTATGAGTCTCATGTCCATCATCTTTAACTCAAAGAAGATCAGATCCTTCTCAATTACCATCGATGACAGAATTTCTAGATCCTTTATACATAGTTAATCTACCACTTTATTAGATTTTTGAAGATGGTACTGAATTGAGAAGTCAAATTCTTTGATAATATTTAACCTTATTCGTTGTTTCATATTCATCTTTTTCTATGAAAATATATAAATGTGACTTTGTTGATATGTATATATTTTAAACTTCACCCAAATGATATAATGTCACCAAATTTTCAATTTTAATATCACTGTATCCCACTCTAGATCATGTGTTGGGTATTTCTATTCAGGAAAAATCAACTGCCTTGAAGAATTGTAAATTACTTTGTCATTTTTCATCAACACATATCCCAGGCCCATCTTTGAAGCATTACTTAATACCAAGAAAATCTTGACTCTTGTGGATAGAGTGATCACAATCATAGTTATAAGACTCCTTTTCAAATCCTTTAATATTTATTATCATTCATCATTCTAGGATTATATGACTCCCTTCCGAGTTAGTTTGGATAGAGGGTTTGACAATAGTGATAAATTTCTCACAAATCGATGATAAAACCCTTTTAACTGAAGGAAGTTATGGATATATTTCACATATATTGGCCTCCACCATCCTTCAATTGATTCAATTTTCAATGTTTCTACAGATATATCATTTCATCTGATGATATTCCCCACGAAAGATAATTCCCTCAACCAAAACTCACATTTGATGTTCTTGGCATAAATATTTTCCTTTCACAAGGTATTTTTCATAGTATTAAAATTCTCCTCAAGATACTCATTAATTTTTGAGAATATTAGAATATCATCTATAAATAATACAAATAATTTTTTGAGTTAATCTATAAATAAACAATTCATTAGGTCTACGAAGATTGTTGAATCAATAGAGAGTTTGAAAGGCATTACTATAAATTCATAGTGATCGTACCTTATACGAAAATAAATCTTGCGGATATCCTCCTTATTCACCCTAACATGGAAATATCTTGACCATAGATCCACCTTGGAAAAGTGTTTTTCTCCATTTTGTTGGTTGACGAATTCTCCAATCCAAGGAAGAGGATACTTTTTCTTTATCGTGATCTTGTAAAGCTCACGATAATCGATGCCAAGGCGCATTGACCCATCCTTCTTCTTGAAAAAAAGGATTGGTGTACCAAATTTTGAAGCACTTAGGTATATAAAACCTTAATCAAGATTATACAATAGTTTTTTCATCAGCTCCTCATGTTACACAACAACTATTTTACACAGTCTTGGATAATGGTAACACTCTAGGTATAAGCTCAATCGAAAATTCAATGTCTCAGCTAAGAGGAAGATTGGGTAATTACCTAAGAAACACATCTGTGTATTACCTCACAATGTTCATGTCTTCAAGGATGATTTTTTCGTTATACCCAATCATTTTTGTTATATACACTTTCTCATAGAAAAGTATTATCATTTCTTGTGTAGATAGTTCTAAAGAGGATTCATCCTTCTCATTGCATTTATACAGAAACTGAGAACGATTCACAATACATAGAGTGATTTCCTTCCCATGGTAATTTATTTTGGATCTATATGGGTAAATCTAATCCATTCCCAGAATTGCATAAAATTATACAAAAGGCATTATGAAAAGGATTTTTGGTAAGTTCATCCCACAAACATTAATATGGCGAGTAGTTATACAATTGGAATGTAATTATTTCTTGATTTTCTGTTTTCACCGACATCTATTCTTCCATTATTTCTGGTGGTGTATGACTAGTTCTTCTAAAATTTTGTGATATATAGAAATTCATAGAACCCAAATAAAAAATTACATTCTCTATTCTTGAATAAATAACCAAAATAATTGTCACCACATCATTGTTAGGATTTACTTTGGCTGCAGTGATGGAAAAATATATGCCTTGATACATTGGAGGTTGTTTGTTGTCTCAAAAGAACCCTTGGAATAGTGAATTGTTTTGAAAAGTGATCTGGTTCATTATAGTTGTAGAAATGAACAATACACTAAGGTTTAAACAAAGAATTATTTTCCTCCACCATAGTAGAAGGTTTCTCCTAGCAGAAATCAGTGGTTATATTCCCTTCGTTCCCGCACCAAAATCATTTCATCATCCCCTTCAATAAATATCCAAGATGCTTATTTATAAACCATTCGAATGTGGGATGTTGAAATTTATTGCCACCATTAGATCTCTCTATCCAAATACCATAATTGATATCCACTTTTTTATTCTTATCCCCATGATACACATGATATTCTCCAATCTATATTTCAACTTTGAGTCCACATGAGACAATTTCCTCTAGGATATCAAAGTCAAGGATCGCCATGGCATTCAGTGGGCTAGGTTTTATCCCTCCAAAGAAGTAATAAACCTTGAACTCAAGGGTAATGACAAATATAGAGCCATATCGTTTAGGCATTTTGATGTTTTCCTCATAAAACATGATAGATTCATCGTCAGTTTTTCTTTAGGGAATGGATGTCCATTTAAATTTTAATTCGAAGAGTGTGAGTAAAATATTTGTCATTTTTTTTCACAAATCCATCTACCCCATTACATCAATTTCATCCTCAGGATTCATATTTTTTATCAATGTCAATAATTTATCGACTTAACCCTCTATATGATAAATAACCAAAAGAACCTTGTTTTATTGAAGGAATTTAAGGATGGAGAATATCTTTTAAATGGAGTTGATCTATTGTTCAGTGATTAAAGGATCATATTATCCATTGAATATAGGAGGCCTTTTTTAAATGAATCTCTTGATTACAACTTGTTATATTTTGGGGGGATTTGGACAATCTTTCTAGCCTAGGTTTCTATTCAAAACCTAAGTCATATAAGAGATTAACATCATGAAGTGTCTGATTCCAACTCCCATAAGGATTGGCATTTCATTGAGGTTGTCATCACATTTATCTTCGCATTTATTGTTTACTCGATTCCACATATTTAAGGACATTGGATAAAATTATAAGAATATTAAGTTATGAATATATTTGACTTTTAAACATGGAAATGGGAAATAATGACATTGAAGGGATAACTTTTAACTTACTTGTATTTCATTGATTTATGGATTTCTAGGTTGTAGTCTTTGTTGTCTATGATCAATTTATTAACATATTATCTTTTGTAAATTTTTTTACTCCTTTAATAATGGTTCTAAATTTTCTTATGAATTGAAAAAATAATATCTCTTGGGAAGGTCAAATTAGGTGCACAGTAAGGCTTATTTTCATGTACCAGGGTACCCCGAGTCAAGAACAAAACACCTTGTTAGAGTTGTTACTACTACATAAATATGTGATACAACTATGTAAACTTTTAGTATTTGTAAAGCTATATATTTTCTGGAAAATACATATACACCATACTCATTAAAATGTTAGGGATGTATTCATATACTTAGACTTATCTCTATGTATTTTTATAGAGTTTTTTAATCCTAATCCTGACAATAACTAAAATTTTCCTCTGATACCAACTATAACAACCATAATCTTTATATAACATTTAAACATGGTTTATTAAATAAAATTACACGTAATAAAACCTGAATTATTGATATGTATAGTGTATTTGGGAATTAGTTACATTACAACTTTAAAGATGAATTACAACATCATTATTGAAAGCTTTTTGAACAAAATTGAGCTTAAAACTGCATTGGATAACCTGGGGAAATAAATAACAATAAGGTGGGACATAAATCCCATTAAGGTAATAATCCTATATTAACATGAAGGTAATGATACCTGATTAATAAGGCATATCAATGTGGCGTAAAATAACCTGAATAACAGGGCATTATATTTCAAGATAAGCATAACATTGGAAATATGGAAACAACTTAAAACACTGCATCATAGGTCAAGGATAAACCGCCGAAAATTCATGGTGTAAAAAAGTCTCATAATAGAGTAAGGTACACATTAGACCCAACATGACATATCATGATACTAAACATTTCCCAATTCTTTGGAGTGCTATTAGGTTTCCCCCTTCATAATCTTTTCATTCTCAGGATTAAGTGTCCACAATGATCATAGAACATGGATTCATTCAACATCATAATTTATTACACAATAAAGTATTATATAACAAATATATGTATGTATCCAATAAATAATTATATGTGATTAAATTTTTATACCCTAGATAAAAAATGGTTATGGTATTGACTATATAATGTTTTTGGCATGTAAAATCGTGGTGCAATTTCTACAGCATAACCACATCACATAAAAATTCATAAAATGGGTTTATGTGAGATAAAGGGTTCTCTAATAATTTATAAATGGAATGGAAATTAATTAGGACATGTAAATATATTATTAAACATATTTAATCAAAAATAGAAGGTGTAACATAATAAATAAACTTGAATAAATAGGAGAAAGGAAAGAACCCTTACAAAGTTTTGGCATGGTAGAGGGTGTGCGTAAGGGTTCATGGGAGGGGAAAATGAGTGTGAAATAGGATCTCATAATTTATAAATAAAAATTTCTGTAAGGGGGTATAGGAAAAAATATCCCAATATAATAAAATATAAATTAAAATACATAACATTAAAATGAGTGCTTGATAAAAGTTTGAAGTGGAAGATGGGGTTCCCTTACGGAATTTATGCATAGTAACGACTTAGGTAAAGGTAATAATGATAGATGGTAAATGATATATCATTAAAATAACATCATTTTATTAGTAAAAAATGATTTTAAATAAATATTATAATAAAAAATCAATAAATAAAACAAATTCCAAAGAAAGTTCTTGAATTTGGAAGGAGAGGAAGGTTAGGATCTCTTACAGAATTTTTGCATATTAAAAGCCTATATAAATGTAAAAAATAAAGATAATATATAATATATCATAAAAATAAAATAAATTTTTAATTTAGATAATAGTATTAAATTAATTAAAATAAAACCAATTGAAATTATAATGAATAATTTCAAAGATGATTCTTGAATTGAAAGAATGAGAGGGAGGTGAGGGTCTCTTATGTGAATGTCTGAATCTGTTGCATGGGAGGGTCATCTTGAGATCCTGGCGTCTCCTTGGTAGGAATCTAGGGTGTTGGGGGAAGATTTTGGTAGTTCTAAAAATATTATCAGTTAATGAAAATGGGAGCATGGGTGGGTTTATGTAGGAAATAAGGGGAATTTCTTCATTATTTTGGTTTTGGACACTAAATAATAAAATATTGAAAGCTATTAACCACCCCATGGTATTTCACATAGTTTAAGAAAAAATTGAGTTTTATAAATTATTTTATAATTACAAGGGCCAATGATAATAAAATAATTCCCTTTATTTGTGTAGGTGAGCCAAACTGTCAAAGAAATTAATTTCAAATGCTAATATATATTATAAGTCATAGAGGCTTCATTGAGTATTAATAAAACTATTAAAATATACATACAATTACATTATTTTAAAGGGAAAATAAATATTTTATGTTTAACCCATTTTAGGTTACTTTTTAAATAAATTTTGGGTCATTTTGAGGTCATAAAACACAATTTTTATATATAAGGTATTTATTTTTTTCAAGAAAAATCTACAGTCTTAGAAAATTATGAAAAAATTAACCATTGGATTTTTTTGACTTCTGAATTCAAAAGATAATATTTATTTTATCTGAATAATTATCCAAATTTGTGATTTATTAATTTTAAAATAAAAATTGACATTTATTGAAAATAGTAGGTTTTTTACAACAACAGTTTTCAATCCCTAATAAATATTACATTTGACTTCATAAAAATTATGTGATAATTTATATATGATAAATATTTTTTAGTAATAATATTCTAAAACAAATAATTTAAAAATCTATTAATTCATAAATTCATTATTTGAATTTTAATATTAGTTAGAAATATAAATTTTTCTTTAAAAATCATTTAAAAAGTAAAACTAATAGGATGAAAAAATATTCATAATTTTATAAAAAATAATTTAAATATCCCTATTACTAGGTTATTAATACATATTCCTTTAATACAATAGAATATTCAGAAATATTTGGGTGTGTGACGGCGGGGCTGTCAAGGGGCCATTAAGTGGATATGGTTTAGGTTATGATCTCGATGAATTTGATCTTCTTCTGTAAATAGTTTCTCTCATAATTAAGTTGTTGGATCTTGGCTTGGTTTTGGTCTATAGAAAATTCCACATATTCTATCTCCATAAAAATATCCAATTAATGGAATTCATAGGGTTCAATCCTATTGATTGTGACTATCAATACATTTTTCTATGTCAACGGATTTGTTAAAACCATATATTTATACAAGTCATATGATTACTATTCGACAACTACATTATCAAAAGTAAAGATACATAACAGTCATTAAAATACAATTTTATATAATAAAACAAAATAATTTCATGTGTTTTCTATAAATATATTATATAATAAGACATTTATATGAATAAAAATGGGGGTTTTATAACAGTTTGGTTCGTTATAGCTTTACATGGAATTCAATGACTCTATGAAGAAGAGATTGGGGTGTGTGTTATTGTAAAATGAAAAATTCATAGTATATGATTCAAGGAATTTGAAATTTAATGAATCTAACAACCCAATTCATGATCTTGAGTTGTTTGTAGGGATCTTCTCTTCAAAAATATGGTGGCATTATCTCTCTGGGGAGAAGTGTAAAATATATACAAATCACAAAAGAATAAAGTTTATATTCATACAGAAAGAGATGAATATTCTAAAATGAGGTTGGTAAGAGAAGATAAAGGATTATGAATTCTTAATATACTATCATCCTACTAAAGAGATTAAAGTGGTAGTCACTATAAGTAGAAAATATCCTTAAATTTTATCATTGATGAGAATTGAGAAGGATCTGGTCCTTTTAGGCATGAAGATGATAGACATGTGAATCATAAATAAAAGAAAATAATCAGTCCTTTCACAATTGATTTCTCAACCGTCTATTTTGTAAAAGACAAATAATGCTCAAATAGTTGATGTGGAAATTCAGAAGAAAGTGGAAACTATAATAAAAGGTAAATCCTCAAAGTTCAATGTTAATGAAGAAGGACTTGGGAGATTTTGGTTAAGACTATGTATACCATCGAATCCTGATTTAATGGAGTTTTTGGATTATGAACATAGATCAACCTTCTTCGTCAATCTAGGAAGAAAAAGGATGTATTGAGATCTCTAAGAACACTATCGGATGGACAATATGAAGAAGAATATCACAAAATATATATCAAGATGTTTTTTATGTCATTAAGTTACATGGAAAAGGTAAAATCCAAGTGGATGATTAAACCATTACCCACACCTATATAGATATTGCAAAACATCACCTTGTACTTAATCACTGGTCTTATAAATACATCAAGGAGGAATAATTCTATATGAGTTGTATTAGATTGGAATACAAATACTGTGCACTTAATTGAGATTCAAGAATATTTCTCAATGAATCAACTTGCATGTATATACATCCGAGATGTGTTGCGGCATCATGGTGTACCACTATCGATGGTATCTTATAAAAATTTTAGATTCACCTCCATGTTCTGTAAAATTATCCTATGTTCTCTAAACACTATGTTGAACATCATTTTGTTTTATCATCCTCAAAATGATGTCCTATCTGAGTGGATAATTCAAACACAAGAATACATGTTAAGAGCATGATTTATAGACTTCAAAGAATGATAGGAAAAATATCTTACTCTAGATGAGACCTCTATAATAAAAATTTCCACTCATTCAATCAAATGGATCCCTATAAATCCCTATATGTTAAGTGATGAAAAACACATGCATGTTGGTATGATATTGTGAAATTAAAACTTCTAGGTCCAGAAATGGTAGATGAAGTAGTGGAAAAGGATTAGACGATTCCATAAAAAATCAAGGATAATCAGAGATGATAGAAGCTATATGATGAGAACCATCAATGAGACCTTGAGTTTGATGTTGGAGACATTGAATTCATATGAATATCTCCATGTACAAACTTGGAGAGATTTTGTAAGAAGAGAAATATTTGTTCAATATACATCGACGTCTTTGATATATTTGATCGTATCAGAGTAGTGGCCTACCAACTTGCACTAACACATAACCTATCTTAATTATATGATGTTTTACTTGAATTCCTATTGAAAAAGTACATACTATACCCCCTATGTGTACTCAATCTAGATGTGGTACCACTATATAATGACCTTTCATTTTTGGAGAAGTTGATGAAGATCTTAGATCATAGAGAGAATGTTCTAAAAAATAATACAATGCACCTCATCAAATAGTTATAGAGAAACCATGAGGATTAGAAGGAGTCATGGGAGCTGAAGTATTTTATGAAACAAAGTTACCCTCATTTATTTTAGTGTGGTAAATGAGAAATTTGATGGTAATATTTATTAAGGGGGGAAGATTGTAAGGACATTCACTATTATAAATAAAATATACCTTGTGGTTTTAATTAAAGGTCTTATTATGTAATATATTTATTGAAAATATATACACATATTTGGTTTTATAATATTCTAAAAGACCATTAAAGTATCATTACCATTGATAATATTGACATTGAATAGTGATAACGTGTTTAGTATAAATAGAGGGTTTTAACAAATCCAATTGACATAGAAAAAGGAAGTGATGGCCTCACCCATTAGGATAATACCCTATGAATCCCATTTATCATATCTTCCAAGGGAGATAGTTTCACTGAACTTTTCCCTAGAAAAATCCAAAGTTGATATCCAATAACTTAATCATGAGTGAAACCATTTACAAGATAAGATCAAGGTCATTGAGATCACGACCCAAACCATTTATTCCAAACAACCACCAAAATACCCTAGAGATATGAGTATATTGGTTTTTTTATATAAACCATTATATATATTTCATCCTATTATGGTTATATTATAAATTATTTTTATTTAGATATTATAAATCACAAATAATATTTTCATGTAATATTCAAATTCAATTAAGGAATTTATTTTTTTAAATCATTAGATTTTTGAAATAAATAAATTTTTAGTAAAATATTTTTATTAAATAATATTTATTAAATATAAATAATCAAATAATTTTTATGAAGTCATATTTAATTTTTTATAAGGGATTGTAAACTGTTATGGTCATAAAACCCATCATTTCTTGATTAATGTCGATTTTATTTTAAAAGTTAAAATATTAATATATTTAGAGAGTTATTTTGATATAATGAATTTTAATTTTAATATTATAATGTTGAAATTATCCAATAGTGAATTATTCATAATTTTCTGAGAGTTGAATTTTTGGTTAAAAATTAAATATCGTATAAATATACTTCGTGTATTATGATTTCATAATGGCCCAAAAGTGACATAATAAATACAATAAAAGGTATCCACAAAAAAATATATGTTATATATTTATAATAATGATATATTATGTTTATTTTATTAATTTTTTAAAACCATTATAAATCCTCTAAAATAATTAATATATATTAAGGTTTTAAATTCAATTCTTATATAGTATGAATCACCTCAACATAATCATAGGATTTTTTTTATTTTGGTTGGACCTAGGCCTTATAAAACAATGGAATTTACTTCCATTTTGTAGAAACCATAGCCAAAAATCATAGTATATTTTGTGGTTTTTTTTATTTTTTATATAGAGTCCAAAAATAATGTTTTGGAAATGATAAAGAAATCCACAATCATTTTCTATATAAAACCAGTGATTCTCTAACTTCCCTCCACTCAAAAACCTTGTATCACTTCCTTAATCTAATCTAACATATCTATAGTCCTCCTGTGGTTCCTTAATTCTCTCAAGAATACCCTCCCAAACATTTGGAGCAACACACTCAAGTAATACATCCTGACCTTCTCCGCTTCATTCATAATTCATTATTATCTTATGCCTTCTATTTATAATTAATAGTTTTTGGATATGTATTTACAAGTCCCTAATATTTTTCTATTTTATGTTAAAATGATGAGATACATGTTTACCTCTCGTCAACCCATTCTATGATGTTTTATACGACATTGTTATGCTACTGAAATTTCATTATAATTTTCCATGACAAAATAATTGTGTAGTGAATACCATACACCTTTACTATTAAGTTTATTCACCTGTATACACTTGTAAATATTTTATTGGGTATATACATGTATGAGTTCCACACCCCTTGATCATGGAATAAAATATGATAGTGTATAACCCATGTTATATGATCTTTTTGGCACACTTATTCATGAAAATGAAATAAAAGTAACGGGTGTGCGTGAAATTATATAGCACTCCAATGCATTGGGAAATATTTAGTTCAAGGAGACGTTCTGTTATGATAGTGAGTGAACCTGATTCCTGTGTGATACTTTTTCCCTTATGATTTATTTGAAGTAATCCTTGACCTATGTTTATGATGTACTGTTATGATTTGTTCCCACATTTCCCATGTTATGAATATCATGTTATATCATGACTTATTGTTCATGTTCATTTTATTCCCCATTTATATGCCTATTGTCTAAAAAAATTTCATTATGCCATTATAATTCCCTTATTGGCCTTTATATCAAAACCATTTCTTATGTAAGGCCCCATGTTATTAAATTTAGTTTTAAAATCCATGGAATATTATGATAATTCTATTGGTGTTTTCAATAAAGATGATGTATTTAATGTTTTAAGTTGTTATGGAATATACCTAATTCCGAAAGACACAAGAATTATTGACTTTATGGGTTTTATTATGATTAATCTTATGTAATAAATCATGCATTAGTGTAAAATAAATAAGGGTGTGGTTATAAATTATCATCTAAATTTGAATTTCCATTAAAGTGATTGAAAGTGAATTATTATAATATTTTTTTCAGAAAAGTTATTTATGACTTTTTTCAAAAAAAAATTGTTAAAGGAACCTTTTATTAAATTTATCGCCCAAGTGACATTTCCTATAGTCATGAATATTATTTTATTTGAACCATACTTTACTAGCATCAATTTTTATTTTCAAATAATTTTTTTTCTCAATCTTCTATAATTATTAAATTTAGATGATACAAAAGCAAAATTATATTTTCCTATGTTTTCAATGAAATTTTCAAATACCCTTTTAAAGTTATTTTTCATCTATATATATATCCTTTAGTGTTTTTATGATTCATTGGGGATATGGACTAATGATACCTAAATGTTATTTATCTATATGTATTATGATTATGTGATGATGAATTGATTATTTAACCCACTACATTTCCATGATATATGATATATTGTAATGATGAATGTTTATATGATCTAATGTCCACATATGTATGGTTTCCATTAAATGACAGCTGGACCTAGAATTATATAGACCTCAAATGCATTGGTTAATTATTGATATGTCATAATATAATATGAAAAGGGATAGTGAGGGACCAATTCCAAAATGAAAAGAGTTTTGGGAGTGAAACCAATACATTATTGGTCTTTGAACACAATGTGTTTATCATATTGGAAGCATGCCTTGTGTAATTACGTGATTTTATTTTCTTATGATCATGCTATAATTATAATGACATGTTATTTTTATTTTGATATTCTCTCTTGGATCATGATTGAGTGATGATGATTCCTCACCCTTATGAATTGTGTCTTTTGAAATGATATATTTTTATTCCAGGACACAATATTTATGATCTATGACTACTTTTGTATGTGATTCATATGTTAGGATTATTCTCTCACACACTTATTCTTATGTTACGCTTGTATATAATCATCGATTGATATCTCCAGCATTTAACCTCATAGAGTAACTATCATCCTCCTTCATTATGTTTCTATTATACCTATATTTCGAAAGTGGTTCATCCCTATGATATTTAATGATATATTTATTTTTCAGTAAATTTAATATCTTTGATATCTTGTGATACATGTAACCCCATGTCTAAATGAACTATAATATAGCATATCATTACATCATAGAATTTAAAATGGTGGGTGTGAATAAGAATAAGTATAATATGAAAATTATATTTTTTACATGTGTATAAAATAAATTCATTGGTTATCAATTGATTAGAACTGAAAATAAAAATTATTTAAAAGTAAAAGAAATATTTTTCTTGACAAAAAATGTTCATGTAATTTTTTTATCATAATAAATTAAAATTAACACTATTGGTGAATTATTTCAATTATATTTATATATTATTTATTCAACAAAAACAATTATCATCCAACTAATAATTTTTTTTAAAATTGGATAGTAATAAATCTTGTTTTATTCATAAAAACATTATTATAATATAATTTGTATCATCTTGTTTTTCACACATATTTGAAAATTAATTTTTTCTAATTATAGATAATTAAATTTATAATATGAACATAATTTTATAAATTAACGTTTCAAAATTATGTTGGATTTAATTTTATTGAATTTTCTAAAAAGATTAATTTCTCAAGGAATAGTAAAATATACGGATTTCTTTTAAAAAAATATATTTTTATTTAAAGAATTTATAAAGTTATTGTTTTTTTGAAAGTATTTTTAAAAATAAGTTCAATTTACTAATATTATTATTAATCAATTTTAGTCCATTTTAATATATTTTATGGTGAATATTGATATAAAACATTCTATACTTAAGAAAACATTTTCATTAGAAAATAGATTTTCTTCACATTTATAGAATTAAATTAAAAATAAATTCATCCACTTATATGAATTGATTTTTATGAAATGGATTTAATTTTTTGAGTTGGAATAATTAATATTATGAAATAATTCAATATAATGTTTTGTCAAAAAGTAGTGAAAAAAGTAAAAATCTATTACCACAGTTAAGGTTAAGATAGGTTTAATGGTTGTTAAATTAATGCGAAAGGGGTTAAAATTTAATAAATAAATGTCTGAATTGTATTTTATATCCATATTAGGACCCTTTATCATCTAATATATGGTAAATATCTAGTTTTGATTTCATTTGAGGTGAATAAAATGTTTTTAAATTTTATTCTTTTAAAAAAAATACATTTGTGTCCTCTACCCCACTTATAAAAGGACATACCCTATCCTCCCCTATCCTATCTACAGATTAAGATAATTTTGGGTCTTCCAATACCTTCTAAAATTCCTTCCATTCATCCCTCACCATGATCTAGATTCTAGGTTTTGATCAAAAAATCATCCTATGAGGGCTTCAGGTATATACATAAATTGGTTATTCGAAGAAGATGTATAGTTCTTAACAATGTGTATTATTTATATTTATATTTATACCTCCATAAAATATTATTAATTTTTTTTTAAATATTAACAATATTTTCTACCATATACTGAGGTTTTTAAATTTTAATTTCTTTACCTAAATCAATCTTTTCTTACTTCAAATATCAAATAAAATATTCAATTGTGTGAATGGAGGACTATCACCATGTGAACGAGCACATTATTTTTCCATCATTTCAAATAATGGATGGATATACTGATTTATTTAATGATTATATTTTATATTTAGAACATACTTATACTTCTTTAATTTTATTCTCATATATACCTTCTCTCCTTTTAATCGGTTAGAAAACAATTGTGTCTCTCATGCGTACGAGTGGGATACCTCCTCCATGAAGCATTATGATTAATTTTTCATTTAATTTTTACCTGGATTAAAATAAGGATATAATACTTATCTTGTAAATTTGGATTACTATTTTTCTTTTTTCCTTCGTCGAAAATTGAAAATTGTGCTCATGTGTAGGTCGACCTACAATCTCCATGAATGGTGTAATTCATTTCTATATCTCTCAATTTTATGGATAACTATAAATACATATATAATGAATATATATGAATTTCATATCATGATTTAAATTTTATATATTAGAACGAAGATCAAATTACAATGTTCAAAACAACTAAACCAAAACATACATGAAACATGAAGTTATTAATAACTGTACTAGTCATTTTCATAGAAAATTTTTAATAAACAATTGATAAATTATTATAAGAAATAATATATGGTATGATATATATTATTATGGTTTTTTAATATATGTATAATAAATTTATATTTATTATATATGAGGTTCAGAAACATATTATGTAAGTCGAACATTAGGTAAGGGATTATTTCAAAACCTCGTCGTTATTCGATATTATTTATATTAAAGTATCTACAAAAGGGATTATTTGATCTTTCTCGATCAAACCCAATATATTTTATTAAAATACGTATATATGATTAAATAATCAATTCTAATATAAATTTTTCATCTTTACATACTAAAATACAAATCCCATTTTTAAGGAAAATCAACTTTGTTTTTATACTCAATGAGAATATTTTTCTTCCATATCAATGTTTTTTTAAATCCCATAGAAAATATTTTCACTGATCACCAATTATTTATTTAAGACACATTCAATCATGTTTTACTTTAAAAAATTGTCAAAATTAATCATCCTTAAAATTTCCGAATGATATAATTTTTTTAATATTTTACAAAAGTGTGAAATGAATGTTTTTTACTTATATGAAATAAACCAAATTTCCCTCTATCATTAATGCTAAAATATTTGAGGCATTATTTAAATGTTTTTTTGTTACATTTCAAATAAATCTTTTTCTTAATATTTTTGATAGTTTTATTTCAAAATGTAAAGGTTATTTTCCTTAAAAAATTATTTTAGTTATATTTTTTAAACTACAGTAATCTATGTCTAAATTAGTTGGTGAATATTATAACTTACTAGGGATGTGATATTTTGATAAATATTTCCATATTACTATGGAAGGTTCATGATTGTATTTATTGATTGGGGAAATTATTAAAATTTCATATGGATGTTTTTCAATGAAAATGTTTATGTGGATAATATTTCACCTCGATCATATGATGAACGAATTGGACTTAGTAAGTGATGATTAGGTGCCTCTATAGTCCCTTTATGCATCTATATAAATAATTATACAAAATAGAATGGTTATTTGGACAATGTCTTATCGATTTTTTTAATATGTCTTGGAATGAGGCCTCAAGAGTAAGTTTCAGATGTCCAAAATTATGAATAACATCATTATAAAATTTGTTATTATTTTTTATATGATTGATTTATTAGTTATGATATCCACGGATAATTGTTAATATAATTTTATTATTTATATAGAATTATTTTTTTATAGTTTATTTGTATCATTTAATTAATTATTCGTTATCTTTTGCAATATAAATAGCATTAATGGGGATATGATCTCATCTTTTTCTTATGTTTTAATTCCTAGAAATGCAAGGAATAGTATTATGATTAATAGGAAGGGATACTATTAAGGGAATAATTATTTTTTCAAAAGAAATGCTATATATTATTTAAATTTTTATATTTGTTGTGAGATTAAATTATATATCTAGTTTTCCAAAACTACTATAGTATTTGATCCTTTGGGATGTGATTACTATTTTCTAGTACCAAATTAATAATTCTACAACTGAATCTAGGCTACTTGGTTTTGGGTATTTATTATTGGTTTTATAAAAATTTTATTAGAAACCATGGAACTGAATTTACAAAAAAAATATTAGGTAATATAACCCTATGAAGGAATTTGGGGATAAGTATAAAAATAAAATATAATCATAAAATTCTGGTAATGTAGATATTATAGGGTTTTCCTTGACTTATATCCCATTATGGATACTACACATGGATGTAGTTTTGGAACATTTGTATTTAAGTGTAATAACCCCAAAAAGAGTTGGGTTGATTATATCATGACCATCATTATGGTGCATCCTAAGTGTTCCTTTACTGGTCACCTATTTAAAACATCTAATAAATATTCATGGGTTAAATAAAATTTTATTTACAAACCATTAGAAATGATTTAAAAATATATTTATGATTTTAGAATCTCCCCAAGGAAACTTTTTTTATTAAACTCTATCAATTCATGTAATCTAGGAAGGTATTTTCCTTTCGTAGAAAGATAATAATGATATATCTTGATCTTCAACTGGTGAAAACTTTTTTTAACTATATTGGGGAAAATAAATCATGTTATGACATGTAACCTTTAATGTATGGAGTATCCTACAAATCCATAACATTGTGTAAAAATTTTAGACCACTTTCTGTATCAGAACCCTCCCTCGTCCAATGTAACTAAATATCCATTTGTTTGAGAGAAATGGATAAGTTCCATTGAGAATATAGTTATCATATTGGGAAGTAATGAAATAGATAAGGTTTTATTGGTAATTAATCATTTCCCAGGGGATGCATATCAATGGTTTTCATTGATTCAAAAAACTAAGGATAGTGAGAAAATAGTAAGCATGGAGTGGAAGTATTTTAAGGAATTTTTCTTGGGAAAATATTTTCCATAGAAAAACTAAGTATATATAGAGTGATTATTCTTAATCCTACGATAAAATGAAGATAAAACTTGTGTTAAATATGATGATAACATTACAATTTTAGAAAGGCATTCTTTAGATTATGTATTTACTCCATAGAGAAATATTGACATTTTATTTGGTGTACTTAAACTCATCCTTCGAAGGGAAAAAGACTGACAAAAATTATCATCGTATAAGGATATATTATATTATGTTATCAAGATAGAGAAATAATTCAATAATTTTTATGAATTCTAAAAAAATAAATATATGAAAATTTTATATGAGAACTTTCAAAAAAAATATTATAAAAGTTTAGTAGGGAAGCGTGGAATTTACGAATTCTAATAAATATAAATAGAAAAATTATTGAACATTATTTCTAGTAATGTGTGTTTTCTTCATTTATAGTAAGAAATTACACAAGGCTTATGGTTTTTAGGGAATTAAAGAAGCTACCAATGTTCAATTCTTCAATTATAAGGATATGGGGAAATATGAAAATTATTTTCCAAGACATCATGAGAATTTTCCATTAAAAAGGATAAGGTAGAAAGTTTAACATTTGAGGATGATTTTCGTAAATATTTGGGGGTAGATAATTTAATCATTACCTCAAATTTAGATATTAAATTATTAGATTCTCAATCATCACACTTTTTTATATCTTATTTCTTTTCTAGGAAAAATATATATTAACCTAACACCTTACTAAGTGATTTATCAATTAATAATCCTAGTGGAATCCCCACCACAACATGGATATGTTAGTGAGATACCATTATAAAATGAAAACATTCAATTTTTCAATTTATTATTATACCCATGGTTGATTTTTATATAATTCATAGTATGTAATGTCTTCAAAAAAAATGCGAAAAATTATTTCAAAGATTAAAAAAATTATGATTCATTATGAAGATGTCAAATTCAATATCTTTATAGGGGTGACATCATCATCTATGTTTTATTTGGAAACATACATTGTAGATCTTCTAAATTTGATTCTTAAAGAAGAGGGGAAGACAAAATGTATGGATTGAAATGGAAATATGCAATGTGATTATGTAACCATTTTATAAGAATAAAATGTATTATTTTATAAGTAATTACCTAGAAATTTACTAGACTGTGAATTTGAGTTACCTATTAATTTAAACTTTGATGCAAGACCTCTATCAAACACTCTATCTAAAATTGAAGCTATGGCATTATTTTAGTTAAATAAAGAAATATAGGAATTTTTTTATAATGGATTTATATGCCCTAGTTTTTCACCCTGATAATATCATATTCTTTTTGTTAAAAAGAAAGATGGATCTATGAGGTTGTGAATTGATTATAGGAAAATAAATGATATTATGATAAAGAAAAATTTTCATTTATCTCACATTTATGACTTATTTGATCTACTTTACAGAGATCAATATTTTTGAAATATTGAACATTGTTTTGGGTGTCATCAATGATGAGTAAACAAGGAAGATATTCTAAAGACAACATTTCATAATTGTTTTATATATTAAATTTTTATAGTAAATTGATTTGAATTTACTAATTAACCCTCAATTTTATTGATCTAATTATTATTTTATTCATGGAATATCATGGTGATTTGTTTGTGGTATTTATCAATGATATATTAGTGAACTCTAAGAGCTCTAAGGACAATGAGAACCTGTTTTTTATTATTCTTAAGACTCATAGAAGAAAAGTGTCATATATGATATTTATAAAGTGTGAATTATGGCTTCAAAAAATTTCATTTCATAGTCATATTGTCTTCCATTAGGAATATCAGTTGATCCTTCAAACATAAAGGTAAAATGAAAATTGTATACACCAACGAACATAAGTGAGGTATATAGTATCATTGGATTGGTAGGTGAATATATTAACTCATATAACTCCTAAATTGGTTATGTTCATATGGAAAAGGGAATATTAATAATTTTTTTATGAATATAAGAACCGATGGATAAATTCTATGATCTTGAAGCTACCACCATAAAATGATGGATTTTTAATATATATTGAGTCATCAAAGATGTGACATGGTTATTTCTATATGAATAATGATAAAGTTATTTATTATTCACTAAGGTGTTAAAGACTCTTTAAAAAACAATCTAACTCATGATCCTGTGTAGATACTTGTATTCATTTCTCTTAATATATGGATAAATAATCCTTATAGAGAAGGACATGAAATATATAGAGATCATAAGAGACTGAAATACTTATTTACATATAAATATCTCAATATGAGGAAAATATAATGGCTTGAGATACCAAAGAATTGCGATTTCTCAAGAAACTACCATCAGGAAAATGAAAATAAGATAGTGGATGAATTGAGCAAGAAAGATCGTGGAATTGTTATCAAATTGAGGATTGATAGGGATCCTACGTTCATAGATATTTTAAATATAGATATGGAAATTATCAATGAAGGGAAAACATACCACATTTTAAATATATTGAAAACATATATATATTGAAAAATATAATGATTTCTTAGAATGATAATGATAATTTTCAAAATAAAATTAAAGATGTGAATGATCGTAAATTAGAAGACTTTTTATATGAAGATAGAAATTGTAAATTTTGAAAGTGGTTATGTGTTCTATCTATACCAAAGTTGTAAAGGGAATTATTAGATTATTCACATAGATAAGATTTATATAATTTCCTTACTAGGTGCAGGATTCATAGGGGTTGGAATGAAAATTTTCAGTGGGATAATATGGATCGGTAAATTACAGCTTTTGTGTCAATATTTTTTGTATTCAATAAGTGAATGATGAGAGATAATATCCTATAGAATTTATGGAACCTATAACTCTTACTATATGGAAATTAGATGAAATTGCTATGGAATTTCTCACTGGATTACCAAAGACTCCTAGAAAAAATGATATAATATGGGTTATTTTTTATTGTCTTATTAAATATTCACATTTTCTTAATAAAGGATAATATTTAACTCTGGAGTTCCTTAAATGAATATATATTAATATGGTTTTTAGACTCATTGTGAACCTGTTTAAATTGTGTCTGATCATGATCCATGAATTTTATTAAAATTATAGGAAAATATTTAGAAGGATATTGATATCGAGGTTCATTTGAGAAAATTTTATCATCCTTAAAGTGATGGGAAGTCGAAAATGACCTACCAAACCCTAGAATAAATGTTTATGTAAACATAGCTTGAATTTTAAGTTATGTGGGATAAATATTTTCCTTTGGTAGAGTTTTCCAATAAAAATATATTCTAATCAATTATTCAAATGGTGTGTATTAGGAATTAATTGAAAATATTTGTAAGTATCTAACTAGTTTGGTTAAATTTAGTCAAGGGAGTCTTATAGGCCCAGAACTTTTGTAAGAGAAAATCGAAGTGTTGAAGTCTATTCAAACCTATATTCAACCATCTTAAAGTTGAAAAAACTTCTATTTTGATAACTAAATTAAATATTATTAATTCAATGGGATTTCATTTTTTCATGAAAGTATATCCATGTGAGAACATTAGATAATTTAGTAAGAAAGGAAAACTAAACCATAATTAACTCAAAAATTCTGAAATTTGAGAACGAATGGGATCTATGGATTTTATTTTGGAAATGAAACCTAGGATCTCCAAATTACATGATGTGTTCCATATCTATTTGTTACGGAAGTAAATTCTAGATCCAATGCATGTGATTACATTTGATGAAAAATAATTTGAACCTAATTTATCTTATTGTTCTGACCCAATTAAGATTTGGACTCTGGATAACATGTGTTGAGGAAACAAATGACATAGCTAGTAAATTTACATTGGATAAATCATAAGATATATGAGGAAACATGGGAAATTTAATAAATTAGGATGAATATCATTAAAAATATTTTCATGATTATACATTATGGGAATTTTTATGATGAATTTTCTTAAAGGTTTCAAGAATGTAACACCCAAATATTTTATTATGTAGTTTATTTTAAATAAATTAATTCTTTATGATAGCTTACTATCCTTGAAAAACCAATTCTAAATGAAACATAATATAGTATCCCCTAATAACTTGGTCCTTAAATCATTGATTATGAATAGTAATATCTATATTATGAAGATTATATGGTTTACACATGTTTAAAATAGATTTTTTGGTTTCCAATTGATTAAAAATAAAACTAAAAACCATATGAAAGTAAAAGAAATGTTTTTTGATAATATATTCCTATACGAGTAATGTATTTTTATCATAATAAATTAAATTAATTACTATTACTAAATGATTAATATATATATATATATTATTAAATAAAAAAAATTATTATCATATAATATTTTTCTAGACATGGGATTAGTATAAATCTGGTTTTATGCTTAAATACTATATTTTTATAAAAATTGGTATCCTCTTGTTTTGTGAGCTTATTATGAAATTAATTTTCTAAAATTATAGATGAATTATTTAAATAAATTACTAAAAGTTTTATATAAAAGTGTAAAAATTACCTTAGAATGAATTTTTTATAATTTTATGAAAAGGTTAATATGCCGATGAATAATATAAAATAAAAATTTCTATTAAAAATATATTTTCATTTACATAATTTAGAATGTTAAATTTTATTTTAGTATTGATTTAAAAGTGAAATTATTTCAATAATATTAATAATAATCCAATTTGGGTCATTGGAATCCATTTTATGTTGAAATTGTATATAAAAACTTTCTATTCTTAAGATTATATTTTCTTTGGAAAAACACATTTCATTATGTCAACATGTTTAATTTTATATTAAATTATGCCAATTATATGAATTGAATTTGATATATTTTATTTATTATGTTTAATAATAATAATTAATCTAACAAATTCAAATAATTTTTTTAATGAGTAGTAAAACTATAAAAATATATTAAAATGGTTATGTTTAAAATAGTTTTAGAGGGAGTTAAAATAAATAGTTAAGGGTTAAAATAACCTATAAATTTTATAAATTATGTTTTATAGATGTATTTTTTTAAATATCATCTAATATTTTTTAATTTACCATTTTGGATCCGTTTATTTGTGAATGAAACAGAAATATATTTTATTATTTTAAAAAAACTCCAATTTTTTCATCTCCCCCACTTATAAAAGGACACCCCCTCCTTTCTCCGATACACAATTCAAAAGACTTTGTTTACACAATAAATTCACCAATACCATTCCTAAATCCCTCCCCAAGAAATATTTTCCCTATTTTAATCATAACACCATCCTAGGAATTCCTTAGTTATAAAGCTAAAGAGGTTGTTTAATGAACATTTATAGTTCATAACCATGAATTTTTTTTATTTTATCTTCTAACTGCATTAAATATTCTTCAACTTTTCTTGAAATAATAACAAAATTATATACCATAAACTTATACAATACTTTGTTAGTGTAATAACTTATATCCATCTCATCTTCTATCAAATAGAAGATGAAACCTTCAATCGTATGTAATGCGGACAACTGACTCGCGAACCGATGAAATTCGTTTTCCATCACCGCCTCTCATGCCTCTATATAATTATTTATTTAATATATATATATATATATATGAAATAATTATTATTTTTATTATTATAATATCACATCATTCTTATTACCTTCCAATCTATTGGAAAATGAAAATCTTTTATGTAAGTACGTGTAGACTACCGACTCCATGAATTGATGTCATTAGTTTTTCATTTAATTATAACATGGATTGAAATAATGATATTTTTACTAAGTATATATTTTATATATTTTAAATAAATTATCTTTTAAATGAGAATTATTATTTACCTTTATTTTTTCATCTATTAAAAAATGAAAAGAATGTTCCTACGTACATACAGCCTACTATCTCCAAGAATGGTGTAATTCATTTTTCTATATCTAAATTTAAAATATTACGATAAATATATATACAATGAATATATATAATCTTTATATCATTATTATTATTTTTAGATGAAATAACCATGATCAAAGTACATGGTTTGAAAATATGGAACCAAAACATACATGAAAAATGAAGTAGTTATTACTTAGAATAGTGACTTTAACAATGAATTGGCAAAAAGATAGAAATAAAATATTAAAAGTAAATATTATATGGTATGATATATATGATTATTAATATGTAATATAATTATAATAAATATATATTTATTATACAAGAGGTGTGGATGCACACCAAGGAAGATGAACCTTTGGTAAGAGATTATTTCATAATCTAGTCATTATTTAGGATTGTTTATCATAAAGTCTATATTTGGGGGTATATTTTATTTTTTATTATAAACACAATATATTATCTTCAAAAAAAATTAATATATAAATTAAAAAATTACTTTTATTTTCTACTCTTTAACTACTCATGATATTGAAACCAAGATTTTACGAAAATCTGTACTTCTTTTTCAACTCAGTCATAAATATTTTTCTTCTATATCTATATATTACATAAAATTGGTTAAATAATATATTTAATTATATACAATGATTAATTAAATAAATTTTTACCCATGTTTGGATTTAAAAAAAATAATGAGGAATCTTCCTATTGTTTTCTAAATGGGTTAATTTTTTACTATTTTTGCAAATGTGTGAAAGTAATATTTATTTATTTATACGGAATGAATAATATTTTCTATCATCATGAACTCTTAATGATTTGAATATTAATTTAAAATTTATAATGGACGAATTAAAAGAAAATTTTTTCCTGTATATTGGGGAAATTTTATTTCAAAAAAATGGTATTTTCTTTAAGAAATCATCTATAAATCTTTTGTAAAGTAGGTTCATCTAAATCAACATTGTTTTTGAATATTTTTATTTAATAATGATATAATATTTTGATACTATTATACATATTACTCTAGAGGGCTTATTATTTTTTTATTGACTGTGTAAATTATTAACATTTTGTGTTCTACGTTTTCAATATGAATGTTTAAATCAATTATATTTCACCCCTTTCATATTATGAATGCATGGGAGTTTATTGTTTGATGGGTGAGGCCTGGTATAGCCCCTCAATGCATTGTTAGATCTCATGAGAAAAACTAAATTGGATTTTTGGATTATTCCCTACCCATTTAAATAATGTGTCTTTGCCATGATGCCTATTGGGAAGTTTTAAATTTTTTACATTTTCATTCCCTCATTATGAAATAATTTGTTGATTTTCATATGGTTATTTTATTAGTTTTGATATCCATGGATATGTTTCAAGATAATGTGATTATGTATATGGTAATATTCAATTATCATTTACTTATAACATTTTATTCATTCTTTATTAGCTTTTGCGGTGTGTATACCCTTACTGGGAATCTAATATCCCCCCTTTCTTATGTTGTCTTTCCCTGTGATTCCAGTAAATGTAGTATGGTTAATATGAAGGGATGTGATAAAGGTAATTAAGGTGTTATCCATTAAAATACAATGTTGTATTTTAATTTTTCAAATGTAATGTGATATTCAAGTATGTATCTTATTTTCCTAAATTATTAAACTATTCAATCCTTTGGGATATGATCTCATGTATATACTGCCAATCTAATACAGTAATCATATATTTTGGGTGACTAGGATTTGGGTATTTTCAAAATATATTAAGTTGTAAATTTTTATGAAGGGTAATATGAGAGACGAAATATTTGTGATATATTAAAGACCTTTAATGAAAAAATGATTATGTGACTAGTCTTTAAAGAGAATAAAAATTTATAGTAATGGAGTATGTATTATTGTAAAATTCCTTGACTTTTCATCTCAATTGATGAAATATTTATATATGTTTGATCATATCTCCTTAAGAGGCATTCCATGGTATTATGTATATTATGTTCATTGGCCTTTCCAAGTGTATTATTATTATAGTTACACCTATATGGATTTTTATTTTTCATTTTATTTCTTGTACTTGTTTTTTATATAGTTCTGTTATGTATAAATATATATAATAAAAGTTTGTATGGTTATAAATGCATATTAAAGATATACGTAAGTTTCATGTTATTATAAGTTAATCCCTCTCATATATGTTATTCCTTCTTATTGACAGTCGTTATCCCCAAACAAATTCAATGCATTATTAGGATTGTAAACATGGGATATAAATATCCCAGGAGGGCCTCAATGGGTTTGGTCATGTTAGGGATCAACCGTGGTTATACATTTCACTATTATTATTCAGTAAATATAAATAAAACATTAATTATCCATGGAACACATGTTCAATCATAAGTTTTTAGATTTTACATTATTTCTCTCACGCTTATGAAATAATAGTAATAATATATATATATATATATAAGTATGATACTCAACAATTCATTATTATATCAGTGATAATAAAATAATATTCATCAGAAATTCATTTATCTTCAAATATTTTATTAATAATTCCATTATTTTCATAATCTACTTCCACTATAATTATTTACTAAATTATAAAATTAAAAATATATTTTTACACCTATATAAATAATATTTTTCATTTTATGTTACTTTATTAATTCTAGAATAGAAAAAAAAATCATTAAATATGAAAAATGTCACATACCATTGAGAAAATAGTCTTAAAATAGTACTATATTTATCTTTCAATTTTCAAGTGTTTGGACTTTATAATCCATATCAAAACATAAATTCTAGATTATATTAATATTTTTCCCCAATTTATACTATTTCTTAGTGTTTTTATACTCTTTTTCTATATTCATATCAACATAATTCATTCATCTTAGTAATATACCTTCGTAGACTATAAATGGTTCTAACTTATGTTTTGAATTTGAAGTTCTCTAATCACTTAATGTTCCAATCCCTCTCCATTTAATCTCAACCATTGATCATTAAAAATGGATCTAACACGTAATAAATGATATTTATATGTAATGTTTCATTAAAAAACGTTATTATATGTTATATTTTATATTATGTACAAATATTTTGAATTAAGACATATTTTAAAGTGTTTTGGACTAACGATTTAGAAGCATGTTAAATAGTACCATTACCCCCTAAATATATAATTAATAATAAATTAATTTCTTTTGAGGCCACTAAGAATATGGTGAGATCCAATAGGTACCTGGTGTTACTTTTTTATTTTTACTACAATTATTATCATTCCACCATATGTTCAATTAAATACCACTTATAATCCACTGAATAATAGTATAAAATTCAGCATTAATTTTCTTCTTACTTTTACAAATGTGACCCAAATGGCTCATAAACTTCATTAAATATTTTAAACACTTCATCACAAAAAATACCATTTTTCTTCCATTTATTATTAAAAAAACCATTAATAAATAATACCATAATATTAGGTACTAAAACTTACATGACACGTCATGAACCAACCTCACCAAGACACCTTGTGATAGGAAAATTAGAGCATGAGTGCCCCTAAATTGCATCTCTAATTGGGAATGGGGTGGTGACTATCACCGAGGATATAGAAACAAAATAATGGATGAATTATTCCTTTTATGTATGAAAAAAATATCTCAAATAAAAAATAACTACAAATAAGAATCTTTGAATCTCTACAAAATTAATGAACACATACATGAGTGTGTTAATAACAAAGCTACACTATGACAATATCTGTTAAATAGAAAGAAAAAAAATATAAGTGAATTAACTTACTCCAAACAAGGATATTGTGTGGCAAAACTAATTATGATTAGAACCACCTTCAACAAGATCATGAAGAATTGAAAATAGTAAAAATGTATTGGGAGATTATATGAGTATAATCAATAGTTCCCACCTTTGACCACTCTTATGTCAAGTGAATAGGCATAATAATTCTTCATGGAATGACATTTATAAATAACACTACTACAAATACGAGCATTAATATCGCTAAAACGGGCTTTAAAAGTGCTAAAAAAGCATTGTAAAGCTCGGCACTAATAAAGGGTCACTTTATCAGTGCTAAAAAAGTGCTGATAAAATAACCTTTTATCAGCTCTAAACAAGCACTTCTTTAGCACTGATAAATTATTGTTTTATCAGTGCTTTTTTAGCGCTGATAAACTTATCTTTTATCAGCGCTTCTTTAGCACTGATAAAGGTGTAGTTTATTAGTGATTTTTTAGCACTGATAAAAGCACGATATAACTACGCTAAAAGAGCACTGATAAATTCCCTCTCTGCTACTCGATAAATCTGCAGCAGCACACCGGAACACCTGCAAAAAAAAACAGCATCTCAATAATCCAATTAAAGCAAGTATACCCATACAAAATTAACTCATAAATCATAATCAAATTAGACCAAGTATACGCACACAAAAATTATACCTGTACACCATTAACACATAATTTATAAGTTAATCAAGTACTTAAATAAATCAATTCAGAATTCAGGGGGTTTGGGGGCTATTCAAGGGTATGGGGTGGCTGTCCAAGGGGGTGTAGGGGGTGTCCGGGGGGCTTTCCAGTTCAATCCTAAGGCTCCACATGGGTGTGTTTTATCAATACATAAATCTTCGGACTTTTCTATATCCACTATGCATCATGTTCTCAACCTCAAAGAAGTTATAAGGTTTGTACACACACTGAGGTGCACATACTTGGGGGGGGATTAATCTCATTAATAAAACCCCAATATTAAACCTGCAATAGGCTATTGTAAGTGCATGATTAGGGAATATGCACATCCTAGTTGAGAAATAACTGGAATAATACTAATAAAAAAACATCATTGATCCTCAAATCCATGACCATGATTAAACCGAAATTAATTTTCCACGTGCTGAACTATTACCAAGCATTTCAGAAGGATCATGTCGACATTAAAAAAATATAGTTTGACCATGTCCTACCCCAAATACATCAAGACACATTGATTCTCAATTATTAAAGCTTGATCAACAATACCTACTTCATCCAATGTTAGGGTTTCTCTGAGTACAACATAGGAACCACACAAAACATATAATATACCATGGTCTCCCCACTATATACATAATTATCATTGACCTCCAATATGTGAGTTGTATTTATACTCCATCATGGAAATCCACTTATGGGAGTTTTCTCATCCAGGGAATATCCTCAACAGTATCTCAGACCACCCATATGTGTTCTTCTAATTCCGAGGCATAAGACCTACAAGGATCTCATCCCTATACTATGGGAGTACCCTTATTTAGGGAATAATATAAGAAGCATATATTCTTTTCCATATCGGATTATTATCATCCAAATAATAATCCCTAAAAGCATATCAGCCCTCCAATATGGGTGTATTCTCATTTGAGGCATAATCTATATAATCATCTCTGCCCTCCCCTATGGGATTATTTTCATTTAGTGAATATTCCTGATAAGAATCTCATCACACTCCTATGGTTGTATTCTCATTTGGGGAATAATACCTATATACATCTCATCCCTCCCCTATGAGAGTATTCTCATTTAAGGAATAAGACCCATAAGAATATCCACCCTCCCAAATGGGAGTATTTTCATCCAGATATAATCCCATAAGTATCATAGACCCAAACACATGATCACCCTAGTATACCAGGCCAACCATGACTTTATATATATGAGGCCCCTGATAGATCACATGCCATGACCCCCCATTTAAAAGACCAATGCAATCTGAATGCGTTTGGTCGGATTTCCTTATGTTAGTTGTTGTTTTCAATTAAAATCGTGTCCATTTTAAACAAAATAGATACCCTTTCAGTGATAGTGGCCACATCGTGCTTCAGATTGAGGCGAGGTTGACTCGAACACGTCACCAAGGACCCATGGATCGTCCTTATAAAAGATCAATGCAATCTGAATGCGTTTGGTTGGATTTCCGTAGGTTATTTTTTGTTTTCAGTTAAAATCGTGTCCATTTTAAACAAAATAGAGATCCTTTGAGTGATAGCGGCTACACCGTACCTCGTATTGAGGCGGGGTTAACTTTTACACGTCACCAAGGACCCTTGGATCGTTATTATAAAAGATTAATGCATTCCGAATGCGTTTGGTCGTATTTCTGTAGGTCAGTTGTTGTATTCACTTAAAATCTTGTCCATTTTAAACAAAATAGAGACCCTTTGAGTGATAGCGGCCACACTGTGCCTCTTATTGAGGCGGTGTTGACTCTTACATGTCACCAAGGACCCTTGTATCATTCTTATAAAAGATAAATGCAATCCGAATGCGTTTGGTCAGATTTCTGTAGGTCAGTTGTTGTTTTCAATTAAAATCGTATCCATTTTAAACAAGAGAGACCCTTTGAGTGCAAGCAGCCATACTGTGCCTCAGATTGAGGTGGGGTTGACTCTTATATATCAAAAAGTACCCTTGGATAGTTTTATAAAAGATCAATTAAATGCGAATGTGTTTGGTCAGATTTCCATAGGTCAGTCATTGTTTTCAATTAAAATCGTGTCCACTTTAAACAAGAGAGACCCTTTGAGTGCTAGCGGCCACACCGTGCCTCGGATTGAGGCGGGGTTTACTCTTACATGTCACCAAGGACCCTTTGATAGTTATTATAAAATATCATGGAAACCAAATGCGTTTGATAAAATTTCCATAGGTCAGTTGTTGTTTTCACTTATAATCTTGTCCATTTTAAACAAAATAGAGACCCTTTGAGTGATAGTAGTCTCACCGTCCCTCATATTGAGGCGGAGTTGACTTGTACATGTCACCAAGTACCCTTGGATCATTCTTATAAAAGATCAATTCAATCCAAATGCGTTTGGTCATATTTCCATAGGTCAGCTATTGTTTTCAGTTAAAATCGTGTCCATTTTAAACAAAATTGAGACCCTTTGAGTGCTAGCGGCCACATCGTGCCTCGGATTGAGGCGGGGTTGACTCGTACATGTCACCAAGTACCCTTGGATCATTCTTATAAAATATCAATTAAATCTGAATGCGTTTGGTCGGATTTATGTGGGATAGTTTTTGTTTTCAATTAAAATCGTGTCCACTTTAAACAAGAGAGACCCTTTGAGTGATAGCGGCCACATCGTGCCTCGTATTGAGGTGGGGTTGACTCATACACGTCACCAAGGACCCTTGGATCGTTATTATAAATTATTAATGCAATCCTAAGGAATTTGGTTGGATTTCCGTAGGTCAGTTGTTGTTTTCACTTAAAATCTTGTCCATTTTAAACAAAATAGAGACCCTTTGAGTGCTAGCGGCCATACCGTGCCTCCGATAGAGGCGGGGCTGACTCGGACTCATCTCTAAGGATCATTGGATCGTTATTATAAAATATAAATGCAATTTTAATGTATTTGGTTGGATTTCCATAGGTCAATTATTGTTTTCACTTAAAATCTTGTCCATTTTAAACAAAATAGTGACCCTTTGAGTGATAGCGGCCACACCGTTCCTCGAATTGAAGCAAGGTTGACTCTTACACATCACCAAGTACCATTGGATCGTTATTGTAAATGATCAATGCAATCTTAATGCGTTTGGTCAGATTTCAGTAGGTCGGTTGTTGTTTTCAATTAAAATCGTGTCCATTTTAAACAAAATAGAGACCCTTTGAGTCCTAGTGGCCACACCGTGCCTCGGATTGAGCCAGGGATGACTCGTACACATCACCAAGGACCATTGGATCGTTCTTATAAAATATCAATGCAATCTGAATGCGTTTGGTCAGATTTCTGTAGGTTATTTGTTGTTTTCAATTAAAATCTTGTCCACTTTAAACCAGAGAGACCCTTTGAGTTCTAGCAGCCACACTGTTCCTCGGATTGAGGAAGGGTTGACTCGTACATGTCACTAAGGACCCCTGTATCATTCTTATAAAATATCAATGAAATCTGAATGTGTTTGGTAGGATTTATGTAGGTCAGTTGTTGTTTTCACTTAAAATCTTGTCCATTTTAAACAAAATAGAGACCCTTTGAGTGATAGCGGCCACACCGTCCCTCGGATTGAGGCGGGGTTGACTCGTACATGTCACTAAGGACGCTTGGATCGTTCTTATAAAAGATCAAGGAAATCAAAATGCATTTTTTTGGATTTCTGTAGGTCAGTTGTTGTTTTCACTTAAAATCATGTCCATTTTAAACAAAATAGAGACCCTTTGAGTGGTTCAGCATTCTTGCATGTTGCTGGTTCATATCATCTGTTAAAATGTGAAAATGACTCACTGGAGAAAGGTTGTTTTATTTAATTACAATTACAATTTTCCTACGAACATTTACATACAACAATTGTTCATCTTTTAATCCCCTTAACCCCTCTCAAAAATGACCACAAATTGTACATGTCCCCATGTCAGATCATCATTGTATTTGTGTAAAATCTTCCATCAGGTATGTGGCCCACTCATTTCTGAACACATATATATTTTATTGTGAGTATGAGGCTTTCAGCAGTCAGAGTAGTACTGCAAAATAGAAAAATGAATAATTAATAAGTAACATAAACGAACTAGTAGTTGTTTTTAAAAATACCTCTTTTAGGATGCCAGTTTGCTGATGAAAAACGATCTCTTTCATAAATTTACAAACCTAATAACTGCAATCATTATCGTTTGTTTGTTTTGGACACTATAAAAAAATTGATCAATAGAAGAATAAGTAACTTGTGTTGAGATTTGTTTGGATAGTGAAATTTTATTATATATACCCGGATATTTGTCCAGACGTAGTACTTGCTCGCCTCCTTATGCTTAGACCATGTCCCCATTCCTTTTTTTAGAAGATAATGATACACCGCCCTATCATAATAGAATCCTCAGTAAAATATAATATAAATTATATTACTTGATGTTTAGACCTAAAACATAAGATGTAGTTTCTTACAGATTCACAAACTCCATCATGTGTGGTCAGTTTGATGGATATCCTTGCTTTGAATCCAGAAAATAAATCTTCGGAGTATCCAAGTTGACCATAATTGGAAACCAATGTTGCCTAAAAATACAAAAAGGAATAAGTAATAAAAGAAGTGAAAATATAATTAATTAGCTTTAATCATAGAGTATTACCCATGCATGGTTGGTATTTGGAAAAGTCTGTCATCTATAATCTTTCTTTAAAATGTTTTCAGTAAGTCATTCACTATTGTATCCCTTTTTGATGGCTCTTTTTTTTAGGTGTGTTGTTGTGATATGAGGACAAACCAGTCCAAATCTTGTCTCATGGGAAAATTCCTTCAATTTTTTTTTCATAAATGTGTCTATAAACAATATAAAATGCATTTAGTCATAATTTTCACGTTAGTTCAGATTTTGGGAAATCAATTCATGGAAACATACCTCATATAAACATTTACAACTGTGATGCCTAGCCAACTGTTTTCAAGGATTTCATTTACAGTTTCAGCTGAAATGAAATCTTTACTTTTCTATCAGTATATATTCTATTCGAAAACCACTATATGACTATTACCATCTTTTAGCTTCGTATCCACGTGAGTCTTCAATGCTAATAAATGTGGATAGATAATAGGTGAGGTTATTGTGCTTTCAGTAGCTCCTTCGGATCGGTTGGTCATTCCTTTAGATGGTTTTGAGATGATGTTTTTCACCCCTACCCTTTCTCCATCTACAACAACAATCATTAGTTTAGACCCTTTTTTCATTAATTGTTAAGGGTTTAGCTTGAAAAGAAAAGGAAATAAATACCTATTTGTCTACATGTACTCTTACAAGTTGTGATGGCCATGCAATGAATGTCCCAATTATAAGGCCCCATCATTAAACCTTACTTAATCTTGAGTTATTACAAGATTACACATTGAGGATCTTTTCAGGTTTAGAGTTTTAGAGAATTAGATCATAAAACTTTCATTACATTCCACATTTAAACAAAGTGGTTACATAAAGATAGTATTCATTTATCCCATCAACGGAAACATATTTAAAATAAAACAAAGATTCTTGCTTGACACTTCCATGTCACTATCATCATATCATGTACCTTTCCCTTGACCTATGAAAAACATTTCAAAAAAAATGTGGGATGAGCATAAAAAGCTCAATAAGGGTTATAAAAAATATGGAAAGGAAACATGAGTTCAAATATACATAAGAATGAAATCTTAGTTTACCCATAAAACATAGGCACTTTAACATACCTCATAAAATCATGAATAAATCATAGAAATCGTAAGATATAAAAGGTAACTAGAGGCATTCTTAACATTCTTACGTTGGGAGTAACCCTCTTGGTTACGTTTGGAATACCCACCATAGTATATTCCCTAAATCTCATCGGAGAAACCTTAACGTTTCACTCCTTCACATTACCCAATGCATTGGAGAGCTATATCGGGCTCACCCGCCCTTAGTTTATCACGGAACCACCCGTCTTCATAACAATGCCCAAGAACTATAACATAATCATACCACATAATAAATACATAAAGGAAACATAACATTTCCACATTTCAATCACAAGATATCAATAAAACACCTTGATATTAAAAAACATTATGAAAACCATTTTTAATACCAAAATAAAAGAAAATTACAACATGGTATTTATTTTTCTTTTAAAAATAAGGTATGTCTTGTAGAGGAATCTGAAACTCAAATAATGGACACGAAGGAGGAGAAGTCGTTGTTGCCGCATACATATGAAAAAAAACATTCCCTTTTGTCGTTTTGTAAAACGCTTCGTATAAAAAGATTCCTTTTGGATAAACGTAAAAGTCAAAGGGTTTTATACACCATATAAAACAAGGTTGTGTATAAAAAAAATATTCCTCAATGAATGGAGATTGAGACGAAGTCCCTTACACCGTATAAAACAAGGTTGTGTATAAAAAAAAGTATATTACACAATGAGTAAAATAATGGGAAGTACATACACCAATCAACGGAAATTGTGGCAAATGTAGCATAAATCTCACGGGAGTAAAAGTGTGATGAAAAATCCCTTACGAAAACTCGGCAGCATAACAACGCCACTTAAAACTTCCAAAAATGGATTGATGAGATCAAATAGGGTCTCTCATAATATTAAAATAAAGTTTACAGAAAGAGGAATATAAAATAACATCCCCCAAAATAACAAATAAGAGCTTAAAAGAAGTGACATAATAGAGAGTACTTAAAAAGAAAGAGAGAAGATAGATCACTTACGAAAATTCGGCAGCCTAACGGCGCCACTCAAAACTTCCAAAATGAATTCATGAGAGAGAATAGGGTCTCTCATCATATGAACATAAAAATTACAGTAAGAGTAATATAAAATAACATCCCAATAACAAGAAATATGATCTTTAAAAGGAATTACATAAAAGAGTGTACTTAAAAAGAAAGAGAGGAGTAGGATCCCTTACCTCGGGTCCGACTTGACTCGGTCGTTCTTTAATCTCCTGAATAATAAACTTGAGTTAATTTATACGTCCTTAAGAACCTTTTTAAAGTTCATTATTCCTTTTATATCACTTATTACGATGTCATGAACACTATGTTATTATTTAAGTTAATAATGGTCGTTTTAACGATCATTGGTACTTGAGTCAAAAAAATAAACTCTTTATAATTACAAGTTGTACATGTGGTAAAATATCTATTATATCCAGAACTGTATTCATGATTTAGATATCATATATATCATACATATCCAGTATATTCATTCATTTATAATATTAAATAACATTTACTGTTAAGAAATGAAATGCACCGTTCATGGAGACAGTAAGCCGTACGTACGCATGAACGCTACTTCCACTTCTATTTCATATTTTATGGAATGGAATCATAATGATATAATGTCATATTATAATCCCAGTATAATATCATATATAAAATCATTAATTACATCCTTTATACGTCCCACATATGGCATTAAAGAATCAAATCACTTTGAGGGGGCGGTAGTCCGCACTTCCTTAAATGAAGATATCGCGTTTACCCATAATGGAAACCATAAAGGTAAGCCCAAAATGAAAAATACAGAAGTTTAAGGAAAACATAAACATATCATATATCATATATAAATATAGTGTCATCTTAATGGCCACCTTTGAAGGTTTTAAAAGAATGTTGAACAATTATCGTTTCGGGAGGCAGAAATTCTCCATCCACAGAAACAGTATGTTCTTTAACCATTAGATGTAGGTGTGTGTAAGTGTAGCTCTAATACTTCTTATAAAAAAAATCCTAGTATATTAAAGATACTGGAGTTGTTACAAAATAGATGAATAAAAAGAGTTTAGGGGGTTGGAGAATCAAAATAAAACAAAAGGACACAAGTGAAGACATTACCTTAAAATCGGGTAACTCCCTTTGGTTTGAGATCAAAGGCTTCCTTGGGAAGACTTATGCCCAAAGTTAGGCTTGAAGGAGTTATAGAGGGATGTGGAGAGACAAAATGTGTAGGGTTTCGCCGAGCCAAAGGCTTTGGAAGTGTGGGTAAGGAGGTAGAGGTGGAGGCCTTTTATAAGAGGAGAGGAGGGGCACTCTTGGAAAGTAAGCAAATATTACTTTATTTGAAAATGATTTTCGGATTTAAAAGGTCCCAAATTGATATAATTCGTGTATAAGGTGATAAGGGTTCTAAATACACCCATAAAATTGGTTTTGGACATGTTTAGGTCTTAGATATTACATTATCTTTCCATTTTATTTAAATCGTCAAATAATGAGGTCATCGTTGCATAATCATGTTGTCATAAATAATTTAATTTATTTAATGTCTAAAAATTATAAAAAAATAATATTATATAGGAAATATTTTTAGCTTTCCAATGACTATTTATAGTAAGACATCTGTCTTTTATAACCCCATGTATAAATTGTTTTAGTAAAACATCTCATGTTTGTGTCATTTTTACTTTATCATTAAATAAAAAGGTATTTATGTCATTTTCCAACCAAAGTGGATTCATGGGGTCCAAAGGTTGACCCATGGATTTTCTTGGTCTGCCATGACACATACAATGAGGGAAGAACATGTTTCTAGGTCATTTCATTTTATTAAAGCAATATTTTTACCTTAAACTACACTAATTACCTCTAATCGTGATTAAAAACTTAATAAGTTACTATTCACTAAAAAATTATTTTAATCCCATTGAACCACAATTTACTTATTAATGATAACCGTGTATGTCGGATTTTCAAAATTCAAAACACAATGGTGGAAAAATTTCATTTACACGGAAAATCAGTTTTTATAAGTACCACTTAGTGGTTTCACTATTCATCAAAAATTGATGTTTTCCAGAAAAATACCAAAACATCAGCCTAAGATATATTTGATATTCTGAATTCAAAAATGATTTCTATTTTACAAAATTAAAAGCATATTAGTTTCATTAATTAATTTATTAATTAATTCCCGATGTTAGAGAAAATAGTGTGTTTTTATGAAATAATAAGTATCAAAAGATTAACACTAGTTTAAGTCTAATTTCAAAGTGAAATTAATTCCAACAACAACTATTGAATTAAATGGTAAAAATATATTCTAATTTAACTTTAAAACCAATTAAAAAGATAATCTAATCATATAAATAAATTATATTAAAAAAAGGTTTTGAATTAAAATACAACATTTTTCACTATTCATGAAAAAATGAACTTTAACGGAAAAATACCAAAAATTTACACAAAGTAAATTTTGATGTCCCGATTATAAAAAGTATTTTATTTTGTCAAATATAACACATAAAATTGTCAAAAAGTCGATTTAAAAGCGGTTCGCCATCAAAAGGTGGTTAATCGACCTTTTAATGAATATTAGAATGTTTACGCTTAAAATTGGATTCATTTGCATTTTTAATCCTCTAACAATTATTGTAAAAAGTAAAAATATTTGACAAAAATATATAATAATTTTTTAGTTAGTTATATTCATTCCCGCCATCACAATAGCTAGGCATTAACTACCATTTAAAATAATATTATTTTATTATTAGAGTGCAACGTAAGATTTCAAAGGAACTCATTGTTGTGTATTGGGTAATCCATCAAGCATAGCATTCCCTTTAAATTAATATTAACATTTTTTTCACAAATAGGGATAAATATAAAGAAGTCATATTATTTATTTACCTGGGGTGTTACATCCTTCCCCCATTTTGGAAATTGTGTCCTCGCAATTTTAAAATTGGGCTGAGAAACATCCTTGAAAGTCCCACATCGGAACAAGAGTCTGTAAAAAATCACTTTAAAATAAAGAAAGAGAAGTACAGAGGTCACCCGAGTTAACCCATACTAGGATACCATGTTGGAAAACATGGACATGGAGGAGAAAACATAGGGTCATGTTCTGATGGAGAGTGATAGAAAACATGTTTATGAGAAAGTTAACCACAAGAAAATCACAAACTTGTGATGGGTTAAACAGTATTTGATTCCCCAGTAGGAAAAGTTAATAGACAACATATCTGTTTTAAGTTAAATTTTATTGAGGAATTTATTCATAAGGAAACATACTTACTTATGATGTTGACTTTCAACTTTTATTAGATTTCTTACACAAACCCATATTTTCTACAAAAGACGAGTATTTAGGAAGATGTGTTCACTATAGTCAACTTCTAGAGAATCACATAATCCACAAAAGAGAACTATATACTTCCCATGTCTTTATACATTAACCAAAACCAAAACCAAAATGGTTAGTACAAGATCAGATAATCCAGAAAGGGATAACCCTTTATAAAAAGAAAATATATTCTTAATCTCCAAAAATTTTCCAACAAAACCCAAAGTTCAACGAGGACCATTCGATATAAAAATTTATCCATAAAATTCTTCAAAGTAAACCAAACTATGATTGAAACCCAAATATTTGAAGGATTTAGTCACATAGTCTTCCAAGGTAAAAATTAACTTTTATCTTCAAATAACAATAGTTGCTCTTAAATTCTCATATTGAAAAGTAATTAACCTAATCACTTATCCTCTATGATAGGTTTCCCAAAATAAACATACTCTTGATTCATAAAATCATCTAACTAAAAATAATTAGTCAAACTAACCAAGTACTTCATGTAGTCCAGTGGTAGGCGATAAATACCAGTCGCACTTTGGTTGTGGGTTCAATTCCCGTAGCTTTGTCCGACGCGGTGGGTTGTCACACGGTCTGCGTGTTGTCCTTTTTCCAAAACTATATAATTCTTAAAACATTCCCCAAAACAAGATAAAATCCTCAAAAATAATCATAACATATTTTAACCTCAAGTTTATCTCATGCCTTTCATTTTACATCATAACATATAATAACCCATAATTACCTCAAATGTAAGGATCATATAAACTCTAATGGTTACCTTTATAATAATTACCTAAACTTCCACATCGATTGGTCATCTCATACATGATGCATTATAGATCATACCAAGGTTCAAGTGGTTGATCATGACTCCTTGATAGTTGGTTTAGAACAACCATGAGTTTCCTCATTGAATCCCACGTTTTATCTAGTATCTTAATCAGAGAACCACCATAGTTTCCTTCAAACCTGTTGTCTCTTTGGTGCCTGCTAGATCCATCCATTCACTAAAAACAGAAATGTCAGTGTGAGTATATCAACAAAACCATCATGTACTAATGAGGAAGGTAAACACTAAGATATACTTACTCATTCACTTTATCTAAAACTAGTACTCTTTATGAAATCCTAACCATTATGGTAATGTCACTTATGCTTAGAGAATACCCTAACCTCTAAAGTTATCTAAACCGACCTCTGATACCAACTATAAGGCCCCAGCCTTAAACCTTACTTAATCTTGAGTTATTACAAGATTACACAATGATGATCTTTTCAGGTTTAGAGTTTTAGAGAATTAGATCATAAAAATTGCATAACATTCCACATTTAAACAAAGTGGTTACATAAAGATAGTATTCATTTATTCCATCAATGGAAACATATTTAAAATAAAACATAGATTCTTGCTTGACACTTCCTTGTCACTATCATCATATCATGTACCTTTCCCTTGACCTTTGAAAAACATTTCAAAAAAAACTTGGGATGAGCATAAAAAGCTCAGTAAGGGTTATAAAAAATATGGAAAAGAAACATGAGTTCATATATACATAAGAATAAATCATAGTTTACCCATAAAACATAGGCACTTTAACATACCTCATCAAATCATGAATAAATCATAGAAATCATAAGACATAAAAGGTAACTTGAGGCATTCATAACATTCTTACGTAGGGAGTAACCCTCTTGGTTACGTTTGGAATACCCACCATAGTATATTCCCTAAATCTCTTCAGAGAAACCTTAAAGTTTCACTCCTTCACGTTACCCAATGCATTGGAGAGCTATATCGGGCTCACCCGCCGTTAGTTTATCACGGAACCACCCGTCTTCATAACAATTCCCATGAACCATAACATAATCGTACCACATAATACATGCATAAAGGAAACATAAAATTTCCACATTTCAATCACAAGATATCAATAAAACACCTTGATATTAAAAAACATTATGAAATCCATTTTCAATACCAAAATAAAAGAAAAATAAAACATGGTATTTATTTTTCTTTTAAAAATAAGGTATGTCTTGTAGAGGAAGCCGAAACTCAAATAACGGTCATGGCGGTGGAGAAGTCGTTGTCGCCGCATACGTATGACAAAAACATTCCCTTTTTTCATTTTTTAAAACGATTCGTATAAAAACATTCCTTTTGGATAAACATAAAAGTCAAAGGGGTTTATACACCGTATAAAAGAAGGTTGTGTATAAAACAAAATATGCCTCAATGAATGGAGATTGAGACGAAGTCCTTTACAAAGACGGTATCCTTGGTTTAAGGATAAATCAATTACATAATTATGTGTGACAAACGAATACACCAAATATAAGTGGATATTAAGTTTAAAATAATCAAAGGTAATTCAGACATATTAAAAGGATGACATATTCAATAACTACATGTTGAACCCAAAGAAATCGAAATTGGGTTTAGAAGTTCCCTTGACAACCTAACGACGTCGCATCAAAATGACTTGATGAGAGATAAAAAAGGGTATCTCATCACTTGGAAATAAAATTTACATCAATAAGGATATATGATAACATATCCCAACATAAAAATATGTAAATGAAAAGACCCAACAAAAGAAGTCTTTTAAAAAGAGGAGTGTGAAAGGTTCCCTTACCGACATGGGTATCTTTCGAAACATACACCTCGTGAAAGAAGAACAATACAACATTGATGTAAATACTCATAAAATAAAGTATATTACACAATGAGTAAAATAATGGGAAGTAAATACACCACTCAAAGGAAATTGTAGCAAATGTAGCATAAATCTCACGAGAATAAAAGTGAGACGAAAAATCCCTTACGAAAACTCGGCAGCCTAACGGTGCCACTTAAAACTTCAAAAAATGGATTGATGAGATCAAATAGGGTCTCTCATCATATTGAAATAAAGTTTACAGAAAGAATAATATAAAAGAACATCCCCCAACATAACAAAGAAGAGCTTAAAAGAAGTGACATAAAAGAGAGTACTTAAAAAGAAAGAGAGAGGATAGATCTCCTACGAAAATTCAGCAGCCTAACGATGCCACTCAAAACATCCAAAATGGATTGATGAGATAGAATAGGTTCTCTCATAATATGAACATAAAAATTACAGTAAGAGTAATATAAAAGAAGATCCCAATAACAAGAAATATGATCTTTAAAAGGAATGACAAAAAAGAGTGTACTTAAAAAGAAAGAGAGGAGTAGGATCCCTTACCTCGGGTCCGACTTGACTCGATCGTTCTTTAATCTCCTGAATAATAAACATGAGTTAATTTATAATTCCTTAAGAAAATTTTTCAAGTTCATTATTCCTTTTATATCACTTATTACCTTTTCATGAACACTATGTTATTATTTAAGTTAATAATGGTCGTTTTAGCGATCATTGGTACTTGAGTTAAAAAATAAACTCTTTATAATTACAAGTTGTACATGTGGTAAAATATCCATTATATCAAGAATTGTATTCATGATTTAGATATCATATATATCATATATATCCATTATATTCATGCATTTATAATATTACATAACATTTAGTGTTAAGAAATGAAATGCACCATTCATGGAGACGGTAAGCCGTATGTACGCATGAACGCTACTTCCATTTCTATTTCATATTTTATGGAATGGAATCATAATTATATAATGGTATATTATAATCCCAGTATAATATCATATACAAAATCATTAATTACATCCTTTATACATCCCACATATGGCATTAATGAATCAAATCACTTTGAGGGGGCGGTAGTCCGCACTTCCTTAAATGAAGATATCGCATTTACCCGTAATGGAAACCATAAAGGTATGCCCAAAATGAAAAATACAGAAGCTTAAGGAAAACATAAACATATTATATATCATATATAAATATAGTTTCATCTTAATGTCCACCTTTTAAGGTGTTAAAAGAATGTTGAATAATCATCGTTTCGGGAGGCAGAAATTCGCCATCCACGGAAACAGTATGTTCTTTAACCATTAGATGTAGGTGTGTGTAAGTGTAGCTCTAATACTTATTGTAACAACATCCTAGTATATTGAAGATACTGGAGTTGTTACAAAAGTGATGAATAAAAAGAGTTTAGGGGTTGGATAATCAAAATAAAACAAAAGGACACAAGTGAAGACATTACCATAAAATCGGGTAACTCCCTTTGGGTTGAGCTCAAAGGCTTCCATGGGAAGACTTCTGCCCAAATTAAGGCTTCAAGGAGTTAGATAGGGATGTGTAGAGACAAAATTGTCTGGGGTTGTTCGAGCCAAAGGCTTTGGAAGTGTGGGTAAGGAGGTAGAGGTGGGGGCCTTTTATAAGAGGAGAGGAGGGGCACTCTTGGAAAGTAAGCAAATGTTACTTTATTTGAAAATGAGTTTCAGATTTAAAAGGTCGCACATTGATTTAATTCGTGGATAAGGTGATAAGGGCTCTAAATACACCCATACAATAGGTTTTAGACATGTGTAGGTCTTAGGTATTAAATTATCTTTCCATTTTATTTAAATCGTTAAATAATGTGGTCATCGCTGCATCATCATGATGTCATAAATAATTTAATTTATTTAATGTATAAAAATTATAAAAAAATACTATGATATAGGAAATATTTTCAGATTTCCAATGAATATTTATAGTCAAAAATATAACTTTTATAACCCCATGTAAAATTTTTTTTAGTAAAACATCTCATGTTTGTGTCATTTTTACTTTATCATTAAATAAAAAGGAATTTATGTCATTTTCCAACCAAAGTGGCTCCATGGGGCCCCCAATTTGACCCATGGATTGTCTTGGTCGGCCATCACACATCCAATGAGGGTAGGACATGTTTCTAGGTCATTTAATTTTATTAAAACATTATTCTTACCTTAAACTACATTAATTACCTCTAATTGCGATTAAAAACTTAATAAGTTACTATTCATCAAAAAATTATTTTAATCCTATTGAACCACATTTTACTTCTTAATGATAACCATGTATGTCAGATTTTCGAAATTCAAAACACAAAGGTGGAAAATTTTCATTTAAACAGAAAATCAGTTTTTATAAGTACCACTTAGTGGTTTCACTATTCATTAAAAATTGAAGTTTTTTAGAAAAATACCAAAACATCACCCTAAGATATATTTGATATTCTGAATTCAAAAATGATTTCTATTTTAAAAAATTCAAAACATAATAGTTGAAGTAATTAATTTAATAATTAATTCCCACTGTCAGAGAAAATAAAGTGTTTTTATGAAACAATAAGTATCAAAAGATTGACACTAGTTTAAGTCCAATTTCAAAGTGAAATTAATTTCAATGACCACTATTGGATTAAATGGTAAAAATATATTCTAATTTCAATTTAAAACCAATTCAAAAGATAATCTAATCATATAAATAAATTATATTAAAAAAGGTTTTGAATTAAAATACAACATTTTTTACTATTGATGAAAAAATGAACTTTATCAGAAAAAAACCAAAAATATACACAATGTAAATTTTGATGTCCCAATTCTAAAAAAGTATTTTATTTTGTCAAATATAACACATAAAATTGTCAAAAAGTGGATTTAAAAGTGGTTCGCCATCAAAAGGTGGTTAATCGACCTTTTAAAGAATATTAGAATGTTTACGCTTAAAATTGGATTCATTTGCATTTTTAATCCTCTAAAAATTATTGTAAAAAGTAAAAATATTTGACAAAAATATATAATAATTTTGTAGTTAGTTCTATTCATTCCCGCCATCACAACAGCTAGGCATTAACTACCATTTAAAATAATATTATTTTATTATTAGAGTGCAATGTAAGATTTCAAAGGAACTCATTGTTGTGTATTGGGTAATCCATCAAGCATAGCATTCCCTTTAAATTAATATTAACATTTTATTCACAAATAGGGATAAATATAAAGAAGTCGTATTATTTATTTACCTGGGGTGTTACACCAATAGCCTTTTCGACCATATGAATATCATCATCATCAAGTGGAATATGTAGCTCTTCCTTCGGCTCATGAGCTATAGTAATAGTCACTTTCAGATGATCTTTCGGAAGTGGTCTATTATGTAGTGTGGCATCTGGGATATTGAACATTATCGCCCTAGCTACAAGGTGATAGGTGGGTGTTGACAGATATAAATCACAATCATTATCACCTTGTAGAAGATGAGTACAGAAAAATTATTAGTGTTTATCTGATTCATATTTTATGGGAACAATTATTAGAATATTGATTACCATGGCTAAGACAGTTCTTTTAGGCAAATGGCTTACCTCAAATCTGGTTGGGGTGGGGCGGGATGTTCATGCAGCGGTTGTTCTTGAGTTGTGGCTTCCCTTTTCTTCCCACCCATTAAAGATGCTAGCAACTCTCCCTGCCATTGCAATTGTTCTTCAAGGGTTGCTATTTTTTCACTCATTTGTTCCAATTTTCCATCTGTATCATCCATTTTTTTTATTCTCAAAATATACTCGCAGTGTCACCCCAAACCATGAACCTCTGACACGGCTGTATTTTTCTGGATGCTTCAAATCCATCAATAATAGGTCTGTATCAGCTACAGGAGTAGCTAATTCCTGTGACTGTTAGATATAAGAAAATAACTAATTATTTTTATGTAATAGAAATTTTAAAAAAATTATTTTATCGTCGTGTCATACTTACACATATTTCCCACATTTTCTTTTTGTTCTCATCTACTAACTTCCCTTCTTTGTTCACACGTGCCTCCTTCCATAGCACATGACGTGGGATGGAAGTGCATTTGGTTTTAGACTCATCAATCTACATATAAACATAGAAAAATAATTATGATGTTTTTTATTAGCACCTAACAATATTATTGTAAATTTAAAATACGTACTATTTTCTTTTCTAATGAAGCGCACCCCATCCTTGCGTTACGATAGGGGTATTTTGGTTTTGAAGCACGTTCCTTATTTTCAGTACAGAGTTTCTGTTTCATAAATGAAATATTGACAATTAAAGTAATGAATACAGGTTTCCTCAAACAACATATTATCACTCACAATGTACCTGAAACTTCTCATCCCCACGATGTCCAATTAATGCATCTCATGCTTCTTGGGATATTAGGTGAGCGTAGACAATGGGTTGGTGCGGGTTTATTTTACCTTTACAATCTTTGAGGTGACCTCTTGTTAAAGTAGTACGAAAACCTCAATGAATCTTTACTGCAAGCCTTAGTACATAATCCTTGTGTGAATCGTCTACTATAAATGTACTATGAAATAGATTGAGAAGAGTATGAAATTGTTTCATTATTTTAATTACTAGTAAATTAAATAAATAAATTCATAATGTTACCGTAATTTCTTCCCAGATCACAGCCTTCATCCCAGACACAACATGGTTCCATGAATCTATGTCAATCGGCACGCGTTGCCGAGTGAAAACTCCAATGTAGCTGCTAAACATAGCCTTGTTGGGATTCACATGTTGGCCTTGTGCATTCCATCCGAATTCAAATTTGATGCCTTTGCTTTTCGCCTTAAGAATTTTGGCTAACACCGTCAAACTACGAAGCACTTGTGATTTCTGCGACACTGGTCCTTCATTCTCGACCATTTCATCGATATCAACATCATCTATATGTTAATATAGAATGGTATCAATGACATGTGTTGATGGTTGTTGGACCTCGATACTAATAGCAGCAGGAGCCGCAGCAGCAGGAGCAGCAGGAGGAGCAGCAGCAGCAGGACCCGCAACAGGAGGAGTAGAAGGAGCAGCCGGAGCCACAACAAGTGCAACAGCAGCAGCAGGAGCGATAGTAGGAGCAACAACAGCAGCAACATGAGCTGCAGGAGTAGCAGCAGCCACAACAGCATCTTCATGAGAGACTTGTTCATCCTCAAGGTTAGGAGCATCAAAATGTGCAGAAGGCATTATCTACAAAAGTGGTTGAACAGTTAATTCAGATTACATAAATTCAGTAATGATAAGATAATAATATGAGATAACAAGATCTATATTACAAAAAAAATATAACCTGTTTACTAAACTCCCTTTATTTTTTTCAAAGGTTGAAGTGATTTGAAACCTCTATCCACTATCCAAATACCTTCATTGTGGTCTCCTCTAACATACAAAACATCATCTGCATTGGGACCGCTCCAAAATGATTACGACATACCACTAAAAGGATCTTCTTAAACTGAATTTTCATCGGAACCTTCATTAGTTTTGGATGATAACAGAACAATCGACCACTTTCGGTTTTCGGGAACTGGAACATAAAAAACTTGTACCGCTTCTGATGCCATTATAAACTGCTCATCTTTGTACCCTTCTTTACTAAAATCAACTTTCACAAATCCTCATTCATCTATTTTAACACCACTATTGTTATAAATCCATTTGCATTGAAAAATCGGCAATTGGAATTTCATATAAACCAACTCTTATATTAGTTTGATAAAGCCAAAGTATGACATATTAGAATAAATTCGATTTCTTTCCTTACTACTAGAAACATGCATCGCTTCATCCACTAGTGTAACTCCACTATTTTGCAAGGTAATATCTTCATCATGTTCATATTTATAGAATGTATAACCATTAATTACATAACCACTGTAAGATAATACATACACACTTGGTCCAGGGGCTAGTCAACGAAGATGTTCTGAAATTGAATTTGGATTTTCATCCAACTGCTTAAAAATATGGCCCTGAAACCATCTTATAAACTGGTTATTATGTGTATCTGATAACCATTTTTCATCCCTCGATGGATTCAACTGCCTAAGAATTTCTTTTTGAGTATCAATATATAGAGAAACCTCCCAACTATTATGCAAAAGATAAATATGAGCCTTCTCCCGATCTGTAATACTGATTGTCACAACTTCTCTTCTAGAAATTCACTCACCCTCAATGCGTCCAGTGTGATGAGATTTCGGGAGACCAATTGTTTCCACATCAGATAGGTATTCAGTACAAAATTCAATGGCTTCCTCAACAATATATCGCTCCACTATACAACCCTCTGGCCGACTTCGATTTTTGACATACCCTTTCAAAATCTTCATATACCGTTCAACAGGATACATCCATCTATAGTGCACAGGACCACAAAGTCAAATCTATCTCACCATGTGAATCATCAAATGAACCATCATATCAAGGAATGTTGGTAGGAAGAACATTTCTAATTCACATAATATGATTACAATTTCTTTTTCCATAGTTGGAAATTTTCCCGGGTCTAAAACATTGCTACATATATCTTTGAAAAAGAAACAATGTTTGGTTAACGTATGACGAACATTCTTGGGCAAAATGCAACGTAAAGCTATAGGAATTAGATCTTGCATCAAAAAATGCCAATCATGTGATTTCAAACCTTTTAACTTCAAATCATTCATTGACACAATGTTCTTGATATTTTATGAGTACCCCTCTAGAACATTTACATCATTGAAGAAGTTGAAAAACTAATATCTCTCCACCCTAGAATGATTATAAGCTGCTGGAGGAAGAAACATTTGATTTTCACCCTTCACGGGAGCCAACTCTTCTCATATTCCCATGTCAACCATGTCCAACCTTGCCTTAATTCCATTTTTTTCCAGGGGCATTTAGTAATGTTCCGATAACACTATCATATACATGTTTTTCCACATGCATCACATCAAGAAAATGTCCGACATATAAACAAATCAACTATGTTAAATCAAAAAAAACTGATCTCTTTTTTCAACCGATTTTCGTAAGGTTTTTCGAAAATGGTTTACTAAAAATAGTGTTCATATCTTTTACTTTCTCAAACAGCTGATCACCTGTTAGTGAAGACGGTGTTGCGCGTTTTTCTGAACATCCATTGAATGATGTCGTCTAAGATCGGTACTTATGCTGACGAGGTACAAATCTATGATGTCCTAGAAACTCAGTTTTTTATTAATGTTTCAACCAAATTGATTATGTATCTTCTTCGCACATGGGACACCCTTGAGTTCCTTTAATGCTATAGCCTGAAAAATTTCCATAAGCAGGGAAATCATTTATTGTCCCATACAACATCACTCTCAACGTGAAGTATTCACTTTTACAAGCATCATACAACATTACACCTGAGTCCCACAATAACTTCAAATCCTCGATCAAAGAAGCCAGATAAACATCAATATCACTTCCTGGTTGTTTTGGTCCTGATATAAGCATAGATAACATGATGAATTTATGCTTCATGCATAACCAGGGTGGCAAGTTATAATTTACCAACATAACTGGCCATGTACAATGAGTGCTGGTTTGAAAACCAAAAGGATTCACTCCATCTGTAGATAATGAAAGACAAAGGTTTCTTGGCTCTTTTCCATTTTCATGATACTCATGATCAATTTTCATCCATTAAGGAGAGTCGGTCAGATGATGTAATAACCCATCTTTATTTCTTTTATTTGCATGCCATGAAAATTGTCTTGCAGTTTCTTCACTTCCATATAGACGCCTAAACCTTGGAATGATTGGAAAGTACCATACAACATTCGTAGGATTGGATTTATCTTTCTTGTATTGAGAAGCACCACACTTTGGGCATTCTTTAAGTGATTTGTTCTCTTTGAGAAACAATATACAGTCTTTTGGGTAGGCATGTATTCTTTTAGAAATCATTCCCATCGAGCATAACATTTTTCTAGCTTTATATGTCTGGCTTGGGAGCTCATTATCTTCCGGGATCATGTCATTCAAGAGAGGAAGTAGTTCCGTAAAACTGACATCACTCCATCCGTATCCTGGTTTCAATTTATACAACTTCAGTACAGCTAACAATGTTGTATACTTAGTGCAAGCAGCATACAATGGCATCTTTTCAAAACACTTTAACTTCTCAAACAATTTTGGGCAATCACGGAGTTCATCTTGAATTGTATTTGTAATTTCATCAAAAAAATATTCATCATCATTTACATATATAATCAAATCCTCCATACGGTCTTCTTCATTATCCATATTTTTATTCATATCTTACGATCCATAAAATGCAGTTTTATCCCAGCCAGTAGCTACATTCGCTTTTTCTCCATGTTTATTCCAAAATTTATAACTCCGATCTATTCTGTGACATATCAAATGTTCTTCCAACTCCTCTAGAGTAAGTAGTACAGAATAACAACAACGTAAACACAGACAAAGGATTTGAGAAGGATCCTTTTCGTGATTATTTGAAAACTTGATGAACTCTTTCACTCTGTTCTCGTACTCTATTGTTAAACAATTAGCATCCATCCAATATTTATTCATCTCTATCCAATTTGAATCTCAAATATTAGTATTTATGGTTCAATTACACAAAACAAGAATTTCAAATACAGTATAAGAGAACCACTTCCTTATAAAAATGGAGATTAATAGAGCCTAACCATTAGTATTTATTCATCATGCCTAAATACTCACTGATGGTGGAAGTGAAACCATTCTTGATGATCATGCCAATAATAAATTGAAACCAAAAGGGGGGAGTGAATCAAAATACCCCAAACAAGATGGAAAAACATGGTATTTAAGAATAGGTTAGTGGCTTTCATGTTGGCTAGAAACCTATCCAATATACTCCACAAGCGGTGATGGCCCCTACAGTTGTTGCACCAGGTGAAACTGCCACCTGAGAAGCTGAGATCAATGAGGTCATTCCCATCCATGAACTGAACAAACTCCATGATGGCCTTCCTCTGGAATGGGATTCTACATTTCCTTTCCTTTCGGTTGGAAATTACATTAAATTCACCCCCAACAAACAATGGATGGTGGTCGGGATCGAAGGTATTTTGTTCAAAAGGACAATCAATCCCCCTCAATTTTTTAAAATACCAATACCATAAACCATTTAAAAACAATAAATTTTAATTTATTTTTGGAAATAATTCCCAAAAAAATTCAATAAACAAACACATGCCAAACCATTTGGAATTTTATTTAAAGAATTAACTTATCTTTATTTTAAACCATGATTTTCATTTATAATATCAAATCCACCAATGGTTGAAGGAAACCTAATTTATTTCAATGAAAAAGGTTAATTCACAAAAAGATACCATCCATTCCATATATTATTTTCATTAATAGGGTTATTTTGTGCTTCAAAATGATCAAAACATGTCTAACCGACTTCAAATGGATAAAATATGAATTCATGAAACACATTAATCCCAAAACGAAGATATAGTATAGAAACACCCACTTAGAATCTGAATGAGTCTACTAAAATGAAGAACATCATACATCTTCAACTACATCAATGCTTTCTCATATACAACGACACCACTAGCTAGATAGTGTCCCTCACCACGAACATCATACATCTCCAAATAAGAGACTACAACCACTAACCATGAAGAACATCATAAGATGGAAATATACTATGAACACATCCCTTCACCAAAATAAGAGACTACAACCACTAACCATGAACAACCACTAAGAGAATAATTTGAAACCTAAGGAAAGGTACACCCAAAACATACCAATGAATTCAAATGAAATACTTTCTAAACCAAACCATTAAAGTCCTCAAATGTTCCTAACATCAAACCCCATCATATCTCCTAATAAAATTCTTTGATAACACTATTTCATGGACTATACCCATTTAGACCCCTCTATTGGTTAGTAGATTATAGTTTAGTGACCCCCTAAAACCATCCTCCAACATGTCATGGGTTAGTGAATGCACTGAGGGTATTTATCACAACCATGTGCAATGTACATCTAATAATAAATAATTGATATAGTTTAACATCAAGTTGTATAGATTATTTTTCGAATGATACCAAGTGAATGTTAGTATGGTAAATATGCGTGATAAGATATTTTTGGTCTAACTAAAAGGGGATATAGCCTAATGAGTGTATTTTGGACTCACAAAAAATATGACTCTATGTGGTATTGGGTGTTTTCAACTAGTAGGAGTATGGACCACTTAGTGAATATGGTCCTCTATGTGTGGGAATGTTTTCATTTAGAGTATGGCCTAATATGTATGGTTCCCATAGAATAAGGCCCATTTGAATTGGATATTTGGGCTCATGGGTAATTTTTTGATGCCTCTACTGGGGAAATCACTCAGGCTTGAATCTATTTCCTTGGGCTAGCCCCAATCCTCATAACCTACCTTACCTATTTCCAAAGGTGGAAAGAGTCCACCTCCATGGTTGATAATATTGTCCCCTTGATTGGAATGGGAATATGGGATATTAGATATTCCTTCTATAGTTTCCTTCTTGGAGTATGATTCCTATTCTGGGTCTCTATTCCAGATATAAGACATGTTTCTGAATCTAGTTTTTTGTTCTACTCTCTAGTGGACACAAGTTAATTAAAATTATTATTCTAGTTACAGGGAATATACTTTTAGTTGAATATAATAATGGTGATGAGTGTATTGATAAACTATAAAATTCATCTAAAATTGAGGTTATTAATTTTTCATTATCTCATGACATGAGGTGTATTATTTGTAATACATGAGTCATACCATGATTGGTAATTGGTAACTTATTCTTATTGCAGAAGGAATTCAAGTCTTATAACCTCTATAATCTTATGCTCATTACACAAGGTGGATCACATTTTTCATGTGATAAATCCACACCAATTTTGTTCATAAAATATATTCATAGCACATAAGTATTTCTATATTCATCAACTAATGAATCGTGTTCTTATCACACCAGGTAAGAACAGAAGATCATCTACTAAGGGAAGTGTTTAGAGATCGTATGCTCATCACATAGGGGATTCTTTGGCAAATCGCCTAAGGAATCTCATGGTCCTCATGTGAGGTATAATCCTAGGATCATTACTTGTGAGATGAATAAGAGATCTTATGATCATCACTTAGGGGATTATTAGGCATCTCCCATAATGAATCTATTTATAATATCATGAGGTATAATCAAGGGAACATTATTTGGGAGATAAAAAAGATCACATATTCCCATAACATAGGGACTTCATATTCTTGTTACCTAAGGAAACCAAGGATTATCACCTAGAGTTGGATGTTTCCTGAATTAAGAGTTGTCATAGGTTTATATCTCGGTAAAGGAACACACATATTTGAATTTTAGAAGAGGGGACCACCCGATACACTCATCACGTAGGGGGTGAGCATAGTTTTATAGCCACCATTTTATTTTTTTCCATGAAGTTATTCAATTCCCACCTAAAACATTTAAATTTCATCATTAAAAACTATATTCTATGTCACTGGGAAACTAAAAGGAAAACCCATATCAACTAACGATGTAATCTCCCAAAATAACCCACTCATTACATCTTTATAACAATGGAAAGGTTGATGCTTCCCCACTACACGATTTACCACCTCAACCATCTCACATTTACCCCCAATGGAATGTATCACAACCAAACTAACAAAAAACTTCTCAAACAACCCCACCAAAAAACAATGATGATTTTCAACAATAAATGTAAACAAGCACCATGTTCTTGGGAAATATAATGAAAATTAGTAAACACATGTGAATCACCCCCTTTAAATCATTTTCCATTAAGTATGGTTCATTTTATTCAATCGTTAAATCCATAATACTCACCCATAGAATAAAAAAGAATGTTAAAAAATTATATAAAATTGGGAGAGGAGAACAATATTGAAAAAAGATTTGGAAAACATGCCTTAAAGGGGGTCCGGCAAACCGAAGCTTGAAAGTGTTGCGGGCGGTGGAGGTCCGGCAAACTGAAGCTCGAGGGCGGCGGAGGTCCGGAAACGTGAACTCAGCGGGTGGCGAAGGTCCGGCAACAAGAAGCGAGGGAGGCAGAGGTCCGACAACGTGATCTCAGCGGGCGGCAGAGGGGAGTCGCAGGGTTCCAGTAGCGCGAGAGCTTTAGGTTGCGATAAAACGAGGGCACTGTGCGACCGAATTTATAAAAAAATGAACTAAGGTTTTATTAGTGCTAAAAAAGTGATGAAAAACACTACCTTTATCAGCACTAACATTTTATCACTGATAATGGTTTCCTTTATCATCGTTTTTTTAGCGCTAATAACAGTACCCTTTATCAATGCTACAAAAGCGCTGATAAATCCTGACTGTATCAGCGCTAAAATTTTAGCGCTGATACAACGAGTCTTTATCAGCGCTTTTCTAGGGATGATAAAGGGTCTTTTTATCAGCACTATTTTAGCACTGATAAAGGTTACCCTGTATCAGCACTAAAGTTTAGTGCTGATAAAGGAGTTATTTATCAGCGCTTTTCTAGCACTGATATATGGCCTCTTTATCAGCACTAGAAAAGAGCTGATAAAGACTCCCTATATCAGCACTAAAATTGTAGCGCTGATACAGGGTTTCTTTATCAGCGCTTTTCTAGCGCTCATAAAGAGGCCCTCTATCAGTGCTAGAAAAGCGCTGATAAAGAACTCCTTTATTAGCACTAAAATTTTAGCGCTGACACAGGGTAACCTTTATCAACGGTTTTTCTTAGCATTGATATAAGGGGGCGCTTCCCTTTCCCGTTTTTTGTAGTAGTGTATTATTCAATTTAACATAGAATTAAATAATAATATACATAATAAAAAATAATTATTACATTTCATCCAAGTCCCCACCCTTATCACACACACATCATCCACACAGCATACACATCAATTGTCACATTACACTTTCCATGCCTCTTACTATAGTAGCACTATTTAGAACAACAATCGATCATCCTAACTAGGAATATAAAACTAAAATAACCATTAATATATAGAAATATAACAACAAAAACTAATACCTCTATATATATCATAGAAATACAATAATCATACTCTGTGTTAATATAAGAGAATACCACATCCCTCTAATTACCATAACATGACTTTTAATGTAAGGTACCACAACATAAAATAAATATCATATAAGCCAAAAACATGTCTAGTAAGCATGTAAACACATGTTTATTCAAAATATACATTATAATCGTTATCAAAACCAAAGAGTCATAATAGATTCCATGATATTTTACTTACTCGTCCCAACATCGACATACGCATTTCCCTATAAAATATACTCCATCCAACAACATAGAAACCTCACATGTTAACAAATGAACCACCACCTATTTACCATAAAAAATCATTCCTTAGTCAATTTAAAATATATTAATGATAACTATTGTTTCTCAAAGTAATCATCAATAACAATATATTTCATATTAAACATAACATCAAGTCATAAAAACATATAAAAAGAAAAATATTCACTTCTCAAACTTCGTCAAATACCTTTCCTCTCATAAATTAATATCATCTATATATATAAATTCTGACCATTTAAATTACCATAATTTTTATATTCTAGACTGAATCAATATTCTATAATTATTTACATGACCTTCCTCTAGTTTTTCTAAAAATGTGTATTCTTCTTTAATCTCATGAAATTTATAAAAATTTCCAATCATAATATCAATAATATTATTTTAATTAATTTAAAATGAATAAAAGAGAATTTGAAATCCTATAAATTAATTTATTACTAAGAATTGATACATAAGAATCCAAATAACCTATATTTCATCAATATAGTGAAAACCTATATTAAATCCATTCATCAACTACTTCTTGTATCTAGCAGAATATAAAATAATTTCGTAGAAGAACAATTAATTAAAGAAATTTTACTATAACATCAATTGATTAAGTTCCATGAAGAATTGAACTCAATGATCATCCCAATAACACATAAAATAGTAAATTAAGACTCCTCTATCATCAAGAATCTATATGGATGAAGAAAAAAATGAAATATAAGAGTAAAAGAAAATTAAATTTTAAAATTGATTAGAGCAAACAACAGTTTAGTTTCATAAACCATGTAATGGTTTGGGTTGGTCAATAATGATCTAAAGACCATGGTGTTTAAACAAGACTTTCCATATTAAATTTATCATAATATTTCATTCTTTAAATAGAAATTTGAATAAAATATTGATGTTTCCATGAAAATATTATGTGCTTCCTTTTAATTTCCCATCCAAATCATGATATGGAACTAATTTATTTTTCACACAACCACATAAGTTCAAAAACTATGATTATAGACCACGAAAAAGTTATTATACATTAATAATAGTATCTTGTACAAAATATGATTCCAAAACCAAATACATATTAGTAAAATTTTTACCAAACCATGTTATAATGTGCCAACCCATTATCTATTCTCATATTTAAATGGTTAAAAAAACTCCAAATCACTCTTCTTCTAAACCGTGAACAACACCATGATGAGTTATTTATTCCAACCAAATGATCAGCATAAAATATACAGGAGAGGAAATATCTAAAACATAGGTACTATTTTATCTACAAATCAAAGAAATAATAATGTGGAAAATATCACGCGGACCACTTAAACCTCCAAAGGATACATGATCGGATGGCCTATATAAGGTAATGTGATTAATATATGTGCAATGCATGACCTATGATAAATCCCTCAAATCCCCATTGTCATGACCTTTTCTCTTTTGTAGGCAATCAAGACATTAATTTATCATATGGAAGCTACCATATGATTTTCTAAAAATAATGTTACTTTTCAGTCAGTGGGAACCTGAAAAACCATCCAAAGATCCATGGAAAATAAGGATACAATTAGGAAAAATGTGGAAACCTATTATGGTTGTAAATATTTATGAGACATGTCAATTCAGTTTGAAAGGCATTAAAGAAGCCATGGTGGAAAGTTCTCATTATTGTGTAAGAGTCTGCAAGAATGTCACCTTCATCCTACAATGGGATTAGGACTTGTCCAGGCTGTCCTTCAGTCACCTTTGGCTCTATATCAAAAATAGATGGGTTTTCCATGAAAATATTTTTGGATCACTACAAGACCCCTAATTAGTCATACAACGCATCACAGATAGGGAGAGTGTTTTTTTCTAAAATAGTAACACAAACCTATGAGATCCCAATCCCTGGTAAAATAAACAACAAAATAAAAAAGGAAAATAATGGAATATTCTTATGAGGGTGAGAAATGACGATTTTATGAAAATAGGTTTATCAACACTAGGAGATCAACAATGATCATGTTAAACCCCCCAAAAATCCATCATGGTCCCACAATACCCTTTTTCATGATAACATGATCCTGTGGAGGGACCCTAGAAAGCTACCTTTATATCGCAAAAGGTTCTAGAAAAATATTCTTAGATCATGTGAATTCCTTTAAAAAGGAATCATCATCTCTCTAAAGTCCCTAGACATGTCATCCTAGCCTTATAAAATAACCTTGACATGTCTACATAGTTAGGATAAATCCCATTTCTTGTCCATTATCAAGTAATACAGTGTTGATGGGAAGGTCTTTTAGTCAAAAAAATCATGTGATTCCCCCAGGATGACCTACGTCTTGATCTCAAAAAGAACGTAACACCAAATCCCTCCATCAAATTCATCCAGAATCTACAAGATACAATAAATTCAAGTATGTATATAACCGTGGATGTGAGGCCTATCAAACCCTCCCCATCATCTCAAAAATTGCATCCATCTGTATTCCCTCATGTATGAGATCTCAGGGGTGTATTTATCAGAGCATTTGATCACGCGATCGCAAGATCTTCCACTAAGTTAAATATATGGAACGGACAAAAGGAATACATGGAACGCATATGTTCTGCACATTTTCACTCAAAGAACACATGACTAAATTTTATCATGTTCACCGGATTATTTTAAGGGCATCCCACATATCAACTGGGTCACACAAAATCTTAAACAATATAAAACTAATCAAATTTAAAAAACTTAAAAAATAAACGGTCGAATAAAGACTAAAATATGGGAGACTTATGCGATGAAAATTAATGTGGATCCTCATGTTCATTTCATGATATTTCTAGATCATGCGATAGATCATGGAAATTTACCCATGTAATGCAATGTATCCTCGACATACAATATCAATTATCAGATATCCTCTAGACATTGAAATAAAGTCACATTATTCCCTCTGGGAAAGCCACCCATGTTATGAAATGCCCTATGGGATCACCATCCAGTTATTTCAATTTCCCCATACATGTATCCAAAATCATACAGTGACACGAATGTATATCAACTGGGTCTCTTGAATCCCTTCAGTCTTAATAGCCAGATCTTATGAAACCCTCCAAGAGTGTCATCCAAGTTTTGGGATGGCACTAGGACATAAAATCTAGGTCCCAAGAAGACACTAGGACATGTCATCCTAGTATCACTATGACACACAGATATTCTGACATAGATCACATGATGTTCTGTAGAAAATTCATCCAACATAATGCAGTGTCCTTTAGACATGTCAAACTAGATAACACAATGTCCTTTGGACATACCAATCAGGCTATGAGAGACTCTCTATACTTTCCATCCCCGATCATTTGATTCTCTTCATACATCTTTGTTCACGTATTATGACATCATCCAGACCTATCAACATGGATCAAACGATTGTCTTCAGACATGTCCATGAATCATCATACATATTAGCTAGACAATCATTTTATTTCAGGCATACATCCTGAGACATCATAACTATATCCAATGGATATATAAGGGAAACCACAATGTGTAATCCTTAATCAGTTTTATGATATGACATCCCCCATATAAGGAAACCCAAAATTTGTAATCCATGATCAGTGGTATTATATGACTACACCCATATGAGGGAAACCATATTGTGTAAGCCCCAATTAATGGCATGACATGACTATCCGTGTATAAGGGAAACCTCAATGTAAAATCCCCTACCACAACTAAACTATAGTTACTATGATTCCAACCATATCTAGGATACATGGGACACCTTCCTATGGCTCAATCTCCCTAAAACATCCAAAGGGTTGTCCTAGTGCTTATTTCTGCCCATATGCAGCAAGACTAATTACTTTCTTTCCCTTGTCTCTCACACCCGACATGAATCATGTAGGCATAGAGAGAAGAAATGATCATATGATTTACATCATGAACTTCCACTGGCCTGGAAAATGTCAATATGTAATCCCTAATCATGGGCATGATATGTCAGCCCCTATATAAGGGAAACGTTAGTGTTTAATCCATGACCAACTAAACTATGATACCTCTTATTGTTGTTGTAATAAGGATACATAGGATTTCTTTCTGAGGACTGCGATCAAATAAGTAGTCAATTTGATGAATGTTTCCCCATTTATTCTGACATGCCAATGATCAAGACCCATTTTCTCCCTTGGGTTAATCATTCTCGTCCATCAGCATACTAATAGGACAACTAGACTATGAGAACTCTGATTCCTATAATTGCCAATATACATAAGATTCCTCCTAGTGGCCTGAGGTCAAATACCCAATGCATAAGTTCCCTCATATGTTTTCTTTTTTTATGATGTTAAACTGTATATGTACAATGATCTATGTTTTCTTTTATGCCTCTTATAAAGATGAAATGTATGATGCCTCATAATAGTTGAATCTCATCCTCGAAATAATAATCGCCTCCTTGGATGATTGAAAACTACAAAGTGACTAGTTACATGTTATTAAAATATAACAATATTCCCATTAATTAGAAATGGATGAAGAACCTCATATATATACATATGGATACAATAATAGATTCCTCATTTTCATATAATATAATTTTAGCTATAATCATTTTGTTAGGGTAGCTGGTCATGTATCAGAATTAGTAAGACATTCTTGAACATATCATAAAATATAAGATATTCTCAATTTATGAAATAATTCCCCCCAAAAGGGTGTGATGAGACTGAACTTCCATCCTCTCAACCAGTGAGAGTTCACGTTTCATTGGGTTAACACTAAAAAATAGTTATGTACTCACTTATGGATTGGGGAACCATTGGGTTTTTCCATTGAAGAAAAAAATGGTGATCCTGAAATGAATAATTTTGAAATACATTGACCCCAACCAAAGCCATCCACATCCTCAGATGAAACAAAAATGGTGAACGCAATGTGAATCTCTCAAATAAAAAATTTATTTGTTGACTATGTGTCATTAAATTTTGATTTTATATGCATCACAATAAAAATTAGGGATCCTAAAATGAATCTTACGAATGATCCTATATATATAGGATTCCGGGAAATAATTCCTTCCTCACTTTGACAAGTCCATGCGAGCATAATGATCAGATTAGGTATAATAAATAACAATTTTGTTACTCATACATGTTTTATTGAGCATAAGTCATGACTATGTTGATGAACTATGTGTGACAATAGTTAATGATCTCACCAAAAACACCCCAACCGGATAAAATATATTAATCTAGATATCGTTCTAACAAATCATCTCTAGTTGCAACCTCTATGGGTCACAGAACCACCTCACATGTCTGAAATCTTTAGCATAGGTCGGCAGATACAATGATCTAGATGTAACATTTTCATGGTAGAATCCCAACAATTGACGCAACATGAAAGGGTATTTAAAGGATAAATATAATGAGCCAACACCATCAGAGGAATGCTATAGAAAACTAGTGGTCTCATTACCATATCCAACTACTATCAAATATCATCCCCATAGAATGACAATAACCACAATTTTTATCTAATAACATTGGGCCAAGGATTCAACTATAGCTCCCTTAAAATTCAATAGGCTCTAAGGAGGGCTCCTATCTACCATTTTTGTGAGATCCATCCCACAATTACCCTTAAGTCACCAATTGAGTATACCACCCAACACCAAGAAACCTCTAAAAGTCATGCATGGGAAAAAAGGAAGGAAAATCTAGCATGGAACAATCTAGAAAATAGGGTGTGGGCTAATATCAACACTTACACTATTGAAGCTGGCCAGAATATTCCACTAGTAGCCTGCGAGTAGGCTTATATCCCTCCTCAATCAGAACAAGTCTTTGGAAAAAATATTAAATTAATCATGGGTCGGCACATATCACTACCCCCATTCATTAATCCCATTGGCATATTCTAGTGTCAAAATAAAGAAAAAAGTGTCCTCATATCCCCTCATCAATGAAATATATCTTACATTACATGGTGGAGAACATGAATGTGAAATCCTACATTCCTATGCAGACTTTCATAAATTTCCATTACATCTTACAAACTATTTCAAAACACTTCTTGAATAATCCAGTACTAGTACATATTCAGGGATAGGAATGCATTCATATCCATAAATCAAGGAAGAACAACACTCTAATTAGTATGAACAATGGGTTTCTCTAGAGAAAGCACATATTTGTTCTCCCATAAAGGAGGACTATTGACTTATTCAGTTAATGGATGAGGCCCCAAATCAAGATCATATAACCACTCTATCTAGGGATCACCAAGTTATAGAAACACATTCCTCGTGATAGTCTTATATTCTTATCGTAAATGACTAGAAAAAAATCCAATGGACAAGGATCATACTCATATCCCTATTTTGAACAGGGATCACCAAGTAAGAGAGGTACATGCCTCGGGACATGATCATATTCATATCAAAACAGACTAGAGGCATACTTTAAGGTCCTAGGATTTAATTCATATCCCCATTTGGGCTGGGACTCACTAAGAGAGAGTTCCACATGCCTCCGGATAGGCTCATATTCTTATCAGTGAAACTATTTGGCATATTCCAGAAGCTCACAAAATCCAAGATCATATTCATACATTCTCTAATGAGGGAATATATCCACACCATTCTGAGGCTATAGAAGAGGAGGCTCATATCCCTTCTCCCATTCTGGTGTCCCATTATCATGTTCTGATTGGGAATGAAATTTATTAATAGGATCATATTCCTATTCTAATAATACTCACCAATTTAATGTGGCACATTAATCAGGACATGATCATATCCCCATCAAAAAATACCAGAAGCATATTCCAAAGGCTCGTGATCAGGCTCATATCCTCATTCTGATCAAGTCTCACCAAGTGAGACTGTCATGTTCCTTAGGTTAATCTTGTATTTATTAAAATAATGAATATTTTCATTGGAATATTCCATTAACTTATCAAGAGTGGGATCATAATACTACAGTGCAGGCTAGTTCTCAATATATTTCAGCATCCATTATACAGATTCTCATATCCTTACATAACCCTAATAGAAAATTCAACATATTCCAGCCATGATGTACAATGATACTCATAACTATAATATTTTCAATTCTTGTGTCCTTGGGGTTGTTCGAGAAAGATTCTTAACACCCCAATGTTTCATTGACTCTATCCAAAGAATGAGGTGATCATTATAGCAATAGAACACCTCATGGTAATTTGGATATGGATCATAGGGACTCTACTCCTTAAATATGATATGGTGAACCACCCCATGGTGATATCTATCATGAATAAAGAAATACCCCAATTTACCATAAATCTCAATATAGATAGCTTCTCAAAACTGAAATTCCTTCATATAGAGAGTTTCTCAAAAGATAGGGGTCAACCGAAAACAGTTCCCCATAAACTTGCAACAATACTCTGATCTTGTTAGTAAGTGATCCCATGAAGCACATTTTATGATCTAACAATATAGAGGTGTGTTAGTATGATAAAGATGAAACTGAAATTGACATATAGAGATATTAATTTAGAAAAAACATCCCCATCATGTATTGGCCCGATGGTACTTCTGACTAGGAGACCCCAAATGAAAAAGAGAACGGGTGCATGCCTTTTCAATTTAAAAATATATGGAAAACTAATCATTGACTGAAGGCTAGAAATTTACTTTATATAGAAGATGGGGGTCACCTTCAACCCAAAAAGATACATTGTTTTTATCTAGACCAGGATAATATTAATGTGTCATTTGAAACAAAACTGAAAAATCACAATGAAAATATATAGCATGCTAACCTCTATTTCATCGCAACTCTTCAGTAACTGATAAATAAAGCCTCCTAATATATCCATATTCACAGATGTGCAATGTATGAGGATTTATATGTAACTATGCCCCTTAAATAGAAAATACCCTCATATATGTCTTTGGTTAATGTCATACCCTCCAATGAAATTAGGGGCCCGAGTAACGTGTGATCTAGTAGGTCACAACAATAGAATTCCCCAACATCAATGATGCTAAGACATCATGAATGAATAGAGTAGATAGCCAAAATATATTTGACTTGGGCCCCTCAAAATAAATAAATTTCATTTCAGACACAGATGATGAAGCTTCTATCAACTAGGAAATTTCCCGTAAAGAATAACTGTCCTCATGGACTACCATTACACCCAAGTCCTACACAATCACAATTGTACAACATCAATCAGGTCGTAGTAGCATCCAACATATCATCTATCTAAGATGGAACCCAAACCAATAGGTTGGGGTAATATCTACCACTTCCTCCACCCCCCATATCATTAATCCCCAAGAGGATCTAGGACATGTCTGCACTATATCCAATCAAACCCCATCCCAGTGGGTTGGGGGAATTTTTACCTCAATCGCTACCATAATTTCCATCATCCTTGATAGGTTCCTGGGAAAATCTATTATGGTTCTGGATCGTCCCCAACCCACGAGGATGGGGGGATTTTTATCTTGATTCTAATCCCCATGAATCACCAAATCCTTGATCAGAAGAATCAAACCTTTAACACCTGGATCAAAAAATATCAATGGTATCCCTGGATATGCCCTAGACTATAGGGTTGGGGGAATTTTACGTCTCATCATAACCATGTAGTGAAAAAGACTTTTACAAGTATGGAGGTAAAAATTGTTGTTCGACATCCAATTCATTCCTCTCACTGCATGGAAAATCTCTTCTATTCAGGTCCTATTCAGAAAACATGACCAAAAACTCCCTCAATGTCACTATTCACAAACCAAGATGAGGGGAACGTATGGCGAAGGAAATCAAACCCAATTAGGGTCACATGATAAAATGGTCCAATAAGTCCAAGGGTTTGAGAAACAACCATAATTCTGGAAGTGTAGAATCATCCTATTTCATTGATTGTAATGGGGAAACTATCATTGCTCATTATAGCTTTATGAATGTCATCACCATCCTCATAATAGATAAATTATTCTAAGATACTGTTGTAGAGGGATGCAATTTGGAAAATATTCCCTAAGAGGAAGGTGATTTGGATACACCAACTGAGTATACATGCAACTGGAACTAGAGGAGGCTCCATAAAATGGAACCTCTGAATATTGATTTTTAAGTTATATAGAGGAAAACTACAAATTATAATGGGAAAAAGTTTACATATACCACTGATCACCAAAAATAGACAAAATTCCTTACATGGAATATCAATTGGAATAATTAAGAGAGAGATAAACTCTCAAACAACTCAACAGGGAGCTAATCAGGGGATTTATTCTCACTAGGTATAATCTTTAGGCTGAGTCAAATATTCCTCCTCCCATACATCTAGAAATATTAAATATTCCTAAAAGAGAGGAATCTAGGATTCATAATATATTTAGATCTAGGAAAACTATCTATATAAATGAAGAAGAAAAAAATTATCATAACTTACCTACATTATAGATACAACCTCTCTCTCTCTATGAACTGCATTCTATCTTCGCATGAATTGAGAATTACTAGGAGGGGAAAACATGGCCACTTCATTAGACCTGAACTGCTCCCTATAAGATGGGATGTATCTCATGTATAAATAACTCCAAAATTTCTCAATTTCATCGAGTCTTTGGCTAATCTAATGGAATCCATTGAAGGGTGATGAGAACCTATGTAGCCTAAGAGGAAACCATATCAAGAGTGGGTGGATGACACTTTTTCCAACCCAATTTTGGGAATCCTACCTTCTCCACCATTGATTTAACATGAGACCCAAAACAGTATATCAAGAACATCATATCCTAATGAGGCCTAATGATGGGCCCTATAGATCAGGAGGAAGTGACCAATATGAGGTTTTTTGTAAATTCTCTGATAGGGTCAGCCTCTATTTGGCATAACAGCCATCCAGTATGATCTGTGGTATGATGGGAAGACATTCTTCATCAATTCATTTAACAATATTACTCTACCTAGAGAAAAATGATAATTTTTGACCTGAAAAATATAATTAAAGAGATAATGAGAGGTTTAATTGCTTCATAGGATTATGTGAATGTCTATCCTATTAACATAGAATCCTCTTCTCATAGGATCAATTGCTAGAACTATGTGCTGAAAATATCGAGGACGAGCTGCAAACACCTCTATTCCAGATAAAGTATCTCAGTGGGTTCAATGTGTTTGAAAAATTGAACAAGTTTTGGAATATTATATTCACTGAACCCAAGATAAATCTCATCTCATGACTTCCATGGAGAGGAAATTTCTTAGCAATACATGGTTTATAACGCTCACTCTTAACCCAATAGAAGTGTCTATTCAAGAACCTAAGAAGGAGAAGTCTACCTAGATCATCTGATAAAGAAGAAACAATAACAAAATAGCCTTTATTCAGTACCAAGAAGAGATCAGGGACTCCTAGGATTTGAGGAATTGATAAATAATACATACTGCTAAAATGAAAAAGTCCCTAGTTATTTCCTTGTACCCATGGACAATAACCTTCGCAACCTACCACAACCTAGAAAGCCCAATGAGGTTAACCTCATATATTTTCACATTTACCACTCTTTACATAGGAGGTTGGGTCATAATGTCCAATATTTCTTCATCTTCAAATCATCCTCTAAATAATGGCCAACTATTAACATGTGATGTTGGATAACTCACTAGAATAGGGGTCTATCATAATTATTTCCAATCTGAAGAGGAAGGTGATTGATAGATTTTCTTAGCCAGTAATGGGTAGAATATTATCCATTTGTTGACTCGAATGACTACTAATCGAGATCATGTCACCCTAATAGCATAGCTTCATAGACCCATAACATTTTTACACCCATGTAGGCGACAAAAATATGCCTCCCAAAGGTTTATGTGACCAATAGAATAAGGAAGTTAAAGAAGATCAAGAGTCATATTCATCTCTGATAAAAGCTCTGAGTCTAGTAAATTTCATCACTACAACATCCAAAGAACATGAATCTCCCAGTAAAATGGAACTTTCTTCTGATTAGGATCTCCTTTTTTGTTTTGTTAATGTGTTACACTAAGAATATCCCTTATTTGATAATGAATATTCCTCTGAATATGATTTCCTTTAACTTGAACATGTAATAGGAGACCTCTTGCAAAGAAACCAAGGATATAGGGGATAAACGGGCATGGTTGGACCAAATACTTTTGTCACATTCCTATGTAGGATTCCTATACTACTAACACTAATTGAAAAGTTCTTCAGAAATCACAAAAAAAGATATTGAGGTATCATAGAATCCTACAATGGACATTCATGCCCAGCTATCCTACGTGTCTCTTAGTGAGGGTGTGATTATCGAATCATCCCATATAAGGGGGAAGGTTAGCATGGTGTGTTCCACTAGAAATAGATGCTCCCTCAACCTCTACACAAGCACTTGACTCATCTACCTAAAATGCATCAGCTCCTGGACCACATAATAATGAGAAACCCAAGATAGTAAATGCCAAAAAAATTCACAAAAGTATGTCATTTTGAAATTTTTTAATATTTTCCAAATCAAAATATCAATCCCTAATGCACTCCATCATTAAAAATAACTCTAGGAGGTACTTGTTGAAGCCCTCCAAAGCCCACATGAGTTCATAAAAGAAGTTGTTGTTTCTAAGGTTAATCGAGTGGAGACTATTCCATTAAAATGTGATATTACCATCTCATTCATATAATAGGATCAAGAGGAGGTAATCAAAGGATACATTAGGCCCATATATGTTTTCGGAAGACTTGATAGTGTAGATTTCCCAAGGGATCTGATCGAAAATGGTTCCAATATCAACCTCATCTCGGATTGAGCCCATCTATTTTTTGGATATATCTATGGTGACTTATCTATTAAAAAGTTAACCATTCAAGGGTACGATAGGAAAAAACAGAGACCTCTCATGATGATCATGCTCAAAGCTCAGTTTGGGCATCTCGAATGGTTATCCAACAAGTCACTATATATAATGTATTTCTCAAAATACCATGGTTTTATATCGACTTGGGGTTACCTTCAACATTCCGTAATTGTTTTAAATAACCCATTGATGTAATGGTCGACATAATATATGGTAAAAATTTCCCCTTTGATGCATGTGTATCAACATATGTTGTAGCATGATTATATAAAAATGAATTAAATTAACCAATGGTGGATGAAAATATAAAATATTCAGCACCCAGCATCTTGGGTAATGCCCCGATTATTCAATGGAGTATGCTCAATAGTTATTATGTTCTACCCATAAATCTGGTTGAGGTGATAGACTCAAACCCTAATGTCCATGGTCCTCATGTTCTCAGTAATAGTGAAAAAGAAAGTAGTTCTAAAATCTCTTTGAAAGAAATCGGGTAAAAGGGGATGACATTGTCTCCTCCCACAACTTCTCTCACCCTAATAGTGACAGAGGTTCCCTTAGATTTACAACATCATCTGAAAATTCCACCATAGACTCAGAGGTTGAATAATAAGAGGATGACCTCAGAAATTCTCCTCCCACAATTGATAAAGGTTTCTCCACAACCATTGATGAGGTCGTGTAGGTAAATCTCGGAATATAAGAAGACTCACAACCCACATTTATTATTGTATTCATGCCCCTAGAGAAGAAATATATGTATATCTCAATAAATATGTGTTCACTTAGAATTATATAGAAAATCATAAACTAAACCAAGATGTGGATACGCACCATCTCAGCTCACCCAATGACCATCTAGGTTTCAAGTGGGAATCAAGGAGGATGCAGGCCTCTCACAATACTAATGTAGAGATGTAAGTTTAAAATTTGATAAAATACAATTTTTTTAGGATGTATAGTACCAAATATGGTTTTCTAACATCACCCATATCAATAAAAAGAACAAGAATATTAGGATCTACATTGATTTTAGAGACCTAATAGTCATTTCAAAAAAGAATATTTCCCATTTCTAATCACATAACTCTTTATCAATGAAATTGATAGCTTCTAATCCCTTTACTTCATGTATTGGTATTTAGGTTATAGTAAAATAAAGATGAACCCTAAAGATTAGGAAGACACTTCTTTCAGAGAAACCAGGTTGATATTTTTTTATAAGGTCATTCCCTTTGAATTAAGGAACACTATCTCTATATAACCAAGCACTATGACTCAAATATATAAGAAATTATTAGGGTGAATAACTAAATGTTATATCTATGACCTCATGGTAGAATCTAAATAGTGAGGTGATCACTTCACAGATTTTCAAACTTTTTTAGACAAGTTGTGACAACAAAGTATGAAGATGAATCCACTAAAATACACTTTGGGGTAACATTAGGAAAGTTATGTGTCTTTGTTTAATGCCACTATGGAATAATGGCTGATCTAGAAAAGGATAATTTAATTTTAACAATTTCACCACTAGATATCTCAATGAAATGAGGGGACTCTAAGAGAACCTTTCCCACTTTTTCCATTTCATAGCCAACCTAGAAAACTAATCTCTCCCCCTCACAAATCTAACGGAGAATGGAATTTCTAATTAATTGGATGCTGACTGCCAACAATCCTTTGAGAGTGTCAAGAAGTAACTACTACACCCAAAAGTCCTGATGTCACTAGCAGTAGGAAAACTAATCATTATATATGTAGCCACCATGGAATGATCACTTAGTTATCTTCTCACACAAAGTAAGGATGTGGGGAATGAGAAAGGTCTCTACTACCTCATCCAAATGATTCTAGATACTGAGACCTGATATTGTGATATTAAGAAGAAATTCATGCACTTATATTTATTGTGAAAAAGATGATTCGTTACTTAATGAAAAATTAATTTCACTTCGTATCTCACATTGATCCCCTCATGTATATCATTGGTCATCCTATTTTAACTGGGTGTTTGGACCGATGACTAGTCATTCTGAAGCAATATGACATTCAGTTCATATAGCAGAATTCTGAGAAAGGTAATGAAGAATATGATTTCATTGCTCCCCATCCCGCCCCATAAACTACACCAATTGACACCAAAAATTCAGATGAGGATTTTTTATATGTCTATGACACTCCATGGACACGGGAGATGTACTTCTATGGAACCTCCTAATTTCCTATCAAAAAATGGGTAGAAAATAAAAAATCTAAACTGGGTTTTACTAGGGGTTGTATTTGTCTCTCTAGACAAACAAATTATACTAGACTCCTTCTCATTATCTAAAGGCTGCATGAAAAAATGAGTTCAATTACCAAGCCCTCATCACTGGCTTGTATGTATACCTATTATTGTAAATAACCTACCTAAATATTAATTGGGATTTAGATATTGTGATCAAGTTGATAAATGGTTAATATACCATAAAAAAAGAAGAATTGGACCCTCTGAAAGGCTATGTTAAAGGATTAATGTTGCAGTTCCCTTTTGTTACCATGTGGTATCATTTACATTGGTCACATAATGCTTATGATAATGAATCATCTAATGTATCCATATTCATGATTGATCCTTCTATGGAGGAAGCAATCTTCCTCATCATGCACTAATGTATGGTCTCATCAATCATCATCTACAACATGGAAGAAATCAATATGGTCATCACCACCATAAAGTGTCATGAATTGATATCCACCCCTAGTTGGATAGATCTAAAAATTGATTAAATCCAAAATTGGACTCTCCTGACAGACTGATCCTAGAGAGAACATTTAACGGTTAGTATAGAACATTACCCTAAGAGATGGTCCAATTGAGTAGAAATTATCCACTTGATGGAATCCTCCATAGATTCATATAAGAATGAGATATTCTGTCCATCATTGAAGAAATCCATGTAGGCTTCTGTGGTGCTCTTCAGTTAGAGTAAAGGGTTTCCCACCAAATCAGAGGGTGGGTTACTACTAGAAAACCATGATACAATACTATATGGAACTCACTAGAAAATTTCATTCATGAAAAATTCATGAAAACATCATCCACCAACCATAGAAATTTATACTTATATCTAAACATTCTTCTTCATTTTCTGTATGGGAATGGATGCTGTGGGGCCATACCCCCCAGCCATAGCTAAGCAGTTAAAGTACGTCCTTACTACCACCAACTTATTTTCAAAATGGGTTTAGGAAATACACCACAATAAATCCGGGATGATTAATGTCATCATCTTCATAATGTCCCACGTCATCACTAGGTTTAGAGTACCTCACAAAATATTGGCATACAATGGTACAAACTTTTATGATATAGAGTTGAGTAAATTGTACCAGAAGTACAATATTGGGTTAAATCTTTCATCCTGCTATCATGAAACCCAAAATGGTTAGATAGAGACCTTCAAAAATACTTTATCGAATATACTATATATCCATCAAATGGCCTGAAGGCCTTCATTTTTTATTGATTTTGAAAATACACCTTTAAAGGGGTGAGGTATAAGCCTTACAATTCCCATAGGAATAAGTATTACATGGCCCGTAGTCCTTAGAGGAATTCATTTTCTGTAGGATTCAAACATTACATACAACCGAGACTAACTACTTCTAACTGCTCCTCCCCAGCATCTTCTTTGTGAAATCATCTCCCCACCATCGCATGTTTATTTGGCTTGGCTATCCCGTGAATGCACATGCTCATCCCGATGGCAGGTTCCATACACTCTCATTCTTGAAATCTGTGTTGCTTCTTCTATGCTGAAAGATCCTTTCTCATATTCCATTAGAGCTTGTTTCTTGTAAGTTTTCAAGTTTGTATCTGCACTTAAGGTGGTCCGAAGGCCTTGAGGTGGCCCGAAGGCCTTACTGGCCCGAAGGCTTGGGTGGCCCTAAGGCCTTAAAGGACTCGGGGACCAAATCGGTGGCCAAAAGGCCCAAGCAGGAGAAAATTCCAGGTTGCAACAGTGCCAAATAGTTCCTCCTACAGTTCCTGCTACAGTACTACTATAGTGCCTACTACAGTATTATTTTAGTACTACTATAGTACACGGAAATTGTGCCTCCGCCTAGATTTGATCCTGGTTCGCTTGGATGTACTTCAGAGTCCTTACCAACTGGGTTGAGGCTCATGTGCATCGAATATACTATATAATATTGTGAATAAGGACAAGAAGACTTGGATGGAATAGAAGTCCTGCATGGACAATGTAACAGCCCGAAATTTTATGAAAAATATCCTTTTTAATTTCATTAATGTCTTGTGTTGTATGCTACACCAAAAGAAGCTTTCACAACACACATCCTTGACTTGCCTTCCATTACACGCAATCGCGACCTTCCTCGATAGTGTGTGTAGTACGCAATAACAAGTTTCACTAAACAACAATATGCCATTAAAATATTATTAAAAATAGCCGTTATGAATAGTAATAACCACTTTTTGAAATTTTTTATATTTTATTTTTCGAAATAGAATTCATTTTTGGATTCGTAATATCGAAGTTAGCTTAGGGTGAAATTTTGGTACTTTTCGGATAACTTTCATTTTCTGATGAATAGTGAAAATTACAAAATTTTAATTAAAAACAACTTTTTCAATCAAAATAATTAATAGTGATAAATTATTAATTTGAGTGGTTTTAAAGTATATTTAGAATATATTTTTACAATTTAATACAATGTTGGTCATTGGATGTAATTTCACATTTAAACCAGTTATAAACAAGTGTCAATCTTTTGATAGTTATTATCTCTTAAAAACACACCTTTTGTTTTGATAACGGGAATTAATTTTTAAATTAATTAATGCAACTGATATGTTTTGAATTTGGTAAAATGGAAATCATTTTTGAGTTCATAATATCAAATATAGCTTAGGCCTAATTTTTGGATTTTTCTGAAAACATCAATTTTTGATGAATAGTGAAACTACTAAGTGGAAGTTAAAAAAAGTATTTTTTTTCATAAATCTTAAATTTACCGCTTCTGTGAATGGAATTTCAAAAATTAGAGAGACACGGTTGATTTCAGTAAGTAAAATGTGGTTCAATGAGATGAAAATAATTTTTGGTGAATAGTAACTTTTTACTTTTTTTACCACGGTTAAAAGTAAATAGGGTAATTAAGGGTAAAAATGATATTAATATTACCCTAACACATGTCCTAATCCTATTGGACAAGTGTATCTCGACCAAAAACAACCTTAAGTGAAAACTATTATCATTTAGGCCCACTTGAATTAGATTAGGACATTTATTATTATTTAATTCAAAGAAGAGTTAAAAGAGTTAAAATCAATGTTTATTTACTAAGACATTTTAATATAGGGTAATACATAAGATAAATTCGATTGTAAATATTCATTAGAAAGATAAAAAGATTTACTACATAATGGTATTTTATTTGTAATTTTTAGACATCAAATTATTTAATTTATTTATGACACAACAATGATGCAGTAATTATCTTATTAATGAAATATTGACATAATTGATGTTATAAATACCCAAATAAATATAATTTGAGAATTTTTATGAATTAAACTAATTTTCTAGGTTAATATGACATGTTATTGTTTATTTATGTAACTTGGTTCGAACTTATAATTCTGTTAGAAATTTCATAAAAATCATGTACTAAATAGTGTCAAAATTGACATAAATTTGATTTTAAAACAAATATTATATTATTAATTGTTATTTTATTCCTAAAAATCTAAGGTTCGGCCAAATGACATAGATAAGGTTATATATATTAATAATAAACAATTTCGGGTTCGTTTGGATTCTTATAGTAAGTTTATTAACCTTATAGAGTAAGAACACAAGAAGACACGGTAAAAGTAATATTATTTAACTTAATGTTAAATCTAAATGATAAGGTTAAAATAGGAACCTAAACTAGTCTAAATTCTATTGGATGAGATTATTTAGACCCATCCCCACCTTAGACTCTAAATAAATCAATTTGGAGCTATTTAAAACCGAACTTGACTTTATAATAAAATAATATTTTTAGTTTTTCCTAGGATGCCCCTCTCCTCCCTTATAAAATGGAACCTCCTCCCTCTCTTCCACACACATCTTTGAGAATTCAATCTCGGCCAAACCCTTCCAAAATCTCTTCTCCACTTCCCTAGTATCACCCTAGAGGTCCTGGTCTTCTTCAAAGACCATCCTTAGTTCTTTAAGTGGAGGTTAAGAAAAGACGTGCCAAAAAGAGGTAATATCCATTACCGATCTTTTTCAATTTCTTTATTCTTCAACTTCTTCTTCATTAGATGTTTCATGATAAAGTAATAACATCAGTATTTATTATATACTAATATTTTATTATAAATATGAAACAACTCTAATTAACCTTCTATCCATCCTACGGAAAAAGGAAATCACCGCGCGTGCGTACGTACGGAATACCGTCTCCACGCCATGGTGTAATCTATTTTCCGCCACCAACTTAATTGGATGGGTATAAGGGTGTAATGAGTAACTATATATTATTATTATAAATTGGTATTGATACTGAAATAGTATACATACACTTAAACACAATTCCACGACCATGGGAACGATATCATCGCCCATGCGTACGTACGGACTACCGTCTCCACGACGCGATGAGATTCATTCTCAATGATTAACCATTCATGAAAGATTATAAAGTATATATAGTAAGTACTAATAAAATATATGACATAATAATGATACTGGATTTATTTATATTTATCTCATCTACTTAATTCCATTCAATTCAATAAGGAAACGAAAACAGCGTTCATGCGTACATACAGACTACCGTTTCCATGAACGGTGTATTTCTTTCCATTTATCAATATATTATATATATGTATATTCTGAATATATATTATATATAAATCATGTTTTACATTCTGTATATAAGTAATCATGATCCAAGTAATCATATTAATAATTACAAGTTAAAAACACGAACGACAAATGAGACGATTTTACACAAAACGCTACTTTAACATTAATTTACAAAAGAACGGGTAATATAAAGTCATAAGTGGATAATATATAATATAATAACAATTAATAAGATTATGGAATAAGTCAATAACATGATTTAAATCATTATACAGGAGGTTTGGACACGTACAAAGCAAGTCGGACCTAAGGTAAGGGAAATATCACAATCTCATTTTTATCCGAGATTGTTTTTACTTCGACATTTACTGGGGTGTATTTTATCATCCACATCCATGTTCCCTAAATATGTAATATTGTTTCTATCCACTTACAATATTTTAAATCCAATTTTACCCTTAGATGAGTTTTTAGTAAAGAATATGAAAGTAATCTTTTGTCGTTTTTCTTACGAGTTACTTTTTGACTTTTCCGACAAAAGTACGAGAAGAATGTTTTTTTAACTTATACGGCATGAATGGATTTTTAAAACATTATTTCCAAGAAGCTTCCTTTACAAGTTTTCAAGTTTATTTTTAATAAAATTCTTTTATTTTAAAGTCGTATGACATGTTATGAAAGGAAAAATGTTTTTGAAGAAGAAAGGATATTTTCCTCAAGAATGGAGTTCAAGTGTTTTATCAAAATTATTTTCCATCTAAGATAATAAAGGGTTCTTTTTTTATCCCTATTATTACATTGATTTGATCATTTTTTGATGGAATTATTTTTATTAATTCCTTTATCTTGTCTGAATTGTTTTATGTTGTCATGATGTTTAAGATTCCCATTTTTATTACATGGGTTATGCTATGATGTATCGTTTATGATTTCGTGGCACACATAAGAATGGTATCATTATGAGATGGGTGGGACCTATATCTCCCTCCAATGTATTGGGTAAAGATTTTATATCTCATGAGATAGACATGGCTGGAACGGTAGGTTATACTGGTTCAGTGAAACAGGACAGGAACGAGGGTGACTCGGTTCAGAAAGGGACTTTGTCCACTAAGATAGTCTTGGCAATAAGTCTTGACTAACAAGAAATGATTCTCTATGATTATGTGTGTGTGCCACAAAGTTTCATCCTTTAAGTTATGATTATTGTGATTACATTTCACTGCCAAGATTTATTCCATGTTATGAAATTATGATCTCTTTTGCAGGTTAAGATTTCCAAAAGTTATGTTCTTGTGTATACGATGTGATTGATATTTCTTTTGTTTACCCTTACTGAGAATTTGAGCTCACCCTTTTTATGTTTTCTTTTCCCCAGGAGATAAAGAAAGATTTTAGTTAAAAAAAAATGGAAGATCTTTATGGGAGATATAGAAGATCTTTCACCACGATTAGAAGATTATGTTCCGAGTTTCCAAAGACACTAAACTATTACGATCCTTGTGTGTGTGTTTTTGTTATGTACTAAGTATTCCGCAAATGTAATGTAATGTCAATGTACGTCAGGCTTCGAGTCTCTATAGTTGGTATCAGAGAAAAGGTTTAGTCAACCTTTGGAAACTAGGATGCGAAAATGTTAGTGAGATCCCTAGAGATATTTCTAAGGTATGTCTAGGGATGTCCCTAAGGTTAAGTATACGTATAGGTTATAGTACTAGAACTACGCTAACGATCATAGAATTAAACCTAAGATGTTAGATATTGAAGGTACTCCCCCTTTATTATGTTGTTTTCCCTAGCATGATTTTTGCCTCTCACACTATTCTTTTTGGGTTTTAGACGATGGCTGGAACCCGAAGGAACCGTGTTGATCAATGCAATCGACAATGCAATGATTGTCCTCCTGAACAAACAAATGTTATGGGAGATGGAGTGAAAAATATTATTGCTATCCTTACACAAGCTATGAATCATTCTGGACTTCCAAATGAGCAGGGAAGGGAACAATATTCTATTGAGTCCTTCATGAGGAAACGTCCACCTTCTTTCAGTGGGTCTTATGATCCACTTGTTGCTGAACAATGGATCAGTACCACTGAAACGATATTTTCAGTTCTTCAATGTTCTGAACATGATAAAGTCATCTTAGTAGTGTATCGTTTGGAAGGTGAAGCTGATCAATGGTGGAATCTTATCAAGAATACGAGGCCAAGAGATGAAATTGAGTCCATGGAATGGGAAGAGTTCAAGAACTTGTTTTTCAGTAAGTACTTCCCTCGTATTCTTCGAACAAAGATGGAAAAGGAGTTTCTTGAGCTGAAGCATAAGGAGGATGAATCTGTTGGTATATACGAAGCAAATTTTACAAGACTTGCAAGGTATGCATCTGGCATTATCATCTAACCTGAAAGTAAAGTTGATCGATTTTTCAGTGGCTTAAAACCAAGTCTTCGAAGGGAATTAGCTATAAGAGACTTCAGCAGCTATGAAGAAATTGTGCGTTGTTCTATCAAGGTAGAAATGGAAGTTGGTGTTACATATCCATCTCCTGGTTTTGAAAAGAAACGAAAGATGTAGTTCAAGGATAAATCTCAGAATAATGGTGAAAAGAAGATGAATTTTTCCTTATGCTCAAAGTGTGGAAAGAAGCATGGTGGAGATTCTCTTAAAGGGACTAGAAAATGTTTTAAGTGTGGAAAAGAAGGTCATCAAGCAGCTGAGTGTCGAAGTAATGGAAAAAGGGTTTCTAATGATGTGAATAAAGAAAACACTACCGAGAACGCACCACCAACACTTCAATGCTTCAAGTGCAAGGAAATGGGGCATTATGCTAATAAATGCCTTAATCCAAGGGTTAGTGATGATCAACATGAGCAACAACTGAAGGCAAAGGACAAAGGGAAGTCACATGCGATCACTATTGGCGATGTTGAATATGACAACGATGTGGTGGAATGATTAAGTGTTTATGTAATGGGATTCCAAAATAATGTGGTATCATAAAGTATTGGAATATTTATGTTTTGGTCTAATGTGGAATTCAAAGTGATTGAGATATTTTTGGAAATAATATGATATGCGCAAATTGAAGGGAAAACGAGAAAATGAAATGTTTAACAGTATTCATGAGCTCATGATTGATATAAGGACTAAGTGATATCATGGTTTGAGTATATATAATTTTGAGGATTTTGGTATGTGGAAGGTGTTAACTTTTAACTGCATTCATGTTTTCACTAAGGTATTCAAGAGAATACATGATTAAGAACTTTGAATGTTTGGAATGTGGCCAACAAAACATATCTTATGATATATGGGGATCAACGATGGTATTAAATCTCTGGTAATTGTTTTCACTATGTTATGAGAGTGGACAACAGTATTATGGATAAGCCTAAAGATTGGAATGGATTATGTTGGACATAAGTTAGTATTGTTTAAGGATAGAAGTTTTTTCGATATTATTGATGGGATGTTATAGTAATATAGTTTTAGAAAAAGGACAACCTACCGGACGGGCGACAACCCATCGCATTGGACAAGGCTATGGGAATTGAACCCACAACCGAAGTGTGGCTGGCCTTTATTGCCTATCACTGGCCTACAGGAAGTCCCTGTTTAGTAGAAACTAGTTTTATTATATTAAGCAGTATGATATATGAAGTATAAGTCCATTTTAGGAACCATATATGATTAATCTCACTATAGAATGACTTATGTATATTTAACTTTTTCTTGAGAAAGATGGAATGACTCGTCATTCTATCACATGATCTACTAACACTTCAGGAATAACAAATTCAACTGCATTTATTTAAGAGATGAAGTGGAAATTGTTCAAGGCACAAGCAACAGTGAGGTTGTACCAAAATAAAGTAAGTATTTATTCTAATTCAAATTCTTCAACTTTTGGGAAACGATCTTGAAAACCAAAAATGTTGTCCTAGTGCTCTTATATCTGATTAATCAGATGGTACCTTAGATCGTCAGAAATTTATGGCTTTGTGATTGATGGCTTTTCCATATCCATGTTCTCTACCACTCTTCATCAGAACATGATGGTTAGATTTTTCTTCCATATCCATATTTTCACCTATGTGGAAACCCAGTGATTCGTTTATTTGGGTAATCGTTACGTTTCATACTTTTGTTTTTAAATATTGGTTTTGGTATTCCTTTTTACGATGTGGGTTTCTATTAAAGAAACTTTCAAGTAGTAAACCGTTTATAACCTAGACGAATTTCGAGGGCGAAATTCCTTTTAAGGGGGGTAGAATGTAACAGCCCAAAATTTTATGAAAAATATTCTTTTTAATTTCATTAATGTCTTGTGTTGTACGCTACACCAAAAGAAGCTTTCACAACACGCATCCTTGACTTGCCTTCCATTACACGCAATCGCGACCTTCCTCGATAGCGTGTGTAGTACGCAATAACGAGTTTCACTAAACAACAATATGCTATTAAAATATTATTATAAATAGCCATTATGAATAGTAATAACCACTTTTTGAAATTTTCTATATTTTATTTTTTAAAATAGAATTCATTTTTGGATTCTTAATATTGAAATTAGCTTAGGGTGAAATTTTGGTACTTTTCGGATAACTTTCATTTTCTGATGAATAGTGAAAATTACAAAATTTAAATTAAACAAATATTTTTCAATCGAAATAATTAATAGTGATAAATTATTAATTTGAGTGGTTTTAAAGTATATTTAGAATATATTTTTACAATTTAATACAATATTGGTCATTGGATGTAATTTCACATTTAAACCAGTTATAAACAAGTGTCAATCTTTTGATAGTTATTATCACTTAAAAACACGCCTTTTGTTTTGACGACGGGAATTAATTTTTAAATTAATTAATGCAACTTATATGTTTTGAATTTGGTAAAATAGAAATCATTTTTGAGTTCATAATATCAAATATAGCTTAGGCCTAATTTTTGGGATTTTTCTGAAAACTTCAATTTTTGATGAATAGTGAAACTACTAAGTGGAAGTTAAAAAAATTATTTTTTTCATAAATCTTAAATTTACCGCTTCTGTGAATGGAATTTCAAAAATCCGAGACACACAGTTGATGTCAGTAAGTAAAATGTGGTTCAATGAGATGAAAATAATGTTTTGTGAATAGTAACTGTTTACTTTTTTTACCACGGTTAAAAGTAAATAGGGTAATTAAGGGTAAAAATGATACTAATATTACCCTAAAACATGTCCTAATCCTATTGGACCAGTATATCTCGAGAAAAAACAACCTTAAGTGTAAAATATTATCATTTAGGCCCACTTGAATTATATTAGAACATTTATTATTATTTAATTCGAAGAAGAGTTAAAAGAGTTAAAATCAAAGTTTATTTACTAAGTCATTTTTAATATAGGGTAATACATAAGATAAATTCGATTGTAAATATTCATTAGAAAGATAAAAATATTTCCTACATAATGGTATTTTATTTGTAAATTTTAGACATCAAATAATTTAATTTATTTATAACACAACGATGATGCAGTAATTATCTTATTAATGAAATATTGACATAATTGATGTTATAAATACCCAAATAAATATAATTTCAGACTTTTTATGAATTCCACTAATTTTCTAGGTTAATATGACATGTTATTGTTGATTTAAGTAACTTGGTTCGAACTTATCATTCTGTTAGAAATTTCATAAAAATCATGTACCAAATAGTATCAAAATTGACATAAATTTGATTTTAAAACAAATATTATATTATTAATTGTTATTTTATTCCTAAAAATCTAATGATCGGACAAATGACTTAGATACGGTTATATATATTAATAATAAATAATTTGGGGTTCGTTTGGCTTCTTATAGTAAGTTTATTAACCTTATTGAGTAAGAACACAAGAAGACACGGTAAAAGTAAAATTATTTAACTTAATGTTAAATCTAAATGATAAGGTTAAAATAGGAACCTAAACTTGTCTAAATTCTATTGGATGAGAGGATTTCGACCCATCCCCACCTTATCCCCTAAATAAATCTATTTGGAGCTATTTAAAACCGAACTTGACTTTATAATAAAATAATATTTTTAGTTTTTCCTAAGATGCCCCTCTCCTCCCTTATAAAAGGGCACCTCCTCCCTCTCTTCCACACACAACTTTGAGCCTTCAAGCTCTGCCAAACCCTGCCAAAATCTCTTCTCCACTTCCCTAGTATCATCCTAGAGGTCCTGGTCTTCCTCAAAGACCATCCTTAGTTCTTTAAGTGGAGGTTAAGAAAAGGCGCGTCAAAAAGAGGTAATATCCATTACCGATCTTTTTCAATTTCTTTCTTCTTCAACTTCTTCTTATTTAGTTGTTTCATGATAAAGTAATAACATCAGTATTTCTTATATACTGATATGTTATTATAAATATGAAACAACTCTAATTAACCTTCTATCCATCCTACGGAAAAAGGAAATCACCGCGCGTGCGTACGTACGGAATACCGTCTCCACGCCATGGTGTAATCTATTTTCCGCCACCACCTTAATTGGATGGGTATAATGGTGTAATTAGTAACTATATATTATTATTATAAAGTGATATTGATACTGAAATATTTTACATACACTTCAACACAATTCCACGACAATGGGAACGATATCATCGCTCATGCGTACGTACGGACTACCGTCTCCACGACGCGATGAGATTCATTTTCAATGATTAACCATTAATTAATGATTATAAAGTATATATAGTAAGTACTAATGAAATATATGAAATAATAATGATACTGTATTTATTTATATTTATGTCATCTACTTAATTCCATTCAATTCAATAAGGAAACGGAAACAACGTTCATGCGTACATACGAACTACCGTCTCCATGAACGGTGTATTTCTTTCCATTTATCAATATATTATATATATGTATATTCTAAAAATATATTATATATAAATCATGTTTTACATTCTGGATATAAGTAATCATGATCCAAGTAATCATATTAATAATTACAAGTTAAAAACACGAACGACAAATGAGCCGATTTTATACAAAACGCTACTTTAACATTAATTTACAGAAGAACGGGTAATATAAAGTCATAAGTGGACCATATATAATATAATAACAATGAATATGATTCTGGAATAAGTCAATAACATGATTTAAATCATTATAAAGGAGTTTTGGACACGTACAAAGCAAGTCGGACCTAAGGTAAGGGAAATATCACAATCTCATTTTTATCTGAGATTGTTTTTACTTTGGCATTTACTGGGGTGTATTTTATCATCCACATCCATGTTCCCTAAATATGTAATATTTTTTCTATCCACTTACAATAGTTTAAATCCAATTTTACCCTTCGGTGAGTTTTTAGTAAAGATTATGAAAGGAATCTTTTGTCGTTTTTCGTACGAGGTACTTTTTGACTTTTCCGACAAAAGTACGAGAAGAATGTTTTTTTAACTTATACAACATGAATGGATTTTTAAAACATTATTTGCAAGAATCTTCCTTTACAAGTTTTCAAGTTTATTTTTAATCAACTTCTTTTATTTTAAAGTCGTATGACATGTTATGAAAGGAAAAAAATTGAAGAAGAAAGGATATTTTCCTCAAGAATGGAGTTCAAGTGTTTTATCAAAATTATTTTCCATATAAGATAATAAAGGGTTCTGTTTTTATCCCTATTATTACATTGACTTGATCATGTTTTGATGGAATTATTTTTTTTAATTCCTTTATCTTGTATGAATTGTTTTATGATGTCATGATGTTTAAGATTCCCATTTTTATTACATGGGTTATGCTATGATGTATGGTTTATGATTTCGTGGTACACATAAGAATGGTATCATTATGAGATGGGTGGGACCTGTATCTCCCTCCAATGCATTGGGTAATGATTTTATATCTCATGAGATAGAAATGGCTGGAACGGTAGGTTATACCGGTTCAGTGAAACAGGACTGGAACGAGGGTGACTCGGTTCAGAAAGGAACTTTGTCCACTAAGATAGTCTTGGGAATAAGTCTTGACTAACAAGAAATGATTCTATATGATTATGTGTGTATGCCACAAAGTTTCATGTTTTATGTTATGATTATTGTGATTACATTTCACTGCCATGATTTATTCCATGTTATGAAATTATGATCTCTTTTGCAGGTTAAGATTTCCAAAAGTTATGTGCTTGTGTATATGATGTGATTAATATTTCTTTTGTTTACCCTTACTGAGCATTTGAGCTCACCCTTTTTATGTTTTCTTTTCCCCAGGAGATAAAAAAAGGTTTTAGGTAAAAAAAATGGAAGATCTTTATGGGAGATATAGAAGATCTTTCACCACGATTAGAAGATTACGTTCCGAGTTTCCAAAGACACTAAACTATTACGATTCTTGTGTGTGTGTTTTTGTTATGTACTAAGTATTCTGCAAATGTAATGTAATGTCAATGTACGTCAGGCTTCGGGTCTCTACAGTTGGTATCAGAGGAAAGGTTTAGTCAACCTTTGGAAACTAGGATGCGAAAACGTTAGTGAGATCCCTAGAGATATTTCTAAGGTATATCTAGGGATGTCCCTAAGGTCAAGTATACGTATAGGTTATAGTACTAGAACTACGCTAACGATCATAGAATTAAACCTAAGATGTTAGATATTGAAGGTACTCCCCCTTTATTATGTTGTTTTCCCTAGCATGATTTTTGCCTCTCACACTATTCTTTTTGGGTTTTAGACGATGGATGGAACCCGAAGGAACCGTGTTGATCAATGCAATGGACAATGCAATGATTGTCCTCCTGAATAAACAAATGTTATGGGAGATGGAGTGAAAAATATTATTTCTATCCTTACAAAAGCTATGAATCATTCTGGACTTCCAAATGAGCAGAGAAGGGAACAATATTCTATTGAGTCCTTCATGAGGCAACATCCACCTTCTTTCAGTGGGTCTTCTGATCCACTTGTTGTTGAACAATGGATCAGTACCACTGAAAAAATACTTTTATTTCTTCAATGTTCTGAACATGATAAAGTCATCTTAGCAGTGTATCGTTTGGAAGGTGAAGCTGATCAATGGTGGAATCTTATCAAGAATACAAGGCCATGAGATGAAATTGAGTCCATGGAATGGGACGAGCTCAAGAACTTGTTTTTCAGTAAGTACTTCCCTCGTATTCTTTGAACAAAGATGGAAAAGGAGTTTCTTGAGATGAAGCAGAAGGATGATGAATCTATTGGTATATACGAAGCAAATTTTACAAGACTTGCAAGGTATGCATCTGGCATTATCATCCAACCTGAAAGTAAAGTTGATCGATTTTTCATTGGCTTAAAACCAAGTATTTGAAGGGAATTATCTATAAGTGACTTCAGTAGCTATGAAGAAATTGTGCGTTGTGCTATCAAGGTAGAAATGGAAGTTGGTGTTACATATCAATCTCATGGTTTTGACAAGAAACGAAAGATGGAGTTCAAGGATAAATCTCAGAATAATGGTGAAAAGAAGATGAATGCTTCCTTATGCTCAAAGTGTGGAAAGAAGCATGGTGGATATTGTCTTAAAGGGACTAAAAAATGTTTTAAGTATGGAAAAGAAGGTCATCGAGCAGCTGAGTGTCGAAGTAATGGAAAAAGGATTTCTAATGATGTGAATAAAGCAAACACTGCAGAGAACGCACCACCAACACTTCAATGCTTCAAGTACAAGGAAATGGGGCATTATTCTAATAAATGCCTTAATCCAAGGGTTAGTGATGATCAACATGAGAAACCACTGAAGGCAAAGGACAAAGGGAAGTCACATGTGATCACTATTGACAATGTTGAATATGACAACGATGTGGTGGAATGATTAAGTGTTTATTTAATGGGATTCCAAAATAATGTGGTATCATAAAGTATTGGAATATTTATTTTTTGGTCTAATGTGGTATTCAAAGTGATTGAAATATTGTTGGAAATAATATGATATGCGCATATTGAAGGGAAAACGAGAAAATGAAATGTTTAACAGTATTCATGAGATCATGATTGATATAAGGACTAAGTGATATCATGGTTTGAGTATATAGAATTTTGAGGATTTTGGTATGTGGAAGGTGTTAACTTTTAACTGCATTCATGTTTTCACTAAGGTATTCAAGAGAATACATGATTAAGAACTTTGAATGTTTGGAATGTGACCAACAAAACATATCTTAAGATATATGGGGATCAACGATGGTATTAAATCTCTGGTAATTTTTTTCACTATGTTATGAGAGTGGACTACAGTATTATGGATAAGCCTAAAGATTGGAATGGATTATGTTGGACATAAGTTAGTATTGTTTAAGGATAGATGTTTTATAGATATTATTGATGGGATGTTATAGTAATATAGTTTTAGAAAAAGGACAACATGCAGGACGGGCGACAGCCCATCGCATCGGACAAGGCTGTGGGAATCGAACCCACAACCGAAGTGCGACTGGCCTTTATCACCTACCACTGGCCTACAGGAAGTCCCTGTTTAGTAGAAACTATTTTTATTATATTAAGCAGTATGATATATGAAGTATAAGTCCATTTTAGGAACCATATATGATTAATCTCACTATAGAATGACTTATGTATATTTAATAACTTTTGCTTGAGACAGATGCAATGACTCGTCATTCTATCACATGATCTGATAACACTTCACGAATAAAAAATTCAACTGCATTTATTTAAGAGATGATGTGGAAATTGTTCAAGGCACAAACAACAGTGAGATTGTACCAAAATAAAGTAATTATTTATTCTAATTCAAATTCTTCAACTTTAGGGAAACGGTCTTGAAAACCAAAAATGTTGTCCTAGTGCTCTTATATCTGATTAATCAGATGGTACCTTAGATTGTCACAAATTTATGGCTTTGTGATTGCTGGCTTTTCTATAGCCATGTTCTCTACCACTCTTCATCAGAACATGATTGTTAAATTTTTCTTCCATATCCATATTTTCACCTATGTGGAAACCCAGTGACTAGTTTATTTGGGTAACCGTTACGTTTCATACTTTTGTTTTTAAAGATTGGTTTTGGTATTCCATTTTACGATGTGGGTTTCTATTAAAGAAACTTTCAAGTAGTAAACCATTTATAACCCAGATGAATTTTGAGGGCAAAATTCATTTTAAGGGGGGTAGAATGTAACAACCCGAAATTTTATGAAAAATATTCTTTTTAATTTCATTAATGTCTTGTGTTGTACGCTACACCGAAAGAAGCTTTCACAACACGCATCCTTGAATTGCCTTCCATTACACGCAATCACGACCTTCCTCGATAGCGTGTGTAGTACGCAATAACGAGTTTCACTAAACAACAATATTCTATTAAAATATTATTAAAAATATCCGTTATGAATAGTAATAAACACCTTTTGAAATTTTGTATATTTTATTTTTCAAAATGGAATTCATTTTTGGATTTTTAATATCGAAATTAGCTTAGGGTGAAATTTTGGTACTTTTCGGATAACTTTCATTTTCTGATGAATAGTGAAAATTACAAAATATTAATTAAAAAAAACTTTTTCAATCGAAATAATTAATAGTGATACATTATTAATTTGAGAGGTTTTACAATATATTTATAATATATTTTTAAAATTTAATACAATGTTGGTCATTGGATGTAATTTCACATTTAAACCAGTTATAAACAAGTGTCAATCGTTTGATAGTTATTATCTCTTAAAAACACGCCTTTTGTTTTGATGACATGAATTAATTTTTAAATTAATTAATGCAACTGAAATGTTTTGAATTTGGTAAAATAGAAATAATTTTTGAGTTCATAATATCAAATATATCTTAGGCCTAATTTTTGGGATTTTTCTGAAAACTTCAATTTTTGATGAATAGTGAAACTACTAAGTGGAAGTTAAAAAAATTATTTTTTTCATAAATCTTAAATTTACCGCTTCTGTGAATGGAATTTCAAAAATCCGAGAGACACGGTTGATGTCAGTAAGTAAAATGTGGTTCAATGAGATGAAAATAATTTTTGGTGAATAGTAACTTTTTACTTTATTTACCACGGTTAAAAGTAAATAGGGTAATTAAGGGTAAAAATGATATTAATATTACCTTAACACATGTCCTAATCCTATTGGACAAGTGTATCTCGACCAAAAACAACCTTAAGTGTAAAATATTATCATTTAGGCCCACTTGAATTAGATTAGGACATTTATTATTATTTAATTCAAAGAAGAGTTAAAAGAGTTAAAATCAAAGTTTATTTACTAAGACATTTTTAATATAAGGGAATACATAAGATAAATTCGATTGTAAATATTCATTAGAAATATAAAAATATTTCCTACATAATGGTATTTTATTTTTACTTTTTAGACATCAAATACTTTAATTTATTTATAACACAACGATGATGCAATAATTATCTTATTAATGAAATATTGACATAATTGATGTTATAAATACCCAAATAAATATAATTTGAGACTTTTTATGAATTCCACTAATTTTATAGGTTAATATGATATGTTATTGTTGATTTATTTAACTTGGTTCGAACTTATCATTCTGTTAGAAATTTCATAAAAATCATGTACCAAATAGTGTCAAAATTGACATAAATTAGATTTTAAAACAAATATTATATTATTAATTGTTATTTTATTCATAAAAATCTAAGGTTCGGCCAAATGACTTAGATAAGGTTATATATATTACTAATAAATAATTTGGGGTTCGTTTGGCTTCTTATAGTATGTTTATTAACCTTATAGAGTAAGAACACAAGAAGACACGGTAAAAGTAAAAGTATTTAACTTAATGTTAAATCTAAATGATAAGGTTAAAATATGAACCTAAACTTGTCTAAATTATATTTTATGAGAGGCTTTCGACCCATCCCCACCTTAGCCTCTAAATAAATCAATTTGGAGCTATTTAAAACCGAACATGACTTTATAATAAAATAATATTTTTAGTTTTTCCTAAGATGCCCCTCTCCTCCCTTATAAAAGGGCACCTCCTCCCTCTCTTCCACACACAACTTTGAGCCTTCAAGCTCGGCCAACCCCTGCCAAAATCTCTTGTCCACTTCCCTAGTATCATCCTAGAGGTCCTGGTCTTCTTCAAAGACCATCCTTAGTTCTTTAAGTGGAGGTTAAGAAAAGGCGCGTCAAAAAGAGGTAATATCCATTACCAATCTTTTTCAATTTCTTTCTTCTTCAACTTATTCTTATTTAGTTGTTTCATGATAAAGTAATAACATCAGTATTTATTATATAGTGATATTTTATTATAAATATGAAACAACTCTAATTAACATTCAATCCATCCTACGGAAAAAGGAAATCACCGCGCGTGCGTACGTACGGAATACCGTCTCCACGCCGTGGTGTAATCTATTTTCCACCACCACCTTAATTGGATGGGTATAATGGTGTAATGAGTAGCTATATATTATTATTATAAAGTGATATTGATACTGAAATTGTATACATACACTTCAACACAATTCCACGACCATGGGAACGATATCATCGCTCGTGCGTACGTAAGGACTACCGTCTCCACGACGCGATGAGATTCATTCTCAATGATTAACCATTCATGAATGATTATAAAGTATATATAGTAAGTACTAATGAAATATATGACATAATAATGATACTGGATTTATTTATATTTATGTCATCTACTTAATTCCATTCAATTCAATAAGGAAACGAAAACAGCGTTCATGTGTACATACGGACTACCGTCTCCATGAACGGTGTATTTCTTTCCATTTATCAATATATTATATATATGTAAATTCTGAATATATATTATATATAAATCATTTGTTATATTCTGGATATAAGTAATCATGATCCAAGTAATCATATTAATAATTACAAGTTAAAAACACGAACGACAAATGAGACGATTTTACCCAAAACGCTACTTTAACATGAATTTACAAAAGAACGGGTAATATAAAGTCATAAGTGGACCATATATAATATAATAACAATTAATATGATTCTGTAATAAGTCAATAACATTATTTAAATCATTATACAGGAGGTTTGGACACGTACAAAGCAAGTCGGACCTAAGGTAAGGGAAATATCACAATCTCATTTTTATCCGAGATTGTTTTTACTTTGGCATTTACTGGGGTGTATTTTATCATCCACATCCATGTTCCCTAAATATTTAATATTGTTTCTATCCACTTACAATAGTTTAAATCCAATTTTACCTTTCGGTGAGTTTTTAGTAAAGAATATGAAAGGAATCTTTTGTCGTTTTTCGTACGAGGTACTTTTTGACTTTTCCGACAAAAGTATGAGAAGAATGTTTTTTTAACTTATACGGCATGAATGGATTTTTAAAACATTATTTCCAAGAAGCTTCCTTTACAATTTTTCATGTTTATTTTTAATCAACTTCTTTTATTTTAAATTCTTATGACATGTTATGAAAGGAAAAATGTTTTTGAAGAAGAAAGGATATTTTCCTCAAGAATGGAGTTGAAGTGTTTTATCAAAATTATTTTCCATCTAAGATAATAAAGGGTTTTGTTTTTAACACTATTATTAAATTTATTTTATCATGTTGTGATAGAATTATTTTTATGAATTCCTTTATCTTGTATGAATTGTTTTATGATGTCATGATGTTTAAGATTCCCATTTTTATTACATGGGTTATGCTATGATGTATGGTTTATGATTTCGTGGCACAAATAAGAATGGTATCATTATGAGATGGGTGGGACCTATATCTCCCTCCAATGCATTGGGTAAAGATATTATATCTCATGAGATAGACATGGCTGGAACGGTAGGTTATACCGGTTCAGTGAAACAGGACTGGAACGAGGGTGACTCAGTTCAGAAAGGGACTTTGTCCACTAAGATAGTCTTGGCAATAAGTCTTGACTAACAAGAAATGATTCTCTATGATTATGTGTGTATGCCACAAAGTTTCATGTTTTAAGTTATGATTATTGTGATTACATTTCACTGCCATGATTTATTCCATGTTATGAAATTATGATCTCTTTTGCAGGTTAAGATTTCCAAAAGTTATGTTCTTGTGTATACGATGTGATTGATATTTCTTTTGTTTACCCTTACTGAGAATTTGAGCTCACCCTTTTTATGTTTTCTTTTCCCCAGGAGATAAAGAAAGGTTTTAGGTAAAAAAATGGAAGATCTTTATGGGAGATATAGAAGATCTTTCACCATGATTAGAAGAATACGTTCCGAGTTTCCAAAGACACTAAACTATTACGATCCTTGTGTGTGTATTTTTGTTATGTACTTAGTATTCCGCAAATGTAATATAATGTCAATGTACGTCAAGATTCGGGTCTCTACAGACAAGCTTCTATATAATTTTTGGGCTTCAATACCACCACATGTACTGCTACACAAGAAACCTATATTCATTGGTGTGCAGAACTGAGGCAGTATTTCCTATAGTTGTCCAGTTTCGCGCACATAGAGTATTTATTTGCAGGAAACCCTTAGATGATGATCAGTCTCAAGAAAAGTTGGATGATTTGGAGCGGATTCATGATAATATGTTGCATAAGTATCAAAATCTTGAGGTCCATCAAAATAAAATAAAACAGTACTTAAATAAAAAAGTTTTCCTCCACTCATTCTTTCAAGGAGAACTGGTATTTTCTCTCATAACCCCAATAATATCAGGAATCAATCCTTATAAGATAGAAAAAAATGGGATGGGCCTTGTACCATACATATGTTCTATCACAATTGATTCTAATCAATTGTAAAATTGATGGGGAACATGTCACCCCCAACAATGTGAGGTTTCTTAAGAAATACATTTCCTAGCTACCATCTTTCATTTCACATCCTATCTAGATTATGTCAAACTGTACGGATGATATACCTATAGCAATAACATAAAACTACATAGCCTAAATAATCCTAAACACACAAAATTAAATTGTATTAAGGTTTTCCTAGTACCAATATGATAAACTCTACAACATCCCCCAACCTTACCTCATTACATTAAAAATGCATGGAAGATATCCTCACCACATGACATTAAACTACACAGATCCTCAACATTATCTTCTTCCACATAGACCCACCTTCATCCTAACCACATGATGTTAAATATCACTGGTTTCTAGAAGTACATATGTTTTTACTATCATTTTAATGATATGAATAGGTACACCTTAATCTATATCATGTTATAGACACTACACGATAAAAAATTTCCCTTTCCTCAACTTGATTGACTCTACACTGCCTGGGAACCTTTTTCATTCCTTTTTTCTTACACTGATCATATCTCACATGATCATAAGATTTTTGGTAAGGGACCCCCCCCCCCAAACAAGGTGTACCGGTGCGTGATAGGATTATCAGGGTCTTGGATACAATACCTTAAAATAAACACTATGAGTCCTCACTGCATGATGTTAAACTGTAAGGTTTTTGTCCCTTGCATGACATAAAACAATACATTACTATTCACTTCAACATAGAGGACCACTATCCTTGGTGTTGGAATCCCACCACACCTCCATTAAAGAACTACATGTGACTTGATTCAGGCCATTGTAGGATATGTAGTGATGCTTAGATCTCTAATATTTGGTCCAACTAAAATAATAACTGGAATCAATTCACCCCTCTATGTATTTATATGACCTATATAAATAGTTTTTCATTGGAGAACTATGTGTAACATGAATTCTTTCATAATAGGATATATATTTTCCACCATTCCCTCATTCAAGGGCCCATTCACACTATTTCCTTTTCACATCGGTGAGATTAATTCCTTATTTTATAAATTTAAACTACATTGATCCTCAATAACTATATGTATCTTGATTATTTCTATTTCAAGATATATTGTCACACTTAGATCTCTAATCCTGGGTCCAGTGATGAAAATCAATGAAAAATCCCCCCCCCCCAACATATGGTTCAGACCTATAAGTTTTTCATTCAACAAATACTTGTTACTTGATTCCTATCATTATAAGATATGTGGTGACACCTAGACCATCATTCATGGGACTAATCACACTATTCCCTTTTCATGTAGAGGATCCTAAGTCATTATTGTATGATGTTAAATAGCATAGATCCTCAATAACTATGTGTGGATTGATTCTTTCTATTGTATGATACGTAGTGATGCTCAAATCTCTAATCTTGGGTCGTTCTACAATAATCAATGAAAACAACTCCCCCTCTGGGTATGGGTCTAACTAGTGTAAAATTTGTATCATTCAAGAACTATGTATGATTTAATTCATGTCATAAAATGACGTATATTGATGTCCAGACCTCCACTCTTTGGCCCAGTCACACTATTCACATTTCATGTTAGGGAACCCACATCATTTCCATGTGACATTAAACTGCATGGTTTCTCAGGAATAGTGAGTGGATTGATTCCCTCCAATATAGGATATATATAGACTCATATATCTCCAATACTAATTCCTTCTATAAAAAATAATGGAAAAACAATTTACCCCCAACTGCATAAGGTTTGGTCTATTAAATCTCATTTTGTCTATATATGAGTCAGATCATCATACATCTCTATAGAACATGTAATACATCTTGAAAAAAAATCACTTCAGTTCCCACATCCTAACTACATGACATTATGCTGCAATGAAACAAAAATTTACTCACCGTATTACATAAATCTACAAGGAAAATGTCCTTGTCACAAGAGAGTAACACTGAATAAAAAATATATCCCCACTACATGGTGCTAAAATGTGTTGGAAATCACACATTATCATCCATTATCAAAGCACCACAATATACATACCCCATTTAACAATAGTTCTAGGATCTTCCACTACTTTTAAGAACCTCAGTTCATAAATCACACTACATGTATTGAGCATGTTAGGTTTCCAAAAACCAATTATGTCTCTTGGAAAGGAAAAAATATATCTCTATTTAAAAATTCTATTGATGCATATGAAATTATACTAACAAACCAAAGACATCATGGCCATATAAATAGAGATTTTTGAACCTTGTGTGCCTATCATCACTGTGAATGAACTCAGTACCCTATAGTTTTCTGTGGCATCCTCAGTATGATTCTCCCATATAATTACTCAAAATAGAGAACCATTGGCCATGATTTACAAAATATTAATCTTCCTCTTAGAACTACGTTGTATTAATCTATAATACGGGTATCCGAATTGGTCTGTTTTATGAAATTTCCATCATATCAGGTAAATGTGCATCACGGACATAAACGACCTTCACTTTGGTAAAAGTTGTACAACCATAAAAAATGACTTTGATGGTTCAAAATACAAAACCGTAAACTACTAAATAAATATACACAAAACCTATCAGGTTAAAAACCCATAAAGGGTTCCCTAAGAAATAGTCAAGTATCCAATTTCAAAACACTTCATCTCCAATGTTTAGGAAAAATATAGAGCATAAATGAATCAGGAATAATGCTCATAGGACCTCCTCCGAAGCCCTAGTAAAATTTAACCAATTCTTACTCCACTCCCTATTACAGGAAAAAGATAGAGTAATGGTTTTCCACATCTCCTCACTATAATAACATGTTCACTAGAAGGTGACACAAATTTTAGGGTGTCTGAACCCTTCTTTTATATTAAACATTAAAAAAATAAAAAATCATGATTTATTGGTCTCAGGTCACTGAAAATATTCTAGGGCCCTTTGAAAAGTACACATGGCATTAAGGGAACATTTTATGACTATACATGTATGTCTTAAGATCTTTCATATGAGCCAATGGTTCTCAACCAAATGATTCACCTTGAAAAAATGGATTATTAATCCTTGTGATCCCTAATGTCACCATGGTAGAACTCAACATCTTGTTGTGTTCTTGTCCATTCCCAACATGATTGTTTCACACTATCCTCATGGCCCAAGAAATTTGGACCATGGTTTATAATCCCCATAACCATACTATTCAAGAGGATATAAAATTTTTTACATTATGTCCCCATGTACTGTACACTTTCTAAAACAAGGAATGTGACACTCTATTCCTGATCCTTTTTACATCCCACACACTTTGAATCAAAAAAACAGATCATAGGGCACCATTATCCTAATTAAGATCTAAACTACCATATTATTATAGAACAATTTCTAGATAGATTTTCCTCAATAACCAAATTCATATTCCAGATATTTAAGTCATAACAATTCATTCATGGACCTTAGAAGAGGGAGGGGACACCTATATTTGTCCATAATAGCAATGAAAAATGGATTTGACCTACCAACTACAGGAACACCCTCTTTCTCAGAATGTAACTCGAATCCTAATCATCCCCAGTAACATGATGGCAGAACTAAACACCTCATGGTGTTATGTGTCATTCATAAAACATCTTCCTCATTCCATATATAATGAATCAAAATTTTGGATTATGACTTCATCACCAACATTCCTAATTTACTTGTGGACTTTTCTTCCCTAGTATTTTAGCCTAAATTTATGTTACCCCCATAAACCTTCCACCTCACTTGGTAATGATTGGATACACCTATTTCTGACAATGCTACCTATGTATAAGAGATTTGACCTACCAACTAGATGTACATCCTTCTTTTGAGAAAGGGAATCCAATCATAGTGATCCAAAAAAACACCATTGTAGACCTCAACACCATATGGTGTTTTGGGTTTTCCCTAGAATTTTTTCCCCTTGTTCCAAATTCATAAATCATGTTTGGGTATGATGACAACAAACCTATTGTCATATCAAAGGTCTGAACTAAAATTCCCTATACTACAACAATAGAAGATCTAAACTAAAAGAACCTAAACTATAAAAATAGATGGATTGATCTAATATAACCAAAAATATAGAAATAGAGGGATTTATCTATAAGTCACCATACTAAAATGTAGAAACAATTCAATCTTCTACAATGAAGAATGCATAGAACTTGTCAATCTGAAACCTCATAAGATGGTGTCCTTATAAAAATACAAGCCCATGCATGCTAAGTCTTCCGCAATATTAATATTAGAGATAATATTTTTTAACCATAATATAGCCATAAATATAATCAATATATGTGCACTAAGTCCATCATATTCATAAAAATATAGAACACTCTCTATATGGGATATAGTTTCTACCGAAATTATCCTTTTGTTAATAAGGTAGTCTCAACATAACGGGATGATGTATATTAGTGAGTAATATCATGTTCGTGGTAATTCATGATAATTTTTTAAAGAGAATCTATTATAATTTAAACATTAAAATATATGAATTCTAGTTTACATTATGTTATAGAAAGGATGAGTACCATTGATGATCTATGAAACATCATATAAATGGAATAACATGCACATGATGAATGAAAGAAATCTGGGAATATGCATATATCGTTAAAAAAATCTATTCATTGATAGCATAAAAAACAAAAAATTTAAAAAATTTAGGGTCTCTCCAATAATTTAATTAAAACAATGAAAATAATCAACAATCAAACTGCAAAAATATTTGATCAACTGAGCAAGCCAAACACATAACGGGTTGACTGGAAACCTCAATGGAGCGTTGAAGTGTCATCCCCCCACTTCTTCTACTTCTACCCTGGGAAGGGGGTCTCGATAATAGTACACATATCTTTAACTATTTTATATGTGGTTTTCAATGAGGATGATGATCTTAAATGTTCATACCTCCATCAAGCTAAGATCTCCTCATATATCCATATATGTGAAGTCAAGACATCCATTTGGGCTTATAGCTCAGATATGAACTGACCGATCTTTTCCAATGCCTATGAATATTTCTTCATCTCTTTAACTATTGGGGTCTCATATTCAAGATTATGAAATCTACTCTCACTTGTAGGAAGAAGTATTTCACACTCTTATGATTTGTCTGATGCTTTCATATAATGCATAGTGGTCAAATTTTTCTGACTCCATGTCATGAAAGAGTAGGAGAAGGTTGTCTTCTGAATTATGAAATGTTTGTAAGCATGTTTCACTGACTAAGGTATGAATATACCACCAAATTATACTACTCCATGTCTGATATCCTTTTTTGGATTCTTGAGTGGGTATGTTAGAAGGGGTAATAGACAGATAATCTAATGAGGAAGCAGGTGAGTAAGGCCTGTAAATGCTTTTCTAAACAGGTGAATCATTCATTGCTTGTGTCAAAGGTCTGGCTTCAAAAATACATTCTTCCCCATTATTTGGATGGTAATTACTAGGAAAATATTTATTCTTATATACTCCACTAAGTCATGAATCATCTACATTGTTTCAATGAATAGAGGTGTTGGTGACTCAAATGGTTTTTACACTTCACACACCATTCTATTCAGCAAAATACTCGAGTTTCCTTCTACCCAACCCATGTAATAATCATAGGAACAAGAGGTAGGGGATCCAATAGGAGTATGGATACCCTCATCATTGGTGTCCTCACACACTAATATCCTCCAAAAGTGACAGATAATCCTGACGTTCCATTCTCCCCACACGCTAGATGAGGTGAAAGGAGAAACCTTTTTGATGCATTTAAACTATAGAGTGAACTAGTATGGGGTATAGAATCTCAAATGATTAGATTATTCATCATAGACAAAATAACCCCATCCCTAACGGAAGACTTTTTTTCCTATCATCAATATAACTACCGCTATTATCAATAAATCGAATGGTCGGTGCATGATATGGTGTAAAATCAAGGTGATCATGTCGACTCAACATATAATCAACCTCATCATAGCCTAACAACATTGCCTCAACTCCCAAAATATTCACCAGTCTGGGTAGAAATGAGGTTCTAGAGATATTTCTAGTGTTGTGGTATTTATAATAGTGAAAATGCTCCCCTATCTAACCAAATTAAAACATAAAATGACCACTTATCCTGCACGGTATGTATCCCTATTGAATGTTCCCCATAAGCTAGTAGTGGTGTGTGGGGGTTGGTACGATTTTATTTAAGGGATATCCATCTCCAATTCATGACTCCACCACTAATGTACTGACTTAGATTTGTATGTGTGCATCACTATCTGGGAAAATCCACCCCTTAAAGAACATAGAAATAAAACATCTAACCTAAGGCTCGAGGATGTTTCCGGACTCACCAAGTAGACCCATGAGGTATTGTTTTTGGCTTTCAAAATTGATCAATATGAACAAGTTCTATATCGAACCTACTAAAAAGGGCTTTTTTGAGGGTGTATAGCAGTCGAATAAGATCAATTTACAAAAAATAAAAGTGTTGATCCAATCTTTAAAACATATGGGTGAGAACATATTAAGATCATTCCTCAACTTCTCTTTCACAATTTTGAAAATAACCCTTTCGAAAACAAGATTATATGCGGGGTCCTCCCACACATCTTCATCATGGAGTAACTCATTGTATATCTCCTCGAGAGGGGGAATCCCACCAATTTGATATATATTGCACTATTTGATTTTTTATTTACCATGGGGATATGAAATGAATTTTTACCAGGGCACCAACAACTAACGAGTTCTCTGAGAAGATTAGACTAAAACTATGTGAACTGGGAGACCCATCCGGCCTCATAAATATAGATAGTGTGTAGTTGGTTGGTAAATTCTACGTAGCTCCACCTAACCCAGGATGGTTATCCCCATTCATCATAAAAAATTTCCCCTAGGTTCCAATCCAATTTTGTGTTCCATGCATCGCCTAATCTCTTGAAGAAGATAAAAATATGATCGAGTATCTTAGAGTGATTGGTTTTTTGGATAAATTTCATTCATCTTGACCTAGGGGAGCTCTCAAACATATAATACAACCCTTAGGACCATGATATGTCATGTTTTCCATCCGGTGAAACCATCCTCTAAATGAAGTTGAGGGATGTTGACACCCAAAATTATGGATGATTTTAGTTCTAAGAAGGGATGGAAATGTCTTAAAGTGGGATAAATCCATAAAGTAGCATCTAGTGTGGTAAGGGATATATTTGGTGAAAAGATGATATAATATTCCTCAATATATCATTGTCTAAATTCTCATAATATCAAGGTCCATATTACAGTTCCCAACAATCATGGACCTTTTACTAACCGCAGTAGAAGCAACACAGAAGCTATATTCCATCTGCCAAAAAGTAATATATATAATCCATATGAGTGAGAAAATATTTTTAAAAGAAATTAATAATTCTATAATCCACATGTGCATCATATTATTCATCAGGGGATTCATGGCCGTGTATATGAATCATGAGTCACCTAACCGTGAAGACCTTACGGACCACATAAACCAAGGACATCTTGAAAATGACCATTGAAACCGCTCATGAGACTTGTGATCAAGTTAACATGACATGGTCACAATATTTTCATAACAGTCAAGAAATCATGTGACCAAACTATAAGGTCCTATGAAATTTGAAAATAAAACCATATTGACAAACACCTTGGACAATGACTCAAGAAAGATTAACGAGAGTTAGCTTATGGTTTATTTGAATAAGTTCTGGGAAAAAACCTATCTCTTGAATGTGTTATAATGAAGAAACCTTGTAAAATAGATCATGTGATCAATTTTTGTGAAAAATTATTGCAAATAGTTATCATGATTGGGTATTGTGGAAGATCTTGTGAAAGGGTTACATGATGGAGGAAGATCACAAGATCTATGATAATTAGAGTGGGTTGTGAATGAGCCTCCATCTATTCCTCTATTTATAGGGTCTTCTGTGGAATTATAATGTTCCCCCTTGAAACTAAACATTGCCTATAAAACCAAATGGTGATATCCCAAAAACTCAGTCATGGATTTCCATTCCTTATAACTGAGCCCTTGTCCCCACAGATGTCACTCTTATGTGGAGAATTTGTTATCACCCGGAAAATGAGTTTCAATAAAACAATAAGTCAAGAAATACCTAAAATATAGGTATTATTTTCTCTAAATAGGAATGGAAAAAATAAGGTGGTCGTGATCATGTAGATCACATAATCCTCCAAAGGGAATGTGATCACATGACCATCGAAAGGTCATGCGAACTGGACATGTGCAATGCTTGACCTATGGGAGATCACACGAAACTCATATGACAATCCATTCAGATCTTTTGAAGGTTTATGAGACATTCATTGATCATAAGGTGGTAATAAAATGAGTTTATCTATAACAAACATATTTTCATTTAGTGGGTTCTTGAGAAACCATCAAAAAAATTAAAATAATGATTAAATATTAAAAAGGTATAGGACTATTGCGGTCATAAATATTCAAGAGATAATAGCATGAAGTTTCCAAGGAACCGTAGAAGCCCCGTATTCCTTTATTCCTTATCACATAAGATCCCACTTTCAATTCACCTTCATCATGTGAAGGGCTTCAAAAATGTCCATGTGGTCATGCACTCCCCTTCAGCTTCATAAGAAAAAAAGAAGGGTTTTCCATAAAATATATGTACACCACCACAACACACATTATTGGTCGTGTGACACGTCACAGATAAAGAGAGTGAGTGTTTTCGACAGCACTTGCACAACCTCATGGGATCCCCATCCCCTGTAAAATAAACAAGAAAATAAAAGCGAAATGATGGGAGATTCTTATGAGGGTGATATGTGATGATTTTATGAAAATAGGGTAATACACCACGAGTGATCAACATTGATCATGTGAAACCCCCTGGACAATCCAAAAAAATCCCACAATCCCCCTGGACATGAAATATTAATCTCATGAAGGACCCATATAAATCCATATTTTCCTCATGGAAGGATCTAGAAAAAGCATCTCAGATCACATGAAGGCCTATAAACAAGCATCCTGATTTCGCAAAATTCCCAAGACATGTTGTCCTGGTCTTATGGAAGTCCCTTAAAATGTTGTCATAGTAAGGTAAAATACATTTGATTGGAAAAAATCTAATAAATAGGGCAATGACAGGATGGTTTTTCATTCACTAAAAATCATGTTATTCACCCTGGATAACCTAGGGTGGGATGTCATGAAGCACTTAACCCCAAATCCCTCTCCTGAATATTACCCGTAACATTGAGATATGTACCCTAAAATGCGGTATATAACTAGGGTGGAGAAGCCTGTAACCCCCCCCCCCCCCACACACACACACAAAATGGTATTTATTCATGATCCCTCATGAAAGAGAGATCAATATCTAACTTCTCAATGTAGCTAATCACATGATCACAAGGATTTATGCCAGGTACAAAAACATGGGTAAATATCTGAAGGATCATGTGGCAGGCGTATGTGCTTCAAATTATCACTCCTAGATCAGGTGAAGAACTTCTAGAGTTTCACCAAATTATGTGAAGGACATATAGCATACCATCTAGGTAATAAGAAACCAGAGACAATATATCACTAAACAAATCTGAGGAACATATATAATAAAGGAAATAATAAATACTAAAAAGTGGGATACTTGTCCAAGGATAATATTTTTTTATCTTAATGTGACTCACATGAATTGTCTAGATCATACAATCGCACCAGGAATTGTCACCCAAGTCATGAGATGTCCCCTCGACATGCCAATTGGATCATGAGATGTCCTCTAGAGAAGCCAAGAAAGTCACATGAAACCCTCTAGGAATACCACCCGAGTCTCCAAAATCCCTCTATGCTCCCCATCCAGATCATTTAAAGTTTTCAAACATGTCACCCAAATCATAAAGAGACACTAGTTTATGTTAGCTAGGTACTGTGAAGCCCTCCTGGCTTACCAACCAAATATCATGCAACCCTCTAATTGTGTCTCCCATGTTTCATGACGGCACAAGGTCAAGTCATCCAAGTCTCGCAAAGACACCGTGAAATTTCATACAGGTCTCGCCATGAAACTAATACAATCCAAAGCATATGAGGGAATGTAATCTAGTAAAATAATCCTATATCATGTGGTTTCCTTCAGACAAGTCAACTTGGATCATGTGATATCTTCTGAAAACGTCAATTCAGTCATTCAGCACTCTCCAAACATGTCATCCCGGATCATGTGACTATCTTCAGATATCATCATCCAGGTCTTGTGACATCCTCTAGACCTGTTAACTTAAACCATGTGATTATCATCATACATTTCCATGAAACCCCATACATTTCCGGAATACAATCGTTCTATGTCAAGAAGATACTTAGGACATAATAACACTATAAAATTGATATATGAGGGAATCCACTTTGTGTAAGCCCTGATGGAATGATATGAATTCCCTATATAATGGAAACCACAATGTGTAATATCTTATAAATGGAATTATATGACTACCCCCATATAAAGGAAAACTCAGTGGGTAATACCAGATTAGTTTCATGATATGGTAACTATCAAATACGGGAAACGTTTGTGTGAAATCCCCTACCCCAACTAAACTATGATGACTCTGATTCCTTCCATACACCAGATACTTAGGATGCCTTCATATAGACTGAGATTCATAAAAACATCCAAAGGGTTGTCCCATCACATAAATTATATACCCATATGTAGCGAGACTGATTACTTTCTCTCTCATGTTTCTCACACAAAGAAAGGATGATGTAGGATTAAGGAGTTCCAATGATTTTATCATTTTCATATTTAGCATCCACCATCTAAGGAATATTTATTACATAATCTATAATAATTGTCCAAATATGACTAACCCCAACATAAGCACAACCATAGTGTGTAATCCCCAACCCAAACAAACTCTTATAACTCTGATTTTTCTATAACCCGAATATGTATGATGCATTTTTACGGCTAGATATCAAATAAAAAATCACTTCATTTAAAGTTTCTCTCTTAAATCTGACATTCCAAACGTCATGAACCAATTTCTCTTATGAGATGATCATTCTCATCCATCAGCTACATGAGAGGACAACCGAACAATGAGAACTTCGATCCCTATTATAACTCGGATGCACAATACATCCCCTTGAAAGCCAAGATCAAATAAAATATTCTCATGTTCCCTCATATGTTTCTGTTATGCATGAAATTAAACTACATGTGTACAATTAACTATGTTAGGTTTGATTCCTATAATAAATAGGATATGTAGATTACCACATAATGTCTCAATCCAATCCTTGAAATATCGATCAACTCCTTTGATGATAGAAAATTTTGGAGTGCTAGGTTAAATTTCATTAAAATATAAGAATATTATCATTAATAATAAAGTGAGGAATAACCTTAGATATGTATAGGTGGATAAACTAATATATTTCCCATTTTCATGTAAAATTATTTAACCTATGATCAATTTTTAGGGTTACTGGTCATGTACAAGGATTGGAAAAAGATTATTGAACATATATTAATTCTATAAGATATTCACAGAGATGGAAAAAATTCACCCAAAAGGGTTTGATGAACCCCTCCTCCCATCATCTAAATTAATGTGAGTTCCTAAGTTTCATTGGGTTTGAAACCCCAACTGATCGTCTTCCTTTTGAATGTAGGTCTATACTCAGTTTTGGATGTGGTAACTATTAGGACTTTTCATTGAAGAAAAAAATAATGAGCCTAACATGAATGATTCTAAAAGATATTAAACCCATAATAAATCCATCAGACCAAATTCATCCACATATTCGAATGAAACTGATTTTATAAAGCATTATAACTTATGAAAACCATGATGTAGTGATAAAAACACTACAACATGGTGTTCTCTAAAACTCAAAATTTAACATAACTATGATAATTCACCTTAAATAAAACAATTTCCTTTACTAAAACCTTACAAATTTATAATTAAATGTTTAACAACCCATGATTTTACAATATATAAATCCTTAAATAAATATTTTTGAATAGTTTTTTTCACTTTCAATACATAACTAAAACAAAAAAAGCATAAATTTTATAAATATTTAATATAGCCATTGAATTGGTTTGTATAAATTTTATAATCCATATTATAAAATATATATATATGGAATAAATAATTATTATTTTTCCTTATGAGACACACTTTTCTATGATCGGAATGTCAATAGAATCAATAGATTGTTCCAGTGACCAATCCCACGATAATCATCAATAAGTATGGCTTGATCCAAATTTCCTAGGAGAAAATAATATGTTTTTGGAAATCACTATAAGATCCCCGATAGTTGAACAACCAATAATGAATTCTACTAATTCATTTCTTACCATCAAATATTATTCATTGTCTTTGAGGGGTTTTATAAGTAGAAGTTAGGATGTTATAAACACGTAATTAAGAATACAGTTGATTGTTATTTTCATCATTAAGAATTTTGATACATTTTATGCTAAAAAAATATTTTTTTATATTTTTTTCATAATTATGTGTTCTTATATTAAAAATAATTTTTATAATTCTTGATTTTAATATTAAAAATTACATTAATAAATTAATTCACTTGTTTTATAAATTATTTAATCTCTTAAAGAGTGCATGTTTAAGAATTCCATGTAAACCATCAAAATTAATTCCATAAAATGAAAATTATATTATAGAAATATGTTAAAAAGATTACTAACATGGCTGGAATATTATATATATGATTAAATAATTACCCAAATTCATGGACTAGAACCACCCAAACAAAGCCTGAAAATAAAACATAATAGTTAATTAGAAAATAATAATATTAATAAAGAATTATCGACACATGAGTAATAATAAATTATAAGTGAATGGTGCCTAGTAAAATAAATACAAAAACGGATCTCATATTGGGGTATAATAATTATATATTTATTACATAATAGGATAGAATATTTGCATCCAAGAAAAAGTATGAGGTAAGGGTTTTTATTCTAATATCACTTTTAATAGGTATTGATTATATTTAATCACTCTTTACTAAATTGTATGATATTTCTATATTAGAATTCATATAATTTTTTATCCTTTGGTTATTCTTGGATTATAGTTTTCTTATTATAATTTATATCTACCTCTATTAAAAAATCAACTAAAAAGAAATATTATAAGATAATTCATCCTTAATTCCATTTTTGGTGTGGAATTGTTCTCCTCCATGTTCATGTTCATCATACTACTTCAAAAAATTTCTTATCTAAACTTAACAAATTTTTAAATTAATTTTAAAAATATCATTGACATTATATTTAATTTTTATAAATTAATTTTCTTATCATTTTCTATACTTTTCATTTATTACATTCATTATAATGGTGTGAAATGTATTTTTTCACATTTACAATTTGATCACCTTTTTACCCCTATCAGGAAAATTCCAAAAAATTAATATTACTATCCATGATTCCATGTTTTCTTGAGGAAAATTATATTCCAATTTTTTTATGAATTTTTTATTTTGTTTATGATACCCAAATAAAAAAATATTTCTTCTTGTTTTTTAAAAGAAGATTTCTAGATCTTTTATCAAAGTATTTTTAATATATGTCTACATACTTTACTGAATATTACACTTCATTGAAGATATTATTTAATGATTCCATTAACCTTTTCAATATGTATAATTTATGATGATGATTTCTAGATATATTCATGAAACATGTTTCTATCCACATGTTAACTATGTTATGATGAAATCATTATTGTTCCCAATATTTTGTGGCACACATATGTTTCGACTATCGTTATGTTATGTCTGAACCCTATACATCCCTCCAATTCAATGTGTAAATATTTATATCCCATACTATAATTTTGGGAAACATGTTCTGATGCTCGATCTTCTGTGGAAAATATATAGTAATTCTTGATTCACATGGATAATGAAAATATGGTAATAATTCCTAATCCACTAAGTCATAAAGGTTTTGGTAGTTAATAATAACATATGAAAAGGTTTTTAGGATTATTTTTTTGATATATCTCTATTTTAATTAATATTTGTTCTCAAGTATCCATATTACAAATTTGGAATCATTTTTTGTGCCAATAAATTTATACTAGGATTTATGATTCATGATTCATGAAAAAATTGGTATGATTATCTTATTTCAATTCACTATGATTATGTTCCCATGCCCATATACTGATCTATTATCACTTATGATCATTAATTAATATCTACTATGTTTACCCTTATTTTACATCATATCTCACACTTTTCTTATGTTTCCATTCCATGGGTTTTAAAAAATGATATAAATTATGTGATGTCTAGAAAAGGCTTCTCATGTGAATATTACTTATGGTAAATGCTTAATATATTGAAAAATAAGTTTTTTATGTACCTAATAACTAAAAACACTAAACCATTATTTTTTTTTGGATTTCTGATATTATTTGTGAGATATAATGTTTATATTATTAAAATTAATTAAAATATATTCATCTTATTTATGGTTTACCTCAAAGAGAACTTCAGAAAATTAGTTTTTCAGGTGATAAATACTTCTTATTTAATTTTATATGATTTACACATAATATTTTCAATACACCATGTTTATAATATATTAAATTTATTACATATTAAGTGATTCTATTATGTTATCATCAATATGAACATTTCAATTTATTAGCATCATCGTTCCATAAACCCATTACAGTTTTTTTATATATTAACACTCATATACTAAAAAATGATAGACATTTATTAAGATTAATTGCAATATAATATTACATTTAAACTAATTATGATTCCAATTGAAAAAAATTTGATGAAATTTAAAAATAAGTTATAAAATTAATTAATAACTCACATTTGATAAAAAAAATTACTAATTAAAGAACATTAATTTTTATAAATGATCTTAAACCACTATTGAAACTCTCTTATACAAATAATTATTTATTAAAACTCTAAAATTAAAAAAAAAATATTAACATTCATTAAAATATTTATATTGATCTCATTTAATACCCAAAAAATGCTTCAAATTAAAATCCCCATTATTTGTTGATAGTAATTTATATTTATGAGTCATCTCTCCCATTTTGGTAGTATAATCTAGAAAATATAAAAAATGATAAATAAAAATAATTATCCATGTCATTGAAATTATGAATATTGATATTATATGTCCAACCTACACTATTGAAATTTTAGGCTCCTTTAATTTCAAAATAACTTTGTTACATTTGTTCCCCATGGATTTTTCAATAAAATATAATTTATCTTTAGAAAACAATTCTAAAATTTAACCAACTTATTTTCCATGATAACATCTTTATTCTCTCTTAATAAAACCTAACAAAAAATTAATGTATGAATTATTATATTTATATATTAACTTTATTAAACCAACACTTCACAATCCTAGATGGATGTTTGATCCTTAACATGCTTCTTTATCCTTATGGGTGATAATATGTGATTTCCATAAAATTATTCATTAGTAAAAATTATTATATAATGTTCCTTTTCATGACCAATAACCCATTAGTAATGTTTATTATATCCGTTATCTATTTATCAATAAAATTTTGTATCCATTATGACGTCCCAGACCTTGTTCACTCAACAGTAACAAAACCCTGTCATCCCCATGCCCTCAAGCATGCCTCCTCATATTCTATAGGCTACCAAAAAGTAGTGAGGGTCCATGATGAAATAGTGGGGAAACTATACCTTCATGATCTGAGTGTATTATAGTGGTATGATAATTTCTATGAATATTAGAAGAAAATAAAACAATTGAACCACATTATAAGAAATATCAATCCTATAAATAAAAAAGTCATCTCATTTGATGTTTTTATATACAATTATGGACAATGAATGTCATAAAAAAGGGAGGTAATACATGGAACATGAATCTATTACACTACATGTTTCAAAAGTAATAAAATACCAAAAAGAAACTATCTGAGATAGAATCACGAACCACTGGTTTTTCTCTTCTCCCCTATTCCTACGAAAAAATTAATCATGTATCACCTAGAGGGTGCTTGCCCTTATCCCTACCTATATCTATGAAGTATTTCTAGGTAAATAATGTCATCCTAAATAGGGCTTGAGACAAAAATTATTTTTACACCCCCAATTAGGTCTATAAAAATTCCATTCCATGCTTATAAACTAATGAAGCGTTTATATTTAATTGGACTACAATTAATACCAATAGAATTGGTATTATCAAGTTCATCGAGTATCATTGTGGTTAATTAACTAAAATATAAGGGCTATATATAAATCATGTTAAGAAATATCAAAATCCAATTCCATTTAATCATGATTCAGGACTACATAGGCCAGGGTATAAGGAATGGAAATTTCCAAGTAAACCATGTTTCCTAAGAAAATCAGGTAAACCATATCCGAGGAATAGTACTGTTTGAGGCTGACTAAGAGTAAAGTAAATCAATTAAATTGGATCCAAGGAGTAGAAATTTCCAAGGCGTCCTATTATGGTCATCAAATCTAAGGATTAGTTATATATATGACATTATAATATATATATATATATCAGATCAAAGGAGTATAAATGTTTAAGAAATCCTAATATGGCTATTTGATCTAAGGAGTAGAAACTTTCAATATAGCCCGATATGTTCATTGGGTCCAAGGAGTAGAAATTTCCAAGGCATCCAAATATAGTCATCAGATTCTTGGAGTAGATGTGTAAAAGTCACCCTAATGTGTTGGATCCTTGGAGTGGAAACGTCTAAGGAATCCAAGTAAACCATATGCATAGAGTATAAATTTCAACAACATCTAAGTGGGTCATTGTAGAGACCCGAATCTTATCGTACATGGACATTACATTACTTTTGCGGAATACTTAGAACATAACGAAAACACACACACAAGGATCGTAATAGTTTAGTGTCTTTGGAAACTCGGAACGTAATCTTCTAATCGTGGGGAAAGATCTTCAATATCTCCCATAAAGATCTTCCCTTTTTTTTTACCTAAAAACCTTTCTTTATATCCTGGGGAAAAGAAAACATAAAAGGGTGAGCTCAAATGCTCAGTAAGGGTAAACAAAAGAAATATCAATCACATCATATACATAAGAACATAGCTTTTGGAAATCTTAACCTACAAAAGAGCTCATAATATCATAACATGGGATAAATCATAGAAGTGAAAATGAGATCCCCATAATCATAACATGAAACTTGAAACTATGTGGCATTCACACATAATCATAGAAAATCATTTCTTGTTAGTCACGACTCATTTCCAAGACTATCTTAGTGGACAAAGTCCCTTTCTGAACCGAGTTCACTCCTCGTTTCAGTCCTGTATCACTGAACCGAAATAACCTTCCGTTCCAGCCATGTCTATCTCATGAGATATAAAATCTTTACCCAATGCATTGGAGGGAGATATAGGTCCCACCCATCTCATAATGAATCCTTTCTTATATGTGCCACATAATCATAAATCATACATCATAGCGTAACCCATGTAATAAAAATGGGATTCTTAAACAACATGACATCATAAAACAATTCATATAAGATAAAGGAATTCATAAAAATATTTCCATCACAACATAATCAAACCAATGTAATAATAGGGAATAAAACATAACCCTTTATTATCTTAGATGGAAAATAATTTTGATAAAACACTTGAACTCCATTCTTGAGGAAAATATCCTTTCTTCTTTAAAAACATTTTTCCTTTCATAACATGTCATACGACTTTAAAATAAAATAAGTTGATTAAAAATAAACTTGAAAACTTGTAAAGGAAGATTCTTGGAAATTTTGTTTTAAAAATCCATTCATGCCGTATAAGTTAAAAAAACATTCTTCGTACTTTTGTCGGAAAAGTCAAAAAGTACCTCGTACGAAAAACGACAAAAGATTCCTTTCATACATATTACTAAAAACTCACTGAAGGGTAAAAATGGATTTAAAAAATTGTAGGTGGATGGAAATAATATTACATATTGATGAAACATGGATGTGGATGATAAAATACACCCCAGTAAATACCAAAGTACAAACAATCTCGGATAAAAATGAGATTGTGATATTTCCCTTACCTTAGGTCCGACTTGCTTTGTAAGTGTCCGAACCTCCTGTATAATGATTTAAATCATGTTATTTACTTATTACAGAATAATATTAATTGTTATGATATCATATATGGTTCACTTATGACATTATATTACCCGTTCTTTTGTAAATTCCATGTTAAAGAAGCGTTTTGGGTAAAATCGTTTCATTTATCGTAGGTGTTTTGACTTGTTGTTCTTGACATCATTATTACTTATATCATGATTTAATCACTTCCAGAATATAAAATATTATTTATATATCATATATATTCAGTATATATATATATATAATAGGTAGATAAATAAAATGAAAAACACCGTTCATGGAGACGGTAGTCCGTACGTACGCATGAACGCTGTTTTCCTTTCCTTATTGTCTTGAAATGGAAGTAAGTAGATGACATACATATGTATATATATACATAAATCCAGTAGCTTTATAATGTCATATATTTCATTATTATTTCTTATATATACATTATAATCGTTCTTAAATGGTTAACATGGAGAATGAATCTCATCGCGTCGTGGAGACGGTAGTCCGTACGTACGCACGAGCGATGATATCATTTCTATAAATATTGAATTGAATTGGAGTGGATTATACAATATATCAGAATCAATATGATGTTTTAATAACTATGTATAGTTATTCTTTACACCATTATACCCATCCATGTAAGGTGGTGGTGGAAAATAGATTACACCACGGCGTGGAGACGGTATTCCGTACGTACGCACGCGTGGTGATTTCTTTTTCCATAGGATGGATAGATGGTGAAATAGGGTTGTTTCATACTTATAATAACATATCAGTATATGAGTGATACTGATGTTATTACTTCATAATGAAACAACCTAAGATGAAGAAGTGGAAGAAGAAATAAAGATGAAAGAATTGGTAACGGTAATTACCTCTTCTTTGAAGTGCCTCTTTGAGACCTCCTCTTAGGGAACTAAAATTGGTCTTTGAGGAAGACCAGAACCTCTAGGATGTTTCTAGCGAAGTGGAGAAGAGATTTTGGCAGGGGTTGGCCGAGGTTGAGTTCTCAAATTGGTGTGAGGAGGAGGGGGAGGAGGTGTCCTTTTATAAGGGAGGAGAGGGGCACCTTAGGAATATCTTAAAATATTATTTTATATTAAAGTCAAAATCGGTTTATAATGGTTCCAAAGGGTCTTATTTCGAAGCTAAAGTGGGGATGGATCGAAATCCTATCAACCAATAAGATTTAGACAAGTTTAGGTTATTATTTTAACCTTATCAATTAGATTTAACTCTAAGTTAAATAATTTAACTTTTACCATGTCTTTTTGTTTTCTTACATTATATGGTTAATAAACTTACTATAACATGCCAAACGAACCCCAAATTGTATATTATTAATACATATATCCTTATCTAAGTCATTTTTCCGAACCTTAGATTTTTAGGAATAAAATAATATAATATTTGATTTAAAAACTATTTTGTGTCAATTTTGACACTATTTGATACATGATTTTTGTGAAAATCATAAAAGAATTATATGTTCGAACCAAGTTGATTAAATCAACACTAATATATCATAGTAACCTAGAAAATTAGTGGAATTCATAAAAAGTCTCAAATTATATTTAGTTTGGTGTTTATAACATCAATTATGTCAATATTTCATTAATAAGATAATTACTACATCATCTTTGTGTCATAAATAAATTAACTTATTTGATGTCTAAAAATTACAAATAAAATACCATCATGTAGGAAATAGTTTTATCTTTCTAATGAATATTTAAAATCGAATTTATCTTATGTAAAACCCTATATTAAAAATGTTTTAGTAAATAAACTTTGATTTTGACTCTTTTAACTCTTCTTTGAATTAAATAATAATAAATGTCCTAATCTAATCCAAGTGGGCCTAAATGGTCATATTTTATTCCTAAGCTTGTTTTTGGTCGAATTAAACTTGTCCAATAGAATTAGTACATGTGTTAGGGTAATAATAATATCATTTTTACCCTTAATTGCCCTATTTACTTTTAACCGTGGTAAATAAAAGTAAAAAGTTACTATTCACCAAAAATTATTTTCATCTCATTGAACCACATTTTACTTACTGAAATCAACCGTGTCTCTCGGATTTTTGAAATTCCATTCACAGAAGCGGTAAAATTAAGTTTTATGAAAAATTCAGTTTTTTTAACTACCACTTAGTAGTTTCACTATTCATCAAAAATTGATGTTTTTCAGAACAATGCCAAAATTTCATCCCAAGCTATATTTCATATTCCGAATTAAAAAATTAAGTCTATTTTACCAAATTCATAACATAAAAGTTGCATTAATTAATTTTGTAATTAAATCCCGCTGTTAAAACAAATAGCGTGTTTTTAAGAAACAATATCTATCAAAAGATTGACACTTGTTTATGTCTAGTGTAAATGTGAAATTACATCCAATGACCAACATTGTATTAAATTGTAAAAATATATTCTAAATATACTTTAAAACCACTCAAATTAATGATTTATCACTATTAATTATTTCGATTAAAAAAGTTGTTTTTAATTATAATTTAGTAATTTTCACTATTCATCAGAATATGAAAGTTATCCGAAAAGTACCAAAATTTCACCTTAGGCTAAATTCGATACTCCGAATCCAAAAATGAAGTCCATTTTGAGAGCTAAAATTTCTAAAATTTAAAAAGTGGTTATTACTATTCATAACGGCTAGTTTTAATAATATTTTAATAGCATATCATTGTTTCGTAAAACTCAGTATTACGTACCACACACGCTATCGAGGAAGGTTGCGATTGCGTGTAATGCAAGGCAAGTCAAGGATTCGTGTTGTACAAGCTCCTTTTGGTGTAGCGTACAACACAAGACATTAGTGAAATAAAAAAGAATATTATTCATAAAATCTCGGGCTGTTACATTCTACCCCCCTTAAAATGAATTTCGCCCTCGAAATTCGTCGGGGTTATAAATGGTTTACTATTAAAAAGTTTCTTTAATAGAAACCCACATCGTAAAAAGGAATACCAAAACTTGGATTTAAAAACTAAAGTATGAAATGTAACGATTACCCAAATAAACTAATCACTGGGTTTCCACATAGGTGAAAATATAGATATGGAAGAGAAATCTAACCATCATGTTCTGATGGAGAGTGGTAGAGAACATGGCTATGGAAAAGACAGTAATCACAAATCCATAAATTTGTGACGATCTAAGGTACCATCTGATTCATCAGGTATAAGAGAACTAGGACAACATTTTTGGTTTTCAAGATCATTTCCCTAAAGTTAAAGAATTTGAATTAGAATAAATACTTACTTTATTTTGGTACAATCTCACTGTTGTTCGTGCCTTTAACAATTTCCACTTCATATCTTAAATAAATGAAGTTGAATTTTTTATTCGTGATGTGTTAGCAGATCACGTGATAGAATGACGGGTCATTCCATCTGTCTCAAAAGGTTAGCAAAATTTATATACATAAGTCGATCTATAGTGGGATTAATCATATATGGTTCCTAAAATGGGCTTATACTTCATATATCATACTGCTTAATATAATAACACTAGTTTCTACTAAACAGGGACTTCTTGTAGGTCAGTGGTAGGCGATAAAGGCCAGTCGCACTTCGGTTGTGGGTTCGATTCCTACAGCCTTGTCCGAAGCGATGGGCTGTCGCCCATCCTGCAGGTTGTCCTTTTTCTAAAACTACGTTACTATAACATCCCATCAATAATATCGAAAATATTCTATCCTTAAACAATACTAACTTATGTCCAACATAATCCAGTCTAATCTTTAGGCTTATACATAATACTGCAGTCCACTCTCATAATATAGTGACAACGATTACCAGAGATTTAATACTGTCGTTGATCCCCACATATCATAAGATATGTCTTGTTGGTCACATTCCAAACATTCAAAGTCCTTAATCGTGTATTCTCTTGAATACCTTAGTGAAAACATGAGTGCAGTTAAAAGTTAACACTTTCCACATACCAAAATCCTCAAAATTCTATATACTCAAACCATGATATTACTTAGTCCTTATATCAATCATGAGCTCATGAATACTATTAAACATTTCATTTTCTCGTCTTCATTATGCGCATATCATCTTATTTCCAAAAAATATCTCAATCACTTTGAATACCACATCAATAAATATTGCAATACTCAATGATACAACATTATTTTGGAATCCCATTACATAAACACTTAATCATTCCACCACATCGTTGTCATATTCAATATTGCCAATAGTGATCGCATGTGATTTCCCTTTGTCCTTTGCCTTCAGTGGTTGCTCATGTTGATCATCACTAACCCTTGGATTAGGGAAATTATTAGCATAATGCCCCATTTCCTTGCACTTGAAGCATTGAAGTGTTGGTGGTGCGTTCTCTGCAGTGTTTGCTTTATTCACATCATTAGAATCCCTTTTTCCATTACTTCGACACTCAGCTGCTCGATGACCTTCTTTTCCACACTTAAAACATTTTCTAGTCCCTTTAAGACAATCTCCACCATGCTTCATTCCACACTTTGTGCATAAGGAAACATTCATCTTCTTTTCATCATTATTCTGAGATTTCTCCTTGAACTCCATCTTTCGTTTCTTTACAAAACCATGAGATGGATATGTAACACCAACTTCCATTTCTACCTTGATAGCACAACGCACAATTTCTTCATAGCTACTGAAGTCTCTTATAGCTAATGCCCTTCGAAGACTTGGTTTTAAGCCACTGAAAAATCGATCAACTTTACTTTCAGGTTGGATGATAATACAAGAAGCATACCTTGCAAGTCTTGTAAAATTTGCTTCATAGGTACCAACAGATTCATCGTCCCTTTGCTTCAGTTCAAGAAACTATTTCTCCATCTTTGTTCGAATAATACGAGGGAAGTACTTACTGAAAAACAAGTTCTTGAACTCGTCCCATTCCATGGACTCAATTTCATCTCTTGGCCTCGTATTCTTGATAAGATTCCACCATTGATCTGCTTCACCTTCCAAACGATATATTGCTAAGATGACTTTATCATGTTCAGAACATTGAAGAACTGAAAATATCTTTTCAGTAGTACTGATCCATTGTTCAGCCACAAGTGGATCAGAAGACCCACTGAAAGAAGGTGGACGTTGCCTCATGAAGGACTCAATAGAATATTGTTCCCTTCTCTGCTCATTTGGAAGTCCAGAATGATTCATAGCTTGTGTAAGTATAGCAATAAGATTTTGCACTCCATCTCCCATAACATTTGTTTGTTCAGGAGGGCAATCATTGCATTGATCAACACGGTTCCTTCGGGTTCCAGCCATCGTCTAAAACCCAAAAAGAATAGTGTGAGAGGCAAAAATCATGCTAGGGAAAACAACATAATAAAGGGGGAGTACCTTCAATATCCAACATCTTAGGTTTAATTATATTATCGTTAGCGTAATTCTATTACTATAACCTATACGTATACTTATCCCTAGGGACATCCCTAGACATACCTTAGAAATATCTCTAGGGATCACACTAACGTTTTCGCATCCTAGTTTCCAAAGGTTGACTAAACCTTTCCTCTGATACCAACTATAGAGACCCGAAGCTTATCGTACATGGACATTACATTACTTTTGCGGAATACTTAGTACATAACGAAAACACACACACAAGGATCGTAATAGTTTAGTGTCTTTGGAAACTCGGAACGTAATCTTCTAATCGTGGGGAAAGATCTTCAATATCTCCCATAAAGATCTTCCCTTTTTTTACCTAAAAACCTTTCTTTATATCCTGGGGAAAAGAAAACATAAAAGGGTGAGCTCAAATGCTCAGTAAGGGTAAACAAAAGAAATATCAATCACATCATATACATAAGAACATAGCTTTTGGAAATCTTAACCTGCAAAAGAGCTCATAATATCATAACATGGGATAAATCATAGAAGTGAAAATGAGATCCCCATAATCATAACATGAAACTTGAAACTATGTGGCATGCACACATAATCATAGAAAATCATTTCTTGTTAGTCACGACTCATTGCCAAGACTATCTTAGTGGACAAAGTCCCTTTCTGAACCGAGTTCACTCCTCGTTTCAGTCCTGTATCACTGAACCGAAATAACCTTCCGTTCTATCCATGTCTATCTCATGAGATATAAAATCTTTACTCAATTCATTGGAGGGAGATATAGGTCCCACCCATCTCATAATGAATCCTTTCTTATGTGTGCCACATAATCATAAACCAGACATCATAGCGTAACCCATGTAATAAAAATGGGATTCTTAAACAACATGACATCATAAAACAATTCATATAAGATAAAGGAATTCATAAAAATATTTCCATCACAACATAATCAAACCAATGTAATAATAGGGATTAAAACAGAACCCTTTATTATCTTAGATGGAAAATAATTTTGATAAAACACTTGAACTCCATTCTTGAGGAAAATATCCTTTCTTCTTTAAAAACATTTTTCCTTTCATAACATGTCATACGACTTTAAAATAAAATAAGTTGATTAAAAATAAACTTGAAAACTTGTAAAGGAAGATTCTTGGAAATTTTGTTTTAAAAATCCATTCATGCCGTATAAGTTAAAAAAAACATTCTTCGTACTTTTGTCGGAAAAGTCAAAAAGTACCTCGTACGAAAAACGACAAAAGATTCCTTTCATACATATTACTAAAAACTCATTGAAGGGTAAAAATGGATTTAAACAATTGTAGGTGGATGGAAATAATATTACATATTGATGAAACATGGATGTGGATGATAAAATACACCCCAGTAAATACCAAAGTACAAACAATCTCGGATAAAAATGAGATTGTGATATTTCCCTTACCATAGGTCCGACTTGCTTTGTAAGTATCTGAACCTCATGTATAATGATTTAAATCATGTTATTGACTTATTACAGAATCATATTAATTGTTATGATATCATATATGGTTCACTTATGACATTATATTACCCGTTCTTTTGTAAATTCCATGTTAAAGAAGCGTTTTGGGTAAAATCGTTTCATTTATCGTAGGTGTTTTGACTTGTTGTTCTTGACATCATTATTACTTATATCATGATTTAATCACTTCCAGAATACAGAATATGATTTATATATCATATATATTCAGTATATATATATATATATATAATAGGTAGATAAATAAAATGAAAAACACCGTTCATGGAGACGGTAGTCCGTACGTACGCATGAACGCTGTTTTCCTTTCCTTATTGTCTTGAAATGGAAGTAAGTAGATAACATACATATGTATATATATATATAAATCCAGTAGCTTTATAATGTCATATATTTCATTATTATTTCTTATATATACATTATAATCATTCTTAAATGGTTAACATGGAGAATGAATCTCATCGCGTCGTGGAGACGGTAGTCCGTACGTACGCACGAGCGATGATATCATTTCTATAAATATTGAATTGAATTGGAGTGGATTATAAAATATATCAGAATCAATATGATGTTTTAATAACTATGTATAGTTATTCTTTACACCATTATACCTATCCATGTAAGGTGGTGGTGGAAAATAGATTACACCACGGCGTGGAGACGGTATTCCGTACGTACGCACGCGTGGTGATTTCTTTTTCCATAGGATGGATAGATGGTGAAATAGGGTTGTTTCATACATATAATAACATATCGGTATATGAGTGATACTGATGTTATTACTTCATAATGAAACAACCTAAGAAGAAGAAGTGGAAGAAGAAATAAAGATGAAAGAATTGGTAACGGTAATTACCTCTTCTTTGAAGTGCCTCTTTGAGACCTCCTCTTAGGGCACTAAAATTGGTCTTTGAGGAATACCATAACCTCTAGGATGTTTATAGGGAAGTGGAGAAGAGATTTTGGCAGGGGTGGCCGAGCTTGAGTGCTCAAATTGGTGTGAGGAGGAGGGGGAGGAGGTGTCCTTTTATAAGGGAGGAGAGGGGCACCTTAGGAATATCTTAAAATATTATTTTATATTAAAGTCAAAATCGGTTTATAATGGTTCCAAAGGGTCTTATTTCGAAGCTAAAGTGGGGATGGATCGAAATCCTATCAACCAATAAGATTTAGACAAGTTTAGGTTATTATTTTAACCTTATCCATTAGATTTAACTCTAAGTTAAATAATTTAACTTTTACCATGTCTTTTTGTTTTCTTACATTATATGGTTAATAAACTTACTATAACATGCCAAAAGAACCCCAAATTTTATATTATTAATACATATATCCTTATCTAAGTCATTTGGCCGAACCTTAGATTTTTAGGAATAAAATAAAATAATATTTGATTTAAAAACTATTTTGTGTCAATTTTGACACTATTTGATACATGATTTTTGTGAAAATCATAAAAGAATTATATGTTCGAAACAAGTTGATTAAATCAACACTAATATATCATAGTAACCTAGAAAATTAGTGGAATTCATAAAAAGTCTCAAATTATATTTAGTTTGGTGTTTATAACATCAATTATGTCAATATTTCATTAATAAGATAATTACTGCATCATCTTTGTGTCATAAATAAATTAACTTATTTGATGTCTAAAAATTACAAATAAAATACCATCATGTAGGAAATCGTTTTAGCTTTCTAATGAATATTTAAAATCGAATTTATCTTATGTAAAACCCTATATTAAAAATGTTTTAGTAAATAAACTTTGATTTTGACTCTTTTAACTCTTCTTTGAATTAAATAATAATAAATGTCCTAATCTAATCCAAGTGGGCCTAAATGGTCATATTTTATTCCTAAGCTTGTTTTTGGTCGAATTACACTTGTACAATAGAATTAGGACATGTGTTAGGGTAATAATAATATCATTTTTACCCTTAATTACCCTATTTACTTTTAACCGTGGTAAATAAAAGTAAAAAGTTACTATTCACCAAAAATTATTTTCATCTCATTGAACCACATTTTACTTACTGACATCAACCGTGTCTCTCGGATTTTTGAAATTCCATTCACAGAAGCGGTAAAATTAAGTTTTATGAAAAATTCAGTTTTTTTAACTACCACTTAGTAGTTTCACTATTCATCAAAAATTGATGTTTTTCAAAACAATGCCAAAATTTCATCCCAAGCTATACTTCATATTCCGAATTCAAAAATGAAGTCTATTTTACCAAATTCATAACATAAAAGTTGCATTAATTAATTTTGTAATTAAATCCCGCTGTTAAAACAAATAGCGTGTTTTTAAGAAACAATATCTATCAAAAGATTGACACTTGTTTATGTCTAGTTTAAATGTGAAATTACATCCAATGACCAACATTGTATTAAATTGTAAAAATATATTCTAAATATACTTTAAAACCACTCAAATTAATGATTTATCACTATTAATTATTTCGATTAAAAAAGTTGTTTTTAATTATAATTTAGTAATTTTCACTATTCATCGGAATATGAAAGTTATCCGAAAAGTACCAAAATTTCACCTTAGGCTAAATTCGATAATCCAAATCCAAAAATGAAGTCCATTTTGAGAGATAAAATTTCTAAAATTTAAAAAGTGGTTATTACTATTCATAACGGCTAGTTTTAATAATATTTTAATAGCATATCATTGTTTCGTAAAACTCAGTATTACGTACCACACACGCTATCGAGGAAGGTTGCGATTGCGTGTAATGCAAGGCAAGTCAAGGATGCGTGTTGTGCAAGCTCCTTTTGGTGTATCGTACAACACAAGACATTAGTGAAATAAAAAAGAATATTTTTCATAAAATCTCGGGCTGTTACAGTCATCAATTCCAGATCGTGAACCATATATTATCATCATAACTAATTAATTATTAATTTCATTAACCATTATATAAATCCCTTCATTATTTTATAAAATCCAAGGGATTATACATTTCATACCTTTCAAATACAAATGAAAAAATAATTTAAGGTTCTTAAAACATTAACATTTTACATCATTACCTTATTCAATTAGAAACAATGTAAAGTAAACTCAACACACCCCAAGTGTAGCATAAACATGGTAAAAAAGTAATTACCCACCACATTGGTGGTTTGGGTTTAGGTCAACATCCTCCAACATAATATAATGGTTCCAATACATGTCTTAAACATGAATTGAACATTTAACACAAGGTATTATTAATTTAGGAAGAGAAATCCATAAAGTATGGTGTGAGGAACAATGAAAATAAATAATAAAATATGATACTTTCTGATAAAATTTATATACCACCTACCTTATACTGTATTAAGAACACTCATCTATTCTTAGCCTCTGATTTGTTCAAAATCATAAGAAAATAGAAGAACAGATGAAAACCATGAAAACAAAGCATGTTAGCTCACACCAAAATAGCATCATCGATAGAAAGAAAATTGAAGAAAGGATCATGTGGATTATATCACTTATAATTAGATATCCGACAATACTGATAATGTTTTAATTATATTCTGTATGGGAGAGAAAAAAAAATCATGTTTTAGCCATTAAGGCTGAGATTATGTGATAGAAGAGAAAAAAGGGGGTGATATTCTTTAAAAAAAGAGGCCCTTCCTAATTTTGAAAAAAAATAACCCAGGGTATTTACATGGAATATAAACATTACATGAAAAAGAAATGCACCTCATGAAAATAGTCTATCCAGGCCAATACAAGTCGTGTATTTATGAAACACAATTTGTTATATATACATGTCCTATATTTTTCATGTATCCAACCTTCGTACCCCCTATTCTATCTTTGTAAAAACATATCAAACATCCCAAAGACTCAAATTTTGAGTCTAATCCAAAAATTATAGTTCCAACATGGGTTTAACTGAATGTTTAAATGGATCTATTCCTCATAGAAAAATCGTTCTCTTACAATATTCCACCGTTAAAGTAATTCATCCATAAATATTCCTTTCAAGGGTGTTCAAGAATAATTTGGGAATAACTATATCCACTATTCATGCATGTTAGTCTTGCTCCCCTAATTCTCATCTCGTACACGGTTGTACTGCCATAGCACCCGAACTAGAGGAATTGACAAGACTCATAGAATCTTCATGTCGGTATCAACAATACCGATAAGATGCTATTCAAAGGATGCATCTACCACCATCTCAATCTCCTTAGGCTGAATAAAGTGTGGTGGATCATAATCGCATCGAAAATTTTGATATAGTTGAAGAAATTGATCATTGAATGATACCTCTAAGGTAACTGTAAGCAATATTCTTCCAACTAGAATCTATAATCTCATAGGGCCCAATATAATAAGGAGCTATCTTCCCTTGTCTCTAAATCTATCTACTACCTAGTCTAAGAGAATCTCTCACGATAACTAAACTCCCTTCCATGAAATCTAATGGTTGATAGTGATTATTTCTGTCTTAATTATAACTAGATTGTGTTTTAGACATTTTCTTTCTACTATGTGGAACCTCCTCCAAAGTTTTCTAAATAATGTGAGGAACTAGTTGTGTTTCCTCACCTTACCCTGACCAACATATCGGTAAACCACATGCCCTACCATATAGGGCCCCACAAAGATTCATCTATATGGTGACATGGTAATTGTTATTTTATGAAAACTCGGTGAGGGGTAAGTGTTTCCCCCAAAACCTTACAAAATAGAGGATTCATTTATGGAGAATTTACTCTAAAAATGTATCATACACTCAGAATGAGCATCGATCTATGGGTCTATACTTAGCACTGACTATGAACACAGTGCCCTCTGCAACCCCTACAAGAACGAAGACATGAAATGAGCATCTCTTTCTGATATGATTGAATGTGGAACCCCATGGAGGTGTATGATCTATTGAATATAGATACTCATAAGCTTGCCCACTGAAATGGTCTCATGAATTGAATGAAAGTGAGAGAAATTTCTCAACTAGTCTACAATTTCCCATATATCATCACTATCCTAAGGTGATCCCGAAAGTCCAATAATGAAATTCATGGTAATGTCATAAGATTTCCACTCAGGAATAGGCAATGGCCGTAATAGCTCCACTGGTCACTATTACTCTTCTTTAACTTAATGACAGGCTTCACATAGAGTAAAAAAACCTAGATATATCCCACTTTATCCCAAACCAACATTCCCGGTTATGTAAGTCATGATACATCTAGGTAATATAGGGATGTGAATCCCATATAGTGGCATGATACTCTTGCATATATTCCTCTCGAACATCTGTAAGAACCCAGATTCATCCATGAATATTCCAGATTTCATTCCCATAAATGAACCATCTAGGAGGCAGGTCTTTTTCTATAATACTATCAAATAGAACCTAGCCCTCGGAATCTGATTGTTATCGCATCTTCAATATCTTTATAAGTGAAGATGTCACTAATAATGAATAAAGTATAGACCTCCCATGACCATCCAAAACCTCTATCCACGTCTAATAAAATAGGGCCATAGTCTTCCACTCACTACTAGACTTCGGGAATACCTACATATGAGTCCTCTTGCTGAAAGATTTTGTAAATGCATGGCCTTCTCTAGAAGTGTAGGAATGATCCATGTCAAAGGACTGTAGGTACACAACCCACATTCATTTCCTAATACTCAATTCACCCTGTGTAAATTTTTACATGGGGATTTTGTGTTCAATATACACTAAAAAATTATTTACTAGTATATAATGTCTCCAACAATGCAATCAATTTTCAATAGTTCCTAACTTGATATCATGTGTTGGGTAGTTCTTCTCAAGTGGACTCAATTGATCAGACATGTATGCCACAACTTTCTTATCCTACATCAAAATTTCTCCTAGGATGATACATTATGCATCCAAACACACTGTATAGATTCTTCCTATATTTGGTATAATCAAGATCATTATTGAAGTTATCCACCCTATTAACTCTTGAAAGTTAGTCTTGTCGGCTTCAAACCATGAAAACATCACACACTTCTTATTCAATCCAATAAGGGGTGTATTTAGGTGTGAGAAGTCCTGAATGAAGTGTCTGTAATAACCAAATAGCACTAAGAACCTCTATATAACAAAGATGTTTTTGGGATGCACCCAATAAAAACAATTTCTCACCTCCACTAGATCAAATTATACACATGTCTATTAGAAAATATTACCCAGGAAGTGAATCGTGTTCATCCAAAAGTGGAACTTTGTGAGATTAGCATATAATTGATTCTCTATCAATGTATTGAATACGATCTCGGGAAAATGTTTCATGGTCTTACCAATTATGGGAATATACAAAGATATCATCCATGAATAACACCAAAAACGAATCCAGATATTGATGGAAAACCTAGTTCCTCAATTCGGTAAAAACTATTAGCATTTTCATGAGACTGAACAATATAACCATATATTCATATAGACCATACCTTCTATGAAAAGTTTTATGATGTATGTATGAAGGTCAAACATGAATATGATGATAACCAGATCAGATATCAATCTTTGAGAACACCTACGCTACATAGATCTAGTCAAATATTTCTTCTATACATGGTAATGGATACCTATTATTAATCATCAACTGGTTCAATTTTTGGTAATCCCCACATAAATGAAGGGTTATATCCACATTCTAGGATAAGAGGGCTGAGTAACCCCATGGATATATACTAGGTCATATAAACTGCTTTGCATCCATGTCTACCAGCTACATATTGAGCTCCTGTGACTCAATAGTTGTTATCATGCAATGAAAAATGGATATTGATACAACTCTAGGAACTATCTCATTGAAAAACTATACCTCTGTCTCACGAGGAATCCCTAAAATGTCATCTTGGAAAACATCCATGAAAATATTGATAACTAGAGTGACGTACACCAAACATGTCCATGATCATCCATATATAAAATAATAATCTTAATTGTCATCCAGTATAGATCACAATGCTTGGGTCCATCTCGGATCACCTAGACGTCACATACACCTTTGTAAATGAAAACCCCACCCTCTGGTGATGTTAAGTTTACCCTTTAAATAATGAATTAAATGTAATCGTGATAGGAAACCAACCAGTTATTCGTAATAATAATTTCAAACTCTTTCATCTTGATGATGAAGTCCCATACAATGAGACACCCACCAACCTTAAGGGGGTACTCCCTAAACATGCATACACTCTTCAATTGAATCCCGAATAGAGTATCATGTATCATTACACCAAAGTAAAATTAATCACTTAGCCCAAGGATCACCATAATAGTCATGAATGTAAAATAATTATATGAACCTGTATTGAAACAAAATGTTACAGACATAAGGCTACAAGAATAGTACATTTTATTGTATAAGTTCCATCCCTTTTCTCCTCAGGTACCAACTATAAAATATACATATGTCCTGATCTATGTCCCTTATATATCAAATTACTACACAGATATGGTCCACTCTATTTTCACTGGAAATATGTTCTCTAGCTACCCCGACCATGATCACCACCTCATCCTGAATGGACGGTCGCATTCCAGTTCCCTACCTAATGATATGTTTATAACCCCTCTCCTAAAAATGGAGTTATTGTAGACCCTTTATCATTAGTTTTTTGGTGATAATATCCTACAAAACTATTGTAGATGGAATAATATTATGTAATCTCAACACTCAACTGGGATCTTATCACACTGACTACTCATGTGTCCCTGCCTCCTACACTGATGATATAGTACAAAACTACCATCACCCATGATTTGTATAGTTTTACCCTTATGAGAGACCTCAAATATTATCTTACTACCACCTGAAACTATTCCACTGGTATAAAAAGCTGAACTATCCTACTCTATGCCCAAATCTTACCTCAAGTTATGCTCAATAATATGTGCCTTATTTATTATTTCAGATAAGGTGGTAACTCAAAATACGTTCACCTATGATATAATTTCATTCCGGATACTATCCTCAAATAACCTCGCTTTAAATAAATCACACCAGACAAAATAGGTCTGAATCAGTAGTGCTCCATAAAATTGGATGAATAGTCCACGATTGATAGTGTGCCCTGATCCAAGTCTATAAACTCTCTGTCTCTATCAGCTCCCCATTTTATGGGATAAAAATATTTATAGAAGGATATCTATAAATCCCTCTAAGAAATATCCTGATAATGATTCTCTTTATTAATAACATCCCACAATATCTTGTCGGAATCTCAAAAAACATACAAAATGATCTTCACTCCCCTACCATGAGGTGTATCAAGATGCTTGAAAATAAATATCATGGCCTCCATTGAGGACTCTTTATCCTATAGCCCGCCATCCTTAGAAAACATAGTTGAATGCTTCTGTTGAAACTTACACAAAAACTCATCCATAGTTGGGGCAAGTCACGATGATCCCTAAAAGTCGACATGAAACATATAAAGACCTCTCTAAACTAGGTCACGATATCCATAATAGGTATAATTGGTATTTTCATAAGTGGTACTACTATAGGTTCTATTGGTGACCTCAGTCTCACCACATATAAAGTATGGTCCTCACAACCCTCCTTACAAACAACAAGAGGCTTTCCACGATGGAATATCTCTACAAATTCCAAGCACATGCCACAAAAAATATTAGACAACAACATGATCAAAAATATAAAAACAATACAAGCACATTTTTTTACTAAACTAGAGTCACACCCCTCTCCCTACTCTTAAATCCACTCCTGCGAAACCTAAAAGTCATAAGGAAAAGCTAGAGACATTACCTACTGCCCACTATTGAGGTCGGGTCAATGTCAGGTTCTCTACTATATGCTAAAAATTCCAGTATACTGAATTTCAAAATTCAAATTATGTTGGAAAACAACAATTAAATTAAAATTTGAATTACCATTTAATAGTCACCATTCATTTCATAATTCGATTTCAGTTAAATTTATTATAATTTTTATAACAGTTCTCCATATATGGTTGAACTATATGGATCACCACTTCCGATTTATAAGGGTCCAGACATTATAAATTTATGTTTGGAATATATTTAATAACAATAATTCAATTATCAATTCCCCACATGAAATTTTTGGCCAATATCATTGACATAAAATTAAAAGAACTAAAACATGCTATAAGAAATGCACATTCCAAGCAAACATGGCATGGTATAATGCATGGCATATAAATCCAGAAGTGTCTATGATGATGCATGGTTAAATTTTTTTTTCTATACTAGGACAAGGGAGAAAATTAGTAATAATTAAGAACATCATACATCAAGTACCTCAACCAACGGTGAAATCAAGGAAACCGTAATAAGAATAATCTAGGATAACATATCCCAACCCTTGTAATTAGGATTTTCCATGTACTTGGGTTAGCTACTCCTAGGAACAAATCATTAACAAACTCTAAAAAATTTCTAATATCCTTTCTACATTCCAAAAAATGAAGGTTTAGAAAAGAAGATTGGATACCAATTTGTGACATCCTAAAACTTGTTCACTCAAAAGTAACTGAATTGAGTTGGCCACATGTCCTCAGGTGTGCCGCCCCATTTTCCAAAGACTTCTAACTATTAACAAGGGTCTATGGGGTAATAGTGGGGAGACTATACCCTCATGATAATAGTATATCATAGTTGTATAATCATATAAATAAATTAAGATATTATAACAAATAATTTAATAGATAATGAAAAAACACCCATCATATAAATAACCAATTCATATCATCTAACAATGACATATACAAAGATTAAAATGGCATGCTATACAAAATATTGGTAATACATGGAAATAGGAATTAAGTAAAATAGATGTACCAAAAGTACAAAAAATACCCAATAGAAAGTATCCCAAATAGAATTATGATCAATATCCTAGTCCTTTTCTCTCCTACTCAAATACAATAATAAATAAGGTATCACTAAGCGAGCGCTTGACCCTGTCCCTACATACAACCATAATGTTTGTACAAGTACAAAATGGAGGCCCGAATAAGGTGTGAGATAACACTTAGTAGGCCACCACTAATGGTGTCTATAATAAGTCTTGTTTGTTCATATATGTTTATGTAGTGTGTATATATAACATTTTTACAAATAATAACAATATAAGTGCTATTTTCTAGTCTATCTAGTATCACTAGGATCATGAATCTAAAATATAAGAGATATTTATAAAGTATTCTATGAAAAATAAGTGGCTTACATTATATAATCATGTGTTAGGACTATATGGGCTAGGGACTAAGGAGAATAAATTTCCTAGTAAAATAAGTATTATATGATATTCAGGTAAACCAGATCTAATGAGTATAAATTTCAAAAGAATTCATAAAAGTCATGAAAACCAATTAAATCATATCAAAGGAATAGAAATATCTAAGGAATCCTAGAGTGATCATCAGTTCCAAGGATTAAAAATGTTAAATGTATCATAATATAGTTTCTGAATCCAAGGATTATAAATATAAAATTCATCCTAATATGGTTATCATATCCAAGGAGTATAAATGTAAAATGCATCTAAATATTTTCATGATGTCCAAAGAGTAGAAATTTACAAGGTATACTAATATGTTTGATCCTTGGAGTATAAAATCAAATAAATCTATGTAAACTATATCCATATAGTATAAATGTCCCTGGAATCTAAGTGGGTATTCTTTTTAATTTTGTGAACCCTCCATTAACATCATAACAAATTAATTATTCATTTCATTATTCATTTCATAAATCCATTCATAAAAATATACAGACTAAGAGATTATCCATTTCATATATCTCATAAAAAATTAAAAAGGTGGTTTATGGTGCTTACAACCTTTAACATTTCACTAAATTTCCATATTCAATTCTAGACAATGTAATTTGGGATCAATACACCCCAAAGATGGAATAAACATGGTCAAAAGGAAGAACCGTCCCCATGGGAGGTTTTGGATGAGATCTAAAACCTCCTACCAAACATAGAGGTTCCACAACATGTCTTCATCATGAATTTAACATTTTTTTCAAGAGATTATTAATTTTGGAAGAAAATATAGAAAGTATTATGTGTGGAATATTTGAAACAAATCATAAACAAATGGACTTTGTGGAAAAAATTATAGACCATCTACATTAATATGACAGAAAACACTCATCTAATCAGAACCTTTGATTTACTATAAATAAGGATAAAATGGGAGAATAGATGAAAACATTGAAAATAGAGTATATTTGATCAAACAAATATATAATAATCGATAAAAATACCGATGAAGAAAAGAGCCTCAGCAGTAGATCACTTACTGATATTAAAAAAATGAGACTACTGGTATACAAATCAATGTTTGAATGGTGGATAAAACACAAATAATTGGTTAAGTGTTGATGAGGGAATCCTATTGTTGATTAGAAATGAGGGGCGCGCTTACATTAAAAATTGTGGCCCAGTCACCTTTAAGGAAACTTACCCAGGGTATTTACATGGATTTGAAACCATCCCCACTTTGTAATGTTCTGGTTTCCCCCTCCAGTGAAAAACCATTACACACTGTAAAATGTGTATATCCAAGGAAATACATGTTATGTATTGAATACATGCCATGAATTTATCCTATATTCAACCTTAATCCCTATTATTGTCTATTTTTAAAAACATATAAACCAATGAAAAATGTTAGTCTTCTAGTTTTAATCCAAAAATATAGTTACAACAACTATTTAACCAAAATTTCTTAAAGGATCTATACCTCATAGAAAATATATGTAATTACATCAATATCTCCATGTTCTGCACTAGTTATTTCTTATTCATCACCATTTTTTGATTCGTTTATCATCCTTAATTTCGAAAAAATATTAAATTATTTATAATTTTGGTTAAAGCATAATAAATTCATTAATTTGATGAATCTCTCTAAAAATTTAATTAAGTTATTTATCAATTCTTTTATCAATTATTTCAATGTTATTTTAAAATTACCCACTTTAATTTTAAATATTATCGAAATTGTTTATATTAATGATAAAAAAACCTGAGCTATGTTTCTGTCTCATTCATAAATTTACTTTTGAATAATCTATTTTTAATTGATTTATATTATATAGTTGAACCATATTGTAAAAAAAATGGTGTAACTATATTTCTAGTTATAGATAAATTATGAAAATCATGGAAAATTTATTCAAATTAAACTAAACAAAAAATAAATTGGATATATTCTTCAACATCATGAATTTTATTGTCACAAACTCTAAACAATTATTTCGACATATTGAACTTGTTTTTCAACATTAATTTAAGTTAAATTTCAAGTTTGTATAATTTCATCCTTTATATGTGTTGTACCCCTACTAATGACTTCATTACTACTCTTTTATACGTGTTAATTAATATTATATTATAATAAAAACTACTTTACCTAGGTATAATGCCTTTATAACACCAAAAATGATTATTATTACGTCAATCTTATCATATAACATATGTTTAATCTTGTTATTATAGATTTTTATTTTATTACTTTTTTATTTATTCACAAAAAAAATTTAGTGAAATAAAATTTGTATATATTGTAACATCACCCCTCTATATGATGAAATATTTTCTAAATTTGTTTCTATAAAATTTATTATATATTTTACCTCAAACTAAAAAAATTATAATAAACTATTTTTTGATTTGATCCTTTTGATGGTTAAAATATCACATCATTTTTTATTGGTTTGGTACAATCGTTTTATAGAAAATAACCAAGGTACTTATCTCCGATTGTTTAAATTAATTTATAGTTTATAAAATTATTGATCATATTTGATTTCGCATCTTTCTTATTATCACAAGTGGAACATTCAGTGCAATAATTTTTAAAAATAAATTTCTTACTTATCAATATAAAAATTAATTTCCATCTAATTTATCTTAAGAATTTTATTTTTTTTACTATTGAAAACACTTTAATTTAATTTTTTCATTAATACATCTCTAATCATCAACCAAAACCTTCAATTATTCAATTATTTTGAGAAAACAAGTCAAATTATGTATAAAAATAAATACATCTACACATGAATCATTATATTTTTTTTAATCCATTATTATTCATGTTTACATTTTATATTATAAAAATATAGGACTTAAAATAAGTTTTATGCATAATTGTTATTATACTTTATTCCTTTTCATCACTAATTTCACCACCATCACTTGAATATTCAATTTTTTCTTCCAATTTTGCAAATAAGTTCATTTTTTCTCATAAATTGAAATATTATTGTCATTATCATCATTATGAATAAATATATTCTATTTTTATTTTGTAATAAATTTCCTTAATATCATTATTTATATATTTTATATTCATTTGAGAACATCATTACTTAAAAATTTCAAAAATAACAAGTTTCATTTATTATGTTTCAATAAATTATTAATCATGATAAAACTATTATTTAGTATCCACTTTTACCCCAAATATATATTCATTGTGATAAATTATTGATACATATTTAATTAAATCTTAATTATATTTTATCTCCTTTCTTTATATTCATTTTATTTTATAGAAAAGAAAAATATAACCAATTTTCTTGATGTCATTTCATATTTTCAATATATTTTTGATACTTTCTAGAGAACTATTTTGATGCATCTTCAAATTCACTATCCTCTTATTTGAGATCTAAAAAATTCAAAAAAAAATGAATATTTTAAACATAAAATAAATTATTAAAAAATTCCCATATATATTTTACTTTATTTTTATAAATGCTTATGGAATTATTTTAAGAGTTTTTCAAAAAAAAAACTAACCACCTTATTCACCTTAATCAGAATTTATCTCTTCATTTTATTATTTTTCACTTATCAAATTATTATTGATTTAAAAATAAACACATTCCCATATTTTATATTATAATTTAATATTTTTACATCCTTAATAACAAATAAATAAATATAATTTGATAATTCTCAAATGAAAATTCATTCAAGTCTTTATATTTATGAGATAAGAATTTTTAATCAATATTTGGTTAAATTTTGGTATTTCTCTATATCACTATTAAATTTTCAAGTATCTCTTCAAAATATATAATATAAATTCATTCATTCACTGATTTTATAAATAATTAACTTTATCACCATTTATCAATTGTATATATACAAATTTCACATCCTAGATGTGAATTTTAGCTCCTTTCACCATCTTGTCACCTTTATAATTACCTCATTATCACATATTCTATTAACTTACTTTTATATCATTACCTATATAGATTAAATCTTTTGGAATATTTTTTTAAAAATAATTTGTATTATCTCATATATTGCTTTGCCTTTTTCAACTTTTATGTTGTTTTTTTCAATTTCGAGAGGTTTTGAAGGTAACCCTATGTTTTTTATAGAACATTTTCTAAATAGTGGATTCATGCTCCAGCAACCATATGATGTATTTAGATAGAATATATTTATGGCTTATAGCACCGCTGCCCTTCTAATGGGCTTCCAAAATTAGGTTGGTAGTCCAGCCAGCATCTACTTCATGGTTGCAGTAGTCACCTTTTATTTGGTTTCATCAAGTTTAGAGGATTAAAGAAGTGATTTATTATAAATTAATGACTATAAAACCCTTAATTAAACCTATAAACCCTATTTTAGAATCCTAATTTGACTAGTTCTCTTAGAAAGGCTCTCCCCTTATGTTATAGTCTCCCTCAAACTTCTCCTCTTGGAATTATGATACTGGTCAATCAGCTTTCAATGAAATCAATTTTTTTTAAAATAACTCTCATTATTGATTCTCTATTATATTATCCTTGTAATTATTAGTTTATTTTGGATAAATTTATTTGTTTTATTGATCATGTTCTGATATTTATTCAATTTCTTCAAGATCATTCATGTGTTTGTCTTATGGAAGCTGTTTCACTTGTCAGTTATAGTGTGGCAGTTGTAGTTATTAATTTTTTTGTTAATCCAAATTATTTACCGATAATATTTCTTATGGAAAAAATACAATGTTTGGGGAATCATTTTTTAGGACTCCTGTCTCTTTCTCCAGAATTCCATTTCCTTCTGGTGTGTGGGTTAAATAATGGGTGGTGTTCAACTTAAAGTTTTGGTATGTGGTTATATATCTATCCTATTTTCTATGAACCATTGATTCTAATGGTTTTATAAATGGTTTTATAAATGATTTTACATGAACTTGGAATTGGTTTCTATTCATGTTTAAAAATGGTTTTTAGAGTAGATAGTTTTCCCCTTTTTGGAAAAATAAATATTTTTTTCAAAGCATTGTAGAATGGATAGTGAAATGGGATTTCAAATAATGTTTTTGATGAAAATGGTTTTTGAATTTTTTTTCTTAAAGTGGATAATCCCCTTTTAAATTTATTTCATATGTGGAGAACATGGGATCCTCGAGTAACTAGGTGGAGGGTTTATTATTGGGCCTTGTGTATTAAAATTGTAAGGGGGGTTACCTTCCAAGTTGTTCTCCCATTACAAGATCATAAATAAATTCTCTCTAGAAACATGATCTTGAATTTTTAGGGGGATAACATTTTTGTTTGATCATTCATCATTAGTTTATAGAAGCATTGAATCTAGGGACTTGAGTGTGCACTAGCCATTAACTATGACTAAGGTATGAGTAACCTTGCAAGCCTGAACATTATTATACTATGGGTGATTACTATTAATAATTTGATTTTAATATTTTATATTGGATATGATATGATAAATTATTTATAAATGTAATTATTTTACAAAAATATTGGTTTAAAATAATATAATCTATCAGTTCTAAAAGAATTAGGAATATTGGAATTTTTTTACCATGTCATTAATATCAATTTGATAACTGCATAATCATTCCATTTTTTTTAAATTGATTATATTGGGATTATTTTATAGATACATATTATGGAACACTGGGGAGAGATACTGATGATCCTATTTAGCTCACACCATGTACACTTTTTTTAGGGTGAGTATACCATGTTTTTTCTAATAAGGAAAAATGAAATGTGTTGTAATAAGGTGGTGGGGTATTTGGTCAATGGTACATGGGTAGATTTTGGTTATATTAAAGGATATTTCCAACCTATCATATTTAGTAGTAATGGATAATTTGGATTTCCTTTCATTTGGTCATTTTTAGGGAATATACTTAAGGTTTTATATTAATACCTTTGGTAGTATTGCTAAAATTGGAACAATTTTTTTATGTAATATTTATTTTATGGTTTTTCCTATATATATATATATTCCTTGAATATTGATTCTATTTGGGTCAATCATTACCCCTAACTATTTATCTGAGTTACTAATTGATAGCCCGTGTGGATCAGGAATGACCATCAGGTCATTCCAGGGTCCGATTCGAAGCATAGATGTACGGGTTGTCTGAATCAGGCTCTAACAATTTGGTAGCAGAGCATGGATATAATTAGATTTGGGATGTTGATATATAGGAGATATTATTTTTTTTAATTTTACGGTAGGTTTCAATGAGTACCTGGATATCTCTTACTGTGATAAGCCTTCCTTCAGTCACGATGGAGTTTTGGGATATGTGTCTCCTATGATGGGTTTTAACCTTGATATTATTTTCTTCTAATATTATTTTGGTTTAAAATGGTATTGTTTAATTATATGATTATTTTATTATATTGTTTTTGTGTAATAATATTACTCAAATATTTCTTCCAAGGATCTTATAGGATAGTGCAGTGGGAGATTCTTCTCAAGGGAATCCTCTTCTGGATTAGAATATCTTATAGGATATTGTATGGGATATTCGGATAATGGAAAAAATATCCCCATGATCATGAATATTTAACTTTCCTCATGAGTTATATCACATTACCCAATTTATTAGATCACTATATAATTCTGGGAACACTTTTCACATCATAACATTTACATTATTCTATATAATTTTGAGCGCACCCATTATGTCATAACATTTATATTATCCAGCATGCCACAAAGAATGTAAGTAAATATTGAACAGAATATAACCCATGGAAAGAATTAGGTTTAATTTCATAATTTATAAATTCATAAAATTTTGTTTCACAAATGAAATAGGGAAAAAGATATTTGATAAAATAATCATCAACCTTGAGTGAAGAAGAAACAATCTCGAGAAGTAAAAAAGTTTTTTTAAAGAATATTTTTTTTGGTAAGCATTATGTTCGTCATAAAATCAATTAGAAAAAATTTATATAACATAAAATGTTATATAATTATTAAGAAATGATATTTATATAATATCCATTGTGAAAATTGGTTGAAAGAGAGAAACCCCAATGAAAGGGAGTTAGGTTTGAGAATTGCCCTAACCTTGGGTGTGAATGATTTCTTCACATTAATATCTTATATAATTACACTAGATTAATTAATTATCAACTAAATAAACATTTATACATTAATATTACTCATTATGGTTTTATTAATTTCATTTATAGACTTTACTATGTGTTATAGAGTTTAATTTCACCATTCATGAGCATTTAGTTTCTTGGTTTTCATGATTGGTTTTCTTGTATACATGAATGGAAGTTGATGAAAAATGGGGATAACTATCCTGAATTATTATTATATTTTATTAATTATTTTAAATAAGTTTAAATTATATTATAATTATTTTTAAATATGTCATGAGGATAAAGAATTTGATACAAGATAATGATGGTCGTTTTAGGTAAATTTTGGCGGTTTTTTTATCACAAGGAACTCGTTTAGTTTTATCATTTAGTATTACGGGTATAAGTTAGTTCCATATCATAATGATGGTCATAAAATAAATTTTAAATTATGTTTCAACTATTATAATGGTTTTATTAAAATAATTTAAATCATTAAATGAAAATTAAATTGCATCACCCATGATGTCGGTAAATTGACACATCACAGGCGATAATGTCATTTTTAGAATAAAAGTTATATAGGAATGATTTTCATGATGGATATTACATTAAGATGATATAATAATATTATATCAAACATTATATAGTTACCATGAAATTTAGAAAATATAAGGAGAGGATAAGAAAATAAAAGAAACGAAATTGAAGAGAAATTAAAACAAAAAGGTAGAGGGTTTTACCTCTTAAATTAATCCTCCTTCAGAATTGTGAAATTGGTTATGGTATTTTGATGATATGTAGTGATTCTAAATATGGGGATGTGGGTAGGGAGTGTTATTTTTATTAATTTAGGAAATTATGAAATCTTGAGTGTTTTGAGGATAAGAGAGTGTGATGGGTGGTATTTATTGTGAAGTAGAGAGGTGTTTTCTCACTATTTAATTCATTAGTTTTTTATTTCTGATAAAGACAAGGAATAGTTTGAGAATTGTCTCTAAATATATTTAAATAATTCATAAATTTTCTAGAATTTGGTATTAAATCAGACTTACATCATTTATGACTCCATAATTCATTTATTTAGATTTTATTGTAAATTATCATATTTTACTATTTATAAAAAAATCAGGTATTTTAGAAAAATCACTAAAAATCACCCAACTATTTTTTGATGTTTATAATTAAAAAATGAACTCCATTTTATGAAAATAATTTTCTATGTATTAGTAATTTAATTTTTAATTAAAATCATCATTTACTTAGAAAATAGAGATTTTAAAATTATAACTAATTTTATAACACTTTGAAAAATTACTTAAGGTCACATAAAATTATCTTAAAATAATAATACATAAAAATATTAATTTATGAATAAATTTTTTGAAAAGAAATTTTCTCTTACATTAATAAATTAATCATTAAATTATATTTAAATATTTATGACTTACAAAAATTACAACACTTATTTAATAATTTTTAAATCACTTTATTTACTTAAACTAAAATACAATTATTTCATAATTTTATTTATAAGATGACTAAATTTATTTACACTTTCATTGGTGAGGTTACATATTCATTTGACTAATTTACGGTTCATAAGGGTCATATTACTATTCCTAAGGTCAAGTAACTATTTCACTGGTATTGGATCTTCAACTTCCTGAAATAATTCTTATTTCATTAGTTCTTCATTTATAAAGCTTTTATTATTCTATCTATGTTATTTTATGAGATTTATAATACATGAAATTATAATAAAAGGATTAAATTCCTTTGATAAAAGTTTGGTTCATTACATTCCTCCCCTATTTTGCAATTTCTCCCTCAAAATTTTATTTTACAAAAATATATGAGGGTACTTTTTCTTCATCACCTCCAATGGTTCCCAAGTTTCTTCTTCATACTTATGGTACCTCAATAATACATTGAAAATTTTGGTTGTATAATTATGTAGAACCTTATCTCTATGGTCTTGAATCATTAATGGTTGGTCTTCAAATGAGATATCATGTTCCATATATTCCACCTATGAGTTCAATACATGTGAGGTATCTGGTATGACCTTCCCCATGAGTGATACGCAGAACACATCATAAATTGTATCCGTATATAGTGGAAGTGAAAGTTGATAGGACACAACTCCTAGGACATCAAGGATCTATAATGGACCAATATACCTTGTGATTGGATTCCCATTCATTCTAAATCGCAAGACTCTATTCAATGATTATGTTTGAAGGAAGATGTTATCTCCAACATTGAACTCCAAGTCACTTTGATGGTTGTTACCGTAGCTATTTTTCCAACTATGAGTAGATTTGATATATTACTAGATTTCATGAACCTTATTTATCATTTCATTGACAATATCAGTTCCAAGTAGCTTTATTTCTTCCACATCATCCCAATAGGTTGGGGTTCTACATTGCTTTCCATTCAGAGCTTCATATGAAGGAATCCAAAATACTCAAGTGGAAGTTATTGTTGTATGAGAACTCAACCAATGGTGGATTTTGATACCATAAAACTTTTCATTATATATAGTATGATCAAATCATATCTTCAATAATCTAAATATTCCTTTCTGATTTTCTATCAGTTTGAGTGTGATAGGCTATGCTAAAATTCAATTTAGTACTCAAATCATGTTGAAGACTCCTCCATAATATTGATGTGAACTTGGGATCGTGGTAAGATAAAATTGAGAGTGGAACCCCATGATGTATTAATATTTCCTTCACATATATCATCGAAATTTATTAAATCAAAAGATATTCCTAAATATAGAAAATTTGGGCAATCTTGGTGATTCGATCCACCACAACCCATATTACATTATTTCATTTTGATGACTTTGTGAGAGATGTGAAAAACTCTATGGTGACATTCTCCCATTTTCATATGGCTATAGGAAAAGGTTTCATCATCCCTTTGGAATTATCTCACTTGAAATTAACATTCTGACATATCAAGAACCTTGAGATATAATTGCCAATCTTTTTCTTCATGTTGTCCCACTAGAAGTGTTCCTGGATATTATATTACATCTAGGTATTCCCATGATGGATAAAGAATGTTGATCTTTTTGAATTATCCAAGAGTTCATACTTTATCTAGTATGATTTAAGGCACAAAAGGCCTTCTTCTAAACTGAATAACACCATCATCATCAATATGGAACTCTTGTATATTCCCTTCCTTTACTGCATTCACCTTCCTTTTTAGTTCCAGATCATCCATTTGTTCCTCCTTAATCTAAAATTGGATAGATGATTGGGAAATAGTTTGTCCAAGGGAGTATGTATTCCCTACCATTATAATTTAAAAATTCGTCCTTTCTATGTCTAAAAATATAGGGTCTCTCTGAATCCCCAACATGGAGAGACTAGCAGGTTTTTTTCTACTAAGAGAATCATCTACCTGTTTTTCATTGATAGAATGATTGTGAATAGATCAATTATAGTCTTTGATTAGATCTAACCATCTCATTTGTCACATGTTGATCTAATTTTGTGTGAATATATACTTTGTGATCTTGTTATCGTTATATATAACACACTTCTCACCATAGAGGTAGTACTTCTAGAGTTTCAAGGAAAAAATCACATCTACTGGCTATAGATCATGTGTCGGGTAGTTCTGCTCATGGATCATCAACTATTGTGAGTTGTAGGCTATCACATTATCATTTTTCATGAGTAAACAAACCAATACATTCTTTAAGAATCATTTTATATCACAAAAAATTCTTCACTTTTTTTAATGTGAGTATAGTTGTAGTGATCGGCCTTTCCATTATCTCCTTGAAGCATTCCTCACATTCTTCTATCCAGACATACTTTATGCCTTTCAATGTTAACTAAGTTAGTGGGAAAGACAATCATGGACAATTTCTCACAAAAGGTAGGTATTACCCAGCTATTCCAAGAAAACTATGGATTTCTGTGACACAATAGGGTATGGGCCATTCCTAAATTTCCTTTTTTCAACAGTCCATATAAATTCCCTCACTTATGATCACATGCCCCAGGAATTTGACACGTTTCATCCCAAAATTAATCATATTGAACTCAATGTGCAACTTATCATTCCTTATTGTCTCCAACACAAAACTCATATGTTCATCATGTTCCTCCTTGATCTTGTATTAGATGATAATATCATCGATAAACACTACCACATGTTTTTAAAGGTAATGTCTAAATACAAAATTCATAAAATCCATGATGATTAGAGGGTAATTATTAAGTTTGAAGGAAATCACCTGAAACTCATAGTTCCTATACCTTGTATGGAAGGTAGTATTATGAATATATTCCTTCTATAATGCCTTGACCCTAGTTACCCAGAGTCAGTGCATTATTACAAATCATTGGCATGATCACAAGGGATCAAATCTCGAAAGACCGATCCTTTTAGTATCCATGGAAGTACTAGATACAAGCAATAATTTTACATTACATTATAAAACGAAACCCTGCAACATTGTGACCCCTTTTAACACATTCATCTCCATTATACTATCCCTTCAGGTTAGTGATAATTTACTTCTTCGCATCCTGGGAAAAATAAAACATAGAAAGGGGTGAGCTGAGGTGCTCAATAAAGATAACAATATAGCAAAAAAATTCATAAATATGCATAAACATTTAGGGTTATGTGTAAGACTAAGACACAATACTTTTAAAATTAAAATCCATAATAATATTTCAATGATAAATAAAATAATGTCATTTATTTATTCACATGGATATTCTACTAGTCGAATAATCACATGTAATATAAATAGTAAATTTCATAATGATAGATTGCATAATGTCGGACATCATAACCACATAGTCATGGCCTCGTGACAAGACTACTAATAAGATTTTTTCAAGGACTAGTTCCAAGACAATAGTTTGTCTCATGAGACCAACCGATGCATCGAGGAGTAATAGCGGGCTCCACCCGTCACGTACTAAGTCCAATTCATTCCTCATATGAAAAGTTTCAAACCTAACCTAAACATTCATATTAAAAATAGCATAAATAATGTTAATACATTAACCATAACCATGAATTGTATAAAAATAACCCAACCTTTTTCAAAAATATCACAAAACCATAAATAAAATATGGAATATAGTATAATAATAAATCAACTTCAAACATGTGTAAAATCAATCAAAGGATGTTGACATAGATGAAATCAAAACTGTTTGAGAGAAATATATCTTTATATTTTTAAATCATTTAAAAGTATTGAAATTATAAAAGAAAACATTTATTTGGAAAATATTCTTATAATCTTGTAAGGTGAGCTTTGAATGTTTTATAATGGTGCAAAATAGCCACACCTGCTGTATAAGTTAAAAATACATTATTTCTTAAATTTTGCCGAAAAGGTCGTAATGGACCTTGTTTTGAAAACGTCATAAATATTCCTCTATAAACATCTTATAAAAATTAAAACAAGGGTATAAATTACTTTAACTCATAGGCTAGTAAATAGTAAAAAAAATTGAAATACATTTTTAAGAAACCCGAATGTAGATGATAAAGAGGTCCCAGTAGATACTCACGTATCGACAACCTCGGATAATGAAGAGATTGTTGAATTAAACCTTACCTTATACATTTCATTGGATTAGGGTACATTAACCTCATGTATAATAGTTAAATCATTGTTATTAAATTATACAAGAACCACATACATTAATATAATGTCATATATGATCTTCTAATATTGATTTGTTAATAATATTTTAGTACTATAATTGTATCGGGTGTTAACTGATTCATTTTCCTTTATATGATTGGTTACGTAAGCCATATTTGTTATGGATAAAATCTATTTGTATCATTTATAGATTTATATTAAGTTCTTGGAAAAAAAATTAATCATAAAATGTAAATTATCCTTGAATAGTTATGATGGTGAATGAATTTAATCGTGTTCGGGGAGACGGTAATTCGTACGTACGCACGAGCGACAACATCATTCTATTAATGGTGAAATAATATGTAATTGTATGGTATATCATGTATAAATAATATTTAAAATTTTATATTTATTATTTAAATCAGTTTTACTCATTAATATACCCATCTAAATAATGAAGTGTTTGAATAACAATTACACCACGACATGGATACGGTAAGCCGTACATACGTACATATGGTGACATTGTTATTAATAGGAGTGATATAATAATGAATATGGTTATACAATATTTATAATAAAATCAAGGTGTGTATTTTATTGTAGTTATTATTTTTTTATGGAAATAAAAAATAAAGAGGAAGTGGAAGAACAAGATAACATTGAAAGAGGTGATGAAATTATTACCTCTTCTTTGGGTTCTTCCTTTTGATTTGAAAAAAAGTTCTCTTTGGGTTGGATTTATCAGAAAAGGAAGGCCTATAAGATGAACTAAGGGTAGTTGGGAGGATATTGGGGTAGGGTTTCTCCAAGACAAATGGCATTGGAGGTGTGAAATTAAGATAAGGGGAAGTAAACTTTTATAACAGAGATGAGTGTCACATTAGGAAAACCTGGAAATATTATTTTATTATACAATAATATTAGGTTTATAATGGCTCCAAAAAGATTAATTTTGAGTGTAATGTGAGGATGGGTTGAAAAAATCTCAACAAATAGGTTTTAGATAGGTTTAGGTCACTAGATTAACATTATCTTTTAGATTTAACTCTTTGTTAAATAGTTTAACTTGTACCAAATATTGTTGTATTGTTATAATGAATGGTTAATAAAATTACTATAAAAATCCAAGTGACCCCTAATTGGTTCAATATTAATATAAAAAAACTTATTTAAGTACTTTATCTAATCCTTATATTTTTTGGAATATTATAACGATTAATAATATAGTATTTGTTTTAAAAACTCCTTTATGACAATTTTGACACTATTTTTTATTTTGATTTGGTAAAAGTCGTATAAACTTTATCACTTAGAAAAAAAATAATTTAACCAAACCTAACAGGTCATATTAACCTTTAAAATTATTTTAATTCATCATAAGTCTCAATTTACATTTATTTGGATATTTATAAAATAAATTATTTTAATCATTCATTAATAAGGTAATTACTTCATCATCACTGTATCATAAATAAATTTAATTATAAAATGTCTAAAAATTATAAATAATATACTATTATGTAGGAAATATTTCTATATTTCTATTGAATATTTATAGTTGAATTTATCTTATGTATAACCCTATATTAGAAATGGTTTAGTTATTAAACATTGAATTTCACACTTGTAACTCTTCTATAAATAAAATAATAATAAATGTCCTAATCTAATCCAAGTAGAAAAAAGGATCATATTTTAACCCTAAGTTTTATTTTGGTCGAAATACACTTATCCAATAGAATTTATACATGTGTTAGGGTAATTATAATATCATTTTCTCCTTTAATTTCTCTATTTACTTTTAAACGTCGTAAATAAAAGTCAAAAGTTATTATTCACCAAAAATTATTTTCATCTTTTTGAACCACATTTTACTTACTAATTTCAACAGTGTCTTTTAAATTTTTTAAAGTCAATTCATAGAAGTGATAAAATTACGTTTTATGTAAACTTTCAAATTCGCCTAGAAGGTGGCTAAAAGACGGTGAAAAGTCCAATAAAATTTTATATATCTAATATTATTATAAAATGACTCCAATGAATTACCATAAAAATATATAGGTGTTTTGTATATATTTTTACTTAATATAAATTAAATAAAATAAATAATTATTTAAATAAAAAGTCGGTTTGAAAGAATAACGCAGTGTTTTTCACTATTCATCAAACATTGAATGTTTTCAGAAAAATATCAAAAATTTACCCTATGATAATTTTTATATTCCAAATCCAGAAATGAAGTCCATTTGGAAAAATAAATTTTATAAAATTTCAGAAAGTGGGTATTATTACTCATAACGGCTAGTTTGATTGGTCGTAGTGTGTTAGAACTCAAAGTTGGATACAACACAAGCTATTGTATTATTCAAAGAGATGTGTACTGTAGAAGCTTTTGGTGTTACATTATTCCATCCTTTAAATAATTTATTCCTCAATATTTCTGTAATATTAATGCATAAAAAGATTCAGGTGGTTGTTTATCATAATTTCCTCAGGTTCTCATGTTTCCTCTTCCATCTTATTGTTTCTCCATAGAACTTTTAGTAAACAAGTCATCTTGTTTCACTACACTTGTTCTCTAGTATCAAGAATTCTGATAGGCTCTTCACAATAAGAAAGGTCAGGTTCCTATTCTATTTCTTCACAAGTGAGTACATTCATTGGGCCAAGCATGTATTTTCTTAACAATGATATACTGAACACATCACGAACATTGGAGAGACTTGGTGCCATTTCCAAACGATAAGCTACAACTCCAATTCATTCTAGAATTTTGAAAGGTTTGATGTACCTCCGACTTAATTTTCCCTTCCTATTGAATCATATAACACCCTTCCATGAAGATACATTCAAGAAAACATGATCACCTACTTGAAATTCAAATTCCATCCTTTGGTTATCATCATTTCTCTTTTTCTTATTTTGAGAAGCTTTAATGTGGATTTGGATCATTTTCACCTTTTACATTGTTTCCTCAACATGTTCTAGGCCTATGAGTTTTCTTTCACAAACATCATCCCAACATGTTGGTGTGCGACATCTCTTTCCATATAACGCTTCATTTGGTACCATCTTATTACTTGAAAGGAAGATATTTTTATAGGAAAATTCTACCATATGTAAATATTGGTCCCACATACCATGAATGTCAAGTGAGAAATATCTTAACATGTAAGGATTGAACAATTATTTCTAATTGTCCATCAGTTTGAGGGTGGTAGGCAGTTCTCAAACAATGTTCTGTATCCAAGGCCTTCTTAAGACTCTTCCATAACCATGATATAATAAGGGGATCATGATAACAAACAATCTATAGGGGTACTCCATGATGTCTTACAACTATATTAATATATAGTCTTGTAAGACGTTCAAGTTTTAAATCTTCTCTTATAGCAAGAAATTGTGCTGACTTGGTAATACGATCAATAATGAACCATATTGCATCATTCCTTATAGGAGTCTTCAGTTGTGCCATGACAAAGTCCATCATAATATCATCGCATTTCCACTTAGGTATGGGAAGAGGTTTCATGACTCCACTAGGATGTTGTCTTCCTACTTTCACTTGTTGAAAAACCATAAATATTGACACATAATCAGAAATATCTCTCTTCATGTTGTCCCACCAAAAATGTGCCTTCAAATCTCTATACATCTATGTGCTACCAGAGTGTATAGTGAAATTGGATCTATAGGAATCATCCAAAAATTCACTTTTTAGGTCAGGTATATCAGGAGCACAAAGCCTCTTCCCAAATTTCAAAATACCATCTTCACATACGAATTCGATCAATCTCCCATCGTTCACAGATTTAATTTTCTTTTTAAACTCCTTATCATCAGTTTGAGAAATTTTTATCTTTTCTAGAAAAGATGGTTTAGTAACAATTTGAAAAATTCTTGATGTTTCACCTTCCATGATTATTCCCATATCCATCATTACTATATCCAAGAACATAGGATCCCTTTCAACTCTCATCTTGTTCAAAACTCCATGATCCTTTCTGCTCAAAGCATCTTCCACCATATTTTCCTTCCTCGAGTGGTAGTGTATAGTGCAATCATAATCCTTGATCAGTTAAAGCCATAGTATTTTCCTCATGTTGAGTTCATTCTATAAGAAAATATACTTCAAACTATTGTGATCATCATATATCTCACATTTTTCACCATAGAGATAGTGTCTACATATCTTCAATGTAAATATTACAGCTTTTAACTCAAGATCATGAGTAGGATAGTGTTGTTCATGAATTTTTAGATATCGTGATGCATAGTAAATAACCATATTATTCTGCATAAGGACACATCCAAGTCTTTTCTTTGATGCATCATAATAAATAACAAACTCATCATTCCCCGATGGTAGAGTCAAGATAGAAGCATTGAATACTATTCTCTTAAGTTCTTCAAAACATTCTTCACACTCTTTTGTCTAAAAAAATTTAACCCCTTTACGTGTGATCTTGGTTAATGGGTTTGCCTATTGGGAAAAATTATGGATGAAATTACGTTAATAACCTACTAAACCAATAAAACGGTGTACCTCAGTTATACTCGTCAGTGTTGACCACACTTGGATTGCCTTGGTGTTTGAAGTATCGACTGATATTCCATCCATAGAGACAATATGGCCAAGAAAAAAATTCCTTAAAGCCAAAATTCACACTTGTTAAACTTCCCATATAATTCATTTCTTCTATGGGGTTTAAGAATAGTGCGTAAGTGATTTTCCTGATCTTAATAGATTTTGGATTAAACCAAGATATCATAAATAAATATCACTACAAAGTCATCAAGATATTCCTTAAAAATTCTATTTATTATATCCATGAATACATATGGTTCATTATTCAGTCCAAAATGCATTACTGTAAACTCGTAATGCACATACCTAGTTCAAAATGCTATTTTTGTAATGTCTTCCTTCTTTACACAGAACTGATGATATCAAGATCGACGGTCAATCTTTGAAAAATATTTAGCTCTATGATTTTGATCTAATAAATCATCAATTCGAGGTAGGAGATACTTGTTCTTTATTGTTATTGCATTGATCTCCCTATAGTCAATTCAAAACCTCATAGATCCATCTTTATTCTTAACAAAAAGAACAGGGTGTCCCCATGGAGAAACATTAGGGAAAATAAATCCTTTATTTCTCAATTACTCTAGTTGTTTCGTTAGTTCCACTAATTCCATAGTGTCTATTCTATAAGGGTTTTTTGATATAATCCTTCCACTAGGAATTTAGTCATTGGAAAATACAATTTCTCATTCTAGAGGATATCTAGGTAAATCCTCTAGAAACACTTCATCATATTCTCATATAGTAGGTACGTCTTCTATTTGACCATTCCTTTCTTCACCCATAGTTATTTAATTCTCCTCCTACCCAATAATCGAATTTAGTATAGGTACTAAGGTTGGATCTAGATAAGAATCAGTTGTTGACATTTCTGCTCATAAGATAAGGTACCCTTTATCTTCATCAAAAATTGTAACATCATTCTTCTTACAATAAATTTTCACATCATGGTCTGAAAGCCAATCTATATTGAGGATTATATCAAATTCAATCATGGGTATGATGATGAGATCAAAAGATAAAGAACATTTATATGCCCTAATGGGGACTGATTCATAAAACTTTGTTGCAATGATACTTCCCGTAGGAGTTTTTACTGAAAACAACCTTGTAAAATAAAAGTTGATTTATCTTATTTTCTTAGAAAACTGGGAAGAAATGAAAAAATGTGATGATCCTAAATCAAATAATGCATTTTCTAAACATGAGGAAACCATTAAACTGCATGTCACCATGTATTTCGGAGCTTCAACCTCAGTAGTAGTGATCGCATAAGCTTGGTATTTGTCCCTTGGCCATTTCCGAGGTATGTTTCCTTGGAGATTAGGAAATTCATTAGCATAATTCCACATTTATCTAAAATTTTAGCATTCAACATTGACATCCTCTTTCTTTCCCTAGAAATTACGATCTTGGTTTCCTTTTTCACCACACTTGTAGCAGACTCTCATTCCTTTCAGGTAATACCATGTTGTTTCTTCCCACATTTATTGTAGGATGGAAATTCAAATTTTTCCCTTCTTCCCCTTATTTTCATTTCTATAGTGTTCAGTATATATCTTTTTCTCCTTCTTTTATTTAAAGTCTCAAGACTTAGATAATTCCTTTTGTGTCTTGATAGCACATGAGACAATATCTTCCTACGATGAGTAGTATTGTGAGACTAATTCTCAATAGAGAAATGTTTTAACCCATTGAATAATAGATCAATCTTACTCCTTGTGTTGCATATATAATATGTTGTATTCCTTGTGAACCTTGTAACATTAGCCTCATACTTTGCAACATTTTCATCCCCCTTTTGCCTCATACTCAGAAATTGTCTTTGCATATCCACTCAATAGTCCCAAGGAAAGTATTTTTCTATGAAAATCTCTTTAAACTCTCTCCATTTCATATTTTATATTTCTTTATCTTCCTTTATGTTTTTAATTAATGACCATCATTGATCTTCATCTCCCGTGAGGCGATAAACTACAATGACAACTTATTCCCTTTCACTACTCCCCAAAGCATGGAATATTTTCTTTGTGGAACTTATCTGTTGCTCATATACAAATGGATTTGTAGACCAATTGAGTGTTGGTAGTTGTTTCCTCAGGAAGTGGTCTAACATTAATCCTCCGTGTTTTGGATCAGGGTGCTCTATACAGGTAAGGTTATTATTCATAACCTGAGTGACTTGTCCCAGTGTGGTGATAAGCTGATCAACACTAGTTGCATCACCAACTATACTATAATTATCATAAGTATGAGGAAAATCCCTACTTGGATTACATGCATCGATATGTTTTCCATTACTTCCACTATGTGTCATTTCTAAACAATGGTATACACTAGATTTGTTTATGAATCGCAATACATAATTCCAAACTTGTAAAACACATAACCTAAAGTGAACAGTTTATGGATATAATCCATAATCATAAAAATGTTTGATTTGAGGAGTTATATACTCATAAATCTTTCATAATGGTTTGTAATGAAAATGTGTATTATCCTAAGCATATCCCCTGGGAGTGTCATAACCAAGAGTGCATCAAGACTCGTTGTTGTGTACTAGGATACCCCAGTTCAAGCCCGAAACTCCTTTCTAATGTTTTCACACCTAGGTACATTTGTACAAGAGCCGCCTTTACCTTCTCATATCCAGTTTGGGATTTATTTCTTGGAAAACTCACAAAATCTCTACATTACCAAAATTCTAGGAAGTTCTTCTATATTAATCCTCAAAGTCTATCTTAAGGTATTGTTCACATATCAAAGTTTTTCTAAATCTAGTTACCAAGGATTGTACAACTACCTCTAATACCAATTGTAATTTCACAACCCTAGTTACCCAGTGTCAGAGAATTATTACATAATATTGACATGATAACAACGGATCAAATCCCGAAAGAATGATTAGTTTAGTAGCCTTGGAAGTACTGGATAAAAATATAGGATTTACATTACATTATGGAATTAAAAACTTAAACATTGTGAGTCATTTTAACACATTAATATCCCTTAGAATATCCCTAAAAGTCATTCATAATGTACTTAATTATGTCCTGGGGAAAATTAAACATAGAAATGGGTGAGCTCAGGTTCTCACTAAGGATAACAATCTAGCAGAAACATTCATAAATAAGTATAAAAATTTAATGAAATATATATGTCTAAAACACAAGACTTTTAAACCTAAACATAAGAATAATATGGAAAATATAAATCAAATAATTCCACCTACTTATTCACATGGATATTCTACAAGTCAAATAATCACATGCACTATCAATAGCCAATTTCATAATGATGGAATGCATAACGTCGTACATCATACCCGCATAGTAAAAGCCTCGTCCCATGACTACAAATAATATTTTTTCAAGGCCTTTTCCCAAGACACTCGTTTTTCTCATGAGACCTACCGATTAATTGAGGTACTATAGTAGGCTCCACCCATCACTTACTATGTCCAATTCATTTCTCATATGAAAATTTTGAAACATATCATAAACATTTGTATAAAAACTAGAATACGAAATGTTAATAATTTAACCATAAACCATGAATGGTATAAAAATAAAACATCCCCAGTCAAACATATCACAAAACCTTCAATATAATATGTAATTTTTTATCATAGTAAATCAACTTCAAATAACTGTAAAATCCAGCAAAGGATATTGACATAGATGAAAGCAATACTATTTGAGAGAAATATCTATTTTTATTTTGAAATCATTTAAAAGTCTAGTAATTATAAAAGTAAACATTTATTTTGAAAATATTCTTATAAGATTGTAAGGGATGCGTAGATAGTTTTATAACGGTGGAAAATATATGCATCCTCTGTATAAATTAAAAAACGTTCTTTCCTTAATTTTGTCGAAAAGGTCGAAAATGACCTTGTTTGGAAAATGATGGAAATATTACTTTATACACATAATTTAAAAAGTCAAACAACGATATAAATGAATTTAACACATAGTCTATGAAATAGAAAAAATGTTTTTAATACATTTTTAAGAAACATGGATGTGGATGATAAAGAGGTCCTAGTAGATACTAATGTATAAACAATCTTGATAATGAAGAGATTGTAGAATTAACCCTTACCCTATAAATTTCCATGGTAGATGGTATGTTAACCTATTGTATAATAGTTAAATCATTGTTATTAAATTATACCAAAACCACAAATATAAATATGATGTCATATATGATGTTCTAATATTGAATTGTTAATAATATATTAGTAGTATCATTGTTTCAGGTGTTAAGTGATTCGTTTTCTTTTATATGCTTGCTTAAGTAAGCCATGTTTTTTGTGGATAGTATTTATTTGAATCATATACAGAATGATATTAAGTTATTTAACATTATTTTTAATCAAAAAACAAAATTATTATTGAATGGTTATGATAGGGAATGAGTTTCATCGCGTTCGTGGAGACGGTAATCTGTACGTTTGCACGAGTGACAATATCATTTTATTGATGGTGAAGTATTATTTAATTGGATGGTATATCATGTATATAGAATCATTAAAATTTATATTTATTATTTAAATCATTTATACTCATTTTTATACGCATCCAAAGAATGAAGTGTTTGAATAAGAACTACACGAAGACGTGGAGATGTTAAGTCGTACGTACGCACGTATGGTGACTATGTTATTCATAGGATTGATCGAATAATGAATATGGTTGTACCATATTTATAATAACATCACAGTATGTAGAAGGTACAAGAGTAATTATTTTGTTATGGAAACAACAAAAAAGAGGAAGTGGAAGAAGAATATAACTTTGAAAGAGGGGATGAAATTATGACCTCTTTTTCAGGTGCTTCATTTTGAATTGATCAAAAGTTCTCCTTAAGTTGGATTTATGATATAAATAATGAAAATTTGATTAATTGAATTAAGTTGGGAGGATATTTAGGCAAGGATTGGAAGAGAAAAATGGCTCAGGAGGTGTGAAATTAAGAGAAGGGGAAGTATCCTTTTATAAGAGAGGTGAGGGTCACTTTTGGAAAGCCTTGAAATATTATTTTATTATACAATCATTTTTGGTTTATAATGGATCCAAAAGGATATATTTTTCCGACGCTTTCGTCGGGGCGCGCGCATCCGTCCGCGGAGGACGCGCTGCTTGTGGCCCCGCATTCCCGCTTTCCAAAGGTGGGAGGCATTCGCTCCTTATTCAGGGACGTCTGCTCCTTGATCGAAACAGGATGATGGGATGTCGGTTCTTCCTCCTGCGGATTCCTCCTCAGAACTCATCACCTAGTCCGGGTCTCCCTTATAGATTTAATACGTAGTTCGTGAAACTCTTCCCAGTTCCATGTTTCCATGGACGCCGGTTAATTACACTGCTTCTGTCGGGACATTCCAAAGGGTCCAGTCAGGGCAGCAACCTTCAGTCAGGGGAGTAGTCACGTTGAGGCATCAGTAGCGTGTCTGGATGCTGGGGTACCTGGCATGTCTGTTTGTTATCCTTGACCACAAGGCTTCTCGAGGGAATGGAAGCCCGAGGAATCCCACATCGAGCGCGGGGAATTATATGTCATAGACACATATCTGAGGTTTTCCTCAGCTTCCCGTGTTCAACACAGGGTATGCCGCAAGTTTAACGTCCAGCGGAGACGGATCAACCCAACCAGAGCATTATCTAAGATAGATCGGATTGAGGGATCCTCCTTGAAGGGATATCGATACTGATGTGAACCCTGCCATGAATAAACGACGGGCGATGGGTGTCGGCAAACCGACGTAAATGAGGGACCTTGGTCCGATGGGAGTTGGGCTTGAACCTCTGGGAGGATTCCTACGTACCATGCCTTGACATGGATCAAAGACCTCGTAGTTCAGGTGGGGATAGGTGGGCAGTTTAATGTCATGCAGGACAAGGGGGGCATACAGTTTAACGTCATGCTGGATGATCGTACCACGATTCACTGTTTCATTTTCACCCTTACACCGCTGTGCTAAACATATTTTGTATTAAAAATTATAAAAATATTATCAAATTGTACTTCATGTTTGATTCTATAATTTAGTGTTTATCACTATTAAATAGGTCAATGATACTTGTTTTGAAAATTACAATGTAGGTGGAGGTGATTTGGAGGGCTCTTGATGAAGTGAAAGAAAACTGGGCCAAAATTGCATGGATCCATGGACATCTATCCACTGTTTTGAATAGTACACAAATTCCGTGCATCCAAATGGGCTGAAATTTTGTGGGCCTGTCCAAAATTTAATATTCTACATTTCCTATTAAGGAACCCAATCCTGATTCGGATTGCATGGGGCCCATACGAACTGATCTGTCCGAGCCACCGAATTTGGACCAAGTCAAATTCGGTGTTCTGTATTTTATCAATATCTCGAGCCTTATTTATCCAAACGGTGCCAAACTTTCGGTGGAGACAGTCAAGAGGTAGGGATACAACTTTTCTATTTTCTCCAAAGCGAGATAAGACTGTCTGAATGCCGAAACGCGTCCTTCAAGTGGATTGATGAAATCTGTATTCCCAAAACCACCTCCCACATTTCCTATAAAAGGGCACCTTGGGCTCCTCATTTGGAAGTTCGGCCAAGGAGTGAAGTGCTGAAAATTTGGAGTCCTAGAAGAGTCTCCTAATCACCTTGGAGGTTCTGGAGGTCCCTATCCTCATAGGGAGATCAACAATGAAGAAGGAGTTCCACCCGAGCTTCCTCCTCCTCCCGATGTCGAGCTAAAAGTTGGGTGTTCGTTGTGAGGGAGCTAAACACATGCCAAGGGAGTTCCGATGCATAAATTAGCTACTGGTTTGGAGTAATTTGGGTGTTTAAACATTTCATTCCATGTATCTTATCTTATTTCAGATTTGAATTCTTGATTTGATGCATGTGAGTGTTATGCTCTTAATTTCTAACCGATCGGTGTGAGGTTTTGAGTGCGTGACTTGTGTTGTTCCGATTGGACATCAAAAGAATCCTTTTCATACCCACCTTATTGAGATTTCAATATGCTTTGGAAGCTCTTATTCTATGCATAAGTACTGGACCTTGACAATACGATTGTTACGTCAAGGTTTGGTCCGTAAAGTATTGAAATAAAAGCTTAGGAATTAATCGGGATTCCAATTAACTCTAACCAAAGGATTACTCTAAACCTAAGATGAATCTCTATGAACAATGAACTTGATATGTGTGTAGTGAAATCACATCGACCCTTTTATCTCATATTTCTCAAAATCCACTTGGTCACTCATCTTTTAAGCTATTTCAACTAAGTCATTGTTTTAAGCTGTTTTCAAAACCACCCCTCTCTTAGACATTTTTATCAAAAATACACACTCTAAACCTACCAACGCTCCTTGAGAGACGACCTAGGGTTTACCCTAGACTATAAATCAATCTTAAAAATATAATCAATTTGACGTGTCACGACAGCCACGGCCAAATTTTGGCGCCGTTGCCGGGGAGCGCTTTGGTTTTTTGTGCGTGTTTTTGATATTTTTTTTTTTTTGTAATTTTTGTGAATATTTGTTTGTTTTATCTTCTACCTTTGAATTTGTTTTTGTGTTCTAATTTATTTATTGTGTAGGTTCTTTGTATGACGCGTTCTACTCCGGGAGACCTACAAACTTTTGAACCCGAACCGGAGAGGATCCTACATCAACGAAATCGAGACATACAAGACCACACTTTGAAGGAGGAGACATCAAATCTTAAAATTCTTCTTGATCCTTCTTCTTCTTCTGAAACCAAAGTTAAAATTGAACATAACTTGTATAACATGGCTGAAAATAATAGAACACTAAAAGAACTAACCTCACCTGATGTTGATATCCAACCCACTTACATTCAATTACAAGGTGAGGCACCCAATTTTGAACTAAAATCTGGTTTAATTCATTTATTACCAAGATTTCATGGACTGCCTGGAGAAGATCCACATAAGCATTTAAAAGAATTTCATACTGTGTGTTCAACCTTAAAACCTGCTAATGTGGATGAAGAACAAGTGAATCTTAGGGCATTCCCGTTTTCATTAGAAGACACTGCAAAAGATTGGTTATACTATGTCAATTCACCAATTAGGGGCTGGGCAGACATGAAACGCCTTTTTCTTGAAAAATACTTCCCTGCCTCTCGAACTGAAACTATAAGGAAAGAAATATGTGGTATAAGACAATCTCAGGGGGAAACATTACATGAATATTGGGAACGCTTTAAAAGGTTATGTTCAAGTTGCCCACACCACCAAATAAGTGATCAACTTTTAATTCAATATTTTTATGAAGGTTTGATTCCTATTGATCGAAATATGATTGATGCTGCTGCAGGTGGTGCATTGGTAGATAAGACCCCAATCGCTGCAAGAACCCTCATTGAGAACATGGCACAGAACACTCAACAATTCGGTACACGGTCCAGTGTTCCCATTCGAGGTGTCCATGAGGTGCAAAGTACTGAGTTTGAGAAGAAGGTGGACACGAAGTTCGAAGAGGTAAGTACCCTTCTGCGACAACTAGCTCTCTCCCAAGGGAAATATCAATCTCCTCCTCCCATCCATTGTGGAATCTGCTCTTATGACACCCACTATTCTGACCAATGCCCCCAATTGAGAGAAACTTCTGAAAGTTGTGAGGCAATATTTCCAGGACGCCCCTTTAACCAACCCTGTAGGAAAGAACCATACTATCCATCCAACCAAGGTTGGAAGGACAACCAAGCCTATAGGCAAGGGGGGTATTCAAACCAACCTCAACAGCAATGGAACCAACAAGGTCAGAGTAGTCATCCACCACCACCCAGAAATCCTCAACCACCCCAAAGGCCATTCCAACCACCCCCTCCAAAAACCGATCCTAGCCTAGAAGATATGATGAAACAAATGGCTGCCAATAATCTCCAATTCCAACAAACCACCCAAGCATCCATACAAGACCTAAAGACCCAACTAGGACAACTTGCCAACTCGGTGGGGGAAATCCAATGTCATGGGTCGGGTAAACTACCATCTCAACCAGTAGTAAACCCTAGGGATAAAGGAAATGTTAGTGCAATCACCCTTAGGAGTGGGATACAACTCAAAATCCAAATGACCCCTCCATTAGAGTCCTCCCATCCAAAGGAAACCACCATCCCAACTGCTGAAAATGGTCCAAGAGAAGAAAACCCTTTTCCTGAGAGAAGCCCTTCCAAAGGAAAGACTATGGTTGTTGATGAGCCACCTATCCCAACCATTCCTCTTCCATTTCCTCAAAGGGCTGCCCAACCTAGGAAACAAAAATAAACCGAACTTGATAAAGAAATCTTGGAAACTTTCAAGAAAGTACAGGTTAACATTCCTTTTATTGATGCTGTGAAGCAAATTCCAAGATATGCCAAGTTTCTGAAGGAGATGTGTACACACCGAAGGAGGCTTCGTGGTGATGAGAAGGTGAGCCTGGGGAGGAATGTTTCAGCATTGATAGAGTCGTCACTTCCTACCAAGTGCAATGATCCTGGGACATTCTCGATTCCATGCACCATAGGGGAGTATTCGTGTTCCAATGCTATGCTTGATTTGGGTGATTCTATTAATGTAATTCCTCACTCTATTTACTCTTCATTGCAGGTCGGTGAACTGAAGCCCACTGGTATTGTCGTTTAGCTAGCAAATCGGAGTACGGCACACCCCTCTGGTGTGCTAGAGGATGTTCTTGTGAGGGTGAAAAATTTAATTTTTCCTGCTGATTTTTACGTGCTTAAAATGGAAGATGATAGGATGAATGGACATGCCCCAATTATATTGGGGAGACCTTTCTTGAAAACCGCCAAAACCATAATTAATGTCCATAATGGTACATTATCTATGGAGTTTGGTGGTAATATTGTCCACTTCAATATCCTTGATGCCATGAAGCACCCCTCAGAAGAACACTCCTCTCTCTTTGTCAATTCAATTGATGTTCTCCCTTCCCCTAAAACAACTTATTTTCATTCACCTGATCCCCTTTCTGAGTTTTCTTCATTGATTGAAATGTTAGGTAATGAATCATGCATTGATTGTTGTAGCAGTTTAGAGAAATGTCATGCATGTTTGTTAATTGATGATTTCTTGAACACAGAGGATCACATGACCATCGATAATACTACTAATCTTGTAAAAGCTCATTCCTCATCTGAGGATGTTACCATTGAGCAGTTAGATGAGATAAGTGACTTCTCACTTTCACACACACTTCTGTCAATCCAAAATCCCCCAGAATTGGAACTAAAACAACTGCCTCAAGATTTAAAATACTCATATCTTGAGAATGGAAACAAGTTGCCCGTCATCATTGCTAGTTCACTCCCTCCTGAGCATGAATTGCGACTTCTTGATCTTTTGAGGAAGTATAAACAAGCTTTGGGATGGACACTTGCTGACATTCCTGGCATTAGCCCATCAATTTGTACACATCATATTTTATTAAATGATGATGCTAAACCAGTGAGGCAGTCACAACGACGACTGAACCCAAACCTACTTGATGTTGTTAAAAAAGAAGTAACAAAATTGTTGGCTGCTGGAATCATTTACCCTATCTCTGACAGCCAATGGGTCAGTCCTGTTCAAGTAGTTCCTAAAAAAACTGGCCTTACTGTAGTTAAAAATGAAAATAATGAATTGGTTCCAACTCGTGTGCAGAATAGTTGGCGTGTCTGTATAGACTATCGCCGACTAAACCAACACACTAGGAAGGACCATTTCCCATTGCCATTCATTGACCAGATGCTAGAGAGGCTAGCAGGGAAGTCCCATTACTGTTTCCTTGATGGGTATTCTGGATACTTTCAGATCCATATTGCCCCTGAGGATCAGGAAAAGACAACCTTTACTTGCCCCTTTGGTACATTTGCTTATAGAAGGATGCCATTTGGTCTGTGCAATGCTCCAGGTACTTTCCAACGATGTATGGTTAGTATTTTTTCGGATTACCTGGAGAATTGCATGGAGGTTTTTATGGATGATTTTACTGTTTATGGATCCTCTTTTGATGAATGTTTAAGTAGTCTTGGTTCTGTCCTACGTCGCTGTATTGAAAAGAATCTTGTATTAAATTATGAGAAATGCCATTTCATGGTGCGACAAGGCATAGTTTTGGGACATGTCATTTCTGGGGAAGGAATCCAAGTGGACAAATCAAAAGTAGATATCATTTCCTCCCTACCATTCCCTAAAAATGTTCGGGATGTGCGGTCTTTCCTGGGTCATGCTGGATTTTATCGTCGTTTCATTCGTGACTTTAGTAAAATTGCACTCCCCCTCTCCCGATTACTCCAAAAAGAAAAAGAATTTGATTTTGATAAAAAATGTGAGGAAGCTTTCAATAAGTTAAAATGGAGTCTCACGTCACCCCCGGTAATCCAACCACCTCGGTGGGATTTACCATTTGAGCTCATGTGTGACGCCTCTAACTATGCAGTTGGGGCAGTCTTGTCACAAAGGGTCGATCGAGCTCCACATGTCATTGCCTATGCCTCACGTACTTTGGACCCTGCCCAAGCAAACTACACCACCACTGAAAAAGAATTTCTTTCCATTGTGTTTGCCTTGGGTAAATTCAGGCCATACCTTATAGGGTCCAAAGTCGTTGTGTTCTCAGACCATGCAGCCCTCCGATATCTCATAAAGAAACCAGAAGCCAAACCACGTCTCATTCGCTGGATGCTCCTCCTTCAAGAATTTGATCTAGAAATTAGGGATAAAAAAGGAGCAGAGAATGTGGTTGCTGACCATATCAGTAGGATTCTCCCACCCTCAGACATTGACTCATCCCCCTGTATTCCCATAAATGAATTGTTTCCTGATGAGAAATTGTACCGAGTGCAAGATGTTATTCCTTGGTATGCTGAAATTGTAAATTATTTGGTAGCGTCTTGCATTCCTGCTGATTTCACCAAAAACCAGGCCGACCGTCTAAAACATGAGTCTCGTTGGTACATTTGGGATGACCCCTACCTCTGGCGCACATGTAGTGATCAAGTTATTAGGCGTTGTGTTCCCGATAGTGAGTTTCAATCTGTCCTTAGGTTCTGCCACACACTTGCTTGTGGGGGCCACTTTGGTCCCCAACGGACTGCTCGCAAGGTCTTAGATTCTGGTCTCTTTTGGCCCACATTGTTTAGGGATGCCCATGGATTCTGTAAATCTTGTCCTCGCTGTCAAAGAATGGGGAATGTCTCTAAAAGAAATGAGATGCCCCAACAACCCTTACTCTTCCATGACATTTTTGATGTTTGGGGCATTGACTTTATGGGACCATTCCCCAATTCATTCGGGAACCTTTACATTCTTCTGGCAGTGGATTATGTTTCAAAGTGGGTAGAGGCACGAGCCACGAGGACAGATGATTCCAAGACAGTTGTGGAATTTTTGAGAACCCAAATATTCTGTAGGTTTGGATTACCTAGGTTTATCATCAGTGATCAGGGTTCTCATTTCTGCAACCGCACAATGCAATCTCTTTTGCGCAGGTACGGGGTTGGGCATCGAGTGTCTACTGCTTATCACCCACAAACAAATGGTCAAGCTGAAGTATCAAATAGAGAGGTAAAACAGATTCTTGAGAAAACGGTTCAGCCAAACAGAAAAGACTGGAGTCTTAGACTCGATGATTCGTTATGGGCTTACCGTACTGCATTCAAAACTCCAATTTCCATGTCACCATATCGGCTAGTTTTTGGGAAGAGTTGTCACCTCCCTGTTGAGGTAGAGCACCGGGCCTACTGGGCCATTAAACAATGCAATTCTAATCTTTCTGGTGCAGGTATTCAAAGGAAGTTGCAGATTCAGGAGTTGGAGGAAATGAGAAGAGATTCATATGAGAACTCCCGGATTTATAAAGAGCGAACCAAGGCTGCCCACGACCGTCTCATCCTTCATCGTCAATTCCAAATTGGGCAGAAGGTCCTCCTCTACAATGCAAGGCTGAAGTTGCACCCAGGTAAGCTTCGTTCCTGTTGGTTTGGACCTTACATTGTTACTAATGTCTCTCCATTTGGTGTGGTCCAGGTTCAAAATGAAGACACCAAGCAAACCTTCACTGTCAATGGGCAGCGGCTGAAGCACTTCCATGAAGCCATTCCGGAGTCCCCAGTGGAGGAACTCCATGTTCAAGAAGCGGTCTATGAATAACACTCACCAGGTTTTATCCTTCCTTCACACAGTCTCTTTTATTGCAGTGAGGACACTGCATTCTCTAGGTGTGGGGGGGTGGATACATTCCTGGGTTAGTTAGGATTTTTCACCATTTTCTCCTTTTGTTTTCTCTTTTTGGCCTTCTTTATGGTATTTTTATTTTTCCCCATAAACAATTTCGAAATTCCATGATGTGGCGACCATAAAATGGGGAATGTAAAAATACCATAACGAAGGCTAAAAAGAATATTTGTATGAATTTAACATCAGGGAGTGATTTTTAGTGAATTGGTTTTCTGTCAATGATATAAATGGTCGTATCTATGTGAAACCTTTGAGATGATTGATGCCTATTGTGTGAGTAGTTTTTGAGAAAACTATGTCGCTAATATCTTCAAAAAAAAATATTGCACCAAACCACAAAGTGTGATTATTTCTTACTTAATATAAGGTAAATATATGTTGGGTTAATATTTTTCAGCTTTAAATGATATTTCCATACGTTCGTTCCTTATCCGATCTGTTTCATTACTGTACCAGATTGACCTATGCGTGTGTACCTAATGTCCGACTGTTGTACGCCCTCAAAAAAAAAAATTGTTGTGTCTTGGGCAGGTCAAAAACCACTCCTCCTCAACCTTTGATCTTGTTATAACTATTGCAATTAGTGTCGTGAGGAGATCAAACAAGGGTTGAGAGATGAGTGTGAGATTTGTTCCAATTGCAACTTCAAAAAAAAATGAGGGGAGTGATGAAATGTGCAACATATGGGGATATCTAGGTCGGGAGCTTATGGTTTGACTTCTGGGAATGCTTAAATGAGTGGGTCTTGAAATATGATTGCAAAGGATGTAGGACAGGTTCGGTGAGAAAATCATTTAAGCTGAAAAATGTTAAAATAACATATATTTATTAGATATCAAGTGAAAGAATAGCATGGAATGGTTTTCACACACACACATGGATATTTAGTGTCATGGTTTACTTCTGAATTCCTTTCTCAATTGGGTATCATGAATCTTTTTGAATTTCACTATGATATGATTTATGAGACATCTTTTTCTATTTTCACTAGGAAGAACTCCTTGCTGTGATTCGTGCATTGATCACTCTACTTTAAATAAAATTTACTCAAATGATAAATCTTTATGATGTTGGATATATATATATATATATATGAGTCATTGTATTTGAATATGTCACTTTTCCCAGGAGTGCAAATGTTTAGGTGTGGGGGTATGATCGTACCACGATTCACTGTTTCATTTTCACCCTTACACCGCTGTGCTAAACATATTTTGTATTAAAAATTATAAAAATATTATCAAATTGTACTTCATGTTTGATTCAATAATTTAGTGTTTATCACTATTAAATAGGGCAATGATACTTGTTTTGAAAATTACAATGTAGGTGGAGGTGATTTGGAGGGCTCTTGATGAAGTGAAAGAAAACTGGGCCAAAATTGCATGGATCCATGGACATCTGTCCACTGTTTTGAATAGTACACAAATTCCGTGCATCCCAATGGGCTGAAATTTTGTGGGCCTGTCCAAAATTCAATATTCTACATTTCCTATTAAGGAACCCAATCCTGATTCGGATTTCATGGGGCCCATACGAACTGATCTGTCCGAGCCACCGAATTTGGACCAAGTCAAATTCGGTGTTCTGTATTTTGTCAATATCTCGAGCCTTATTTGTCCAAACGGTGCCAAACTTTCGGTGGAGACAGTCAAGAGGTAGGGATACAACTTTTCTATTTTCTCCAAAGCGAGATAATACTGTCTGAATGCCGAAACGCGTCCTTCAAGTGGATTGATGAAATCTGTGTTCCCAAAACCACCTCCCACATTTCCTATAAAAGGGCACCTTGGGCTCCTCATTTGGAAGTTCGGCCAAGGAGTGAAGTGCTGCCAATTTGGAGTCCTAGAAGAGTCTCCTAATCACCTTGGAGGTTCTGGAGGTCCCTATCCTCATAGGGAGATCAACAATGAAGAAGGAGTTCCACCCGAGCTTCCTCCTCCTCCCGATGTCGAGCTAAAAGTTGGGTGTTCGTTGTGAGGGAGCTACACACATGCCAAGGGAGTTCCCATGCATAAATTAGCTACTGGTTTGGAGTAATTTGGGTGTTTAAACATTTCATTCCATGTATCTTATCTTATTTCAGATTTGAATTCTTGATTTGATGCATGTGAGTGTTATGCTCTTAATTTCTAACCGATCGGTGTGAGGTTTTGAGTGCGTGACTTGTGTTGTTCCGATTGGACATCACAAGAATCCTTTTCATACCCACCTTATTGAGATTTCAATATGCTTTGGAAGCTCTTATTCTATGCATAAGTACTGGACCTTGACAATACGATTGTTACGTCAAGGTTTGGTCCGTAAAGTATTGAAATAAAAGCTTAGGAATTAATCGGGATTCCAATTAACTCTAACCAAAGGATTACTCTAAGCCTAAGATGAATCTCTATGAACAATGAACTTGATATGTGTGTAGTGAAATCACATCGACCCTTTTATCTCATATTTCTCAAAATCCACTTGGCCACTCATCTTTTAAGCTATTTCAACTAAGTCATTGTTTTAAGCTGTTTTCAAAACCACCCCTCTCTTAGACATTTTTATCAAAAATACACACTCTAAACCTACCAACGCTCCTTGAGAGACGACCTAGGGTTTACCCTAGACTATAAATCAATCTTAAAAATATAATCAATTTGACGTGTCACGACAGCCACGGCCACTGGACGAGGGCGAAACTCGACGTGAATGAACGACCGAGCAATGTGGCATGAACCTCATAGAGGCTTCCTACGTACCATGCCTTGACATGGATCAAATTCCTCGTAGTTCAGGTGGTAAAGGGTCTCAATGGCTTACCACTGGACCAGAATGCAGTTTAACGTCATGCTGGACCGGGGTGAGACCAGCCGTGAAATGACGGGTGGGCTTGAACCTCGTGGAGGCTTCCTACGTACCATGCCTTCTCATGGATCAAATTCCTCTTAGTTCGGATGGGATGGGTCGCAATGGCTTACCACTGGACCAGAATGGGACCTGACGTGAATGAGTGATGGGTGGGCTTGAACCTCGTGGAGGCATCCTACGTACCATGCCTTGACATGGATCAAAGACCTCGTAGTTCAAACGGGATTCGCCGGTGAACCGACGTGAAAGTAGACCCGTGGGTCCACTAGTGGTGGGCTTGATCCTCGTGGAGGCTTCCTACGTACCATGCCTTGACATGGATCAAAGTCCTCGTAGTTCAAATGGGAATGTAGTTTAACGTCATGCCGGATGGAGATGGGACCTGACGTGAAGAAATGACGGGTGGGCTTGAACCTCGTGGAGGCCTCCTACGTACCATGCCTTGACATGGATCAAAGTCCTCGTAGTTCGCTAGGATGGAGGGGTCAGGGTCGGTGCTCACTCTAAGCCCACGTGAGTCATGCTCAGTGTGAGAAACAAGAGGTTGCAAGGACCTGATGATCACGTCGCGAGGGGTGCGTCCGTGAGAAGCGAAAAGGGGCTTACGTGTTGGGCGGCCCATGGTGTTGGGACTTACTCCAGGATGGAGGCCCATATGGGGGGTGCCTCGTTCCCTATCACGTCCTCCACTGACCTTGGTGGTGGGGAAGTACAGAGATGCACGGGTGCAATCATCCGTACCAAAGGTTAGGGGCTTACGCTCTGAGGCAGCCCTTCCCCTGCGAACATACGCCACTCCGACAAGGAGGATCTCATTCCATGTGCGGAAGAGTTCCATTCCCATGGAGACGAGTGGTGTAAAGAATGTTCGACCTGGGGGAACCCTTCGTGAGGGAGACGAGGTTGGGTCACAGTTTAACGTCATGTGTTGAGGACGTGGTGCTTGGCAGTTTAACGTCCTGCAGCTCGGACGAGGTGGGTTCACTCCACACCCCTAGGACTTACAAAACCTGTACCCTCTGGTCCTTGGGGAAGGGAAGGTGCCGGTAAGGCCATGGTAAAGGGGGGTAGTGGGGAGAACCATCGAGGGGTCCATGTTAGCGTGGCTATGCGAAGAAGAAATAGCCGTTAGCATGCCTATGCGAAGAAGCATTAGGCGAAGCAACGCTACAGGTGGTATTCTCCATGGGACTTTGAAATCACATCGTGCAGACCTGGAGGGTCGCACGGAAAGAGGAATCGCTAAGTAGAGGAGTGTGCTTTGCGAAGTGGGGTTCCTTGGCCTTAGCATGGGGCATAGGTGTGAGTGGGAGGTGCTTCGCGAAGTGGAACAGTGTTCGCGGAGCACTGCCTCGCGAAGAAGGAGTGTCTCGCGAAGCAGGGTCCTGCCAATCAATGTGCTTCGCGAAGTGGAGCGATCCTGCCTTAGCATAGGGATCACTCGTATGGGTTGGGTGTTTCGCGAAGCACAAGTGCTCCGCGGCTGCCCGGGTTCCCTTGGGAATCCCCTTCCTCTGCGAACGCCCTTGAGCTTCGCGAAGGGCATCCCTCCCGGAAGAGGGGCTCAAAAAGAGACAAAGCAGAGTCGTCTCGCGAAGTAGAAATACCTCGCGGAGCTCATGATTCCCGGGGCAAAGCGTGCTTCGCGATTCGGGAGAGGAGAAGTCGAAAGGTCGGATTGTCCGTTTTTGGGACTCAGGGGGAGTCCAGTATTTATAGGGAAGGGGCGCCGCGAAGTAGGGCTCGCGCGCCGCCTCTGGTGCTTCGCGGTGGCTCGCGAACGTCAAACTAGTTCGCGGAGGATTACTGCCTTCGGTGCTTCGCGGCGGCTCACGAACGTCAAATGGGTTCGTGGAGCATTACCTCCTCTGGTGCTTTGCGGCGGCTCGCAAACGTCAAATGGGATCGTAGAGGATTACCGCCTCTGGCGCTTCGCGGCGGCTCGCGAACGTCAAATGGGATCGCGGAGGATTACCGCCTCTGGTGCTTCGCGGCGGCTCGCAAACGTCATATGGGTTCGCGGAGCCTTACCGACTCTGGAGCTTCGCGGCGCCGCCATGGTTGGGGCGCTTCGCGGCGACGCTTCGCGGCGGCGCTTCGCGACGGAGCTTCGCGAGGCAGCGCGCCGGCCTTTTTCGTTCCTTTCTTTCGGGCCACATTTTTTGCGCCAACAAATGCCCCCCCTCAGACTTGGAGCCGCGGAGGGCGAAGGGTCGAAGTCTGAGGGATAATCTCCAAAATTGTCGGTGGTTTGTGATGCAGCATCGTGAAGGGGCCCCGCGATGCTCACCGGGGCCGCAGATCCGGACGCGCCGCGATGCTTCGCGCGAGTGAGGCGCGCTGTGATGCTCCGAGTTCGCCGCCTATAAATAGGGGGTCCGCCCTCTTTTCTCTTCACATGCCTTCCTTGTCTTTTTGGGATCTCGACTTCGCGAAGCTCCGCGTACTCCGCGACAGCCCTTCGCGAATCGAGCTTCACGGCGAACCGCGGGTCTCCGACTCCACGTCCGCACTAGGCGAAATTCTTTTCGGACTTGGCCAGACTTCGTGACTTGGTCTCGTGGCCGATCTTCAAGATTCCACTTTGTGGCTGAGCTTCACGATTCAACTTCGCGGCCGAGCTTCACGATCCGGGGGAAAAAAACTTTTCTGAGGGTCGGCATCAAAATGGCCCATCAAGAGGTTGTGCTGGGAGTGCTTGCAGATGCTGCTCGTCGGGATGAGATGGCCAACCGTCCAGGCTTGGGGGAAATGGTTCGGAGCCATTCGGACCACACATCTCTGATAGATCTGCTGTCGGAAGGTCAGAAGGATTATCCGCAGTGCAAGAAACTGCCATTGTACGGATTCGGGCTGAGGGATGACGTCTTCATCCCTGAGGCGAGAAGGGATGAACCAGCTTGCTGGTTTAGGAGCACATCGTGCCAGCACCAATGGTTAAGGGTGGCCGATGGTCATGCGTGGGAGGATTTCACACCCATCACCGTTGACTGTCTCTACAACCATGTGAATGATATCGACGGGAGGCCACTGCAACCGGAGACGTCCCCTCCTCTCTACCGCACCATGCTGAAGGCAGCTTTGCAGGATCCGAAGAAGGGATGGTCCGATGAGTGGGACCTGCGCCAGGGCGGTAACTTTACCGATGACTGGGCCTAGGCCTACTGGGTAGGCGCCTCATGTGAGGAGTTCGGGGACTTGCTGAGGAGAGTGGGATTGTATGAGGCGGCGTGGGCCTCCCAATTCCACATTTACCAACCAAAGCAGCTGATGCCGGAACTGCTGAGTAGATGGTCGTCCAGGACCAACACTTTTCACCTTCATCACGGGGAGGTGGGAATCAGCCTGTGGGATGTCCACCAGATTTCCGGGGTCCCGATCTTGGGGGGCCATGTATGATGAATTCCTCCCCGTCATCAGCGCGTGGGGGGATCCGGAGAAAATGTCGCGACTGGTGTCAGCGCTGATGGCGCTCGTCCCTGGAGAGGACAAGGAGGCAGTGAGGGATGTCCACTTCAGAAGATGGTTCAAATGCTTCCTGAATTTCCCAGAAGATCGAGAGTTCCCGCCGAGGCCTCGAACTTGTCCGAGGGCGGCCCAACGGGGCAAGGGGCACTCGTATTGGCGGGTCTTGGAGGACAGCCAATGGAAGACTTGGGGTTTCAGTGTTAGCACTGAACAACAGCCAATAGTCAGGCTGGCGACGTTCATCGCGGCTCTCATATGTGGGTGGATCCTACCAGTGAGGGATACAAGCATGGGGGTGCGGCCCAGCTCGTTCATCATGGCATCGATGTTGGACATGGGGCGGCGGATCAACCTGGGGATTCCGATGCTCACCAAACTGTACAGAATGCTGCGGCACATTAGTGAGGGCAAGAAGCCGCCAAGGATATGCGGGCCCTTCCACCTCCTGTATGGGTGGATCGCAGCGCACATCAGGGGGATTTACGAGTATCCAAACCCCATTTCGCCACCGGGATCGAACTTTCGCCCCTCCATCCTGAACGCAGTTGGGAGATTCCCGTTCAAACTGGCTATCCCGATGGTACTGAATCAGGTGTGGAGGGAGGATGAGTTTAATTTCCACCCCTTCCCGTTGCCGACGGGAATACTTGCTGACGACGGGCGAGGAATGGAAGAACATCGGGCCTACCTTCTGGCCTTCCGAGGTGGAGTTTTGGTGGCTCAGATAGATCGTGAGCCAATCTGCGAACCGTACACCCCGCATCGTTTCGCGAGGCAGTTCCGGTGCCTCCAGCGGCTGACCCCGCAGGTCTACTGGGAGGTGCGCCACGAGGAGCACCCGTGTGTGATGAGGCAGCTGTGGCTCATGTTCACACGGGAAGATGTGAAGATGCAGATTGTCCTACCCCCACCCACCGCCGCCTTCGGATTAGTGAAGGAGTACGCCATCAGTTGGGAGGCCGCTTATCCGGGGGAGATGCTGAAGGAGCCAACGATCTGGGTTGGTGACGGTGGGTCTTCTCTATCTCGAGGTCGGGGTCGGAGGGCAGCTAGGGCCGCTCACGGTAGTGGGGCTGTGATGGCGGCGAGACCCGCACTGGCGGAGGGTATGGCAGCAACGGTGGATCCGGTAGTTCCGGAAGAGTAGGGCCATTCGAAGGGGCGGCCACCGAGGGGATTTCGTCGGATATCCACTCAGGCTCCGGGGAAGCGGCTGCGTCACATCGACATGGAAGAAGATGCTATCTTTCCGGAAGCTTGGGACATTTAGGATGTCAACCGGCAATTCCTCAGCCCACCTGAGATGTGGGACCACCTGAATCGCCTCGGGATGTAATTGCCGGGCATAGGCCCAGTTCGAGCTGGATTCATGGTGTCTCCGGCGGAGGCGGAGCAATACCTGGATGAGTTGGAGGATTACGTCCACTCCAGTGGTGTTCCTCGCCCAATGACAGATCGGGTGAGGGTACTGTTGAATCAGACGGTCCCCCCGCAGTTATCGGCTGCCGATCTGAGAGAGCGTTTCCCCTTGTAGGAGGAATGATAGGACTCTTCTCGGGAGGATGAGGCTTGCGGAGGGAGCCCGCTGGAGGAGGGCGAGGTCGGAGACCGAGGCTCAGAATCCGACGATTTCGCGGAGGCTCTCGAGGTAGCATTCCGAACTTTTCTCCTTACGACCTGTCCTTGGGTCCCTATGGACTTCTCATCAATGTTTGAGCCATGCAGGAGGAACTTGTACATAGGCCTCGTTCTCGCTCCTTGGCGGGTGATGATGCGGGACCTTCAGAACCCGCGCCAATGGCTGCGTCCAGTTCTGTGTCAGGTGGGACCAGGGCGCCCGAGGTGGCTCCTCCGGAATCTCCAGACCTTCCAACAATATACGGAGGGCCTCGCCTCGGGGTTCCCTTAGTACCGGCTCAGGAGCAGCGCTCGGAGGTCGATCTTCGTAAGTCTCCCCCACCGGTCTCCTCGTTGTCACATGCAGGCCATGCCAACTAACGTTTATGTCTCTCTGTCGTACATTTCTTCGGCTGGCGTGGTCCGCTGCGGCGAGGCTGGTCGGGATGTCTGGCGGCGTCCCTCATAGGGGCATGCCGGTGATGGTGGAGATAGTCCCTACATCTCCCCAAGCTGCGATGCACATCATCACTGGCGGGTCCGCCAGTAGGGTCGTACCCGAAATCATTGAGGTGGACTCTGAGGAAGAGGATCAATCGGTCGGTCCCAGTCTTGTCATGACTGCGTCGGCGTCAGGTGTCGTACCAGATTCAACACCAGATGCAGATCCCGTTGAGGAATGCCTGCAGGCATATCCTGCGTACGAGCCTGCCAACCGCGTGGATTGGGATGAAATGGCATTCGATGAGGAAGACAGCAGCATAGTCCGTCGCCGGTCGTGGAAGCTGATCACGCGCTTTATCAGGGACACTCCTCGAGCACAATGGCTGGCCGAAATGGATAGGCTCCACTCGCGGTTGTGCGAATTGTGTGCCGGGGGAGTGGATGCCCAATGCCCTCACGCGCTCATCTGAGACCTCATGGCTGAGAAGATCCGGGAGCATGATCGTGGGCTGAGCGTGGGATGGAAGCGGAGGAAGACGACCAGCATCAGGAAGCTCCAGGAGGCTGAAGGTGAGGTCCAACAGATGCAGATTCGGGCCAACAAGCTTTCATCCACTCTTGATATGTAGTCTGAGCTGGTCTCACGGTTGAAGGCCCAGCTGGCAGAGGCTGAGAAGCATATGGGGCAGACCTCTGGAAGGATGGCTGCCGTCCAGGCCGAGGTAGAAAGGGCCAGGGCTAGAGTTGACGAATTACGCCTCGCCGCTGCTGAAGAGGAGCGGGAGTTGAATCAGTGGCAACAAGCTTTGGACGCAGCAAGTCAGCAGGTGGCGGAGCTGCAACGCTCTTTTGACGGGGTCAACCCGTCCATGGGGGAATTCAACCCCCGAGTATTGTAACAAACCCGAAAGAAACTTTTATTAGTACTTTTGTGCTTCCAAATTTTACCTTTGTTTTGAATGCCGTAGCACGCACGATTTCCACTGTTTAATTGCCTTGTTACATCCCTACAATGTTTGTGAGACGTTTGAAGACAATTCCCCAAGCCAGTCCAGATTCTCGAAAGATGGGGAAGGCTTGATCGGAGGAGGAACTTCCAAGATAGCCGAATTACCGTTTCTTCAACGTGCTCTTATGCACGAACGGGGCAACGCCAGGGGCGCTGAAATCAGTCCAAACAGATGAAAATGGGAAGTGTGAATCACGATACCCAAGATTCGGAACACTGTGGGGATGGCGTGACAATAAGGGACAACCGTTAACCTTGGAGGGGAAACAGTACCCTTACTGCGTTAGCCTGAAATGGGGACAACAAATGAGCATCGACCGCTGACCATATTCGCAACGTGGGATTTTATCAATTTGTTGTCGATCAATCCTTCAAGACATTGGCCCGTAACGGTAGGAGAGCCCTTGAGTGTAGTATCCAGGCCGTTATTGGGGGTCCCTACAAACATGACCAGTCTTCCGGAACGTTGGCCCAGGACGGTAGGTGAGCCGATGCGGCATGAGACCAGGCCGTTAGGGGGTTCCTTCAGACATGAAAGAGGACGAGGGTCCGAATAAGGGGCACGCAAAGCGTGGAACATGGAGTGATGGTTTGTTCAAACAGAATCCAACACTTCGGTAGTTACACCACCGTGGAGGGAGTACGCCAGATGGGCCCATTAGTATGACCACGGATCGTTCTTTCTTCCAGATAGGGCCTCTCTGGCGAGGGCTCGAAATGGGGAGGAACAAGATTTTGTGATTCCAGGGCCTGAACCCTAGGTGAAATGCCTGGGTGTCTCTACGTATCCCATGTGATGATGGGAATCAAGATGCACGTAGTTCTGGAAGCGCAGTTTAACGTCATGCGGGACAGGGAGCAGCTTGACCGTGTTGGTACACATCCTGCCAAAACTACTAAGCCCACATGAGTCGTGCTCGGTGTGGGAAACAAGCAGTAGTGGTGGGAATTTCCCGACACAAATGGGGCAGGTTAGGGCAAAGGGACGCTCGGTGACTACCTGCCCAATGACACTAACATGATCATTTAGCGCACCTAGATGCGCGAAGAGAAAGAGCCGAGTATGATGGAATTCCACTTGAACATGAGGAAGTGGAAATGTGTGAATCATGGTGCTCGAGATTCAGATCACAATGATGGCGGCGTGACGACAGAGGGTAACTGCTGACCGTATTTGCAACGCAGTACCCTGTCGCGTTAGCCTAGAATGGGGACATACAAATGAGCATCGACCACTGACCATATTCGCAACGCGGGATTTTATCGATTTGTTGTCCAATATCTGTGGGGACGTTGGCCCGGAACGGTTGAAGGGCCCTTAGGTCAAGCATTTATGGAGAGCCCTTAAGCTTGGTATCCACGTCGTCCGAGGGTCCTTTTGGATGTGGAAGAGGATGAGGATCCAAATAGCGAGCTCATGAAGCTTGGTCATGGGATGAGGGGATCGTACCTGTGAAAATCCCACGCTTCGGGCTCTTTGTCAAAACACATCTGAATACGGCAACGAAACGTATTAGAGAGAGGGAGGAGATTCCTTTCCCTTGGGGAGATCTTAGTTTAGGGTCATAGAATTCGGACCATGGATGGGTACAGGGATCAGGGGATGCATGGCATCAAGACCTAACGTGAACGAGGACATGGTCCTACTTACCATGCGTTCTCTGAGGAAATGCTCGAGTCGAGGGACCGAACACAAGGGTTAGGCTGGGCCCGCGGGGAAGCACCCGGGCGCTCCTACGTATCTCATAAGGATGAGAATCAAGCCATACGTAGTTCTGGAAGGTGGAACGGTAAGGTACCAGTGCCAGGGGAAAAGGGAAGTGTGGGCATGGCCCTTGCACTAAAAGAAGCGGAATTTGATAACTCTTGTTTGTTCTTTAAGGGGAATAGTTTTTTTTTGTGAAGCGACAAACCTAGAATAGTAGGTCGTGATGTCACCACAAGAATCAAGCCGTGATGGGCATTGACAAATGGCATGGCACGTGACCAATACCCAATGTGATGTCCTCTACAACGAGGTCACCAAAATGCGGTGCCATTTTTCGTCGTGCGGCCAGGACGATAATGTCACAGTTTAGGGTCGTATGATAGGACCAAGAATGCATTTTATCGTCATGCAGCGCAGACGTAGCAGAGACGATGCTAGGCGGGAGATGTGCTGAGTGTTATAAAACACAATTGACAGAGACATGATCCCACATCAAATTGTACGCCATCCGAAGAGGGAAACCTTAGGCCGAGGGGCCTACACAGAAGTGAAACAGGGAGAGAGACTGGCTTCCTGAATGGGTTGTACCCGGAGACAGGGCGTCTGGGCGGTCCTACGTATCTCGTGAGGATGGGAATCAAGTTGAACGTAGTCCCGAATGGATCTTAGTTTATGGTCTTAGAGCTCGGACCATAGGATCCCCAAAGGGCGCCAGATTGCAGCTTTGTCCCCCTAGCATGCAAAGGTGCACTGAGGGATATCGCCAAAAGTGTCAAGATTCCACCTGGACATGATGGGGTGGAAATGATGTTAATCATGCAACCAACATTCAAGGACTGAAGGGGCTGGCGTGACGACAGAGAATTACTGCTGACCATGTTCGCAACACAGCATCCTGTCGCGTTAGCCTGAAATGAGGACTAACAAACGAGCATCAACCGTTGACCATATTCGCAACGCGGGATTTTATCGATTTGTTGTCCAAAACCCTCGGGGGCGTTGGCCCGTATCGGTAGGAGAGCCCTTGGGCGTAGTATCCAGGCCGTTATTCGGAGTCCCTCTGGGTGTGAAAGGTGATGAAAGTCCGAATGGAGAGGAACATGAAGCTTGACAAGTGGAAGGAACTTGATCAAGTTGAATCTGACACTCTTGGTCCTAGACTAGAGTGCTCTTAATACATGGGTGAACCACTGCAAGGAGTCAAGGGACTCAACTTTAAGGGTGACCAAGAGATGGCAGGTTCCCAGGGGAAGGGGGCGCGGTGCCCAAAACCTTGTATCATACCCACATATCCATCTCCTGGAGAGGGATAGGCCATGTGGCCTTGGTGACCGGGAGATCGGGAGATTTCCAAGAGATGGGGCTGGACCCGGAGTCTAGACATACAGGTGGTCCTACGTATCCCATGAGGATGGGAATCAAGCCACACGTAGTTCTTGAAGGGTGCCTTTTAATGTCATGCTGGACAAGGAATATGAGGGCTAACTCTCAGAACGGGGTACGCATGGTGAAGCTATTGCAAACCTGTCGTGAATGAGGACATAATCCTACACTACACCTCGCGGTCCCATGGCCAGGGTCCCAATGTTAGGACCCGAGAGAGGTGAACTTGCTGAACTCAAGCTGGACCCAAAGACAATGGGTTTTGAACGTAATTCCAGATGAGACTCTTAGTTTATGGTCTTAGAGTTCGGACCGTGGATGGTGACAACTCCCGAGTAAGCACAGATGTCAACCCAATCTCTAAGCCCACGTGAGATAAACTCAGTGTGGGAAACAAGGGGGGTATCCTCATCGCAATAATTGGGGCTAAAATCAAAGGGGAGTCAACAGAGAGTTCTGAAGGGCACTGTTGATGTAGCTTGTTCCTCCAACATGCAGACGCGCACGGGGGAAAAGTACCAAGAGTTCCGAGACTCTACTTGGACATGATGAAGTGATGAAGGGTGTGAATCGTGTACCCGGCATTTGGGCTTAATGGGTTGGCATGGCGATAGAGGAAGACTGTTAACCATGGTGGAAACACAGCGTCCATATCGCATTAGCCTGAGGTGGGAACAACAAACGAGCATCGACCGTTGACCGTATTCGCAACGCGGGATTTTATCGATTTGTTGTCCGAAACCCTCAGGGGCGTTGGCTAGTATCGGTAGGAGAGCCCTTGGGCGAAGTATCCAGGCCGTTCTTGGGGGTCCCTCTTGGTGTGAAAGATGATGAAAGCCCTGATGTGGGGATACACAATGCCTGGAAAGCGGGTGCGGACGTGTCTGAGTAAAGCTTGGCATTCCAGGTAATAAACCAGAGTACTCTTAAGCTCATTGGTGAACCGCCGAAAAAAAGGGATCGATGAAACAGCTCAGTAGGGGGGGAGCATGGCGTGGTCATTACGAGACCGTCGTGAATGAGGACATAATCCCACACCACACCATATGATCCTCTCATGGAGGAAGGATAGGCCAAGGGGCCAAGATGGGATGAGGATTCCCGAGAGATGGGGCTGGACCCGAATCTTGGACATCCAGGTGGTCCTACGTATCCCATGAGAATGGGAATCAAGCCACACGTAGTTCTTGAAATACAGTTTAACGTCATACTGGACGAGGAGGGGAGTAATATACTCCGAAACAAGGGAGGTGTGCGGTATGGCGAAGAAGCCGATGTGAATGAGGACGTAGTCCCACACCACACCATACACCCTGGGTAAGAGGGGACCTGGGCCGTGGCCCGGAAAGGCCAAGGGGCCTAATGCCAGGCATCAGTCAGGAAGGCCTGACTGGTTTGCAGTTTAATGTCTTACATGAGGACGAGGGTCGGGGACCCAAGGAGGCCAAGGGGCCTGAGGCTGGGCCTCGTAAGGGGAGTCGTATGGCATGGTACATGATCCCGACGTGAATGAGGACGTATTCCTACACCACACCGTACACTTCGGGTGAGAGATTGGGGAGAAGGCCAAGGGGACTAAGATCAGGCATCAGTCAGGAAGGCCTGACTGGTTTTCAGTTTAACGTCTTACATGAGGACGAGGGTCGGGGACCCGAAAAGGCAAAGGGGCCTGAGGCTGGGCCTCGTAAAGGGAGGGCGTACGACATGGTACATGATCCCGACGTGAATGAGGACGTAGTCCTACACCACACCGTACACCCTTATGAGAAATCCTGGGCCGTGGCCCGGAGAAAAGGGGAAGTTATTAGTCAGAAAGGCCTGACTGGTTTTCAGTTTAACGTCTTACATGAGGACGAGGGTCGGGGACCCGAAAAGGCCAAGGGGCCTGAGGCTGGGCCTCGTAAAGGGAGGGCGTACGACATGGTACATGATCCCGACGTGAATGAGGACGTAGTCCTACATCACATCGTACACCCTTATTAGGAATCCTGGGCCGTGGCCCGGAGAAAAGGGGAAGTTATTAGTCAGAAAGGCCTGACCGGTTTGCAGTTTAACGTCTTACATGAGGACGAGGGTCGGGGACCCGAAAAGGCCAAGGGGCCTGAGGCTGGGCCTCGTAAAGGGAGGGCGTACGACATGGTACATGATCCCGACGTGAATGAGGACGTAGTCCTACATCACACCGTACACCCTTATGAGGAATCCTGGGCCGTGGCCCGGATCGCTAGCACCACCTGGGGGAAGTTTGTCTCCTCGGGATGGGGCAGAATGAATCACTTTTCTTGATGCCTGGGGCGTCTAGGGGTGGACCCGAAGATCTAGGACACTGTTGACCATGTTCGAAACACAGCGTTCCTATGGTGACCTTTATGGGGGCAACAAATGAGCGTCGACCGCTGGCCAAATTCGCAACGCGGGGCTTGTATCAGCTTGTTTCTTGAAAACCCTCGGGGGAATTTTCCCATATCGGTAGGAGAGCCCTTGGGCATTGTATCCAGTCCGTTCTTGGGGGTCCCTCCGGGTGTGAAAGGTGACAGAATCCCAGTCAAGGAGTGGGTGAAGCTTAGTTGTATCCATCCACGAAAGGGGAAAACACCTCCAGGGGGGAATGTGCAGCCGGGTCAAGGCTTGCTCGACGTGGGTCGGGGCAAAAGTGTGCACCCTGCCATGTCTTGACCCGAGGGGAAGATTTTGGCTTTTGGGCTGGGCCAACGGATGAAATGTCCGGGCATTCCTACGTATCTCATAAGGATGAGAATCAAGCCATACGTAGTTCTTGAAGGCCATGCAGTTTAGCGTCATGCGGTGAGGACGTGGGAGGATAGAAGAACGGGAGTGGGTGCATGGTGAGACCTTTACAATCTTTGAGCGAGTGGGGTTGCATGAGCGGGGCCAAGAAAGCCTACTCCCTGCTACACAAAGATCCTCCAAGGAGACTATTCCCAGGGGGAATAGCGGAAGAGAAAAGCTTGGGGGATGGGCTCAAGACGAGGCGTCCGAGCGTTCCTACGTATCCCATGAAGATGGGAATCAAGCCACACGTAGTTCTTGAGAAGCAGTTTAACGTCATGCGGGACGAGGGGTATTTTATTCAGGGAGGTGTACGGTATGGTACATGATCCCGACGTGAGGATGTAGTCCTACACCGTACCGTACGATCCCGTAAGAGGGTAAGTCGGGGAGAAACGAGGGGGCCTGGGGCCAGACCGCGGTCAGGGAGACCTGAATGGCTTGCAGTTTAGCGTCTTGCACTGAGGACGGAGATGCAGTTTAAGGTCGTGCGGGACCAAGTCGTAGTTTAGAGTCGTGTAGGACCCTCTCGCAGTTTAGGGTCGTGCAGGACCACTTTTTCCCTAGGCAAAGTATCGCTTGAGGAATTTGGCATTGGTGGGAGGGGTTATACGCTCTCCATCTGTGGTCACCAAGGAGTATGCTCCGTTGGGGTAAACCTTATGGATGATATAAGGCCCTTCCCATTTGGGTTCTAATTCGGGATGTTTCCTACCGAGAATCATTGGCGCTCGAAGGGCCAGTACCAGGTCACCCTGTAGAAAAGAGCGATGACGAACCTTCTTGTCGAAGGTCCTCGCTATATTGTCCTGATGCCTTTCCAGATTGTGCAGGGCACGAAGCCGGTTCTCGTCCAGTGCCTCTAATTCAGCTAGACGGATCTCGGCTACCTCATCTGATGTTTGGTGATCATAAACTGCAGTGCGTAGCGACGGCAGCTGGATCTCAATGGGTAGGACGGCCTCAGCTCCATACACCAGGGAATATGGGGTCACCTGGGTAGAGTTGCGAGTCGTCGTCCGGTAAGCCCAGAGGGCGTTGGGGAGCTTGTCCGGCCAACTTTTCTTGTTCTGGACAACCATCTTTTGCAGAATGTTAGAGAGGGTTTTGTTGAACGCCTCGATCTGTCCATTCGCCTGCACGTGGTAGCGGGAGGTATGGTTCGACCGGATGTCGTACTTAGCGTACAATTTCTTCAATTCGGCTGCTCGGAAGTTGGTTCCGTTATCGGTGAGGACGGCGTGAGGGACTCCAAACCAGTGGATAATGTTGGAGCTCACAAAGTCAACGATGGAACAGGCCTTGACCTCTTTGAGCGGAACTGCTTCTGCCCACTTGGAGAAGAAATCTGTAGCAGTCAGGATGAACCTACACTAGCGGGCTGTTGCCGGTGGATACGGTCCCACAACATCAAGTCCCCATACCGCAAATGGCCAAGAGAACTTGGTGGGGTGGAGGGGTTCCGGTGGCCGATGCAAGAAGTTGGCGTGTACTTGGCACGCGTGGCATCTCTTGGCATACCCAATGCAATCGTGGATCATGGAGGGCCAGAAGTACCCTAACCTCCGGATTTGACGGGACAGCTTCGGCCCAGCTTGATGGGTGCCACAAAAACCGGCGTGAACCTCTTGCATAACTTGAGGTATCTCTACTCCTTGGATGAAATGGAGGAGGACACCATCGAAACTCCGTTTATAGAGGATCTTCTCAATACTGGGGCCGCTCTGGAGGGTAAATTGGAGTGCGCGGCGTCGGATTCGCTCACATTCGGCCCGGTCGTCCGGGAGCTGACCATTTTGGAGATACTCGACCAAAGGTGCTCTCCAGTCGAGGGTGGTTTCAACCACTGCGTCTGACGAACTCGGGACTCCCGATATGGAGGGTCCAGCGGTGAGATGACTTACCTGCGGGCTATCACGGTCCTCTTGGGTGATGGGGGCAATGACTCTCCGGTGGGCCACGTGTATGACCAAATCATCTTGCTCGGGTTCTGCGAGCGACGCGGCAAAGCCAGCCAGGGCGTCCGCTTGGCCGTTCTGCGACCGTGGGACATGGGTAACCTCTGGCCGAGAAGAGAACTGGGCCATTAGGAGGAGGGCGTACTCCAGCAACGGTGCAAGCTCTGGCTTCCTGACGACGTAGTCGCCATTAACCTGTCTGATTACCAGCTCGGAATCTCCCTTCACATGTAGATGGGGAACATGGATCTCAAGGGCCAACTCGAGGCCGGTGATGAGAGCCTGGTACTCTGCCTCATTGTTTGTACAACCTTCTGACAACAGGAACGAGTATGGTAGGACGGCCTGCGCCGGGGTAATGAAGACAATACCCAGGCCCACTCTGTTGATCTTGGGATCATTGAGCCTCCTACCGGTGGGGCTCTGGGAGGCACCGTCGAAATGCATTTTCCAACACGGGACAACATGATCGACTGAGAGAATCATCTCATCAGGAAAATCCAGGTCCAGGGATTGATCCGCGGAGGTTGGATGGGCAGCTAAAAAGTTTGCCAATGCCTGTCCCTTAACGGCCTTCTGAGGTACAAACCTGATATCAAACTGCTGGAGAATCACCGCCCACCGTGCTAGTCGGCCAGTCAGCATGGGGCGGTTCAGGATGTACTTCAGCGGATCTACCCGAGAGATCAATTGCACCTCGTGGTGTTGCAGGTAGTGTCGCAACTTCTTCACGGCGAAGACAAGCGCAAGGCAGCTCTTTTCGATAGGGGAGTATCTGACCTCCGTATCGAGAAGCATGCGGCTGAGATAGTAGAGACAGTTCTCAGTGCCCTCGTTATTCTTCTGGGAGAGCAGCGCACCGAGGGATCTCTCCAGGGCGGTCACGTAAAGGGCCAGCGGCTTTCCAGAGACGGGTGGCATCAAGACCGGAGGTTGGAGCAGATACTGCTTGATTTCCTCGAAGGCGATCCGACACTCCTCATCCCATTCGTAGGAAGCGCCTTTCTTCATGAGCTGGGAAAAGGGCTTACACTTGCCGGCCAGATTCGCAATGAATCGGCGTATATAGTGTATGTGGCCTTGAAGGCCTCAGAGCTCTCGAATGTTGCTCGGGGGAGGCATTTGGCTGATGGCCTTGATCTTCTCCGGGTCGATCTCGATACCTCGGTATCTGACAAAAAATCCCAGAAACTTCCCGAAGGTGACCCCGAAGGCACACTTCAGCGGGTTCATCGTCAGGTGACGGGAACGAAGGAAACCGAACACTTTCTCAAGGTCTTTGAGATGGTCCTGGCGCTGGCATGATTTGACTACAAGTTCATCCACGTAGCATTCCACCAATGTCCCAAGAATCGGTTTGAATATGCGATGCACGGCCCTCTGATAAGTGGCACCTGCATTTTTCAAACCGAATGGAATTAACTGGTAGCAAAAGGTACCCTGGGGAGCCCTGAAGGCAGTGGACTCCTCGTCTTCGGGGGCCATCCGGATCTGGTTATACCCGGAATACCCATCCATGAAAGAGAGGGCTTGGAACCCGGCCGTGGCGTCAATCAATAACTCCGTCACCGAGAGTGGGAAGTCATCCTTTGGGCAGTGGCGATTAAGATCGCGGAAGTCGATACAGACTCTGATCTTCCCATTCTTCTTTCTGACTGGCACAATGTTGGCAAGCCACTTGGGGTACTGGACCTCCTTGACGAATTTGGCTTTGATAAGCTTGTCAACTTCGGCCTCAACCATATCACCGTGGGAAGGGTGCATCTTCCTGGGAGGTTGCTTAAACCCACGATGTTTTTCCGGGAGGCCCAGACGGTGGACGACCACTTGGGGATCCAGCCCTGGCATCTCATCATAACTCTAGGAAAACACATCACGGTGCTGTTTGAGGAAGTCTACGTACGGCTGCTGCTCCTCGAGGGACATGGCCGCACTAATTAATGTGGGTCTCGGATCTGCCTCGCTACCAAGGTTCACCTGTAACAGTTCATCAACCGTGGTAGAGACGCCTTCTTCAAAGGCTGGGGGAGCATCCTCCAAGTCTTCCTCCCCAGCCATGGGGGGACTTCCCGCGAAGGAAGATACTTCTGAGCTATCAAGATCCACGGGGCAGCTGGTGCCGACTCGAGCAGCAGCGGTCATCACATCAGGAGACTCACTTGCCATCGAGACCATGGCAATGAAGGCAGTCGACCCTATCCCATCTGGCCTTCGGCCTAAAGGGCCACGTTTGATGATATCAAAGTAGTGGTGACGTGTCGGCCTGAGTCGATTAATTCCATCCCGGCGGAAGAGACACGTATGGAGCACCGCCGTTGTCATCAGCTTGACATCCCGGTACCGTATAGGGGTAGGAGATTCCGGGATCACCTGAGCCTGGTTGATGTAGGAGTACGAGGTGATTTTCCGCCATCGCTTGGACACGGGAACATTCCTTCCTTGCGTACCCGAAACAACGAATCATTGCCCCATGTCGGGGGTCGTGGCCTCCAACCGGTGGATCGGGAGGATGTAGGCTTCGTCCATGCTTGCCCAGGGATCACTTGTGATCGGGGCGGGCTCATCCTCGCTTACCAGGATTTGCTTGTCCTTACTTTTGTAATAACCCGCATCTAGATAGTGGGCCTCACAAGAAGAAAAAGGGGACGTGTCTCCTTGGAGCACGCCTACTCGACTGTTGAGCGAGTACTTGAGGCACTGGTGATACGAAGAGGGGACCGCTGCATGCAGATGGAGCCATGGCCTACCCATCAACGCGTTGTAGGCGGTTTCCTGAGAAACAACCATGAACTCAGTGCTGGAAATTAAGCCACCGAACTGAGTCTTCAGGCGGATCTTGCCGACTGGGGTTTGCTCTGTCCTGTCGTACCCCTGGATCCTGAGGTCAGAGGGAGTTAAATCACCTTCGAACAGACCCAGCTTTCGCAGCGTCCGGGTCGAGATTATATTGATTCCAGAACCCGTGTCAATGAGGCAGCGGCGGACTTCCACACCATCGAAGCGGCCAGTGATATACAGCGGGCGAATGTGCCCCTCTATGGGAGGGTCCTCATCTTCACCGGAGAACGAGATAACCGCCTGACATTTGGCGTTTTCAATCGTCTCGGTATGGAAGGCTTCTGCAGCTGCTACTTCCGTCTCGAACTGGAGGGGGCTCCTTAGGGCCTCAGACAGTGCCTCACGCATTTCAGATGAAAGGCGCAGGGCCTCAAGGATGGAGAGCCTCGCCGCGATGCCGGCCAGGTGCTTCAGAACATCGTACTTTCGGGCAAAACGTGATCCTCTGCTCACAGGGGGTCGTTCGACATTTGGAGGCACAGCGGGTCTGGCTGGATGAACCGGCGATTGACTAGTTCTGGGTACATCTTGCTGCCTACCAGTAGAAGCCTGAAGATTAATTACCGGACTAGGATCGGACAACGGAGGCTGGCCTGTAGCCGGGCAAGACAGACTATGATACAGACGAGGTGGCTCCCCCCGATCCAGTAGCACGAATGGTGGTGGAGGCAGAGCCGAGGGTGTTGGATGGGTTTGCGCGTGCTGAGATCTGCGCTGAGCCTGCTTCCTGGTCTCGGTAGCGTGCACGGCTTGGCCACAAGTGCCTTCTGACGTGACTCGATGACCGGCGCGATTGCGATTCCGCTGACGTTGACGTCGGCTGGAAACGTTGGGGAGGTCTTCCTGGGGTTCCCCCTTGTCGGGGGTCATATAGGGCTTTACCAGCTCCACGGTGTTAACCGAAGCATACCCTTGACTGTCGCTCGAGGAGTCATCCACCGCTGGGCGGATCCTGGGAGGAATCCCCATTTCGGGGGGCATAAAGTCGCCGAGAGTGCGGGATGACGACGGCACTGGCGGTGCACGTTGCTTCTTCTTGCGTCGCCGCTGCTTGCCCTTTTGGGCAGAGGTCGACTGTGAAGATGATGCGGAGGCACCAGCTACTTCTTCTGAAGGTTCTGACTGCTTCAGGCGCGCCCGAATGATACCCTGGGCACGGACGATAGTTTTTCGAGCCATCCAGTCGTTATATTTTTGGGATCCATGGCTAGGGACCTGTTGCCACTCACCTTCGCTGTCGCTGCCGATTTCTGATCCTGCAAAGACACCTGCCACTTGCGCTGGCGCTGGGCCCAACTTGACTATGTTGTTGTTGACCTGGTCCTGAAGCCAGTCTTTAAACACATAGCATCGCTTGAGGGTGTGCCCCAGGATCTGATGATAAGGGTAGTAGTTGGGGTGATCGGTGAGATGCGCCTCTGCCGGCCTTCTGCACTCAGGCAGACGCACAATCCCTTGCTCTAAAGCACTTCGGAAGTAGCCAGGGACCTGATTTTCGTTGAACGAATAGGTCTGGTACCTTCTTTCCGGATAGGGGGCCCTGGGGGCCTGGTCCTGACGAGGGTCCGGAGGGGCCTTCCAAGGAGGCGGCGCCTGGTTGTCTCGCCTAGGTGGTGGTGGCGCATTGTGCGGGGGAACCTGTCGGTTCTGAGGTGGTCGCTGCTGGGCGGGAGCCTGTGCTTGAGGTGGAGGACCTCTGCGGGGTTGCGGGGGTGGTGCCGCCGGCAGCAATTCCAGCTGCCTCGGGGCTTCTATTTGATCCACCGCGACAGGTTCAGCCCTGGTGGCCCTCCTGGCTGGGATAATAGGTGGCAGCAAACGTGCCTGACTAGCCTATTACAGGGCCTCCTCGAGGCGTTGAGCCTTGTCCGAGAAATATCTGAACCCTCCATGGTAGTTCTGGGTAATCAAGGAGGGTACCAGCTCTGTCTTGACGTTCCCCACACACATCGTCAGTAATTGCTCCTGAGTCAGTGGCATATCGAGGGAATACGTAAGTCCTTTCCACCGGGCGATGAAATCTTTAACCCGCTCATCAGGCCTCTGTTTGCACTTGAAGAGGTCCGCAATGCTGGTATTTCGCGTGGTGGAACTGAACTGGTATAAGAACTGCAGGCGAAGATCCTCCCAACCGGTCACCGATCCGATACGGAGCTGGCTGTACCAGACGAATGTCGGACCCTCCAATGACTGTACAAAACATCGGAGCTTGGCGGCTTCTTGCTGAGACGGGGTCCCCAGCATGGGGCCACACCTGGAAGAGAAATGAGCCAAGTGCTGGGGCGGGTCCCCTGTCCCGTTAAAAGGCGAGAAAGTGGGGTTCCCAAAACCCGGAGGCGCGGGCATATCATCCACCCACGCGGGATAAGGCTTTCCATCCGGTGGGACCGCAACCTGCCGCGTTTCCAACGCCTCGAGGCGGGCTGTGAGTGCCGTAATAAGGTCCTCCGGGTGGGGGTCCCTATCATGACGGGGATCCCTAACCACAAGTGCATTGCCAGGTTCTTCAACACAGTAGACGGCTTCGGCCGCTCGTGGGTCAACTGGCTGGACGACCTGCTGGGCGACTGGGGGAACCCGGGTTGGATTCTTCAGATTGCCCCGTCGCTCAGGGGGGTTTGGCGAGACGTAACGCGCCCTCTTGCCGTATGATCCGGCTTTCGCCCTATCTGCAGCAGTGGCATGATCAGGGTTTCTCGGAGGCATCTCACCGGGGGGAATTGTTCCTGCCCCAGCTGCCCCGGCTTGGGATTTCCATAGTCGGGTCGTCGCTCTGTGGCGCGCTCAGCCAAGAGTTCGTTAACCAGCCTCTTCTTCTCAGCAAGCTGCTGGCGTAACGCGGCCTTCTCAGGATCCTCGTCCATTTTCTGCACAGAAGCGGACGGGTCGGAGTTCTTGATGGTTCCGACGTGCTCTTTACCCTTGCCAGCGTTTCGACTGAGTACCAGCGACTCTGTGGGTACGGGAAGGCCTAGCAGGTTCCTCTTCTGACAGGTAACTCTCCCTGATGGGTCGAGCAGTGGCGGTGCGCCCTCTGGGGGGAAGTCTCCATCAAAGAGTTCTAGTTCGTCTTCCCTGTCCACAATGCCGGCCATGTGGACCGCGATTCCTCTTGAGGTCATGTCCTCGATGTCGCATGGAGAATCGGGTTGTCGTCGAATAGGATCGAAAAGAAGGGCAGCATAGTGTCCCCAACCATGGACTTGCACATGGGGGGTGGCTTCCCTGACGATCTTGAGGAGTTCTTTAAAACTATGAACGCATTTTCGTTGGAGGGCACTCTGGTGACCTGGCGACTTGGGGTGCTGGGCCACAAGGAGCGCGGCCGCATCGATCAGGCGGCACTGTTCGCCAATTTCTTCGAAGTGCTCACGACTTCTGGGGTATACCACCCGTTCGCAACAGAGGCGGAAGTGTGTCGCCCAGAGGGTTCGACAAAAGAATCCCACTTCTTCAGGGGTAAGAGACTCGTGTATGCGGAAATTCAGCACCGCCGTGGTCCATAACTTCTCTGGGAAATAGTCCGCTGCAAGAATACTCCAGAAGCTCCTAGGCTCGGACTCAGGGTCTAGCCCTGTGTTGCCCCACTCGTCAACCGGGGGCGTCTGAGGAACCGGTAGCGGTACCGAGGCGGACCTTTGGGATAGTAAGCTCGGCGGTGGAGAATACGGCAAACGAGCTGACTGGCCGCCGAATTCCGGGCCATCCTCCGAAGAGTGAGGTGACCTGGCCACGATGTCACGATACGACGGGCTGATAATCACAGCTTCCGGAATAGGAGACGCGGCTACCGGCGACAGGTCGTGTCATATCTCTACCGTCGTTGGCCCCCAAAAAACTCTACGTGATCCCTGGTAGAGGTAGAGGGCCCTTCTGGTGACAGAGGCGGTGATTGCGTGGTCAAGACCTGCGGAATTCCCAGGATTTCTTCCTCCTGGATGTACCTGCGGAGAGAGACGGGAATCCGGTGGACCTCAAATTCTGGGAGAACGAGGCTGACGCATCTGGTTCCTGCCCCAGTCCTTGATACAGAGGAGCGGGGAGAAGGTTCCATCGCTGAATCGCATTCCGCTTCTGAGTTGGAGAAGCGGGCAGGTTTGATCTCCACCCGGGCCTTCCCAGGATTCTTCTTGTGGCGGTGACGACCCACTCTTCTGCCCCTGGGTGGCTCTTCGGGACAGGGTTGACCCCTATCAGGCAGCCTCGGGGCGGCTCTGGCGCTGTGGCAGAGAGGGCCCCCACTCGAGATAGCCAGGGTGCGAGGGGAACCGGGGAAAATGTTGAAGGGTACATGGGGAGGACCTCCATGAACAGTACCCATGTGGGCGGGGCCTCTGTTGGAACTGGCTGGAGCATGGGGAAGACCTCCATGGTCGATGCGAGTGGAGCGAGGCCGACCTTCACTCCTCGAGTTACTGGGGCGAGGAGGACCTTTGCCGGTTGCAGAGAGGACGTAGGGAGGTCCCCCACGTTGGAGAAGGACCGGATGGACGGTGCCTTCAGATGGATGGACTCCATACCCTGTACAGCGGGCGCGGGAAATGTTTCCACGCTGAGCGTCACTGCCGCGGGGCAGGTCTTCCTACAGGATGGGGGAAGCACGAGGCATGCCTCCATGACGAACCTCGGAGCGGGGAAGGACCACGCTCTATGGAGTAGTGGTACGGGGAGGACCTCCGTACGGGGTGGCATCACCGCGGGTTAGCTCGCGGCGATCACCACTTGGGCCTGCAACCCGGAGAGTCAACCCAGCCTTCCCATGGGGCGGTTGGGGTCTCAATCTTGGTTGGGTGAAGGGGTGCCCCTGCTCAACGTACGCGGGGGATTCATAATGCACGTCGGCGGTGGATCGGGCCACTGTAGCTGTCGATGTGGATGCGCCTGAGCGAGCGTCCTCAGCCCGGGGCCGGCGCTGACGTCGGGTCAGGCGAGCCGGTGCAGGTGGTGCAGGGACGTAGTCTGCCTGCTCTTCCTGCGGGGCCGGACGGCGGCGCTGACGCGGCCGGACGGGAGCTCTCGCCTGGGGGCCCCGAGTCGGGGCCCTGAGTGGACTGAGCCGGACAGCGCCCACCTCTTCAGCGTAAGGCGAGGAGTCGTCAAGGCGTTCCGGGGATAGGCTCCCGAAATGATTGAATGTCGGGGTGGGGATCTGGGGCTCCCTGCGCGGCCTGTTAGGGCAGCGTTGACGGCGGGGCCTGGAGGCCTCCAGGTCCAGGCAGGCCATATCCCGAGTTGGGATGACCCCTTCTTCCTCATACCTGTGCACGAGGCTGTTGATCACCCTTCGTTGGATGACCTCTGATGGGGAAAGGGGACATGGGCGTCCCGTATTCCATGAAGTGGTAGCCATCATGGCAGTAGTGGCGCCATGTGGGGTGGCCGTCGTGGTGTTGCCCCTTCCCCTGCGTGGGTGAGGAGCGGATGGTGACCGCATCTCCAAAATAGCAACCTGGTTCCTGAGAAACGAAGGGATCAACTCATCAGTACTGAGAGGAAAAGGATTGACAGCCAGTGCCCTAGCGTTCTTCCATCCTCCATGTCTGTGAGAAGGATCCACGCCAACACGCTGCATAGCGGAGTGCCCCACGTTCTACTACCCCGACTTCCGGTGAGTTTCACGATAGGCCCGCTATTTACTTGGCGGGACCAGGCACCGGATATCTGGATCCGGTGACACGTCAATCTAATGGTGTCTCGAACGCTACTAATCTCCAGATTAAGGAAAGAATTTCATGTTGGGTTCACCATTTCTGTTTCCGACGCTTTCGCCGGGGCGCGCGCATCCGTCCGCGGAGGACGCGCTGCTTGTGGCCTCGCATTCCCGCTTTCCTAAGGCAGGCAGCATTCGCTCCTTATTCAGGGACGTCTGATCCTTGATCGAAACGGGATGATGGGATGTCGGTTCTTCCTCCTGCGGATTCCTCCTCAGAACTCATCACCTAGTCCAGGTCTCCCTTATAGATTTAATACGTAGTTCGTGAAACTCTTCCCAGTTCCATGTTTCCATGGACGCCGGTTAATTACACTACTTCTGTCGGGACATTCCAAAGGGTTCAATCAGGGCAGCAACCTTCGGTTAGGGGAGTAGTCACGTTGAGGCATCAGTATCATGTCTGGATGCTGGGGTACCTGGCATGTCTGTCTGTTATCCTTGACCACAAAGCTTCTCGAGGGCGTGGAAGCCCGAGGCATCCCACATCGAGCGCGGGGAATTATATGTCATGGACACATATCTGAGGTTTTCCTCAGCTTCCCGTGTTCAACATAGGGTATGCCGAAAGTTTAACGTCCAGCGGAGACGGATCAACCCTACCAGAACATTAGCTAGGATAGATCGGATTGAGGGATCCTCCTTGAAGGGATATCGATACCGATGTGAACCCTGTCGTGAATAAACGACGGGCGATGGGTGTCGGCGAACCGACGTAAATGAGGGACCTTGGTCCGATGGGAGTTGGGCTTGAACCTCTGGGAGGATTCCTACGTACCATGCCTTGACATGGATCAAAGACCTCGTAGTTCAGATAGGGATAGGTGGGCAGTTTAATGTCATGCAGGACAAGGGGGGCATACAGTTTAACGTCATGCTGGATGAGGGCGAAACTCGACGTGAATGAACGACCGAGCAATGTGGCTTGAACCTCATAGAGGCTTCCTACGTACCATGCCTTGACATGGATCAAAGTCCTCGTAGTTCAGGTGGGAAAGGGTCGCAATGGCTTACCACTGGACCAGAATGCAGTTTAACGTCATGCTGGACCGGGGTGAGACCAGACGTGAAATGACGGGTGGTCTTGAACCTCGTGGAGGCTTCCTACGTACCATGCCTTGTCATGGATCAAAGTCCTCATAGTTCGGATGGGATGGGTCGCAATGTCTTACCACTGGACCAGAATGGGACCTGACGTGACTGAGTGATGGGTGGGCTTGAACCTCGTGGAGGCTTCCTACGTACCATGCCTTGACATGGATCAAAGACCTCGTAGTTCAAACGGGATTCGTCGGTGAACCGACGTGAAAGTAGATCCGTGGGTCCACCAGTGGTGGGCTTGAACCTCGTGGAGGCTTCCTACGTACCATGCCTTAACATGGATCAAATTCCTCGTAGTTCAAATGGGAATGTAGTTTAACGTCATGCCGGACGGAGATGGGACCCGACGTGAAGAAACGACGGGTGGGCTTGAACCTTGTGGAGGCCACCTACGTACCATGCCTTGACATGGATCAAAGTCCTCGTAGTTCGCTAGGATGGAGGGGTCAAGGTCGGTGATCACTCTAAGCCCACGTGAGTCATGCTCGGTGTGAGAAACAAGAGGTTGCAAGGACCTGACGATCACGTCGCGAGGGGTGCGTCCGTGAGAAGCGAAAAGGGGCTTACGTGTTGGGAAGCCCATGGTGTTGGGGCTTACTCCAGGATGGAGGCCCATATGGGGGGTGCCTCGTTCCCTATCACGTCCTCCACTGACCTTGGTGGTGGGGAAGTACAGAGATGCACGGGTGAAATCATCCGTACCAAAGGTTAGGGGCTTACGCTCTGAGGCAGCCCTTCCCCTGCGAACATACGCCACTCCGACAAGGAGGATCTCATTCCATGTGCGGAAGAGTTCCATTCTCGTGGAGATGAGTGGTGTAAATAATGTTCGACCTGGGGGAACCCTTCGTGAGGGAGACGAGTTTGGGTCACAGTTTAACGTCATGTGTTGAGGACGTGGTGCTTGGCAGTTTAACGTCCTGCAGCTCAGACGAGGTGGGTTCACTCCACACCCCTAGGACTTACATAACCGGTACCCTCTGGTCCTTGGGGAAGGTAAGGTGCCGGTAAGGCCATGGTAAAGGGGGGTAGTGGGGAGAACCATCGAGGGGTCCACGTTAGCGTGGCTATGCGAAGAAGAAATAGCCGTTAGCGTGCCTATGCGAAGAAGCATTAGGCGAAGCAACGCTATGGGTGGTATTGTCCATGGGACTTTGAAATCACATCGTGCAAACCTGGAGGGTCGCACGGAAAGAGGAATCGCTAAACAGAGGAGTGTGATTTGCGAAGTGGGGTTCCTTGGCCTTAGCATGGGGCATAAGTGTGAGTGGGAGGTGCTTCGCGAAGTGGAACAGTGTTCGAGGAGCACTGCCTCGTGAAGGAGTGTCTCGCGAAGCAGGGTCCTGCCAAGCAATGTGCTTCGCGAAGTGGAGCGATCCTGCCTTAGCATAGGGATCACTCGTATGGGTTGGGTGTTTCGCGAAGCACAAGTGCTCCGCGGCTGCCCGGGTTCCCTTGGGAATCCCCTTCCTCCGCGAACGCCCTTGAGCTTCGCGAAGGGAATCCCTCCCGGAAGAGGGGCTCAAAACGAGACAGAGCAGAGTCGTCTCGTGAAGTAGAAATACCTCGCGGAGCTCATGATTCTCAGGGCAAAGCGTGCTTCGCGATTCGGGAGAGGAGAATCCGAAAGGTCGGATTGTCCGTCTTTGGGACTCAGGGGGAGTCCAGTATTTATAGGGAAGGGGCGCCGCGAAGCAGGGCTCGCGCGCCGCCTCTGGTGCTTCACGGCGGGTCGCGAACGTCAAACGGGTTCGCGGAAGATTACCGCCTTCGGTGCTTCGCGGCGGCTCGCGAACGTCAAATGGGTTCGTGGAGAATTACCGCCTCTGGTGCTTCGCGGCGGCTCGCGAACGTCAAATGGGTTCGTGGAGAATTACCGCCTCTGGTGCTTCGCGGCGGCTCGTGAACGTCAAATGGGATCGCGGAGGATTACCGCCTCTGGAGCTTCGCGGCGGCTCGCGAACGTCAAATGGGATCGCGGAGGATTACCGCCTCTGGTGCTTCGCGGCGGCTCGCGAACGTCATATGGGTTCGCGGAGCCTTACCGCCTCTGGAGCTTCGCGGCGCCGCCATGGTTGGGGCGCTTCGCAGCGGGGATTCGCGGCGGCGCTTCGCGACGGAGCTTCGCGAGGCAGCGCACTGGCCTTTTTCGTTCCTTTCTTTCGGGCCACATTTTTGGCGCCAACAATATATTTAAAGGATAAAGTGAGGATTGATCAAAAAATCTCAACCAATAGGTTTTAGATAGGTTTAGGTCACCATATTAATCTTATCTTTTAGATTTAACTATTAGTTAAATAGTTTAACTTTTACCATGTATTCTTGTATAATTATAATAATTGGTCAATAAAATTACTATAGAAATAAAAGAGAACCCCAAGTTGTTCTTTATTAATATATATAACCTTATCAAATTCCTTTTTCTGGACTTTAGATTTTTAGAAATATTTTATCAATTAATAATATAGTATTTTGTTTTCAAAAACTCATTTATGTCAATTTTGATACTATTTGGTATATTGTTTTTGGGAAAGTCATAAAAACATTATAACATCAAAAAAAATTATTTAAACAATCCTAACATGTCATGATAGCCTATAATATTATTGTATTCTATCATAAGTCTCAATTTAAATTTATTTGGATAATCATAATATCAATTATGTTAATCTTTCATTAACAAAGTAATTACTGCATCATCATTGTATCATAAATAAATATAAATATTTAATGTATAAATATTATAAATAAAATACAATTATTTAAAAATATATTTATCTTTCTAATTAATATTTATAGTCAAACATATATTATGTATATCCCTATATTAAAAATATTTTATTTACTAAACTTTGAATTTAACAATTTTAACTCTTCTTTAAATTAAATAATAATAAATGTCCTAATCTAATTCAAGTGGACCCAAAGGATCATATTTTATTCCTAAGGTTTATTTTTGTCGAAATAAATTTAACCAATAGAATTAGGACATGTTTTAGGATAATTATAATATCATTTATTTACCTTTAATTACACAATTTACTTTTAACCGTGGTAAATAAAAGTCAAAAGATACTATTCAAAAAAAATTTATTTTCATCTTATTGAACCATATTTTACTTACTGATTTCAATCTTATCTTTAGTATTTTTGAAATTAAATTGATATAAGAGATAAAATTACATTTTATGCAAATTTTCAAAAGCTCTTAGAAGGTGGGTAAATGACGGTAAAAAGTTCAATAAAATTTTATATATATAATATTATTCTAAAATGACTCTAATTAATTAAATTGAACATATATTGGTATTATTTATCTATTTTTTTAATATAAAATAATATAACATAATTATTTATTTAAATAAAAATTCAATTTTAAACAACAACAGAGTGTTTTTCACTATTCATCATAAATTGAATGTTTTTAGAAAAATACCAAAAATTCAACCTAAGATAAATTTGATATTCAGAATCCAAAAAATATTTCCATTTAAAAAATAAAATTTATAAAAATTCAAAAAGTGGGTATTACTATTCATAACGGCTAGTTAGATTGGTCGTGGTGTGTTAGAACTCGAAGTTGCGTATAACACTAGCTATTTTATTATTCAAAGTGAAGTGTATTGTGGAAGTTTTGGGTGTTACACCTTCTTCGCCTTTAGGTGATGATAACCAGAATGAAGCTCTACCTTCAAAAAGTATTGAGCTCCTCATAACTAATCGAACAAGTCATCAATCCTTGTAAGATGGTACTTTTTCTTTATAGTGATCTTATTGAGTTCCCGACAATCGATACAAAGCCTCATTGATCCATACTTCTTCTTGATGAAGAGAACTAGTGCATCCCAAGGTTATTCACTAGGGTGTATAAGCCCTTTTTCCAAATTCTCTTGTAGTTTCTTCTTTAACCACTCCAGTTCGAAAGGACCCATCCTATATGGAAACATTATGATAGGACTACCTCTAGGTCTGAGGTCTATTGAGAAATCTACCTCATAATCTGATAAAATTAAAGGTAACTCTTTAGTAAATACATCACTATATTTCCTCATGATGGGAATTTCCTCTAGGTTGTCACTTTTCTTTGACTCAACCATTTGAGTGAGGTTTGTTTATTTACAAGGAATCAACACCCACACCATTGAAGGATTTTTCAAACAAGATTTATGATCTTCTAAAAATTTGTAGAGGAGTATGGGATGGTTCATAATAGGAAAAGATATTTCCTTTTCCAAATAGTTTATATGTTATTTATATAATGAGAGCCAATCCATTCCCAGAATAACATAGAATTCCACCAAGGTATGCATTTTGAGTTTCACTTGAAGACTCTTCCCATATACCTCAATAAGATAATATTCCAATACTTGGGTTATAATGATTTCACCAATAGGGTTTATTACGGATATCTCTACTTCATGGTTTCATGTATTTTATTCAACAGTTATATAAAACATTCAAGATATAATCGAATCCCTAGAACCAGAATCAAATAATACTTTTTCCATTTTTTATTGAATAGGTAGTGTACCTTGTACAACTTCATTTTCTTTCTCAACTTTAGTAGTACAAAGGGCATAAGTATTTCCTTTATCCATTGGATTTGGCGGTTGCTGATGTTGATTACCCTTGAGGACTCTAGGTTCAGTGCACTGGTTTTCATAGTTCCCTTGCTCCTAACAATAATAGAATTGGACCATGGGTGGTTGTCTCCTTTCCTGCACTACATTTTTCTACTTCCACATATCATTTCGACATTCATGAGCTTGGTGGACTTCTCTCCCACATGTGAAGAATTTCCCCATCCCTTTGAGTTAGTTATCATGATGCTTTTCCCACATTTTTCACATGTGGGTGGTTGAGTTTTCATTCCAATTTGTCATTAGATCCACCAGTATGAAACTCCATTTTCTATTTCTTTTCACCATGGCCATGTTACCACTATCATAACTCTACATCCAATTTGAGGGCACATCAAAAAATTTCTTCATGACTCCCAATATCATGATATCTATGATCCTTTAAAAGGTGTGGTTTTAAACTGCTAAAAAATCAATCAATTTTTCTATCATTCTTGATAACATACCTCAAAGCATACTTTAGAATCCTTATGAAATTTTCTTCACAATCCATGACAGATTTACATTCCATTCCTTTCAACTCTTTTAATTATCTCATAATTTTGTTTAAAGAGTTTCAAGAAAATACTGGTTAAGAAATATAATCTTAAAGTCTTCCCACAACATCTCTCCAATTTCGTCCCTTAGCATAGTGTTCTTAATCAAGGACCACCATTTATATACCTCTCCATATAAATGCTAAACGGCCAAATCCAGCTTCTTTATCTCAGAATAGTGATATTAAGAAAATATCATCTCCATTAAGTTGACCTATTATTTCATAACTAGTGAATTGGAAAATTCACTAAACCTCTGTGTTTATTACCACATAAAACACTCGATATCCAATTTCTCCCTCTTATGGGTACATAGTTGTTCCATATTATTCATGTTCTCATTCATAACTGGAGACATCTGGGTGTGCATCACCATGGAATTTTTACCTCCACCTCCCAAAGAATCAGGGATGTTGTTCTGGATGTCACTCCATTGTCCCTCGCATGGGTTGTTTCCATGGTTTCTCCTAGTTCCCACCATTTTATAAAATAGGAAAGGTTAGAACAAAAAATAATTCAAAAAGTCATCAATAATTTATCCCTTTGTAAACATTACTCTAAAAGCATATATTATGGGATCCCTATGTTTATCATTTTCAAAAATGATTCTTTTGGGGTTCTTACTTATACAAATTCACATATTATAGTCTTTCAATAAGGTTCAAAAATACTAATTCCCAATATAAATAAACTCTTCTCTAATACCAACTAAAGAGACCCTAGTCTTTATTACAAATCTTAATACATCATTTTAAAGATAAAAACATAATAACATTAAATGATCATGATCTAAAGGTTTAGTTTCTTAGGAAAATTTTGTCCATTATATATATTTTACAAAATAAATCATAAAAATTTTATTTAATTACTTCTTATTTATCTTAATATTTTCCAATTAATTCTATTTAGTAAATTTAATCACCTAATAATATACATTAACGAAAGTTGTGCGCTAAAATACTACTAAGAGGATAGATAATAACCTTAAAAAATATAACATGGGGTGAGAATAATCTTATCAATGTGATAATAATCATAAGATCATAATCATGATTTAAAGCATTAATAAAAGGCTTGGAATGTGGAAACTCATTAAAATGAAACATGATATCTCTGTGGTCAACTACCACACATAATTGTGAAGAAGTCTAACATCATTCTAATAGATATTTAACTTTTCTCAAAATATATGTCACATTATGAAATGAATTGGAGGGAAATAAAATTTCAGGTACACCTATCCAATCATAGCATTATGTTGCACTATATAATTCTTGGTTCCCCAGTAACATAATAACATTTACATTAGAATTCATGACACATAGAATGTACATAATTATTGAAAATAAAATAACCCATGGAATGAAGTGGGTTTCATTTCATAAATCATACATCCATTAAAATTTGGTTCCAAAATGAAATAGGGAATAAAATAATTGATATATGAATCATCATCCTTTAGTGAAAAAGAAACAATCTTAAGAAGTAAAAGGTGAGTTTTATTGAAAGAATAATTCTTTTGGAAAACATTGTGCTTTTCATAAACTCCAGTAGAAAACAATTATAACCTCAAAAGTTAATATATTTATTAGAAAATGATATTTTAGAAATATACATATTGAAAATGGGGTGAAAGAGAGAAACCCAAACGAAAGAGAGGTGGGATTGAGAATTCTCCATACCTTGTGACTAAATGATTCCATCACTTTAATATCATGTATATTCACATTAGATTCGTTAATTATCCGATCTATAACCTTTTACACATGAATATGATTCATTATGGTTTTATTAATTTCATTTATGGACTTCATGATGAGTTATGGATTTTAATTTCGTCGTTTGAGAGGATTCATGTTCATGGTTTTCCTGATTGGTTTTCCTGTATACATGAATGGATGTTCGTCTAAAATGATGATAAATATCTATAATTGTTATTATATTATATAAATGATCTTAAATATTTTTAAATTATATTATAATGTATTTTGTTTAATGGAATGAGGATGAATCATTACATACAAGTTAATGATGATCATTTTAGGTTAAATTTGGCGGTTTTTGAATCATAATGAACTCATTTTGGATTATCTATTAGTATTATGTCCATAAGATAGTTCCTTAACATAAATAAGGTTTTAATAAAAATTTAAAATAAATCAATCATTATAATGTTTTTATTAACATCCTTGAAGGAGGTAAAATAAAATGAAAGTGCATCTCCCACGATATTGGTAAATTGATACATCAAAGATGACAATTTCATTTTTTATAATAAAAGTGGGAGAGGAAAGAGTTTCATTATGGATCTTCCATTAACAGGTTATAATAAAATTATATAAAACATTTTTCAGTAATAATGAAATTTGGACAAGTTATGGTGAGTATAATAGAATAAAATAGATGAAATTAAAAAGAAATTACAAGAAAAATGAATGGGATTTTACTTCTTGGATTTATCCTCCTTGAGAACCTCCTTAGGGAGACAGTTATAACATATTGATGATACTAAATGCTCTTAGACACGGGGAAGGGTCTTGGGAATAGTATTTTGTAGAATTTATCCAAGGAACAAATCTTGAGCTGGGTGAGGAGAAGAAGGTATGAGGGGTGGTATTTATAGTAGATGAGAGGGGGAATTCCTCATTATTTAATTCATTACTTTATTATTTTGGCTCAAGAATATGAATAATTTAAGAAATATATCTAAATATATTAAAACAATTAATGATATTTTGAGATTTTGGGCTTACATTAGCCTTACATCATCTATAACTCTACAATTCTTGTATTTAACTTTTATTATAAATTATAATATTTGACTATCCATCAAAAATTATATTGTTTTAAAAAATTAACGAAAATTTACCCTAAATTTTTTTTGATATTTAGAATTAAAAAAATTAACTCCATATTATGAAAATAATTTTATTAATATGAGTAATTTAATTTTTATTTTATAACATCATTTACTTTGAAAATGCCGATTTTAAAATTTGAACATATTTTATAAAACTTTGAAAAATTACTTAAGTTCTCATAAAATTATTATAAAATTATAAAACATAAAAAACAGATTTATCAATACATTTTATAAAAATAAATTTTATTTTAAATTATTTAATTAATCAAAAAATTTTAATTAAATAATTATGACTTATTAAAACACCGACACTTAATTAATTATTTTTTTAGCATTCATTTACATAGACTGTGATATAATTATATCATAATTTTATTTATAGGATTCATGCATTTTATTTATAATTTCATTAGTGTGGTTACATATTTGTTTGTCCGATTTACAATTCATAAGGGGCATATTACTATTCCTTATGTCAAGTTACAATTTTATCAGTATTGGTTCTTTCACTTCTAGAAACACTTCTTATTTCATTAATTCTTTATTTATAAATATTTTATAATGGCCTGTAAGTGATTTTATGAGAATGATACAATATTAAATTCCTAAAAAAGGAATAAATTCCTTTGATAAAATTTTGATTTGTTAGTGAGAACACCCATCATTTTTGTATATGGTTTTTTGAGGTGGTGATGAATGATTAGTTGAGGGATTATAAATAACTTTGGGGATTTTTATTTGACATCCTATCATAGGTATATATGGTATAACTCACTACATATGATAAATGTTTTCACTAGTAAATGATTGTGGAATTAGATATGGAATCCAGAATCATCTCATTTGGATATTCTCTTCTACCCAGTGGTAATTCCAATGGTGAACAGGGATAGAATAGGATGTGACATGATAATTTTAAGTTTGGTGGAGGTGGTTCTCAATAGTGATCTTCCCCTACACCTTTAGTAGTATCTTGTTTTTTAATCCTTCAATTTTTATTAATTGTGTAAGGTAAGTAACACCTAGTGGTATTGTCCCATGCATGTGAAGAATTATAGTAATTGTGGATGATGAAGCCATATCCAAAGGTTCTTCAAGGATTTTTCTATTCCCCATTATGGTTAGATACTTTCATCTCCAACGGCCACTATATGACATTCAGAATATTCAGAGTCCATGTATCCCCATCCACAGGCCCCGAGAGTGATGTATCATCATGTAGTGGATGATTTTCCTGTAATGGTCGATAGAAGACCAACTACATTGAGTGTTATTGGATTTTTTGCATCTTTTACAGTGACTAATCTACATGATACATGTTCCTCGAAATCTTTTTTATATTCCCACTATATGGATTAGCTCAAAATTTCAACAAAGATAATTTCATTTTTTATATATGTGGATTTGTCTCTTAAAAAGAGAAACAAATGGGGTTTTTAGGTCCTTCATACTCTCTTTTAATCTCTAGTGTGTAGTTAGTCTCGTATTTACTTTTTATTGATCTAGATAATTTCAACTTCATCATAAGGATGTATTAGTTGGTCACTCATCGAGAAAAGATTTACTTTCATCATCAGTGTGTTTCATTCTATACTACTAATGGGATTTCATAATTTTTCTAAGGAGATTCAGACCCATGGTCAATTCATGCAAGACCTTTCCAACTAGAACTAGAATCTATTTAATCTTCCAATGTGATTGTGCTCGATGATGTTTTAGTTTTTTTTGATCATCCCTTAGTTTTTTGTATTTCCCTGAGGTTTTCATAGATGTCCTGTCCAATATTCCTCAAAATAAAGAGGTATTTTTTTTTGATCCATATGGTTCAGATTTAATAGCAAATTTATATCCCATATTATCATATATCACCTTCTATGATGATTGAGATCTAGAATTAATTGGATTATCTACTTGATATGGGATCCATTCCTCTAAATATTTCTCCAAGGGTAGCCCTTGTTCTCTTTTTCAATAAGGTTGGTGGTATTTTTCTTTTTTCCATAGACTATTAGATGATGAACCTGGTGATAGTTATGAATAAGTACACATTAACCATGTGTATTAAATTTTTTATCTGTTGAAGAGAATAAGTGGATTTCAAAAATTAATCTATTTTTTGGGATATCAACATCTCAGATTTCAGGATTCAGACGTCCAAAAGACAACCTTTAGAAACAGGTGTTCCATTATGAAAAACATTGGATTCCTTTGGACTAATTAAAAATCTTATATTGTTTATGGATTTGATAAAATATATATTCCACCAATATCATGATACATTAATTGTGGTATTCATTGATTATATCCTAGTTTATTAGATATCTATGTGCTAGAATGGGAACCATTGGAATTTGGTTCTAGATGTCTTAAAAGTCACTTTTTTATATGATGCTATTGAAATCCAAATTTGAATTTACTTCTCATATAAAAAATTATTTAACCAACATAAAATATTATGAATCATCAAATTCAACATTCTGCATTGAATTTTCCTCAACCCTCAACATTTAATATATAGAAACTCAATATTTTCATACATAAATATCACATATTTTTAGATAAAAATTCAATAAATTTAATGAATACATGCCCAAGGATTGTGAAGGGTTATTTTATTTGGAGACTTTTTACACAATATAATTATTTCATGAAAGATATTTAACATATACCACAACTATATTCTCATTTAGTACTCTTCCTAGATATAGAATACTTAAAAATTTCTTCAGTACCTGGGAAAATGAAACAAAAATAGGGTGATCTGAGATTATCCTAAATAGTAAACATTGAAGATATCAATTGATGGTAATATAAAATCATAATATAAGAAAAATGGTTTTGTGTTATAAATATAAATTAAAAAGTTCGTCCCCAATCTATCAGGGATCGAATCATGATCCATGTCATAAAACATTATTATTTCCAAATACATGAACATTAAGAGTGATAAATCAATATAAATCAATCATGACTATAAGTTCATGTCATTTAAGTGAGGCACCGTCATAAGTATAAAAATCATTTTATATTTTAGGGTTAACATATGATACCATCAAATAAAATTGGATTAGGCATCAACACCTATTTACCATTTCATAGTGGATTAGTCATATTAACCTTTTTCCTGTTGTGGACCCACACATCATCATGTTTCTAATATTAAATCAAGCACACTATATTTTTTTCCATCATTATCTCATGATATATAATAATTTACCAAATTTATTAGAGGGATATATAGATCAGATCCAACACCTAATCCATAAATTTGTGTGACACATGATCATAAAACATTCATCATATTTGAACCCATGAAAATACATTGGTTTCATTAATATTTAATCATTGCATAAACTAGGAAAAATAAATTAGTTTAATAAGAATTCCAACATTGCATAACCCATTGAAAAGAAATTGATTTAACAATAATCTCAACAATTCATCATAGAATAAACCTTAAAAAACGAACGGGTTTTATAAACATCTCATCAGCATAATAAATAACCATCTAGAGGATAAATAAGTATGTTACCCTTGGATAATATCCCAATAAAATCTTAATTAACATTAAATTATTTAATCTTAGATAAAAAATTATTTTCTAAAGATCACATAGAACATTTATTGAGGAAATATCAATTCCATTTTGAAATCACTTCCCTACAATCTAAAAATTTCCCAAATATTAAAGAAAATATTTTCTTTAAAATTCACCATTTAAATTTTTAAGGAAATTTTTAAATAATTGATATGTATTGATGTAATAAAATATTTTTTATGTTATAATCATTAAAAAAAATTATTTCAAATTTTTTATAAAAAGTCAAAAGATACTTGTTTCGAAAATGAAAAGAAGAATCATTTAAAACTAGTTTAAAAATATTAAAACATGGTTAAAAATTTCATTAAAATTTATTGGATAAGAGTGAAAACATTATTTAAACCATTTTTCTAAAAAATATATATGGAAGGAAAATTTACCTTGGTGAAGGAGATAAAAAATACAATTTTTCTATGAAACATTATTTTGGAATATTTAGTACATAAAAAAGAATAAATTTTATTCAAAAATTTTATTCTAAAAAAAATATTGAAATACATGATTATCATGAGAGGTATATCATAATTATTTATCATGAGAAACTTAATCGTAAACAACCTTGATAAATAATGAGATTGTAAAATAAATTTCTTACCACTTTGGTAAAATTTAAAGCATAATACACAAGAATGAAAGGGGCATAAAAACTTGTGTCTGAAAGAAGGACAGTTGACACAACACTATCCTACCAATTTTGTAAACTTTTAACCATAAACCCCATGAATGAATAATAATAGAATGAATATATATATAACCATAAATTTAATAATTATAATCATATAATACATTCAAATTTACTATATACCCCACACAAAATAAAAGAGTGATGAACATGTCATGTATCTCAATGATAAAAAAGGAAATGAAATTCCCTAAACATCTGTCTTGACTCTCATTATACTCATTAAAACCTCTAGTATAATAAATATAAGTTTATTATAAATATTTTAAAGAAAAATATGATAATATCTAATACCATATATAATTTTATTTTGACTTCATATTATCCTCTTATTAACAATTATCTGATAAGGTTTCACTTCGGGTAATATCTGCTTTGTTCTTCTTACAAAGTTTGACTAATTATCCATGATATTCTAAATTAGACCATGATTTTATTACTTACATAATAAAAAACAGTATACACATATAATATATATTCGTTATATGTTTATTTATAGTAATCTATAGAATATATAAAAATGAAATTGAATACAACGTTCATTGATATAGCAGGTTATTTGAACGTATAAATGTTTTTTCCATTTTGTTATCGTATTGAAATAAAGTAAGTCAATTAAATATATTTATATATGTATATAATATCATTAGATTAGAATTTTTATTTTATATATATCATATATTTTCACAAAAACCATCATTAACACATTCTATGTAATGTCTAAACGAATCACATCACTTTGAGTATGTGGTAGTCCACACATCCCCAAACGAAATTATTGTATTTACATGAGATAGAAAATATAAAGGTACGTGTTATAAAATAATAATTTTATAATAATGAAATAATATATATAATATATAAATATCTTTTCTATCATAATTTCTGGCCATGAATGTTGGTAAAGTAAAAATGAACAATCATCATTTTTTGAGGTGGTAGTTCATCGTATACATAAATAGTCTTTTCATTACCCAATTGATAGAAGTGTATGTGTAAATTTAGTATGAAATGTTATCATAAAAAAATATCATTATACAAATGATACTTTTTTATAACAATAGAATAATAAGGATTGTGGGGCTAGAGAATGGAAATAAAACTAAAGAGCTTTTGGAAATATGTTACATCATTTTTGGGTAACTCCTTTTGGTTTTCACCAAAGGGGTTCCTTGGATGGATTTATACTGAAGGTGTGGATTCTAGGATTAATTTAGGTACTTTTAGAAGATATTTTTAAAGATATTGATCTAGCCAATGTTTCTTGAGATGTGTGACCCATTGGGAAGAGAGGAGGCCTTTTATAGTGGAGAAGGATTGACACTCTTGTAAATAATAGAATGTATACATTAATTGAAGGCCTCCTTTACCTAATGTGACAAAAAATGGTAAAATAATGGTTTAAAGGGTAATAATGATCTATAAAATCCTCTACCACACAAAAATAAGTTTATTTTTATAATTTGGTTTGTTAACCTCAATCTTTCTCCAAGTTTATCATTTTAGTTTTTATTAAAGAATATGGTTTTCTAACCTATATAATTTAACTGTTTGTAATTAATTAAAGTGATATTTTTTAGAAACTATAGATCCAATGAATTATAAATATTATATATAAGTTAAAAGATAAAAATACTATGTTTTTTTGGAAATTAATTTCAAAACAAGTGCATGAAACATGTAAAAAATGCTTCTTTAACATAGATCGTGCTAACTATGTTTATAATAACTATGGGTTAATAGGTTAATTATAAAAGATAAATTGGTACATTAATAAACTTTATTTAATATATATTAAAACATAAAAATAACTTTTCAAAATATAGAATTTTTATTTATTTGAAATAATTTAACAAAACATAATTTATTATAAAATAACATTAACATCAATTTTGACAATATTTATTTATTTTTAATTTAACAACATCAAAAATATAATTGAATAAAAATATAATTATTTAATATATTTTTAATACTATATATTAATTTAAATAAATAATTAAACAAAATAATTAAATCAATTTTATTTCCTTGTAATATTTATAGTTTCATTTATTTTAGTGGATTATTAAATAAATAATCATTGTATTTGAATTTATTAAGAATTTTAAGCAAATAATTCATATATAAAAATTACTGATAAATTATTATGAAAATAATAACCTATTTTTATTTCAAAATTATATTTATGACTGAAATATATGATGTTTTTTACAGATATCAATGTTTTATAAATTTTAAAGGTAAGGAAGGTTCCCTTTTTGACTTTTTTCCTTTTATAACATATCATATAAGAAATATTCATCAAATATTATCCAAATAAACCATAAATTTAGAACCAAGAGGGTATATGGTAGAACTATTGTCATAAAATGGATTTTTTATAGTTATATGGGACATTGTTTTCCTTAATATTAGGGTTCAATCACTTGTTAAGTTTAATTTTAACTTAATCCTCGTAATTAATTTTAATCACTTTCACTATTATACTTATCAAAAAAATATGTCGGTCTTATTATAATACATATATTATATGGATAAAAACCATGTATGTATATTTTGTAAAATCCAAATCACATAAGTGCGAACATTATGTTTAAGGTTAATCCCATATAGATGGTGAGAAAGCAGGTTTTTAAAGTAAAATCATTCAAATGTTTATTAAGTTTTAATATCCAATTTCAATATAAAAATGATTCCAATGAACTAAATTGGATTAAAATATTTATAATTGATATATTGCGACTTAAAAAAACATAGAATAAAATTTACCTATATAATTTTTTTTTATGAAAATACATTTTTGAATTAAAATTCTCTATTTTCACTATTCATATAAAAAAAGATTCTTAGACAAATACAAAAAAAATCATCGTAAGAAAAATTTGAATTTATGAATTATTAAATTATGGTCATTTTGAAAAATAAAATTTTTAATGTTTTCAAAATTTTATTTAATATAGGCTCTCCATTAAAAGGCGGTAAAATTGAAGCTTGTATATAGCGCAAGCCAAGTTGGTGTTGCGTGTAACAATACCTAAAGATTTTGTTGTGTGTAGTGTGAGATTAAATTGGTGTTTCATATAATTCAAGCCGAAATTAGTTAATTTATATAATAAAATATATTTTGTGTTGTGTTAAATAAATAATATAAAAATATTATACTAATTAAAAAAATATTTTTCAAAATCACAGGGTGTTACATTCTACCACCTTAAAATGAATTTCTTCCACGAAATTTGATTGGGTTATTATTGGTTTTGTTACTTTAAATTTTCATTCATATAAACCCAAATTGTAGTAATAGATACTAAAAATTATTTTAAAAAATGAATGTTTGAAATTGAACATTTACACAATGTAGCTTGCAACTAGGTTTCCCTATGGGAGAACATTGGTGGAAATTGAAAGAATTGACATGGATCAGAAATCAAACTATTAGGTCTTGATAGAGAGTAATAGAAAACATGGTTAGGAGAAAGTTAAAAATCACAAATCTATGAACAAAAGTGGATTGAAAATGGTCACTAATGTCAAAAAAATGAGGATATCTTGATAGTATTTTTATTTTCAAGACCCTTTTCCTATGTTATATGAATTTACATGAGAAGATATACTTACTTGATCATAGAAAAATATCAATATTTGTTGTTCCGTGATCAATTTAAAATTAATATATTATTCTAAGAAATCATGGTGAATTTTTTATTTATGAATCACTATTAGATCATATGATCCATAATAAGTGGTCCCATGTACCTTTAGTTATCAAAATAACAAAGTGGTTAGAAGAAGTTATCCACTATGCATAAATCCTCATATGGTGAGATGATTCTTTAATCTCATAAAATTTATGGTAAACATTCCATAAATTTATAACATTATAATCCTTATAAAATAAATGAATTAGAATCCTTAAAAATAAGATCACTAAATCATCTTTCCATTTATCCCTCATATACAATAAGGTACCTCTTGGTTTTCATAATCCCATAAATGCGAATACCTTCATATTTTATTCTCTTGAGACATAGTAATAACCTGAATTACTATAAATCCTTATTTTAAACATGAATTTTTCCTTCTTCCAAATTATATTGGATATATTCCATAAATCCAATAAAGTTTCAAGCCTCATCAAAGACAGCATAACCACTTGTCAGTAAGTCTCTAATTAGTTCCAAGGTCATTAGTACCGTCCACTAAACTTATTCATATCCAACATATCTTTATCCAAACAACATTATATTTATATAATGGCCATATTAAGGGTTATTTTCCCTTATTAAAAATGTTTCCTTACCATTAAATCACTTATATTGTCCCTTAGAAACATTAAACACAATCTTGTAAATCCTTAGAGAAAAACATAAACTAAAAAATTCATTTACATTTCACCATAAATCATGAATCCATATACATAAAAACGTTGATTATTCCACATCCTACATAATTCATAAGAAAGATACCACATCATATTACTTAATACCACTTTCCATTCACATTTCATCTATAGTATCATCATCATCCATAATATAACCTTAACTCATACCACCTTTCTAATTTTTCTTGGGATATTTCAACTTAGAACATATATTTTCATAACATCCATTCATTATAATACTATATAATTTAACCATTGATGATATATTAGGGAGACCAATATTTAAATCTATTTCCTTAGTTAAACACTTAATTTTTTGTATTTATTTTCTTTGTTTCCTACTTTTCCACAATCAAAACTCCTTCTTGTTCCTATAAGACAATCAATTAGGTGGTTCTTTCCACATTCTTGATTCAATATAAACTGAATCTTATTTCACCTATAGTCTCCATTACCCGAACAACAAACGAACTCCATCTTTATCTTATTTTGTGAGTCTGAGAGTTGGTTGAGGTTCATTTTGTTGATCATGTTCCTTGAAAATGGATTAGGTGTGATCCAAAAATACTACACTACAGATATCATTTCATTTCACTTATAATCAGTAGATTATTCATCACATTCATTGTTAATATGGTTACTTCAGGTTTCCTCCATTGAATAAAACCAAAAAACAGTGAGTAAGAAATGACTATCATAGGTAGGAACCACATAATATTGAAAACCACTTATATGATGTCTAAATTATGATATCATTATTAAATTTTGACACATCAGGTTTAACAAAGGTTATTCATATAAAACATCAATTTAAATCCTTCTTGATGGTTCATGAAGTGTTTGTGAATTTCCAGGGCATAACCCCCAGGAGTGTCAAACCAGGTGGAAATCAAGGATTATTGTTGTGTACTATGTTATTTCAAATTAGGAATGACATACCTTGTTGAACTTGTTACTCATAAGTACGTGTATTCCATAACCACATCCACTTTTATTATTCATATTGGTATGTATTTCTGGAAAACCACTTACTCTTTCCTTAACAAAATTCTAGGACATTTTCTAAAACGTTAACACATTATTATACTTATCCTCAGAGACATCCCTATAAATATCCTTCGAAATATACCTAGGGATCTCACTAAGGTTTTCTTAACCTAGTTTATAATGGTTGACTAAAATTTTTCTCTAATAACAATTATAGTGACCCAAAATTTTCATACATTACCATTACATAACATTTTTTAAATACCTAAAACGATATTCAAACATATTCTAGATGACCATACTATTCCAGTGCCTTTGGAAACATGGAAACATAAACACTAGTACATAAGTGAGTTACATTATCTCCTACTAGTATTTTCTTGACTAGAACCCTTCTTATTCACATAAAATATAATACTTATCTTCATAAATAGGGATAAAGTAATCAAAAATGGGTGATCTCATATGCTCCATAAGGGTAAACAAGGGATGCATGTAAGAATAAACATGATCATAGGTTTATGAGATCGTGATCACAACAATAGATGATCATACCATGCATTTCATATTATAATAAACATGGATCATGAAAATAATCTTGTAAGTTAATTAGACATGAATTATAAGGAAATAAAGAATATAAGTAATGAAATCATAACATAGGAATAATATGGGGAATTTTTTCAGACACATAATCATATATAACAGTTTCCATAGTAGAGAGGGAATTTCTACCAAGTCCATCTTAGTATCAGTGTTTTACTCCCCATACCATCTTGGTAGTCATGGTTCACTACCATGTCTATATCAGTAGTGTGAGTTCACCCCATACCATCTTGATAGTCATGGTTCACTCACATGGCCATATTATTAGTTAAGGTTCTTTCCCAATACCATATTAGTATATCTCATGAGATTTAAATCTTTACCCAATGAATTTAAGGGAGATATAATTCCACCCATCTCAAAATAATATCATACATAAATGATCCAAAAAATCATAAAAAATCATAATATAACCCATTAAATTAAATTGTTTAAGAATCATATAATCATATCATAACATGTGAGAAAATATATTGGTTTCATGATCATTTCATAAAAAAATTACACGTAAAAAATAATAGGGTTTCAAAATCATATAACCTGTGAAAGATAAATGGGGTTCATAAACATCATTCCATCAAAACATAAACCATTGAGAGAAAGAATATAAATCAAAATATTAAATAATTTCCATAAAATGAATTATTAACAACAAAATATTTCATCTTAAATGGGAATTGATTTTGAAAAATATTTTAAAAAACTTTCTTGAGGAAAATATCATTTTTGTATTGAAAAATAAATTTTCCAAAAATTATAAATTTTTGAAATATTTTTTTTTAAAATAGATTTGAAAACATATAAAGACGTCATTGAATACCGTAAAAAATATTTTTCATTCATATTTACTATAAAATGTTTATCAAAGATAATTTGAAAACATTTTTTTAAAACTATTACAAAAACATGGTTTTTAAAATAAACAAACTTCTGAATGAACAGTGAAATGTGTTCATATTTTTCATTAAAACATTTTCTTAATTATCTTAAGAACCAAAGAGTCGGAAAAAGGTAATTATAAATTGATATATCATTAATAAACATATTATAGGATATATCATTATTATTTTTAGATAAGAATAATAATATTTCAGTAATGGAATCATAATCATAAAAAAACCTTATTGATGATGATATTATTTTAATAAACTCTTACTATAGGGTAACATGGGATCATACCCTCCAAGTAATAAAATAAAATGACTTTAAGCATAAAAGATATTGAAAATAATTATAGTCCTGATATATAAATTTCAAATATACCTTTAAAAATAATGTAGGTGCATAAAAATTATGCCTCAATGAAATAACATTGAGAAAAAACTATCTTACTGATTTGGAAACTTTTTAGACATAAAAACCACGAAAGAAAGATCATAGAATGGATATGTAAATACCCATATATTTAATAATAATCATCATATAATACATTCATTGTATGTATATAAACCACACAAAACAAAAGAGTGGTGAACATGTCATGTATCTCATAGATATAAAATGGGAGATAAAATTCTCTTACCTTTTGTCTTAACCCTCATCGTACTCATTACAACCTACTATATAATAAATATAAGTTTATTATAAATATTTTAAGGAGAAATATTCTTATATATAATTACATATATGATTTTATTATGACTTTATATTACCTTTTTATTAATAATTTTATGTTAATCCTTCACTTTGGGTAATATCATCTTTGTTCTTCAAACATGTTTTGACTTATTATTCGTGATCAACTTAATTACATAATGATTTACTTACTTATAGAATGTAAAAAATTATATAAATATTACATATATTCATTATAAATTTAATTACAATAATCTATAAAATATAGAAAGATGAAATGGAATACAATGTTCAGGGAGATTGTAGGTCATATGTACGCTTGAATGTTATTTTTGTTTTGTTATCGTAATTAAATAAAGTAAGTAATTTAAATATATGTTTATGTTTATATAATATCAATAAATATTTAATTATTATATTATATATATCATTTATGTCCCCTAAATCCTTTCTTAACACACTCCATGTAAAATGTGAACAAATCATGTCGATTTGAGGAGGCGAAAGTACAAACTTCCCCAAAAGAAATTATCATTTTTAAGTTTTAATCCTTTGTTAATTTTAATTTTACCTTAATCACTATAATTAATCTGAAACACTTTCACTAATATTTTTAGTAAAAAAATTATGTTTATCTAATAATAAAATAAATATTATATTGATTATAACTATTTATATCCAAATATCAAAATTCAAATCACCAATTTTGGAAAATTAGGTTTAACACTAATCTCACTAACAAGGCACAAAATCCAGTTTTTAATATAGAAACATTCAAAAGTTAAATATGTCTTTATACAAAACATACATATATAAATGATTCCATTGAACTAAATTTGATTAATATATTTTTAATTGAATTATTGTTAATTTAAAAAAACATAAAATATAATTAAAATATATAAATAAATTAGATTAAAAATATGTTTTGAATTAAAATTTAGTATTTTTCGCAAATCATCCAAAAATGATGTTTCTCAGAAAAATCCAAACAATTAACCCTAATGTAATTTTGAAATTTTGAATTAAAAAATGATGTTTTTTTGCAAATAAAAATTGTAATTTTTTTAACATTGGGATTAAAATAGGTTAGCCCTTAAAAAAGTAAAACATGATATTTCTTGGAATGCAAGCCAAGTTAGTGATGTGTGTTGTGAAACCTTAATTTATGTCATGTGTTGTTTACGATTATCTAGGTGTTGTGTATAATTCAATACAAACATAGTTATTTTATAAAAATAAACTGTGTTCAGTGTTTATTGAAATGAAAAATATCAACAAGTTCAAATTAATTCAAAAATTATATTTCAAAAATTCTCTGGGTGTTCCAATTAGTTTTAAAATGAGTGAGTATAGCACAACCAAACCGATTTTTTTAAAAAATATATTTTTTAAACATAAAAGTGGATTTAATTTTATTTAATAATTTTAAAACATATTAGATGAATGAAAAAAAATAATTAATAGAGAGTATATAAATTTCATTAAAATAATCCCCTAATTGTGTCTAATTTAATTTATATAGAGAAAAAAACTCAAGCATATAAAAATAATTTTTTTAAAAAAAAATATTTTACATTAAAATTATTTTTAATATTCATTTATAATCAATTGATAGCAACTAAATTTATTTTATTAATGAGTAATATATATAATTTAAATAATTTATTTATTCCTACTCATATCACACAATTTAATAGTTAGGTTTTAATGGTTAGGTTTAAATAATAATATTAATTTTTTATTATGGTTCACAAAAACTCAGTGTAGCTTGTAATAAAATCTATCAAAGAAATTAAATTTATTTCAAAAAAATGTATCACAAAATATTTATATGTTACAAAATATATTTTCAAAACTTCCCCAAATTTTAGTTAGCTTTATGAACATTAATATAGAATCCTAGGATCATTGAAATTATTGACTTTGAAAATTTTAGGTAATTTTATTTAAGTCTCAATCCAATATACAAATTCTCATATTTCTCCATCTATTCGCATTAAAAAGCTGTCATCCACCAAAAAATTCTATAACACTTCCCTTTCTGATTCACTTTATTTGACCATATTTATATAGTGATACTATGTAAACTATTTATGATGATATTTTGAGAGTATTTCTTTTTAAACTTTGTTTGGTGATCATAATGTTTCTCTATTGGGTAAAAGATCATAGAATCATTCATTCGATGAAATCACATTTCTTTGTCTGATCTCATCTCTTTGATGACCCCTCAGATGATTGTCTAGTCAAACTTCTATAAAATTTCATCTAATATAAATGGATTTGAATGTTTCATACAAACACATTCTTCCCACATTCTGATCATATTTTTAAGATTATATCTAATTGAAAAACTAATCATGTTAACTTATGAAAAACCTTATTCTCTCTAGTATAACTTTGTACATGTCCATCTACCAACCTTCATAAATTTATTATTCTATTAGAGTTACATAGTAATTTTCCAATCATCTTATTTTTTTTATTATAACATTAGAGATCCACCTTCATTTATAATCATCCCCATAAATTCATAACATTGAAATTTTTACTGTTTACAACTTCATCACATTATAAATTGAACTTCATAAACAATTTCATTGTCTAGAGCTTCATGATTGAACTTCAACTTGAACCGTGAGAAGATTTTATTAATAAGTATGGCATAAACATTGAGTATTTTAAAATCATCATTTTTATTAATAAGAATATTATCCAAAACTTTCTTCCAATAATAAGAAACTCACTTTCACATAAAACACATAACCATTCACACGAAATGTTGAAAAAAATACAACAATATTTATAAAATCAACTCAAAGCATCATCAATTTCCCTAAAAAATATCATCTATCAATAATAGATTTTTTCCATAATGAATATTATATAAAAATAAATATCAATTAAAGATTCCCTAGGTGAAACAATGTTTCTTTGATATGGTTGTTAAATCAATGAATAAAGTTTAACTTCTCACATTTATGACTAAAAATTAATCCACCATAATTATTCAATAGATAAGTGGTCATTTTGATCTCCTATGAATTATCCTTATATATGGTGTGAAAAATTATCCAAAATGTTAATTTTTTACAGGTTTCATTACTTTTTATGGGTTATTAAATTCTCAGTATGATTAGAATCATCCATAGTTAGGTGTTTCACTATTGTTATTAGGTATTACAGAATATTAATAAATTATCCCTAGAAGTCGATTATAAATAAAAATCATTCAAATTTAAATTGGTACTCATGAACATATGAAATAATCATATTAAAAATATACAATTAAGGTTTATAAATACATATTTTTCTATAAAAAACAAAATAACCTTTTCAATTAGTGATGAAACTTCCAAAAAATTTAGGATTAAATCCATTCTACTTAGATTTTGTTTTCTTCACATTTTATCAATGATTTTCATATTTAAAACTTATTCACACATAATATGGGCCCAGGCATGATTTTATATTATTATCCCATAATTAAAAAAGAGATATAAATTCATTATATAAGAAATAAGATCACATACCATATTTAATAAAATCTTTAAATAATGTGTGTCTTCATATTTCAATTTATAATTATTTGGACAATAGAATTTGTTCCCAAACATCAATTTAAATAGTAATAAATTTTTCATAAATTTTCCATCTGTTTTAGTGTATATTATATTTTTTCTTCTATTCATATAAATATAACATTGATTTATATAACTCCTAAGAATATTTATTTTGAAAATCATAATATACATCATGGAATTTTAGTCATCTTTTTTTAAGTTTTGTTTTGATTATTTTTTAACTTTTGATTACCAAAGTTCTTGTGAACAGAATATTCCATATACTTTCCAGAACATGGTGGATATGTATTAATGTTTAATAAGCTGCATCTAATTGCATTCAACATAAATATTTGTGTTAATTTCAGTGTTTTTATAACAAAACATGATAATATTGATGGATTTTGTTACATTAGGGTCTATAAATTTAATTGATCTTCATGGAATTGAATGAGATATAATATTTCAATCATGTTCTTGTCAATCATCTATGTACCATGATTTATTAGTTTTATTTTTCAAGTGTGATTTCTTAGATAATATTATTTTATTAGGATCTCGTTATAAAATATCTACGTCTTTCTACTTTTATTAATTTCTTTTGATTTCCATGAACGATAATATTTTGGTGTGGAATCTAATTTTTTTTAATTATGAGTTTAAATAAAGTCAAATGTCGGGCTTTTTTTATTGGTTAAACTACTACAATCAGTGCTTAAGGATAAAGATATATTTTTTTGATGTCTTGTTGAAGAAATCCTTGAAGCTTACATTATAAATTTTGATGGCTTGAGTCAAAAAAGTTCTTTTTTAGAGCTTGTATATGTTTCTTCAAGAATCCAAACCGCCTAACTCTTTTGGTATAAAAGTGAACAATTCATTGATTAGATTTTTTTTGTAATCATATCTTTTATAACAATATTAATAATGAAAACTAATACTATGTTTTTTTTCATATACATTTTATTACAATTATATTTTTTTGGTTTCATCAGTTTTGTTATATGACTTTTAATTACCTTATACCTGCTATGTGAATTTACATTATATAATATGATTGTTTATAAATTATAAATTCAAGAAAACATAAATTTTAATGTGTCTGGAAATTTGAATTTGGATTTTTGAATTCAATTCAACCACCTTTAATGTAAAAACCCAGAAATTCAATATAGTTTTTTTAATTATTTGGGATTATATTGAGGTTGTGAAATCTGACGGCACGTGATTCTGAGGCCCAGAGTGCTCGGAATGATCCATTAAAATTTCGTTAAACATTAATTAGTGTGTGTGAGTAGTTTTCCTGATAAAGTGGAATAACACTTAAACATGTTCCTGGATCATAAATCTGATGGCAACGTCGCGTTATGTATAGAGGGTATATCCTTTGCGCGACTCAATTCTAGTTGACGCAGGCCTCTGGTGATAAAATCTGAAAATGGAATAACCATAAATAAAATAATTAAATAATGTTATTTTATTTTTCAAATGATTATAACTCACGAACGGTGACTCTGATTAAAAATCTGAGGCCACCACTTAGCTCGTGAAGGTATGCTTTATCTAGGTGGATACTAACATTAGCCGACATGGTCCAACTATGGAAGTTATTTTTGGGCCACAAATAAAATAATTATGTATCAATTATTTTATTGTTAAAATACATAACTTCTAAACTATAACTTGGATTGAAAATCCAAGAGTACCGTTGAGTTTGTTCAGACATGTTCCCCATAGGTGGAGCCTAACCTTGGCCAGCGCGGGTCTAGGGTGAATGTTAATAATTTATTGATATTTTTTTAAGATACAATGAGTAAACGGGTGAGCGGCGTTTTCTAACTTTTGAACCGGTGCTCGGATTAAAAATACGAGGGAACCATTGAATCCACAGAACCAGGATTCTCTTCTGGAAGGCTTTACATCCATTGTAGAAGGATGAGAGAAAAAAGATAGAATTTGGACATTTAAATGAATAATAAAATAACAATGTTATTTTATTTCCATTCTCTATTTTCCTCCAACAGACAAGCGGCGGTGGTGGGACCAATGATGTGTCAAGCCATTAAATAGCTTTACTCCTCAATTATATGTAAATGTACTATTGGAATTATGATGTTTTCTTAATTAATTGACCCCCATTAATTCCACATGCATTACTCACCCTCCCACTCTCCTATTTATATAGAGCTCTAGGAGGGGTGTTGTCATGGCTTCACCAAGTGACAAAGCTCTGGAAATGTACCGCAATGCTAACCACCTGGAGGATGAGGCCGGATTCAGTGAGCAGTGACGAGCGCTACCGAGTCGTGAACTGAAGACAATGACGAAGGAGGTTATGTTGATCCCACATACCCTTGAAGTCAAGAGAGCATGACCTCAGCATGTCTTCTAGAGTTTGAATAGTCCTTTTAGAATGTCCTTCGGTTTGGGGGTGATATGCAGTACTCATACAAAGCTCAGTATTCAAATCCTTCTAGAGTATTTTCCAGAATATTGATGTAAATTGGGGATCTCAATCAGATGCAATTGAAAAAGGTGCACCATGAAGTCTTACAACTTCATTAATATACAGTCTTTCTAGTTTCTCAAGTTTTAAATCCTCTATTACATGATGGAAATGTACTGATTTTGTGAGACTATCAACAATTACCCATATTACATCATTTTTTTAGGTATCCTCGGTAGTCCGGTGATAAAATCCATCGTAATGTTATCCTACTTCCACAAAGGAATAGGTATAGGTTTCATCAATACTTTGGGATGTTGTCTCTCTTCCTTCACTTGTTTACAAACAAGATACCTTGACATGTAGTCAGAAATTTATCACCTCATATTATCCCACAAAAAATATTCCTTCAGATCTCTATACATCATGGTGCTACCCTGGTGTATAGATAAATTCAAGCTATGAGAATCGTCTAATAATTCCCTTTTTTATCTCAGGTATGGATGGGATGCATAACCTCTTCCCAAATTTCAGAACTCTTTCTTCATACACGAATTTAGCCGGTCTCCCATCCTTGAATGTGTTAATTTTCTTGGTAGTTTCTCATCATCAGATTGAGAGATTTTTATCTTCTCTAATAAAGATGGTTTAGCAATCATTTGACAGAGAAAATATTTTAACCCTTCATTAACAATTCCCATATACATGTTTTGTAGAGCCAAAAATATAGGATATCTCTCAATCCTCACTTGATTCAGAAGTCCATGATCCTTCCGACTTAACGCATTTTCCAGCTTATTCGCCTTTCTAGGGTGGTAGTGTATTGAAAAATGTTAATCTCTGAGTAACTAAAGCCATCTCCTTTGCCTCATGTTGAGTTCTTTTTTGTGTGAAAATATATTTCAAACTCTTGTGGTCCGTATAAATCTCACATATTTCTCCATAGAGATAATGTCTCCATATTTTCAGAGAAAAGATTACGGCTAATAACTCAAGATCATTAGTTGGATAATTTTTCTCATGGTTATTTATCTGTATTGAAGCATAATAAATTACTTTTTCATTTTTCATAAGGATGCAACCCAGCCCATTCTTGGATGCATCGCTGTATATCAAAAATCCATCACTTCAGATGGAAGAGTCAAAATTGGTGCATTGACCAATCTTCTTTTCAATTATTTGAAGCATTATATACACTCTTTTGTCAACAAAAACATAACTCCATTACGTGTGAGCTTGGTTTGAGGGTAATCCAATCGGGAAAAGTTATGAATGAAACGCCGATAGTAACCTGCTAAGCCAATAAAACTATGTACGTCAGTTATGTTTGTTGGTGTTGGCCAAACTTGGATTGCCTTTGTCTTCGTAGGATCAACCGGGATTCCATCCGTAGAAACAATATGGACTAGAAAAGAAACTTATTGAAGCCAAAATCTGCACTTGTTATACTTCCCATATAATTTTTTTCTTTTTAGAGTTCTCAAAATAATCCGCAAGTGATTCTCATGGTATTTATTTCTTTTTGAGTATACGAGGATATCCGCGATGAATACCACAAAACAATTATCAAGATATTCTATGAAAACTCTATTCATTAAATACATGAAAATAGAGGGTACATTTGTCAATCCAAAAGGTATCACTATAAACTCGTAATGCCCATACCTGGTCTGAAATGTTGTCTTAGGAATATCTTCCTTCCTCACACACAATTGATGATATCCATATTGAAGCTCAATCTTCAAAAAATATTGAGCTCCATGAATTTGATCAAATAAATCATCAATCCAGGGCATATGATACTTATTATTTATTGCAATAGCATTGATTTCCCTATAATCAATGAAAAACCTCATGGATCCATCTTTCTTCTTTAAAAATATGACAAGAGCTCCCCATGGAGAAACACTTGGTTGAATAAATCCTTTTCCACTCATATCCTCTAGTTGTTTCATTAGCTCAACTAATTCCACAGTGGCCATTCTATAAGGAGTCTTTGATATAGGACTTTCATTAGGAAATAAATCAATAAAGAACTCAACGTCTCGCTCTCAAGGATGTCCAGGTAAATGCACTCTAAATACATTAATATACTCTTGCACTATGTGCATATCTTCAAATTTATGATTTATTTCCTCACCTATAGATATTATTTTAACTTCCTCTCCATGTATTGAATTTACTAGAGCTACTGGGGGTGGTTATAGATAAGAATCAGGTGGCGAAGTTTCTACCCTAAAGATAAGGGATTCTACACCATTTTCAAAAAATGTAACTCCCTTCTTCTTAAAATAAATTTCTGCATCATAATTTTACAACCAATTAATTCTATGAATTATATAAAATTAAGTCATTGGTATGATAATATGCTTAGAAACTAAAGCATGTTTTGATGTCTGGAGGGGGACCAGTCGACATGCCTTTGTTGCAATGATACATCTCCTGGGAGTTTTGACTGACAAATCCTTTATTAAATCAAATTAGACATATCAAATTTTATTGGAAAAATAAGAAGATATAAATGAATGTGTTGATCAAGAGTCAAATAAATTTTTGGCTAAGTTTGGGGAAACTATTAATGTACCTCCCACAACATCATTATGAACTACAACCTCCACGGTTGTAATTTCAAAGGCTCTCCCTTGCTCTCTTGGATTTTTCCGAGGCATGTTTCCTTGGCGCTTAGGACACTCATTTTCATAGTGTCTCATCTCTCTTTAATTATAGCATTGAGTATTATTGAACAGTTTATTCCCCTTGCATTCATCAGATCGATGACCATTTTATCTGCAGTTATAGAAGACTCCCATGCCGTTCAAGCATTTTTAGAGATGATTCTTTCCACAGTTCTCACATAATGGGAATAATTTTGTTCCCTTTCTTTTCTTTGTTGTTTCCCCTTTTCCTTTGTTATCAAAGTACCACTTCTTATCTTGGTTTCCTTTGAAAAGATTTGTTCTAGAAAATTTATTCTTTGTTTTGATGGCCCTTCATAAAATTTTTTCATATGAAGAAAATGATTGAGAATCTGGTTCCTTTCAAAGACTTGGCTTACGACCTTCAAAGAAATGATCAATCTTGTCTACCAAGTAACATACGTAATCTACGACATACATAGCCATCCTTGTAAAATTAGCCTCATAATTTACAACACTGTCTTCCTCCCTTTTCTTTTAGCCAAGGAATTTCCTCTTCATTTAAGTTCATTGCTCACAAGGGAAATATTTTTCTAAGAATATTTCCTTAAAAGTTCTTCATTCTTATAATCTATTTATTCTTCCTTCATGTTATTCTAAATCAAGGACCACTATTAATCAGTGTCTCCCTTGAGACAATATACGTCTAGTAAAACCTTTTCATTTTCATTGTATCTTAATGCCATAAATATATTTTCAAGAGACCTGATCCATTTCTCAGTAACCACTGGGATTGTAGTCCCGCTAAAATATGGTGGCTTCATCCGCATGAAATGTTACACCACAGCTGTGGAATGGTTATTCGTTACAACCTGAGTAAGTTGTCCCAATATGGTAATGATCTGATCTGCTCCTACATTGACTATGTTTAAATGATCAGTAGGAAGATCCTTACCTTTACCACGAGTATTGATTCCCCTTCTTCTGTTAGACACCATTTTTATATAATGGGATATACTAGATTAGTTTATGAATCTCAAATAGAAAAGCTTTAAATATAGATAGAAATTCAATGCATATCTAATCTTATAAACATGGTTTCTCTAAGGAAATGTTTACATTAAACTCCTTCATAATGGGTTGTAAAGAAAATATGAATTATACTAAGCATATCCCCCATGAGTTTCATAACCAATAGTATAGAAAGGCCTATTTTTGTGCACCGGTTCCCGTTCGAGTCTAGCTCAAAGTGGTGTTTTTTAGTTTTACCACTAGAAACATCTATTCCAGAGCCGACTCAACCTTCTCATATCCAGACTGGGATGTATTGCTTAAAATATCTACATAATCTATTTCTTACCAAAATACCAGGACATTATTTTACATTTATACTCTAATACTAACTTAGGGATTTGTTCCCTACTATATATTTCCTACTCTAGTTTCCACGTTTTCTACTAAACTTCCTCTGATACCAACTATAACACCTCGACCCCTCTAGACTGGAGCCGGTGCATTACTTGTGATATTAGAATGGTTAGAATGAATGAAAATCCTGAAGGAAGGATTAGTTTATTATTCTTTAAGAAACTAGATACACAGATGTAACACAAATTACATTGAAATAGGTTATGAAATACAATAAATAATAAAACTAAAAACTACAACCACATGAACTCAATAAATGACCTTGTATTCATCATCTATTGAAGGTAAACAATGAAAGGGGTGAGCTCAAATGCTCAGCAATGGTTAAAAAAAAGGTGGAATGAATACAATAATAAGTTAATTGTAAACAATTTTACATAATTAATATGGCATGGTGAATAAATGACAAACTCACGCCATTAATAAATTGCGAATGAAACTGCATCCATAGATTATTTCATAGTGAAAACCTCATGGATAGTAATAATTGATAATGAATAAAGATAATTCTTATTAATTGGATGTCATGTATCTAGAACATGAAACCATAATACTGTAAAAAAAGTTTAGTTCTGTGGGTAGAAACCCGTATGATTTTTGGAAACAAACTCAAAGGGTTTGTCGCCAACTGATTTGTCTCATTAGACCTACTAATGCATCGAGGGATATAGTGGGCCCCGCCTACTACTGCATGTCCAATGAATTTTTTATACATTTATTCAATAAAATATAAACATGCCTTTTCAATATCCATATAGAGAAGAGTATATAGATTAATCAATATTTCCATAGTTAAAATAACTTTCAAAAAAAAACACAGTTTGTAAAATGGTATACAGTTTAGAGAACAAACATATCCATTATATGAGATTATTGATATTTAAAATAAACATAATTCAAAATGAAAAGTGATCTCAAATGGTCAGTAGGTACACCATATAAGGATTATTTGGTGCGCCATAAAAAGTTAGTCACAACAAAATAGTAGTTGAGACAAAGTTTCTTACCACAATGTAATCGGTCGAATCATATGGCTAGAACATAATAAACCTCAAATGAATCAATTAATAACATGAATATAATAATAATCATTTTATTATATGTCAAATTTAATTAAAAAATACCACATACCAGAAATAAGTGTTGAATAATGAACATCTCATAGAAATGAAAGTGAGATGAGAACCCCCTTACCTTTTGTTCGAGTGTGTTCTTCGTTTGTTTCAATGACCGGAATAATAAAATTTAGATTCATTAATAAAGTATTCCTAAACCTCCTATACAATTAATATATTTATTATAACATTATTAGGATAATTGATGGCCTTTTAATGAGTTTAAGAGGTTCAATTTTAGTGTTTTGGAAGCATTTTCTTCCTTGGTTCTCAAGATTTGTTTACTTGTTTTCATGAATGAATGTTCATTTGAAATGTGGTTAGACATCCAGAATTGTTAATATATATTATTAATGAAATTAAGGATATTTAAATGATCATATATTTATTTTGGGTTATATACCGTGATGATTATTCATTAGTTAAATGTTTATTACAAATATTTGGACTAACTTGGACATTTTGTTAAAAATGAACTTGTTTTGTATTATTTTTTTATATTATGAGTTTCTAAGGATTCCAGAAATTAATGAGATGAAATAGATATATTATTATCTAGTTCTACCATTAAAATGGTTTCATGAACAGTAATGAAGGATAAAGTGAAGAACGAAACTCCGTCATCCACAAAGGTTATAAATTGGAACCTCATGGATGTTGATTTCGTTTATAAAAATAAAAGGGAGGGAGTAAGAATATTGATGATAGTTCTTCCATTAACATGATATAATTCTAGTATATAGATGATACTGGATCTTATCATGGTTATTTTTACATAGGAGGTGAGGATAGAAAAAATAAAATAGATGAACATGAATATAAAAGAAAAGGTGAAAGATCCCTTATGATAATTCGGCAGTCTAACGATGTCGCTTTAAATTTCATAAAATGAAACAATGAGAGAAAAAGTGTATCTCATCATATTAAAATAAATAGGACCTTAATAAGAACACATAAAATAAAACCCCATCACATGATAATGAAAAATCAAATAGATAACATAAAATAAGTGTCAACTAAAAGAAGAGAATGAAGGATTCCCTTACCTTGTAGAGCTACTCCTAGATCTTGAATGACAATACCTTGGGGGCTTAAAAAACATGAGAGGACTCCTAAGGAGGTAATACCACCAGATATTTTAGGATATTGAGTTTGGAATGAAATAAAATTAAGGGCGGTGAGTGGGTATTTATAGTAATTAAGAGAAATTTTTTTATTAATTAAAAGGGACACCTCTTTAGTTGTTTTCGCAAAACCATGGGCTTTCCCATGGTATTTGCCCTTGTTTTAAAAAAACTGGGACACATAATGTCATAAGATACTGTACAAATGTCTACCAGCCCTTTATATTAATAATTACATCATTATGATGTCATTAGAGTACTGAAAACTCAAATCTGTATTTTTACTATTCACGAAAAAATCAAGTATTTTAGAAAAATCCCAAAAATTCTCCCTAACCATTTTTCAACATGTAGAATTCAAAAATGAACTAAATTTTTTGAAAGTAATTTTCTATGCATTTTATGTTTATTTTTTAAATAAAATCAAAGTTATTTCAAAAAATAAAAATTTAAAGTTATAAATAGTTCTGTATTACATTGAAAAATTAATTAACTTCTCAATATCTTATTACCATTAGAAAATAAAATATTACCATCATTTATTATTTATAAGGGTCATATTACTATTCATAAGTGTATGTTACTATTCATCAAAAAAAATCATGTTGGTTCTATCGAACTCCAAACGACTTACTAGTCACAACTCTTGATGATTGTTTTTTGAAATTCCAAACATAGAAGTGGAAAATTTATGTTTAATGGATAGCTTATAACTTTCTCCTATAATGTTTTGTTTCAAGAAAGACTATGTTCTTCATGTAATATGGTCTATCTAATTAATAGAATGTATTTAAGAGAAACATACCATAAAATGTTTGGGGTGTTAAAGATATTCCTTTTTGGTGCTAGTCGCTAACCCCTAGCCTATGGAAGGCAGGCTTGGGGTTGTCACAACGTGGGCCCTGGATGACGGGTCATGAAAAAATGGTATCAAATGAGTCGATTCATCCAAATAACTAGTACTCTGGTATTTTCAATGTGGAAATAGCATTAACTGTTATGAGTATTGTTTTCAGTTTGGGGAATCCAATGTTGGTGTGTTGGCTGATATATCCATACATTGGGGCCCTAAATTTTTATTTTGGACTCAGTGCATGAAAACACTGATTGTGTGTGTTTTGAAATGTTTTTCTTTTTATTTCTTTGAGTCATCTCAATAGGTATAACTTAATGATCATGGAACACTTGTTCCTTATCCGGATGTTTCCACGTAGATACCTAGCTATGATTCTTGATAGAGTACATGATGACAGCCCACTGAGAGATCTTGTGTGGATTAGCATTCTAGTGGTACTATGTGGATCAGAAATAGATGCTACCAGTAGACCTTTTATACCAACTAATCATGTTGTAAGAGTTCCAGTGGAAGAGGCCTCTGAGGTTTCGAGGCGAGACAGATCCTCAGGCAGCTGAGAACTGGCTGGATGCTGTGGATAGAGTTTTCTGCCTAATTGGGACACCAGTAGATCTGATGGGGATCCTAGCTGCTAGTCATTATCAGTACATGATCATGAATATGGTCTGAATGGTGATGAGGCTTCGGTACATAGACCATTTCCCAATATGGTACCTTTGGGTAGTGTACCAGTTATATCCCTTCTCGTTTTTCAGCAGTTACAACCGTCGATACTGGTAGAAGACACTTCTAGGCTTAGTGCCTTACACGTGTTTCAGCATCAGATACCCCTCAGGTTCTGAGGCAAGCCCAACTCACATGCGGCTAAGGAATATATTTAGTAGGTGTCCGAGTTTACATCTATCCATGGCACCATTCGATCATATGGAGGTCTTGGTAGAGAGCCTTTTACATGGATTAGTAAGATGATGACAGGGTTTATATTACCCTGATCTTGTGAATATGTGAATTTTCTATGGACAATCTTGAGAACCGTTCTCAGAGAAGGGGGTCTCTTGCCATAAATAGATACGGGGTGAGTTTTCTTAAGTGATTCTATATCTTTGACAAGACGACATGTCAGTAGGTGAGTATTCATTGGGGCATACCGTCCATCCAAGGTACTCGATGAATACAGTACGGTCAATGCTTCATGGCTCAGTCCTCAGAGCGAGGTGTGTTTAGGGATGTTCGAGCCAACACTATTCCTCTATGCATTCCTACATATGTTAGGGTGATAGAGAGAACCTTTGTGGTTGAATTTTATTTAGCTGAGCGGATACAACCAGTGGATTTTAGCAGTGGGAAACCAAGAAAATGATTCCAGTTTTAGAGACTTGGGCATGTAAAATGTTTAGGGAAGAGGAAGTGATAGGGATAGGTGAATCTGCAGGGCAACAGATGTGGAAGTGGAGCTGGGATAGTAGCATGAGGTGGTATAGATTTCATCATGTTACAACCATGACCCAAATATGGTACCCACCAGGCTCAGGGAGCTGGAGGATAGGGTAAGGGAGTAGCTGCATGCGGTAAAGGAGTCTGACCTAAGGGCTCCATTAATGAATCGAGGTACTGTTTTTGTCCACTAATATATGTCTTATTAATATACATAGGTACCAATCATTCCTTCTTACAAAAAAACTTCTTTAAGACCTATAATTTCCGATTAAACTGATGACTTGAACATTATGTATAGAGAGACTTTTGGGAGTAGACTAGATAATCACGCTTATGCCGATAGTGTGATCTGGCCCTTTAGGTGAGAGTTTCGGTTGGAACCTCTAGGTGGAAACATTTAGACCCTATGATGTTAGTTTGGGTATGGGATGGACATCCATAGTTCGTACTCAGATTCAATATTTTAGGAAAAAGGATGGAGTATATCTACAACGTTAGAACGGGATTTTCCTTGGTCAGAAAAGAAGGAAACCCAGGTATCACATGATAAACTCATGCATATGAGGGTGCAACTGATCACTCTTGAGTTGGCCATCCTTACCCTTGTGGTAGTATGAGTTTTATGTTTTCAGTTTCCAACAGTAGTGGAATAGTGTGGGGAAAAATTTTCCAAATATGTTTCCAAGATTACCTCCCAAATGAGAGTGGGACTATTGATTTGATTGGGTACTACTAGAGATTTGTACCTGACTTCCCCAGGGTAGCAACACCCGTTTTAGCTTTGACGAAGAAGGGGGAGCCATTCCTGTGGACGGAGAAGTGTCAGTAGAGCTTTAAGGAGCTGCGATAGAGACTGATGAGAGACCCCATTTTGATGCTAATAGAAGAGGGAATTGGGTATGTAGTCTATTGCGACGGATCAAGGATCAGACTAGATGGTTTCATGATGCAAGACTGGGTAGTGATTGCTTAAGGCTCACTGCAGTTGGGATAGAACTAACATAACTACGCTACCCATGAAATGGAGTTAGTAGAAGTGGTCTTTGCACTAAATATGAAGCAGCACTACTTGATGGGGGAATGGTTTATTGTTTAATCAGGTCCCAAGAGTCTCAGATATATCTTCCCATAAAAGGAACTAAACCTAAGACATCAACGATGGCTAGAGTTCCTCCAGGACTATGACTTTGAGATATTATATACTCCTGGGAAGGGGAACGTGGTAGGAAAAGCACTTAGTAAGTGGTATTATGTACAATTGTTGAGTGAGGCATCAGAGCAGCTAGTCGCACTGCGGATATCCTTTGTGGATAAATATAGAGCAGCTTACCTCTAGTCTATGACTATCATTCTCCCAATTATTCAGATAGTTCGGGAGGCACAACTTGGGGATGTTTACTGTGAGGCTCGACATGCTCAGATATCCTTATGACAGTCTCCTAAAGTATTTTTTGAAGGTGGGGAGCACGTCTTTATCATTAGAGGATGTACCATGGTACCAGTGATGCTATGGGAGGTGGTGTTGAGGGAGTTCCATACATCCCCTTTTAGAGGTACATCTTGGTGTGAAGAAGATTTTCTAGGACCTCCAGCGTCAGTATTGGTGTCCATGGATGAAGAAGGCACTGGAAAAGTTTGAATCATAATTCCTCACTTGTCAGCAAGTTAAAACTGCGTAGAGTAGGCATGAGTCTTATACCATCTGGAGATGGAGACCCTTGGAGTTCAAGGAGGTAGGCCATGTCTTCCTAGAGGTCTCACCCTGAGGAGGATTATGGAGATTGGCAAGTTTGTAAAGTTATCTTTGAGGTTCATCAGACTATTCCAGATCCTAAGTATAGTAGTAGAGGTGGTGTAACATCTACCTCTTTCCCCACAGATGCACCAGATGAATAATGTTTTCCATTTGTAATGGCTGAGGAGGTACATGCATCATCCATCGCACGTTATTGACTAGGGAAATCTGCACATCGATGATGGGGAGAAATTCACAGAGTTTCCAGTGATGATAGAGGATCAACAATAGAAAGTACTTTAGGGATGTAAAATCCATTTGGTGTGAGTTCTATGCAGCACGGAAACCTCCAAGAGTGTACATGGTAGCGGAAGGCTCAGATTCATGCTCAGTGCCCCCTTTTGTTTGATTTGCCTTTGTTTTAGCTTTCGAGGCTGAAAGACCCAATGGTGGGGAGAATGTGAAGACCCAAAAAAAATTATAATTTTTTTAAAATTATTTGGGATTATTTCCAGGTCACGAAACTTTATGGAACGTGATTCCGAGGCTCGGAGTGCCCGGAATGATCCGTTGAAATGTTGTTAAGATTTAATTAGTGTACATGGGATGTTTTCATGAAAAAGTGTAATATATCTCAAACAGTTTCCTGGATCATAAATCTAAGGGTACTATTGTGTTCAGGATAGTTGTTTTACCCTAGTCGCAACTTAAGTTTAGTCGGCGCAGGCCTTCGCTGAGAAAACATGAAAATGGCATAATTGTAAATAAAATAATTAAATAAAGTTATTTTATTTTTCAAATGATTATAACTCACAAACGGTGAATCAGATTAAAAATATGAGACCACTGATGAGCTCATGAGGGTATTATTTCTCAAAGAAGATAATAACATTGGACAGCACGGGCCAACTATGTAATTTTGTTTTTTTCCATAAATAAAATAATTAAGTAACAATTATTTTATAGTTAAAATCCATAACTTCTAAACTGTTACTTGGATTGAAAACCCAAGTGTATCGTTGAGTTATTTGGGTCATGTTCCCCTTATTCAGAGCCTAACCACGACCGGCGTGGGTCGATGGTAAATTTTGTTAATTTATTGAACCTTTTTAAGGTATGTTATCTAAACGCACAAGCAGTATTTTCTAACTTTTGAATCGGTGCTCGGATTAAAAATATGGGGCCACCGTCGAATCTGCAATGCCATTATTCTCTTAATGTAAGCTTCACTTCGACCACATAATTATGGGAAAAAATTTATATTTTTGACATTTAATAGAATAAAAAAATAAAAAAAATTATTTCCTTTTTTATTTTCCTCCAATGGACAAGTGATGGTGGTGGGACCAATGATGTGTCAAGCCATTAAATGGTTTGACTCCCCAATTCTTTTGTAACTGCACCATTGAAAATAGAAGGTTCCTTAATTAATTGAATCTCCTTAATTCTACTTGTGTTACTCACCCTCCCCTCTCTTATTTATATGGAGCTCAAGAAAGGTTGTTGGAACGGCATCACCAAATGACAAAGCTTTGGAAATGTACTGTGACACTAACCACCTGGAGGATGAATCTATATTCCGCGAGCAGTGACAAGCACCACTGATTCGCGAACCGACGAAAATGATGAATAAGGTTATATCGATCGGAATCAGTGAACATCTTATCCATGTAGGGGGTTTATTTTTTATGTTTTCATTGATGAATTAAATCCTCTCATGATTTCTATCTTCTTAACGCGGAGGGCACATGCCAAACAAACAAGGTCTAGACCCTCCACCGCTTCGTTCTTGATGCGAACAGTCGGGAACAATATCTAACATGATGGGAATGAAAAATAGCAGGTCACAATATGAAGATGGCTGCGCAGGAGAGCCATAGGCACAGATGGGACCAAGAACAGACACTAGAGAATGTCCGGTGACCAGCGGAAGAAACCACTAGCACACCATGTTGGCGACTACTGGTGGTGGCCGAAGGAGACCTGCGGTGACCGGCTGTGAGCAGTGGAAAGGGGCGTTCCGTCGCGCTCCATGGTGGCCAAGGGAGGCTACCCTGAGCCGACTGCATGGGACAAGTGCGGCGCCCGCAGGCGCTGCTGGTGGAAGTAGCCGTGGCCAGCAGACTGTGAAAGGATTGTGCGGTGTGGCCAGCGCCACACCGCATTGGCAGAACCCGGTCAGCCAAACGTTCAACTGGTTAATGCGGTGGGGAAATGCCCCACCTGTTTGGTGAAACGTCCCCTCAACGGTTTGGCTAGTGAGGGAGGTAGTCCGCCTTCTGGTAGACCGATTCAGTGTGGTATGTCAAAGAGGGCCAGACTTGTGGCCCAGTGGGCCAGTGCGGGTGGGCCGAGTCCCACCTGGCGGGCCGGGCCAACCATGGCATGGGCCTAAGAACCAAACCGGGCCACCCTCGATGGGCTGGAACTAGTGAATCGGGCCGATCCCTAGTGGGACAGACTCGAGTAGGGTCAGGTAGACCCCGAGACCCATTGCATCGGGCCCATCTCATCGAGTTGGACCAAGCCCAGACCCAATCGGTAACCAAATTAAGAAACGCCCGCAAATGACGAATCGGGTGTCCGGTTGACACGTTTTCAGTGGCATTGGGACCAATTTTGGTATGCGGTCCCTTTGGCATATTCATGTGGGCCTGACCAATCCTGTCTGGACGGAGGTGTGATCACCCCCCTGTTTCACAGAAATATATGTAACTGATAGACCCGATATCTGATTGACGCGTCATTTGTGGCATAAGGACCCTAGTGACAAGGTAGTCCTTTTAAGATACTCTAAGTGAGTTTTGTCAGGGTTTGATGTGATACTCAGGTTGGATTAGTCTTGAATCCAACCAGATGCTTTTTAAAAAAGTTCCCATATCTCTCAGACCGGGCTTCAGATCGACGCGCAATTTGTCACGTTATAACCCATATGAAATGGAGATCTTTTGAGAAACTTCTTCTTGTAACTTTGTGGAGGTTGAGGTATAGATGATAGAATGAGATAAGATACTCATATAATCAAGTGTACTTAAGGAAGGAATCTCATGGATGGTTTTGACATGAATAATTAATAGAAATCTTATGTGGGTCAGTACCTAGCGATATTGTGTGGGTCAGTTCTCAGTGATCCAATGTGAGTCAAAACATACCGATCCTTTGTGGGTCAGAAGCACCGCCTAACAAAAGTATAATATGATCTATATTTATGAATTATCATTTGTACTTTTGTACTTAAGTTATATACCTGGCATGAGCTTAGTCTTTACCTTTGTGGTACTTTTACCTTCATGGTGTTACCTTTCTGGTACTTTACCTTCATGGTGTTACCTTCATGGTGTTACCCTTGTGTTACCTTTACCTTCATGGTGTTACCTTTGTGGTGTTACCTTCATGGTGTTACCATCATGGTGTTACCCTTGTGTAACTTTTATCTTCGAGGTGTTACCTTCGTGGTGTTACCTTCATGGCATTACCTTTGTGGTACTTTTACCTACGTGGTGTTACCATCATTATATTATTATTGGTGTATACTTCCCTCATGGATCAATTGTGAAAATAGTTTAATGGTTGGGGACTTGTGTTTCTCATGTAACAGATGAGTATATTTTGATATCTTAGGTATATGTATGGGAATATACTTAAGTAGAGTTGATGACTGCTTATTTCTTTTTTATTGAGGTCCTGCTTTGTGGTATTTTCATTGTGGAACTCTGGGAGACCTTAGGGGGTCTCGTGGTCCATACTGAGTATTTTTATACTCACCCCTACATAGGCTTCGCCCGCACCTTGTTGTGTATTGTGCAGATGAAAGGATGCTGGGATGATACTTGAGGGAGCCCAGACCAGGTGGTACACGGAGGATACAGGATGACCTGGAGTGTTGTAGAGACAATGTGTGCCTACCCTTTTGGTAGGATCCTCAGAGGATGATCTTATAGCTATTTTTTATTTTCAGTTGTACTTTTACTTTTCAATTGGGCATGTATTCCAGCCCACTTTACATTCAGTACACTTTTTACCACATCAGTTTACTTCGTGGATGCTTCTTGTTTTGTTATTGGATTGTGTTTTTTATAGGTATAAAGGAAATTCCTTCCCTTTATAAGGATACTCCTTCTGGTGCTACTTAACAACCCATGGCCTATGGAAGGCGAGCTTGGGGTAGTCACGGTGCGGACCACGGGGGATGGTTCATGACATTTATAATATTTCATTTTTTCCCTATTAGGTAAAATACCTAGTATCAGATCTAGTCAACTAATTTTATCATATAAATATTGTAGGAAATTTTTTGTCTCCTCATTTTTACTTTCTGATATTTTTGACAATAATATTCCATATATTAATATATTGAAAAGTGTAGATATTTTATTTATTATACTAGGGATTCCAATTGAAACATTAGATAATTTTAATCTAATACATCATTATATTTTTAATGGTGTTGACTACGAATATCGGTATGCTCAGATAAAGAATTTTTATCAATATTTTAGATTATCATTACTTGATAACGATCCAAAATTGAAAAATAAAGGATATCTAAATTTCATAGATAAATCTTGATAAGAAACATGAATATTAAGATAATTTTATGTTTTAAAACACATTTTTGTAATCAAATAAATTTATATTTCATCATGTTAGGCATTTAATAGAATTTTATAGAAGTTATAGATTACACACTTTGGAATATATAATGTTTTGGAAACTAGAAGAGTTAATACATTAATCCCTCTATCAATAATTTGAATTTATACAAGGTGAATTATTAGAACATGTCACGACCCGCCCTCGGGGTCCGTGCCGTGACTACCCCAAGCCCGCCTTCCATAGGCTAGGGGCTGGCGACTAGCACCAAGGCGTAAATCCCAGTAAAAAGGGAAGGCATTTCCTTTGTAAAGTAAACAAACACCACAGAGTAAACAAGCGGAAAGTAAACACTAAACAAAAGCAGAGTACAACTGAAAGTGCGGAAAAGTAAATGGGCCAGAATACAAACCCAAACTGAAAGTAAAGTACAACTCGAAAAGGGGAAAACAGCAACTGAAAGGTAAAACCGCTACACCGAGCTGCCCACTAGAAATCCCACCTGAAGGGTGGGTACAGATAGCTCCTCTGCTCCACGGGTCCCGCCGTCCGCTCCGTGCACGTCCCGCCCAGTGGTCCACCTCCGAGTACCGTCCCGCTCTGTAAGCCTCAGCTAAGGTCAACGCTGTCCGTCGTCTGCAACCAACACAACGTAGTGCGGGCAAAGCCCGTGCAGGGGTGAGTATACGCTACTCAGTAGGGACCCCGAGACCCCTGAAGGTCTCTCAAATCCACAATGGTTAAACCACGAATAAAAGTAACAATCACGAAGTAACAACTGACACTGCTTAGGTATATGCCCATACATATACCTAAGTCATCAATTTCCGTTCGGCTCCAACACCGAGCCCAAGAACAACCCAATCCACAAAGAAGAGTAAACAGTAAATCCACACAGATTATAAAAAGTTTATTAAATCAACGGATAACCATTACCCAGGTATATGCCCATACATATACCTAAGTTATCAAGCGACCCATCTCAATCATGAGGAAATCACAAAGATCATAGACTCAGCTCAAACCCGGATTTTCATTATCGAAACCGTAAAAGTTGAAGAGCCCCAACTCTGAAGTGTACAGTGGTCCTGTCACGACTCCGAGGTACTACTCACTAATGTAAGACTGCTGAAGTACTCCTCCTGTCGAGTACCGTGGGTCTGCTGCCAACTACCGGGCGCTCCGTCCGCTGAGGGTCTGCTGCCAAATACCGGGCGCTCACCCAGATAGCCTACTGAGGTACTCCTCCTGTCGAGTACCGCGGGTTTGCCGCCAACTACCAGGCGCTCCGTCCGCCGTGGGTCTGCTGCCAACTACTGGGCGCTCCGTCCACTGGGCTAGTCGACTCACTCCAAGTCGAGTCGGTCAAGCAGTCGTCAGGTCTCAGTAATCTACACGGTCTCCGTACTCCGCACGCACGTCTCCGCCGTCGCGGGTCTGTCGCTACAACCAAGCGCACACACTCCGTAGAGTATCGCGGGTCCGCCACTACAACCAAGCGCTCCACCGCCAAGGGTCTGCTGCTACATCCAAGCGCACCACCTCTGTCAAGTACCACGGGTCTGCCGCTACACCCAAGCGCTCCACCGCTCAAGGTAAAAAGAAGATTCAGCTCACACAGGTTCGGTAGCAGTGTTCCACGTAGGATCGCTGAGTGTTGTAGTCGTCGTCGTCGAAACCACACAGGATCTTTGTACTGTCGTCGTCGCAGTCACAGTAGCAGTAGTAGTAGTCGTCACAGTAACAGTCGCAGCCAGCACTAGGGTTCCCGCACACAGTAAGCTCGTTCGGAGGATCCGCTCCACGAGCCGAGAGGCTGATACATCAACTGTCACAAAGACCAGAGTTGATGTATCCAAAAGTTCCGTATCGTCAACAGGAACTCAACGCAACAGACGGTGCGTCAATCGGACGCCCGGTCTGAGAGTTATTGGCATTTTCGTCTCCGGGGCCCGGTTGGTTTTTAAGGCTAAACCAACCCGACCGTACTCCACCTACGTCCAAACCTCGGGCGGAGTATGCCAAAAGATCCGTCTCACTAAGAGGAACACATCGCGACTGACGGCGCGTCAATCGGACGTTCGTAGCTCGAGATATGAGCGTTTCCGCTCCGAAGACCCGGTTGGTTTCGTGAACGAACCAACCCGGCCGAACTCAAAGTAATCCGAAACCTTGAGTGCGATATACCGAAACGACCGTCTCGATCCAAGGATCGCGTTGCCGCAGACGGTTCGTCATTCGGAGGTCCGAGGCTCAAGATATGGCCCAAAAACCGATTCTGGTTCGAAACGGGGGGGTCCGGGTCCGGGCCGACCCGGCCCGACCCCCCCCCCCCCCCCCTGGGGCGGCTGGCGGCGCGCTGGGCACGCAGGCGGCGCGCGGGTGAGACCCCCGCCCTCCCCCGTTTTCCCCCCTGGCGGCGCGGCACGTGCCGCGCCGGTTTTAAAACAAACCGCCCCCTCACATGAGGGGGCCTGCTGGTGCGGAACCGAGGGGGCCGGCTGCCCCCCTCCTTCAAAGAACCGCCCCCCTCTTAAAGAGGGGGGTTTTTATGGGTTGGCTGGGGGATTAATTCCCCCAGTTTTTAAGACATCCGGCCGGCCAGCTGGCCGGCCGGTTTTCTCAAACGGGACCGGAAATTCTGGTCCCCCCCTTCGGCTTCCGACGCCGGCGGCCCGGCCGCCGGTCTTCTCTTCCGCTGCGGCCCGGAACCGGCCGCGGTCTCCTCGTTCTGCCGCGGCCCGGAACCGGCCGCGGTGTTCGTCGTCCGGCGCGGTGCGACGGCACCGCGCCCCTTTCGCCGTACCTTGATTCCTTTCAACGCGGCGCGACGGCGTCGCGTTCTTGAAGATTCTACCTCGGCGTGGCGCGATGGCGCCGCGTAAAATAAAAGTATGATCATCCGCGTGGTGCGACGGCACCACGCCACTTGCTTCCATCCGCAAGAATAAACAAGAATGATGGAGGGGGGTTTCGGCCGTGTTCGTGCGGTCCGACCCCCCTCGCGTTAACAATAACACTTATATAAAATATTCAAAAGCCTCACGTAGACATGCGATCCACGAGCAAGAAATGGAATGAATTAACAATATTCAACAACCCCTACCTCGGGTATAAGGTTCGAAGATTGTGAATGTTCCGCGGAAGACGACGTCGCGGAGGTCGGGCGTCGCGGTAGCCGTTCGTCAAATCCGATGACGAAGGGATGCGTTCGAAGAGACACGTCGTTGGCGAAACTTGTACGCCGACGAAGGTTGTCCGAGGAAGAAGTGGCGTTCTCTTTCGTTGTCACGGGAGACGAAGAAGAGCGGAGCGGCGTTCTTCGTCGGAAATTGAGCGTTCTTCGTCAAGTCTTGAGGAAAGTCAAATAATAAAGAAAACAACGAACTCAAGAACCCCTACCTCGATAGTCGCACGTTGACGTAGTCGTGGAATATCGGTGTCGATTCCTTTGACGTCGGAGGAAGAGTCGTTGTCGATGGCGTTCGTCGCGGAAAACCGTCGCGGAAGAGATGACGCGGAAGAAGTACGTCGCGTCGCGGATACGGCGTCGCGGATGGACCATGTTCTTCGGCGGAGAAGTTCTTCATTGAAGAACGACGTTCTTCGCGTTCTTCGTTGAGTTTGAAGAAGAAGAAGATCTCTCCACCTCTCAAGAAGACAAACAAATAACCCCAAAATAAAATAAGACAACATCTTATTTTATTATCACATAACACATTAGAATTTCAAAAGTTTGAAATTCAAAAGGTTTAACTCCCATAATTAAAAAGGTAACTCAAGCCAATAAATGAGGCGTTAAGGGAGTTGGGAGAATTTGAAAGGTTTAGGGGTTCGTGTGGGACCCACCACACTTAATCCTCCCAAGGGAGGTTAAGTGGGTGTGGGTCCCACTTCCAACCTCCTTTGGTAGGTTTTTAACAAGTTATAATAAAATTTGTTCTATACAAATTTTATTTAACTCAAACTAAAAAACCCCAAAACTAACTTTCAACCCGCAACAAACGCAACTCCAAAAAAGGTCTCTTTAAGCGAAAATCGGCGCTGCGAGTTCATCGGTGCCCTCGGATTTCAATTCCGAGCACCGGATCAAAAGTTAGGAATTTCCCGCTCGTTCGTTCACTGAACGTACCCGAGCCAAACTTCGGAAATTAATTCCGGGCACTCCGGGCCTCGGAATCAGGTGCCGTCTGAAACTGCGCTCTTGTAAAATTCTAAAGAAAATTAAGAAAACATTTTCCTTGAATTTTACGGGTCTTTACATTACTCCCACCTCAGGGCTTTACGTCCCCGTAAGGCTACATCAAAAACTAGGGAAACAAATTAGGGTACTGAGCACGCATCTGAGCCTCCCGCTCCCATGTGCTCTCCTGGAGATTCCCGTGCTGCCATCTGATGTGCACGAGAGGAATCGATCGCCCACGCAGGACCCGCTCCTGTCGATCCTCTATCTCCACCGGGACCTCCGTAAAAGTCGCCCCATCGTCAACGTCAAGCTCCCCATGGTCAATGATGTGTGACAGGTTGTGCACGTATTTCCTCAGCTGGGATACGTGGAAGACGTCGTGCACCCGGTACAACTGAGGTGGTAGAGCCAGGCGATAAGCCACCTCACCAACCTTGCTGAGGACCTGGAAAGGTCCGATGAAGTGCGGAGATAACTTGCCGCCTCGGCCAAATCTCCGAATACCCCATCGAGGTGAGACCCGCAAGAAGACGTGGTCGCCATCCTCGAACTCCAGTGGCCTCCGCCTCCTGTCAGCGTATGACTTCTGCCGGCTCTGAGCTGTCCTCATCCGCTCCTGGATGACCTGGACCTTCTCTGTCGTGGCCTGGATCATCACAGGTCCCACAAGAGCTGCAAGATTTCTTCTTTGCCGAAAAGAGAAATCTGGTCTCATCCCCTGGATGAACCACATTCTTTGCCTAAAACAGTCAATCCTAACATGGATGATACTAATCCATACCAAGGATGACGTCGTAAGGCCTCGACGCTACTACTAAGAGATTCAACCGTTACTCTCGCCTCCAAGGGTTGAGTCACACTGTCGGCATCAGTGTGTGGTAACTGGGTCTCCTCCAGTAGATGTCTCACAAGTGAGGGTCAAGTCAACAGCCAAAACTGGAACCTCTTAGTAACATCACGAAAGAGGACAGGAACGAAATTATCACAAAGGTATGCGTCTTTTATTATTGCAGCTCATAATACAAGACGCTACACAAAAGCAACAAGGAACCAGAAGTACAAAGGATGTTATCCACTAGTTCTGTTCCTGTCCATCGGCTCCCAGAGCTCCATGATCGAAGGCCTCGGCTGCCTGAAGCTGAGCTCTCCCCTGCGGTCTGGGTGGACCTCCTGGTGGTGGTGGTGGAAGAGCCTCAAAGCGTCGCCCACCACCGGCTGCTCGTCCAGCTCCTCTGCCTCGTCCGCCTCCTCCCTGCGGACCGCCACGGTCGAACCTTTGCCTCTGTCTGGGAGGTTCTTCACTTAACTGCTGATCATCAGCATGGCGGGTCGGACAGTCACGAGCCATGTGACCAATCCCGCCACAGGAGTAACACTGCCCACTCTCGGCACGCCTGGCTCTGACTCCACCCCGGCTTCCCCGTACAACTGAGCCTGAGTCGTGCAGTCGGCAACCGGTAGGTCTGGTCTGCCTGGAACCCTGAGTCATCCGTCGGCTACCTGCTGCAGATGACTCTTCCACGTGCCGCCCTGCGGTGAGTTGCTGTGCTGGTGTAGACTCAGCAAGGAAACTCTCGATCAGAAGTGCCCGCTCCAGTACTCCTGTCTGAGTTGGTATGCTGAGGGAGATCAGTGATGCCCTGATCTCGTGTCTCAAACCCTGCTTGAAGGTCCGGGCCCGGAAGAAGGGGTCCCGTACCATGTCTGTCGAGTACCGAGAAAGGTCGGTGAACCTCCCCGCGTACTGAGCGACCGTCATGCTGCCCTGCCGCAGCTGTAGAAGCTCCTGGATACGCACCGCACGAAGGGTGGCTGGGACGAACTCCGAGCGGAAGATGCTCTCAAAGTCCGTCCAAAGTAGAGATGTCTCATCGTGCACCTAGAGCATCAAGCTCCACCATCGTCCTGCTGCTGCGTGTAGTAGGCTTGCAGCGAGGATCACCATGAGGTCTGCTGGTGTCCTCACTAGCCTAAACACTCGAACCACTGCCTCCAGCCAGTCCTCTGCTGCCTGGGGATCCGTCTCCCCGCGAAACCTGGGCGGTCGCTGGCGCTGAAACTCATGCAGTGCGCTGAGGCGACGTGCATCGTCAGCGGCTGCTGCTGGAAGCATCGGGGGCTCGGCGGGTAGAGCTACCGCCGGTGCCACTGCTGACAAAGGGCCCTGCACCGAGGCCTCATCGCTCGGTGGGCTGTCGTCACGCTCGACTCTCGGAACCCTAGCTGGCTGCCATCGTGGGGCCATCCTGAAAGGAAACAGGTGCGCCACGGTCAAACAGTATACCTGGTGAGCTGACACAAAGAAATCACAAAGAAAACTTTGAAACACACACGCAATCAATGTTTTCGTGCATTAAGTCGGAAATCAGAAGTCAGGGTCCTGGTGTACGGATACGTCGGCCGCCGCACCAACACTGGACTCCCTGAACTGATAACCACACTCAATATGCTAAACATTATTGCTTCACATAGAAAATATCAGAGTTCGCGGTAGAACCGAACTCCTCTGATACCAATTTGTCACGACCCGCCCTCGGGGTCCGTGCCGTGACTACCCCAAGCCCGCCTTCCATAGGCCAGGGGCTGGCGACTAGCACCAAGGCGTAAATCCCAGTAAAAAGGGAAGGCATTGCCTTTGTAAAGTAAACAAACACCACAGAGTAAACAAGCGGAAAGTAAACACTAAACAAAAGCAGAGTACAACTGAAAGTGCGGAAAAGTAAATGGGCCAGAATACAAACCCAAACTGAAAGTAAAGTACAACTCGAAAAGGGGAAAACAGCAACTGAAAGGTAAAACCGCTACACCGAGCTGCCCACTAGAAATCTCACCTGAAGGGTGGGTACAGATAGCTCCTCTGCTCTACGGGTCCCGCCGTCCGCTCCGTGCACGTCCCGCCCAGTGGTCCACCTCCGGGTACCGTCCCGCTCTGTAAGCCTCAGCTAAGGTCAACGCTGTCCGTCGTCTGCAACCAACACAACGTAGTGTGGGCAAAGCCCGTGCAGGGGTGAGTATACGCTACTCAGTAGGGACCCCGAGACCCCTGAAGGTCTCTCAAATCCACAATGGTTAAACCACGAAGAAAAGTAACAATCACGAAGTAACAACTGACACTGCTTAGGTATATGCCCATACATATACCTAAGTCATCAATTTCCGTTCGGCTCCAACACCGAGCCCAAGAACAACCCAATCCACAAAGAAGAGTAAACAGTAAATCCACACAGATTATAACAAGTTTATGAAATCAACGGATAACCATTACCCAGGTATATGCCCATACATATACCAAAGTTATCAAACGACCCATCTCAATCATGAGGAAATCACAAAGATCATAGACTCAGCTCAAACCAGGATTTTCATTATCGAAACCGTAAAAGTTGAAGAGCCCCAACTCTGAAGTGTACAGTGGTCCTGTCACGACTCCGAGGTACTGCTCACTAACCTAAGACTGCTGAAGTACTCCTCCTGTCGAGTACCACGGGTCTGCTGCCAACTACCGGGCGCTCCGTCCGCTGAGGGTCTGCTGCCAAATACCGGGCACTCACCCAGATAGCCTACTGAGGTACTCCTCCTGTCGAGTACCACGGGTTTGCCGCCAACTACCAGGCGCTCCGTCCGCCGTGGGTCTGCTGCCAACTACAGGGCGCTCCGTCCACTGGGCTAGTCGACTCACTCCAAGTCGAGTCGGTCAAGCAGTCGTCAGGTCTCAGTCATCTACACGGTCTCCGTACTCCGCACGCACGTCTCCACCGTCGTGGGTCTATCGCTACAACCAAGCGCACACACTCCGTAGAGTATCGCGGGTCCGCCGCTACAACCAAGCGCTCCACCGCCAAGGGTCTGCTGCTGCATCCAAGCGCACCACCTCTGTCAAGTACCACGGGTCCGCCGCTACACCCAAGCGCTCCACCGCTCAAGGTAAAAAGAAGATTCAGCTCACACAGGTTCGGTAGCACTGTTCCACGTAGGATCGCTGAGTGCTGTAGTCGTCGTCGTCGAAACCACACAGGATCTTTGTACTGTCGTCGTCGCAGTCACAGTAGCAGTAGTAGTAGTCGTCACAGTAACAGTCGCAGCCAGCACTAGGGTTCCCGCACACAGTAAGCTCGTTCGGAGGATCCGCTCCACGAGCCGAGAGGCTGATACATCAACTGTCACAAAGACCAGAGTTGATGTATCCAAAAGTTCCGTATCGTCAACAGGAACTCAACGCAACAGACGGCGCGTCAATCGGACGCCCGGTCTGAGAGTTATTGGCATTTTCGTCTCCGGGGCCCGGTTGGTTTTTAAGGCTAAACCAACCCGACCGTACTCCACCTGCGTCCAAACCTCGGGCGGAGTATGCCAAAAGATCCGTCTCACTAAGAGGAACACATCGCGACTGACGGCGCGTCAATCGGACGTTCGTAGCTCGAGATATGAGCGTTTCCGCTCCGAAGACCCGGTTGGTTTCGTGAACGAACCAACCCGGCCAAACTCAAAGTAATCTGAAACCTTGAGTGCGATATACCGAAACGACCGTCTCGATCCAAGGATCGCGTTGCCGCAGACGGTTTGTCATTCGGAGGTCCGAGGCTCAAGATATGGCCCAAAAACCGATTCTGGTTCGAAACGGGGGGGTCCGGGTCCGGGCCGACCCGGCCCGACCCCCCCCCCCCCTGGGGCGGCGCGGCGGCCGGCGGCGGCGCGCTGAGGCGGCGCGGCGGCGCGCGGAGGCGGCGTGGCGGCGCGCGGAGGCGGCGCGCTGGGCACGCAGGCGGCGCGCGGGTGAGACCCCTGCCCTCCCCCGTTTTCCCCCCTGGCGGCGCGGCACGCGCCGCGCCGGTTTTAAAACAAACCGCCCCCTCACATGAGGGGGCCTGCTGGTGCGGAACCGAGGGGGCCGACTGCCCCCCTGCTTCAAAGAACCGCCCCCCTCTTAAAGAGGGGGGTTTTTATGGGTTGGCCGGGGGATTAATTCCCCCGGTTTTTAAGACATCCGGCCGGCCAGCTGGCCGGCCGGTTTTCTCAAACGGGACCGGAAATTCCGGTCCCCCCCTTCGGCTTCCGACGCCGGCGGCCCGGCCGCCGGTCTTCTCTTCCGCCGCGGCCCGGAACCGGCCGCGGTCTCCTCGTTCCCCCGCGGCCCGGAACCGGCCGCGGTGTTCGTCGTCCGGCGCGGTGCGACGACACCGCGCCCCTTTCGCCGTACCTTGATTCCTTTCAACGCGGCGCGACGGCGTCGCGTTCTTGAAGATTCTACCTCGGCGTGGTGCGATGGCGCCGCGTAAAATAAAAGTACGATCATCCGCGTGGTGCGACGGCACCACGCCACTTGCTTCCATCCGCAAGAATAAACAAGAACGATGGAGGGGGGTTTCGGCCGTGTTCGTGCGGTCCGGCCCCCCTCGCGTTAACAATAACACTTATATAAAATATTCAAAAGCCTCACGTAGACATGCGATCCATGAGCAAGAAATGGAATGAATTAACAATATTCAACAACCCCTACCTCGGTTATAAGGTTCGAAGATTGTGAACGTTCCGCGGAAGATGACGTCGCGGAGGTCGGGCGTCGCGGTAGCCGTTCGTCAAATCCGATGACGAAGGGATGCGTTCGAAGAGACACGTCGTTGGCGAAACTTGTACGCCGATGAAGGTTGTCCGAGGAAGAAGTGGCGTTCTCTTTCGTTGTCACGGGAGACGAAGAAGAGCGGAGTGGCGTTCTTCGTCGGAAATTGAGCGTTCTTCGTCAAGTCTTGAGGAAAGTCAAATAATAAAGAAAACAACGAACTCAAGAACCCCTACCTCGATAGTCGCACGTTGACGTAGTCGTGGAATATCGGTGTCGATTCCTTTGACGTCGAAGGAAGAGTCGTTGTCGATGGCGTTCGTCACGGAAAACCGTCGCGGAAGAGATGACGCGGAAGAAGTACGTCGCGTCGCGGATACGGCGTCGCGGATGGACCGTGTTCTTCGGCGGAGAAGTTCTTCGTTGAAGAACGACGTTCTTCGCGTTCTTCGTTGAGTTTGAAGAAGAAGAAGAGCTCTCCACCTCTCAAGAAGACAAAAAAATAACCCCAAAATAAAATAAGACAACATCTTATTTTATTATCACATAACACATTAGAATTTCAAAAGTTTGAAATTCAAAAGGTTTAACTCCCATAATTAAAAAGGTAACTCAAGCCAATAAATGAGGCGTTAAGGGAGTTGGGAGAATTTGAAAGGTTTAGGGGTTCGTGTGGGCCCCACCACACTTAATCCTCCCAAGGGAGGTTAAGTGGGTGTGGGTCCCACTTCCAACCTCCTTTGGTAGGTTTTTAACAAGTTATAATAAAATTTGTTCTATACAAATTTTATTTAACTCAAACTAAAAAAACCCAAAACTAACTTTCAACCCGCAACAAACGCAACTCCCAAAAAGGTCTCTTTAAGCGAAAATCGGCGCTGCGAGTTCATCGGTGCCCTCGGATTTCAATTCCGAGCACCGGATCAAAAGTTAGGAATTTCCCGCTCGTTCGTTCACTGAACGTACCCGATCCAAACTTCGGAAATTAATTCTGGGCACTCCGGGCCTCGGAATCAGGTGCCGTCTGAAACCGCGCTCTTGTAAAATTCTAAAGAAAATTAAGAAAAAAATTTCCTTGAATTTTACGGTTCTTTACAGAACATGTGAACCAATGATTTTATATGGTATTTAATGGGATATATTTCCACTATGAACATAAAATAATGGATGAAAAAATTATGGAGATGATCATAGAAAATATTCTAGAATAATCGAAATTCAAGTATGTTGTTGTTAATAACAATAAGAATTTTACAAAGATTTTTCTATATTATCTTATTATAACTAGAATACAATATTAGAACAATCTGAAAATTAAATTTGAAAAATAAAGGCGGAAAAATGGAGTTTCACTTTCTTCATTTTCAATTACTCTAACATTTGAAATTAATGCTTTAAAGTGTACTACTGAAAAGAAGAAATCTAACCATAATATATATAGTAGTTGTTTAGAAGTCTGTAAAGAAAAACATTAATTGAATTTCATATTAATGAATAATATATATGGAAATAAGGACTTATTAAAATTCCATCAGAAATAAAGAAAATAGAAGGGGAAGGATTCTATGAAAGTTATCTATAATGCTTATAAAAATCGTAGGCACAATAGACTACACTTTCCAAATATTTTAAAGATGTAAATAGAAAAATAGGTTATTTATAAAATAAATTAGAATAATATATTTAGTGATACTAAGGATATATGTAGTTCTAGGGATGATTAATCATAATCTTCTGATAGTAATGGATAAGATAGTGATAATTGCTAGAAAATTATCAGATATTTTACAAAATCACCACGTACTGAATATTACTTCATGGTAAAGTTAACCATTGTATATCTTATGAAGTTATCCTTAGATTATATTCATTGATTATATATCATGAGTATTATTATCTATCATCTAAGAATATTTATATATATGTGACTTTATTGGAGAATAAAAATAAAAAAAATTATAAAGACTGGTTTTAAAAAAAAATATTATTAAGGAAAATAATAATACTTCTAAACATACTTCCAAGTAAATTTTTATATCATATTTTATTTCAAATTCTTATGATAAAAACCTAGTTATAAAACCAAATTCAAAAATTAATAGTTTGAGAAATATTTTTTTTAATTTTACATCTATTATAGAGAATTACGATATGATTTTAATAGAATTGACACCCAATAAAACATCTTCCAATTAGGTTTCACTTCTGAAAAATAAAATTTACAGTCTATCACTTTTGTTAAAAAAAATAAACCATTGTATACTAAATTTAATAATATATGTCATTTTAGAAAACATTTTTCCATGAAAAAGGTTAAATCATTCAAAACATATAGGTACTTTATTCCATATAAATAGAAGTTTTAATACATATAAGGGTTTGACTGATATTGGTTCTAAAAGTTATTTTTATAAAATTAATTGGTACCAAAAAATTTCCACTTGTATTTTTGGATAAAATGGTAAATAGAAACATCCAAAATACTTGTTACATAGAAAATGATTATTCATAACACATGATAAGAAATAATTCAAAAAATTAACATGCTAAAAGATAAGGGTGAACATGTTACTTTTGGAGACAATTTGATAAGAATGTTTTTTGGGATTGGTGATGTTTCATTTCATAGTAATAACTTAATTTTTAATATATTATATATTTTAGGTCTAAAGAACAGCCTTATTAACAAAATCCAATTGTTTGAAGATGGTTTCTCTACATGGGTAAAGACAAACATAGAATGATACGTTAAGAAGGGGTTTATATTTTACCAATATATAGGTGTGATAATGTTTATATTATTGACCTATCATGCCTTTTACTGAACTTACCATGTCTTAGTGATGTTGAGGATAATTCTTGGATTATGAATTGGAGGACAGGATACTGAAATATTTGAACATTAGCTAAACATTCTAGTAGAGGATTATTAAAAGAATTTTCTAGAATATAAGTTGAATTCATCTAAAGTCATATCATATTTTTAATAGAAAAACAAATTCCATAGAAGAAAATTTTTATGAAAATTTTGACAAGGTCTTTCCTTTTTAAATGTAAAAATGTACAAATAATGAAATTAAAAAGGTTTGTGGTTTTGAAAAAATATAGCTTTCTATATTATATGTTAAGACTTATCCATCAGAAATTTAATAATATATGCTAGTATAATGGATTTTAACCATTTGGTAGATGAGTAATAACATTCCTTTTTTCCTAGAAACCAAATGTTTCAATATAGTCATCTCAGTGATAATATCAACAAGGATATAGATAAACTAGTTAGAAGAAAAAGTTTATTTTGAAATAAATGTGATAAAAATTCATTCTTATCTCAATTTAAACCTAAAATAGTATATGATTCCTTGAGTGATTAATGATGGATAATAATAATAAAAGAAATGATTGATCAATTTGAAAAAAAATATTTATACTTATGTTGAGAAACTTAAGGATCAACCTATTATATAAGTGAAATGGTTCTTCAGAAATAATTGGGATGATAATGGAATCATTATTCAAAACAAATAAAAATTAATTTATAAGGATTATAATTAGAAATAATCCATGGAATGTAGAGAAATTTTTCACTAATATATAGTCTCTATTCCATATGAATTATATTATACTTCACTTATCATCTAAATTTTACTCTATTTCAAATGTTTGTAAAGAGTTTCTTCTTGAAAATTTATGTTTATGAGGATGCATTTTCTAAAAACCCCTAGTTTTGAAGATATTTATTTTTTGAAACATGTATTTAGATTTACCAAAGAATTATAAAGGATTAAATAAGGACTAAGAACCTGGTATAATTTATTATCTGGATTCTATCTTCAAAAAAATTTCTTAAAGGAATAATATATCCACAAAAATTAGTATGATAATTTTTAATGAAACAATCATTTTAGAAATATAACTTGATGGAATTATTTTTTTTCAACCTAAAAAAACTCTTATATATAGTTTAATAGAACTTATGAACTGAAAATGTAAAATGAGTAAGATGGGTGAAATTAAATATTTTCTTGGATTCCAAATAACTCAAATACCAAAAGTATCTATCTTAACTCAGTATAAATAAATTACATATTTACTTAAACATTTTTCTATAATACCTCTATTATTAGTTCTATAGTAGCTAATTCATGTAAACATATTCTTTTTGAATCTATGAAACTGGATGATGAAAAAATAAATCGAAGATCATAAGTCTACTTTGCCCGAGGGTTAGCTGACTTTACATTAAATGTATTTCATTTTTGGGTGTGAAACATCAATTAATCTAAAATAATCATATTTTATGTTTGTAAAATGTATATTCTATTACCTTAAATAATATTTCAAACTTATATTTATTTTTCTTATAGATCTATGTTTACACTTAAGTATTGTTTATATAAAATATTTGGTGTTTTGGAAATATTTTAGACGATTGATTATAAAACTTGTCCCTTTCTTAGTGAATATTTAGTTTCAGGGTCAAAAAAAAATTAATTTGTTACAATCTCTACTACTAAATCTGATTATAGGGTATTTTGAAGTTATTTTTCTCAATTTTTTTGATGAAACAAGAACTCATAAATTTCAGGATTATTTTTACTAAAACTCTAATTCCTTATGATAGAAAAGGTTATTTTTATTTTTCAAAGAACTTATAAAATCAACAATGAGAAAAATATAGATATATAAGACACTAATTCCTTTGATACAATACACAAAAGAAGATTTTGTTCTCATTTTTATCAAAATTAAAGATCACATTATTAAAAAATTTACTACGAATTAAAATGTTGATATATTTAATGGATTAATAAATTTTGGTACTATTAATGTTAAATAATGATAATTTAAGAAATTTTTTTCATTATGTCATGATATTGAAAAACTTCTCAAGAAAGGGGGTGGACATTCTATAGTGGTAATTGTGAAAACGTTTTATTCAGGTGCTTTATATATTCTAAAATTTCATCAAATATAAGTTATTACATGTAATTTGATCATTTTTCATAATAATTCGTATAAAATTCACTTTCTTTGTTGAAGTTAATAGTAATTAAATTATGTAAGGTATCATTTTCTTTATGTTATTAGTATTACTTGAAGTCACCCATTGATTTGTTTTCTTTTAAATTTGTTGAATTTAATATTATATGTTTTTGTATGACTCTTACATAACTTAATTTAACTTTTACATTTCATTTTCATGTAGTTTTTCATATGAAATATATTTTTGAAAATTAATTTATTATATATAAAATTTCATATGTTCATTTCCTTATATGCATAAATTTTTTTCCTTCATCATTTTCAGATTATTTATTTTTGAGTCACTTCTTATAGATAGGGATATTTTATTTGTTTATTGAGATTAATATTTCCCAATAATCATAGTATAATTTAATAGAATTTATACAATAAAACTTTTAGAACCATATTCATCAAAATAATATCATCAATAGGCCTTGGAAGATATCTTATGGGTGGATATTCCTCTCTTTTAATATATTAATTTGTTTTTTATTGTTATATTTTCTTTATTTTATTCTCTTTTATAATTCATGAATCAAAAAAACATCTTTATAATATATAAAAATAATACTTATGGTGAATAATATTTATACTCAATGGGTAGTTTTTGAAAAATAATCTTTTGGGAGAAAGAATTTTATTCATAGTAATTTATTGAATATCTCTAAATGAAGTAATATTTATGAATGTTTATTGGAATTTTTTCTACTTTACATTTTTTAATTTCACACCTCTTATTATTACATGAATTTTTATAGAACTAATTCGTGTTTTCATTTTAAAATCATAAATGGAGGGTAATTTATGAAGAGTATGTTATATTTTACTTTTCTTTGAGAAATATATGTTTTATTACGGTCAAGGGGGGATTATCTATAGTGAAAAAATTAGTTGAGTTATGAATGTTTTCTATGGGGATATTAGAGAGTAAAATAATGTATGAATGTTTTATATTATTTTCAAAATATGTTTCAAAAAAAATATATTAATTTTCTTAAAAAAATTACTCAAATGTACCTTTCTTGAGATTTTTTTTGTCAATAAGGTGGATATTGGAGAGTCAAATTACTCTTTTATATAATATTTTTTGAAAATAACAACACACTTTATTTAATTTGATCTTACATTGAGTTATTTTTTTATGTTTTTTCTATGTAGTTTATAACAATAGATTACCTAAATTCTAGTGAACTGAACCTTCCATCTAATATCAGAAACTTGATAATAATGAATTAAACATTAATAATACATGATTAATATCATTCAATAGAATAATTTGTGGTAATTTTGATACTATTATATCTAAAACCAAAGATATCAGTGTTTCCAATTACATTGAAATATATAAATTGAACCGAGATTCAAGTAACGGAAGGATCAAGAAACATTTTATCATGTTTTCATGCACCATCTCACTATATCAAGAACCTTAATTGTAATTTATTTCAAATGTCATTTCTTATATATTCTGATTGTGTGAGAATCTCATTGTAAAAGCTCTAATCCTTTCTTCTTGTATTTTTTTCATTCGATCTTCATGAAGAATGTGATTTCGAAAAGGAATATATATCTTTTAAACACTAAATTTTGAAAAATTCTGATGTTGGACTTGATCGTGCCAATCATACTAATCAAAGTGGTGCTCAAATATATAGTTACCTAATTTTTATGTTTTATTGAAGAAGTTTCTAGTGAAAATATATACCTTCTAATGGGATGTGTTTAAGATGTTCATGGTTTGAGATTTTATATCTTTGTTTTGGTCATTGAACCTACTTCTCTTTGAGATAAAAAATAATAATTCAATGATTGTAATTTTTATTTAATAATAACCCTTACCATCATATAAAGATTATTATCTAATATTAATCATTTTATTTCAATATGTATTGTGTTTAAATTTAGATTGTTTTCATTAATCACTTAAGCTCTTTAACATATTATTTTATTATTTTCACTATTTTTATGTATTGTATAAACTCTGATTGTTAAGAAATTATAACTTCTAAATAACTTATACTTTATAGTTATAAAACATTATAGGTTAATTTTTAATTTCAATTCACCCCTACTTTAATTTTATATATGGTTCTTATCTTGAAAAACATAATTCATTCAAATATTTTATACACCATATGTGATGTTAAATAGACTCTACATTCTCCTTTGAATTCAAAATTATATAGCCGCTTAAACTATAAACATTTACTCATTAAATCTCAACCATTGATAAAAAAATGCCTAATAACTAATATAAATTATATATTTTATTTATCTTTTATTAAAACAATACCATCACATAAGCCCAATGAGAACATGTTGAGAGACACCATGTATTTGATGTTACTCCTGAATCTTTTTTGAAACTATTATCTTTTCATTGGTGGTTAGTTCAAGAATTTATAGTATCTTGTACTTCAGAACTTAGGACACAAACTTTAATCTTATTGTAGCATCTTTGTATAATTTTAAAATAATTCATATTCTTATTTAAATATTTGAAACACTATTAATGATATAATAATATCATCTATAAATTTTATCATTACCTGTTGATAGAGTATACAATAAAGAATTAGTACATGATTTCATGTATTAAAAATCACATAATAAATATCTATTTTTATACCCCTCTAGTGGATATATAATACTTTTTAATATAAAATGTGAATAAAAAAATTATTATCTCATATATTATGAAATTTAATCACATACTCTTCAAAATAAAATATAACTACAAAATTTTGGTTAAAAATATCACTCATGTATTATTTGATATATGTTATTATTTTTCTAACTAAGGGAATCCTTTATTATTATTAAGTATAAAGTTGATTTATATCATCACATGTTTAATGAAAAATATTTTGTTTTCCCACTAAAAACTTTCTTAATTTTCAAGTATGAAAATTAATGTTATTTGATCTTAAAAACATAAATATATTGTATTATTTAATAGAAATTTATTTTATAAAATTATATAAAATTTGAATCCAAATTTACATTAGGAAATTTTTCAAAATATTATTAGATTACTTTGTTAATTTTTCATCATTCCTTGTGAAAAACACAAGTATTTATCAACATTATTTAGTCAATTTTTATCTCAATTGAAGATCTCCAATATCATATAGGTGATCTTGATTTGTTAATTTTCATCTTTGTTCACAATCAAATGGGTAATTTATACATTTCCAAAAAAATTGACTCTCTGAAAATAACTTAAAAACATTAATTTTTTTAAAAAATTATATATATTAAATTTTTTATGTAACAATGATGTTATATAAGTGATTATTACGAATTATATAAGTGATATTTAAATTTTTTGTATGATTGATTCCAATGTTTTGGAAAAAAACTTTCTTAAATTAAAAAATCGAATCATGTGAGTGATTAAAAAACATTCATTTTACAGTACCCAATGATTTTAAAATTTATTAAATTATATTTTTTAGATTTTAAAGTGAAAATAATGTGGTTGAAAATAAACATTTTTTTATATTTTTATTTAAGGCTATGAATGAATCAAATATTAGATAAATTTATAGATTCTAAAGGTCTATAATTATTCAAAATGATGAATTATCAGATGGTGGTGGAGGCCCAATAATTTTTGAATTCAAAATCATTAAGAAATTATATTTTTAGGAGAATTATGATAAAGATTCATGGTCTGATGGGATTATGGAAACCATATTAGTCACCTTGTATGAACTAAAATCTTTACATAGGTAGGTTCGTGATTATATAAACCTATATAGTGACCGCATCGTCATTAAACAGATATTTTATTTTGTGATTTTTCTTTATCTCTTCTCACCTTTTTCTTATCATTTCCCTGATGTATCCTATATAAACCCTCTCACTTTTTCACTTTAACCTATATCCAGGATTAGTTTTTTCATCAATTTCATCTTTAAGAAAAAAAATTATTTATATTTTATAATTTTTCTCCTTTCTTAATCATTTTTATGTTGAATTAAAAGATAAATATATGTTAACAAATATTAATTTCAGTAGATTGTGGTAAAAATAATGTGAATGGTTTGGTCTTTACTCATAAAAACTATAATGGGATGTTATAAGTTTAAAACATATTATTAAATGTCTGATCATTAATGGACCACTAATCAAGAATTTCCATGTAATTATTTATGACCAAAATAAGTAGAAATATTCAATGTGAATAAAGGAATATTCATTTCCATATTCCAATTATATTTTATAAATAATGATAAATTTCTTTTTTTATAGGTTTATAAAATTATTTTTGTTTTATATTGTCATTTTGATCATTTGGTGTTTAAATTGAGTAAATTGAAATTGTATAAGATCAATTAAAAGGCACATAGAGATGATATAAAGATTAATTAAAAAGTCATTCATTTGGTGAGTTAATTGTTCAGGTAATTTTTTAATTATTTTGATTCAAACTTCTTTATTTTTTATTTGGATATTATTAGTTATGTGAATTTTTTTTATTTTTTATTTTATTCAAAATTAATCAATTTTTGTTTAAATTTTCTAAACAATATTTTAATGGGTGGTCCTCCATAGAATTTATTTTTTTGTTGATTTTATTTTTAAAATAGTATAAAGTTTTTGTTTAATGTATTTCATTTATGGATTAGTTTTTTAAAATGATAGTAAGGCCTGGTGTGAGATAAAGCGGGAGAGTGGTCATGGATTTGTATCAAGATATCGTTATTTTATTTCTATATGTAAATGTATTAATAAATTTTATTCATTGAGTTTTCTTATGAGTGAAGGGGTGAAAAATATTCTTTCCATTAGTGAGGTACATTTCGGTTATATATTCCATATTTTGTGGTATAAAATTTGATTTATAAGAATGATTTAATGGTTATTTGTATAAGTGATAGATTGTTTTTAGTTAAGAAATATCTTATTTTTTAAAATATATTTATAAACCTTAGGATCTTTATTTTTAATGGATCTAATGATATAAACCTTTTTAAAATTGTATATTTGGATATTTGAGACTATTAATACTTTTAGAAAATTAATGTTATGAAAAGGTGTTTTTGATATATGGTTTTTAGTACCAAACATTTTATAGTATACTTGCTTGGTTAAACGAGCAGTTTATATATATATATCTCTGTGTGTGTGTGTGTTCATATAGTAGTTCTACATTATTAGTGTCATGATTTGGAAACCATGAAAATTAAAATAAAATTATTTCTTTCTATCATGATGTTTATTATATTATATATGAATTTTTGAATTCTATGGGAATATGGTATGATCTCCAATAGTGTTTAGTTACCTTATATTGCATATTATCCTTAAATAATATCATTGATTCTTGGGTTGTGTTTGGGTGATAAATATTCGTGATCCTAATAAAAATAAATATTTTAGTAAATGTATTGGGACTTGATGACTTATTAATTAGAAAACTATATGTTCTGGCTTGATATAAGGACTTTTATATTCGTTCATTGATAATGAGATGTTTTTTCAAGTTGGGATAAGAATTATCTATCCTTTTTTATATGATTTAAGTGTTTTATGCCTTGGTATGGAATGTGATATAACTCTCATTGTTATATATGGTAAGACATGGTGATCTGAGTGGGTTAATTACATTATTTTGATAAGTTGTTTTCATTTGATAAGAGAGAACAAAAAATCAATTATTTCTATATGAGGTTGAATTTTTATATTTTTAATGTTTCGTAGGAGGAAAGTTTTCTATTCATCATGTTATTTATAGTGAAATACTGTATTACTATTTTATTTTATAATGGTTACATGAATTTGAAGGTGTTATTTTTAAAAATCATCCTAATATTGTTGGATTTGGTGATTAAAGTATATTTTATATTTTTTTTTATAATTTCACTATTATATCATCATTGTTCATGGTTTAGACATGACACAAGGTAGGAAGGTGAGATCTACTAGTAATTAGTGATATATCTAATCTTATGAGAATTTATTATGTGTAAATTTTATCTTTTTTCTTATAAGCTCACCGATATAAGTCCATGGTCATGTAAGATTTTATTTTACTAGTGAATGTTGAAGAATCCACTACACATCTATTTGGAGTTTATCCCATCAATGGAATTTGATAAAAATAGAAGGGAGAGTAAAATTATATTATTAATTTTAGGTCTTTTGGTTTTGTTTTATTTTTCTTATTATTTTATTTTTGAGACATGATTAAATAACTTTTATTTATTGTCTTGATTCCACTAAGAAAAATTTTCTTATAATAATATAACTCATTTAATTATTTATATATTTATCCATTTTTAATTGTTAGTTAGGATATTTATATGGTAGATCCATATTTTATTGGTCATTTTATTATAGTGGTTTATTTAGTCATGTAATTAGTTGATTAATTTACTTGGATGACTTAGATGTATTTTTGGAAATTAAATTATTGATTGAAATTATAATTTGGTTTAGGATTAATGAATGTGGGTAAGGACTATTTGGAAGTCCTAAAATTTCTAGTGATTAATAATATTATTCTCTTTTGGTTTATATGGGTACTAATTTTTATCTTCATAATTATTATTATTTTATAATATTATTATAAATTTGGGAATGAGATTAATTGTCACATACCACAAATAATTTCACATGAATCCTCATTTATCATACTCATTCAAGGTTGTTTATGGAATTGATAAAATCATAATAATATTATATTTCTCACCTCTATTTTTACATGGTGCAATTTATAAACGAAGACTATTAGAACTCTTTGGAATATTGATATATGTGGTTCCTTTTATGATAGATTTAATTATTGTGTTAGAGAGTTAAGTCACAATGGATAACTATCAAGAATAAGTTGTTTAAGTTGTCTTAGAGACCATTCCATTATATTTTTTCATATTTTAACCATATATCTTTGTATAATTGTTTTTTGAATAAATTTTACAATTTATATAATGTAAGTCATTATAAATCTCTTTTAGAGTTTTTTATTTATTCATTATTTTATATTTTTTTAATTAAAGGGTAAAACATTTTTGGGTGTTAATATTATTTATAAATGTTTTTATGAAAAATATATGAATGGATAAAATTGTATTTTCATTATAGATTTTTCATGACTCAATTAGTTGAGATTTTAAGGGTATTGTCTTCCAAATTTTTAGTGATAAATCCTCAATTATAGTCACTTTCTTATAGTGTATAGAGAAACCAGTCTAATATTAGTAGAGACTTGTATTGAGACTAATTATATATGTATCAATATAACTACATAATAAATTCTTATAGATTGATTTATTTATAAATCATTCATTTTACTTTTTCAATTATACTTTGAATTTTACATATCCATTCTTAAAAAAATAAACACATAAAATCTAAATATATAATAAGGTTTAGATAATCCAAATAATAATAAATGTTATTCATAAATATATCATATAGAAATTAAATTTACCTTTTTCAATTATAATAATAAAATGATTACATTTGTTTCACATCCCATTCTTTTAGGCCATGTTTAGTGCACTGGAAGAGTTTTTTAGGGAAACGAGTTTAGAAAGGGAATGGGAGATGGAATGGTAATGTGAAGAGAAATGAAATAGGAAAATCATTTTCTCTATGAAATAAAGGTAATGGTGGTTGATAATAATAAAATATAAATATATATTTTTTATCATCCTTAAAACCCCAAACTACAACCTCTGGTCTAACACCTCCAAACACATTCCTTTTTTACAGAAAATGTTTATACGTAATTAATGTGGCAACCATCCATTAAATTATTTATTCAAGATCCATGGTCATATCCCCATTATTATTATCCCCCTTCATTGAGTCTCTATCCATAACCCTATGTCATTTTCATCCATTAAGCATATTATCATCATTTTATCCCATAAATATAAAAACCTCGTCACTACAACCCTTCATTGCATCCATCCTTCATTGTCATATAAATAAATAACCAAAAATATGGTGGTATATTAAATAAATCATTTTTAACATTAAATTGTTTTATGGATAATTGTTTTAGATCATTTTGGAGAATGTTATGAATTTTTGGTTGATTAACGATCAGATATAGGGGTTCTTATACTAAAATATAAAATTATGATATGTTGGGTACCCATTTCTAATCTCGTGAGTACCTATTGGAAAATCTATTGGGTAGTATCCCCATGATTCCCACCAAATGGATAATGGGCCGAAAAGGGTGTTTTAAAGGTGTAGAGTATTGAATATAGGTAGATCTGGTTTGTGATGGCATGTGTTCTATAGTTTATAATGTAAATTTTTTTTTGTTTAATTCACTTTTAGATACAAACCTTCCTCCTTCATGTGACGTAGCCATGATCCCCTACACCCTCCATGATTTTTCCTTCCTTATAAGGGATCCTCTCAAATTTTTTGGTGGCAGATTTAATTCTTATTAAATGTTTTTATCCACTATTGGAATGACTAAATCATTGTCTGGATCAAGCATGGTCTTCTCTCACTACTAAATCCTCTTCCATGTCAAATCTATATTTTGTTGGATTTAATTTTAGGTATTTATATTGTTGTGGATTGAACTTAAATTTAATGTTTCCCTTCCAAATTTAATTTCTCTATTATTAAGGTAGGTGGTCCTTTCCATTCATAAATTTTTATAACATTTTATATTATCATTTTTCTTTTAGGTTTTTCATATTAGATGTTTGATTCTAACCCATATTCTAGGATGTATGAGTTTTCTTTGTGTGGTAGGGAATTCCTCTAGGATATAGAAAATAAATTTTTCACAAATTAGGGACCTGATTTTATAGAAATTTGGTATACCCTTCATAAAAAAATTGAGATCATGGATGGATGTTTGATATTATAATGGGTAGGATGAGTGTTTATTTAACCATTAGTCTTAGAAAGAGTCTTAATTATAGTGTGGTAAATTAAAATATTGATTTTGTTCTAATTAGGATTTATTTAATATGTGACTCCTTAAGTGAGTTGGACTATAGTCTCAACTACTTTTATGATAGAATTTGGTATTATGAGGTAGGTTTCATAGAGGTGGAATTCCCTTATGAGATTTAATGAGCTTTGGTGTAATATAACTAAAGGATTGTTGTGATATTCTAGTTTTAATGTATGAGAAGTGGTTGGTCATTAAGTTTCATTCATTATAATGCATTGATAGATTTTATATTTGTATGTTCTTAAGAGGACGTATGGGTTCAAAAACTACTTAATATTAAATACAGTTCACATTATGATAGATGTATAAAAATTAGAAATCATATCATATATTCCAATGGTGATTAATTTTATAATATCTCATATTAATTCAATACTTACTCATAATTCCATATTACATTCCCAATTATTCAAATGTAATGGTTTGACCTAAGATTTATTCTACCATGTGTTTTATTATTTCCAATATATGGATTGATTTAAGACTTTCTCATGATTATAATGCTAATCATTTATATAAGATATAGGATTTTATATTATATTTATATATAATTAATATAGATGTTCCATGGGTATGTGATGACTCCTATTTTCGACCTTAACTAAATCAGGTAAAATCAGGGTTCATGATCTCTTGGTTAGCACATATTGACCCAAAATTCATATATGTTTGTTATTGGTTTATTATTATTTTGGTATATAAATTCACAAATGTTATCGAAATTATGTTAAGATCCTATTAGTGATGTCCTACTAGTTTTTATAATGATAAATTTATTGTTCCCATTGGGAATGTATAGATTTCACAATCAAGGATCCACGGATAGGGAGGGACCATATGTTAAGTGTATTAGAAGGAAAATTCGGGAATTGATATAAAATTGGTATTGGGATATGTTTTTGGAAAATATTTATATAAATCTTACTTGTATTCTTTTCTTCTTTTGTATTTCAAATTTATGTGATTGATCATATATTGGGATCAATCTTTTAACTAGGGGTGTATAACTATCTTAGGTTCATTTTCTTATTACAATTTATTTTATTTATATGGTTATCATAAAACTATGATTATATATTATATATTTTATCAGTAAATATTTTATGAATATATATTATTTTTTGGATGATATTGAGGGTACAAGATCCAAAATGTATTGTTATTGTTCTCTAGTTAGTCAAAAAAATCCTCAGACCTGAAATTCTAGATGTTATGCTAAAACATAATATTCACATTTCAATCATTGATATTGAAAAACATGATCAATTTTTATCCCATAAAAACATATAACATCAAACTCAATTATTGGATCAATTTCATACCCAATTACCTTTTTTGATTTGAGTTTGGGATAATTAGTACAAACTCTTAAATAACAACTTGGATACAAAACAAATGCAGCATAAAAATATATATCATCTCTAACTTAGTTATTTACATAACATAACCTTCTTTGGTATAACATACTTAAAACCATTCTTTTAATTCTAGGGAAAGGAAACATAAAAGGGTGAACTCAAATTATATTAAGGGAAAACATAATCATTACTAATTGAATTTCATCAATGATCATAATATATGCATATGAGTATGATGACATAATAAAATTTCATGATAATAACATAAGATATTTTATACCCATCAAAACATTGATCATAAAACATGATACATGGAAAAAAGATTTCACAAATGTGAAAATTCATATAATTTAACATTCATGAACTATGCCAAAATAATCATTAATCAAAGGATCCATTATAAACTTAAGAAAAGGTAAATAAAACATGTTGTTAAAATTTTACATCATTTTTATATCACTATTATAAACACTCTTTCAAGTGGAATAACCAACCCAGAAAAGTCAAATAATCTCTAAGGAAGAACTAATAATCAGTTAAATTCATCCTTTTATCCAATGCATTATAGAGAAATATCGGCCTCACCCATCATTATAAGCTATATCGGTCTCACTCGTCATCATAAATAATTTTCAAGTAATGTATCATGAATAATTAATTTATATGTTTACGCTTTTTCAACATAAAAATAACCATTGTTCTCTCATTACATGATTCACCTATGGAAAAGAAATGGGTTCCATGAAGATATATTTGAAACAATAAAAATACATCAACATAAATATTCTGAATGGTGTAATTACAACATACATCTATTATAGAATAATTTAAATCAAGGGTTGTTCATTTTAATGAATATAAATACCATAAAAATAAAATTTAAAAATATATTGATTAAAATACCCTTCCCAGTTTAAAATTAAATTATAAAAACTAAAAATTATAGAATATGAGGATAAATTTTTTCATTGAAGATAACCATATAAACATTTAAATGAAATTAAAGACTATTGATCACTCATGAAAGTAGGAAAATATGCTTATATAGTCATTGTTAAAACTAATATTCCTTTCCCATTATTGGTAAAAATAAAAAATTAACCCATTTAAAAAATGATAAAAAGATTCCATTGAAAATTTAAAACAAAGTTAAACATGGGTAAATATGACCGTAAATAATTATATGAGAACATAAAAAAATTCATGAAATTTTTTTAAATAAAACATGGAAATATTAGAAAAAAAATATTGACCAAAGAAGAAATAAATACTATTTTTATTAAAAACATTTTCCAAATAATTTTATTTACCCAATGGTGGAAAACTGTAATATCTCCAAAAAATTTCATGGATAATGAGAGGAGAAAAATTTTAAATCTATTTATCAAAAAAGTTCTATATAATTTCCTTTAATTTAAATTCATGTATAAATAATCCCAATTAAAATATGGTTGAAACAAACAACCATTACCACTTTGGTAACTTTTGAATCGTAATCCCCAAGAATGAATAACCTCTAATGAAATTTTAAATATCATAACTACATATATATTCATGAAAAAACATGTCAAAGATTCTATATAAAAACTTAATAAAATATGATATGTTCATATCATATCTTATTTCCCAAAGAACACAATTTGATATGGAAAACCCTTACAAATATCATATCATTTAATTGAAAATTAATCAAATGAATAATAATTTGTAACCAATTTAAATCCAAAAAAAAAAGTCATTTGACACTTAATCTTGACATAATATATTCAATTAACATCTGATATAACCGAATTAAAAAAATTGAGTTAAGAACCCCATTATCATTTGATAACATTCAAGTCATATCATCTTAGAAGAAATAATTTGAATTAATAAAACACACTGAAGTATGAATTATCCTTGATATAACATGTTAAAGAGAAATTATATACAATATATAAAAGTAATTGGGTGCATAACATTCAAAAATACCTCAATGAATAGAAATTTATACATAATCCCATACCATGTGTCCAAACATTCATAATATGTATTTTAACAGATGTACAATAAAAATATATCAATTACTTGATTTCGTAAAAACCTTTTATATTTTTAATACGTTATATTCAAACCATTTATTTTAATGAAATATTTAATTTTTTAATTGGTTAAGTCCACTTTGGGTGTTTTGAGGATGTTCTATTCAGAATTTCAAAATTACTTTGGTATGTGGATCGTGGTAAATGAGGTCAATATTCCATCATATATAGAATAATAATAACAGAATAATTACCATTTTTAGACATTAATTTTTTTTAAAAGTAACCATGAAATAAGGTTATGAAAAATGGTTTTTTTACAATCATGGAGATGGTCAGTCATACGCATGAATAAGTAACACTTTCAGTTTTCAAAGAAAATGAAAAAAAAAGAAGGAAATAATAATTTGATATTTAAATAACTATTATTGTATGATAAATATCATATTTTATAATTAAATAAACTTATATATACTGTCTGTGTGATGCGGTGATGCAAAACAAATCACATCACATTATTGAGGTGGTAATCCACACATAGGCAGAAACAACATTAGCATTTTTCAATGGATGTAAAATTACATTAATAGAAGATATGTTATCTTTATAAAATTATAATTATGTCATTAATATCATTTATAAACAATATATCCATAATTATAACCATTCATGAGATGTGTTTGTGTAAAATGAATTACATCGGTTCGTGAGGAAATAGTTCACTATACAAACGAATGGTGGTTTCATTTCCCATTTGATGAATTAGGAGATGGATAAAAGTTATGAATTTAAAATAATAAAATATCATTATATTTAATAAAATTATTTTATTACTTCAATAACGTTTAATAATATTTTAAGTTTGTAATAATAGAAAAAAATGAAAATGCTCAGTTAAGAACTATACCTCTTCATCAAAAAACCTCGTTATGTTTATAACTAAATCCTTCCTTGGATGGGTTTCAGATCAAACAAAGGAAACTATTACATGACTAGTGATTTTTGGATAGAATTTTAATTGGTTTTATGAGCATAAATAACTTTTTTATTAATTTTATAGGATAGGGGGAGTCCTTTTATAAGTGGGGGAGAGGACACACTATTAATTTTTAAAAATATTAAAATATATTAATATATAAATCAAAATATGGCTCCAAAATTAAAAAATTTCTAAATATAATATGATATAGTGTATAAATATATCCATAAAATTGATATTATACAAAAATTTATCTCATTTTAACCCTTATATCTTTAGTTTCACCCCCAGTAAACATGTTTTAACATTAACTATTGTAATAGGTATTTACTCTTTTCACAATTCATCATGCACAAAATTTAAGTTAAAATTATTAGCTAATTTTAATTATTCTTAATGAAAATATTTAATCTATTTTATTAACTTTAATTCATGGAAGTGGTATAACTGAATTTAATAATGAACCCCCAAAATGTGATGAAAAAATATTTTCCAGAAAAAAATGCCTTTTTAAGTATAAAATTATTTTTAAACAAAATTCAATAATAATGTTAATTATAATAGAAATTATTGGATTATTATTAATCAAAATGAACTATTTAATTTTTAAAACTAATATAAATTATAATTTTACTTTATAAATACCTTTAAAAAAGTACATTATTCAATAAAAATTGTATTTTTCAATATTCTTGGAAAAGTAAACCTTTTCGGAAAATTATCAAAAATTCATCCTAGTATAATTTTTACATATTTTTTTTAGTTAAATTGTATAATTTTTTTTAAAATAAAATTTTAAAATTTTCTTGAAATTAAATATAATCTTTTCTCACAAAAATAAATATAAATTATTTTATAAGCATAAAATGCATATTCTTAAAAATTAAGTGATTATTTATTAAGAATTTATCAACGCATTTTAATTTATTTTTTACTTTATATATTTCATAATTAGGTTTCTTCTACTCATTCCCACTGATTTAATGGTTAGGTTATGATATTCATATGTAAATATTAATATTTCATGGTTCATTTAAGCTTGGTATTCTGTGTCGTATATAATATCAAACATAATCATATTTTAAAAATATATGTGGGTTATATTCTCCCCCATCCCCTCAATTTAATAAATTTATTCCTTATAGAATAATCATGATCTTCATAATAAATAGTTATATGATCGAAAATACCTATGTTGAAAACCCCCATCATAAAAATGGATAATAAAACATCCTTTTGAATTGAAGGAAAGGAAAATGCAAAGGACATTTAAAATAACACATAACCTAGTATCCAAATACAATAACATTAGTGGGAAGTTAAAATATATTCATGGAGGGAATAAATAATTTCTAAATGAATACTAATAATTAACAATGATGATGAGAAATTTTTTACTCAAGAGAAATTAAATAACCAAAATACTATAAACTAATGTGGTGTAGAAGGAACACAAATTCATTAGAGTTGAAGGTAATAAGATTATTCTTTTCAAGAGACCTTTATAGTATTTTAGTAATTAATTTATATTCTAGACTAAGAACAAAATGAAATATAATTTATAGACAATTAGAATGTAATACTTTAATAAATTTTAACCATAAGATCATATTTTTCTCCAAACTATGAGTATTCTAGATTAATTCTTTATGTATAGGTAATTAAAATCAAATTCATACATATCACATAATTTAATAAATTATAGAAATATATTCCTCATATTTTCAGATATTAATAAAAATAGAAATGGTTAGTACAAGGTAAGATAATATCCAAAATTTATAAAACCTAATACATTTAACATCAAAATTTCCAAAATAACACCAAATGTTCAACATCAGTAATTACATATATATAGAACACCATATCCCAAAAAAATCAACATTAAATGGTTATCTCATACCATTAAACTTAAATCCTTAAAAATTTATATTATTCATCTGGTATAATCTTTCACATTAAACTATAGGGATACATATAACTCAACCCAATAAAATATCTCCAGATATATCATTATTCACTTTAAAATCTCATCACTTTAATTCTTAAAAGGGTTTTTGAGGACTTTGAACCTAATATCATCTTTAATCATAGAATCCCATGATAGTATCTATAACTCTAAAGTTAATAAGACATGGAACCATCCTAATTACAAAAGTTATCAAAAAACTCATATGATATAATCTACAATATCCCAGAGCCACACTCATAGATCTAGTGCTAAAATATAATTTTTACATTTCTAGTTTTGAAACTAATAAACGTGACCCAATTTTACACCTTCAAATGAGATAATGTCAAACTAAAATATTGGATCACTTGTAAACCCAAGTACCTTTTTGTATTATATTTTTATAATGTTAGGATAGAATCTTAAATAAAAACATTGATATATAAAATAATGGTTCATAAAAATCATCACATCATCTCCAAATATGTTCTTTACATCTAGTAACCATGTTAGGAATAAAATACCTAAACCCTTTATTCACATCCTAGGTAAAAGGAAACCTAAGAAGGGTGGTCTAAAATTTTAATTAAGGGTAAACATAAGAGTTAATAATTGAATTTCATCATGTTGTATAAAAATAACATTACGGTATAATGACATAATAAAAAGGCATGATCATAAAATAAGAGAGTTCTTACCCATAAAAAACTGGATTATAAAATTTGAAACATTTCATAAAGCTTTATCATAACACAATATTCATATAATTCAATAATAATGAGATATGAAAACAATAATTAAGAAAAGGATCCATTAGAACATGAGACAATAATACATTAAAAAAAGGTATCTTGTAACATAATTTTCATATCACTCTTGTAAATGGAAAATCATACCTACTAAATCCAAAAATCTCTTCGGAGAAACATATAATAGGTTAATTGTATCCCTTTACCCAATACATTGGAGATCTATATTAGGATCACCCATCATCATGAGAAATATTTTGATCGCTATTCCTCATCAACAATATCCAAGTACCGTATCATGAACAAAAAATTTATAATATTTCACTTTTTCAATATTACAATAACCCATGTTCTTTCATAGCTTGATTCACCGATAGAAATAAAATTATTTCCATGAAAATTTATTTGAAACAATTATAATACATCTAGATAATGAATAATTATGTTGTAATTTTAACATATCCTAAGTGGATAATAATTAAAATCAAGGGATGTTATCATTGATGGTTAGAAGTTGCATAAAAATATCATTTAGAACATTCATGATAAAGATACCCGTTCCAGGTTATAAAACCCTTTAAAAAAACTATAAAACTCCATAATATTAAATAGAAATTTTATTTGAAAAGAACCATATAGCTTATAATGGAATCTATAAACTATATTAATAGCTCTATGGTAGGAAAATTTATTTATGTCATAATCATTTAAAAAATATTCCTTTAACATTTTCTATAAAAATCCAAAAGTACCTTATTCCAAAATTGACATGATGATTCCATTGAAATATATTTATAAAATATTCAAAATCAGTAAAAATTTCTTTTAAAATCATATAATAATAATAAAAAATTCTAGAAAATAATTTATATAAAACACGGAAATGTAAAAAAATATTCCTCACCAAAGAGTAAATAATGTCAATTTTTTTTAAACATTTCCCAATTATTTTATGTAACAAAGAAAGTAAAATTATATTACTACTTGATAATTTCATGGATTACTAGTGTAGAATAAAATAAAATGGGTTTATTTTAAATGGATCATATAATTTCCATAAATTTAATTTAAAGTATCAATAATTTCGATTAAAATGATATAGAAATATAAATATTTTCCCTCTTTAAAAACTATTGAATCGTTTTCCCCATAAAGGAATAACATTAAATGAAACATAAAATAAAATAATCATAAAGATACTCCTGATACAACATTTAAATAGTTATTTATATATACCTCATAAAATAATATTTTTGTATAACATAACATAAGTCCCAAAAAGACAATTTGATATCATAAACCCTTATAAATATCTTATCGATGAATTGAGAATTAATCAATAGAGATATTATGTATAAAAAATCTAAATCCACAAAAAACATATGTGAATAGAGAATAAATAAAATAATCATTTAAAAAATAATCTTGACATAATATAATCAATTAAGAATTGATATATCCCAATAAAATACGATTAAGTTATGAAACCCCTTACCACTTGGTAACTATCAATTCAAATCCCCTTGGATGAAATAATTTGAATTACAACTTAAAATACAATGAGTTTTTAAGGATTCATGGTATAACATGTAAAAGAGGAATTATATACATAATATTAAATAAATTATGTGCATAACATTAAAATATGTCTCAAATTAGGGAAATTTAGATGACATTACTTACCCCTAAGTCCAGATGTAAGATCCTAGAATTCATAGAGGTATTTCCTTGTTTAAATTTATGATTCAATTCTTTTTGGGCAAATTAAATGTCTCTCAGATGTATGAGGGGCCTTAGGGGTGTTTTGGATGTTCAAAACCCGAAAGGGAGGAAAATAGGGGAAATTTTTACAAGGTGCATGGTTGGTTCATGGTTAATTAAATCTTGCGGTCTTCATAGGAAAACCAAGCCAAATTGTGGAAGACACACAGTTGGTGCATGGTTAAGTAGATTTTGTGGTCTTCCTAGGAAAACCATGAAACCCTAGATAGTGGCATATCTCACGGTTGGAAAGTAATTTTAAACCGTGTAGGCCTTCCTAGGTAACTGTTTTACCCAACTCCCCTAATACACTGGCTTGCGCATGGTTTAAAAAAATATGCGGGTAAACTATGTGCCCCTGTAAAAGTTAAAAAAATTACAAAATTTACATTATGGGATTTTATGTTTCCACTAATTTTTCATTCTATTCCTCCTCTCTCTAACCCTAGTGACAAACTTCAAGACCCAAACCTTCCCTAGTATAGTTCTTCGTCAATTCTAGGTTGTTTGGAGAGCCATTGATTGCAGAATGAATCTTTGTGTATGTCTAATCCTCTCATCTCTTCTCTTTTCTAGATTAGGGTTTTATCTTCGGTGATCATCTTTTGAAGCCATAAAACCCTCTTATTTGGTGTAATATAGCTTAGGTATTAAAATGATGTTTGGATCATGTATAAGTAATTGAATAAGAGTTTTTTCATCAATAGATTCGAGGTAGGTGGTCTACAAGTCATATCCTATAGTTTTTATATTGATTTGTGCATGCAAGGTGCTTCTCTTTTTTTACACCTATTTTTTTCTTGGTTCCATCATTAATATTTGATATAATGGTTGTTAAAATGAAAAATCTAACTCCTTATGATCCCCATGAAATAAATAGGGGATATATTGACCAATTTAGGGCCACCCATGGCATGCGTTGACCTTTCCAAAAATGGTTAACGGAAATGTTAAGTGTGAATTAGCCTTATGAATAAGTAAATACCAAGATAAAAATGGTAATTAATTTTTGTAATGATTGATAAGGGAAAATTTGTAGTTGATCCAATATGTGGTTAATGGATAACGTATTTCTTGGCTTGACCTGAAAATGTTTAAATGAGATTAATGGTAATTTTCCAAATGAAGTGTAATTTGTACATGAAATTCATTAGTGGGATAATACATGGAAAATGTTAATTATGTTAAATAAATTAATATATAATTTTTTTGGATATGTTAATTGGGTAAATATATGGGAATTAGTGAATATTATTAGTGAGTTAGGCATATGAAATGGGTAGATTAGGGTATTGAAAGGAGGATCTACGCCCACAGGTTGAGTTTGACTAAGGCTCAAAACTCCACCCAAAAATGCAAGGATTAGGGAAAGGGATAAAGTTGTATTATCCTCATGGTTTCATTTGATCATACCAAATGAACAAAGGATTCAAGGTGATTGTGTTGTGTATATGATGATGTGATTATACCATTTAAGATAAGGAAAATGATTATTTACCACATTCATTTAGTTGATGAAATTTCCAAAACCATTGATAATGTAATGAAAGTGAACTATATAAAGAAGATGTTTTAAGTATTGATATTGGGAATCATCCTAGGAAATACTTAAGTGGACTTTGTTAACTAATGGAACCCAACTTTCCTTTATTTACATTGTTTTTACTTATCACTTTAATATACCATATATTAACTTCATATTTTTTAGGCACAGTTGGTGGTGTCCTACTGAGTGTTACTCACACCCTACTAGGGTGTCGTGGGGTACCCGAGCAGAATCCATTCTTGAAGAATAAAAAAATGGAAATTACCCTATACTTGTGAGATAGAGTCAGGATTGGGAGGCATATGGATGAGGTTCTAGACATTAATTCAGGTCCATTTGGTCATTTTAGTTTTTTAATTTAATTTTGAGTTTTTCATTCACTTTTTTCTCTATTCACATGATATTACATTATTTACTATTTATTTGTGGATTGTACCCTATTGAGATATTCTAGGTTATGAATAGTTACTTTTTCTTACATTTTTTTATTCTATTTTATTTATTATATATTGTGACTTACTCTGGTAAAGATGGTAGAGTCTCTTCATATGACTCATTATACCCTCACAGCTAGTCGGAAACATCTTCTGTACTAGGAGGCACACTTGAGGTCATGTGGTGACCCGGATCATGGTACTAGTAAAGTGACTACCGAGCTGGGGACATTAAAAAGTGCTATAAGAGTACTTATTTTCTATGTACTTACTACATGGGATGGTAGATAAGAGAATAAGATGAGTCTGGCCTTTGCAATGAGCTTGTTCTTGGGTGTATCTTACCTAAGTATGGGGGAAAAACCAAGTCACCCAGGGATGGAATTGTTTTTCTTCATATGTGTTGTTATAGTTAAAGATATTTCATCATTGGGTGAATCACATGTTATGTGATGTGATTATTTTATGATATTTTATCCTGTGGCCATAATGGAAAGGGGGTGTGAATTCATGCATCATTATAAGCACCTTTGTATATAGGAGACATGAATCATGGTATGACCACATGGTATTGGTTTGTGGGATATAAATGGTGAAATACATTCCAATTTCTTAAAGAAATTAAAATAAAATGGTTTCTAATAAGAATGATTCAAATAGGAAAGATTGAAATAATGTAAATAAAGGGTTAACTAATTGTTCTTAATGAATATGTGAATTAGTTAACATGTGGTTATAACATGATTGAAAATATGGAAATGTGCTTATGATTGAGGATTTATGTTGCAAGTGTGAACATGGTTCTTAAATGGTGTACTTTGAAAGAGTGTGGTGATGTGAATTTGTTTACCCCATTTTTACCATGACCCATGATAGTTATGTTAGGGGATAGTTCTCTAAGTTTGATAGTATGAATTGGGATAGGGTATGAAAATGAGTTTTTTTATGGCTAAAATAGAGCCTATATTTATTCGAACTACAGAAGATTTTAGTAATTTGTTCTTAAAATCATGTTTCGAATTTTAGAGAAATGCCTCTATAAAGACATGTGTTGGTTGGGAGACAAGATGATGTTGATGATAAATCTCTTCCAGTAGTAAAGTGATGAATGTGGTGATCCTAGACAATAGAGGAGCAGTTTTCTGAGAGTATTTCTTGCTTCATAGAAATGAAAGAACATGACCCAATGATGGATATGTTGAGCATGTATGAGATGACCAGGAAATTTCAGTTGCATCACTCTCCAACCTTTTCTATAAAGGGTAGACTATAGGAATTTGAGTTCTTGATAGAGTCTATCCAGAAAATTCATGATCATTTGGATACTCCTTCCAAAAAGAGAGTTAAGTTGGCATCTTATATGTTGAGATGTCAGTTAAAGCATTGGTGGGACATCATGGTGTAGACTGAGTAGGCTGAGGGAATGTTATGGTTGGTTTTTTAGGATAAGTTTCAAGATAATTTATACCTAAATACCTTCAGGTAGGATAAGGCAGTGGATTTCACGAGTTTCACCCAAGGGGTAATGTCAGTGATGGATTTTGCAAGATGTTTCACCAATTTCTGACACTTCATTCTGGTGTTGGTAGGAGATGATGAAACTGTAGAGAAACATTTACAAGAAAATATGATGCACAATATAATGTCTCATGTGAACAAATTCTACATGAAAATGTTTAAAGAGGTAGAGGATCAAGTCCTTAAAATAGAAGCGAACCTTAACGGGGCTTCAAGTTGTGGACATGTAGTACCATATGGATGGGTGAGTGGTGTAGATTCTGAGAGAAAGTGTAATCAGTTTTGGTGATTCAGTCTAGGTGGTATAGCATAGAGTAGTTAGAAAATAGGGTTATCCTCTCAGGGTGGATATCAGGTGTTCTTTTACTGGTGTTCCAGGCCGAGACACATGCGCTATCACTGTCCCCATACACCATTTGACTACCTATCCTATAGAAAAATGGGGCATGTGAAGATATTCAGGATGAATCCTCTGTATTTTGGTATAGATGGTGGGTTGTGGTAGATTCTGAGTGTGGTAAGGGGGTTAGTTAACCCGTAGTAGGTTGGTAGTTGGAGCTCAAAGAGTCATATTGGATGATGAGGTGTACGTGGTACTCCCTGGTGAGAGCATCCATTCTAGAAGGTCAGTTTGGGACTAGGGAATTATCCTAAAGCCCAGGGAAGAGGGGAAATTTTTCTACACCGGGTTTCGACTAGACCTGGAGGTTCCAAGGTTGGACCATCAACTGTTCGAGGTACAATCATTTATTTTCCAGGATTTATAGTTTTGTATTTGACATGGGTTCCACACACTTTTTTATCTCTGCTCAATTTATAGTTGTGTCTAGCCAAGCCATGGAAAGTGTGGGTAGGGTTATGTTTATTGATACTTTATTGGCGTTGCGAGTTGAGGATATCATATAGTGTAATGATTCTTCTTTGAAAGTTTTTTACCTTTTTTTAAACTATTTTCCCTTGATATGTCAAGTTTTTACCTGATTTTGGAAATGGATTGGATGGTTTTGTACCAATCACATATCAACTGTTACCATCATAAAGTAATGTCCACCTATCTTGATGGATACCCTTATTTCCTTCTTGGTAATTGGGATGTCTAAGCAGGCTATGCAGGTCCATTTTTTCAGCAGTTGAGGGAACTCATAGCAGAAGTGGCATGCCTTATTCTTGATGATAGAGTAGTGGAACAACATTTACTTCCTCCTAAGGTGGATCACTTTAAGGATTTATTTTCTAAGGATTTATTAGAACTTCATCCCAATTGGGATTTTGAGTTCGTGATATATTTTTTTCTAGTAGAAAATCCATTTTTCATTCCACTGAATATAATGGAACTAACAAAACTACAACAACATAATTCTCAATTAGAGGAATTGGAGAATAGAGGGTTCATCTATCCTAGAACATCACCAAAGGGGTCTATCTTGTTGTTTTCTAAGAAGGTTGGTGGACTTTTGAGGAGACGTATCAATTAAAAGAAGCTGGATTAGGGGAAAATTTAAAATAGATACCCTCAACATCAAATTGATTATCATTTTGACCAGTTGAGAGGTGAATCAGTTTTTTCTATGGTTTATTTGAGATCTAGGTATCAAAAGCTTAGGTACAGGTTGTATGACTTTGTTTTGATGTCGTTTGGGTTGACCAATACCACAGATATGTTTATAGCTATAATGAACCTAATATTATTCTAATATATGGATCATTTCATAGCCTTCTTCATTGATGAAATCTTTGTGTACTCCAATACTCATGACAGTCATGGAAAATATCTTGAAATCATCCCGAGTACACTATGTGAGCATAAGCTTTATTATAATCTATAAAAATAACATTTCTGGATCAATAATGTTCATTTCTTAGGTTACATCATCTTGGAGGCCAGTGTTTCAGTGGATTCAAGAAAATTCCAGATTGTTGTATCTTGGGAGTATCCCAGGAATGTCTTTGATGATTGTTGTTTACTGCGATTGGTAGTTTATTACTGAATATTAACCAAACATTTCTCTCATTTTGTAGCTCCACTTTAAATCATAACTAATAAGGGATTCAATTTTGAATGGTCTAAGGAATGCAATAATGCTTTTCAAGAGTTGAAGAAGTGGTTTAATACTGCACATATTTTGATCTTACTTGAGTGGGGTATGAAGTATACCTTGTTTTGTGATGCATCTAGTGTTGGTCTAGAATTTGTTCTGATGCAGAATGATCAATTTGTTTTGTATTGATCACAAAATTTTGAGGCCTCATGAATGAAACTACCATATTCATGATCTTTATATGGATTCTCTGGTTTATCCCTTAATTTTTTGTTGGCATTAATTGTTGGGAGATAAGTTTACTATGTATACTGATCACAAATGTTTTAAGTACAACTTTTATCAACGTTATATTATGATTCGGTAGATAAGGTGGTTAAATTAAATAAATTCCATTGATTTTGAGTGGTTTTATACACTAATAAATGGTAATCCTATTTTGAATGCTCTCAGTTGGATTTCTCAGAATCGGGTGGTTCAGCAATCCAACTCCAAATGGAGAATGATAGCCTTGTTTACTTACATCCACATAGAGGTTCGGGATGGGAATGAATAAATTATCATTCAATCCATAAAATTTGATTCTGTTCTTTTGAGACGGGTCAAGGAGAGTCATCTTTAGGACCCATAGTGTTTGGATATGAAGGAATGTATTAAATGTGGGGAGTCATATTCTGGTTGGGTTGTTGGTGAAGATGGAATTGTTTATGTTTGTGGTCATATTGTGGTTCCAGTGGGTGTGTGATAAGAGTTGATGTGTAAGTCTCATGAATAAAAGTGAAAATTTCATCCTAGTTTATCTAATGAGTATCATGATCATTGCTGATAGTATTACTAGCCAGGAATGAAGAAATATTATGTGGGTTTTGTAGAGTGATTCCTTAATTTTTAGTAGGTGAAGGTTGAGAATAAGCTCCAAGGTGGGTTGTTACAACCATTTCCCATTCTGAAATGTAAGTGGTAAGGTTTTATGATTTATTTAGTTTTGGTTCTTCTAATGATGTCCTAGAATAATGATTCAATTTTGGTGGTGGAGGATCGGTTAACTAAGGTGGATCATTTTTTCTAATCTAAGAGACATTCATTACTGATCAGCTGGGTGAGATGTATGTTCTAGAGATGGTTCGGTTTCATGGAGTACCAAGAACTATATTTTTGGACAATGATATTAATTTCCCAAATTCTTCTATAACCTATCTTAGAGGGAACTTGGTACCTATGTGTTTTTTAGTACATCTTTCCTCCCGTAGACGAACTAGCAGCCTGAGAGTACGATTTAGGTTTTGAAGGACATGTTGAGGGCTTGTGTACAAGACTTCATTGGTTCATGGGATAAAAACTTTTTACATATTGAGTTTTCGTACAATAATAGTTTTTAAGCTATGATTCTTATGGAACTATTTGAGGAACTCTATGGGAGATCATTTAAACCTCTATTTTTTGTTAGAAATAGGAGAATCTTAGCTATTGGGACTATGTCTTATGAAAGATACATCACAAAATGTATAGTTGATTCATTGATGAAAAAAATGACTCAGAGTAGGAATAATTCACATGATAATTGAAATTGTAGAACTCTTAAGTTTATGGTGGGAGATAGTGTTTTTCCTATGTTGCTTCCATGGTTGGGTCACCATCGAATTTGGAAATAAGGTATGTTGGTTCCCCAGTACAGAGTGTTGTTTGATATTATAGAGAGGATTGAAATGGTTTCATACCGATTTGATATTCCATAGAGGTATAGTGGAATGTGATAAATTTTAAATGTATCTCATATTCATATGTTCCACCCTTATCCATCTCATGTGGTCAACATTTAGGATGTAGAGCATGAGGTTGTTGTATCCTTTGAGGAGCATCTATGAGGTATTGATGATTGTAGTGAGACTGACTTTCATGGGAAGATTATACCCTTGGTTCAAGTTGTATGGAAACATAGAAAAGTTAATAATGAAACATGGGAAATGGAATTAGATATGTGGGACTATTGGCCCAATCTCTTTTCATCAAATACTCAGTGATACTCAGGAAGAGCATCTCGAGGATGGTCCATTATAAAGTGGGGAGGTTGTATGATCATGGACATCATGTAGGTATTACCTTGTTTAAACTTTGGTTTAAATACATTTTTTGGACAATGATATGTTTCTAGAGTGTATGAGGTTCCTCAGGGGTGTTTCGGGGGTTCCAAACATGAAAAGAAGGGAAACCAGGCCAAAATGTGCAGGGCATGTGCTTGGTGCAAAGTAATGTAAGTTGTACGACGTTACCAAAAAAACAGTGCAATGTTAGATAGTGTAATATCTCATGGTTGTCTCATAGTTTTAAACCATGCGAGCTTTCCCAAGTAACCATGAAACCCAACTCCTCTTAGATAGTGTCTTGTGAATGGTTTGTACATGGTTTGGAAAATTGTGCGAGTAAACAGTGTGCCCAAGTTAAAATTGGAAAATTTACAAAATTACCATTATGGGATTTTATGTTCCATCTCATTTTTCTTCACCTTCTTACTCTATCTAACCCTAGTGACACAATTAAAGCCCCAATACTTCTCATGTATTTTTCTTTCTCAGTTTGAGGCTGTTTGGAGCATCGTTGGTTGTGGATAGAAGCTTCGGGAACGCCTAATCCATTAATATCTTCTCTTTTCCGAATCTGGGTGTGTTGCATATGAGATCTTCTAATAAATCCTTAAACCTCCCTTTTTACATTGGAATATAGTTTAAGGATACAATAAAGGTTTGGATTAGTATCTAATTAAAATATTAATGGTTCTTCCATCAACAGATTCAAGGTAGGTGGTCTAAAAGTTATATCCCATAGTTTTTATATGGATTTATGTATGCAAGGTTGTGTTCTAATGTTCCCCTTTTTTTTCTTGGTGTAGTTAGTGATATATGAGATAATGGGTGTCCAAATGAAAAATTAAACACCTCGTGATCCTTGTAGGATGCATTGAGGATGACTCGACCATTTTAGGGCCACCCATGGGGTGCACTGGCCTTCCTGGAAATGTTTAACAAATACTTTAAGTGTGAAATATCCTTAAGATTAAGTAGAGACTAAGATAAGCAAGTTAATTTTTTGGTACTAATTTTGTATGGAAAATTTGTAGCTTTTTCCTAGATGTGGGTAATAGATAATGGATTTCTTCGATTGACATGAAAATGGTTAAATGAGATTAATGTCAATGTTTCAAATGAAGTGTGATTTGTACTTGAAATTCATGGGTGGGATAATACAAGGGAATTGTTAATTAGGTTAAATGAGTTAATATATGTAAAGGGTTGGATATGTTAAATGGGTTACTGTAGGGGAATTATTGAATATGCTTAGTGATTTAGGAATAGGAAATGGGAACTGGGATAAATGGATATGTAATATAAATGGTAAATGTTTTCAGGGTTTATAGAATAATTTCAATTCCTATATTGATTGTTATTGATTATTATTTATATTAGTATTGGTAATTTTTTGTTGTGATATTTTATATATGTGGTGAATTGAAAAATAATCATGTGCACATGGCTTGGTATAGTGAGGTATTGACATGAGGATCTATGCCCATGGGTTGAGTTAGAATGAAGATCTAGAATCCACTCCAAAATATATGGATTAGGGATGGGGATAGAGTTATATTCCCCTAATAGTTTCATTTAATAATACCACCAGGACCAAGGATTCACGGTGAGTGTGTTTTATATGTAATTATGAGATTATAAAAAGTGAGATATGGAACTTGATTTATTTCCCCCAGGGATTTAGATGAGGAAAATGAAAAACCCTTTTATAATGTGATGAAATTGAACTAAGTAATGAATATGGTATAAGTATTGAAATTAGTATTCATGCTAGGAATGACTTAAGTGTACTCTGTTAACTAATGGAAACCAATATGTCTTTATTTACCATGTATTTACTTATCACTTACATGAACGATATATTTAATGGAGATTTTGTGAAAAACATTGGTGGTGGCCTACTGGGTTGTTCTCATACCCTGATCAGGCACCATGGCGTACCCAAGTAGACTTCATGCTTTCATGTTAGGAGAGGGAAGAATGCCCTATACTTGGGTGTTCAATCGGGCATGGGAGGCACATCGATGAGGTTCCATACTTAAATCCAGGTCTGTTTGGGGGGGGGGGGGGTTATCCATTTACATTTATTTAGGGTTTTTATTCAATTTTTCACCTTTCATACGACCTTACATTATTTAATATTTTTTTGTGGCTGGTACCCTATTGGGAGATGCTTGGTTATTCATGGTTATTGGTTATTACATTTTTTCCGCTATTTAATTCATTATATTATGTGGATTACTCTGATAAATAGTGTATAGTCTACCCACAGAACTCATTATACTCTCACAACTAGTGTAAAAACTCTGGAGTATGGGTAGTATTTTCATACGTCATGTGGAAACCTGTCTTGGGGAACTGGCTAAGTGTCTACCAGGTAGGGGATGTTATCCCAGACTTGATAGGTGTATTTTTTAAAACCTATATAACAAACTTATATCAAAGATTTGATTTCCAATGAATATTTTCTAGTCCTAATCCTTTATCATTAAATCATTTATTTCATTTCATTTAATTATATATTTAATTATGTAATCGGATAAGTCCACTTTGGGAGTTTTGTGGATGTTCTGTTCATAATTTTAAGATGACACTAGTTTGTTGTCTATGGTCAATGTCGTGGTTATTAAATCATATAAAAAATAATAATAAAAAAAATAAATATTATTTTTAAAAATTAATTATAATTTTAAAACAAACCATGAAATATTTTAAAGAAAAATTAACTGTGTTTTAATAATGGAGACTCTAAGTTGTACATACGCACATGTAACATTTTCATTTTTCAAGGATTATGTGTTAAACCAGGTATGCATAATTTTTTATTTTTATAATGATTATTATATAATAAACTTTATATTATATCTTTAAATAAAATTTCATATATCATCCATGTAATTCAATGATGAAAATTAAATCATATCGCTTTGTGAAGGTGGTAATCCACACATACACCCTCACAACGTTTTCATTTTCCAATGGATTGATAGGTAAGAAAATATATGATATATTATCTTTATATAATTATATTTATGTTAGGAATATATATATATATATATATAATCCATCATTATAACCAGTAATGTGAGGTGGTGATGGAAAATAAATTACATCAGTATGTGAGGTAGTAGTCTACCATACACATGAATGATGGTTTCATACCACATTTTCTAGAAGAGAAGATAGATTTTGGTTATGAAATTATGATAATGACATAACTTTATATTTAGTATAAATGTTTCATTATTTTATGATTTTTGAAGATGATTTGGATGATGTAGAAGAATAAATAAAATGAAAACAATAAGATAATAACTATACCTCTTCTTTGGAAAAACTCTTTAAGACTATAGCTAAATACTTTTTTGGTTGGTTTTATGATCAAAATAGTGAATCTATGGAATTTTTAGGGATGTTAAGAATTAATTTAAGTATGTATTTTCCAAAACAAAAGGCACTTGATGTGTGGATAGGAGAGGATAGGGGTGTCCTTTTTATAAGTGGGGGTGAGAAAACACTTGGACTGTTTAAAAATATTTAAATATATTAATGACTTACTAAATATATTTGTCACAAAAAAAGAACCATTTCAATATATTATATGTGATAGCCTCTAAATATATCTATAAAATAGGTTTTATATAATTTTTAAGGTCATTTTAACCCTTATCTCTTTAGTTTAACCCCTATTAGACATATTTGAACTTTAACTAGGATAACAAATTTTTATTTTTTTTACTTTTAAAAATTACTAAATAGTAAGATGAACATATTACCTAATATTAATTATTTTGATTTAAAATATGGAATTTATTTTTTCAAATTCAATTAACTGATGTTTCATTATTTAATTTAAATTTAAAACTACAAAACAAGATGAAAAATAAAATTCGAAAAATTCCTTTTAAAGTATAAAAATATTTTTTGTACAAAATTCATGTATAATGGTTTTTAAAATAATTATTATTGGATTATTTTTAATCAAAAGAAATAAATGAAAATATTAAAATAATAAAAAATAAAACGTGACTTTCAAAATCCTTAAAAAAGGCATTTCTCAATAAAAATAATTATGTTTCACTATTCATTGAAAATTAAAACATTTTATGAAATCCTCAAAAATTAATACAAAGATAATTTTGATGTATAGATATAAAAAATGATATACTTTTTAACAAATATAATTCAAAAAAATTCCATAATCTAATTATATTATTTTCTCATAAAAATCAATAAAAATAATTTTTCAACAAAGCATATTTTTTAACATCAAATGACGATACTAAAAATTGAGTGTTTATTTACTCAGAATTTATCAATATATTTTTATTAGATTTTAATTTTATATATATTTCATAATTCAGAGACTTTTATTCTTACCCACCAATTTAATTTCTAGTTTATAACATTCATATTTAAGTAATAATATTTTTTGGTTCATTTTTTCTTGGTGTGGAAAATTGTATGTGCTATCAAAAATATTCTTATTTTAAAGATATCAGGGTGTTAAAAAACCTATAGTATGTAAGGAAATTTCATGGATACCACATGGATCATCAAATTCAACCTTAAAACTAGGGTCCATGTATCAAAAATGGTATCATAGATTCTTCTTTTGTTGAATAATGATTTTAGGGCTTGGAAGATTAGAGATAGGATGGTCAGAAATTAATAATGATGTTATGAATATACCTAAACAACACTTTCATAATAAAAACTCGTGTTACGAGAATTTTGGGGTTTATGGTATTGTTTTCCATTATTATGTCTTATATTTGTTTCTACTCATGTTTTAGATTTATAATTTATTTATTTAATCTTGGATCGACATAGAAAGAGGGTGTGAGTACATGCACCATTTTAATATACATATTTAAATGAAACATGATTACATATGGGTAATTGTAAAATGTTTTTAAAAGGGTTTTTAATTAATTAAATTCCAATGATGAGTTATTTTATGTTTTCATGAATAATTTCCTTGTGTTATTCTAATTTATTGAACCAATAGTGATAAATTTCATATGATTACTATTTTGATATTAAATATCATGTGTGTGTGTTATTTGATTTTGATATTTAGATATGTTTTAGGCTATTGTGTACTATGTGGCTAGTAAAGTAGAGATTTTTATGTTTCTCATTGTCTTAGGTGTCTTAATATAGGATGTTTATTTAAGATACAGAAATGATTGTTATATAATTTTGTGTCAATGTTGCATAAATACTTTCATTTTTGAGTTATTTAAAATACTCTAAATCAATGTTTTATTATTTTTGAAAATTCCACTTTTATGACATCCTATGGAATGGTAGTGAGATAAGGTTATGTGTATAATTATCCTGGGGATATTTCATTAGGCTAAGTGGATGATCATATATAGGCATGGGTACTCTATCGAGTTCTGATTAGAGGCATAGGTGTACAGTGGGATAAGGCTACTATGATGGGATTCACATAAAACTCCAAGATATTGAATTAACCTATTTTATAGAGCCATGTAGGATCATAGGATATATAGGATGACATTAGTATGATTTATAGTGGATTTTATTTCATTAGTGTACTCATAGTTAATTTGTTGAAGCTGTCAACTTTCTTGCTTCAGGGACCTTCTGGGAGATGGTTGTGTATTATGGTTTATGTTAAGAGGCATGAAGATCTGGCATAGGATTTCATTAAGGAATTATTTTTCTATGAGTCTTTCCATTTGATTACAAAGATTGAAAATTCATGGTAATTTATAAATCTCCATCAGGGAATTTTTTTAAACCAGATATTATGCTATTAATTTTTTTAATATACTTTATTTTTCACCATTATTATATAGGAATGAGGCAAAAAACATTAAATCAATTTAGGTAATCATTCATCCTAACCTCAGTAAAAAGGATACAATTCTTATTTTTACATCATATTAAGATTAATTTTTCAAGTCTCTCCTAGATAATATGGGTCATGTGGAATGTAAATTCCCTTAACATTATAAGTTATTCTTTCTATTCAATTTTATTTTTTTCAATACTTTTTAATTTCATTTTTCATTGTTTTAAATAGTGGTAGTAGTTTTAGATGGTTAAATAGTTGTTTTAATAGAGGCCACCAGGTGAGGGGAATTCTCTCTATGAGTAGAATGATCATTGGAATACTAATGGGTGACTAGTTGCTATTCGATCACTAGTGCAGAAAACGTTTTTTACGTCACCATTTTTTACGTCGGTTATATAAAACTGACGTCATAATATGTAAAACGAGGTTTTTTACGTCGGTTATTTAATAACCGACGTACAAACCTGTGTTCGGTACACCTTTAACGTCGGTTATTTTTATAACCGACGTTATTAATCGCGCGGCTTCGTTTTTTACATCGGTTATTTTTATAACCGACGTAAAAAACACGGTTTTCGAAGGCCTTTTTACGTCGGTTATTTTATAACCGACGTAAAAAAAGAATCCGCAGATGTTTTTGACGTCGGTTATGGAATAACCGACGTAAAAAAGGAATCGGAGGAAGGTTTTTACGTCGGTTATTTAAATAACCGACGTTATAAATGTTTTTAAAACAATTATCACGTCGTTTATTGAATAACCGACGTGATAACTCATTTTAAAATTTACCCAGACCCGTGGATTGTCATTCGCGAGTTTACCTTCGACAGTCGCGACTCGTCTCTCTCGCGCGTAAACCCGAATCGGCTCGTCCATTTTGTTGGTTTAGATTCATTTTGCGATCATCGTTTCTCATATTTAATCTCCTCGGATCAATCATCTAAACTCGCAGCACTCAGGTAATCCTCCCACTCGTTCGTTTTTTTTCGCGGATAGTATATATATATGTGTTGTGATTTTTTTGTTGAAACTAGATAAGATTCTTCGATTGCGAACCCTTTTAACTCGTTTTGGCACCATAATCTTATTTATCATCCCTAGATCTATTTGTTCGACTTGCAATATTCAGTAATTTTATGATTTCACTAATTTTTCATCGTTTTCTATAAATCCCCGAGAGGGTTGGGGCGTGTCCATTTGGATGGGTTTCCCTTTTACAGTTGTTACTACTTTATTCACACACAACCATGGAATAGGTGCATGGATTTGGGGTCGGGGGGTGTCCAGGGGGGTTTACAAGGGGGTGGGTGGGTGTGGGGGGCTGTCCAATGGTGTGGGTGGGTGTTGGGGGGTGTCCAGGGGGGTGTCCAAGGGGGTAGGGGGTGGGGGTGGTGTTTAGGAGGGGTGGGGGGTTGTCCAGAGGGTTGGGGGGGTGTCCAGGGGGTGTACAAGCAGGTCGGGGGTGGGGGGTTGTGTCCAGGAGGGGTGGGGGTGCTTTCTAGAGGGGTCGGGGGCTGTCCAGAGGGGTTGGGGGTGTCCAGGGTGGTGTCCAAGGGGATGGGTGGGTGTGGGGGGCTGTCCAAGGGGGTGGTGGCCTGTCCAGAGGGGTCGGTGGGGTGTCCGGGGGGTGTCCAAGGGGGTGGATGGGTGTGGGGGGCTGTCCAAGTGGGTGGCGGCCTCTCCAGAGGGTATTTGGGGTTGTCCGGGTGGGTGGGGGGGCTGTCCAGAGGGTTGGGGGATGTCCAGGGGGGTGTCCAAGGGGGTAGGGGGTGGGGGGTGGTGTCCAGGAGGGGCGGGGGGCTGTCTAGAGGGGTCGGGGGTGTCCAGGGGGGTTTACAAGGGGGTGGGTGGGTGTGGGGGGCTGTCCAAGGGTGTGGGTGGGTGTTGGGGGGTGTCCAGGGGGGTGTCCAAGGGGGTAGGGGGTGGGTGGTGGTGTTTAGGAGGGGTGGGGGGTTTGTCCAGAGGGTTGGGGGTGTCCAAGCAGGTCGGGGGTGGGGGGTTGTGTCCAGGAGGGGTGGGGGTGCTTTCTAGAGGGGTCGGGGGCTGTCCAGAGGGGTCGGGGGGTGTCCAGGGTGGTGTCCAAGGGGATGGGTGGGTGTGGGGGGCTGTCCAAGGGGGTGGCGGCCTGTCCAGAGGGGTCGGTGGGGTGTCTAGGGGGGTGTCCAAGGGGGTGGATGGGTGTGGGGGGCTGTCCAAGGGGGTGGATGGGTGTGGGGGGCTGTCCAAGTGGGTGGCGGCCTCTCCAGAGGGTATTTGGGGTTGTCCGGGTGGGTGGGGGGGCTGCCCAGAGGGTTGGGGGATGTCCAGGGGGTGTCCAAGGGGGTAGGGGGTGGGGGGTGGTGTCCAGGAGGGGTGGGGGGCTGTCCAGAGGGGTCGGGGGTGTCCAGGGGGGTTTACAAGGGGGTGGGTGGGTGTGGGGGGCTGTCCAAGGGTGTGGGTGGGTGTTGGGGGTGTCCAGGGGGGTGTCCAAGGGGGTAGGGGTGGGGGTGGTGTTTAGGAGGGGTGGGGGGGCTGTCCAGAGGGTTGGGGGGTGTCCAGGGGGGTGTCCAAGCAGGTCGGGGGTGGGGGGTTGTGTCCAGGAGGGGTGGGGGGCTGTCCAGAGGGGTCGGGGGGTGTCCAGGGGGGTTTACACATCGATTTGTTTTATATTTCAAAATTGTTTACATTCAAATTATGATTTTTTTCATATAAACATATATTTGTCTTATCTAAAAAATATATATATTTTTGCTATTTGTTATAGGTAATAATGAGTCGAAGTTGGATTACGGCACATCAAATGAGCAATGAATTTGGGGAAGGTGTTGATGCCTTTTTGGAATTTGCTAAACGAAATGTTCCAAGTAGTGACATTTTTTTCTGTCCATGCCTGAAATGTCTGAATATGAAGAAGTTGAAAAGTAGAGAGATAAAAGATCATCTGATTTGTCATGGTTTCAATCCGAGTTACAACCCTTGGATTTGGCATGGCAAAACTGGACAGAATGTCACTGATGATAATGAATCACAAGATGGTAATTCCGATGGAATTGAAGAAATGATTCGCGATATTGTAGCAGAAAAAATTGAGATAGAACTGACAGTTGCACGTCTATATGGTGATGCCGAAAAACCATTATATCCTGGTTGTACAGATTTTACGGTTTTTTCAGCGGTGTTAAGATTGATTTACCTGAAGGGGAAACATGGATGGAGTGACAGAAGTTTTACAGAGCTGCTACAATTGATGAAAGACATTCTTACAAAAGATAACGATCTTCCAGATTCACATTATAAGGCCAAAAAAATATTATGCCCGATGGGATTGGGATACAGGAAAATACATGCCTGTCCAAATGAATGCATTATATGTATGAAGGAATATGAATTTCTGAAAGAGTGTCCTAAATGTGGGACATCATGGTATAAGGTGAAAGAAAAATCACAAGCTGATGTAGAGATTACAAAGCTCCCTTCAAAGTTATTTTGGTATCTTTCTATAATTCCTCGTTTCAAACGTTTATTTGCTAATTCACATGATGCAAAAAGGTTAAGATGGCATGCTGATGAGCGGGTATGTGATGGAAAAATACGTCATCCAGCTGATTGTCCACAATGGAAGAAAATTGATGCCCAGTACCCTACATTTGGAAATGAAATTAGAAATCTGAGACTAGGCTTGTGCACAGATGGAATGAATCCATACCGAACCCTCAGTAGAACACATAGTTCATGGCCTGTTTTATTGGTAATTTACAACCTCTCTCCTGAAGTTTGTATGAAGCGCAAATATGTCATGTTGAGTATCATGATCTCTGGTCCAAAGCAACCCGGCAATGATATTGATGTATACTTGTCACCGCTGATTGATGATTTGAAACTGTTATGGGCTGATGGTATTAGGGTGTATGATTCTTATAAAATGGAATATTTTCAACTGCATGCAGTGCTTCTATTCACTATAAATGACTTCCCAGCATATGGAAATTTGTCTGGATACAGTGTTAAAGGGCATAAATCATGTCCAATTTGCGAACAACAGACGTCATATTGTCAATTACATCATGGGAGGAAAACAGTGTACATGGGTCATCGAAAGTTTTTGCCTATGGATCACCCTTATAGAAGACTAAAAAAGGAATTCAATGGCTCACAAGAATTTGATACTGCTCCAAAACCTTTATCCCCAGAATTGTATTTTGAGAGGGTGAAAAACCTTGATGTGACATTGGGAAAGACACAGAAATCTGGTAATGATAGACATATTTGGAAGAAAAGGTCAATATTTTTTGAGCTACCATATTGGAGGTATCATGAAGTCAATCATAATATTGATGTCATGCACGTGGAGAAGAATATCTATGATTCTTTGATCGGAACATTTCTAGATATTAAAGGAAAGACAAAAGATGGGTTGAATGCAAGGTTAGACCTACTATCAATGGGAATACGTTTGGAGTTAGCTCCCACTCCTAAAGGAAGACGAACATTTCTTCCCCCGGCTTTCCATACATTATCGAAGAGGGAGAAAAGTAGCTTCTGTCAGTGTCTTCATGATATCAAAGTGCCTCAAGGTTATTCTTCAAATGTAAAAAATTTTGTCTCATTGAAAGACTTGAAGTTGATAGGTATGAAATCACATGATTGTCACGTCATGATGCAACAAATTCTACCAGTTGCACTGCGTGGAATATTGCCCATCCGTGTCAGAAAGACTATAATGAGGTTGTGTTATTTTTTCAATTCAATTTGTAACAAGGCGATTGATGTGAATGCTTTAAACATTTTGGAAAAGGATGCAATTTTTATACTTTGTCATTTGGAAATGTATTTTCCTCCAACTTTTTTTGATATGATGGTGCATTTAATGATTCATCTGGTTCGAGAAATAAGGCTTTGTGGACCTGTATATCTTCGTTGGATGTATCCTTTTGAAATGTATATGAAAATATTAAAGGGATATGTTAAAAATCCATATCGACCTGAAGCCTCCATTATTGAAAAGTATATTTCTGAGGAGGTAGCAGAGTTTTGAACGAGCTACTTGGCTACGGCGCAACACATAGGTTTGCCTCCATCTCGCCATGAACGGGTTAATAATGAGGGAAAGGGGATTCGTGGCTTGAAAGTCAAATCACTGTCAGCTGAACATATGAAGAAGTTAGAATCATACATCTTGAATAACATAGCTGATGTTCAACCGTATATCACATTGCATATTAATGAGTTGAAACAATGTCATCCAAAGAAGAAAGAAATGTGGATTTTGAATGAGCACAACCAAACTTTTTTTCCATGGTTTAAAAAGACCTTGCTTGGTAGATCAGATGTATCAGAGACATTAAAATGGATAGTGGGTGGTCCATCTTTAAATGTGATAACATGGTCCGCTTATGACATTAATGGCTATACATTTCATACGAAAGCTCAGGACAACAGAAGTGCAGTTCAGAATAGTGGTGTATTGGTGTTTGCAGAAGCAATGCATTTTTCGAGTGCTAAGGACAGAAACCCAATTTCGGCATCAAGTGCATATTATGGAGTGATTGAAGACATATGGGAGGCTGATTACTTTAAAATTAAAGTTCCTGTTTTTAACTGTAAATGGTTTATCGGTAACAACAGTGTTAGACACGATGAATTTGGAATGACACTTGTTAATCTGAATAGATTGGAAGACACAGCTGATTCTTTTATAATGGAAACACATGCCAAAAAAATTTTCTATGTAGTAGATCAATCAGATATGCAGTGGGCTGTTGTTTTACAAGGGAAAAAACAATATGTTGGTGAGGATGAATTTGATGAAGATGTTGATTTATGTGAGATCCCTACTTCCATGGAAAGATTAACAGAACATAATGATGAGTATGTTGAAGACATGGTTTGTGCCATAAGGAACGATCACGACGAAGGAATTTGGGAAAACAATCCAACTGTACATTCCTAAAATTACAGGTAACACAAGTTTATTTCTTGTTTACATTTAGTTTTTTCATATAATGTTAGATATTGTAAATTTTTTACTTATTAAAACATGTATCAAACCAAAACGATAAAACAATAAAAACCGTAAAGAGGAGAAGTCCTGGGCGCACCGGCTGGCCGGTGGTGGATCACCGGTTGGCCGGTGGTCCAGAGCAAAGCTCTGTCTGGTCCACCGGCCGGCCGGTGTTGATCCAGCGGCCGACCGGTGGTCCAGACAGAGAGGAAGGCTCTGTCTGGACCACCGGCCGGCCGCTAGATCACCACCGGCCGGCCGGTGGACCAGACAACCTTCCTCTCTGTCTGGATCACCAGCGGCCGGCCGGTGATGAGCCAGCGGCCGGCCGGTGGTCCAGACAGAGAGGAAGGCTCTCTGTCTGGTCCACCGGCCGGCCGGTGGTCCAGACAGGAAGGCTGTCTGGTCTACCGGCCGGCCGGTGGCACCAGGCAGTGGGCAAGTCTACTGCCTGGGTCCTCCGGCTGGCCGGTGAGCTCACACCGGCTGACCGCTGGACTCAGTGAGTCCACTTTTCAGCTTTCTTGGGCTAACTCCTTGGCAAACTTTTGCCTGTGTTTACCATGTTTATCATTGTTTAACATGCTTACCATATTACCAATGTTTACTATTATGTAATTTAGTACACTTTTCTATTTGTGAACTAATGTTTGTTTTTTTGATTTGAAGGAAAATGAAAGATCATTCAGTTGATCAGCCACATGATTCTGTAGATGATCATATTGGTCATACATCTGGGGAGGAACATTCACATGCACCTATTACGAAAAAGAGTTCAAAGGTTGGTAAGCGTGGGTGCACACGTTTACCAAAATTATCATTTGTCCGTACGAAGGAGGAGAGGATAGTCGTGGAGTTTGATGATGATGATCTTCCTAGAGGTCCAAATGCTAAAGATTTTAAGGGTTTTGTAGCAACTCGGGCTAAGAGAAAAGTAAGAATTCTCTATGATGATTGGAGAAGTGTGGATAAGGCGATAATTTCTCAGCTGTGGGAGACCATTTTGGTAAGATCTTTTGCTATTGTTTGACTGTTCTTTAAATGTTTCTATTATATATAATATTTTTAACCTCTTTTTTATCAGATGACATTTGATATTCCTGACACTGGAGGAGTCAGGAAGAAATGCTTATCGTTGGCTGCTAGGAGATGGAGGGATTTCAAATCAACCCTCTCATCTGATTTCATTTATGGTCATAGGAGTCGTGAGAATCCATGTCGTATATATCCTTTTATAGATGAAGACACATGGAGACAATTTTTTGAAAGTAGAAGAAAAGAATCATTTTTGGTAAGGGAAATGTAAACTTTTATAAGCTTTCTTATATAAATGATCTTATTATTGTTTTGTTAATGATTACTTATTCTTAATTTACAGCAAACAAGGAAATCTCATCAAGAGATCCAATCTAAAATTGTATACCCTCATAGTTTATCTCGGGGAGGGTATGCATTATTGGAAGAACAAATGATGGCAGAAAAATTTCAACAACTAAGAGCTGAGTCTTCAAGCTCTGGAGAGGTGGCCCCTCCATCCCCTCCATCTAGACATGAGAAATGGAAAAGAGCTCGGAAGGGCAAAAAATGACAATATCTTTCGGAAGAATCGAGACTCGTAGTTGAGAGGATTGTAAGATATCTATTTTATATATTTAAGTTTACTATTTTCGTCATATATTTCCAATCATTATAGAAATGTTCAATTAATTATTACAGGACTCTCTTGAGGAGCAGAGTTCACAGGGGACATTTACACCATCTGGGAGGGAAGATATTTTATCTGTGGCATTAGGAAAGCCCGAACATCCTGGCCGTGTAAGAGGATATCCGGCAGGTGTATCGGTAAGAAAAGTGTTTCCACGTTCCTCAACTTCTAACGTTGAGGGATTTTATAAAAAAAATAGAATCCTTGGAGGCTGAAGTCCATAATATTAATGCGACAATGGAGGACAAGATTAGAGCATCGGTGCAGTTTATGTTTGCAGACTTGCAAAGACAATTTCAGGGTGCAGCTCCCACTCCACCTCTCCCAGTAGCTCCCACTCCCCCACCTCAGCCTGCGGACCCCATTTTTGATCCTCCTCCTCCGCCGCAGCTACCTACTTATTGTGAGTTGTATGTTGATGATCTTCAACATCATATAGTTGCATATGGGATGGTATATTGTATAGGAGATACAGTTCATCATCAACAGTTAGAGGTAGAGAATCAGAGGGTCACTGTACAGGATATTATAGATAGATCATCTCGGATACCATTACCTACAGATGAGGTGACGACAGTTGGACATAGTATCGGCCATTTTTACTTTGGCCATCCAGACTTCTTCGACTCATTACCATAGAGGTATGGATGTTATATCTTTTATTTTATATTTTTATTAATGTTTTATCATTTGAAAACTAATATATTTTTCAATTTATTTTTACAGGAATACTTCAAAGGTAAAGAAATACTATATATACAACAACAAAGACAGATAGCTATGACATCAGATGCAGATACTAGCAGTCTTGAAAAATTGTCAAGATATTCAAATTTGTTGGCGGATCATTATGACTTTACAATGGAAGCTCATGTCTGTGGACGTGAACTAAGTGTGGGGATTATGAAAACTGATATCATGGAGTTTGTCACTGGAGATAAGTTGGGCATCAACGTGGTGCAAATTTTTATCATGTAAGTCTTAACACCTTTTCCTTGCGTTATATTTATTAAAAATGTATACTTATGTCTGCTTTGTATTAGGTATCTGTATAAAATTTGTGAGAGGAATGAGCTGACAGATGTATATGGATTCGTGGACCCACAATTGATTTCCCCTGAAGCATGTGCATTGGATGAGGAACAAAGAATGTTTTATATTGCTGATAGATTTGAAAAGAATGTAATCACACAGTGTTGGATGATGCCTTTTTGTGAGAGGTATGAAACACATCCCTCTAAAAGAGTTAATTATCTTTTAACATAAAAAACCACTAACGTTAAATTTCCTTTTATCAGGGATCATTGGATGTTAGGGGTTTTTTTCCCTAGGGAGAAAACACTTTATTGGATATGCTCTCTCCATGATGATGTGCGAGAAAGTTTTAAGAATATATTGGAAACGTAAGTTTCAATTTCACAATAGTTTTATATATTATAATGAATTTTAAATTTACCCCATTCGTATTATTTTCTAACAGGGCATGGGTCCACTTTCGAAAAAGCGCAAAGAAAAGGAATTTCAAGATCAAATATGTACATGCGAAGGTAAATATCCATTTATAATTTGTACATTTTGCTTTATTACATAAAAAATAATATATTGAATTTAAACTCATTCAAACAGAAATGTGATGAGCAACAAGGCATCATCGAATGCGGATATTACATGTTAAGATTTATGTATGAAATAATAACAACTGGGACAGTTCTGAGTTTTGACCTGGTAAGATTTCCTCTTTCTCATAATATTTCAATTTGATTTATTCATTATACACGTTGACTACTATCCTTTTCCTTTTTATCTTTTTGATGACCCTCAACCCTTTACTGTTGAAGATATCAAACACTTACAAGTGGAGTGGTCAAATTATTTTACAGGTTTGATTGACTTTTAGTTGTTTGTAATGTAAAATGTAATTTTGAATATTGTCAATGTAATTGTGTATTTCGTAGTCGTTTAGGTTGGATTTATTTTTTTTTGAAGTTGACAGTGTAAGTTTTGAATGTTATATAAGTGAATGTTTAATTTTTCTCTACTTCTTGTTTTGGTCTACTGTTGATGGTTTTTCTGGTCTGGATTTTGGTATGGGGGGAGAGGTTCCAAGGGGGTGGGTGGGTGTTTGGGGGGTGTCCAAGGGATATGGGAGGGGTGTCCAAGGTGTGTTTGGGGCTGTCCTAGGGGTCGGGGGGTGTAAATGAGGGTGGGGGGTGTCCAAGGGGTGGGGGGTGTCCAAGGGATGTGGGAGGGGTGTCCAAGGTGTGTTTGGGGCTGTCCAAGGAGTCGGTTGGGTGTAAATGAGGGTGCGGGGGGGGGGGGGGGGGCTGTCCAAGGGGTGGGGGTGTCCAAGTGGTGGGGGGGGGGTGTCCAAGGGATATAGGAGGGGTGTCCAAGGGGTGTTTGGGGCTGTCCAAGGGGATGGGGGGGTTTCCAAGGGGTAGGGGGTTTCCAAGGGGTCGGGGGGGTGTCCAGGGGGTGGGGGGCTGTCCAATGGGTGGGGGGTGTCCAAGGGGTGGGGGGTGTCCAAGGGATATGGGAGGGGTGTCCAAGGGGTGTTTGGGGCTGTCCTAGTGTTTGGGGGGTGTAAATGAGGGTGGGGGGGGGCTGTCGAAGGGGTGGGGGGTGTCCAAGGGGTGGGGGGTGTCCAAGGGATATGGGAGTGGTGTCCAAGGTGTCTGGGAGTTCTGTCCAAGGGGCCGGTTGGGTGTAAATGAGGGTGGGGGGCTGTCCAAGGGGTGGGGGTGTCCAAGGGGTGGGGGGGGGGGGGGTCCAAGGGATATGGGAGTGGTGTCCAAGGTGTCTGGGAGTTCTGTCCAAGGGGCCGGTTGGGTGTAAATGAGGGTGGGGGGCTGTCCAAGGGGTGGGGGTGTCCAAGGGGTGGGGGTGTGCAAGGGATATGGGAGGGGTGTCCAAGGGGTGTTTGGGGCTGTCCAAGGGCTCGGGGGGGTGTCCAGGGGTCAGGGGGGTGTCCAAGGGGTCTGGGAGGGCTGTCAAGGTGTGGGGGGGTGTCCAATGGGTGTTTGAGGCTGTACTAGGGGTCTTGGGGGTGTAAATGAGGGTGGGGTGGCTGTCCAAGGGGTGGGGGTGTCCAAGGGGTGGGGGGTGTCCAAGGGATATGGGAGGGGTGTCCAATGGGTGTTTGAGGCTGTACTAGGGGTCGTGGGGGTGTAAATGAGGGTGGGGGCTGTCCAAGGGGTGGGGGGGTGTCCAAGGGTTTTGGTGGGGCTCCAATGTGGTGGGGGAGGGCTGGCCAGGTTGTTAGGTGGGTATAGATGAGGGTGGGGTTCAATTGGGGCTTGGGGGAGGGCTGGCATGGTTATTTTTGTTTGGTTTCTGGTTGCTTTTTGGTGAGAGCAGTGCAATTATTTTTAAAAAAAAATTATCTCTTTCACGTCGGTTATTTTATAACCGACGTGGTAAATAAATCGGTAGGGGTTTATCACGTCGGGTTTTTCAAGAACCGACGTGATAAACCGTTCCTGGGGCTTTTATCACGTCGGTTCTTAATATAACCGACGTGATAAACGATATCCCAGGCGTTTTATCACGTCGGTTTAGGAAATAACCGACGTGATAAACCCCCCCCCCCCCCCCCCCGCGCATATTTATCACGTCGGTTATTATATGAACCGACGTGATAACCACCGTGATGTTAGGGATGTTACGTCGGGTTTTCAGTAACCGACGTAAAAAACGTTATTTATAACGTCGTCCGTATTAACGTCGCCTAAAAAACCAACGTAAATAATAAAAAATAACCGACGTAAAAAATGTTTTCTGCACTAGTGGATGGGGGATACCTATGGTAGTTTTCTTTTCCACTATAGATCTAGTGGGATCCATTATAATTATTATGGAGAGATGCTTGATTTTTTTAAAATGAAAAAAATAGTTTTGAAATTTAAAAAATAATATACCACATTTTAGACCCCATTTATATTTTTTCCCTTCCAACTCATAGAAATGGTCCTATAAATCTCTATCAACCCCCTTCTTACAACCCAAAATTCCTCACCAATCCCCCTTTATTCATGTAACTAGGATTACTGTGAATAAATGGAATAATAATGTTAAGTTCATGGTATTCCTATTATTACCTTATTTTCTATATTTATTCTTAGAAATGAGAATAATATATTCTTCATAACTTTAGGTCTTGATAGATCATTCTATTTCTTTATATTATACAGGTTTGGAGTCGGTAAATATTTATTCAAGTCTTTATTAATTAATTTTAATGATTTAATTCCACAATGTTTTATTCTCTATCAGGAAAAATCCATTACCTGATTATTTTTTGTCATAGGGGGATCATAAAATTCAATTGGTTTTAGAGTTTTCTCCCCTTAACGCTAAGGAAATTCCCTATAATGTAATCATTATGTAAAACCCTCCTTTGTCTCAAATTATTTAAGATATTCCTTCAAACATCATAGGAATAAGTGAATTTATTTAAAAAGAAAATATTTTCCCTTAATAAATATTTCGTAAATGAACTTCTAAAAATCCTTGTATGGATTTGGATAATTTTGTATACCTATGTATTGATATACTATATTTAGTAAATGTTTCTTTATTCTATGGTGGGTAATGATAATGTAAATTTTTCAATCTAAAGATTCCATTGAGAGATTTAATATAAAGATCAGGTCTTAATATACATGGATATTACATCATTTTAGATGAATATTTGGTACATTACAAAAAAACAAGATCGAGGACAATAATACATTACTGTATTTGGAAACATAGAACCAAAATTTTATATCGTGGTGAAAGATCTTCAACATTTGTTGTAAATTTCTCCACCTTTAGTACATCTACCAAAAACACTTATTCATAGACTGGGGAAAATGCATAATAAAGAGGTGAGATCTTATTCTTAGTAAGGTTAAATAAAGAAAATTCATAAGAATTACATGAACAAAAGGGTGTGGAACATGAGCATAACATTTGAATATCATGCCCTATACATTAGAGATCATAATAAATATTGGTAGTTCATAATACATAGATCATAATAGAATTAATAGTGTAAGTCATGAAAGCATAGCATAGGAAAAAGACATGGAATCTATGGAATAAACATAATAATAGAAAAAATTAGGTCAAGTATACCTACCAAGACCTTTATAACATGTTACTATTGGACTACAACCTGTGTACCTACTTCAGGCTTGGGCTAACAACTCGTGGACCCTCTTACTTTTAGGGTTGGGATATAACCCATGTATGTTATTATTTTGCGGGGTGGGATATAACCTATGTACACTCTTAATTTTAGGCTTGGCCTACAACCCACGTACCTTTATGTTTTGGGGATTTTGATATAACCCATGTACCTACTTGTTTTAGGGGTTGGGCTACAACCTGTGTTCCAACTTACTTTAAGGATTATTCTAAAACCCATATACCTTATTTTTTTAGGCTCGAGCTACAAATTGTATACCTTATTATATTTGGGCTTGCGATGAAACCCATGTACCTTCTTGTTTTGGGGATTGTCCTAGTGCTACAACCCATGTACCCTTTGATCTCACATACAACACATCATAACACAATTCATTGGAGAGGGATATAGGTCTCACCCATATCATAATGAAATCATACCTACAGGTCCCTCAAAATTATAAAAAATCATATTGATACCTATGAAATAAAATGTATACAATTAAAATTTCATTTTATCATAACCTATTAAACTAATTTGTTTCATAATAACTAAATTAAATCATAGCCCATGAAAAGAAGCAAGTTTCAAAAGAATATAACCCGTTGAAGTGAAACCGGTCTCTTAAGAATCCATCCATAAAAAATAATCAATTCAAGGAATAATATTAATGGAACCATTAGATAAATTCCTAGATAAGCATAATAAACATAAATTTATTTCATCTTAGATGGAAAATAATTTTGAAATATCTATTAAAAAAATTTCTTGAGGAAAGTATCCTTTCTTCTTTGAAAAGTTTTTTTAATACATAAATTTATTTGAAAATAATTTTCTCATAATATAACCTATAAACTTATAAATAATACATGAGATCATCATAAAAACCATTTTTCTTTACAAAATATAGAATAATATTCAAAACATTTTATAAACAGTTTTCTTTGAAAATATTTTTCTTAAAAAATATTATTCATTGAAAACACATTGAAAACTATAGAATTAATCTTGAAAACATTTTGAAAACAATTTCATTGAAAATATTTGGAAATATTATAAATAAATATTGAAAATGTTTTACAAAATTTTATTTAAAAACCTATGAAAGAAGCCTGAAAATTTTATGAAAAACTTTTCTTTTAAAATACTTTTAAAACTTATAATGAATGTCTAATAATGTTTTTAGAACCATTTTACTTGAAAATTTATGAAATAATATTCAAAACATTTTAAAACATCTTTGAAAATATATTTGAAAACATATAAACTAATTTTTCAAAACAATAAAAAAAATTAAATTCCTTTTTCCTTAAAAATTAACTACATGAATCATTTGAGAAAAAATTGAAAACATTTTTGAAAACATTATTTTTTAAATAAAACAGAATTCCGACTAAAGAGAGAAGCACGGTGAGAATTTTATAAAACATTATATTAATAAAACAAATTGGAAAAATGGTACTAAAAAAATGAGTATGTCTTGAAAACCCATAGGGTAATAAAAATAATGAGTGTTCTTGATATATGTATCATAAAATTTCATCAAAGGAAGCATAAAAATAAATAATCCTGAAAAGTGATATGATTGTTTCAATAAACTCTTATCAATTGTTAACTTGGGATCACACTCTTCATGTAATAAAAAAGTTACATGAAACATAAAATATCATGAATATAAGGATATTTGTGATATAAAATGTTAATTGGAATCATATACACCTCATTAATTATCATAGTTTCATAAAACAACATGTGTCTCAAAGACTGGAAATTTAGAAAAAACTACTTTACCAATTTGGTATCTTTTGAAACATAAACACCCATTAAATAAAAATAATGGAATGTATATTTAAATACCAATAAAATAAATCATAATAATAATAATATAATAAATTTAGTGTAATTATATACACTATTATAAATAAAAGAGTAGTTATCATTACATGTATCTCATGGATATAAAAAGTGTGATGAAATCCCCTTACCTTATATCTTCACTCTCATCGCACTCATTCAAACCACCAGTATAAAAAATATAAATTTATTATAAATATTTCAAATGAACATATTATTATATATAATACCATGTATTTTATTCATTATGACCTTGTAATACCATATTGATAAAAATATTATGTTAAGCTTTCCCTTCGGGTAAAATATGCTTTGTTCTTTGCATTTGTCTTAATTTTTTATATCTCTAGTCCTTATACTTATATCATGATTCTAGAATGTAATCAATGATATAAATATCATATATATTCAAATTATTTGTATTATTATAATATATAGTATATATAATTACAAAATGGAATATTCCATTAATGGAGAGGGTAAGTCGTACAGATGCTTGAAAGATGTTTCCATTTTTATTATCATATTGAAAGAAATAAACAAAATGAGTTATATGTATATATGTATTTAATAACATTAAAGATTAATTATAATGTTATATATATTATATAATATCACTAAACTCATCCATAATACATTTCATCTAGAGTGTGAATGAATCGCATCTTTTGAGGGGGAGGTAGTCCACACTTCCTCAAATGAAATTATCGTATTTATACCAAATAGAAAGTAAAAAATATATGTGCTATAAAAGGAATAAATAATATTTAAGAAATTATAATATATAACATATATATCCATATTTTACCTCATATTTTCCACCATGAGAGGTGGTAGATGAAAAATAAAAAATCATCATTTAGTGAGGCGGTAGTTCATCGTACACCTAAACAATATATTCTTTACCCATTAGATGGATTTTTTTATAATTTTAAGTCAAATAATTTTTATAAACATATCCTATTATATTGAGGATAATTATTTTTTATAAAATAATTTAATAAAGAGAGTGGAGGATAGAGAAAATAATAAAAGAAAAGAGCATAAGAGAAGACATTACCTCTTAATCGGGAAACTCCTTTTAGTTTGTTCCAAAAGGCTTCTTTGATTTTTTTTTCTGAAAACAGTAGGATTATGAGAATAAGGTAGTTTTGTTTAGAAGTGTATTTGTCTGATATTTTCCAATCCTAAGTGGTTTTATATGTGTTAAGAAGAGGGATAAGTGGTGTACTTTTATAGGGAAGTGAAATGAAACACTTGGAATTTTTTGAAACAAGTTAGGTGTACCCACGTTTTTACCTAAAAAAGTCATAAAAATTAACCAAAACTCTATAATGGAAGTTTTATTTCTGAATAATGGCTAAAATATGTGTTTTTTTACAAGTATCTAGGTCTCTTTGGGTAATAAAGTTATCGTTTATTACTTTATTAATCTAATTTTCTTTTAACCGTTGTAATTAATTTTAACCACTTTCACTTATATTTTTTATCAAAAAAATGTGAACATATTATAAATTATAAATTATTTTAATTAAAAATATTTAATCCATTTTTTAAATGTTAATCACAGAAGTGGAACAAATTAATTTAAAATTAATCTTGTTGATTGGACTACATTTTTGTTTTTTGAAGTAAAAACGTCTAAACTTTGGCTAATTTTTTATACCCAATTTAAAAGTGAAATTGATTCTAATGATATATAATGTATTAATGGATAAAATTTTTATCTAATTAATATTTGAAACCATATTAGAGTATAATTTAACAATATAAACAAATTATAATAAAAGGAATTTTTGAATTAAAATCTAGTATTTTTAACTATTCATTAAAAATGAAACCTTATAGAAAAATCCAATAAATCTATCCTAACCTACTTTTTATGATTTACTTACAAATATAAAGTTTCTTTTATTACATATTAAATCCAAAAAAGTCCCAAAAAATGAATTTAAAATGGGTTCTCTATTAAAAGGTAGTAAAAATACCTTCATAAAAAATAAAGGTTTTTAAGCATAAAATTGGGTTTGTTCTTATATTATATATATATATAAACTATTATATTAATATAAAAAACATTTTATTGTATATATAACATATATATTACATTAATATCACTCAAAAATTATAATTAATTTAATTTATTAGGGTAAAACATCGTTGTGACCATAAAAATAATAATACTTCCCTTTATATTCAATCAGTTTTCGTATTCATTTATAATTAATTGGTAACCTATTAATACATATTATATACTTTTTAAACATATATTTTAATAAGTTATTTAATATTATTAATAATATCTAATTTAATGGTTATGTTATATCTTATTATATTAAATAATAACATTTTAATAATATATTATTGCTTAGTAAAACTTTGTCTTGCATGTTATGCAAGCGATCAATGAAATTCATTGTCGTATATAACACCAGCAAACCATGGAGTTCTATATAGAGAATGATGAAATTTTTGTTGTGTGTGGTCCATGATTAACATGGTTTTACATATAATGTAAGAAAAAGATATAAAAATAAACTATTCTCAATGTTTTATGAAATTTAATATCTCAAAAAGTTAAATTAATTTGAAATAAATATTTCAAAATATCTAGCGGTGTTACATTCTACCCCCCCCCCTTAAATTTAATTTCCCCCTCTAAATTAACCTCATTTATTAAATTTTTAATAATTTAAATTTCATTTCCTAGAAACCCATATCATAAAAATGAATACTAAAACTTCCTTTTAAAAAATAACTATTGAAAACATAGCAGTTACCCAAAGTAGCGTATAACTGAGTTTCCACATAGGAAAACATAGGTGGAAATAGAAATCATGAACATGGAAGAGAAATATAGACATCATGTTTCGATCTTGAGGGATAAAGACCAAGGTCCGGAGAAATTTAACAATTATAAATCCATAAATCCACGATGAACTAAGGGACAATCTCATTCATCGGAAACAGATGTACTAGGACTAGATTTTTGGTTTAAAGATCCTTTATACAAATGATAAATAATTTTAATTAAAATATATACTTGAATGATTTATTGACAACCTCATAATTCATTGTTCCTTGATCCACTTCACCTCTTTCTGCTAAAAGGAAGGTGAATTTTCAATCCCAATGCACTAACAGATCATGAGATACATGATATTCTATCCCATATATCATTAGTTATCATCAATACCACGTTTTTATAATATTTTATCCCATCTTCATAAGTCCGAATGTGGTAAGAAAATACTTTATTCTCAAAAATAGCATCCAAATATTGACTTAAACATACCATAAATTGTTAACATTATAACCCTTCTGAAATATGGAAATTAAGATATTTATAAATAAAATCATGAAAGAAAATTAACATTGATCTCCCATATATCACAAAGTACAACTTGTTTGTCACATTACAAACATGTGAATAACCTTATCGTATATTCTCTTGAAACATGGTAATATCCTTAACTACCAAAAATCATTTTAGAAAACATGCATGATTCCTTACTCTAATTATTATTGGACATATTCTTTAAATCCAAAAAGTTGTAAACATCATCCTTGATGACATAGAAATTTTTTTCAATAATCAGTTATAGGGTAATCTATATTTTCCAATTTACTTATTCATGTCCAATATATAATTATCCAAACTTCATTATCCCCACATATGGTATTACTTAAGGGTTACCTTACCTTAATCAAAATGTCACCCTTCCATGGAATCATTTCTCTATGTCTTAATCACCATCCAAGATGTCCTTTTCAATATGTAATGAAAACTTCTACTAAAAATAATCATATATTTCATTATTCTTGTAAAGAAAACATTGAATTAAAAATCACAAATACTCCATTCCTCTGACATTATTTTTAAACTATAACGTAGGCCTCATCAACTTATTCATTAATAAATATTTCCTATAATATGAAATATCAATAATGTTGTAAGTTTCCTAAACCTCAATCTAATCATTCCTCTTATTTTTAATGTAAACAGTACTTGAAGAACATCACATACCTTTAACATGTTTTCTGAGGTATCTTTATCTTTATAAGTATAACTAATACTACTACCAGATTCCTAATTCTCTTTATGATATTTATACTTGGGAAAAAAAATTCATAATTCCCATACCTTCCATATCTGATACATTATATGTGAACAATGTTCTTTCTAGTTATCTCCATTGACTAAAACCAAAAGGCATATTGTGAGAAACATTTATCATATTAGGATAGCATATAATCATGACAAATTACTTATAGGGTTCCCAAATCATAGCTCCTAGTTCTTAAATCTATAAAACCATAGGTTTATCCTAGGTTATTCATAGTCATCCTATATTTAAATCATTCATCATGGTTCATGAAGAGGTTGTCAATTTCCAAAGCATATCCCTTGGGAGTGTCAAACTAGGTGTGCAGCAAGGCCCATTTTTGTGTACCAGATTACCCTGAGTAAGCCCCAAGACATATTTTATGACTTCTTACCCCTAGGTACATATTTTATAGAAATAAATCCACTTGTAGAATCCATACAAGGATGTATTTCCTAGAGACCATTACTCCGTCCTTTACCCAAATTCTAGGACACTTTCTTAAATATTGACTCATCCATGTACTTATCCTTATAGACATCCCTAGAAATTTCATAAGAAATATAAGTAGGAATATCAATAATGTTTTAGTATCCATGTTTACAAATTTTTACTAAAACATTTCTTTGATACAAACTATAGTTACCTAGGCTTAACAAACATGGATATTACATCATTTTAGATAAATATTTGGTACATTACAAATATAAATTCCGAAGGACCATAATTGTTTAGTTTATTTGGAATCATGGAAAAAAAATCTTCTATTCTGGTGAAACAAATTCAACATATCCCAAAAATATATATACCTTTATTACTTATACCAAAAACATTTCTTTAAAACTTGGGGAAATAAAACATGTGAAAGGTGTGAGCTTAGATGCTTTGTAAGGGTAAATAAAGGAAATGTGTAAGCATAACATGAACAGAAGGGTACATAACATTAGAATAACATTTTATATGATACCTTGTATATTAGAGATCAAAATATATAATGGAAATTCATAATAATTAAATCAAAATATAATTAAGAGTATAAGTCATGAAATCATAACATTGGAATAAGACGTTGACTTTTTTCAGGCACATAATAATAAAAAATATTATGTAAAAGAAACTTACCAAGATCTTTATAACTTGATAGGCTTGGTCTATGACCCGTGCACCTATGTTGGAGTTGGGCTAACAACCCATATACCCTCTAACTTTTAGGCTTGGCAAAAAACCCATGCACCATCTTGTTTTAGGTCTTGGTCTATAACCCGTGTACCCTCTTAGTTTTATCCTTAGGCTACAACCCATGTACCTTATTGATTTTAGACATGGGATACAACCCTTATACCTTCTTTTTTTAGGTATTAGGTTACAACCGTTGTACCCTCTTACTTTTAGTTTTGGGATATAACCCATGTAACTTCTTATTTTAGGGCTTGGGCTACAACCCATGTACCATTTGATCTCATATACAACTTATCATTACCTAATGCGTTGGAGAGAGATATAGGTCTCACCCATCTCATAATAAAATTATACATACATGTTACTCGAAATTATAAAGAATCAAATAATAACCCATTAAATTAAATGGGTATCATTAAAATTTAATCAAATCATAATCTATTAAAATATATAGGTTTCATAATCAATTTATGGAAGCATAACCTAGGAAAAGAATTGGGTTTCAAAATCATACAACCCAGGGAAGTGGAACCGGTGTCTTAAGAATAATTACATCAAAACATAAACCATTCAAGAAAGAATATTAATGAAACATTTAGATCATTTCAATGAGAGGAATGAGTAACATCAACCGATGTAATATTATCTAGAAAATAATTCAGAATTATCTTTGAAAAATGTTTCTTGAAGAATGTATCCTTTATTCTTTGAAAAAGGATTTTTAATATATAAAACCATTTGAAAGTAATTGTCATATAAAATACCTTCAAAAATTTTAATGAATAATTGACATCATTGTAAAAACATTTATCCTTTAAAAAATATAATATAAGATTTAAAAAATATTGAAGACATTTTTCTTTGAAAACAAATTGAAAACATTAAATGAAATATTGAAAACTTTTTGAATATTTATTTCATTGAAAATTATTTAATAAATTAAAAAGAAATATTTAAAAAAAATTAAACTTTTTTACCTGAAAAAAAAATGAAATAACCTTGAAATTTTTTTAAACCCACTATCATTGAACATAATTTGAAAAATTATAAACAAAGCTTTAAAATGTTTTTAAAACCTTTTTACATAAAGACTTATCAAATAAGATTAAAAACATTTTCAAAATATTTTTATTTGAATGTTTATTTGAAAAATTATAAAGGAATATTTGAATATATGAAAAATAATTTAAAATAATTTTTCCTTGGAAATGATCTTCACAGATAATATGAAATCATGGTTTTTGAATTAAAAATGAATTTCGACCGAAGAGAGAAATATGGTCATATTTTTTTTATAACAATATATTAAGAACCAATGAGTGTAAAATGGAACTAATAAATAATTAATTCTTTAATAAATATAGTATAATTAAATTTATGACTTTTCTAAAGATAGGTATCATAATATTTTATCAAGGGAATCATAAACATAAAAAAATCATGAAAAGTGATGAGATTATTTCAATAAACTCTTATCACTTGGTAAACTAGGATAATACTCCTCATATAGGAAAATAAAATTTCCTAAAACATACAATATCATGAGAATAAGTATATTCCTGAAATAAAATGTAAATTCAAATCATATAAACCTCATTAATTATCATTGATTCATAACAAAATATGTGTCCCAAATATGTAAAATTGAGACAAAACTACTTTACCGATATGGAAACTTTTGAAATATTGGAATCAAATAATTATAAATAATTGAATGGATTTTTAAATATCCATAAATATTATAATAATAATCATATAATTCATTCATGGGAGGTATATACACCATGAAAAAATAAATTGTGGTGAACATGACATATATCTCACAGATATAAAAAGTGAGATGAAATCACCATACCGTTTGTCATATCTCTCATCATACTCATTAAAACCACCATTATAATAAATATAACTTTATTATAAACCTTTTAAAGAACCATATTATTATATATATAATACCATATATTAAACTCCTGCTAACAATATTCTATTAAGGTTTCACTTCGGCTAATATTAGATTTTTTCATCACATGTGTCTTAATTTGATATATCTTTGGTCCTTATACATATATCATGATTCAATAATGTAATAAATGATATAAATTTAATTCATATTAAGTATATTTTTATTATAATAATATATATAATATATATGTATGGAATGGAATACCCCGTTCATTGAGACAATAAGACGTACGTACGCATAAATGTTGATTCCATTTTTATTATCGTATTGAAAGAAAGAAAGATAATGAAATATGTGTATATTTGAATATAATATAATTAATGTATAATTATAATGTTATTTATATTATATAATTTCTCAAAACCATCATTAATACATTTCCTCTTCAGTGTGAACAAATCACACTACTTTGACGGGTGGTAGTCCACACTTCCTCAAACGAAATTATCTTATTTGCACCAAGTGGAAAGTACAAATATATGTGTTTTAAGAGGAATTAAAATATTAAAAATGTAATAATTATAATATATGTCATATATAAAGATATTTTCAATCATATTTTCCACCATGATAGGTTGTAGAGGAAAAATGAACAATCATCACTTATGGAGGCAGTAATTCGTCGTACACGTAAACAGAATTTTAATAACCCAATAGATTGATTTGTTTATATGTTTTGGTGGAATACATAGAATAAAAAAATATTAGTATATTTAGGATACAGTTTTTTTATATAATCCTGTAATAATGAGATCATATGGGGTGGACAAATAAAATAAAATAAAAGATCTTGAGAAAAGATGTTACACTTTAATCCTATAATTCCTTCTGGTTTCTATGAAAAATGATTCCTCGGATTTTTTTCTCCCAATGGAGAGGATTATGAGAGTAACATAGGGAATTTTGAAAGTTTATTGGGCATATATTTTCCAATCCTAAGTGGTTTTAGAGGTGTGAACAATAAGTAGAGGCGGTGGCCTTATATAATGAAGGTAAATGACATACTTGGCATTTTTAGAAATAAGTTAGGTGTACCCTTGTTTTTTCTTAAAACAAAAGTCATATAAAAACATCAAAAATAAATAATTTAAGGTTAATGGGAGAATATTTTCTATTAAATGAGTGTTTTACAAGTGTCTAGGTCTATTTCTGTATTAAATTTACGGTTTAGTACTTTTTAGCCTATGTTTCCCTTAACTGTTGTAATTAATTTTAATCAGTTTAACTAATATTTTTGGTCAAAACATTTACGTTATTAGAATTTATAAATTATTATGATTCAAAAATATTAATAAATTTTTCAAAATAATAATCACATAATTGGATGAAATTAATTTAAAATTAATCCTACTGATGGGGCGACACTATAGGTTTTTAAAGTAAAAATGGTGAAAATTTTGAAAATTTGTTTATACCCAATTTCAAAGTGAAATTGGATATAATTATCTTTATAGGAATAATTTATAAAAATATTATCTAATTAAACTTTTAAAACAAATCAAAATATAATTTTTCCTTATAAATAAATTATATGAAAACTATTTTTTGAATTAAAATTCAATATTTTAAATAAATCATTAAAAAAATAAAACCCTACAGAGATATACCAAAATGTTATCCCAACCTATTTTTTTAGTTTAAATTACAAATTTAATGTTTATTTGGACATATTAAATCCATAAAAGTTCCATGAATTGTATTTAAAATGGGTTTTTTATTAAAAGGGGGAAAACATACATTTATAAAAAATATAGGTTTTTAAGAATAAAATTGGATTTATTATTATCTTATGTCTATAAAACCTATTGGATGAGTATAAAAAATATTTTATTGAATATATAACATATATATTACATTAATATAACACAATAATTATAATTAAATTAATTTGTTAGGTTAAAATATCTTTGTGACTAAAATAATAATAACAATTCCCTTTACAGTCAATTGGATTTCATGTTCATTTATAATTAAATGATAACCTATGAATTCATCATATATTTTTTTAAACCATACGGTTTATTAAATTATTTAATAATATTATTAACTTATAATTTAATGGCTAGGTTATATATTATTATATTAAATAATAACATTTTAATGAAATATTATTTTTCAGTAAAACTATGTCTTGCATGTTACATAAGACATCAAGGAAAGTCATTATTGTCTGTAACGCAAGATCACCACTGTGTTCTGTGTAGAGAAATATAAAATTTATGTTGTGTTTATTGCACAATTAAATTGGATTTTTCTATAACTTAAGAAAAAAATAAAAACACTATTTTTAGTGTTGCATGGAATGTAAAATATCAAAACGATTAAATTAATTTGAAAAAAATAATTTACAAAATCTCAGGGTGTTTTATTTAATAATCCCTCATGAAGTGAATTGAAACTTTTGACGGTGATTTAATATCAATGTTTCCATTTTCCCTATGAAATTTATCTTAAACTAAGAGATGTAGTTCTATCGTAATTATCATTCTAACTAATGGTGAGTTGTTTTGATAATCTACACACTGAAGGTATGAAATGATTTTTTCTTGATACAGTTCATTTATGAGTTTGGGATGTTTTCATGTTATATTAACAAAAACCATAATAACGGATGTGTTAAAAGTTCTTTGTAAATTATTGGTGATGATAATAATGAATGTAAATATGTTCTACTATATGTATGAAAAAATCACAGTGTAAAAAGTGATGATCATTCATTGAACCCTTGAGTGAATCTCACATGCTAAAAGATTAATCTTACTTGAGAAGTTAGAATCTTTGAGTTATTATTGAATGAAAATTAATTTATCTTATTTGATAAGGAATCGTATGATATTATTTTTTATTATTTTATGATTATTCAAAATGAAGTAATATTTAATCTTATATCAAGGATTATGCCACTAGGTTATTCTGTCATGATGTAAAAGTTAATATAACATAATAAGAATAATGCCACAGCAAGATTATTTTTTCTTGATATTTCATATGAGTAATTTTTTAGGATCAACTAATCCATTAAGAAAATCCTATAAGAATTTAGTGGTGTGATATCTTGGGAGTCAATTGGTATCATTCAATGAAATAATGGTTTATACCACAAGGTTTTGTAAAGTAATAAGATCACAACACATAAGAAAAACAACACCACTATAATGTGGGTTAGAATGGTTTGAGAATTTTTTTATTTTATTGTATTCAATTAATACCACAACAAAATGAATGATTCTTTCCAATTTGTGTTTGGATAAATATTTATGTTGATTTTTGGTTCAACAAATATTGGAATTGTCATGCTAAAATCTAATCATCATTCTTAAAAGGTATTCAACATATAATTTAAGATGATCCATGATATTTGGGGTTTATACTTTAATATATTTTAAATATTGGGGTCACAAATTATTCTTAGGCATCAGGATATAATATTTGTTATGTATTTAAATAAGAAGAAACATACTTATACATGAATATGTGTAGTGAAAATAAGAGAGGATCTGTGAGATATAACCTGCATTCAAAGATGGACTTGGTAGAATTTTGTGGAGGGGAATTAGGGTTCATAAAAATCCAAAAAAAATTTGGAACATCACGATTGGAAATTGAATATTATACCACTTTTTTATTTTAATTGTGTTTTATGGTCACTAAAACATACACCACCACATTATGGGGTGCATGTGAAGTCGTGTTAAAAAAATCATCCTCGATTTTAGTGTTCCTGTGATGTATGTGGATTCCACATAATTATCCACTAATTCTCAAATTCATTATGAACCAAATATTTGGTTCATTTATAGAATGTAACATTCATTTGATTATATTTTCGATGAATGAACACCAATAGGAGGAAATATAAGGATTCCTTCTGATGGAACCCTAATAATTACATTATATTGATTTAATTCACTTAATAAAGAGAATAAAGGGTGGATATATAAGAGTATGTGATTCACTATAGTTTGTGTGTGTGTTTTATGTGATTATTTTATCATAGATAAAACTATATTCCTTCTTGAAGCTTGTTCATAACTTGGTGACGAACCAACATCCCTTCCAGTGTTTGGGAGAGGTCATGAAGCATTCATGTATCCATTGGTCTGTGTTTTACCCTTGGAGGAAATATTCATTCATATAATTCCCCTCATGACCATCATTAATCTAACACTATCAATGAATAAGAAAAAAAATGATCATAAATCATTAAAGGTAGGCTATTTTATGCTCTATTTTATGGACACACTCATGTGTTTGATCCTTGTAGATAAAGTCTTCTATATTTTGGGTCTATTTACAATGACAATGGTTATTATATGTTCAAAAAACCCCTTAGTGGTGTTAGCGTTATTTTTTTCAAGGATTAAATATTGTTAATCCATTCTTTTTAAAAGTATCACCATAACCCATGAATGACAGTGTCGATGGTGTAGTTGTAGAGACTTAAAAACACCATAATCATTAACACCATGGTGTAGTGATTCCCTTGTTGGTTCTTCCCTGGGATTATCCATGAACCACAACCTACTCCATAGTGAATTTATCCTTGTGTTGTTCTTTTTATTGTATATTGTGGTAGTTTTGTCCAAAATGGACAAATCTTGGGCCAACATTGCATTTTTCAAGATGTGGTGAAGCATTAAAATGTTTCAAAATTAGATTTTACCATTTATATTTAAATGGTTTATAAAATTATTATAATTAACTATGAATGGTATTTTGGAATATTTTAATTTATAAAAAATTAATAAATTAATAAATTATAAATTTTTATATAATTAATTAATAATTTTTGAAACATTTATAATATTCATAAAATAATAATGTTAATCTATAAAATACCCTATAAAGTTCTATGTTATATTTTATGATATTGAAATACAATGATTATTTATAAATCATGAAAAATAAATTATAAAAGGGTTTTAAATTTTAAAATTAGTCTTAAATACGAATTTTTTTATATTTATAATTGTGAATTTTTCGTAATTATTTAATTTCAGATTGATAAAATTAAAAGAACATTGTTTAAAGATATCATTTTTTAGAAAATAATGAAAATTTTATGATTAATTTGATGAAAGGTTTAAAAAAAATTAAATGTCATGTATTGTGAATAAAAAACATTTTATATTGATTTTGAATGTAAAGATATTGTTATATAGTTTTTATCTAATATAAAATAATATTTATAGTCATCTAGTATTTAAAAATAGTTTATAAATGTATCATGTTTTTTAAAATATATAAAATTTATATTTAATTATTAAATTATATTGATATTCACATTTAGTAAAAACAACTAAGAAATATGAATATTTTTTATTCAGTTCTTAACTTTTCAACTGCTTCTAGGAGCTTGATCCAAACATTACATGCTTGGTAAAACTATATATAATTTAATGTTCAACTACATTGTCCTCAGTGTGTATTTTATATTATGAGCTTTATAATGGTTATTAAATGTATTTTTTTTATATTATGTGTTAGATAAATCATTGATTGGATTCTATCAGGAGTAATGTATCCCCTGGTTAAAGGATATAAGGTTAGACAACCTTGTAGCCTAGATGTCATTCCATTTATAGAAAGGTGAATGGGATTTCTTATATGTCTCTTCAAGATTACTGATGTGGATATTTTTAATCTCATATAACTCTATTCCATTACTTTAATAGTTCTTATTTTTTATGATTTTGATTTATTTAGATATGTATGAATATTTTTGGATTCATTTTATTGGTGCATAACAAAAATATGTGGGGTATTTAAATAATACACATTAACGTGGTTTGAACACATTAATTTGGTGGTTGGAATAGGGATTCCAAACCCAAAATCACTATAAATATGTATACACAAAAAGGAAAAATACATGATGAGATAATTATTATATAAAATTTAATATTTATGATTTCAATATGCATGTAGTGTATACTACATTGGTGATAAATGAAAATAAATAAAATGTCTCAAATATTAAGTATTTTAATTCTTCCAAATAGTAAATTTTTAAGACCTCGATCATCTAACCAGGTATTTCATTATAAAGCAGGGTACCCATGGATTATCATGTCTAAGTTTAGAATTTAATAAGGGACTTCACATTGTCTTGTGGGGTAGGTTATTCAAAAGTTTGGTGCTCCAAGATTGTCCTTTTTTATCCTTATTTTGGAATTTTCAATGTGTTACACTATCTAGGAGAACCTAATGGGATTAGTTTGTCAAATAAATAAATTTTATTAAATACATATGATAGATTTGGATAAAGGTTTAACCACTCAAATATCCAAAAAAATGTAATTTTTCTGATTAGGATGAAGACCTACCTAAATAGATAAGATGTGGTCTAAACTATAAAGCAACCCATGACATAGTAAAATATGGATATTATCTCACTAAATGGATATTATTTTTCTTCTTATCATTCTTATTGGAATAAATTTCATTTAAATTTTTCAATTAAAAGATATAACACATGATACTCACTTACTGATATGTGTTTGTTGTATATTGTGGTATAACTAGTCACAATAATATTGAGATAACTAATAATTAGGACATATAAAATAATTAAAAATTGGTATCTAGGATTGAGATTCAATAAGGTGAAACATTTATAATACTAATATATTGATGTTATATAGATAAATTATTCAAACTCTGAATAATGGGTATTAGCTAAATGGTTTTTGTTAGAAATTTGTTCTGTCAAACACAAACTCCGAGATAAGATGGAATTAATGAAGCGAGAAATCGATCTTAATTTCAGTAAAATAGAAAATTTTAATGCATTATAAGTTAGAATTTATGTTCTATGTATAACTAAAGGATTAATAATGAAATTGAAAAAGTATAATTGTTTTCCTAATATAAATTGAAATTTGATTTTGGTATCTTTTTTAGAAAAGATTCTATTTTCATTCATTATTTTAAAAAATATTTTTTCTATATATAAGAATGATTTTTTTTAATTAGGAATATAATGAATGGGTTATATATTATAGATATGTTATTCCTTTTTATAACATTAAGAATATTATGTTCAATTTAAATCCAATCCCAACTATCATTGGACTTTTCACCTTGGACATATATATGAAAAAAATGTTGAGATAAAGCAAAGAGATAAATTTTTAACTCATTTTATTTTGAATCATTTGATATATATGAATCATATTTATTAGGAAAAATGTATAAATCACATTCTGGGAGAAAAGGTGGAAGGGATGCTGGACAGTTAGATCTCATATAATTATGATATATGTGGATCATCGATTACTCAAGAAAGTGGTGGATTTTGGTACATAGTTAATATTAATGATGAATTTAGTTATTATGGTCATGTATTTATAATAAAGTGAATTTATGAAACTATAGAAAGGTTAAAAAATAGAATACAATATATAATCAAATGATAAATAGTATTAAGATTCCTCAATTAGATCAGGGTGGTGAATACTTGATCTAGGAATATACAGATCATTAAAGAGATTATTGAATAATTGTAAAACTCACAATACTTTGAACAAAATAATATAATATTGTGTCTAAAAGTATTAATTTTACATTATTAGATATTATTCAATCATTAACAAGTCTATGTGACCTTCCTATCTCATTTCCGGGTTATTCTCTAGAAATTGTTGTATTCCTAATAAACTTTGTTCCATATATAGTAGTCACGAAGACACCTTGTGATACATGGGCCAATAAACATTCAACAATGTCCTAAATGAGTATGTAGGTGTTTTAAGCATGTGTACGATGATTTTATTCATATATTGTTATCTAAAATTCATATAAATTTTTATTTATTGATTTTGAAAAGGTAATAATGGGTATTATTTCTTTAACCCAACTAAACACAAAGTCTTTGTGGGTTGTACTGGGGTTTTTTCATGAGAATGATAACATTATTAAAGGATTAAGTGAGAGTAAAGTTGAACTTAGTGAAGTTAAAGACCAAAAAAATTGTTATTCAGATTGAATTTGAATCAATTCCTCAAAGAGTTGAGGAATTAGAAATGAATCTAATTAAACAAGAACCACTAAGGTCTAGTCTGATTTATCAGGAACCTAAGATATATAGTTTCCTCATGGACAATTAAGATGAAATAATATTCATATTAGATAATCCTACTTACTACCGAGAGTATATTTAGAGTTATGATTCAAATAAATGCTATAAATCCATGGAATCCAGGATGGACCAATATGTACACTAATAAATACTGGAACATAGTGGACACACCGGAAGGGTTAAGACCTATAGGATGCAAGTTTAATTTTCATAAAAAACTAATACATATGGTATATTGTCTTCCTTTAAAGAAATCATGGTGAAAATAGTTAACACAATTTCATTATATGGACTATGAAGATACCTTTTCACTTGTTTTGATGATAAATTACATTTTTATTTATTGTCCATATCAGCATGTTATATTTATACTGTATATCAAATGGATCTAAAAACCATATTCTTTAATTGTCATTTTTATAAAGAAATTTATATGATACAAACCAAGGGTTTTGAAGTTCCAATTCCGCATGCTAAGGTTTTCAAGTTTCAAATCTCCATTTATGGACTAAAGCAATAATCTCATATTTGGAATATCTAGTCTAATAATGTAATCAAAGAGTTTAGTTTCATCAAAAATGTCGATTATTAATGTGTATACAAGTTTGTATGTGAGACTATAATAGTCTTTCTGATACTATTAGTTGATTAAATACTGCATTTTAGAAATTATGTCCCAACATTTTATTTTATGAAGGTGTTGTTCAGTCAATTTTCCTTAATAAAAGCCAAGGGTGAATCAACCTACATATTCTGAATGAAGATCTATATAGATAGATTTAATATGTTTCTTGAGCTGAGTCGGAACACATATATTAATAAAGTTAAATAGAGTTTTAAAATAGAGAACTCCAAAAGGAGTCCTTTTCCAATGTAGTATGTCATGAATATTATAAAGATTCAAGATCCTTATAATTAGTAGAAACGGATAGAGAAGATTAATTATGTGTCTTCCATATGATCTATCCTTAATTTTTTTACTTCACACATCACTATGTCTCTTATTATTTGATAGTCAAAACTAAATACCTATCAAGTCTTGGTGAGAGTCACTGGATTGTTTTGAAGAACACCCATAAGTAGTTAAGATGGACTAGGTATATGTTCTTGGTCATTTGAGGAAAAAATGATTAGCTGTTTGGAATGTGTTACACAACTGCGAGTTTCCAATATGGTAAAGATGATCTATGATCTCAATATATATTCATGTTTTTTCAAACTATTAGATATGATAGCTAGAAAACATCCATTGAATCCACCATAACATACTTAATAATAGAGGTAGAATACATGTTTTCATCAGAAGCTATGAAGGAACCTATTTAAATTAAAATATTCATTTCTAACTATAGCATCAGTCTTAGAATCAAGGTAGAAATATTGCTATATTATGACAATAATAGGGTTATTTCATAGGCTAAGAAGCCTTAGTCTCACTATAGGGCCAAAAACATCCTTTAAAAATAACATCTCATTTGGGATATTAGTGAGTGGAACAACGTAAAGATTAATTGGGTAGCTATAAAGTAGGATGTAACATATTCATTGATCAAACCATTACGATAAAAAAAATATGGTTATGTATAATATCTGGGTATATGATACATTAGAGATTTTTTGTAATGTTTGTAAACTACATCATGTTATAATAATAAAGTTAATTTCTAATTATAATTTATCAATATGCACATTATCTAATTTTTCAAGAATGGATGAAAAATAATATCCCCTCGAAGTACAACTTTTCCTTAACCCAAACTGACGATCATTATGGAGTATTATGGGATATAATGAAATGATAATTTTCGCATTAATATGATCTTGTATACATTAAAAATAGTATTATATAATATGTGAAGAATATATTCATGATGTAATAGTTATAAAATTATTAATTAGACTGACCCACCAAAGTATATCATATGGAATTTCATTCATTCATCGATATACTTAAGGATGTATCCTTGTTATCAATTCTTTTTAACTGAGTATAGTGATATTCATAGCATGATAACCTTCATATTTTAATACCATGCCTACTCAAGTTTGAATGTAACTTATAAAATATAGGTGGTTTGGATATATTGATTAATATGTAGTCAGATAGAGAATAACCAAGATGGGATTTGTATAATTTTAGAAAAAGATGAATACAAGTTTCCTTTGATTTAATTACACTAAAGAAATTCATATAAAAATTTAATTGAGTCTTAAAAGATTTTTTTAGATACTTATATGATGTGAATTTGATGTACTCATCAAATAGATTAATGAATCGTGATGTATTCATCGACATTGTCCAACTTTTTTAGAGAATGAAGAAAAAATTAAAGTCCTAAACTAGATTGAAATTATTCATGCATACGGGTTACATGATGTCATTTATAAATAGATTATCTAATATTTTATATAAATAAAATGATACATCATTTGGAGGATATATTTTTATAGAGATATGAGTATGTTTGATACAGATCTAATCAGATCCATTAGTATCTTGAGTTTCTTGATGACTTCCTAGAGTTATCTCTTTGTTTACATCTTTAGAATAAGGATTTTAAATTTGATTTAAACTCTACTAATTTCCATAGTGCCACACAATTAGTCTATTGGATAAGGATTAATATTCAATAAAATTGTTTATTCCAAAATAAAGAGATCTTGGTAAAACCATATCCAAATAAGTTTAGATGGATTCACAAAGAGTTGTGAATTTTTGAAAGAAAACCTTTTAGGGTTTAACTGAATGTGGGATATTATAGTATGTTCACTAAAATAGTCACCACCACACTTTGGTGGTGCATGTGATGTTTTGGTCAACATGCACAATAATTTTTATCATGCATTTGATTAATGTAGCATCTACATATTCTCCACATATTTTCTTATCCATTATAAACCTTATAGTTTGTTCATTTATAGAATGGGACATTAATTCATTGAAGTGTTCAATGAAAGAATAGAAAAAGTGTAAATATTTGGATTCCATGCAATGGAACCCAGGATATCATGCATGGTTGACACACTAAATTAAATGATGAGATTTGGGGATGGATATATATATATATATATATATGCTTATGTGATCATCTCCTATTGGTGTGTGCAAGGATCATGTGATAAAAACATGCTAGATGAAAATATCTTTAATTCTGGAGATCTATCATAAATTTAAAAAGGTTTTAGAATCCATTTGAGAATTTATGAGTCTTTACTAATCATTCCTGGATCTATTGTATAGTGATTTACCCTTAGAGTAAAGTAGAAATTTTCTATTTCTCCTTATGATTTTCATCAAGCTAACTCTCTCAAAGAACAAGGATGGAATCTGGCATTATTCAAACATTTAAGGTATACAATTTTATTCCCTATGTTTTAATAAACTCATATATATGATCATTGGATGTATATTACTATATGTTTTTTATTTTCTTACATTGGAAATGATCATTAGATGATAAATAAAAAACCCGTCGCATTATTTATCATTTAATTTTATTTTAAGATAATACTATTTCTCTTTTGCTTATTACTTTTATGATAAATTGTAATTATGTTAGTTGGATCATGATCATTGAACACCAAATATTATCCACATAATAATAATATTTCATGGACCTTGTAAAAAACCATGTGTATATGTGTGTTCTTTCTCTCGCTATTACATATTATCATAAAATATCCACTGAGATCAATTCACAATAACTAACAATGGGAATCATATATTTTCAGGTGTTTTCTTTTCAATAATCACTAATTAAACCCTCCAAGTAGTGGTATAATATATATTAGGACATAAAATGGTTATATTTATGATTCTAATATATCAATGTTTAATTTTAATTATTTATGTCTTTTAATGTTGAGATCCATGCAGTATATAAATATCATAAACAATAATGAAGTACTCATGTAATATGGAAATGGATTCCATTCATAGAGATAGAAGATGGTAAATATCTTATATCACTCTACGTATATGTTATTAATATCCATTAAAATGGTGTCCATATTCTTGAATTTAGGACATTCTATATTTTTTAGAATACGAAAAACATCCAAGATTATGAGGGAGCTTCTAATGTGTTACTCTCATCACTCTCATAGAAATAGTTTACAAAAGTTATAGGGTAGAAAATAGAAAATTGAAACTATAGAAAACTTAAGGATATCCATAAAGGAGAAATAAAAGTGAAATAATCATATGTATACAAAATTTTGTCTCATTTTGCAGATATTATAATGGGAGTAGATAAATCAATGGATAATTTCTTTATCATAGTAAACAAAAATGTAAAATCAATTTGAATATAGGGTGAAATTCATGAATATTATACCATCTTAAATAAGTTTATGGGATTCCTCCTTGATAAATTCAATAAAAATATTTAATCATTTTATGATCAAGGATTGGACAATTGGACCATCGACTAGCCCAATAAGGTTTTAACCACTTAAGATATGAGAATATATCGGCATTAAAGAGAAAAATAAAAATAGATAAGGAAACTAAATTCAATTATTTAAAATCCTTAAATCATGTTTATTCAATTAATTATCACAAGGAAGAAATTTATGTAGAAGATAATGTCATGTATTTTGAAGAATTTGTCTCTTTATTTTTAGAAATTATGTTGTATAAAAAAATGTAAATATATAGGCAAGTGACTATTTAAATACTTTACTTATTGAAACATTAACCTATTTGAAATTAGTTTACTTAATAAGTAATTATAATATGAGAATGTTTATTAATATAAAAGATCATATTATAATTAAAAGATGGTTAGTGGGTTCACAAGAGGAATATTATTTAATATAAAAGGTAAGTCCAATAAAATAGAGAACAAAAATATTTTATTACAACATGATGTTACATCTTATGATAAGTAAGGTAAATAGAGAAATATTACTCATATAATTAATGGAAAATAATATTCATATATTAATCAAAATAGCCTTAACATTTCATGACTATAGTAGAATAATCAATGAATTATATAGAATATTTAAATGATGAGGAGACATTAAAAGGGTTTAAATTCATAGTGGAGTTCATGGCGTTCTTGAAAAAAAATCTAAAAATAAAATATAAAATAAATCATTAGAGTAAGAAAATGATTCATTAAAAACCAATTTATAGTTTAAAATTCAATGATATTATGGGGATAAAAATTTAATACAAATGAAAATAGAATATGTCATTTTAATTATTGAATAAAGAGATTAAATTTTTTGAGATTAACACTAAAAATATAATTTCCAAAAATGATGAGGTAAAGGTACTTGAAGAATATCTTATAGAAAACGATATGAATTTGAGTAAATCAAAGATATAGAGTTCAAAAATTCAGTGAATGTGGTTAAAAAAGATCTGAAAACTAATTATTTTTGTTAATGCTAATAGGATTATTTTTTACTATCATATGATTCTAATAAAAAAATTTGACACTAAAAATTATAATTATACATATAAAAGTAAAAATAATTGAAAGAATATGGTGATTATTTCCCATAAAAAGAAAAGACACCCACTGCTCTGTCTGGTGATGGTTCTAGATATTCTAAAAGAAAATATTTTTAGAAATAGAAGAATACTAAGAATAATATTTCGTAGACTTTAAAGGTAAAATTAAAGACTCATAATCATGGTGATGTTGAAAAAAATGAGTGGATATCAAATTAGAAGGAAATTCAATGAGTAGGTTTTGAAGAATAATGTTTTTATATGAGGAGATTTTTCTATGAAGGAAGATGTTTGAATTGTTTAATGTATGGGATAAAATACTATGTGTGAATTCATAACATTTCAATTTCCTATTTTGATAGAGGAAATTGATCAAGGAGACAAAATATAAAATTCTTAGAGACAAACTGAGACAATATGATAACAAAAAATAAATATTATAAAAAGTCTTCAATTATCAGGAGAATTTTTGAAGGTATGATCAACCAAGAAACATCACTTATAAATTTCATACCATGTTATCAGGGTATCTAAAAAAATCCAAATCAATCTTGAGGTGAAATTATTAATTTCATGAAATGGTGGTTAAAGTGGACATAATGGTATAAAAGGGTGATAATTCATTGATACATGAGAGTGGCTTCTTATCTCACATGACCATAAAAATCATTGAAAAGAAATTCAACGGTATGATTGAGATTCTTTCACATTCTTAAATTATGGATCACTCAATGTGAAATGAGTTAGATATAACAAGATTGGTAAGATGAAATACATAGAAATTCTATTTATAAATTGGTTGAGGATTACTAACCTTTATGTTTCTAAACCTTTTCATTACGGGGATAAGGTTATCTCAAAAAATAATGAACTTTTTAAAAATTGTTTGAAGGATGACATAATTATATTGAAGGGTAAGTGAAAAATGTAAATTATTTTGCCTTTTTTACAAGTATAATTTATCTCGTTTGATCATGAATGAGGATAACCATATTGTGAATAAAATACATATTAATTTTAGATTTAACAATATGGATAAGACTCTAAAAAATTGTGTGATGGGAAATATACCGAAAATTCAACAAGAAAGACTCAATAAATGTATTACTTGTCACAAGGTAAAAATGAGGAACAAGAGATACAAGTCGATGGAAACAAAAATAAGAAGGCTTCTTGAGTTATTACACTCAAATGTGTGTGAACCAATGGGTTTAACATCAACCAATGGAGATATGTATTTCATGAATTTTATTGATGATTTTACTCATACTAATTACATATATTGTATGTAAATAAAATCAAAAATTATTTATAATTTTAAATAGTTTAAATAATTTCAACAAATCAAACAATTTTTTTTATCATTGTATTTTGATAAAATAATATTTTCAAATACATGAATGAATTGTTTTATGTATATCTTCAGAAGAAAATGAATATAAATGAATATATTACTCTATATATATCGTAAAAACAAGATTAATTGAAAGAAATAATCTATGTTTAGTGGACATGGTATGTTATTGGATCATAGAACTTCAAAATGTTTTGGGGAGAATCCATTATAGCGATTGTATATATTATGAACTAGTATATAATCTAACCTAATTTGGTCAATAAAACATATGATTTGTGGATTGAAAAAATACATACATAAATATTATAAGGTTATTTAGAAACCCATGTTTATAAATATTAATGGAAATTATTTAGGAAAATTTAATAAGAGACATGAAGAAGGAATATATATTGGGTACACATCCAGAGGAAATGTTACTAGTGCTAAAACAAGAATATGAACTAAATTTTAAATATATTTGATATAACTATGTCATAGAATAAAAATCCTTAACAAGCATCATTTCTCATTGATTATGAAATTGAAGAAATATGATATGCTAGAGAACATGAGATTATTTTGTATGATTGACCATATTTTCATAAATTTCACCATAAATTTGAAATTTATAATGTTGGGTTACTCTTATAGAATGAAATTTATATGTTTAAAAGATAAAGAAATCATGTTGAGCCTAAACATATTTTTTGGTTAGAATAATGGGATTATAAATATGGATAATCATGATAATTTCAAATCATATTAGCTTTATATTGTAAGATGGTCCAATGATTGTTAAAAAATCCCTAAAACATGAGAATTTGGTTATAGAGATAGAATAATAAATAAAAAATTAAGAAAAAATAAACTTAGTAATTGATGTCACATCCCAAAGATAAACATTTTATTATGAAAAGTGGGTTTTCAAAACAAAATTAATGAGAATGGAGAAGTTGTATAGAAAAAATCATTGCATATTTACAAAGTATAGTCTCAAATTTAGGAAATTGTTTTTGACTGGAATTTTTTCGAGTCAAAAGGATTGAAACTATTCAAACATTTCTTTAAAATAGTGCATAATGAAACTATAATATTTTCCAGATGACTGTGAAGTTATAATTTCATTATGGTGAACATGAGGAAGAAGTCTTTATTTTACAACTAGAGGGATTTATCCTTAATGGTGATAGTTCTCAAGTATAAAAGATGAATAAGGAATTTTATGGGATAAAACAATCACCATGATCATGGTATTTTAAATTTTATAGTAACAAAAAAAAGAATATAATTTTGTAATTTAAAATTGGATTCAAATCTCAATGTCAATGGATATTATAGAAAGTCACTCATTTTGATTGTATATGTTTATGAAATTTTTTTTACGTAAAACAAAGATGAAACTTTTGAGGAATTTTCATCCCAAATTAAGGGTCTTTTAGAAATATAGGCTTTCTTCTTGAATTTTTTATTCCAAAATATAGTATGATTTATCTTTCCCTCAATAAAAAAGTATGTTTGTGATTTGCTTAAATTTTTTTGAATATAGTACTAAAGAGAAGTTTCTACTCCTACAGAACTTGGGATTAAATTCTTCTTTGGTTCCAAGGAGCCTGTACACTAGTGGTTCAGGCTCCTGCTTGGCATCCAAAAGACCCAGGATAAAATCCGAGCGAGGGAGAATTCCCGAGTACTATAGCAGGGCACTGTATCAATACTGTAGTAGCAACAGATTGTAGCAGCGACAGTACTATAGCAGAGGAGGGACTGTTGCAGGTATTGTAGCGGTAGCAGTACTATAGCAGGTACTGTAGTAGCCCAGGTCTATAGCAGTACTATTCATCTAGGGGTCTTTTGGGCCAAAAAATGGGCTCTCTATCCCTGTGTGCAGGCCACTTGGCCTTGGGCCTTCAGGCTATGTAATGTGTCACCCTCTACCCAGTCTAAAGAGGTCTTTTCATTAATAAAAAATTAAGACTTTGGCCCCAACCTTTAAAAAAACTAAATTCTTCTTTGGTGAAGAATGAAGTGGTATGGATTAAATAAATCTCTGAATTATCATTGGAAACCTAATGATTTTAATAATATTATAACTAGATATTTGGTTTGTAATTACTCATTATCCTTATTTCAATCTAAACTATGGAAAAAATATGTTATGTTAGAAAAATATATATTACTCTACATAGAAATAACTCTTAATTATGGAGTAAGATATGACAATGGTTCCCATTTTTAGTATTATGGATATATCAATAAATATTGGATATAATATGTCTGAGATAGAAATATAACTTCTTGATGTGTTTTCATTATTGGAGTAAAATGTATTTCATGGAACTCTAAGAACCAAAATTCATTCACTCTTAAATTATTGAAAAAAATATGTTACAAAGTTATAAGACACAATGTCAATTATTTGGATGAATTTACAAAATTAATACATGAGGTTAAAGTTTTCATACCTATTGGTGATTATGTGTTATAGTCAAGGGAAAAAGAATTTTCCGATTAATCTAGTGAAGTATTCATGGTTGAAGTATATTGACATCAAATACCACTTCATCGTTGGTAATATTGAGCATGGTAAGATCTCATTAAAATATTCTTCAACCAAGGAACAATTTTTTGATAACATGATCAAGAATCTATAAATGTATTCCTTTTATCACTATATAGAGTTATTAGGAGTGAATTATTTTCTAAAACCCTTGTATGTTTTCTTTGTTTTTTATTACTTTAATTATTTTTCATTTATTGAAAAATGTATAAAATCTAAAAGGGGATAGATTTTAAAATAGGGATTGAGACTTATTCATTTTGTATGTGATTATAAAGTATGATCATGAGGTGTTGGTAATTTAATTATAATGATGATTTTGTGTGTTTATTTTCATAGTTCCAACAATTACAAAGGGTGATATTGAAAATCACTTTATGTGATTGAAGAATACTTATAAAAGTTAATTGGTAAAGGAGTGGGGTTGATCTAAATTGGTACATATTTGATATGTAATTTATCTTAAATTGAGTGATGGATTTCTCTAAAAACCATCATTCTAACATATTTTTAGGTGTTCAAATGACGAATGAATTGGAGGCATGTTATGAAAATTATTTTAATAAAATTCATTCATGAGTTTGGTATGTCATCATTTTTTATAATTTTGATAAAACCTCATGGATGTGTTTAAATTTACTTGTAGATGAGTAGTGATGTAGTGGAATGATAGGAATGAAGTTTCATTATCGATGAAAAAAACAATGATGTGAAAAGTGATTATTCCGCCACAACATTATAGATAATTTTTAGGGACACTCTCAAATGATGTGTAGTTTTAGTTTTTATGTATATTAGGATGGTTGATCGAGATCAGATGTTTAAATATTGTGTGATTAAAAACATATCATATAAATTATTAAATAAAAATAAAATATATTAAAGTATAAAATGGATGGGGGTTTGATTTTTAAAGAACAATAAGAAGTGTATAATGAGAAGATTTTTTTTTAGAAAATATTAGAAGAATATGTAATAGATATAAATTTACATATTTGAGTACATATTAATTGTTATTATTTAAATTAAATTCCCCTTAATTTTTATCCCCTAGTTTATTTAACCCCCAAAGGCTATGGTAGTTATCTCAAACACAAAAATGAAATGAATTAAACCTTAGGCTTACTCTATAATGTGTAATCATAGCATACAACTTTGATTAATGTTAAAAGATAGTTTTTTCTCAATAGTACATTAGGGATTATATGAATATTAGAAATGGGGATGAATTAATTTAATGTATTGAATTTTAACTCTATAAAATAGTCATTCTTGGGTTGGTTTTATTGATTAATTATATGCTCTTATGATTTTCACATTCTTGACCTCGAATGTAAAATTCTTATCAGTTAAGTAAATAAAATCATGAATCACATTCATATGAATTATAGTAATCTAATTGATTAAAAAATAATAAATTAAGAAGGTTATAATTATATTGATAACTATAAAACCTTGAAATTTTAATACATAATCACTTTTAAATATGTCAACGTGTTTTCGATAGCTTCCTCTACACGCAACACTGAACATAAATGAAATTTTTATATATTTGGAGAAAATATAAATGTTATTAACATTTAGACCTAGACATTGAATAATAGTGAATAAATATAAATAAAAACTTTATTAAATATATGTACAAATAAAATAAAGGCTACTTTTAATATTAATGAAATTCAATTAGTTTACCTAAAATGACTAATAATATCATTTATTACATAGAAAAGAATTTTTCCATAAAATTACTTTTTATGTTATATTTATTTATATTTTAAGAAATATATGATTAATTATGAAAAATTATTATTAATATTAGTAATTTTTTAACATTGATTTATTCAGTGATAAGAATAATAACATTTGATATTTGAAAGTGTCATTTTCCTATAAAAATGGCTTTTCATTGTATTTTGTGATTTTATACAAAAATTGAACTAATAAATTATTTGTTTTTAAATTAATAAAGTGAAACTAATTTTTTAATTATTTATATTGAAAATTAAATTAGTATTAATTTTTTATCATTTTCTAAAAATGATAATTTTTAGTTAAAATTGCGGGATTTAAAATAATAATAATTTTCAAGATTTTACCACTATGAAAACATAACCATAAATATTTAAAAACCATTAAAGTAATAAAATATTAAATTAATTAATAAAATTATTTATTTTTAAGTATTATTTGTACATATAAACATATTCCAATAATTTTTATAACACATTTAAAAGGTTACTTTAGTATAAAAACTCTTTCGTTCTTTTCTTTTAATTAAGTAATATTTTGGTAAATATTTTGTTGTAACTAGATTTAAAAGAAAAATAAAATTATTTTGGTTTAAAATAAATCGTTATTTTTCATAAACATTCTTAACATTGATAATTTTTTCTAAAAATAAATATTCTTAAATACAGAATTTTACTAAAAACTATTTCTGTGCGTTAAGTATGTTTATTTTGAAACTAACATTTATTTAACATATAAATTTTATTTTATAAAATTATTTTCATTTTTATTTTTATAATTATAGAGTTATTTGATAATATAAATAATAATTACAGTTGTTCTTATTAAATATGAAGGTTGAAAATAAAAGTTTCCAAGATAATAGTACACATGGGTATAAAATGTAAAAGGGAAACTCGTTAAATAACTCAAGGATACCTCAAAATAATTTTATGGGGGGGGGATTTATAGATATCAAAATATCCCAAACTCCTTATTTATGATATAGTTAAGTCTTTTTCCTATAATATTATAATGATATAAGTAAATAAGAAAAGTGTATTTTAAAAACTACCCATCCCTTCATTTATAAAAAGGGACGCTTCCACCACTTCTTGATATACCATATCCTTAGAATTTTCCAATAAAACTCGGAAATTGTAATCTCTATAGAATATAATCCTTTAAAACTAATCCCCTTCTCACTCCTATTTATCCTAATCCATGTTCAAATATTATGTTACTTGTAAGGATAATCCAAGTCCTCAATGGGAGTATTATCAAATACTTTTTTCTTCTTAATTATATACATTAAAGTATACTTAAACCAAACTAATATAGTGATATTATTATTATTTATGAACTTTAATATTACTATATTGATGATATTGTCATTATATATTCATAAACCCCATCTATTAAAAATAACAAAATTGTTGTTTGTGTATCGTGCAGACAAGAAACTCCACAACATAACGTGTTTCATTTTCCTTCGCTACCTTATAAGGATGGATATAAAGATTTTATTAAAGTAAAAATATGATGGTTATGGTATCATTAATTTTATTGTATGACAAATTATACAACCTATTAATGATATGATCAATAATCTATCTTTGTTAATTTAATTATTTAAAATATGTATACTACAAGGATAACTATTTATTAAAATTGTGTAATGTTTTCATATGTAATAATTATTTATATATTTACATATCATTAGACTTTATAAACTAATAAACCCTAAATAATATCGTTATTCTCCCAATATAATGATATTACAACAAAACAACCTCATTAACATTCATTAAATCTGGGTATGTTCATGTTGGGGTCGGTTTAACCACCAACATAAACAATACTATGAATTTGTATCATGAATGACTATGGAAATATATCTAATAATATAATATTATTATTTTTTATTTTGGATATTTTCAGTCAATATTTAATTCATTAATTAATAAAGCACACTTTGATTGTCGAGAATCACATAAACATGCATATTATCAATTTTATCTTCAAGGAAAAAGAATAAAAAATCATGAAATGGTTTAAAAACATTATTAATTATTATAATTAATCTATAAAATTAAATTTAAATACCTACTAATGATAAATATTTTAATAATAAATAATAAATACATTATTATTATAAAAGTAGTATAAACGAGCACAACTATAAACACCTGATGTGGAAAATCAGGATAATTCATATAGTGAATGGATATTTAGAAAGTGTATGGATTAAAATGGATTTGATTAAGCATATAAATTAAGTGATTAATATAGTTATATTTTTTATATATGAGGTTAAAGTGTTTTGGGGGAAGTCATGATAAGAGGTAAGGGTTTCTTTGCCTCAATTGTAAATCCCTTGAGATATGATTATGTTATACACAATGGTTCATTTTCAATCAATTAATTCATTCACTACTATCATTTTTATCATAATAATTTTATATTTAAGGAAATTTAATTTTCTATTTAAATTTAAACCTCTCTTGTGGTTTTGGTTCAAAATTTATAATGATTATAAGGGTTTCTACCTAAAATTATTCTCATCGAGACACATTTGATATTATGCATATAATTTCATTAAGTGGTCTATATAATAACTATGTGAGATATCATATTATTAATTATATTTTAGTCATGTAATTTTATTATTAATTAAAATATCTCTATTTTTTATGTTTTTTATTAATGTGTAACTCAAGCCGCAATATTTTTCTTGGTCTCAATTATGATTTGCTGAGACATATTACATATTAGGAACCATGTTTCATTATATGGTGTTCTCACATATAATGGTTGTGTTTCTATAAATACCCACTTTATTTTATGGTATTTACTAGAAATAATATGTTCAAGGGGCTATTGACACAGTTTTCCCCAGTGGAAAGTATTTTTGGTAACTGGAATCACCTTCTTTGAGTTATAGAGTTTTATTTTGAACATTATTCTTCCATGATTGTATTATTCCACCCCTAATAATTTATTATATGGTTTTTTATTATCCTATTTATGAATATTAATTTTTTTTAAATAATTCTTAATTAAACTATTTATAATTTGGGTCTTCAACAAAGTTAATTTCAAGTATTAAAAATGTCCCTTTAATTTTCAAATGTTTTGTATCCACATTTCTTATAGAACTCTTTATTTAATTATAAAGTATCCATTGTTGAATATTATTTTAAAATTAAAATTCTTCAATAATTTTTCACTTAAACTTTTGAAAAAACCATTGGGAAGTGACTGGTAACTTTCTGATTGATGATAATGTTTAAAATGTTTTCTAAAAGCACTTTTAGTTTTCACATTTATTTCTATTTTCATTTTAAAAATGATTTACACTAATAGGGTTTAAGATTATCTATTTATTCAATAATATATATATATATATATATGTATATCTTTTGGGTGAATGAACTCTCAATACCAAATAATCCAACTCAGGATCCTGTCATGGGTGGTACGTTCAAATATTCTTTTTTAATGTTGTTTTTATTCTATTCCAACTCCCTTCTAGGTTTAGTTTGTTACACAATAGATATTTTATTTTAGAAACATCCACCACTATCCCAAGGATGGATTATGTTTCAATTTTTCATGATTGGCTTATCTATATACTAATTTGTCTATAAGGTGATAACATCTAATTTTACATAATTTTTATTATATGATTTTCACCTAAAAATAATGTTAATCTGTTAACATGGTGAAATATATTGACATTCCATATATTTTTATTTCAATATTGATAGTTATTTTCAAGTTCAATATATAATGTTTGATTATCCAACTTCCTTATCGATATAGGTTAATACCATGTAATGTTTTTTATTAAAATGGTAAATTTAATGGAAATCTTGATGATTAATGTTTTACAGTGCATTTTTATCATGTATTGATATTTTGTATTCATTTTTTTACAAATATCTACATTTTATTTATTAATAGGTCTCTCATGCAATGGTATTATGGTCAGGATGAAACGTAACACATTATACAAAATTAGGTGAATGGTGGGGAAAGGAATTATATAACCCCTCGATTCATTAATAAGTCTCATAAGATACCACAAGTTTGGTTATTTGGAGTATTCCTGCCTAATTTATCAAAATGTCTTGACTATAATCTTAATGATAAGTAAATTCTCTTCGAAAAGGCCTTGATAGTAGGTTTTTGATTTCTAGAATTATCCATTCCATCTGTATGAGATCAGTTATATTTATATCCTTGTTTTTTTATTATCATAGATATAACGTGATTATAGTTTCATGTTGATTATGGATTCATGTTGTTTAATTATTCCATCCATAATGTTTATGTAATGTTTATTCCTTGATTACTTTAGTTATATGTATCCCTTACTAAACATTTCTGCTCGCCCTTTATTAAGTTTCCATTTCCCCAAGTTATGGAGAAAAGTATAACATGTTTAAAAGGATAACACATTTGAAATAATTTATGGGAGAAATTTAAACTTTTCATAAATTAATTATTTTTAAATATAATGGTAAATTTATCTATTTGATGCAAACAACTTGGGATCTCATATTTTATATTTTATCATAATTATAAAAATCTCTAAACCTAAAAATATCATTTTGGTGTAAGACATCTGATAATAATTTTGAATTTTTAATTATGATTTCTTTCATCCAATATTTTAGAACTTTTATCAATGAAATTATGTAAATAATGATTCTATGACCACCAGATACAGGATAGCTAGTCCAAGCCATTATAATTAGTATGAAATTATACTCTTACGTGGGAAGTGTAGTCCTCTCTCTATATATTTTTATTTTGATAAAACTATATTATGAGGATGACTGGAAAACTACATAAACATGAAGGAATAAAAATTAATCCACATTATAAAACACTAAACCCTTCCAATATAACTTGATGGTGTTGGATCCATGTACATTTTTTATAATCCAATTAATAATGAATTTGATCCTCTTAAGATATTGTTTAATGATTTCATTAAAATAGAAGGATATCTTTTCTCAAGTATTTATATACTCTTCCAAACTTATCTGATATTTATTCAATCCATCAATAAAAATTTTATCATGGGTGTCAATCTGATATGATTGTTCCTCAGTGAGTTTGATTTGAATCTCACATTAATGAATTCTTTGACCGTCCTCCTTTAAAATATTGGTTCGAAACTTTTATTTTAGAATCACGACCATGGAATGAATAGGTAAGTCCATAAAATGTTTTGGTTACTCTATTTCTTCTTTCTCCCTCTTTTTACCCCTCGATCTTTGAGCTCCATTTTATCACCTATAGGTATCAGTTTCTCGATCTAGTAGGATTATGCCATGTATCTCTCATCCTCATGTTCTTTGGAATCAGTGTTTTACTGGAAAAATACATCTTCACTTTCATTCACCTTCCTTTCTGTTCTATATTCCTTCTGCAAATTTTACTTATGCATGAAAGATAAAGGATCTCTATTTCCTCATTTATCCTTTTCATTCCATCTCTTTACCTTAATTGATTTGGATTTTTTTAATTCCCACAAACAACCCATAATTTAAATCACCCCTTGTCTAAAAAGAGCTATAATTTATTAGTCAGTCATATATTATTATTTACATTCCTTTATTTGATCTTAACTGATTATTTTTTCTTTATCAATTTGGTGATCATTAGCTTACTCATATCTGAGTAGTCTTATCAAGGTGTAGTCTTCTACTTTGGAGGCATTCAAAAATACCTAGAGGCGATAATACCCTTCTTTCCTTTACCTAAGCTAGATCTGAGATAAAATTCATCTACATCATCTCTATTGGAAATATGTGAGGATAGGTGGCTCTATTTTTCCTCCTTATCAGATTTAGAAGGATGAATTATGCCCTATAGCACAAGGATAACAACTTGTAGATAGAACTAGAGACCCTCTGTGACTAATAAAAAGTTAGATCCTAAAATATATTAAGATTTACCTATATATGTTTTATCTTTATACCCTACTATTTCCAAAACTCCTTCCCCTATTATTTTATTATCATTGTTTCCTATGAAATTAAACAAAATCTATAAATGAATATTGGGTCTTCCTGTTGTATTTGACCATCCTTTTTATCTCTTGGTTTGTGTTTGTAAGGTGTAACATTCTTTTTATACCATATTATTTTCATATCCTTCTATCCCTATCACAAGGGGTCTCTATTTCTAAATCATCTTATCTTATGGCAAAACTAAGGATAAAGGTTTCCCCAACATCCTCTGTTGAACTATTTGTTACCATCTCGGTACACTTAGATCCCTGGTGTACTCCTCTATTTGATTGTACATTATATTCTATAGGGAAACCTACTGATGCCACACCTAAAACATTTGATAAACTAGGACCATCATTAATAACTACTTCCATACAAGTCTCAGCTTATTATTCCCATTCTGGTGGACCACTAGGATTTGGTTTCTAACAGATATCGTTTGAATCATTCCCTTAATGTAGACAATGGTTGTAATAGACTATAATTGGTTCATAAAAAATTCTATTTTTCATCAAATATCTATTATGATGGTAATATAGATAAATTTTGGAGGGGTGTGGAGATGTTAACCTTGATGAAAATATAAGACATGATAGTGTGTTTCGGAGTACAATTACCAGGATTATGAATGATAGAATTGCTAGAGATTTATCAATAATCTTTAAAACCAAATGGTTTGGTAAGGGAAATAGTATATTAGGGAATATATCCTAGATAGATTATTATGGGGTGTCATCTTTCAGTGAAATATCAAGAAACCACATTAGCATAAAATAACTAAATATGTGGAAGATATATGAAACTCATGAACAATACAAAGAAAAATCAACCCCATCAAATCATTGAATTAGAATGTTTTGATCATCACGAAGAACGAAGAATAATCAGTCTCACAGGTCCCAATAAGATTTCACATTTCATTCAAAATCAATAATGGAGGGATGATTCTAACTATATCTTTAAACCAAGAATTATTGAGGAGTTTCAATGTAGCTGCAACCTCAAATAGGGACATTTTCACCATTGGAATTATCTCAATCAGTTCATAGTTGTGAGTGATAATTTTGATACTATGTAAATTAGTTACATCCCTTTACCCATCCTCCAATGTTGGGGGAGGGTCATTTTCTTCCTCCATCAATCTACTAGGGTATTTCTTGAGCTTCCTTTAAAGGATAAAATATCTAGTGATGGGTACAGTACTCATTATAGAAATAACTTACATATAAAATTGTCTATAAATGATATAAATGATTATAATCTTGTTTTACAACACAAATAACTGATTTAATTTATAATAAAATTTAACAAAAAATATAAAAAGTTGTTAAAAAATAAATTTATTATAAGAAATGAAATGTATATAATGTAAAGAATTTGAATAAGTCCTCATAGAAAAGTACATTGCTTCAAGAGTTATCAATATTCCAATTATTAGATAAATGGAGTGAAACTACTTATACTCTACACTAAATCTATTAAATCATGGAAACCCCCCTTTAAATGAGAAAGTTATGCATTTATAGAGTGGTTTAGAGGGTAGGGTTAAAAGCATGCATGGAAATTTCATTCAAAAATTTTAATACCACTTGAACCGACTTGTTGGAATCCAAAATGCATGAACCAATAGTCCCTAAAAATTTATTTACCTAAAATTATATCCTATATATACTTAACAAATAATATCAAAACCCAGTATTTAATGAATAAAATATATTCCAAATGGTGATGTGAGGTCCATTTTTTCGTGTCCAGTCTAGGTTTGACTCAATGGAAACTTTCCACCCTTTAAACATTGGATCAAGTTATTACAGTCTAAATTAAAAATATAGATTGATTAGTCAATAATTATTTTTTAAAATTTCTAGTTAAATAACTCACACATAACATTTTATGATAAAAATAATAGATTGAACATAAAGTTAAAATAGAATTTTCATGGAATTTAAAAATTTGAGATCAAAAAACAAATTTCTACTAGTTATTTAATTAAAGATCAATGTGGGGAAATTTCATCAATTATTGTGAAAAAAATATTCAACAAAATCATGTTTTATCAACTCCCCTACACTTACCCTTTTACACTCATTGGAAAATTTACATGTCATCTATTCTAGAAAATGAAGAATGTGGATATTTATCAATCCATTATAGCAATATTTTAATAAAAAAATCAAAAAATTAAGTTGATTACAATAAAATTGAAATTAGTTATCCTATAAATTATTATAAATAAAAATATAATCAAATTAACGACACATATCAGGGTAGTGAAAATTATGAGTCCACTATACAATAAAATCATTACATGTTTTTGTTCCAACCATTTTAATATTGAATCAACACTTTTTATTCATTATATTTAGGTCACATAAAACTTTTATTCTTACTTAGTTTTTTTCCACTCAACCTATTCTATATACGTTTCAACAAAATTTCAAAACCCAGTAACATAGTCATTCTAAGGAGTCAAACATTAAGCTTTAAACCTTGATATCCCCGTGTGTTGTATTTGAAATCACTTTATTATTTATTTATTGTTAGTTTTTATGTTTATTTCTGTTTTTTGGGGCTATAAAACAACCAAATAATATATACACATGCATAGTCAAATATTGTATTGTAGTGAAATTTATCAAAAGATATATGTGTACATAAAAATACATTCTGGTAAGATGAAAAAAAATACATAACTTGATTATACCTCAATATAGTGAAAAAAACCCAAGTCATTATTGTATTTTATTTTTTATATAGAAATTAAATGAAACAATTTGATTATAAAATACACATAAGTAATTATGTTAAAATCTAAAGGCTTTATAAAGACATAATCAATTTTATTATTTCGTTTCATCCATTTTCAATAAAATCAACCATAAATGATGAATATATATCCATTTTTAACGTACTTACAATGATATTGGAAAAATAAAATTTGTATTTTGAATAAGTTTTATGGAATTAATGAGAATTGGGCATTATTTTTTCATTTTTTTTCTTTTCTTTGAACATAACTACAATAATTAGAAAAACACACATGCACACAAAATAAAAATCTTAAAGAAGATACCTAAAATTCCATTCCAACCCCAACACATAAAATGTTACATTATTCTCATTGTGACCTTATAAAATGTTACGTGCACAGAAAATATATAATTAAAATTATCATAATTAACATAAAAGTGAGAGAATAAGGGATATATTGATGGTCTCGAGTGATGATCGGGTCATGTCGCATGATGACTTCAACTACATGTGTGAGAAGTTCCACAAATTATTCCTTCAATTTATACCCATTAATTGTAAACCTAATTTTTGTGGATTATTATATAATCTCCACTAAACCATAAAAAATGAGATAAAAAATAATATTTCAACCATATAGAATACATCTTACCATGTATCAGCTACAATAATGAACTATAAGGATAGACATTGTCTCCCTCAAAAAATATCTTTTCTAGATCATCTTAACATTGGTTTCTTTCTATTTATCTTTTTAGATCCTTAATCTTTCATATGATGAAAGTAATATCTCCTTGACCACTTGATGTTGAAGCTTCCTTCGAACTATTTCTTAGGATAAATCCATGATGAATTTTTCTATTTTATAAAATATACAATAAATTACATCCATGAAGAGATTGAAGGCCTTCCCAAATAAAATTAAATAGGGTTAAATGATTATGGGAGTCCTCTACAACATCCTATAATCCAAAAGTTCATCATTAAAGTTTGTTATCTAATAATTTCTATTAGGATGCACAATTTTATCGAATATCTATTATAACTCCTAATTTAAAACATTAGTTGTGCCATTTTTTGGGGGTGGTAAAGGGTAAATTTATTATGTACCATTTCATAATTCCAAATAAGGGAATAAAATTTTAAATTGAAAAAGTGTGACCCTTTTTCATTGATTATCACTTTTGTTATTCTAACCTGTAAAAAAACTATGCTCTAAAAAATCTACTACAACATGAACATCATTTTTCCTTGTTCAATTTTCCACCATCTATTTTTGAATATAATCAAAAGAAACTATAATTTCCTAGAAAAAATTTCATATGATACGAAACCCTAAATTAATTTCCTTGTAAATAATAAAATATCATAGAATTATATCAATTTTTGAGGCATCTCATCTCTCCTAGAAATATTGTGAATGTGTTGGAAATGTTAGTATGACATAAAAAATTAATAATAGAAAAAGCTAAACCAATATAACCTAGAGTATAAAGATTTGGTTGTTTAATTTTGGAGTTAAAAGTATCCACTAAATGAAATTTTATGTAAAATGAGAAAAAACTAAAATACATGATTATAAACACACCTCCTCAATGTTTTGTCATGACAAATATGTCATAGGTGGGGATTATCCCACATATAAAACCGATACTCGCTCTTCAATTTATCAAAATTGAGTTTCTTTAGGTTTTTAGGCATTAAAAATGTGATAATATATCTAACTAAATGATCATATCTAATATGAATACCTAATAGTGCATAAAGATACTCATTGGGAAATGGGTCCTGAATCAGCAATTGATCCAAGGTGTTATTAACTAGAGTACGAGTATTCCTACTCATGTGTTCTTCCACCTAGTTATATGAACCTTATTATAATTTATTATTATTTTGAACACTTAAATAAGTGGTGTCCAGTGTTTAAGTCTTGTATTCTCATCTACCTTCTTCAACAGGTACCTTAAATCTTAATGATCAGAAAAAAAACTACTTTAGAGCCTGATAAATAAGAATGGAATTTATTAAAAAAATAGTACAACAAAAAACTATTTTTGTTATATTTAGTAGTTATTTTAGGTTTAACCCAATAATCTAAAATCATATGAATTCACGTATGGATATCCATCAAACTTTTTCAATAAAACTACTCTAACTACAATGTTTGAAGTGTCACACATAAGATTGAATAGAATCTCCCGCTATATGGGATATATTATTGATAGAGGGGTAGGATGATTCTTTATCTCATTAATTGAAACCCTTTACAAATCATCAAAAATTAATTCAATATATTTTGGAAGCCATTATGATAATGGTATAGTGTTATTGATGAAAAGTTTGATGAATCATTAATAAAAACTACCATATATAAGGAATGATCAAGCATCATGCACACATATTTGATATGTAAATTACGAAATAATGTCTAACATAGATCTATCAACCTAAAATACATGTTTTGAAACTACATAAACTTGGATAATCCTTGTTTCTATCATGAAAGGATATTTTTTAAAATGTAAAATCATATTTTTATCAATAATTTCATGAAAGAATATTCCCAATAAGGAAAGACACTAATCAAATTAAGCTATATATATATAAATTAATTTATTCTATAAATACCTATGTAAAAGTCACATGTAAATAAAAAAATATACTCCGCATAAATTTATAAAAAGTATCTATGGAATTGTAACTTCCAAAAAACATCCTTCAGTAATAAAATGTATCGAATATCCAAGTGAATTTCATCTTCTCATGGTCCTATTTTATAATGGGGGAATCAAAATAACTTGATAAAACATTCAATTAATAATAGTGTGTCCTACAAATAATTATTTTAAGTATTATTTCAATTAAGGGAATATAGAAGTGGTCTTTATGAGGGGATTGATTCATTTTCCTATAATCTATGCACAATCACCGAGAGTTTTTCCCTATCATGGGAACTAACTCACCATTTTATTTTTTTATGATAGTGAATCCAATTTTCTTTAGTATGACATAGAAGGGGAGAAAACACTAATACTAAAATACAAGATAAACTATACATAATTTATATAATTTTTCCTCATGTTTCATTATAATATTTTATATTCTGTGATTACTTTTCCTTTGAGGATACCTATATAGTTTATCCCTATCCTCAAAAAATATAATATGTATGCAAATGGAGGGTCTAATAAAAAGTATGTCGGCTTAGTTACACCTAATTACCCTAATATTATCCAACAAAATATTTAAAATTTGTGTTTATAACTCGGTTAGGATATTATTTGAAAACAATAGTGTCAATTATTCATCATTCAATATGTATAAATATTTAATATTTGTGGGAAATGGATTAAGTTTCAATTTTGGTGGGTGTTGTATTGAAAAACGTTTCATGGGAACCCTAATATGTTCATGATGTATATTGGGATTTGAATGTACATCATAAAAATAATTGAATAATTCAACAAGTACATATTCAAAATCAAGACACATGTCATAATCAAAATTAACATTCCCATAATAAGAATAATAATTTGCTAGAAAATTAAAAATGACATCTTTTTAATCATGATAAATAGGTGTGGAAATATTCTAAGACACCAAACTAGTACCAATAACCAATATAATTTTAATCATGGAATTATAACTATTATTAAAAAATTTAAAATCAATATTTGGAGACTTATTATAAGATCGTCCATAATGGGAGATAAATAATGATGAATGGTTCTTTGAGTGGTACATCACTGATTCAAGAAATTTAAACCATAATATCTTATTTTTGAACTCCATAAAATAGATATTAATATAGATAATATTCTCATTCATTTTATTCTATAATTAAATTATTTAAATCACACCTTTTTATAAATTTATGGGTAATTTTGACATTTTTTATATTTTATAAACAACTTCGGTTTAATTATAGAAATTTTTTAATTATTGAATTTTAAGTTATTTTTCAGGTTTGGATGTATTGGAAAATCAATTATATAATTTTTTTTTTCTTAATGGATGTGAAAAAATTTATCTAAGTTATAATATAATATGTAATTTTTTTATGTAATTGTGAATAAAGTTGGTTAAGTCATGCATGTGAAACATTTTTAGTATAATAGGTAATATATTTTCCCTACAAAAAGTGATACATAACATGTATTTTGGGAATTAAAGGAAATACATAACATACATTGTGTAGTAAGGTAAATAAAATGGAAATTGGAACCATAAATAACATATTTTTCAATATTAATGATGATACATAACATATTCTTCCAAACCAAATAATGAGTAAAATATTTTGGATGGTAGGGAACATATTTTTTAAGGGTAATGTTGATACATAACTTTTTTCCCTAGAATAAGAACACATAATTTATTTTGATTAAGAGTTAATCTATAAAATTCAAGAATTATATATACTGATAGGATAGAAATAAAAAAAATTATATATGAATTATTTATTTATATGTGAAATATCTTTCTTGAAAAAAATATTACTTATTAGAATAAGAGTAAGAATTAGTTATGTTTGAAATAAAACTATATGTATCATGAAACCTGGTATTTTTTTATGAAAAATATCATATATTTGGGTTCTTTTACATAAGAAGTTCGGAATGATATTATTCTTATTAAAATATTTCAATAGAGTTTCTCAAATAGAATTCTATAATTTTTGAAATTTCAAATAAATAGAAGCTTCACATTACAAGAGATTTGGTTTTACAATGATGAAACATTGATGAGTCATATTTACATAGCTAAATTAAATAATCCTACAAAATGGTTATTCTAGTTGTGTCATTATTGAAAAATATATAAGATAAATAATGTGGTGTTCCATGATTATACCTTCTATGTGGTGAAGGAACTCCTAATATTTTTCATAAGTGAAATTATTAATAGGTCACATGCTACCATTTAATATGAATGTTAATAGTCAAATGTCATGGGGGATTTAAAGAACAATAAAATCTTACTACCAATTGGATATTCCACATGGAAAATACAGATATCATCCATTGCATGTAAAGAAAAATCTAATGAAATCGCTACCACCTAGAATAAATATTAAGAAATAACAATGTTGTGGGACGAATCCATGAATGAAAAGACAAATTTCCCATGAAAACAAATATATTATTCCCAGCCATTTTTTGATCCTGATTCTACTATTTGAAAAAAATTTCTTTCATTGTAAAAATAATTGGTTCTTGTTTAATAGTAGAATGGAAATAATAGTATTTTTTGTAACAATTTTTCAAAATTTTAATATATATTAGTTTTCTTTTTCTATGTATTTTTTTGATCAGGTATAGAGGACTTTTATGGTTTGGTGGGATCATCTTCCACGTCGTCTTGAAATAATTCTCAAACTCATTATATTTCCTACCAAATATTCATCCCCCCATTTCTTGGTAAATGTTTTCATATGATGGATTTGAGTATATTCCATATATGAACTAGCAATTTATGTATTCTTTTCATGGATGGTATCACACTTAAAATTAAGGTGGGTTTATCATTCTTCACTATTGGGGGACGTGAGATTTGATGTGCATAAGAGATCTATGGGTCATTCTAAGTTTCAGAATGAAATTAGGGAATAGAGTTTCATGAATTATGGGATGAACTATCAAATATATTTTAGACAATAATGATTGATAATTAAAGAAACCGAGTATCTAAACTAAGAAAAAGTTATTTATTAATATCATCTTTTTAGTTTTACCTATTAAATATTTCATTTTATGTTTAAAATCATTATTTTCAAACACCCGGTAACATTTATTTTATTTTGATAAATAAATAAATAATAAAAATATAATAATGTGTTCTAATAGTTGGTTGTTTGCTTGAAATTTAAAGGCTTTTCAAAAGAGACAACCCTGGTAATCCACTATTTTCCATGGTGAAAAATTAGTATGCTTTATGATGGGTATATGAGCCCCAAACATGAACTCATAAATCTGATGCTAAAAAGACAGAAATTACTTTTATAACTTCGATATCTATGAATGTTACCCAATTTTTCCATTTGAAACATACAAAATCAAATGAAAATATTTGATCACTTACATACCAAAGAACCTTTTTGGTTTATAGTTACATATAATTATGAAAAACCCATATATAAAAAACACTCATGAATTAAAGAGAAAATGTTTCACACATACACCCATATTTCCTTAATTCATTATAATCTACTAATTACTCCAATAAAATTAACCACACAGGAATCCTTTATTTAGATAAATCATTTAACCTTATTATTTACAACCTGTGGAGAAGGAAACATAATATGGTGAGCTCAAATTCTCTATAATGGCAAACATAAGCATTATTGATTGAATTAAATCAGTTATAATTAAAATAAGGGAATGATGACATAATCAAATTGCATCATAATGACATAAGGTAATTCATACCCATCAATACTTAGATCATAAATAAAGAATTTTTTTATAAAGCATTAAAGAAGGAAAGAGTCATTAGATTTAATAATCATGTTCCATGGAATGTAAATATTGATCAAGGAGTCATAAAAAATTTATAATAAATATTAAGGGAAATATAACGCTCATAAATATATATTTGTGGTCATGAAAACTCATCAAAATACTTTCACTAAGTTATATTTTTCATCCATAAAAAGTATCATATACTTTACATTAAACATAAGATCGTTATCTTTCTTTGATATATCATAATATTTCTATAAAACTCTATATAAAACATTGATAAAACATGTAGGTAACTTGGGACGTCATTTACCATATCACCCTTACAAATGGAATAAATATACAATCCACGTCCATACCCAATGAATTGGAGGGCTATCACAGACCTACCCTACTTTGTTTAATAACTTAACCACCCATCCTTTGTTTATAACGAAACCACCCATCCCTTATTTATAATGGAATGATATATCATCATGAAAATTTTCAATGAACCATAACATGAATAAAGTAAATAGATCTTACATTTAATCATAAAAATAATTGAAACAGTCGTTATTCGATTCATAATTTTATTAACCTGTGGAAAATATATGATTTTAAAGAAAATTTCCTTGAAAAAAATCATAATAAATCTAGAAAAATAATAATTATCGTATAAATATAGAATATACCCAGTGGATAATAAGTAATTTAGACTATTTTTTATGTAGTTGAATGGAAATACAATTAAAATAACATTAAAAACATTTTTGAATAAAATAACCTTTCTCTTTGAAAATCAATTTACAAAAATTAAATTCACAAAATATTGTGAAAATAATTTTATATAAAAGTAACCTTGGAAAATTATAAAATAATATTCAAATAAAATAATGGTCATAATTGTGCAAAAATATGTCCATGCCATATATGATAAAAATAAATATTCCTTTCAAATATTCTTTAAAAGGATTCAAAAGTGACCTATTTGGAAAACGTTATGAAATTTCCTTTTAAAACCATTTTAAAATATGGTCAAAGACTATTTAAAATGGTTTTAATAAATAATTTATGTTTAGAAAAGAACATTTTTGAAAAACTTTTTGATTATATTGATATGGAAGAAAAATATTCTCAGTCAAAAAGAAGATACAAGATCATTAAAACTTACAAACAATATTCTTGATGTATAATTAATAAATAAGGTTGGAAATAAAAATTAAACATGTAATAACATTAATAACTAGAGGATAATGAAATTGATGTGGTTTAGGAAAATAATATCATATGATTTCTCCCTAAGGGACCTTTAACATAAAAAATCCTAAAATGAAAGGATATTGTAACATAATAATTATTCCACTTTGGTGAGTTTTCAATATTAATCTCCATGAAAGTATAAAATCAAAGGAAAAAAATTTAATATCATGAACATATGTAGATTCATGTTATATTATGTTAAAGTAGTAGTATATACACCTTATAAAATAAGATAGGTTAATATCATAAATATATTCCCCAAGTAAATTGAATTTTACATGAATATCCCTTAGAAAGGTCATATCATTGAATTGATGGTTAATAAATGGAAATATTAAGTGGATAAAATTTAAATCAGAAAACTAAATTGTGTAAATATAGAATAGAACAATTTTCATATAAGTACACACATAGTCATGGTGCAAAAAGTCAATGAAATATAGTTATAACCGTATAAAAGGAAATTGATTTGAAAAACCCTTTACCACATTGTAACATTCATGTGAAATCCAATTAGAAAAAATAATAGAAACTATAACTTAAAATACCATAGAGTGTGAAGGATTCATGATACAAAATTTAAAATGGGTTGTATATACACCATATTTAATGAATTATGTGCATGACAGTAAAAGAAGTCCCAATAAAGAAAATTTGAGATGAAAGCCCCTACAAAGACCATACAATTGATGTGATAATTAATCAATGAATTTTTAATGTGTGTAAGAACCCATATTTTTAAGGATACGCCTCTCTTGATTTTGGGTTGAACCTCATGGTGGGGTTTTTTCTTCCTTAAACCATGGTGGTCGAGTCTCTTTTTTGGATAGAGATCTATACTAGGGAAAATGAATTAATGTTTGGGGTGGTATGTTTTTTTAATTAAGGGAGTCTATGTAAATATATCAAGGATATTTCAAGGTATTCTTATGATTTAGAAGGATTCAAAGGTATTTTAGTATTTTCCAGAATAAGATAGGCTAAGTGTTGTCTACTAGACATTTACATTTTGTGAAACTGTTACATGATGTGAAATTGTAGCCAAGAAGATGTCATGAACCGTTTTAGGGTGTGAAATGGTTACATGTTGTGAAACTGTTACATGACCTAAAAGTATAAATAAGAATATGTAGTGAACTAGTTTAGGGTGTGAAATAGTTATATGCTTTGAAACTATTTCACAATGTGAGATGGTCAACTGGGCTTATTTTAACTTGAGGTGATGTGTTTTTTAGCGTATTTCATGAATTCATAAATTCACAATGTGGAAGGATTTTATGTTATGAATATATCATGATCTATGTTTATAAGACCTATCATGTGTTTTTTATTTATCCACCATATATCCTTCTCTCTTAAATCATAGGGAGACTCCAAGTGATTTGGGAGTAATTTATTCCCTTTTGGACATCTCGATTAAGTGTATATTCCCTAATGATTTGGGTTTATATGGTTTTACCTTCCTTATAATTTTCCACCATTGTAGTGGGGTGATCTATTAACCTCCATTGAATCATCTTTCATATTGAGGTTTGTGTAATCTATGTTTTCCTTATGATCATTATCACCTTTTTTCTTAACTGAAATACATGTCAAAAGCATTGATTTAATCACTAGTTATGTTTAGTGGTATATAACAAACCCCATTGGTCTATTTATTTTTTGTTAAGTTTGTGTAATATTATTTGATTTCAATGAAACAACATGTGCATTAATTAATGAAATAATGGGTGATGATAATCAGTTTTTTGGACTTCTCATTAGATCCCATCAGATCATGTAATGTTGAGATATGGCTCACGGCAATACATAGGGTTAGCCCCCTGTTGAATAATAATGATCTATATGTTGGATTAAATATTATTTAGTATGACATGAGACATCAGGGGTTTTCTTATGATAGATTAACATTGGAAAATGGATTACATGATTATTGAATAAATGGATAGTTGAAAGAAAAATGGTAATTGTATAATTGACCATTATATCTTATAATGTTTGGTTGTGGTATTCCAAATTTTATGACTTATGTTTTGATTCATGTTGTAATTCTTAAAGGACTAGGCCCTATTATTCTGAAATTATTATATAAAGGGATTTTCCCAATTATTCCAAAATTATTATTTAAAGAGATTTTCACATAATGTTATAATCCTTATAGGGCTTGGTCTGGTTATGATGAAATTATTTTATAATGGTATTGGACTGGTTATATTGTAATACATATAGGGATTGACCTGTTTATATGATTATGACATGGATTTTTTATTATAGTAGGAATGGTTATGATACATGATTACATGTATTCTATCATTTTGTCAATTCAGGTTGATTGTTGCATCATATTAATTGATTGATTGATACATCTATTATCACTTCATTTCCTGTACTTATTTTCATAATGGTTTTTTTTAGATGTGGTGGTTTTGACCTACTGAGTTTTACTCAATCCCTACTTGGGTTTTGATTTATTTCTTTAATAGGTTACATGGATATAGGTTTGGACAAGGGAAAGGGTTCTTGTTGTTGATTTTTTCATGTAGTTGGGTTTAGATATGGGAGAGAACAGGTATATGAGGTCAGGGATTCATTCGAGTTTATTTATGTCAACTTATTATTGTATTTTTATGACTTTTAGCATGTCATTTAGTTACATTTTATCTTGAAATTACACGGTTCATTATTATTTATTTTATTTTGGTTATTCTTTATCTTCTAGTTGTATAATTTAATATTTATTCTATTACTTGGATATATGTTCATCTTTCCTATATTATAATTTTTTATTGGGGGATATAGTCTCCCCACTATGTTATCTACACACCCATTGCTAGTCGTCGACCTCTAAAATATGGGGAGGTGAAATTGAGGTCCATTAACTAACCTGATTTGGCAATGTGAGAGAGTACCAAATTGAGGGTAATTAAAAAGTGGAATCATAGTTATGTTTTTCTTTTCTATTTCTTTACTATTTAGAAAAGTTAGATAGAAGACCATGATGTTTCAAGATATGGTAATGATCTTGTGCATAGGAGTTGCTATTCCATGTATGGGGGAAATCTATGTTCCCATGGATGGGATTGTTGTTCATGATGCTATCTTATTACAGTTGATATTATTTCACCTAGGTTGATTCACATGTTGTGTGATGTTATTATTTCTTGAGATCTATAATCATGGCATGTCATATCCTGAGATGAGTATGAATACATACCGTTATGAATATAAAGAGATATATCATCATGCATAGTTCATTATAGGGACATATTTCTTTCATGTGATATTTTTTCCAGTATATACTATGAAATGAGATACCTTCCATATCTAATAAATGAAAGTCGAAAAACTACTATTTCATTGTAATTCTCTTATTAATACATGTTTAGAGATACCATAAGCTAATGGTTCTATATTCTTGTCACCTATTGAGGTTAACCCTATTGTTCTTCAGTGTTCTAAAGAGTTTGATTTCCTTATAGTGAAAATGTATCCTCCTTATAGTCACATTGAGGGTCTAGAGAGAAGAAATTAGTATACTCCAAATTCAGTTGAACAAGAGCTTCTTGTATCTCACAAGGATTAAATGGGTGTTCAACATCATGGAAGCTTCATGAGGGTTATGTGATCCATGGAAAGGGATACTATTCACACAATTCCTTTTAAATTTAGTTTGATTGGAGAGTTTCAACAGTAGCGTCCCTCTACATTCACTAGTGAGGGAGTCCCCCAATAAGTTGGGTTTTGGATTGATTCCATCCAGAAGTTCTTCAATCCCTTAGAGACATCCAAATATTTAAGGGTGAATCTTGATTCCAATATTCATCATGGAAAAGGAAATAGTTGATGGGAAACTTTCAAGAAATATGGACAGAAAGAGGAGTTTCCTTGTAAGTAATTTTAGGAAATTTTTTTGGGTGACTTTTTTCTATAGACATTGAGGGATAATGTGGATTTTGAGTCCATACACCTAACAAAAGAGGGAATGTTAGTGATGGAATATGTCAGATGATTCATAGACCTATAGTTTTTGTCTCCATCCTTATCAACAAATGAGATATATATGGTGATATATTTTCAATATGGTCCTCGCTAATAGATTAGTTCACAAGTAAATATTATTTGTTTGAGTATATTTTTGAACGTCATAAATCGGGATCTCATCCAAAAATGGAATTTAAGAGAGTATCATAGTATAGACCATGCAATTTTAGCAAGTAGAACTATGATCTATTCTCTAGGTGGAGATAAGTTTCACTAAGATTGTTTTTTTGAATGAAATAATAGTCAGAGAAGTCAAGGTAGTGGAAATCCATCTCAGGACCATGTTCATTTATAGTTCTATTGATGTGGAAAGTTTTCCTATAAGAGTCATTAGTTTTTATAACCAAATTTAAATTGTAATTATTGATATAGGATATGAATTATATAGTGTTTTTGTAGGGGTATGTAGAATCATAGTTGTAGTAAGGGATCATGATAGGTACTAGAGTCCCAGAAAGACTGAGCTACCCCTCAATAGACTCGTATCTAGAGTTCCACTGGATGTTCAGGTTGAGGCAGTGCATGTTGGATCATAGTTTAGGATAATTCGTACCTAGTAGATGGAATATAATGGGGGAGTCATATTGGAGCCCAAGTCATAGGGCCATTTTAGCTACACTTTATGCAATCAACTCTAGCTAGTGTGGATGTAGAACCTTCTGCCATCATAGGTTTGATTCTTTTTTCATCAAATTTGGATTTCATTTTTTTTAATATAGAGGATTCAATTTCCTTTATATCTATTATTTCTTAAAAAAATATTTGTTATAGTTGGGTAAATTTTTAATGGTTTCTTATCCATCTTTACATTGTTGGGAGTGATGTTAGAGAATTCCAACTATTGCAAGGTATGTTCTATAAAAGTTTGTGATTACTATTTGTTTTGGGAAAATTTCATGCGATAAATGACAAGATTTGATTTCATTTTTAATTGGATTATATAGTTCGAATCTAGGATCCGACCAAATGTTATTGTAGGAGATTTATCTTCCTATCTCTAGAAGAAAGAATATATTTCCACCCGGGGGTGGGATTTTTAGGCTACTCAGGAAAGGAAATTTAAGTAGAGATTAGATTTTATCATGGATCAAATAGTAGGAATTTCCTTAGATAGTGGTTCAATTTAGTAAGACACATTTCTCCTAGTGGTGACCATTTTTAGGATGTTTGTTGATGAGTTTTGTAGCTTACCATTCAGGTGGGAGATCGAGTTCACAATAAAGTTATTGTTGGGAGTAGAGCCATTTTTTATCCCACATTATAGGATAAAATCAATAGAGCATCAGTAATTGAATTTCTAGTGGGAAGATCTGGAATATAAGGGTTTCATATGGCCTAGTTTATCACTATGGTGATTTCCAGTTCTTTTTTCCAAGAAGTCTAATGGGACTTTGCATTTGTGTCTGTACTATCAGATATTGAACTAGATGATAATCATGAAATGATATCCCCTCCCATGCATCAATGATTTCTTTATTTAGCTGAGAGGTTCCCAAATTGTTTCTATGATTGACATGATATTTGGGTATAATCAGTAGATTGTGATATCAGCAGACATATCTTTGACAAAATTTAAGAGAATGTATGGATTAACTGAGTTTATAGTGATGCTTTTCGATTTGACAAACCTACTGAACATTTTAATGGACGTAATGAATTTAGTATTTTAACCTTTTTTGAAATGGTTTGTGATGGTGTACATCAATGACATCTTATTTTACTCCCAGTTAGTAAAAGATCATTTCCAACACATTCGCATCATCTTGATTATCTTTAAAAAGCATTGTCTTTATGAAAAGATATCTAAATATAGTTTATATTTTGATAAAGTTAATTATTTTGGCCATATCATCTCATAGGATAGAGTGTTAGTGGACTGAGATAAGTTTTAAGACATGGTATCTTATGATAATCACATGAATTTCTTCAAAAAATTTATTTTTAGGGGTTTACCGGCTTATTACTGATGCTTCATCTAACAACTCTCTCATTTGGGAAAATCGATGTCTATGTCGACTAAGAATTGATTGAGGATTGTTTGGTAAGATTTTATTTATGGATACTTTTAGGAGATAAATATTAGGATGAACTCAACACCAAACCTCATCTTACCTATTTTGGGTAATTCATATACTGTGTACTATTATGCATTAGAAGTTATACTTAGAGTAGTTCTGATGCAAGAGTACTGAGTGGTTGTTATAGATCCATAAATCTAAGATGGCATGATAATAAATATCCTACCCATGATCTATAGTTAGCTGCGGTGGTAAAAAATTTGAGATATTTGAGGAATTACCATATGGGTGCTAGATTTGTGGTGTACATGGACCACAATATCCACAGGTACATCTTTTCTCAATAAGACGTGAACCTTTGATAAAGGAGGTGGGTCAAGTATCTGTAGTCTCTCAACATAAAGTTTTTTTATACACTACGAAAAGGAAACATAATTGTTTAATCCTTGAGATGGAAGATAAATACATATTTAGTGTGGGATTATTTTGATTAGTCGTGAATAATTATTCTCTTTTCAGATATGCATTGAGATATTTAGGGTTCCAAGGGATAAGTAGTTATGACTTAGATATCTATTGTACCTATGCTTTTAGACTGTATTAGAACAGAGTAGTTATTTTATCTAGAGGGATTATATCTAAGGGGAATCCTATATATTGGGGATCCACCATTAGTATAGTCTCTTGGTAGTGGAAATTCTATTCTTTTTTATTTCCAAGTAAGTGTTCATACGTGCTTCTTTGGGGAGTTGATGAGGGAATTTTGTACTTATATATGGGTGGTACATCTAGGTCTAAAAAATATGTATCTTGACCTATGTATATAGTACTATGGGCTAGGAATGAATAAATAAGTCGCTTTATTTGAGGATATATGTTTCACTTTTTAGTAGGTGAAATCTGATCATCAAAATCCTACTAGGCTATTCTAGTCTCATCTAATTCTATAATGGAAATGGGATGATATCACTTTAAATTTTATGATAAAATTACCTAGGACACCTTTTATGAATGATACACCATGTATGATCATACATCCACTGGTGAAGGATTCCCACTTCTTACATATTAGGCAGAAATTCACTATTTATGATCTGGGTAGTCTCTATGTGTAGGACTTAGTTCAGTTGTGTAGTGGCCTGAAGAGTATTATTTATGATTGAGATCATCATTTCATGTCTTGGTTCTTGTAGCATCTTCAGAAGGATATGGGATCATAGGTTCTTATGGGTAAAACCTATTATCTTTAGACTAAATTCAAATATTAATGGATGATTTAGATTCTGGAGAATATGTCACGAGCCTATGTTTTGGATTTCATTGGTTTTTAGTATAATTATATGGCTCTCATAGAGTTTTTACATAATATCAACATCCAATAATCAATCAAAATTGAACCTTTCAAGGATTTTTATGGATGACCTGAAATTTTCTTCTTTATTGGTTAGATATAAGTTAGTATGTTCTTGTTGGAGTTAGTACTATTTTAGATATTTCTCAATGGGTTTAGTAGACCTGGATGTGGTATATTACCATCCAGATGAGGCATAAATCTTACTCTGGAAATTATAGAAGACATTTTAGAGTATGAGGTTGGTCATTTTTTTTCCTTCAATTATTTCTTTGGTTGTAGTAATTATGTATTTGGACATAGGGAAATCTGTATCCTATGTTTGTATAGATGTTAAAATAGTTGAAAGTTTTGGTCTAATGGCATACTAATTAGCCCTTTCATAGTGTTACAGTTTTACACATGATTTTTTTCATGTTTCACTGTTTTGGAGAAATCATGTAGATGATTCTCGTATGGTAGATTTTGATGAAATCACGATTGTTTTATATGTGTCCTTTTAGGAGAATCTGATATGGATTATGGATAATATTTATAAGTATCTCTAATGAAATACTAGACCTCTAGCTTGAGTGTTGTGTTAGAATGGGTGTATTAAAGAGGATGCCTAGGACTGTGAATTTGATATGCGATATTAATTCTGATATTTGAACATTGAGACCCCATATTGATCCTTGAAGTAGCTTAGGGATGATATTTTATATGGTGGGGAGGTTTTAATATCCCTTATTTTTTCAGATATGCATCTCTTGAGTTTTGGTTGAACCTATTAGTGGTTTTTCCTTTCTTATACAAACCTTGGGGGTCGAGTCTCTTTCGACAGTGGAGATCATTGTACGGGAAAATAACCTAATTTTTAGGGATGTATTTTTTTTGAATTAATGGAGTCTAAGTAAATATTTTAAGGGACTTATGAGAGGTTTTAATGGATAGGAAGGATTTCTAGGTGGATCGGAATTTTTCTATGAATGATGGGATAAGAGTTTTCTTCTAGATATTTACATGTTGGGAAATTGTTACACAATATGAAACTATATCTAGGAAGATATCATGAATTAGTTCAGGGATTTATATGGTTATAGGCCATGAAACTATTTCAAAATGTGAAAATATATCCCAGAAGATGTTGAAAAATTATTTAGGGTTTAAAATGGTTATACATTGTTAAGCTATTTCATGTGGTGAAATGGTCAATCAATGTTATTTTAACCAGAGGTGATGAGTTTTTCAGCATATGTAGTGAATTGATAAATTCGCTATGTTAAAGGGTTTCACTTCATGAATATCACATGACTTTCAGTTATATGTTCTGTCATGAATACGTTTTTTTCTTCATCCACTATGAATCCTTCTCTCTTGAATCCTAGGGTGACTCTAGGTGATTTTTGTTCGATTTTTTCCCTTCAGGACATCTCAAACATGAATGTATTCTCTAGTGAGTTGGTTCACTTTGGTTTTCCCTTCCTTATTATTTTCCCCCATTGTAGTGGTGTGAACTCATGACCGTTATTATATCAGTTGTGTTCACGATGTTTGTGTTATCCAGGTTTTAAATGTATTTATCATCGTCTTATTCCTTATTAGTGTTACCTGTTGGAAGTGTTTCTTTGGTCATCGGTTAAGGCGGTTGGTCTATAACAAACTCATTTGGTCTATTTCTATTTTTTCAAGTATATACAATATTATGTGATTTTTCTGACATAATGGGTGTGTTTATTAAAGAAATAATGGGTGATGATAATAATCTATTCATACTTATCCTCAAATCCCTTTGGATCTAGTAATTTTGATACCTGGTGTGTGGATACCTTTAGGGTTATCCCACTCATGAATAATAACAAACTGTCTATTGGATTAAATATAATTTTTCATGACATGATACATCATGTGTTTGATTGTGATAGATTTACCCTATAAAATGACTTAATTGATTATTCAATGATTGGAAAGGTGAAAGACAACTGGTAAATGGCTAATTGATCCTTGTGTCTTATTATTTTATATTGTGATATTCTTACTTTAATGAATTATTTTTTGATTCATATTGTAATTATTATAGGTCTTGGATGGGTTATGATGAAATTATTATATAAAGGTATTTTCCTGGTTATACTATAATTCTTATAGGTCTTGACCCAATTATGTGATTATGTCATTGATTTTAGATTTTGGTTGGAATGGTTATTCTACCTGATCAAAGATATTATGACATTGTGTCGAATTAGGATCATTATTATATCATATTAATTTATCAATTAATACATCTACTATCACATTATTTTATACACTTATTTTTAGACTGTTTTTATTTAAACATGGTGGTGTCGACCTACCAAGTTTTACTCACACACTATTCGGGGAACCATTTATTACCTGAAAGGATTACAAGGATATAGGTTTGGACAGGATAAAGAGAGCTTGTTGTTGATTATTTCTTACGATTGGGTTAGAGGTTTGATACAATACTAACCAAGGATTCAAGAAGGGTGATTCTTTGGAGTTTATTTGCGTCATCTTGTTCTTTTATTTTTATGACTTCTACTATTTCATTTAGTAAAATTTAATATTGAAATTACATGGTTCGTTTTTATTTAGTTTATTTGGTTCATACTTTATCTTCCAGTAGTATAATGTATTTTTTTCCACTATTTTTTGTTACTATGGTATTTTATTAATTCCAATGTATTGTAACTCTATACCATTAGAAATAGTCTACCCACTATTTTATCTATACCCCTACTACTATTTAGTAATATTTGGAATACAGGGATATGTGATTGAGGTCGAGAAAGTAACTTGATTTAGCCACGTGATAAAGTATCAGATTGTGGGACATTACAATGTGTATAAAATGTAAATTTATATAAATAAATTTCATATAGAAAATAAAATAATCAAAATTCATTACATGAATAATCCTATAATATCAAATACAATGAATAAGTAATATAACCCAACGAAAATAAATTGATTTTTGAAACCTTTTACCACTTTATAAATTCCAAGTCTAATACCCTAGTATGAAATAATTCAAATGGAAACTTAAAATATCTAGATTTATAAAGGATTGATGATATATCATATAAAAGGGTAGTATATACATCATATAAAATATATTCGGTGTATAAAAATATATATTTCTCAATTAATGGAAATGGATATAACTTATAATACCTCAAGTCTAGTATTCCATGTATGTCCATTACCTCATGTATAATAAACCCATATCAATAAATTTATTACATAATAAAATTTTATTGGATTAATCCCATAAACATAAACTATTTTTTTAATATATTTTAGTGATATATTTAATTACATTTCCAGTTAACTCCACATTAAGTACTTTGAGAACGTTCGGTCCATAATTTCAAAAAAACTTCAGTGTGTTGACCATGGAAAAAAGGGTCATTATTAGATCAAATCCATAATAATAATCATAATTTAATTATAATTTTTATCAATAAATAATACTTTTAAAACTAATCATGAATTATGTTTACAAAAAATGAACTACATTACAATCGTAGAGACGGTAGGTCATCCGTACGTTTGAGTAATGATTCCATTTTTCAATGATCATTATGGAAATAATATAAGTATTATTTTATCTTTTAATAATGGTAAATATATCATAAATACTATATTATTTATTTAAATAAACGTATATATATCATCTATGTGATGTGATGATGAAAAACGAATCACATCACTTCGTAGAGGTGGTAGTCCACATGTACGCATGAACGATGTTATCATTTTTCAATGTATAAAAATTTAAAAAAATGGATGATATATTATTTATAAATAAGGATAAATATTTTATTAATATTATATAGATCTATAAATATATATATTAAATCTATCATTATAATCATCCATGGTAAGTGGTGATGGAAAATGAATTACATCGATCCCTGAGGTGGTTCCCCACCGTACTCATGAATGATGGATTACATTCCCATTCTATGAAGTTTGGAGATGAATATACGTTATTTCACAAAAATAATACCACCCTATAATATTTAATATGGTTTTTTATTATCTCATCATGTTTGGAGAATATTTTAAGGTGGTTAAAGAATAAATAAAATGAAAACACTCTGTTATGAACTATACCTCTTCTTCAGATAGAATCATTTTTTACACCATAATATCACAATGGTTAGTATTATTCCCAAAATAATAACTCTATAATGTGTGAAGGGATATTAGGAATGGATTTGGGTAGTAATTTTCTGAACCAAATTTTTATTGAAGTGTGAAGAAAATATGAGAGGGTGTTCCCTTTTATACGATAGGGGAGGGGAACATTCATAATTTCTTAAAATATAATTTAATTTTCCTACTAAAATGGATAGAAATTAATTCAACTAAAATATAATATTAGTATGGGTCTAAATAATATCATTCAAAAAAATTTGGACAAGTTTAAATTTTTTCCCCTAATTTTTTTTAACCTACATTAACCCCTTTTGACAATTACTGAGATAACGTTGTTTTTACTCTTTAGGGGTCAATATGTTTATAATAAAAGGAATTATGTTTCATAAATGAAAATTGGTTGATATTTTAAACCTTATCCAAAAAAATTATATGAATATATTATTTTTATGAATTTTAAATCATTTAATAAAATATTATGTTTCATAAAATATCATAAATTCCAATTTTAGAACTATTCATTTAATTTGAGTTTAGAAACACCAAAAAATATGAAATTATAATGTAATCCTTAAAAAATTCCATATTTTATTATATTTATCCAAAAAATATTCATGTATCATAAATATTATTTTAAATCATATTACTTTTAATATTTTTCATATCATTTATTTTATTTTTCAATTTATTGATTAATTATTTTTTCAGCATTGTGCATGCATTTAAGGTAATTATTTCAACAATAGAAATTATAAATTAACTTCCATGATAAATGAAAATAAATTATATTTAATTAAATATTTAAAACTGAATATACATCATTTTTATTCCCATCACAGAATATTATAATGATAAAATTCAAGATTGTAAAAAAAATTATTTTATTTAATTAATGTATTATAATGGTCAGAATAATGGAAAAAATGAAAACAAAAGGAAATATATATGAATCATTGTTGCTTATTGAAAAAAATAGACACATACAATAAAATTAACGTAATTTTCAAGGTCATTTCTGAGTCCTTATCAAATTATTTTAAAACATACTTACTTGATTTACCCTTACTATGGTGATAATTATCTACTATAGTTATGATTCAAAATAACCAAAAGTAATAGTAACATATTTAACAAATTTGGACCCACAGATTAAAAAAATGGAATCCATTTTTTAGGATTCAATTTATATATGTAGAATAATTTAATTTTAAATTAAACCTACAAAACGTAATGAAATGTAGTTTTTCAGAAAAAATGTCTTTTAACAAAAAAAAATATTTTATTCTAAATTTAAGTATAAAATTAATTTTAAAAACTATGATTCAATTATTTCAAATAAAAAGTCACCAACTAAATTTTAAAAATTATCAAAAATAGAATCTTACATTGAAAATATTTTAAAAGAAAATATATTTTTCAATAAACATAAGTATTTTTCATTTTTCCATGAAAAATAAACTTTTCATAAATTTCACAAATTTTTACCATAAGATAATTTTGATATTATGATTTGAAAAATTATATATATTTTATCAAATAAAAATTATGAAAAATCCTAAAATTAATAATAATATTCACTGACAAAAAAAGTTCCATTTTTTAAAAAAAACATATTTCTATAGAATAAAATGAATTTACTAAAGATTTGGTATTTTATTAAATTAGACCTATATATATATTTTATAATTTAGTTAACACTATTTATAACAGAAAATCTAATTTCTATGTAATAATAAACATATTTAAAAAATAATATTTTATTTTTCTCTTACGCTCAGTTTTGCGTGTCACATAGGCTCTCAAATATAATATTGTCATTTTAAAAACATAGGGTGTTGCATTCTCCCCACCCCACTATTTAATAAATTTAATGCTCACAATTTTAACTTTATCTGAATAACCATGGGTTTGAATTTTTAAAATTCCTTTATTGAAATCTTACATCATAAAAAGTTTTAATAAAACAACCTCTTGATAAGAGAGAAAAGTGAATTACAAAGGCCTTCTAGAATAACACATAACTAGATTTACAAGTATGGGAACATTAGTGGGAAGTGAAAACAAATAAATGGAAGAAAATAATAGAATTCAAATAATAATAGAGACTGATAGAGAACATTGATCGTAATAACTTGAATGATCCTGAATGATTTTACGACCATAAAACTATAAGCTAAAGAGGTGTGAAAAAAGACCATAAATTTTTCAAAAATTAAGGTAATAGGATAATATTATTATTTTTCAAGATCGTGTTTCTATAGTTGACAAATTCATTTATCATATAAAATAATAAAAATATATATACTTTGTTGACAAGTGGAAATTAAACCTTTAATCAATTTCCACCACAGTTTCTTCTTTTTCTGTAAACAATAAGTATTAATGATAAATTTTCCATGCCTGAAGTACTAAAATCAACTTCAAATAAATCACATAATCTCTACAAAGTTTAAAAATTTATTCTTCCTATATTTAGACATTATTCAAAACCTAGAATAATTTTCATTGGTTAATATAATTCCCAAATGAATAAACTATCATGTGAATAAATAATACCTTAATCTCCAACATTTAACAGAAATAATCAAATCATAACTTAGATCATTTTATAAATAAATATCCTTACAATTCATCACAATATTTCCGACCAAGATAGAAACCTAAAAATCTGCATGATTTGATCAAAAATTCTTCCATGATAAATTTTACATTTTTATCCAAATAATATTATCCACTAATAATATAGAGACGTTATTTTTTCCTTATAGGATTTAAAAATATATTATGTAATATTTTTGGAGTCAGGCACTGAGACGACGAGGGATTCTGAGGCCTAGTAAGACCATAATTGATTTTATAAAAATATTAAATATATTTATATCAAGCATTTCCAGTTTTTGAAAAGTAATTGAATATCCCATTAATATATTCACATGTAAAAAATATGATACCACTATTGAATCATGAGCATGGGGTTTACCCTAAATGCAACCTAAGTTTGGTTGGTGTCGAATGTCTGGTTGAGGTAACCTTTGGTGGGTGAAATTAATTACAATAAATAAATATTTATATTAATTTTTTCTTAAATGGAATAATTTAATCCTCTATAAATACCTCATCATAATGATTCGAGAAGGGTTATCCACATAAAACATTCTTGATCTGAGAGGACGAGAGATATATTTCTTCAATGGCAGATTGACATCAAATGATAAAAAGTGATCGAATTGTGGTGCGTCAACAGAGTGCAAATATAGTTAATCATCCTCATTTATAGAGAACATGTTATTCACTAATGATTAATCCATAATCATGTTATGGCTCATAAATTGAGATTTAATCCCTTTATTAAAATTATTCATAAGGCATTTTTTAATCTGGTTTTGATCTATGATCTAACTGACCGTCGCATAAGCCCAATTCTACTAAATTAAATTGTTTGTTTAATTTTATCTTTATTACTTTTAATTACCCCTACTAATACCTAATTCAATGATCATTGGACTAGAACACTTTTATAATGATGATATCACTTTTTTCGTGTTCTTTTTCCCCTACCTGTTCTTTAGGTACTTAATTGTTGGACCACGAGGTCACGATTCTACTATTTTCATATGGATTTGAGCATCATCAAACCCCTTAATTCATGATAGATGTGTGCACAAAAATTGTATTAGAGTTTTACAGTTTAATAAGATATAATTTTGGGTAGTACTGATGGATTAATGGATCCATGATCCAAAGCGGGGATGCAAGTGGCATGGGTGGTAATGGGAGAAGTTTTGAGGGGTTCGAATGGCCATAATATAGCCATCAGTTATAGATTAGGCACAATAGGCCCTAGATCTGAGAAACTCAGTGTGATTGGAGGCTAAAATGTCATAGATGGTTATTCAATGATGATGTGTGAATATTTTCCTAATTTCTGTGCAAATCTTAACTACACGGAATTTACTATGATGAAAAGACATTGTGTAGTCACCCAACTACAGTGGATAGGGTTTCAAAATTAAGGTAAGTATCACACACCATGTGGTTGGGCCACATGACATGTGGCCCTTCCAAGGTAACTTGGTTGTTTAGTAACTACAAACTCCTATGATTCCATGTAGAATGACACACCAAGTACTTTGGGAGTACATGGTCATGTGTTAGTACCCAATCATGTCGAGGTACCTGGCTAGGAACACGACATGAACTAATGGAGTCAGACATGGTCAGGAGCATACCAGAAATCCCCAGGTGGCCAAGACACACCATGTGGGCCCTATACATTTTATTTACAATGACATGGATTCCGAGATATATCCATACGAGAACAATTCCATATAGCAATGTAGGACAGCGTGCCAGGTGGACCCCATATATATCATGTACCCCCTTTTTTAGAAAATTATACCTCTCATATCCCCTTTATTTTGACCTATATTTTGAACCGTGAGTACAAAATCTTATGTGTCTTTTCATATAGAACATGATGGTGTTATTTTTAGTGTATTTCTAGATACAATGTAAAATTTTATGAGCATGAGGCTTTTTAGGCAATTAACCATGACAAAAATGATGGGGCTGGATCATTTGAGAAATTTCAGGTAGATATGATACTCCCATATTCAGGGTGTGGGTCTTTTATCAATGGATATGGTACTCCCCTATCACACCATGTCATTAGATCTTAATATTTACTACTCATAAAGAGACATTACTCCCCTGTTGCACTAGTTCATGGGTACTATATCCATAGAAATTATTCTCCATTATTGTACCAAGGTGATGGTCCTCCATAATCATTATTATAGGTAGATATGGTACTCCCCTATTTAAGGTGTGGGTCATATAAATATATATGGGGGTGGTACTCCCCTGTCAAACCAGGGTGTGGATCTTCTACACACACACACACAAACACACACACACACTCACTCACTCACACACACACACACAGATATATATATATATATATATATATATATATATGGTACTCACCTACATGAGTGTGATTCCTCCATCCACTAAGTGGAATCCTCATGTTGTACCAGGGGTGGGTCCTCTATATTTCGTATTTTATGCTCTCTTGGGATGTGGATTAGTGAAGAGGTGTGGGGCCTCCACATGACTTCTTTATACCGAAATAAAAGATGGTGGTATTTGATGATAGACTTTTAGAGATACAGGAATACACATCATCCTAGTCTAGGATATGAGATGGAGATCCCCTTTCTCTCTAATATGGGTTTTTTATATGAGAAAATATTTATGTTTTGGGTTTTATTTACCTCTTTCCATAGGTTGAGATGAATACATCCATTATCTTTTATAAATTTTCCTCTATTATTTTTAGGCCATATTACTGGGTATGTATATAGTCACCCCTGTATGGTATTTTCCCACATGTGTTGTTTCTTATGAAGAATATAGATAGGTCTACGGTGATTTTATAGGAGATTAGGGATACTCTGTTGTATATAATGTGTATGGTGGTCAAGCTTTAAAATTAGTATCCATACTCTCTCATATATTTTGTATTCCAGTTGTTTTCAGGTTGGTATATATTTTTTTGGATGGAATGTATGTTTCTGATTATATTTTTGATTTCATATTCACACTATTTTGTATTCCCTGGAGGTTATTACATTCATATTTTTTACACTCGATATTACTATATTTTATTACTATTATACCTATAAAATTCTTCATGGATTTTTTTGGGTACATAGATACAAGAACATTAAAAAAAGGCCACCCAGATTAGGCATGCCTTTTCTATGATTATTGATATCCATTGGCTTATGGATGTGAGATTGGGTTGTGGAATATCGATAATCTGTTGGCCAGGTGGGTCTTAGTTGTTACGCACCGAACCTAGTTACCCAGAGTCGGTGCATTATTTTATAACATTGGTATGATCATAAGAAAGATTAAATCTCGAAAGACTGATTGGTTTAGTAGCCTTGGAAACACTAGATATATTCATAAGTCTTACATTACATCATAAAAATTAAAACTACTACAACAACATCTTGTCTTCATATCCCCTCATATTATCCATGCAGGTCATTAATCAATTACATCTTCACATTCTGGGAAAAATAAAAAATTTAAAGGGTTGAGCTCAGATGCTCAGTAAAGATAACAATATAGCGGAAACTATCATAAATAAACATAAACATTTAACGAAATGTATTACTAAAAAAATCTTTTTAAACTTCAACTTCAGCATAATATGGCGAAGATAAAATGAAATAATTCCATTTACTTATTCACTTGGATATTCTACTAGTCGAATAATCACATGCAGTATCAATAACCACTATCATAATGACGGAATGCATAATGCAAAACTATCGTCACCACGTAGCCAAGGCCTCATCCAAGACTACAAATAAGATTTTGTCAAGGCCTCGTGCCAAGACACAAGTTTTTCTCATGAGACCTACCGATGCATCGAGGAGCTATAGCGGGCTCCACCCATCACTTATTTAGTCCAATGCATTCCTCATATGAAGAGGTTTAAACATAACATAAACATTCATATTAAAACTAGCATACGAAATGTCAATACTTTCTCCATAAACCATGAATGGTATAAAAATAACACATCCACAGTCAAACATATCACAAAACCTTCAATACAATATGAAAGTTTTGTATCATAATAAATCAACTTCAAATAAGCTTAAAATCCATCAAAGGATGTTGACATAGATGAAATCAAAACTATTTGAGAGAAATATCTTTTTTTAATCATTTAAAAGTCACATAATTATAAAATAAAACATTTAATTTTAAAATATTCTTATAATCTTGTAAGGGAATCTTTGAAGATTTTATAACGGCATAAAATAGTCGCATATGCTGTATAAGTTAAAAAAAGGCATTCTTACCTTAATTCTGTCGAAAAGGTTACAAAAGACCTTGTTTGGAAAACGATGGAAAGATTCATTTATAAACTTCTTATAAAAAGTGAAAAAATGGTATAAATGAATTTAACCCATATTATGTAATATATTAAGAATGTTTTGAAATAAATTTTTAAGAAACATGGATGTGGATGATAAAGAGGTCCCAGTAAAGAATTACGTATAAGCAACCTCAGATAATGAAGAGATTCTGAAATAAACCCTTACCTTGTACTTTTCCTTGGTAATGGTAGGTTAACCTTTTGTATAATGGTGAAATAATTGTTTTTGAATTATAAAATAATCCTATATATTAATATGATTTCATATATGATCTTTTAACATCGCTTTGTTAACAAAATATTAGTATTAACGTCGTTTTGGGTGTTAACTTACTCGTTTTATTTTATATAAGCTTTATTTGTTATGGATAGGTTGTATCATACTCATATAAAGAATGATATTAATTCATGAAATATTATTTTTAAACGTCCAATAAAATTTAGTCTTGAATGGATACGTTGGGGAATGAATCTCATCGCGTTCGTGGAGACGGTAATCCGTACGTACGCACGAGCGACAATATCATTCTTTTGATATTAAAATAATATATAATTGGATGTTATATTATATATAAAGAATCATTATAATTTTATATTTATTATTTACATGAATAATAAATCATTATTATACCCATTTAAATAATAGTATATTGAATAACAATTACACCACAACATGGAGGCGGTAGGCCGTATGTACGCACGTATGGTGACATGTCATTCAAGGGATGGATATAATAATGAATTTGTTTATTCCATAATTATAATAACATCATAGTATATATAAGGTACTGGAGTTATTATTTTAGAATGTAAATAACAGGGAAAGAAGAAGTTGAAGAAGAAAGGAACTTTAAATAGGGTGGTGAAGACGTTACCTCTTCTTCAGGTTCTTCCTTTCGATTTGATCAAAATGGATCCTTAGGTTGTTTTTCGGATCAAACTAAGGCCTCTATGTTGAAGTGAGGGAATTTTAGAGAGTATTTGGATAGGTTTTGGCTGAACCAAAACGCTTTGAAGGTGTGAAGAATTGGATAGAATTGGTGTCCTTTTATAAGGGGGAGGAAGGGTACCTTAGGAAAATCTAGGAATATTATTTTATAATAAATTAATATTCGGTTTCTAATGGCTCAAAAGTGTATTATTTAAAGTTTAAGGTGGGGATGGGTTGGAAACCACTCAACCAATGGAATTTAGACACGTTTGGATCATTATATTAACCTTATCTTTTAGTTTTAACACTTAGTTAATTTGTGTGACACTTACCATGTCACTTTGTATTTTTATATTATATAGTCAATAAACTTACTATATAAATCCAAGTGACCCCAAAGTGTTACATTAATGACCTAAAAATAATTATATGAGTCATTTGGAAGAACCTTAGATTTTTAGGAATAGAATATAAATTAATAGTATAATATTTGTTTTACAAACTCATTTATGTCAATTTTGACACTACTCAATGATTGATTTTTGTTAAAGTCATAACAGCTTTATTAATTCAAAAAAAGTAATTTAAGCAATCCTAACATGTCATATTAACTAATATTGTTAGTTTATGTCATCAAAACATTAAAATTATATTTATTTTAATATTTATAATATCAATTATTTCATTCTTTCATTAATAAGGAAAATACTGCATCATTATTGTGTCATATATATTTTTACTTTTTCAATTTCTAAAAATTATAAATAAAATAACATTATTTAGGAACTATTTTCATATTTCTAATGAATATTTTTAATCTAAAATGAAACATATATTACACTATGTAAAAATTTTTGTTTTAAAAGATATATGCTCATGTCATTTTTGTATTTATTTTAACTTAATTAATATAAAGTGTCCTTATCACCAACAAGTGGATCAATGAGGTCCCAAAATCGACCCAAAGATGCCCATGGTTGACATGTATCCAAAAAGAAGTTTAGGACATGTTTTAGGTTAATTTATTATTTTTATAATATTATTTATTTACCCTTATTTACTGGATTTACCCTTTAACCATGGTAAATAAGATATTTACCGAAGTAATTATTCAAAATGTCTAAAAATAAAAGTTACCAATTTACACAATTTTGAAATCATGATTCCAAATATAGAATCCATTTTTAAAAACTTCAAAACACATAAGTGTAATAAATTAATTTAAAATTAATTCCCGTTGTCAAAACAAAAAGCGTGTTTTTAAGATATAATAACTATCAAAATATTGATACTTGTTTATGTCCAGTTTAATTGTGAAATTATGTCCAATGACCAAATTTTTTAATTAAATGGTATAAATATATTCTAAATATACTTTAAAACCAATAAAATTTATAATTTATCCCTATTAATTATTTTGATTAAAAAAGTTGTTTTTAATTAAAATTTAGTAATTTTAACTATTCATCAAAATATAAAAGTTATCTGAAAAGTACCAAAATTTCTTCCTAGGATAATTTCAACATTCTGAATCCGAAAATGAAGTCCATTTTGAAAGATAAATTGTATAAAATTTCAAAAAGTGGGTATTACTTTTCATAACAGCTACTTTGATTGGTTGTGGTGTGTTAGATTCTCAGAGTTGCGGACAACACATGCTACTATACTATTCAAACAGAAGTGTACCATGGAATCTTGGGGTGTTACATTCTCCCCTCCTTCAAATAATTTCATCCTCAAAATTTCTAGAATATTACTGCATAAAAAGACTCGGGTGGTTCTTCATCATAAGTTCCTCGGGTTCCCACGTTGCCTCTTCCATCTTATGGTTTCTCCATAAAACTTTTACCAGACGAGTCATCCGGTTTCTCAGCACTTTTTCTCTCGTATCAAGAATCCTGATGGGATATTCGCAATAAGACAGATCGGGTTCTAGTTCTAATTCCTCATAGGTGAGTACATGTGTTAGGTCAAGCATTTATTTTCTCAACAGTGATACGTGGAACACATCGTGAACTTTGGAGAGACTTGGCGGAATTTCCAAACGGTAAGCTACAACCCAATTCGTTCTAGAATTTTGAAAGGTCAGATGTACCTGGGACTCAATTTACCTTTCTTTCCAAAACTTATAACTCCATTCCATGGGAATACCTTCAAGAAAACATGATCTCCCACCTAAAATTCCAAATCCTTTCTTCAGTTGTCAGTATAGATCTTCTGCCTACTTTGAGCTGCTTTGATGTGGTTTTGGATTACCTTGACCTTTTCCATTGATTCCTCCACTAGTTCTGGGCCAACAAGTTATCTTTCACCAACATCATCCCAACAGTTTGTTGTGCGACATCCCTTTATATATAACGCTTCATATGGTTCCATTTGAATGCTTGAATGGAAGATATTGTTATAGGAAAATTATACCAGTGGTAAATATTGATCCCACATACCCTGAAAGTAAAGTGAGCATGATCTCAACATGTCTTCTAAGGTTTGAATAGTTCGTTCTGATTTTCCACCTATTTGAGGGTGGTAAGTAGTGCTCAAACGAAGTTTAGTATCCATGGCCTTCTGAAGACTTTTCCAAAATCTTGATGTAAAACGGGGATCACGATCTGATAAAATCGATAGGGGTACTCCATGAAGCCTCACAACCTCATTAATATATATTCTTGCTAGACGTTCAAGTGGTAAATCCTCCCTTATAGCAAGAAAATGTGTTGAATTTGTAAGATGATCAACAATGACCAATATTACATCATTCATTATAGGAGACTTTGGTAGTCCCATGAAAAAAGTCCATCGTGATATTATCCCATTTCCACTCAGGTATGGGAGGTGGTTGCAACACTCCACCTGGTTGTTGCCTTCCATATTTTACTTGTTGACAAATCATACATCTTGACACAAAATCAGCAATATCCCTCTTCATGTTGTCCCACCAAAAATGTTCCTTCAAATCTCTATACATTTTGGTTCTCCTAGGGTGTATAGAGAAATTGGAACTATGAGCATCATCCAAAAATTCTCTTTTTAGATCAGGTATATCGGGAACACAATGTCTCTTCCCAAACTTCAAAATTCCATCTTCATACACAAAGTCACTCAATTTCCCATCATTCACAGCTTTAATCTTCCTTTGTAACTCTTCATCACCGGTCTGAGAACTCTTTATACTTTCTAGTAAAGATGGTTTGGCAACCATTTGAAAAAGAATTGATGTTTCACCTTCCATGGTGATTCCCATATCCATCTTCACTAGATTCATGAAAATAGGATCCCTTTCAATTCTAATCACATTCAAAACTCCATGATCCTTTCTACTCAAAGCATCTGCCGCCTTATTTTCCTTCCCCGGGTGGTAGTGTATCGTGCAATAATAATCCTTCAGTAGTTCCAGCCATCTCCTTTGCCTCATGATGAGTTCTTTCTGTGAGAAAATATACTTCAAACTCTTGTGATCATTATAAATCTAACATTTCTCTCCATATAGATAATTTCTTCATATCTTCAAATCAAATATTACAGCAGCTAACTCAAGATCATGAGTAGGATGGTTTTTCTCATGAATTTTCATCTCTTGTGATGCATAAGCAATAACTCTATCATTCTGCATAAGGACACAACAAAGTCCTTTCATTGATGCATCACTATAACTAATGAACCCATCATTCACGGATGGTAGAGTCAATATAAGAGCATTGATTAATCTTATCTTCAGTTCTTTGAAACATTCTTCACACTCTTTTGTCCAAACTAATCTAACCCATTTACGTGTGATCTTTGTTAATGGGTTATCCAATCACGCAAAATTATGGATGAAACGTCGATAATAACATGCTAAACCAATAAAATGGCATACCTCGATTATACTCGTTGGTGCTGGCCATTCTTGGATTCCCTTGGTCTTAGAAGGATCAACATAGATTCCATCCTTAGAGATAATATGGCCAAGAAAAGAAATCTCCTAAAGCCAGAATTCACACTTGCTAAACTTCTCATAAAATTCATGTTTTCTAAGAGTCTTCAGGATAATGTGCCTGTGATTTTCATGATCTTTGTAGCTTTTGGAGGATACCAAGATGTCATCAATAAATACCCCCATAAAATCATCGAGATATTCCTTGAAAACTCTGTTCATTAGATCCATGAATACAGAGGGTGCGTTAGTCATCCCAAAAGGCATTACTGTAAACTTTTAATGCCCGTACCTTGTTCGAAAAGATGTCTTCAGAATGTCTTCCTTCTTCACACACAACTGATGGTATCATGATCGAAGGTCAATCTTTGAAAACTATTGAGCTCCATGCAGTTGTTCAAATAAATCATCAATGTTAGTTAGGGGATACTTTTTCTTTATTGTTATAGCATTGATCTCCCTGTAGTCAATACATAACCTCATAGATCCATCTTTCTTTTTAACAAAAATAATAAGGGCTCCCCATGGAGAAAAACTAGGGAGAATAAATCCCTCATCACTCAATTCCTCTATTTATTTCTCTAGTTCAACTAATTCCACAGTGGCCATTCTATAAGTGGTCTTCGATATAGGCCTTGATCCAGGAATTAAATCAATGGAAAATTCATCTTCTCGTTATGGAGGATGTCCAGGTAAATCATTCGAAAACACATCTACATATTCTTTCACAATAGGTACATCCTCTATATGAACATTCCTTTCCTCGGACACAGTCATTTCATTCTCTTCCTCCCCAATAATTGAATTCAGTTGATCTACTGGGGGTGGATCTAGATAAGAATTAGGTGGTGACGATTCTGCTCTAAAGATATGGTGTTCCTTATCATCATCATCAAAAATCTTAACCTCCTTCTTCTTACAATAAATCTTCGCATCATGATCTGAAATCCAATCCATATCGAGGATTATATCAAATTCAGTCATGGGTATGACGATAAGATCAACAGATAAAGAAAATTTATATGCCCAAATGGGAATAGATCCACAGAACTTTGTAGCAATGATACTTCCCTTATGGGTTTTGACTGACAACTCTCTTGTTAAATCAAATTGGAAATATCTAATTTTCTTAGAAAACTGGGAAGATATGAAACAATGTGATGATCCAGAATCAAATAAAGAATTTTCTAAACTTGAGGAAACCATTAAATTATCTGCCACCACGTCTTTCAGAGCTTCTACCTCAGCAGTAGTGATAGCATAAGATTTTCCTTGATCCCTTGGACTTTTTTAAGGTAAGTTTCCCTGACGCTTAGGACATTCATTTGCATAATGTCTCATATTTCTACAATTATAGAATTCCACATTGGCAAAACCCTTCTTTCCATTGAAATCATGATCTTAGTGGCCTTTTTCACCACACTTGTAACAGACTCCCATTCCTTTTAAGCAAGTACCGGGGTGTTTCTTCCCACATTTACTACAGGATGGATTTTCAACTTTTCCCTTCTTCCACTTATTTCCATTTCCAGATTTATCAGTAGATCTCTTCTTATCTTGCTTTGCTTAAAAGTCATAAGACTTAGAGAATTACTTTTCTATCTTGATAGCACACGAGACGATATCTTCGTACGACGAGAAGGTTTGTGAGACTAACGGTCGACGGAGAAATGGTTTTAACTCATTAAAGAAATGATCAATATTAATTCTTTTTTTACGTATATAATCTGCAGCATACCTCACTAACCATGTAAATTTATCCTCATACTTTGCGACATTCTCATCCTCTTTCTGCCTCAGACTCATAAATTGCCTTTCCATATCTTCTCGATGGTCTCGATGAAAGTATTTTTTCTAAGAATTGCTTTTTGAACTCCCTCAATTCTATATCTGATACTTCATCATCTTCCTTCGTGTTTTGTATCAATGACCCCCATTGATCAGCATCTCCAGTGAGGCGGTAAACTGCCTCGGTAACTTTTTCTATTTCACTACTCACCAAGGCATGGAATATTTTCTCTAAATAATTTATCCATTGCTCAGCTACCAAGGGATTTGTACTCCCATTGAATTTTGGTGGTTTTTTCCTCATGATGTGATCTAACATTGATCCTCCATGCTGTGGATCAGGGTGCTCCATACAGGTAAGGTTATTATTCATAACCAGAGTGAGTTGTCCCAGTATGGTGATAAGATGATCCGAACCAGTTACATCACTAGCTCCACTATAATTATCTTGAGCAGGAGGGAAATCCCTAAATGGAGTGCGTGCATTGATATGGTTTCCATTTCATCCACTACGCGCCATTTTTAAACAATGGCATAAACATGATCAGTTTATGAATCAACATACCTAATTCAATACTTGTAAAACACTTAACATAAATTGAACAGTTTATCGATATAATCCATAATCATAAAATGTTTTCATTGAGGAAGTATATACTCATAAACCCTTTATAATGGTTCATAAAAAATTGAGAATTATCCTAAGAATATCCCTCGGGAGTGTCGTAACCAAGAGTGCAGCAAGGCCCGTTGTCGTGCACCAGTTCCTGTTCGAGTCTAGCTCAAAGCAGTTTTTTCGGGTTTTACCCCTAGGTACATCTGTTCCAAAGGCTCCTCTGCCTGCTCATATCCATACAGGGATGTATTTCTCGAAAAAATCACAAAATCTCTACAATACCAAAATTATAGGAAGTTCATCTACACTAATCCTCAAAGTTCATCTTAGGTCTAAGTGCTCCAATCAGAGTTTATCTAAATATAGCTTCCATGGTTTGTACTAAACTTCCTCTGATACCAACTGTAACGCCCTGACCCCAGTTACCCAGAGTTGGTGCATTATTTCATAACATTGTTATGATCACAAGAAATATCAAATCTCGAAAGACTGATTGGTTTAGTAGCCATGGAAACACTAGATATATTTTTAAGTCTTACATTACATCATAAAAATGAAAACTACTACAACAACATCTTGTCTTCATATCCCGTCATATTATCCCTGCAGGTCATTTATAAATTACTTCTTCACATCCTGGGAATATTAAAACATTGAAATGGGTGAGCTCAGATGCTCAGTAAGGATAACAATTTAGCGGAAACATTCATAAATACACATAAACATTTATGGCAATGTATAACTAAAACAAAAGACTTTTAAACATCAACTTCAGAATAATATGGCATAGATAAAATGAAATAATTCCATTTACTTATTCACATGGATATTCTACTGGTCGAATAATCACATGCAGTATCAATAACCACTTTCATAATGATGGAATGCATAATGCCAGACTATCATCACCACGTAGCCAAGGTCTCGTGCCAAGACTACAAATAAGATTTTGTCAAGGCCTCGTGCCATGCCACTAGTTTGTCTCATGAGGCCTACTGATGCATCGAGGAGCTATATCGGGCTCCACTCATCACTTATTAAGTCCAATGCATTCCTCATATGAACCAGTTTAAACATAACATAAACATTCGTATTAAAAATAGCATACGAAATGTCAATACTTTCTCCATAAACCATGATTGGTATAAAAATAACACATCCATAGTCAAACATATCACAAAACCTTTAACACAATATAGAAGTTTTGTATCATAATAAATCAACTTTAAATAAGCTTAAATTCCATCAAAGGATGTTGACATAGATGAAATCAAAACTATTTGAGAGAAATATCTATTTTTTTAAATCATGTAAAAGTCACATTATTATAAAATAAACATCTATTTTGAAAATATTCTTATAAGCTTATAAGGAAAACTTTAAAGATTTTATAATGGCGTAAAATAGACACATACGTTGTATATGTTAAAAAAGACATTCTTACCTTAATTTTGTCGAAAAGGTTAAATAAGACCTTGTTTGGAAAACGACGGAAAGATTCCTTTATAAACTTCTTATAAAAAGTCAAACAAGGGTATAAATGAATTTAACCCATATTATGTAAAATATTAAGAATGATTTGAAATACATTTTTAAGAAACATGGATGTGGATAATAAAGAGGTCCCAGTAAATAATTACATATAAACAACCTCGGATAATGAAGATATTGTGAAATAAACCCTTACCTTGTACTTTTCCTTGGTTAATGGTAGGTTAAACTCTTGTATAATGATGAAATAATTGTTATTGAATTATTCAGTAATCATATATATTAATATGATATCATATATGATCTTTTAACATCGCTTTGTTAATAAAATCATAGTATTATCATCATTTTGGGTGTTAAATTACTCATTTTATTTTATATAAGCCGTTTTTGTTATGGATAGGTTGTATCATACTAATATACAGAATGATAGTAAGTGCTTAAATATTATTTTTAATCATCCAATAAAATTTAGTCTTGAATGGATACGATGGGGAATGAATCTCATCGCGTTCGTGGAGACGGTAATCCGTACGTACGCATGAGCAACAATATCATTCTTTTGATATTAAAATAATATATAATTGGATGCAATATCATATAGATATAATCATTATAATGTTATATTTATTATTTAGATGAATTATAAATCTTTATTATACCCATTTAAATAATAGTATATTGAATAACAACTACACCACAACGTGGAGACGGTAGGCCGTACGTACGCATGTATGGTGACATGTCATTCAAGGGATGGATAGAATAATGAATTTGTTTGTTCCATAATTATAATAACATAACAGTATATAAAAGGTACTGGAGTTATTATTTTAGAATGGAAATAACAAGTAATGAATAAGTTGAAGAAGAAAGGAACTTTAAAGAGGGTGGTGAAGACGTTACCTCTTCTTCAGGTTCTTCCTTTTGATTTGATCAAAAGGTATCCTTAGGTTGCCTTTATGATCAAAAAAAGGCCTCTAGGTTGAAGTGATGGAATTTGAGAGAGTATTTGGGTAGGGTTTTGTTGAACCAAAAGGATTTGAAGGAGTGAAGAATTGGATATAAGTGGTGTCCTTTTATAAGGGGGAGGAGGGGCACCTTAGGAAAATATAGAAATATTATTTTATAATAAATTCATATTCATTTTCTAATGGCTCAAAAGTAGATTATTTAAAGGTTAATGTGAGTATAGGTCTAAAACCACTCAAACAATATAATTTATATAGTTTTGGGACATTATATTAACCTTATCTTTTAGTTTTAACTCTTAGTTGATTTGTTTAACACTTACCATGTCACTTTGTATTTTTATATTATATAGTAAATAAACGTACTATATACATCCAAGTGACACCAAAGTGGTCCATTAATGATATAAAAATAATGATATGAGTCATTTGGACGAACCTTATATTTTTAATAATAGAATATAAATTAATAATATAATATTTGTTTTAAACACTCATTTATGTCAATTTTGACACTACTCAATAATTGATTTTTTTTAAGTATTAACAGCTTTATTAATTCAAAGAAAATTCATTTAAGCAATCATAACATGTAATATAAACCAATAAAATTCTTATATGTCATAAAAACTTTCAAATTATATTAATTTGAACATTTATAATATCAATTATTTGATTCTTTCGTTAATAAGGAAAATAATGCATCATTATTGAGTCATATATATTTTTACTTTTTCAATGTCTATAAATAATAAATTAAATACCATTATGTAGGAGATATTTTTATATTTCTAATGAATATTTTTAATCTAAAATTCAATGTATATAACCCTATGTAAAAATTGTTTTTCTAAAATATATATGCTCATGTCATTTTTGTATTTATTTTAACTTAACTAATATAAAGTTTCCTTATCACCAACAAGTGGCTCAATAGGGTCCCAAAATCGACCCAAAGATTCCCATGGTCGGAAATTTATCCACCAATATGGTTAGGACAAGTTTTAGGGTAATTTATTATTATTATAATATTATTTTTTACCCTTATTTACCGGATTTACCATTTAACCATGGTAAATAAAATGCTTACCAAAGTAATTATTCAAAATGTCTAAAGATAAAAGTTACCTATTTACACAATTTGGACATCCTGATTCCAAATATGGAATCCATTTTTCAATTTCAAAACACATAAGTGGCAAAAATTAAATTAAAATTAATTTCTTCTATCAAAACAAAAAGCGTGTTTTTAAGATATAATAACTATCAAAAGATTGATACTTGTTTATGTCCGGTTTAATTGTAAAATTATGTCAAATGACCAAAATTGTATTAAATGGTAAAAATTTATTCAAAATATACTTTAAAACCGCTCAAATTCATAATTTATCACAATTAATTATTTTGATTAAAAAAGTTGTTTTTAATTAAAATTTAATAATTTTCACTATTCATCAAAATATAAAAGTTATCTGAAAAGTACCAAAATTTCATCCTAGGATAATTTTGATATTTAAAATCCAAAAATGAAGTCCATTTTTAAAGATAAAATGTATAAAATTTCAGAAAGTGGGTATTACTATTCATAACAGCTACTTTGATTGGTTGCGGCGTGTTAGAATCTCGGAGTTGCGTACAACACACGCTACTATACTATTCAAAGAGAAGAATACCGTGGATGCATGGGGTGTCACATTAGTGGATTGGGTCTTTGTATAGGGGTATCAGAGGTGGTTTAACCTCATGATGGATTTGGATTTTTTTTCCACTTTAATTTTTGATTAGGAATTTATGCCAATGGTATCAAAGTTTATCGAGTATAGATTTCATGCTAGGTAACATAGTGTCGATATGTTAGATGATGTATCCATTCTCCAGGACTCTGATTACCTTTTTTTCGACTTAGCATATCAAAACACAGGTTATATGGAGTATTGGAACATGCATTATATAAGATTAAATTCGTTGAATTTTCTTATTGAGTTAGCTCCCCATATATATATATATATATATATATATATATATATTCTCATCTGAAAGTGGTACATCTTGATTACATTCAGGATTCCACCATGAAGACAGCCTTCCAGGTTACTGATTATGGATCATGATGATAGACTGGTGAGTGATGTGGCCTCAGTTTAGGGTCCATCTTGTTAAATATTTCCACTAAGCAGGATAGTAGTAGAACCCCCACCAATCGAGTACAAGATTATTCTAGTACAAGAAGTTGATGATGAACATTGGCTTATCTCACTCCATTAGTTCCATTTCTAGAGGCCACTAAGGTTCTATGGTGATCCATATCCCCAAATACTAGAGGATTTGTTTGAGTCAGTGATCTGATTTTTTGGAATTGTACGTACTCTGTCTATTCAGATGGTTTCTCTAGTAGCTAGTATTTTTTATAGAGCAGCTAGACACTTTTGGAGTCTAGTCCCATAGATTCATGATGATTTTTTACTCTCTTTATCTGACTACCCATATTTTTTTTGGATTACTACCCCTCGTTCTTTCACTCAGTTAGATTCCGTAGATTTTGGATTTGTAATAGGGAGGGATGACAGTTTCTGAGTATTTCATGAGGTTTACTAAACATTCAATATACTCTATTAACATGATTCAGGATTGTTACTTACTGATGCAGAAGTTTTATTAGGCTCTCTATAGATACATATGTGCTAGTGTGGTACCCCTATGGATTCCCACATATGTTGGGGTGTTATAGAATGTATTGGGGATGAATAGATTCTTATACAAGGAACTCCTTATAGTTCGGGGTGTCAGTAGGAATCTCATGGATAATTAATATATAATGGTTGGTATATTATAGGTTTCATGTCATAGAAAATGTTCCTTGGATTCGAATCATGGACATGGTCATGTGGCCCATGGACTGCGCATAGGACCAGGATTTCATGATGAGGGGTGATTTTTTACATGTGATGGGTGAGGTCACATGTCACATGATTACCCAACATAACATGTTAAGGATAGCAGGGAGACATCATATAGACTTCTATAGTAATGGTATTTTCATGATTAGGGTTCTCTAAATCATGGATTGGGAATCCACCCAAGATATTGAGATGGAAGAGAAGTTGGTAGTTCTCCTAGGGGATTATCTAGTGGTGTTGGATAATTTTATGAGCTACTTCCACCACCACAATCGATAGACCCATGCTAGGATCAGGGAGCTGGTAGTCAGGGTCATGGGAAGCTATGATCCATAGAGTCTTCTGACCCAATAGCTTATGAGATGATCATGTGTATGATATTAATTTATTATACTATTTCTTCAGCACTAGTAGACACTAGTCTGATTGATTTCCCCATATCCTTACTCCTTGTAAGGGAGTTGAAAATCACATGTGAGACTTTATTCCATTAACATTGTCTCGATGTTCCTATGGTAAACACTTATTCGATATCACATATCTTATAAAAATTTGATCTATTTCTTAGTGGAGATATTATATCATGGTACCTTCTTGTCATAATGATGAGACCTTATCACATCATCTTGGGTAAGGAATGGTTTTCCACAATCTGATACCAGAATGATTTTCTCCACATATGATTCTAATTAATTCAAACATATGGGACAACATTCTTCTTTGTGGGTGAGAGAGATCTCATAACTAAGTGAGTGAGTTTTGAAAGAAGGAAAATCCAACCTATCACCCATCAGTTAGTGAGTTTAACACTTTGTCCAGTGGTCTCCGCGGGCATCTAGGTTATAACATTCATGGAGGATTATCTGGAAATCTTCCATGTGGATGTTCCAGGACTACCTCTGATGTGGGAGATGGATTTTTACATTACTATTTACACCATTAATTCCCTTATATCCTCTAACGCATATTTTATGGCCCATAATGATCTCTGGGAGCTAAGAGTGTAGTTGGAGGACCTTCGAGTGAAGGGTTTTATCAGACCTAGTGTATCCCTTAGGAAAGATTTAGACATGTTCATGATAAATGAGGGCAGGATCTTGCAACTTTTTATTGATTATCATTGCCAGAAATAGTCCAAAATAAAGAAGAATTACACCTTTCTAAGGATTGATGAAATATTTGATTAGTTATGAGGTGTGACATAGTTCTCGAAGATCGATCACAGGTTTAGCAATCAAAAATTTAGGTTTTGTGATTATAATATTCCAAAGATGGAATTATGATCTCACTATGTCCACTAGGACTTCTTAGTGATGCATTCCGATGTGATGAATTCCCTTTATGTATTTATGGATCTGATAATCCAGATATTCAAACCATACTTTGACTACTTTATGGTTGTGTTCATTAATGAAATACTTATCTACTCTACGTCAAAGGAGGATAATTAAAAGCACTTGAAGATAGTCCTAGGATTGCTTCAGGAGTACTAGCTTTATGGTAAACTCTAAAAGTTCTATTTCTAGATCATCAAGGTTCACTTTTGGGGAATTTCATTTCAAATCATTGATTGGTTGTGGAAACAAAGAAGATTGATGGCGTACTTTCTTGGGATCCACCCAATATCTTGTTAGAGGTATGCAGTTTTCTTGTCCAGGAGGGGTACTATAGGAGGTTCATGGGGGACTTATCTAGGATTACAGCCCCTTTGACTACCCTGAAAAGGAAAGGGTAGATGTTTACCTAGAATTATCAATGTCATATAGCCTTTAAGGAGTTGGGGCTGAGGCTGACTAGTGCTTTTTTTTATATTATCAGAGGAGGGAAAGTAGTATATAGTGTATTTTTATGCCTCTAGAGATGGGGTTGGCTTCATATTGATGAAGATGTAGGATGTGATCCCATATGGGTTAAGTTAGTTGATACCCTATGAGAAATATTATGTGACTCATTACCTAGAGTTTGCAGTAGTAGTCTTTGCTCTAGGGATGTGGGTCACTAACTTCTAGAAGAGTGATTTTGTATTTCCTCATACCATTATAGTCTTAGGTATGTCCTCATGCAGAGAGATCACAACCTGAGACAGAGTCACTAGTTGTAGTTCTAATAGGGCTTTGAGTTTGAGATAGTCTATAATAATGGGAAAAGAAATGCAGGGGTAAATACCTTTTTCTAGAATTCTTGTTCTCATCTGGTGGAGGAAGAATCTGGGTAGTTTGATTCCTTTCAGCTGACCCTAGTGGAGGAGAGGGGTAATGTTTGTCTTTAGTAGATGTTTTCGACTCCTCATCTTCTCCATCATGTGAGGGATGATCAACTAGGATACATCACCTATAAGGTACTATGTGATCAGATATACTCATGAGATTAACTAGATATATTCTATAAATGAGGGAATCATTTCATTATTTTCCATGGACTAATATTGGTTCTTATCATGTTACCAAAGGAATTGATGGGGGAGTTTCACATTTCTCTATTGGTAGTAAATACCTTTGTAGGGAAGATGTATGGATACCATTATTGGATGTTTTAATGGGATCAAATGTGGTGGATCATGGCCGAGTTTATCTCTCTATGTATCACATGTCAGCGGATAAAGGTTGTGCACCAGGTTCTGGCAGGTTTGTTGTAGCTTTTTGAGATCCCAAAGATGAAATGGAATGGAATATTCATGGACTTGGTGATAGGTCTTCCAAGGATAGTGAGAGGCCACAATTTCATCTAGGTGATATTTGACTAACTTACCAAGTAATCACACTTACTTTCTATCCAGAAGAAGTATTTTGTAGAGATTTTGGGGAATTTGTACATGTGGTAGATTATCTACCGTCATGGGTTTCCCTAAAATATTGTATTTGATGGTGATGTGTGGTTTACATCATGATTTTGGTGAGTAATTTAGGATATATTCAGGATTCAGTTGAGGATGTGTACAATGTTTCACCCCCATATGGATGGAAAGACCAAGTGTACTATAAAAGAATTAGAGGATACAATTAGGAATTTTGTGACATACTTTGGAAAGATCTAGGAGTATCACTTTCCTTTGGTAGATTTTTCTTATAATAATAGTTATCACTCTACTATTTGCATGGAACCATTTGACGCCCTATATGAGAGACCATATAGGTCACCACTATACTGGACTAAGATGGATGAGTAATCTATTGCTGGGACTGAGATGGTGCGTGTGATGATAGATATGGTCTAGGTGATCTTTGAGTGGATGAGTACAACCCAGAGCCAATGGAAATCCAATGAAAATCAATGTCTTAGTCCCATGGAGTTCGAACAGGGATACCACATTTTTCTGAGAGTCTCCCCATAAAGAGGATTGAGGAGATTCTGATGGGGATACAAGTTGTCCTTAAGGTTTATCAGGAAATTTTACATCCTACAAAGGGTTGGAGATGTTTTTCAAATCATATAATAACCCCCAAATTTTTAGCCGGTTCATGATGACTTCCATGTGTCATAAATGAGGAGATATGTGCTTGATCGAACGCATTTTATTCAATTAGTAGAGACAGACAACAAAGATATTTCCATCTACATATATCACCTAGTGGTGATCAAGGATTAGTAATAGAGGATGCTTCATGGATTAATTATTCCCTTGATTTATGTGTTTCACTTGGTTTATGTGTTTTGGAAGCATGGGAGCATGCAGAATAACTCTTTATCGCGGTAGATCCATATGTAGGCTCAATATCACCACTATTTTGTTTAGTTTGTGGTTTTCAAGGACACAAATATTTTAATGATGGAATAATGTAGAGACTCTCTGATTTCCTTGTAAAACATTGAAATATATTAGTATGGAATTTTGGATCCAGACGTTGATACAGGGTGATATTTTGAGGCCTGGTGATCCTAGAATTGATTTTATAAAAAAATTTAATTTATTTATATCATGTGTGCATTGTTTTTCAGAAATAATGAACTATATCTTGAATGAAGTCTCATATCAAAAAACTGGTACCACTTTTGAATTATAATATCGAGTTTTACCCTTGGTGTTTTATAAGGTTCGTCAACACTGGACGTCTAGTTGAGTCAGTTTTAGGATAATGTGTTTAATTAAAATAAATTGTTTGTTTTTTATTAAATAAACTAATTAAATACTCTAAAAATACCCCATTATAAAGATTTTACCAAGGATATTCACATAACCATTTCTAGATCAGAAAGTAGAAGGAGAGGGTTATTCATTGGTAGATTGACATCAAATTACAAATGGAAATAAAATAATGGTGGATTGACTGATAGTAGATGCAACAGATCATCCACGTTGTAAGAAAATGTGTTCTTGACCAATGATCGATTCATAATAAATTTAGGTATCATGAGTTGTGGTTTCTTACCTAGATTAAATTATTGATTATGGTTTTTATTAATCTAGTTTTGATCTTCCCTTTGCATGCTCCTAATTTTGGTAGATTAAATTTTAGATTTTCTATTATATTATATTATATATAATCAACCTTGATAATCCTTGATTCTATGATCATTGTCCAATAACACATGTCCGACAGTGAAATCACCTTTTTTTGTGCCTTTCCCCCTACCGTTATTTGTGTTCATCATTGGACCATGAGGTCATAATTCGACTATTCTCGGATGGATTCGAGCATGATTGAACCCCATATTCATAACAGATGTGTGTAAAATGGCCAAATTAAATTTTTTCAGAATAATTATATATGATTATGGGTAATGATGTTGAATTAATATATTCTAGATCTAAAGTGGATATGGTAGTGGAATGGGTAGTGGTGAGAGAAGCAATGAGGGGTTTGGATGGCCAATATCCATCCATTAGTGGTGGATCAAGAACGAGCGGCCCCACACCTGAGACCCCGAGCATAATTGGAGGTGAAAACTATGACACTAGTAATGGGATGATGATGCATGAATATTTCCTTGGGTTCTTTGAAAATAAAGACTACAGGATGTGTACTAGGATGAATACATGGCGTGTAGTCACCCAGTTCCAACATCTCGGGCTTCGGGAGAAGGATAAGGACCATAAGTTGTGTGGTTGGTCCATAAAACTTGTGACCCTCCCCATGTTATCAGTTTGGTTTTTAGTCTCACATTCCCAAGACCCTGTATGGGAGGACACATCACATACTTTTGGAGTACACAGTCATGTTTCAGTACCTGGGCATGCCTAGGTAAATGTCCAAGTACAAGGAAGAACATGATAGACATGAGCATGGCCAGAAGAACATGGGTAGGCCTCAGGTGACTGAGACACACCATGTTAGCCATATACACATCATGTATAGTGATATGTCCACGAATAATTGTTTAGAGGAGAGCACTTCGAGGCAGCAAAAAGGTACCACACTTAGTGTGGACCCCATACCCACCATCTACCCCCTTTTTAATAAATATATACCTCTCATATCTCCTTTTCTCATGACTCATATTTTTTTCTATGAGTATCATATCCTAAGTGTTTTTATAAGATCAGAGAACCCACACTCCCTGATCTATTTTTGAAATCATAAACATTACATTTATGGATTTGATACTGAAGAAGGTGAACCAATTTTCTCCAATAAAATCATAAAAAATAAAAAATAAATCTTGGATCACTTACATACCCCTGGAAATTAAAGGTTTAGAGTTTTAGGTAATTAGGACCAACTCATAATAAATTGGTTTCATAAGAGAATGGATTCAAGATGGTGAACATCACCTCATGTTATACCCATATTTTCTTATATCATATTATTCCATAAATATCATCATTGTCAAACCCTTATAGATGTAATTCATTTAACATCATTCTTGGTTACCTAGGGAAAAGGAAACATGATAAGGGTTAGATAAAATGCTCAGGAAGGTAAAAAAAATCCTTAACAAATGAATTTCATCAGTGATCATCAGAAGAGCATAAGGGTGTGATGAAATAATCAAAGTGCATGAGTATAACATAATAATATTCATACCCATCAATATAATGATAATCATACATGAAAACATACAATAAATATTTAACAATGGAAATAGTCATTAGATTAAATAATCATTATTCATGTGATTTCAATCTTGATTAAATGAAACATCATGGACCCATGGAAAGAATAAAAACATGTAGGTGACATGGGACATCATTTTCATTTCACTTTTACAAATGTAATAACCATACAGTCGACTTCCATACCCAATTCACCTGAGATTTATCTAGGAACACACATTGTATAAGCTATAATAGTCTCACCTAGTGCAATATGAACCACCCCATAATATAATATGCAACAGGTTCACCCAGTTCAACTAGGCCACCCAATCGCTTATGTTGTAATGGGCTCACCCGTCTCTATCTGGTTCACCCATTGTATATAATTTTCAAGAAACACAACCTAAATAAATTAAATTGAGCATTCATTTCATCATAAAACCTATAGAAAAAATCATTATTGCTCTGACAACTTATTTGACACATGGACAGGAAATGTGTTCCATAAAAATATATTTGAATCAAGAACAACCCATGAAATGGGTTCCATAAAAATCTCTTTCAAATATGATTTACCCATGTAAAATATATTGGTTCTATAAAAATATCTTTTAAACATGAGTATCTCATGGAAAAGAAATTGTTTCCATAATAATATCTTTGAATCATTATTAAACAATGGGAGTGAAATTGTTTTGATAACAATCTCTTTGATAAAATATTATTCCACAGAAAGAAATAATGTGGGTGGAATAATTACCAAATACCCTCATTGAAGCATAAGTAGAAAAAAATTGTTAACATTCATGAATGTAAATTATATTAAAATCTAATTAATGTAAATTTGTGGGAAATTCCATTTTCATTTTAAAAATCTATTTTTTAAAACATAAAGAATTTTGAAAATATTTCTCTTTGAAATTTTGTTTAACACTTATAAGGAAATATTAAAAATATATTAATACATTTCTTGAGGAAAATATCCTTATGGCTTTAAAAAACACTTTTCAAAAACATTTTTCAATATATTTTTAGAAAAAAATGGTTTTGGAAGAAAACGAGTTTTCAACCAAAAATTTTATTTTTCATGAAAACATTCCTTTGAACTCTTGAATGAATAAAGATAGGAAAATGAAGGGAAAATTTTAATTCTCATAAAATAACAATATAAAAAAATATTCATGAGAATTATTTATAGTTATATCATAATATTTCAATACTGGAGACTTAATTACTAATATTTCTAATAAATAATGATATTGTAACATAAAACTCTTAACACATTGGTAAATTTTAATTATAATTCTCATGAAATAATATCATTGAATGAAACTTATAATATCATGAAAATAATTAAATTAATGATATAACATGTGAAATATTTAGTATACACACCGGATAAAATAAGAAAGTTGTATAACATAACATCTATCTCAAAGAAGGTAAATTGAGTAAAAAATAACTTACCCCTTTAAAAAATTAGTAACCATAAATACCATGAAATATATATCCCCAAATGGATATTTAAATCCCCATAAATATAAAATGTTTTTTTAAGATGGCATATATATCACCGAAATAAGTGTGTTATTTGAAAAATCCTTACCTTGAGTTTTATTATTCACTCTTGTTCATTATCTTCTTAAATAATAAAATATTCTTAATTATTTAATTTCTTAAAAACAATTAAATTTTATTTTCTTTTTATTTCCCTCATTACCATGTTATATATGATTACTTGATCAATTAGGTTTATGTCATATTTTTTAGACCATATTTATCTTATGTATCAAAAATGACTTTTTTATGTTGAATATGGTCAAAGAGGTCATTATTTAAACATCTCAAGAATAATAATCATGAAATATTTATCATATTTTTATATCAATTATAATTTTAATACCAATCATTATTGTTGTTTTTTAGAAATTAAGTATATTATGATCATGGAGATAGTAGGTCATACGTCTCCATGAGTAATGTTTCAATTTTTAATCATCATTATGGAAAGAAGGTAAGAAAAAAATTATCTTAACATAATGATCATAATATGATAAATAACTGATTTTTTAATTATATATACTTATATATATCATTCTTGTGATGTGGTGATGAAAAAAGGAATTGCATTTCTTTGAGGAGGCGGTATTCCACACATCCACGAATAATGTTATCATTATTTTTCAGTGAGTTAAAATATTATAATAAAATTGAATATTATTTTTATAGAATTATAAATATGCCATTAATATCATAAATATTTCATGTATATCATATATATTTATTATATTTACCATTATTACCTTCCATTTAACATGTTAGGGAAAAATTAATCACATCGCTTCATGAGGTGGTTGTTCGCTATACACACGAGAGACATTATCTTATACCTTTCGGAATAAAAAGTAAAAGGATATATATGATATAATGATTCCATAGGTATAATTAAGTTATAAATATCATATATAAACTCTATATCTATCATCATACCCAATCTTGAGATGTGGTAATGGGAAAAAAATGACGTCGTTTCGCAATGCGGTAGTCCACCATGCACATGAATAATGATTTTGAAACTCATTTTATGGAATTTTGTGTGGTTTTAGATAATATAATTAACATAAAAAATCTCAGTATATTTAATATACATGGGTTATTATAACATCATGTTATAATAAAATATAATGTGGTGGAGAAATAAGTAAAATAAATACACTGATTGAAGAACATTACCTCTTCTTTGGGTATCCTCCTTGGGTTTACACTAAATCCAACAAAAGTTGTCCTTCTTCTAAAAAAAATTCTTCTAGGATGATTAGAGAGAATTTATAGAGTTATTTAGGTATGTTTTTTATGGTAAAAATGTCTTGAGATGTGTGAATAAGTGAGGGGGTGAGTTCCCTTTTATAGTTGAGGAGGAGCGGCATTCGTTTAAATACACAAATGTATTCACTATTGAGAGGTCAATATTACCTCAAGTGGATCCAAGATTTATAATTAATGGGTTTTATAAATTATTTGTTTGGAAAAACCCACCACCTGAGAATAGATCAAAATTTTAAGCATTTTTTCCCTTAATGTCTTATTTTATTTATTTTTTTACCATTATAAATATTAAATCTAATATATCAATTAAAAATATTATATGTGTTGAAAATTAATTTTAACACAAGTAAATGTAAAGTTAGAAAACAAAGCATTAACCTAAACTGTTCTAACAGAGTTTGTACTAATTAGGGGTCAATTTAATCATTATAATAGAAATATTTGTCCATTAATGGAATGTAGTTTATATTTATTAACATTTAAAAATCTCTTCAATGTATATAGTATTTTTTAGTAATTTTTAATCTATTAATAAAATATCATTTTTTATAAAATAACATTAATGTCAATTTTGACTTTATTCATTTAATTTGAATGCAAAAAATATCAATAAAATGGTGTACTTAAGATATATTATTTTAAAATATGCATAAAATGATATATTTATCTATAAAAATAATTCAACATAATAATTAATTCAATTTACATCACTTTTAATATTTTTAGTATCATTTATTTAATTTAATTGTTAACAAAATAATTATTACATTGGAATTTATTAAGCATTTTAAGTAATTATTTCATATCAATAAATAAAAGATCAATTATTTTGATAAAAAAAACTAATTTATCCTTAAAAAAATATATGTAACCTAACAAATTTTTTTTCCTAAAACCAAATAATTTTACATAGTAAAGTAAGGAAAGGTGTCTTTTTTGTGTTATTCTTTACTTAACTTATTATATGATTCATATTCAAAGGAAATTGTAAATAAATTTCAATATATAATATAATTTTATTTCAAAATTCTAGAAAGACTCATTAAATAAAATTTATATAATATTTTAGGTCATTTTCACCCCTATCACTCTAGTTTAACCCTAAGACTAGTCCATTTTAACCTTAACTGCGGTAATTAAGTTTAACTATTTTTGGAATTCATTTTTGTCGAAACTTAAGTTGATATTATTAGATATTATAAATTATTATAATTATAAAATTTGGAATCCATTTTTCTGAATTCAATTAACATAAGTGGAAAATTATAATTTAAAGTTAATCATGCAGACATGATGAGAAATCGTGTTTTTAATGTGAAAATGTTCAAAATATTTTAAAGTTCTTATTTCTAAATTCAATTTTAATAAAATTAAAATTATCTAAATTGGATTATTTTATATAGAATTGAACTAATTTTTCTCAAAAAAAATTAAAAATATAATTTTTCATTATAAATTATTTAAATAAAAAGACTAGTTTTAATTAAAATTCTGTATTTTCACTATTCATCAAAAAATGAAACATTTCAGAAGAAAATACAAAAATTAAAACTAATATAATTTAGATATTATAATTTCAAAAATTAAGTTTATTTTGTGATATATATTTTCTAAAATTGTTAAAATTAATTGTAAATTATGTTCTCTAAGTGCAATTAAACCGTCCTTTAGAAAAAAATACAGTTTTTTAGAAAATAATTCTTTTTCTTTTAAATGATCCTTATTTTATTAATAATATATATATAACTACAAAATGTGTAAATATTATTTTAATAAGTTAGTTAATCCTAATAATACTCTCCATTCCAACAGATAGATGATAATAATCATATTAAAAAACAAAATTGATAATGTGTTTTCTTTAAACCGAATTTTTCATGTAATTAAAGTGAAACTCAATATTTTGTGTAACACAATAAAAACTCATTGTGTAATTTAGTTTACTCTATATAAGATAATTTTATTTTTTAAAAAACTTATGGTGCTACATTCTCCCCCCCCCCACCGTTAATAAATTGTGTCCTCACAATTTGTAATTTATCTCAAGAATCAATGGATCAACATTTGAAAATACTTTTGATATAAACACACAATTTAAAAAGGGTAAATAAAAGTCTGTATTGATAGTGGTGAAAGGAAATTAAGATTTTCTATTTGAATTACATGTAATTAGGTTTCTATGTAGGAGAACATTGGTGGAAATTAAATATATAATCCTAGAGGAAAAGCGTAAATAATTATTTACAGTGATAGGGGTCATTGATCACAATAAAGTGAATTATTAATTGAATGTTAAGGTCCTAATAACCATAAATCTATAATGACTAAAAATACTATTGGTTTATAAAAAATGAAGGAACTGGGATAATATTTTTGTTTCAAGAACAAATTTCCAAAGTTGAGTAATTTTCTTACAATCTAGACTAAAAGAATATGGAAATATACATACATGAAGAGTACAATTTTATCCTTTAATCATTTTAAACCACAATATCATATTTGTCTCCTAGTAATGTGTATTTAGAATGAATTTTTTAGTACTTAATCACTAAAAGTATCTTCTAAATGAAAAAAAAATTCCCAAAATCATAACAATATATTCCTTCAATATTTATACACTAACCAAAAATTTAAAGGTTAACATAAGGAAATATAACTCCCAAAAAGAATAAACTTTCATACATTAATATCCAAATTTTAACATTATTACCCTGTTTTTAAACTATATCCTTCCAAAAATAACTATCCTTAAATTTCTTCAAAACTTTCTTGACTAAGTTCAAAACCTGATATTAGAAGGATTTGATTATATATTCTTCCAAGATAAATCAAACATTATTCATCAAATATTATACTATATGTTTACAAATTAAAAATAATTTTTACCAGTAAAAATGATATACTAATCAAGAAAACACATAGGCCAATGGTAATTGTTACACCCTTGTTGCCCTTCAGTTATGGGTTTAAGCCCTACAGCCTTACTAGATGTGATGGTTTGTCACTTTTCTTTTGGGTTTCCTTTTTTTCCTTTAAAAATTTTGAAACAAAATAAATAATTCCTACTTAAATGACACTACATGTTTATTCTAGTGGTTAAAATACACTATACCAAAAAAAATTACTCCCAAAATGTCATTAATCACTCCAAACGTTTACTACACAAACCTCAAATAGTGTGTCTAATAATTTTAAATTATGATCAAACTTACTCGTATAGACTTATGATGGTATTAATTACTCTTGATAAGGACTCACATGAAAACATACTAATTTCCAAAGTCTTTTAAAATCTTCTCTATTACCAACAATAACAGCCTAGAACCCGCACTCTTGGATCTGACACTAAAATCATAAACTTTACATTTATAATATTCATACCAAAGAAGGTGAACCAATTTTATCCAAATAAAACATAAAACCTAAAAAAAATTAGATCACTTACATAACAATGTACCTTTTGTGTTTATATTTTTATAGAATTAGGACTAACTCTTAACAATTGGTATTCATAAAAAACTAGTTATCAAGTATGAACAACATATCCAATTATACCCATTTTTCTTATTTCACATTATTTCATCAACATCATCATTCTAAAAACCTTATATTCAAAATTCATTTATAATCATTCTTGTTTACCTTGGGAAAATGAAACATCAAAATGGTGAGTTAAAATGCTTAATAATGGAAAATTAAGCATTAAAAATTAATTTCATCAGTGACCCTAAGAAGATCAGAAAGGTGTTATGACATAATCAATGTACATTAGTAAAACATAAGAATAGTAATACCAATAAATACCTGGATAATCATACATGAAAACATGTAATAATACTTTAATAATGGAAAGAGTTATAACAATCAATTATCATGATCCATGTGATATCAATCTTGATCAAATGAAACATCATGAAACCATAACAAGCATAAAAAACATGTATGTAACTTGGGACTCCATTTTAATTTCACTCTTATGGATGAAATAACTATAAATTCAACTTCCATACCCAATGAATTAGATCATTGTCTAGGTACATCCAATTTATAAGATATAATGGTCTCACTCTATACTGTCCAGGACAGCCCATTATATAAGTTGTAATGGGATTACGTTGTTTTATCTGAGCCACCCCATCATATAAGATATAATATGACCACCTAGAACTATCAAGGCCACCCCATAGAATATATTTTCAATAAATATAACCTGAATAATGAATATAGAGATTTTACATCATCATAAAATCTATAAAAACTATCATTATCACTTTTATAACTTGATTAACTCATGAAAAATAAATGGGTTCCATAACAATCACTTTGAAACATAATCAACCCATGGAAAGGAAATGGGTTCTGTAAGAATATATTTGAAACGTTATTAACTCATTGAAAAGAAATTAGTTACATAAAAATATCTTTGAAACATTATTAACCCATGAAAAACAAATGTATTGCAAAAAAATCTCTTGGAACCATGATTAGACCATGGAAGAGAAGTTGGTTTCATAGTAATCTTTATGAAACAGTCATATTCCATCGAGATAAATAGTTAGAATGTTATCATTTAAAAATAAATCCATTGAATGAATAAGTAAAAAAATAAGTTTTGTTGATTTTGATGATTGGAAATACCATTAAAATATTATTAAATTCATTATGAGTAAAATACCTTTTTCATTTTGAAAATCACTTTTTTAAAATATAAAACATTTGAAAAATCATTTTTTTAAATAAACTTTAAATATTATAAAAGAATATTTAAAAATAATTATACAAATTATTGATTAAAATAACCTTCCATATTTTAAAACCACTTTTAATCAAATTTTGGGAAATTTTTTTATAAAAATGGTTTTAGAAGAAAAATATTTTTTGTCCGAAAAAATGATTTTTAATGAAAAAATTATTTTGAACTCTTGAGTTCATAAATAGAGTAAAATGAAAAAAAATGTATTCTCTAGAAATAATAAGAGGAGATTAAAATTAATGATATTTATATATAGGTAGTTTATAACATTTAAATATTGTAGATTAAATAATAATCAATCCTGATAAACGATGAGATTGTAACATAGAAGGCTTACCACATTGGTAACATTGAATCGTAATACCCATGAAATAATATCATTGATTGAAACTTATAATAACATGAAAAAAAATATTCATTATATAACAATCCAAATTATCAGTATTTACACTTATAATTGGAGATGGGTGTATAACAAAACATACGTCTCAAAGAAGAAAAATTGAGAAGAAAATACCTTACCACTTTTAAACATTGAAACCATAAACCCCAGGAAATATACATCTTAAAATGAATATTTAAATAACTATAAATTTAAGTATAAGAAACATAAAACAAATTCATTTTTAGTATGTAAACCAAATAATAAAAAAATCTTTGAATATGGAATATATCTCAAAGACATAAAATAGGGATGAGAAAATTCCTTACCTCAATTTCTGTTCATCATGATTGTTCTTTATCTTCTTAAATAATAAAATTATTTTAATTATTTAACTTATATATAAACATTTTCAATTTCATTATGCTCTTTATTTAACTTATAACCATGTTATATATGAGTACTTAATCAATTAGTTTTACATCATATGTTTTGATCATATTTGGCTTGTGTGTTAAAAATAACATCGCCAAATTTGACTATGGTCAAAGAGATACATATTTAAAAAACAAAATATTATTAATCATGAAATAAATATAGAATTTTTTACATTAATTATAATTTTAAATCCAATCACTAAATTTGATTTTGAGGAATGAATTATGTTAGGATCATGGATATAGTAGACCATACGTATGCCTAATTAACATTCCCATTTTTTAGTTATCATTATAGAAAGAAGGTAAGTAAAATTTATATTTATGTAATTATATTAATATCATAAATACAATATTATTTAATTATATGTTTTTATATATACATCATTATTTTTATGTGGTGATAAAAAAATAATTTCATCTCTTCGAGGAGGTGGTAGTTCACGCGTCTTGGAACGACGTCATTTTTTCAATGAGTGAAAAGGAAAAAATAAAATGATATATTATGTTTCTATAATGATAAATATGTCATTAATATCATAAATATGACAACTATATCAGATATATTTATTATATTTACTCTTATTACCTTCCATGTAACGAATTAGTGAAAAATGAATCACATCACTTTGCGGGGAAGTAGTCAACTGAAAAAATGAGTGGCGCTATTGTATCCCTTGTGGAATGGAATGTAAAAGAGTCTTTATGATATAATTAATAAAAAGTTATAAATAATTTATAAATATCATATATAAACTCTATATTCATCATCATACCCAATCGTGATAGGTGATAATGGAAGAAATTAATAACATCATTTCGTGAGTCAGTAGTCCTCTGCACACACGAATGATGATTTCATAACCCATTTGATTGAAGTGTGTGTGGTTATAGGTCATAACCATAACATAACAACATCTAAGTATATGTAATATAATTATGTCATTATATCTTCAAGGTATAATAATAATTTAAGGGGGTGTAGAAAGAAGTAAAATAAAGATGCTCATTGAAGAAAAATTCCTCTTCTTTAGTTGTCCTACTTAGGTTTTCACTAAATTCTTCAAAGGTAGGATTTTATACAAAAAAAGGATTGTAATGTGTGGGTAGGTAATTTTGGGAGTGATTTTGGTATGGTTTATATGATCTAAATGTCTTTATAAGTGTGAATAAGTGAGAGGAGTTAGTAGGGAAATCTATTATTTCAGAGTGGTTATCTATATATGATGACACGGTATAGGTTAATGAAGGATGTTCAGTTCATATAGAAGAAAATGATGGTTTCAACCCAAGAACATTATACTTTAGGTAGGGTCCTAAAAATAATGGGGCTTCAAAAGGACCTCTGGTGATCCAATCTTAGGATTATTTTTCTAATCATAGTGATGAGATGGGGATGGCCCTAGTTATAGTTATCCCCCCCAAGATTAGATAGACCTCCTCAGTATGGGATAGAAAACATGAAATAAAATATTGATGGTGGTTACTACTTGGTTTTGGTTTTTTATTTTTATAAAAAAGGTGTTTATTCTAGGGTATGTTAAAAGTATCTTTCTATTCTTGAACCCATGGTCATGGACCTGCATTGGGATTTACTTTAATAGGATGGTGATTTCAAACCAAATTGATTCTCAACAAAATTTTGAATACCAATGACATATCTGGAATATCTTCACAATTTCAGGAATCTATGTTAAATGTGGAATCATATATAATGATTAAGGGTTGAATGGAAGAACTCATATTAAGGCCTCAGAAAGAGGGGACAAAGCATCAATTATGGATGATAGTTATGGTTAGAAAAAGGTGGTTAATAGTGATGGATTCACTTATAATCCTTCAAAAAAAGTCCACTAAAAGAATATTACAATTTCATAAGGATTTTTTATACTAGATATTCTTCTGATGTGTCAAAAAAATTCCAATTCAGAGATCCTTACGATATTTAATAAAGTTAATTCTCAGTCTGAGTGGGAAACTACATATGATTATTATTATGAGATTGATATGTCATATTATGATATTTTACTCTATTTTATGGATGAGGAAAGGATACTTTGTTTTAACCTATATTCTACCTTGTTTAATTATTATTTCATCATTAATAAATGTTCATAATCATTTTCTTTTTGCTAGAATATTTTAGTAAGTAAGGGGAGTGAGTACCTTTTATAGTTGAGGAGGCGTGACATTCTTATAAATACCCAAAAGTATTCACTATTGGGAGGTAAATATTACCTTAAGTGGATCCAATATTGATAATTAATGTTTTAGTAGATGATATGGTCAATACAGCTCACCACCTCAAAATAAAACACATTTTTTTAACATTTTGTTCCATAATTCTATGTTTCCTCATTTTTGACCTTTTTTCTTTTTCACTCTGATAATTAGTTTCCTAACCTGTGTAATTTATCAATAAATAAAAAATTAAAATGATCATAATTATATAATTTGTAAATATTAATTCAAAATAAGAAATAAAAATTATCATAAAAAATCATGAGGGTTGAAAATTAATTTTAACACAAGCGCATGTAAAGTGAAAAAAACACTCATTTAATCTTAGCTACTCTAACAAATTTTTTCTAATAAAGGGTCAATATATTCATTATAAAAGAAAAATTGTTCCACGAATGGAATATTTTTTATATTTATTAACCATTGAAAATAAATTTGAAAATATTTTATTTTTAGTAATTTTAAATCATTCAATAAAATATCATTAATGAAAATTTTGACTTTATTTATTTAATTTGAATTTAAAAAATATAATTACAATGATGGAATTAAAATATATTATTTTAAAAATTATGTGAACTAATATAATTATCTTCAAAAATAATGTAACAGAAATATACATTCATTTTTCATCACTATTAATATTTTTAGTATAATTATTTTTATTATTAACTGAATAATTCTTTCATTGGTATTTCTTAAGCAATTTAAGTAATTATTTCATCTCTAAAAAATAAAGATAATTTTTTTTGATAATAAATACTAATTTATATTTCAAAATAATATGTATAACTGAACCAAATTTGTTTTTCCCTATCACAAAAGAAATTTAGATATTAAATTTAAGAAAGGTGTATTTTTTATTTTTTTCATTAATTCAATTATTATATGGGTCATAATCAATGGAAAGTGGAAATAAATTTTCATATTTCATATAATTTGATTGAAATTGTAGAAAAAACTCAATGAAAATTTAGATAATATTTTAGGTTATTTTCACTCTTAACACTATAGTTTAACCCCCTGGTAAATCCATTTTTACCTTAATCACAGTAAATAATTTTTACTAATTTTACTATTCATTAATTTTAAAAAATGATTTCATCTTATTATATGTTATAAATTATTTTTATACAAAATATGGAATCTATTTTTTCAAATTCAATTTACATAAGTGGAAAATATTAATTTAAAATTAATCCCACAAACGCCACGACATAGTGGGGTTTTAAAGTGAATATGTTCAAAAGATTACAATGTTTTTGTATTTAAATTCATTATGAAAATGATTCCAATGACCCAAATTGTATTATTTGATATAAAATTGGCCAATTTTTACTATAAAAACAATTCAAAATATAATTTAATATTATAAAAAATTTAAATGAAAAGAAATTTTTTAATTAATAATCATTATTTTTCACTATTCATCAAAAAATGAATCATTTCAGAAAAAACCCCAAAAATAAACCTAATATAATTTTGGTATTATGATTTCAAAAATAAAATTTATTTATTCATATATATTTTATAAATGTGTAAAAATTATATTTAAATTATCTATGCAAAGTGTGACTTAATCTTCCTTTCGAAAAAAAGTACATTTTTTCTAGAAAACATTTAATTTTATTTCAAATGAATATTATTTTATCAATAATAAATAGATAAATAATAAACATGTGTAAAATATATATTTTCATTTCTTATATAATCATATTCATACCCTTCATTCCAATGGTTAGGCGATAACCATCATATTAAATCATAAAATTAATAATGTGTTTTGTTTAAACTCAGTGTTGTGTATAATGCAAGTGAAACTCAGTATTGCATGTAACATAATCCAAACTCGGTGTTATATATCATTAAAACTATTGAACATAATTTTATTATTTTAAAATTTTAGTGTGTTATAATTTTTGCACATATAAAAAAATGGTGTCCTTCATAGTGGCTTTTGAGATACAATGTGATATTTTCAAAGAACGATGCTTCTTTATGTGTTGCTCGATGATGGTAGTGATTGGGAAGGATCATCAGAGATATTCCAAGTAGATATGGTTCTCCCATAATCTAGTAATGGGTTTTCTATCCCTGGATATGGTACCCCTCGGTCACACCAAGGCATGGGTCCTTTATACCTGTTGCTTAGATAGAGATGGTACTCCCCGGTCACACCATGGAACAACTCCTCTATCCAGGGATATATTAATCCCCTATCACACTAATTCATGGTTCAACCATACTCATTATTCTTTATAGAGATGGTACTCCCGTATTCAGGGTGAGGTTCCTTTATCTATGGGGACAATACTCCCCTATCACACAATGGTGTGAGTCCACATATTTTTTACACATATAGAGATATCACTCCCCTTTATGGGTGTGGTTCCTCTATCTATATATTTTAATCCCTCTAATATACCAAGTTATGTTCCCGTTATATTTTAGAGATAGTGCACCCTTGGGTTGTGGAGTAGTGGTGAGGTGTGGTCCCTCCTCATTACATCTTTTGATAGACACGTGAGAAGTTGAGAATCAATGATAGTCCTTTGGAGATACAAGAATACACATCGTCAAGGGTTTGGGTATGACATAGAGATCCACTTTATCTCTCTTATTCATTTATTTATGATTATATATCTATGTTGTTGGGTTTTTTCCATCTGAATTTGGGTTGTGCTAACTACTTATATTATGTCTTCTATTACTCTATATTCAGTTTTTGAGGTTTCCTAATGGGTGTTTACATACTCACCCTTGTATGGGATTTTCAAACATGTGTTGTGTCTTATGAAAATAATTGATATATCCACAGTAATTTTAGAGGAGCATAGGGATAATTGGGTTCATAGACTGCATATGGTGATTGTGCTTGGAGATGAGGATCTGAACACTCTTAGCTATTTTTATTCTAGTTATTTTCAGGTCGGTAAATATTTTCTGGGTGGGCATGTATTTTTTCATTTATATTTTATATTGCACTATCACACTCTTTTTTATTACCTAGATTTTATTACATATATATTTTTTACTCCATATGTTACTATCTTTTATTATTATTCATCTTTACTTCTGTATGGAGGTGGTTCGATGCATGTGTATTGGTATTTTAAGAAATGGCCTCCCATTTTAGTTATTCGTTCTTAGAACTTTCATCCAGCCACTAGCCTATGGATGACGGATTGCAGTTATATAGTCTCTGTCTTCCACTGTCCTAGTAGTCCCCATTGGATCAGTTCCTTACAAATAGATTCATGTGCCCAAAAATGTATATACTAAAATCATATAATCTATAAAATATATTAATCATTTCATGAAATAAACTAGATCACCATAAATAAAAAATAAGATCATATATTCTTCCAAAATATAATCAAACCTTAAATCCTCAAATAATACTTTATGTTAAACTTAAGGGTTATATATACCTCAACCAAATAAAGCAGCTCACAAAATATCATTACACTTTTTAAATATCCATTACATAAAACCCAAAAGGGGTTTCTAATACCTTTAATTTATGAAAAATCTTAAACTAATAAACCCATAATTTTATCCATCAATCTTAAAATAACCTCTCATGAACACATCATTATCTCTAATGTTTTCTAAACCAATATCTGAAACTAATTATAAGATACCCAAACCCGCACTCCCGAATATAGTGAAAAAAACATAAACATTACATTTCTTTCTTTGATAAAGATAAATGAGACCCATTTTTTCAATAGAAAAGTTAAAACATAAAAATGAAATATCGGATCACTTATATACCAAATAAAATTTTTTAGAGTTTAATATAATTAGGATAAACTCTTACAAATATGACACTCATGACTTAAAGATTGCATTTTTTTACTTACACAAACCTTTTCTTATTTCAAAATTAGTCTCCAACATCACCCATAAAATTCTACACACATGGAACCTTACTAGAAAAAAAATTATTTTTCATAAATTTTCACAACCTGTGGAAAAGAAAATTGAGAAGGGAAAGCTCTAATGCTGAGTAATTGTATTTATAATAATTATCAATTGAATCTCATCAGTGAGAGTGATAATATTTTTATGATTACATAATCAATGTTCATGATCATGAAATATGGGAATTCATACCCATCAATACCTTGATCAAAAATCACAAAACATAGTATAAAGCTTTAAAAAGGCAAGATACATGGGAATCTGTAATCATGGGCAACGTAATATCAATATTGATCATAGAATCATAAAACATTAGTTTAAGAAATTATAAAGGAATAATAAATCTGAAATAAAAATTCCTTATAGTCATGAAAAACATTATAAAAACGTTTTCAAAAAATTACACTTTCTACCCTTAAAATAAAGCACATACGTTCTTTTAAACATAATATCATTATCTTACCATCAGAAACAATAATATTTAAATAAAAATTAAAATCTATCAGAGATAAAACATGTAGTTAACTTGTGATATCATTTTCCATATCATTCTTATAGATATAATAAACATATTAATGACTTTCTTACCTAATGAATTGTAGGGCTATCACGAATGCACCCGTATTTGGATAATAACTTAAACACCCATCCTTAGTTTATAATAGAACCACCTATACATGGATTATAAAGAATCCTAATATCAAAAAAAATAATTTACAATAACCACAACTTTTATAAAGTATATAGACCTTATATTTCATCCTAAAACTCATAGAAACAACCATTTTTTCTTTCATAATTTGATTAAACCATTTAAAAGAAACTAGTTCCAGGAAAATATCATCGAAACAATCATAATCCATACATAGAAAGAATAAATATTGTATAATTATATAATATATATACTGGATCATAAGTAACATAATGGTTTGTTCATATTGATTAATGGAAATATCATTAAAAGAACATTAAAAACATTTTTAGAGAAAATAAACTTTTAACTTTAAAATGAAATTTTATAAATAAAAATTCCAAGAAATATTGTGAAAAAAAATTATTTGAAAACAAACTTAGAGACATATAAAATAGGTTTCAAATAAAATAATTTTCATGATTATGGGATAATCCGTTCATGTTGTAGTTGTTCAAAATAAATATATTTTTCAAACATTTTGTAAAAGGTGTTAAAAGTGACCCATTTTGAAAACGATAAGAAATTTCCTTTTTAAACATTTTAAAATAAGGTAAAATACCTTATTAAATAGTTTTATGAAATAATTTATGTTTATAAATGATAAATTTCAAAAAACAAATATATAAAAAATTTATATGGAAGATAAATATTCCCGATTTAAAATAGGATAGAATATTAGTATCACTTACAAATGAAATTATTGATATTATTTAAAAAATAAAGGAGGAAATTTATGTTAAACATGTAAAAATTGTTGATAATAATATTACAATAAAATATATTTGTTTCAAAAAAATAACAACAGGTGATGTCCCACTAATAAACCTTGAACATAAATAATCAAAAATGTAAGGAGATTGTAACAAAAATCTTTTTACACATTTTTAGATTTTCAATCGTAAGCCCCATGAAAAAATAATGTTCAATGAAAATTTAAATATAATTAACATTAAATTATTCATGATATATCATGTCAATGTGATGTTATATACACCTCATAAAAGATGATCGTTATATATCTTAAACATATATCCCAACGAAATGGAATTTGAGGTGAATGACCCTTACAAAGATCATATAATTTAATTGAGAGTTTATAAATAGAGATATTTTTTGTATAAAATTTAAATCCCCAAAAAATAGTTAAAATATATAATAAAAAATTAGAGATCAATTCATTCATATTCATGTAATAAAAAATTCAGTGCAGAATAGATATAACTCAATGGAATCAAATTGTGTTAAGAAACTCTTTACCACAAGTTAATTTTCATGTCAAATACCCTTGGATGAAATAATATTAATTGAAACATAAAATCCCATAATGTTTTCAGCATTTATGATATAAAATTTAAAATATTATGTATTTAAATCATATTAAAAAAATTAGGTGTATATAAGTAAAACATGACTCAATTATGGAAAATTAAGATAAAATCCCTTATAAATATCATACTATCCAATTGGTAATTTGTAAATGAATTAATTGTTTTTATCAAATTTAAATCCAAATAAAATAATTGATTATATAATATAAAATATTCAACAATAATTACACATATAATCTAATAATATCAAAGGAAATAAGGAATTAATATAACCCAATGAAGCAAAATTGAGTTAGGGAACCTTTTACCACTTAGTAACATTCAAGTAAATACCCTTGGGTGAAATAATTAAAATTGAAACATAACATACCATTAATTATGATGTATTAATGATGTAACATATAAAATAAGTTTTATATATAATATATAAAATAAATTCTTCTCATGAAAACAAAATATGCCTCAATGAAAGAAAATTAAGATGAAATCTCTTACTTTGAGTCCAATATTCAATGTATGCCCTTTAACTCCTATAAAATAAACTCATATAAATTATTTTATTTCTTGAAAACATTTTCCAAGTTTAAAAAATTATCCTTAAGACTTATTTTAATTTATTTTAATGAAATATTTAATTACATGATAAGTTAAGTCCTTATTGGGTACATTGAGAATGTTTGGTCAATAATTTCAAAAAACCTTTGGTGTGTTGACCATGGTCAAAGTGATATTTCTTCCATGATATATTGATTAATAATTGTGAAATAATTTTAATTTTTATGTATAATTTATAATTTTAAAACCAATCAGTAATAAGGGTTTTAAAAATGAATCATGTTATAATCATGGAGACGGTAGGCCGTATGTACGCATGAGTAATGTTTCCATTTTCGACGATCATTATAGAAAGAAGGTTTGTATTATTTTATCGTTAAAAATTTATAATAATATCATAAATAAAATATTATTTCATTAAATACACTTATATATATCGTCCATGTGATGTGGTGTTGAAAAACTAATCACATCACATCATAGAGGTGATAGTCAACACATATGCACAAACAACTTTATCATTTTTTCAGTGTATATAAGGTTATAAAAATAGGTGATATATTACATATACATAATGATAAATATTTAGTTATTACCTCATATATATACATAAACTCCATCATTATAACTATCAATTATAGGTGGTGATGGAAAATGAATTACATCAGTTCGTGAGGCGGTAGTCCGTCATACACACAAATTGTAGATTTCATTCCAATTTGATGGAGGTTGGTACAGATATATTTTATAGAAAAAAATAATATTATATTATTATATTTAAGATATTTATTTCATTATATCATTTTATTGGATAATATTTTAAAGAGGTGTAAGAAGAAATAAAATGTAAATGCTCACTTAAGAACTGTAAATCTTCTTCAAACAACCTCCTTTTCATTGCACCTTAATCCCTCTAATGTTTCTATTATACCCAAAATAATACCTCTATAATTTGGGAAGAGATTTAATTAAGGTATTTGGATACTTATTGGTTAAAAAAGGTTTATTTAAGTGTTAATAAAGGAGGATAGTCGGTTACCTTTTAAAATATATGAGAGAGGCAACTTTTGGAATTTCAAAAAATATTAAATTAATATAATTTAATTTTCATGGTCAAATAGATAAAAATTTATATTACGTGAATTTAATATTATGATTAGTATAAATCCACTCATATAAAAAATATTATAAGTTTAGATTAGTTTCATTACCCTTATATATTAGTTTTAACAAACTTTAACACTTTTTGAAAATTGCTGTGATAATAAAGTTTTTACTTTTTAGGGGTTAATATAATTCTTATAAAATGAAAATTAGAAAATTAATGTAACATGGTTGAAATTTTAAACCTTGTGAAAATAACTATAATTAATATAGTATTTTTAGGAATTTTACATCATTTAATGACATTTTATTTATTATAAAATATCATTAATGTTAGTTTTGGAACTATTCATTTAATTTGACTTTAAAAACACCAAGACAAAGATTGAATTGGAATATAATACATTAAAACATAAATAATATGTTATATATATCAAAAAAAATTATAATAATAATTATTTCAAATAATATTATTATTTTAATTTTAATATCATTTATTTTATTTTTCTATTTATTGAATAATTAATGTTTCAGGTCTGTGGAGGAATTTAAGGTAATTTTTTTATCTCTAAAAGTTTACAAATAAATCAATTTTGGTTTCAAAATTATATTTATAACAAAATATATGTTATTATATATCCCAATCACAATATATTATAATTATGTAAAGTAAGAAAGTCAAATTTTGGGATTTTCTTTTCTTAAAAGATTATAATAGTATCAATCATGGATAAATGGAAACAAAAGAACATATATATTTAAATATTTAATCGGTATGTAAAAATATACTCATCTTATAAAATTAAGGTATGTTTCTTGGAAATTATCTAGTCCTTATCAAATTATTTCTAACCTTACTTACCTGATTTACCCTTACATTTGTGCTAATTATTTACTATGGTTACTATTCATAATGGGAAAAAATAAAAAAGAAACTATATAAAGAATTTAATCTCATTTATTAAAAAATGGAATTTATTGTTCAATATTCAATTTACCAAAATATAATAATTTAATTTAATACTAAACCAACAAAACGTAATCATAAAAAGCATTTAGAAAAATGCCTTTTAAGTACAAATATATTTTTATACTAAATTCAAGTATAAAATTCATTTAAAACCCATAATTGGATTATTTTAAATAAAAAATAACTAATTAAAATATTAAACTAATCCAAAATATAATTTTACAATGAATATACTTTAAATAAAAATATAGTTTTCAATAAAAACTTTTTTTTTCACTATTCCTTGAAAAACAATCTTTTCAGAAAATTCTCAAAACTTTTACAACAAGCTAATTTTGATATTATGATTTCAATATTGATATATTTTTTGTAAAATATAATTTCTAAAATTTTTTAAAATTAATTATAATATTCTATCACACAAAAATAAATAAATATTATTTTTTAAGAAAATATATTTTTTATGAATAAACCGACTTTACTAAAAATTAAATCATTTATTGAATATAAACATTATATATATTTCATAATTTATTTAATAATATTCATATCCTTTAATTTATTGGGTATGTTATAACAATCATATTTAAATAATAATATTTTATTCTTCATTTATGCTTGGTTTTTCATGTCACAAACATTATTGAATATGATTTTCTCTTTTTAAAATTCTAGCGTGTTACATTCTTCTTACCCCCTAATAAATTATATCCATGTAATATTAACTTCATCTCAAAAACCAGGGGTTTTAGTTTTTGAAAAATCTTTGTTGTAATCCCACATCATAAAAACGGTTAATAGAACTTGCCTTGATAAGAGATAAAAGGGGAGTATGGAGGTCATTTAGAATTACACATAACTGGGATTCCAAGTAGGAAAACATTGGTTGGAAGTGAAAACATGTATGGGGAAGAAAATTATAATTCCAAAATAAGAATAGGGAGTGATATAAAACATTTTTCACCAAAAATTTAATGATCATAAGAAATTTAGCGACCAAAAAACCATAAACTAAAGAGGTGTGAAAAGATCATTAATTTATCATAAATAAAGGTAATAAGATGATATTATTTTATCAATACTTTTTTTTACAGATGAGGAATTAATTTATCATCTAAAATAATAAAATAAAGGAATATACTTACTTGAAAATTATAATTTAATCCTTTGATCAATTTACACCACAATCTAATCTTTTTCTTCAAATGATGAGTGTTCAAGATGATTTTTTTGTTCTTAGAGCAATAAAATCATCTTCAAACTGGTCACATAATATCCAAAAACGATAAAAATCTATTCTTATTGTCTTTATAAATTATCTAAAACCAAAATGGAAAGCACAAGTTAGGATAATTCCCAAAATAAATAAACCTTCATAAGAGTAAATAATACCCTGATCTCTAAAATTCAAAAGTAATACTCAGAGTTTAACTTAGATCATTCAATAAATAAAAATATTAAAATTATTCAAAATATAAATAACTAAGATTGATACCCAAAAATAATAAGGATTTTATCACATATTCATCCAAGATAAATTTAATATTTATCTCGAAATAACAATAGTCACTCATAAAGTCATATTCCCAAAAAGGTATATACCCAAATATTAAAATATCCAAAATATGTTAATAATTTTTTTTAATAAATTCAATCAATATAAAGACATGTTAATATCATAATTAATTGTAAAATATAATTTAACCTTGAATCTTAAAATAAAACTTATTGTTAAACTGAAGGGTTACATATACCTCAACCAAATAAAACATCACCCAAAATATCATTAGTCACCTTCAAATTCCATTACATAAAACCAAAAAATAGGTGTATCAGAATTTGAATTTATTATCATTATTATAAACCCATGATGGTATACATAAATCATTAAATAAACTCTCATAAAAAATCTAATCTCCAAAGTTATCTACCCCCCCCCCCATAATACCAACTATAAGATCCCTATACCCACATTCCCAGATCTGGTACATTAAACATAAACATGACATTTATATCTTTGATACCAATAAATTTGAACCCATATTTTTCATCTAGAACAAACAACATAAAAAAGTAAATATTGCATCTCTTACATACCTATTGTCCTTTTTTATTTAGAGTTTCATATTTTTAGGAAAAACTCTTACATAAAAACACTCATGACTTCAATATAGCATTTATCCTATTAAATCCATCTTTTCTTATTTCACAAAAAGTCCAAACATCACCCATAAAATTATCCACACATAAATCATTTCTAGACACAAATAATTTGACATCATTCTCCATAACTAGTGGAAAAAAGAAACATAATGAGGGTTATCTCAAAAAAATAGTAAGGGTAAAAATAATAATTATAAATTTAATTTCATCATTGAGAATGATCATAAGGGTAGGAATACATAATTAAAGTTCATGATCATGAAATTATGGAATTCATACCCATCAAAACCAATATCCTCAATCACAAAACTGGGGGAAAACATTAACAATGTCAAGATTCTTTGGAATAAATAATCATAAGACATGTAATGTTAATATTTATAAAGGAATAATAAAACATTTTATATAAAATGTTAAAGGAAAAAATAATTCTCATAAACGTTTCTTTGTATTCTTGAAATTCTAAAAAAAACTTTTTCACAAATTTATACTTTTCACACATAAAAAGTAGAATATATATTCCCTTTAAATATAAAATCATTTTCTTACCATTGGAAATAATCATATTCCCACAAAACCCCATATAAAACATTGATAAAATATATAGGTAACTTGGAACATCATTTACCATGTCACTCTTACAAATTAATAACCAAACAGTCAACTTCCATACCCAATGAATTAGAGGGTTGTCATTGACCCAACCACCATTGGTTAATAACATTACCACCCACCCTTGGTTTAAAATGGAACCACCTGTCCTTAGTTTATAATGGAATCGACCTTCACCGTAAAAAATTTATAATAATTATAACATGAATAAAGTATATAATTATTTTCTTCCATCATAAATATAATACAAATAAGTATTATTCCTTTCATAACATAATTAACCCATGGAAAAGAAATGGATTCCATGAATATATAATTGAAAAAATCATAATCCATGTGGATAAACAATAACTATGGTATCATAAAATCATACACCCATTGTATCTTAATAAAAATCAATGTTTTTTTGGATTTATGAATATATATGACTTTAAAATATCATGTGAATCATTTTAGAATAAAATAAACTTTTCCATTTTGAAATCAGTTTAAAAAGAATATATATATATATATGTTATGAGAATAATTTTCTTTGAAAATAATCATGGAAAACTAGAATATAATCTTAAAAAAATCATGATGAAAGGAAACTTATTTCATATCATAAATGTTAATAATAAATATTCTTATCTAACATTTTTTTAATGGAGTCAAAAGTGACCCATTTGGAAAACATTAATAAATTTAAATTTTAAAAACGTTTAAAAGAAGGTAAAAGACCATGTGAAATAGTTATAATAAGTCATTTATTTTTATAAAAGAACATTTTTAAAAAAATTAAAAAATACAGATATAGTAGATAATGACTCTTGATCTAAAAGAATATACAAGATTTGTATCCCTTAAAAAAAATTCATGAATTTTATTTAATCATTTAAAGAGGAAATGAAAATTAAATATGTAAAAATAATTATAACTACAGTAGACTAAAAATATTTTGTTAAATAAAATAACTTCATTTTATTCCCCCTAGTAATCTTGAACATAAACAGTACTAAAAAGAAAGGACATTGTAACATAATACTTTTTCTACTCTGGTAACTTTTCAATAATAATCCCCATGAAAGAATAACGTCAAATGAATATTTAAATATCATGAATCAAAGGATATTCCTTATATATAATGTAAAATGAGCAGTATATTCACCTCATAAATAAATATAGGTTATTATAATAAATATATGTCCCAAGGAAAGGGAATTTGAGATGAATAACCCTTACAAATATCATATAATTGATTTTAGAGCCAATAAATGGAGATATTATGTGACTCAAATTTAAATCCACACAAAAAAAATATTGTAAATATAGTATAAAAATTTTATATATAAATTCTAACATATTCATGGCATAAAAATATAATGATAAAAATTTATAACCCAATAAATGTAGATTTTTTTAAGAAACACATTACAACAAATAAATTTCAAGTCAAATATACATCAATAAAATAACTAAAATTGAAACATAAAATCAAAATAATTTTAAAACATTAATAATATAAAATTTAAAAGGAGAATTATATACAAAATATTAAATAAATTAGGTAAATATTATAAAAACAAACCTCACTGAAGGAAAATTGAGAGAAAACCCCTTATAAAGAACATACCATGGGAGACAGAATAAATCATTGAACTAATTGTATGTAGAAAATTTAAATCCACATAAAACAAGTGGATATAAAACATAAACTAGTAAAAATTCATTACCCACATAATTTTATAATATTAAAGATAATGAAGATGTAATATAACCTAATGAAAAGAAATTGACGTTTGAAACCATTTACCACTTGGTAAATTTCAAGTCCAATACCCCTGGATGAAATAATTAAAATTGAAAATTAAAATAAAATTAAGTATGAATGATTAATTATATAAATTGTAAAAGGTGAATTATATACATTATATTAAATTAATTAGGTTCATAATAATAAAATATGCCTAAATGAAAGGAAATTGAGACGAAATCCCTTACCTCGAGTCCAGCATTCCATGTATGTCATGTAACTCCTTTAAAATAAAATTATATGAATTATTTGATTTTTTAAGAAAAATAAACTTTTAATCCCTTATCATTAAACCATTTTTTTAGTTTATTTTAATGTCATATTTAATTACTTAATCTGTTAAGTCCACATCCTATACATCAAGAACATTTGGTCTATGATTTCAAAATAGCTTCGGTGTATTGACCATGGTAAATGGGGTCATCATTCCATCACCTCCAGAATAATAATCATTAAATAATTATAATTTTTATACATCATTTATATTTTAAAAAAATCATGAATCGTGGTTGAAAAAAATGAACTATGTTACAATTATAGAGATGGTAGGGTGTACATACGCATGAGTAATATTTCCATTTTTCAATGATCAATATAAAAATAAGTTAAGTATTATTTTATATTGAATAATGATAATAATATAATAATTATCATATTTTTTATTTAAATATTTATATATATATCATCCATATTATGTGGTGACCAAAAATGAATCACATTTTTTTGTAGAGGTGGTAGTCCACACATATACACGAACGATATTATTAATTTTTAGTGTATAGAAAATTAAGAAAATATATGATATTTAATTTATCCATAATTATAAATATGTCATTAATATAATATATATACATTAAATTTATCATTATAATCATCATTTATAGGTGGTTATGAAATATTAATTTTGTCGGTCTATGAGGAGGTAGTCAGCCGTACACACGAAAGATCAATTTCATTCTCATTTGATGGAGGTTGAATATAGATATAGGTTACGAAAAAAACATAATAACATTACACTATATATATGATAAATATTTTATTATCTCATTATGTTTGTATAATATTTTAATGAGGTGTAAAACTAAATAAAACAAAAATGTTCGGTTAAGAACTATACCTCTTGTTCAGACAAACTCCTTTACTTTGCACCTTAATCCCTCTAAGGGTGGTATTCTTCACAAAGAAAGACATATAAAATGTGGGGAGGTATTTTAGGAATCAATTTGGGTATTTATTTTTTTGAAAATGGTTCTTGAATTGTGAAGAGAAGAGGATAGGGGTAACCTTTTATAAGGGAGGGGAGGGGCACTTTTGGGATTTCATAAAATATTGAAATAATATAATTTATTTTTCATGTTAAAATGAATAAAAATTGGTAACAAAAAAATATAATATTATTTTAGGTATAAATAATCTCATTAAAAAAATTTCAAATTTAGATAATGTTTTATCCCTATATTTCTTTTAACCCACATTAACCCTTGTTGAAAATTATCGTGATAATGAAGTTTTTACTCTTTATGGGTCAATATATTCACTATAAAAGAATAATTTGGCTATAAATGGAACATGGTTGATATTTTAAAACTTATCCCAATAAAATTTCTAAATATATTATTTTTATAAAATTTAAATAAATTTAATAAAATATTTTTTATTATAACATATCATTGATATTAATATGGGAATTATTCTTCTAATAAGACATTAAAAACAAAAATACAAATATTTAATTTTATTATAGTACTTTTAAACTTTTATATAATGTTATATTTATCCAAAAAAAATCATGCATCGCAATAACACATTCAAATTATATTAATTTTTTTATTTTTAAAATCTTTTATTTTATTTTCCTATTAATTGAATAATTATAGTGTCAACTTTTCATAGGAATTTATGGTAATTATTTCCTATATAAAAATTAAAAATAAATTATGATGATAAATAAAAAATAATTTATCTTTCAAAATATTATTTATAACTGAACATTCGTGATTAATATTCCTATCACAAAATATTGTAGTTGATTAAAGAAAGGAAGTGACATTTTCTGTTTTTCTGTTCTTAATGTATTATAAATGTAATAGCTATGTCAAAATAAAAAAAAAGGCCATATATCATAATATTTGATGAATATGGACAAAATAAACTCATAAAATAAAATCCAGGCAGGGGTAATAGTCATTTTTTAGTCCTTATCAACTTGTTTTTAACATTACTTACCTAATTTAGCCATATCATTGTGATAATTATTTACTATGGTTATTATTCATAATTACCAAAAATAAAAGGGAACTATTTAACAAATTTAGAAAAATTGATTCCAAATATGTAATCCATTTTTCAAGATTCAATTTACTTATGTATCATAATTTAATTTAAAATTAAACCTACAAAACACAATGAAGAACAAATTTTCAGAAAAATTCTTTTTTAACTACAAAAATGTTTTTCTACTAATTTCATATATATAATTCATTTAAAAAACCATAATTATAATATTTTATATAAAAAATAAGTAAATAAATTTTAAAATGAATATAAAATAGAATATTACTTTAAAAATAAATTAAAATAAAATAAATTTTCAATAAAAATTGTTATTTTTTCACTATTCCATGAAAAAACAAAATTTTCAACAAATTCTTAAAATTTATCCTTATGATAATTTTGATTTTTTATTTAAAAATGATAAATTTTTAATAAAATAAAATTTCTAAAAGTTATATAAAATAATTATAATATTCACTCATAAAAAATCAATAAATACCATTTTTGAAGAAAACATATTTGTTAAGTATAAAATGACATTTCTAAAAATTGAATAATTTATTTAATATGTGATTTATATATATTTAATAAATTAGTTATTCATGTTCACACTCACCAATTTAGGGGTTAGCTTATAATGATCATATTTAAATAATAATATTTCATTGTTTATTTAGTCTCGGTGTTTCATAACCCATATGCTATTGAATATTGTTTTCTCTATATAAAATATTAGGGTGTTATAATGGTTGTGTCAAAAAAATATAGAACCATTGATGGGGATCCATTAAAGTCAATAATTTTCTATTAATTTTACATTCTGTAGATAATATTATTTCATTCATAAAAAACATTAAAAAAATATATAATCACAATGCATTTAGATTAATTTCTCTCATATGTAATGAAAGAAAAAGGTTTATAATGGTAGATAAAGTTAGTTTCAAAAGATTATAGAATATATGAAAGCAGAAAATAATAAAAAGAAATTATTAACTATGTGTCTCGTTTCATCTAATGAACAACCATTTGAGAAAAAAGAACCAAAATAAATGGTTAATGAATCCCACTAATTTATCAAGTTTAAAACATAAGAAGGATTAGAAGGAAGTACCTAAAAATTTATTATCTTACCTAACATATCCATTTATAGATTAGATTCATGATGAAAAAATTACATAAAATTCACATGTATGGGTTCAAAAAGATTTGTAAATTTTTTGTAAAGATCTTTTATTTTGTTAAATTTCAATTTAATATCACATATTTGAAAAAGAAAAATCATAACCAATATCTCTTTATATGTATTTAAAAGAATAAACCAATAAGCTGGTAGAATCTAAAAATAATATAGAGTAGATTCACTTCTGACCTCCATCCATTATAACCCAACTATAAGAGGCATGGTGTAACATCCCAGGTAAATAAAGAATAAAGCATTTTCATATTTATTAATATTTACGAATTAAATATTAATTTTACTTTAATGGGGTTTCTATGTTCGAGAGCGTACCCGATACGCAACAAAGAGTTTCTTTGAAATCATACATTGCACACTAGTAAAAAATAATATTATTTTAAATGGTAGTTAACACGTAGCTGTTGTATTGGCAGGAATGAATGGAAATAACTAAAATATGATTATATATGTTTGTTAAATGTTTTTACATTTATCCAATATAGGATAAAGGCTTAAAATATGAAAAGAATTCAATTTTAGGCATATATGCTCTAACATTCACTAAAGGTCGACTTATCGCCTTTTGATGGCGAACCGTCTATAAATATAGTTATGGTCGCTCTTATACATTATATTGGACCAAATAAAATTCTTCTTTAGAATCGGGACATCAAAATTTACTTTGTGTGAATTTTTTGTATTTTTCCGATAAAGTTCATTTTTTAATGAATAGTGAAAAATGTTGTATTTTAATTCAAAACCGCTTTTTAATCTAATTTATTTATATGATTATATTATATTTTTAATTGTATTTAAATTTCAATTAGAATATATTTTTACCATTTAATACAATAGTGTTTGTTGGAATTAATTTCACTTTGAAATTGGACTTAAACTAGTGTCAATCTTTTGATATTTATTGTTTCATAAAAACACGCTATTTGCTCTGACAGCGGGAATTAATTATTAAATTAATTAATGTAACTTATATGTTTTTAATTTCACAAAATATGAATAATTTTCAAATCTGGAATATCATATATAGATTAGGGTTAAGTTTTGGTATTTTTCTGAAAAACTTCAATTTTTGATGAATAGTGAAACCACTAAGTTGTACTTATAAAAACTGATTTTCCGTTTAAATGAAATTTTACCACCTCTGGGTTTTGAATTTCAAAAATCCGACATACATGGTTTTCATTAAAAAGTAAAATGTGGTTCAATGGGATTAAAATAATTTTTTGGTGAACAGTAACTTTTAGGTTTTTAATCGTGAATAGAGGTAATTAGTGTCATTTAAGGTAAAAATAATGTTTTAATAATATGAAATGACCTTGACACATGTCTTAACCTTATTATATGTGTCATGGTCGACCAATACAGTCCATGGGTAAACTTGGGGACCCCATGGAGCCACTTTGGTGGGAAAATAACATTAATAACTTTTTATTTAATGTTAAAATTAAAATGTCACAAACATGAGTTGTTTTACTAAAACAATTTTTAAATGGGATTATACAATTCATATTTTTAACTATAAATATTCATTGGAAATATAAAAATCTTTCCTACATCATGATATTTGTTTTATAATTTTTAGACATTAAATAAATTAAATTATTTTTGATACAATGATGATGCAGAGATTACCTCATTATTTAACGATTTTAAAAAAATGAAACGATAATGTAAAATATAAGACCTACACATGTCAAAAACTTATTGGATGGGTGTATTTATAACTATTATCACCTTATCCTAGAAATATATAATTTTGGGACTTTTTAAATCCGAAAAGCATTTTATAATAAAGTAACCTTTTATAACTTTCCAAGAGTGGCCCTCCTCTCCACTTATAAAAGGCCCCCACCTCTACCACCTTACCCACACCTCTCAAGGCTTTGGCTCGGCTAGACCCTTCCCATTTTGTCTCTCCACACCCCTATCTTACTCTTAGAAGCCTCACTTTGAGAATAAGTCTTCCCAAGGAAGCCTTTGATCTCAAATAAAAAAGAGTAATTCGTTTTAAAGGTAGTGTTTTCTCTTGTGTTCTTATGTTTTATTTTGCTTCTCCAAACCCCTAAACTCTTTTTATTCCTTTATTTTGTAACAACAATAGTATCTTCAATATACTAGTATGTTGTTATAATAAGTATTTGAGCTACACTTACACACACCTATATCTAATGGTTAAAGAACATACTGTTTCTGTGGATGGTGAATTTCTGCCTCACGAAACGATGATTGTTCAACACTGATATAACACCTTCGAAGGTGTCCATTAAGATGTAACTATATTTATATATGATATATAATATGTTTATGTTTTAATTAAGCTTCTTTATTTTTCATTTATGTCAAACATTTATGGTTTCCATTATGGGTAAACACGATATCTTCATTTTAGGAAGTGCGGACTACTGCCCCCTCAAAGTGATTTGATTGGTTAATGCCATATGTGGGACGTATAAAGGATGGAGTTAATGTTATTATATATGATGTTATACATTAATTATAATATACCTTTATATCATTATTATTTATTTCCATTAAATTATGAGATAGAAATGAAAGTAGCGTTCATGCGTACGTACGGCTTACCGTCTCCGAGAACGGTGCATTTCATTTCTTATCCCCAAATGTAATGTACTATTATAAGTACATATATATAATGGATATGTATGATGTATGTTACATCTAAATGATGAATATAATTCTGTAATTAAAATATACATATCTCTAGTTTAGTTTTAATTCCATTAATATGACATAGAAATGAAAGTAGTGTTCATGTGTACGTACGGCTTACCGTCTCCATGAACGGTGCATTTCATTTCTTACCTCTAAATGATTATGTAATATTATAAATGCATGTATATACTGGATATATATGATATATATGATATCTACATCATGAATATAATTCTTGAGATAATGGATATTTTACCACATGAACAACATGTAATTATAAAGAGTTTATTTTTGACTCAAGTACCAATGATCGACAAAACAACCATTATTAACTTAAATAATTACATAGTGTTCATAACATAGTAATAAGTGATATAAAAGGAATAATGAACATGAAAAAGGTTCTTAAGCAAGTATAAATTAACTCAAGTTTATTATTAAGGATGTTAAAGAACGATCGAGTCAAGTCAGACCTGAGGTAAGGGAAATTCTTAACCCAATTTCCATTCTTTGGGTTAATCTCCTACTTTCAAATTATTTCATTATATTATTATGTCTTATCTTGTATTTGTACTTTCATTATGTGTACTTATAGTGAATATATATAATAGAACTATTTTATTTAAAAAAACTTCTTTGTAAGGGACTTTGTCTCAATCTCCTTTCATTGAGGCATATTTTGTTCTAATACAAGGATTTCTTTTATAAGGTGTATAAACCCCTTTGACTTTTAATTTTATACAAAATGAATCTTTTTCTATGAAGCATTTTACTAAACGAAAAAAAGGAATTTTTCTTTTCACGTATGCTATGACATTGACCTTTTCTGCTGCCGCGAGTATTATTTGGTCTTTGGCTTCCTCAACAATCCTTAATGTTTTTAAAATAAAATAAATAACATATACTATTTTATGTATTTTGGTATTTAAAATGGTTTTTATAATGGATTTTTTATGTCAATATATTTAATTGATATATTGTGATCAAAGTGTGGAAATGTTTTCTTTCCATTATATTTGTTTTATGTCTTATGATTTTATAATGGTACTTGGACATTTGACAGGTGGTTACGTGATAAACCAAGGGCGTGTGAGCCTGATATAGCTCTCCAATGCATTCGGTAACGCGAAGGGGTTAAACGTTAAGGTTTCTCCGAAGAGATTTAGGGAATATACTGTGATGCGTATTCCAAACGTGACAAAGAGTGTTACTCCCTACGTAAGAATGTTATGAATGCCTCAAGTTAACTTTTGGTATTATGATTTCTATGTTTTATTCATGATTTTATGAGGTATGTTAACGTGCTTATGTTTTATGAGTAAAGTATGATTTCACTGATTCTTATGTACACATGTACTCATGTTTCCTTTCCATATTTTTATATCCCTTACTGAGCTTTTTATGCTCATCCCAAGTTTTTGAAATGTTTTTCACGGGTCAAGGGAAAGGTACATGATGTGATGATAGTGTCAATGAAGTGTCAAGAAAGAATCCATGTTTTATTTTAAATATGTTTCTGTTGATGGGAAAAATGAGTACTATCTTTTATGTAACCACTTTGTTTAAATTTGGAATGTAATGCATGTTTTATGATCTAATTATCTAAAACTATAAACATAAAAAGATCCTCAATGTGTAGTCTTGAAGTAACTCAAGATTAAGTAAGGTTTAAGGTCGGGGTCTTATACATAGAATATTGAAAAATTTCTTAAATCCAAGCTAATACATGGAAATAATATTTTCTTGAGCTCATTTTCATTTAATTTCATTGAATATGATTTGAGTATTAACTAACATTATTTTAATATTTTATATTTAATAACACATATATTTCCATTAAGGATGAATACAGATAAAAAAGTGCACTTTACTATTGAACATTTAGTAGTGGTGGTAAAAGAGGAATTTTCAGTGGTTATTCCAATGGAGATTGAGTCACAATATGTTCACTTTAAGAGATAATATTTTATTATTGATTCAACTTATTTTAATTATATTTAGATTGAAAATTTTATTAAATTTTCCATTTAATAAATTATTAATATTTTACATAATGATAATGACTTAGATTTTGAAGAAGAATCCATGCAGGTAGTGACTGAAAAAAAGATGACCCGTTCTTTTTCCTTCCTATACAATGCAAGTTATATATCATTTCTAAGAGGATATTCTTACATTACTATATTTTTGGGGTTATCTATAACCAATTTAATATTAATATAATTAGAATGAATAAGTTTTGGTGGTTTATGTCAAAAAAACCCCACCCACAATCAGAATTTAGATTAAAATTGGTACTGCCCTTCTATGGGTAGTGAAGTCATAATACCAACTAAAAGGTTAAACCAATATTTTTCTATTTTCACTCTATTTATGTTTATTTTTAATTAATTTTACTTTAAATAAATTTAATTGGTTTTATTTCTTGATTTATTACAGGTTTTTAGGGTAAGTGGCAAGGAGAATAATTCAATGATTCCACTACCCAATAATTCAAGGTGTATCAATTTTTTCTACCTTATTTTATTTATCTCACAATTAAATTATTTATGAAAAGATATTGATATAATTTTTGAATCAAAATATTGTCGTAATAATTTATGTGTAAATAAATATTTTCTAATATGTTTAAAAAAATTTGTTTTTCATTTTTCTTTTTTTGAATTTTTTAATCATTTTTAGGATTCAGAGCTTAATCTAAGAACTTTGTAAAATTAAAAACATCATGTTATTTTTTTTGGAATACTTATTTATTTTAATTTATAATTATTTACATAGATAATTAAGTATATTTTTTCTTGACTTCCAATATGTTCATTTAACGGATATTGGTCTAAAGTGAAATTATTGTCCACTAATACTATCCAAAATGAATATCTTACCCATCTTGAGAGTTTTATAAAACTTTTTGGACACATTATTTCCATTTATAATTTACATGATATTATTTAGTCCTATTGTGAGATCCATGACATGTTATTTTTATTTTATTAAAATATGTTAGAGTTCATGGATTGTTTCAAGTATGATTGAGGTAGTATTTTGGAAGATCCTTTTTATATTAAACTCTTATTTTTGGTCTGGCCATACATTTTATCTTTATTTATCCCCTGGTATCCATGAAATAAATTGTTATGAATTCACATTAAAATACATTTATACCTTTCCATGATACACTAGAAGTTAAATACATGATTATTCTAAAACTCAATTGTGGTGGAGGTAGAAGATGAGATGTATTTTACTATTCTGAAGGATTATTTTGACATAAAATAGAGAAGTAATAAATCATTTTATAGGTGTTTTTGGGATAATATTCCGGATTTGAGGATGAAGGGTGTCCAAAAATATCATTGAAAATTTTTATTGCATGTCCACACTATTTTTTCTTGTTCAAGATTCCTCTATTTCCCACAAAAAAACAAATATGAACTAAAATTTCAGATCTTGAGAAAATAAAAACAACATTTTTTAAATGAGTGAAGGGGGAGAATTTTTTTGTTGTTGAAATTTTCATGTGTAGACTACCAAAGGTATTCAATATGTGTTCGTAGGTCAAGCTTTTCAAGGGTAATGAGTATAGAGCACACATTTCTAGAGTATAAATGGTTTTCATGCATTTAATTCACTTTAGAGATTAACCCTCCCCCTTCCACCCCTGGTATTTTTAAAATTTAAACCTATAAACTCTCATAATTAGAACAATCCATTCTTAAACCACATTATTGAAAGATTTATGAATATTGTCACGTAAATTATTGAAATATATGAAGTCTATCGAAATCATACATGCTCTTGAGGATGAGAAAAATCATTATTTCAAAATCTTTGAGTGAGAGTGAAATAATTTTATATAGAGGTAGGTACAACATGAACATGTAAATTAACATGATATTGAGAATATTTTTATGATCATTTTGGAATTATTTAATTGAGATCCATATAGGAAGTACGATTTTTTCTTAATTGTTAACTGCGTAGAGTTTCATTTAATATATTGAGAAGTCTGTCTTACCCTTATTTTTAGATCATTTCCCTGGAGTGAAATGTTTATGTGTAGGGTTAATTATCATGAACATATTTTAATTAATTTTATTATATAATTAAATGATTTAAATCCCATCATTTTATGGGTGATTTTTAAATTTTTAGTTTTTATGAATAATTTGGTTTTAATTGTTAAAATGGATTAATTCTTGATTTTTATGTTTTTTTCAATGTTAGAGATATTGAAAAAGTTATACACTAAAATTTTATATTTCAAAGGATTTGAGGAAATTTATCAAAGTTTTTGGATATGTAATATATGTATTTTATAGATAGTTTTGATGAAATTTGGATAAATCATTCATATATGAAAATTTTATTCTAATATGCAATATATTTTTTCATGAGAAAAGTGATATGTAACATATTTTTTTCAAGAAAAGGGGATAAATTACATATTTTTTGTAGTATGATGGTGAAAATTTAAAAAGATGTTATGCGTAACAGATTTTTCAAGATACATAATATGTAACATATTTCGGTTGGTACATAATAAATTTTTGATGGATAATACTGATACATAAAATATTTTTCCAATTGAAATCATATATAATATATTTCTTAATATGAATTATAAATCTAGAAAATTCAGTAATGTTATGTATCAATAGTAGTGAAAGATAAATTTTATATATGAAGTATTTTTGGAGATATTATATATTTTCCATGTTAAAGATTTTATATATCATATGGAGATGGGGAATATGTTACATATGAAATAAAAACATATGTATCATGTAATATAGTATTTTTCTATGGAAGCTATCATAAGATTGGATGCTTTCATTTAAGGGGATTTGTAGGATTGTATACTTAGGGAATGTTTTAAATTGATCTCTTCACATAGAATTTTTTTACTTTATAAAATGTTAAATAATTAGAATCATGAGGTCATAAGATATTTGGTAGGGACATAAAATACATTGAAAATTTCTATTCCAACTATTAAATTAAAGGTTCTTATGTTATGGTGATTTTATTTGTGGCATGGTTGAAGAAAATGGAGGATAATTGAAGTGTTTCTCCATGATCTTACATTTTCCACTATGAAAGAACTCCATATAGTTTTGAAAAGTTAAATTTTTTCTTTGAATTGTGCTCTATTTTAAATTAAATATTGATATTGAATATCCATAGAGGATTCAAGGGATAATAAAATCTTAATACAAACTAGTGAATCTATATAGACACTACTATTATCAACCTATGCATATGAGGAAGAATCTAAAGTTTACACTACCACCTAGATGAAAGATGATGAAATAATTTTTATGTGTAAAGAATACATGCAAGTGAAGAAATTATTCCAAACAACATAAACCTCCTATTACACAACATTGTTATAGTATTTTACTAATATTTAAACTATTTTCCCATAATTCTAAAAATAATCAGTTCTTAAATGACATTATACTAGGATATGTATGCTTTTTAACCATTTTTATACATTTTAATATAAATTATTTTTTATTTTTATCTTGGTTTTATTATTTTCTTAGGTTCATCCATTATATCTCTCTCAAAGTCATTAGGATAGTGAATAACTAGATACTTTCCTTTTAGCATAGTTTTCTCAGTGTTCCTAGATTCATACTATTTATTTCTTTATGTATTTATTTTATTTGTGGTGAGGCAGAGAGTTTTCTTAAGGTAGGATGTAATGATCATCCACCTCTCATTGAAAAAATTATTGATCTCATTATACTCCCTACCAAATATTCATTCCCTCCATTTTCTTGGGGAATCACCTAACATAATGGAGTTGATTTTTTTGAGAAATAAAATGGTATGTGATGGATCTGGGTATTTAAAGGATTCAAACACTTGACTGATGTGTGTTTATCATTATTGACTATTATAGAAGGTGATATATGGAGTGAAGAAAAAAGTTCCTATGTATGATAAGTTTCAAACTCGAATTATGGAATGGTGGTTCACCTATAATGCGGTAAACTATCAAATAGAAAATAAATTATAATAATGGACAATGAAGTAACTCGAGTAGCAAACCCTAGGAACAAGTTCTTTCTTGATAAAATTTGTTTACTTTTACTTATTTTATATTTCTCTTTATGTTTGAAATTCATTATTTTACACCACTGAAAATATTTTATTATTTTTAATAAATATAAAAATATTAAAAACAAAATAAATTGATTAGATTATTTTTGTTAACTTGGAATCCAAAGGCTCCTCAACAGATACGGCACTCGTGTGACACAATGTTGCATAAGGAAAATAAATATTATTTTTAAACACCTATAAATCAGTGTGTTAAGTACCCACATAAATATTTAGGATTTTCTAATAAAATTCCAACCAAGAATTATGGGATAATGCTAACATACTAGGTCTTCCTCCATATTCAACTTGTAAAAATAAGCGGTAAAGCTCATATTTCTCCCTCAAAAAATTACATTCTTAAGGAATCCCACTATATATGTAATTGATCAATTTAGAAATTACACCACCTACATAAACATATTCATCTCTCCAACCTTCAAGGAAGTGAAAATAGAGTGAGTCATGACAATAATAGAGGCACCCAAATCACATAGAGAATATGAGAAATGAGAATCCCCTATAATGAAAGGTATAGTAAATATCCCAAGGTCCATGAAATCTATAGGCATTTATTTGGTGGGTGTGATAAGTGTAGTGAAATTACTCATGTGGTTGATCCACTCATTTCCCATTGAATATATTTTATAGGTACAAAGTTATTTCAATAAATTGGTATTCCTTATGATTTTCTTGATAGCTTCAAGTGGATGGAATTTATCTCATCCTTTATGAATGTATCAAAAACCTATTTTATCAATGAATTTCTATTCATATTCATAGTTTTTATAACTATATTTGGAAATGGAAGGGTTTTAGGAGAAAATTCATCAATATTATATTTATCATTTTCATTATCATTTGGTTTCTCATCGATTGGTCATGAATAGAACTCCTCCAGAGCTAATGCGAATCCCAATGGAAATATTAGAGTAGATTTATCAAAAAAATGCTACCATTTCTCAATATGATGAAACTAACATTCCCCTTGAGGTATGGATTATGTTGGAAAGAACGATTATTATATTTAATTACTTATCAATTCATGGGGGTGATGGAAATCTATCTCATTTACGTCTTCAATTTCCTTAACTATATACCTATACTATTAATATTGTTATGTTAAATGGTAATAATTTTTTCATTATATCATCAATATTAGAATATTCCTTTTGTTGGGAAGACCCTTGTTTTTTATAGAAGGGTGATTCTTGGGTATCAATTTTTTTTTGGATTTTTTGAAAATCATGTTGGTATGGAGGATATTGTAGAACATTTTGTTAAAAAAGGAGGACTTTATTTTTTTCTTATACTATACTTAATCCTCGAATGACTATTCTATTTTGGATTATACATTGGAGAAAAAGGTTTTTACTTATTCTAGAAAATTAGTTATTTTTACTAATGATATGGTATCCCTATGATTACACTAGAAAACACCGATAACATCTCACGTTTTCTCATGTAGAGTCATTGAATATATATAGTAATATTTTTGAGACCTGGTGCTATGATAGAGAACGATTATGAGTCCCAGTGTGACTGGAATTGATGTTTGAAATATTTTAAATATGTTATTTATACATGCGTTAATTTTTCTTGAAAAGTTAAAATAAATCTCAAATATGGACTCATATCAGAAATCTGAGGTCGTCGTTGATTTTAGAGAATGGTTTTTAACATATATACGACATAACCTTGGATTTCATCAGACATTTAGGTTGAGCGCAGCTATGGTTGGATAGCTAAATGAATGAAATATATTATTTGTTTATTTTATTTATTCCCCATGACCTAGAATTGAACAATAAATAAGCTACTATGACCAATTTTTAAGGTTATCTGTAAAACCATAAAAATTGAGATAGAGAGTTTGAGGACAATTTTCTTTGCGTATGACATCGGATCGGACCATGATTTAGGATTGTTGCACCTTTGTAATTAGAGGATCTAACAAATGAAAATGAAGTGGATTCACTATTATTTATTAATCAACTCATAGTGCGGTAGGATTTTATTTTATTAGGATTTATTCTAATTCATTTATTCCTATGATAAACACGGATCAGTCCAATAATGAATTTATTCATGTATCATGCGTACTATGGGTATCTTATAGATATTATTTGGGATGGGGGATTTCATTGTTGATTATACTATGTCTCTTTGTTCATCATTATAACTGTAATAAATTGAGGCCAACACAAACATGTGATGAGATCCATTCCTCATGTTTTTTTATTTTGAATATCTTTCCTTGTTCATTGTTAATCATGTGAAATTCCTTTGGAATGTAGTTTAATTTATACACAAAACTAAATCATTGCCCATAGATTTCTTATTAAAACAGATTGATACCACATATCAAGGATCATATTGATGATAAGACTGATCAAAGATGATATATTGGAACTTCATTGGAGTTCTTCATGAAGGTTATAGAATCTAGTGACTAGGATATGTGACAAAAGGTTATTCCCATGTGATTTGGTTGATGGGTTCTAATGAGTGGTGATAGCAAGCCTTGACCAGACCTGTTTCTTTTTTACTAGTGTGATTCACATTCGGATCATAGTCTAAAGGTTCATATTTTGAAAGATGAATTGGATTTTTGATTTTGGAAAATCCTGGCACACACGAAATGTAATCCGAATTTACATTTCGTGTGGAACCCTCTGAGCAGTGGCTAGGGATTACACACAGAGATAAGGATCACACATCATGTGGTCCCTAACAAATGACCGGTAATCCCTAACTATAAAAATGACCATGTAAAAGGTATGCACACCACAGAAGTCAGGTGTAATTTAATGTTTTCTAGGACATGCCACATGTTGTGTACTCCCGAGAAGGTAGCTCAGTGTGTATATGTAGTACACACCCAGGAGACTGCATGGCTCCATACACCATGTGTTAGACCACATATTTTTTACCAAGAAACATACATCAGTATAGTCCATGATGCATGAGTAGAACCTTATTCTAAATGTATGTGTTGTTTAGTCATAGTAGATGTTGTGTACCCTCTCAATGAAGTCTTGGATCTTTTTTTCTATTAAACATAAAAAAGTTTCATTAGGGTGTATTCCCCTGATTCATTCCCCGAGGGTTTAGTATGGAGTTATGTCCTATGCATAGGTTTTTTATTCCATCTGAGGAACTTTAGTCTCAGGTAGAGTTGTTGGAATCTCTCCATATGGCTCAGAGTGAGATCCTTTATTATCATCATTACCCTAGTTGGGGTTCTCAACATTGTCATGATCAAAATTATGCGGTTTTCAATCCCCTACTTAGAATCTTAATATAGATTGTGTTATTAGTATACCCAATGGCCTTGGGAGTGAAACTCATTTTTGTATCTTTCTCTTAATACTTTTATCATATTTTTATTATGAAAATTCCTGATGAGAATCACATCTCATATGGATGTCATCAGTCCCATCTGACTCAGGGAGTGTGTTCTCCCATACAAGTGTTATATGGAACCTTCGAGCAGGAATACTAGGATGGATTTATAGTAATTATATTACAATGAGATTTGTGTTTCTGCTATGATTATAATTATATGTTATTATTATATATATTGTTGAAAAATTCTTATGATGAGGTGATTATTATTCTTGATGCTATATGATTAGTGGTTTTGGGGTTTTCTAATGGGTATTGTTATACTCACCACTACATAGCATCTTCCCCTATATGTCACGTCTTATTTAGATGTGCGACCCTTTTACAGAGTCCTAGAGGGTCCGGGACTAGGTGGTTCTTAGTGATCTTAATAGACTGGTGTGTGTTCTGGTGGTTACATTGATTGCATCCCTCTCTAATTTACAGGTTGGACTTGTTTCCAATTTCTTTCGGTGGGATTGTAATTATCCCAAATTGATTTCCAGAACCCTTTATCATACTCTGATGGTGGGATTTTTGATATATGAGTTCAAGGTTATCAATAGTTTTACATTTAATCATTGTATGGGATTTGGGATTTTTTCATGTGTATAGATACACTAGGTTAAGGCCCCCCATGTTTTTGACATTCAGACATGGCACTCGTTGCCATCCCCTAACCTTCTAGAGGTATAATTGGGTTAGTCATGGCTTGGACCTTGTTTGGTCATGTCATGACTGAGTAGTATCCGAGGAAGGTTGGTTTAACCTTATGACCGGAGTCTATGAGATTGGTTGGGGTATATGGAAATAGTGTTAAGTGTTTCGAGTTTGGTTCTCATACCAGGGGATCTAGTGTTAGTGAAGACACCAACATATCCCTTCTCTATGACAATGAATCTTTTCATTGAAACTAAATACTTATAGGCATTTAATGAAGAGAAAAATATTAGTGCATATGTTATATATAATTGGTTTTTGGTTTCCATGTCCTACTTGAGTCATCAATTAGATATACTTATTTAACAGGGTACATCTTTTCTATTTAACAGTTCCTCCATGATGTTATCTAGCTAGGATTCTCCATCAGAATCACAAGGATGATCCCTTGAGGGATGAGACATTAATACAATGACCTATTTATGAGGTGTCACCTCAAGGTGGTGAACCAGTCTTACCACAACCTATCTTTTAGCAGATGTTACCAGCAGTACTAGTGGATGAAGTGTGCAGACTGGGTATGTTTCATTAGTCCTATCCTATGTAACCCCTTAGGTTCAAGGTTGATCCAAACCCACTGGCAGTTGAGGATTGGATTGATTCAGTGACAGGAGTCTTTCATCTCATTAAGACACTTATAGACCAAATAGTTGTATTTTTAGTGATCCTTCTTTATAGATCTATAGGATTATGGTGGGTATTAGCGACTTAATCATATGATGAGGCAACTCTTGCATAGTAATAGTTTGAGGAAATTTTAATAGAGGATCTTTCTCTACATACATTGAGGGTTATGAATATATAATAGATTCTATAACATTAGATGGGTAGTATGAATATGGCTCAGTATTCATTGATGTTTAGCATCATCTCTTGGTACTCAATGAATATGGTGAAAGGTAATTTCTTTTGGGCTCAGGCCTTCGAGCGGGGACTATATAAAGACATATGAGCCAGCGTGATACCTATATTCATTCGTACCTATGTTGGGGTAATGGATCATTATTTGGTGGTCAAGATTTTCCTAGCTGAGTAGAATTAGACAATTGGTTCCAATAGTGGGAACACAAGAGTAATGACTTACGTTAAATGTAAATGATGATATATGTAGATAACTATATGTGTGAGGCATTTTAAGATGTGTTCCTAGTACAGAGGGTCTATGATTCAAGGATAACGGTATGGATCTAGTCAGTCTAGAGAGAGTTGATTCTACACTTGTGAATTTAAAGGGTATCTTTCATTTGATTTCCTAAAATAAAATGTGGCTGATAGAGAGAAATGGGATGGGCCCCCTAGGTAGAGGTTGTGGTAAGATCAGGATGTTCCAAAGGGTGGAAGATGTGGTAGAGTAGTTGGGATATAAGCTAAAGGTGGTTGAAATTTTGAATTATTACCACCACCACCCCCAAGTTGTCTATGCTAGGCTCAGGGATCTAGGGGATAGGGATGGGGATATATATAGGTGGTCGGGTATTATGACCCAAAGGCTACATTGATGATATTAGGTATGAATTGTGTCTTCTAAACTTAACTATAGTATTGATAGTTACATATTTGAGCCACTCTATTCTTACCACTACTCTGGTTAGAGACCTAGAGATTCAGGTTGATCCCTTAGCTTGACTGTTGTGATCAGAGACTCCTATTGGATGAAACTCACTGATCACACACTTCTTCTAAGGGTGTGACCTGGATCCACTACAAAATAAACAGTGTTTAGCGGCGGTTTTGTGGTGGAGGTTCACAAAACCGCCGCGAAACATTTTCCGAAATACGTTTCGTGGCGGTTTTTAATAAACCGCCGCTAAACCTTTGTTTTTTTTTAAAAACCCCGACCCTTCCCTACCCCGACCCCTTTCCCTGCAACCCTCACCCGCATCCCCCCGCGACCCTTCCCTGCAACCCTCGACCGCAGCCCCCTGCCACCCCCCGGTGATCCCGCGACCTCCTCCGGCGACCCCGCGACCTCCTCCGGCGACCCCGCGGCCTCCTCCGGCGGTGCCTGCGACCGGCAACCCGCGACCCCCTTCTCCCGACGACCATTCTCACTTCTACCTCGGCCCCAAAGTGAGTTTTCTCTATGTCTACTTCTTGACATACTCGTGATTATTCATGAACCATATAAAATTTCATAATGAGAAAATTATTTGTGTGGATACAATATTGATCCATTATTTTTATGATGATACGATAGTGTTTTTAAATGAAAATGAGAACAGTCTTGGATTAATTAAAAGTTATTGGTTAGTAATTAATTTGGAATTAAATGATTAATTGGTGTAAAGTTAATTAATAGACTAGGGTAAATTATAGATTAGGGTTATGTTAGTTGGATTAAACATCACCAATGATCACTTGATAATGAATTAAGAGGTTGATCATTGATATCTTAGTTGGCCAAGATCTAAGAGTTTTACTTCATAATATACTAGATATGCGATGTATATAAGTGTGACTATCCTTGTGGTATTATTTTATATTGATGGGGGTGACTGATTGTGATTTTTATATAAAAGTTAAATGTATTTCAAGTTGTATTATAGGTTTTACTAGATATAATGACCAAGTTTATGATCCATGAATCGTACCCATAGACCCGGCCATCTGGTGAAACCTATGGTGAGGGTGTTATTATCACTGAAGGTTAGTTCTATGATAGGGGTGAGGACTTATGATATGTCTAGGATGATTTGTGTTTTTTATTTTTATAGGATTTTTAAGGGATTTGGTACTTGACTTGGGTTTGATTCAATATGTATTTATTCTTAGATGTTGAAAAATAGGGATATTGATTTGGGGTTTCAAGGTAATATCATATTCAGCCTAGTCTTGGGATGATTTGGATAATGTGGAAAAATGATTCATCCAGGTGAAATAATAATTGGATAGTTATCAATAATAATCCTTATAAAGGTTAGTTAATCTAGGAAAAAGTGACCTTTGATAAGATACTTATCATTCATTTGAGATATGGATTTCATGTTAGCATAATTATTTTACTCATAAGGAAATTAGGATGATTGTAAGTTTTTAGAAGCGTGATTGGAATGCATGGAAGTCTTGATAACTAAATTATACACTAAGATATGAGTAAAAAATATAAATAAATTCAATATTAATGGGGTTTTGGGAAAAGGAAACCTTTTCAAGGTGATTCACAGATGGGGTGTAAGGAAAGAATTCTAGGAAATGGATACACTCGTACTAATGATTTAAGGTGGTGATTTTGTAAATAGGTGATAAGGTTGGTTGATTTGGATCTTAATTCATATGTATATCATAATATAATGGGATAATAATAAAATATCAATGTGGTAAGAGTGTTCATCTGGGGTTGAAATCAAGGGAAATTTCATCTTGACCATGTAAAGTGGTCTATAAAAATCCACTAGGGTGAGATATTGTGGGAGATCTAGAAATTATGGAGAAACATGTAAGAGGGTGGGGGTAAATTCATCTAGTGATCAACTCACACTTCATTTTGGTGGGTACAAGTACAGACATTGATGTGATAGAATTTCAGAAGTGTGGGGAAGCCTGGTGTGAACAAGTGGTGTTATGATTAATCAGTGATTATAGAATGATTATATGATGATTTAATGGGGTATTTTTTATAGTTTTCATGGTTGGGATTTTATTCCATGACCATTCAAATGAATAGGGTGAGGTGTATTTCCCAAATAATTAATCTAAAAATAGAATAAAGTAAATAAATTGAGTCAACTTTCTATCATCGAATAGTGATTAAGATATTTAATGATGGGAAGCACCGACAACAACATATAGGTAATTTAACTCCCTATTTTAAGTGAATAAATGAAATTTTAATCATGGAAAATGGTGATTGATTTGTGTATTTTATTGTGAGGATGGTTCCGAAATCTCCCATTGTGGATTCTCCCACTATTAGGGTTTCCTAATCTACATTGTAGTGTCGATCCCCTTGGTTTCGCCAATAGGAACTGACCACATTGTCATGACACGTCAAATTGATTATATCTTTAATGTTGGTTTATGGTCTAGTTAATACCCTAGTTCATCTCTCAAGGATAATTGATAGGTTTATAGTGTGTATTTTTAATAAAAATGACTAAAGTTAATCTCTCAACTATTTATTGTCAACATCAAATGAAAATTAAAGGTTTAGGTAATGTTACTATACCACCGCACAAGAGGATATCGATAAGGCACTACACTACCCTGTGAAGAGCCAATCGGAACACCTTTGTTCCAATCCTCTCCACAACTCATGGCCCAAAATTCTTAGCACCACCTCACCTAGTTACCAAAATTATAATGGTGACACAAACTCATTATCGCTGAAGGGATACACAGATTCCAACCAGACGCATCTGGATTGCCTTCATCCTTTAGGAGAACGATCCACAGGTCCTTGGTGACATGTACGAGTCAACTCCGCCTCAATCCGAGGCACGGTGTGACCGCTACCACCCAAAGGTTCACTCTCTTGTTTAAAATGGACACCACTTTAATTGGAAACAACAACTGACCTACGGAAATCCGACCGGACGCATCCGGATTGCCTTCATACTTTAGGAGAACGATCCACAGGTCCTTGGTGACGTGTACGAGTCAACCCTGCCTCAATCCGAGGCACGGTGTGACCGCTACCACCCAAAGAGTCGCTCTCTTGTTTAAAATGGACACCACTTTAATTGGAAACAACAACTGACCTACGTAAATCTGACCAGACGCATCCGGATTGCCTTCATCCTTTAGGAGAAGGATCCACGGGTCCTTGGTGACGTGTACGAGTCAACCCCGCCTCAATCCGAGGAACGGTGTGACCGCTACCACCCAAAGGGTCGCTCTCTTGTTTAAAATGGACACCACTTTAGTTGGAAACAACAACTGACCTACGTAAATCTGACCAGACGCATCCGGATTGCCTTCATCCTTTAGGAGAAGGATCCACGGGTCCTTGGTGACATGTACGAGTAACATGCAAGAATTATGGACCACATTTCGTTGTCCTTTGGACAAAAAAACCAGTAAAATCTCCAAAATACCTTCATATCACGCAGTTCTGAAAAGAGTCACTATTTAAAAGAAAGTCACAAATTTAGATACATCTCGAGATGGTCAGTTTAAAGACATTTTGAGGGACACTACTAAAGACATTCTCAGATATGCACACATCCCCCACTTTTAGATCGTTGTCTACTACAATGATCTTCCAAACAAGATATGCATTAGAACGCTCATGATACATAGAGCAATTCACTGGCCACCTTCGAGAATGATCTGAAGCACAAACCATGACATCATTATGTTTTTAACTTTAGCACCTCAATTGAGAATGTGACACCTTTCAGGAGTTGGCGCCATTGTATGTCGTTTCGTCCACTGAATGGGTCTATCCTTTTATTTAATTTTTTTTAACTTCAGTCAAATATTCTAGAAAGATGTCGCGGCAGATCCTTCACCATTTTGTTTTTCTGAACATCTCATTACATTGTTAAAAAAAGCAGGGTGTCTTGCATGGGCAATACGTTCCTGTATTGAAGATGATGCACTCCCATTTATTCGAACCCACAAAACCACCCCACGGCGCGGCGGTCATCGGCAGGTGCCTGGGTTCCTCCCCGCCTTCAAGAAATATATGAGTCCCTGTTTTCTCATGCGGGGTGGTTTTGTGGGTTCGAATAAATGGGAGTGCATCATCTTCAATACAGGAACGTATTGCCCATGCAAGACACCCTGCTCTTTTTTAACAATGTAATGAGATGTTCAGCAAAACAAAATGGTGAAGGATCTGCCGCGACATCTTTCTAGAATATTTGACTGAAGTTAAAAAAATTAAATAAAAGGATAGACCCATTCAGTGGACGAAACGACATACAATGGCGCCAAGTCCTGAAAGGTGTCACATTCTCAATTGAGGTGCTGAAGTTAAAAACATAATGCTGTCATGGTTTGTGCTTCAGATCATTCTCGAAGGTGGCCAGTGAATTTCTCTATGTATCATGAGCGTTCTAATGCATATCTTGTTTGGAAGATCATTGTAGTAGACAACGATCTAAAAGTGGGGGATGTGTGCATATCTGAGCATGTCTTTAGTAGTGTCCCTCAAAATGTCTTTAAACTGACCATCTTGAGATGTATCTAAACTTGTGACTTTCTTTTAAATAGTGACTCTTTTCAGAACTACGGGAGTTAACATTTCTCCAACATATTCACACACAAAATCACCCTTCGACATATCGTGTATGCATACTCACCTTCAAATGTGACGTGTACGAGTCAACCCCACCTCAATATGAGGCCTGTTGTGGCTGACACAACTCCAAGTGCCTCTATTTTGTTCAAAATGGACTTATTTTTAAGTGAGAAATCAACAACTGACATACGGGAAACCGACCAAACGCCTTCGTATTGTGTTGACACTTTAGGAAAACGATTCATGGGTTATATGTGACGTGTACGACTCAACCCCGCCTCAATCCGAGACGCGGTGTGACCGGTATCACTCCAAGTGTATGTATTTAGTTTAAAATGGACAATATTTTACGTACATACGCCAAACTGATCTAACGGCTTCTGATTGCATTGATACTTTTTCAAAATGATCAATGACTCATGTGTGACGTGTACGATTCAACACCGCATAAATCTGAGGCCCGGTGTGGCCGATACCACTCACAGTGTCACTGTTTTGTTAAAAATGGACTTAATTTTAAGTGAAATCAACAACTGACATACGGCAAACCGACCAAACACATTGGGATTCTATTGAAACTTTATGACAACTATCCATGGGTCAAATGTGACGTGTAAGATTCAACCCCGCCTCAATCAGAGGTGCGGTGTGACCGGTATCACTCCAAGTGTATGTATTTAGTTTAAAATGGACAATATTTTACGTACATATGCCAAACCGATCTAACGGCTTCTGATTGCATTGATACGTTTTCACAACAATCAATGACTTATGTGTGACGTGTACGATTCCACACCGCATCAATCTGAGGCCCGGTGTGGCCGACACCACTCACAGTGTCACTGTTTTGTTAAAAATGGACTTAATTTTAAGTGAAATCAACAACTGACATACAAGATGTTATGGCCACTATTATGAGGATGTTGGTGACATGTACGAGTCAACTCCGCCTCAATCCGAGGCACGGTGTGACCGCTACCACCCAAAGGGTCGCTCTCTTGTTTAAAATGGACACCACTTTAATTGGAAACAACAACTGACCTACGGAAATCCGATCGGACGCATCTGGATTTCCTTCATTCTTTAGGAGAACGATCCACAGGTCCTTGGTGACGTGTACGAGTCAACCCTGCCTCAATCTGAGGCACGGTGTGACGGCTACCACCCAAAGAGTCGCTCTCTTGTTTAAAATGGACACCACTTTAATTGGAAACAACAACTGACCTAGGTAAATCTGACCAGACGCATCCGGATTGCCTTCATCCTTTAGGAGAAGGATCCACGGGTCCTTGGTGACGTGTACGAGTCAACCCCGCCTCAATCCGAGGCATGGTGTGACCGCTACCACTCATGTGTGACCTGTGTCCATTTTTAATGTTGGTTTTTATTATGGTAAGAGATGTTATGGTCACTATTATGAGGATGTTGGTTTTTGTGTGTAGTGGTTTGTGGTAGTATTCTTTTAGTGATGGAATATGAAATGGTAATGATGTAATAATGTTGTAAGCTGTTGTACATTACAAATATGTGTGGATGTGATATTATGTGGGGCTGAAAGGGTGAGATGTGGCTGTGGTTTTGGAAAATTTAGGGCAGTGGTGGAGCAGATCCAACATATTTTTTTTTCCAGTTCAACATTTAGCGGTGGTTAAAACCGCCGCTAATTCCATACCTGTGAGCATTTAGCGGCGGTTTTAACCGCCGCTAAATAACCGGGAATCATTTAGAAGCGGTTAAAACCACCACTAAATGATGAACTGGGCAGAATTTAGCGGCAGTTTTAACCGCCGCTAAATATATTATGTTGATATTTAGCGGCGGTATTCACTGCCGCAGAATAGGCGCATCAAACGCCTGAATTTCACGGCGGTTAAAACCGCCGCGAATAAGATACCCATATAACCGCCGCTAAATGAAGAGAAACCGCCGCTAAATAACGGACCTACGACACATTTATAAAACCGCCGCGGAATCGAAAAAACCGCCGCTAATAGATTGTCGACGCCAAACTTAGTGGCGGTTTTTGTAAACCGTCGCCACACAATATAGCAGCGGTTTAAACCACCGCTAAACCGGAAAAAAACCGCCGCTAGGACCGGCATTTGTTGTAATGATCTTGGAGGTAATAGTTTATTTTAGGATCTATTTTTATCAGTGAAGATGACTTATGATGTCCTCTTAGGTATGGACTATTTATCTAAAATTCTTTCCTTGATTAAATATTTTAAGAGGGGGATGTAGTGTTTCTGTAGTGATGGTATGAGGTTTTCCTTTGTGGGTGAATAGAAAACCTAAGAATATTAGGGTGGGATCATGCATAGGAGGGTTCTGCCAATTACTCACCAGTTGGTGAGCATAACTCATTATGTATTGGGTGCTATGATCTTGTAGTTTCTTATAGTGGTGGGGGAGTACCAGATTTTATTTCTTGAGGATGTTTTAGGCTTTCCATTACCTTGATATATAGACTTATACAGTGATATACATCCATAGTTGGCCCTGATATCTATACCATCATATCAGTTGGCTCCAATAGATCATTGCAAGATGAGGGTATAGTTGGTTGAATTGTAGAATAAAGGATTTGTTAAGATCTGTGTTTCACCTTTAGAATCCTAAGTTTTTTATCCAAAAGGTATATGGGATCTTCATTTTAGGTTTAGAATACCATTTTTCAAACATTGGGATTATAAAGAACAAGTATCCTCTATCAAGGATCAATTACCCCTTTAATTAGTTGAGAGGGGAACAATTCTCCCCAAAGGTTGACCTCAGATCAGGCTATCATTCGTTTTGAGTAGAGGATGAGAACATACAGATGATGTATTTCTAATTTCGTTAAGGTCACTATGAGTACATGGTGATTCCCTTTAGTTTGATGGACACCCCAATAGTGTTCATGGGACTAAAGAATCAAATCTTTCAACCATTCTTATACCAGGTTTTGGTAGTCTTCATTGAAGATATCATTATGTACTTGAAATATGAGGTAGAGAACACTAGACACTTGAGGATGGTCTTGGAATTACTCTAAGATAACTAGATTTATGGGAATCTCTCTAAGGTCCAGTTCTAGATTCTATAGGTTCACTTTTTAAGCCATGTTATCTCAGCTGACGGTGTAGAAGTGGGCCCTAAAAAGGTCAAGGCAGTGTTATCATGGGAGAAAACCAACAACATGGAGGTGTGGAGACTTATTGGGTTGGCACGTTACTATCATAGATTTATACCTGATTTTTCTAGTATATCATCTCCCTTAATGGATTTGACATTAAAGGGGTATCATTTCCTATGGAGATGGATGTCCTAGAAGGCTTTCCAGTAGTTGAGGCAAGTATTGGTGAGTGCTCTCATCATGATATTTATGGAGGAGGGTGTTAAGTATGTAGTGTTCTTTGATTCATCATGGAATGGGCTAAGTTGTGTTTTTATGTAGAGGTAGGTGGTGATTTTTTATGGTTCATATCAATAAAGACCACACGAGAAGAACTATGCAACCTACAATCTTGAGCTAGTAGTGGTAATCTTCAAAAAAAATTGTGGTGAAACTAACTTATGGGTGGGTGATTTATTATCTATTCTATTCACAAGAGTCTCAATTATTTCTTCTCTCATAAGGATATTAACTTATGCCTGTGAAAATGCAAAGAGTTCCTCCAGGATTATGACTTTGATATTGTCTATACACTTTTGAAGGGGTATGGTTGCAGATACTCTCAGTATGAGATCTTCTTTTTAGCTAAAAAGAGAGGAATTGATTTGCTGTTATCATTACAGTTATCCATTATTGATGGGGATAGAGTCGTATAACTCCATTTAATGGTTTTTACCCCTCCAATTTTATATTGATCCAGGGAGGCACAACATAGGGATACCGACTATGAGACCCTGTGTACTCATATATCCACTGTACATGCTCCTAATGGATTTTATAAAGTTGGGGGGCATGTAATTAATTTTAGAGGATGGATGATGGTTCTAGTTGTGCTGGGAGAGGATGTTTCGATGGTGTTTTAAATATAACCCTAAGAAATACATCCATGTGTGGAAAATATGTACTAAGACCTTTGGTGGTGGTTTTTGTGGCCATTGATGAAGAAGGGAGTTATAGATTTTGTCTCTTGAAACCTTACTTATCAACAATTAAAGGATAAGAACCAGGTTCTAATGGGTCTATATCATCCCCTTGAGATTACAGAGTGGATGTGGGATGTGATATCTATTGAATTTGTGATGGGGTTACCATAGATTTCTATTGGACATGATGTATTCTTGGTGATTGTAGACTGAATCACTAAGTTAAGTCGCTTTCTATCTATCTACGAGAATAGGTCATTAGAGAGATCTGAATTCCCTTACATGTAAGAGATTGTCTGAATCCATGGAGTTCCCTCGATGATCATTTCTTATTGTGATGTTCACTTCACATCTTGGTTATGGAAGATATTGCAAGAGAACTTTGGAACTCTGTTGAATTTGAGCATGGCATTTCATCCCTAGAATATCTTCCAGACTAATTATACCATTTAGGTCTTAGATGACATAATTTGAGATTTCATGTTATATTTTGGTCATAATTTGTAGGATCACCTACCCTTGGTGGAGTTTTCAAACAAAAATAGTTACCATTTCTCCATCAGTATAGAACAATTTAAGATCTTGTATAGGTTACCTTGTAGGTCACCACAATGATGGATGGACATAGAGGAGTCCGTACTCATGTGCCTAGAGTTAGTGATAGTTGTGATAAAGAAGGTGAATATCATATAGGAATGGATGACGAATTCATAGATACATAAAAAGCCCTTAGCAGACTGGCGATGGATGCCCTTGGAGTTCTAGGAGAGAGTCCATGTGTTCCTAAGGGTCTCTCATCGACATATATTATGAATATTAGATTGGGGTTGAAAGTTATCTCTAAGAATCATTGGTCCTTTCTATATGATGTATAGAGTTGGAGAAGTGCAATGTCGCTTAGCTCTACCATCACTGTCTAGTCATGTACTCGACGTCTTTCATGTGTCGTAGATGAAGAGGTATGTACATGACCCATCATATTTTATTGAGTGGGGAGAGCTGGAAATCATGGTTGGATATACTGTTATAGAGTATCTTGTAGATATTTAGGATTCTTATGACAATGTCCTCCATGGGTGATAGATTCTCTTAGTGAGTTTCTAGTGGTAGCATGGGAAATTGTAAGAGAGTAAATAGGAGTAGGAGACCTAGATGTGTGATCAACACCCACATATCATTGTAAAATCATTTATTTTTCTTTTTAAGATGTAAATACCTAAGGTGGGGAGAATTTAACATCTCTTTTTTCATTTAAAATCATTTAATATAAGTATTAATATTTTTGAGACTACACACTGAGACTAAGAATGATTCCAAAGCATGGTGTGTCCAAAATTGATGATTGAAATATATTAAATAAATTAATTACAAATGTGTGTGGTTTTACAGAAAAAATGGAACATCTCCAAAAGGGGGACTCATATCAGAAATATTTGGCCACCATTGATTTTAGAGAAAGGGTTTTACCCAAGGTATGACTTAACCTTGGATCATGTCAGACGTTCAGGTGGAGTGCAGTTGTGGAAAGATCGTTAAATGAATAAAATAATTTTTTTATTTTTTTACTTATTTTCTATAACCTATAATTGTTCTATAAATATTATTCAATTATAAATTTTTATGTTTATCCGTATAACCCAAAAAAATTAGAGTGATAATTTGAGGATGATGTGATTGGTTATTGAAATCAAATCAGATCGAGATCAAGGACCATTGTACCATCAGAATTCAATGATCTTTCTAACAATAATGATAGAGGTTAATTCTTTATCATTGATAAATCCATATCAAGTTATAAAATTTTTTAATTTGGACTTATCCCCAATCATTTATTAACATGAAAAACATGAATCTACCACTAAAGGAATTGATTAATTTTATTTGTGTACTATGGATATGGGATAGATATTATCCGAGATTGGGGATTTGTTTGTTGATTATATTCTATCTCATAATTTATAATTCTAATAGAAAACATTTAAGAACAACCAAAACATTTGATAAGATAGGGATCATAAAACATATTTTAAATGAGGATGAATTAATTTTAGGTATTATATTTTAAATATTCAAAAAAAACCTCTTGGTTTGGTTTTTATGATTAAGTTTGTGCTCTTTTGATTTGCACATTCTCGACCTCATGTGAACAAAATTTATTATTTGAGTGTGATTTTAATTTAAAAAAAAGTATAGATCATATTAATATGAATTATATTAAATATATTTATTCAAAATAAATAAATCAATATGGTTAAAATTATATTGATTACTAATAAAATATACTCTATCTTGGGTGGAGTAATCAATGTAGAAACGTCTTGAATATTCAATGGTCTAGATGGGATATAACTAAATAATTTTTTGAAATTGATTTTTAGATGAAATAAGAGAATTAAAGACAAATAAAATTGAATAAAAAAATAAATTCAATAGAAATATATAATTTTATTTAAATAAATGAAATATACTAGAAAAATAAGAAAAATTCATTATATAAGAAATCATTTCTTCAAGAGTTATCCATCTTCAAGTGCTTAAAGGAATGTAGTATAAAAATTATTCTCTTCCCTTAATATTCTAATTCATGGATAACCCCCCCCATAAAATGAGATAAATACCCATTTAAATAGTGAAAGGGAGGATAGGGTTATAAGTGGTTACAAGTCTCAATGAATTTTTTTTCTAAATATATTAATTGAAATTATAATGCTTTTTCAATACTAAAACACAGGATCCAATTGTTCTTCCAAGATGATGATTTTTTATAAATTTGATCCTCAATCTATTTTAAAATTTGTATCCTGATATAATCAAGAACGTATAAGATATTAACCAAATTGTGAAGTTATGTCCATTTATAGATTCATTCCCATATTTGAATTAATGACCACTTTCACTAATAAAATATATGATCTATCTAGCTTGGTAAAAATAATAAACGTATCCTAATTAGTATAGGATTAATCTTCAAAATTTTATGTTAAAATTCATAAAAAAATGAAAATATTATGTAAAAAATAGTATATTAAAGATAATCTATAAAAATTTTATTTTCATAGAATTTATAAATCATAGATCTAAGAATAAATTTACATTAAATATACAAATAAAACTCTATGTGAGGAAATTATATCAATTATTTTCAATAATGTATTCATGAACATAGTTTTCTAAGCATCCAATATTTAATCTCTGATTGGAAAGTATTTATCTTATATTAGAATGTGAAATACATGTGTTTTTATTAAATGTAAATGACTTTATATTACATGATAAGTAATTGTTTCATGATCTTTACAGCCATATGGTGATGATGCTGATAGAATAAAGAACTAATCTTACACAAAATATTATGTTGTTCGATTATTCTGAGATCTGAGAGTTTTTAATTTGATGTAAGAATGATCACATTGTACTTAGACTGATGGTACCATGGTAGTTTATCTAAGGATTTTATTCTGAGTCAACTATGCCATTAATATTATCCTATGAGAATTTAGTGCCATGACATTTTTAAATTTATGTGTCTTGTGTATGAAACAATGGTTCATACCATAAGGTTTGGTGAAGTAATGAATAACATAAGGCAGTAGAAGAAACCAAACCACTAAAACATTATTGAAATAGTTTTTCTAGTTTTTTATCTCTGTAGATTTAAAGAATATAATGTTGTAGTGAATTGTTTACTCCACAATGTGTATATCTATATATATTTTATGTATTTGTTTTTATAGAAATATTGAACTAACCACACCAAAATCTATTTGTCATGACACATAGGTAGTCAATGATACTCTGAGATACTCTAGGATCATCTGGATTTATCCTACTATATATTTTGAATTTGAGGGTCACCCTAGAGTTTTAGGCCTAATGCCGCAATATAGGTTATGTACATAAATAAGCATAAACCTTCCTACACATGCATGTGTGTGATTAAAACTTGAGATACTCTATGAGATACACCAAAAATTCCAATAAGGATTTGGTATTGTATTAAGGAGAAGAACAATGGTGAACACCATGTCCAAATTATATAGGAACCTAAGACATGGAAAGTGAAGATTGTTCAACTTGTTAACACTCATTGGTCATATGATTAGATTTAAATAAAACGATCTTTCTCCTTTCATTATTCCTTTGATAATTCATTGGAATATGGGTAGATATATTGGAACCATTTAACACCAAGTATTTTCCACCAAATAATCAGGTTGAGTGAAGATTATAAAAACCCTTATGTTTATGTGTGTTAATTATTAATTTATCTCACATCATTTCTTAGTCACAATTAATATATATCCATAAAAACTAGTAATGGGAATCATATTGTTTTATGGTTAGTGTTTTTTGAAACCACTAATTCACCCCCTTCCCATGTGGTGGTATACTCACTCATGGGCCTCAAAAAATGATAGGGGTAAAAGATTTAACTAACAAGCATGATCTTTATATTAATTACTTCCAATATGTTTTGTTTATATTATTTATGTTCATTGAACATATTATTCCATTAGTGTTTATGAATTATGGTGTGTTTATTAATTTAATATCTATGGTTAATAAATTATTCATAAAAAGGGTATGTTATGTGTGTATGAGAAAGGTTTCAGGGTACAGAGATTTTTATTAGATGGGTTGATGGAATAAGATCGGATAGTAGTACCCTAACTTTATTATACCTCATTTCTCATATCACTAAAATTAATGATCAGATTATTATTTATGACTTGATTATACGTGACTCCCTTTACCCAAAATAGGATAGGTGGTTAATCCTTACTTCAGTGTTGTTTTTTCTCAAATTTCAGGTTATGCTTGAAGATGGTTTCAGAGTTATGAACCCTCTTCATATTGGGTGTTATTTACTTTTGATATAAATTATATTCTCTAAAGTATATTAGTCATGTTTTTACCTTATTTATATATTCATTTAGATTTTTTATTTTATTTCACACACTTGAGTTTATAGTAAGTGGTTGGGGGTGGGTGGTTACCACCTATAAGGTATATCTTACTCGCACCCTGTGTGGGACCCTATTAGGACAAGTGAAGACCATTTTCCATGAATCAATCAAAGGGAAAATTCCTAAGCATAGGAGTTATATACACATGGATTTTAAAGCATGATCAGTACCTTTTTCTCTTTTTAGAGGGAATATAGGATGGATGTGTAGGGGTTAAACCTAATTTTTACCATGGGATATTTCAGTTAGGAAGTACACATGTTGGGATTTTATTCCTCTTTTTCATTACCCATTACTTTTATATTTTGTTTTTAATTAGTGACACTTATTGGCCTTTTTTAAATTTATTTATGTTGGTTTGGTTTATGTGGTTTTTCATACCTGATTCCAAACATCTACTATAGCATTTCATATCATTTATGCTTCTACTATTGATTAGTTATCTCTCAATGATTTTAAAACCATTTGGTAATTCCATTTTAACAGTATACCCTATAGATATTATATTATTATAGAAAAAGGAAATCTTATCCCATTGATATTGTTCTCAAACCCTGGTATTTATGCCAAACTTTGAGGATCAAGCGGGGTTCTGTAGGTTTTTTGGTGAATTGACCTAATACGGTTTAGGTAATCAAGGCATAATAATTGAACAATGGTATAAAATATCATATTAAAGACTCTAGGGTATAGGATTTGAGATTAGTAAAAATATAAAACTCACATGGAATAATAAGTAACCCATAAACATGTATGTCCCTCGTAGTTACGATGGAATACTAAGTTATTAGAGGTAGTCTATGATCATTTTATTCAATTACTCATGAGTAGTTCTAAACCCTTGAGTTTCATTTATTATACTAGGTGTGAGTTGGTAGGAATAGGTTAAGTCATATGGCATGTCATATATTTCCTATGTTTGTTATATTATTTTTTTAATCAATTAATGATTCATATTAACTGAAACATTAATAATAAATAGATTTATGTTTTCAATATAATTATTATTAAAGTTTTAGTAAATGATGGGAAAGGGGTTAGACTAGAAATTTTTAAGATGTTTATTAAACATGGGGCTTATCTCTCTTTGGGGGAAGGATTTTAATATATTTATATTCCTTATTCTAGATAATTCCACTTCAATAATCATCTCCTTCTATAAAGGAAGTGGGAGTGAGTATGTTCCACTCAAATGATCTATAGTGGACCCTTGGGTCTTGTAATATAATTCAAAGTTCATATGAGTTATGGTTTAGGGAATACCATAATATTATTCTCCCATATATGATATTTTTAAATATTTTAAATTTAACCATCCTCTTGTGTTTTAGGGTGATTCATCTCTACAAGAATTCAATGAATAAATCTACCATCATCACTGGATATTTGAAATAAATGATACTCCAAAGAAATTTAATTGTGGATCACTCCAATGGTTCTATTGACACAGCTCATCTGGGAGAAAAAGGAAATGACCATAGTCAACCCAAGAATCATAAGCTCTATTGGAAAATCAGTATACTAATAATATCCTATAATCTTATAGGAAGGATTTAAAATACCTATAATGTATGTGTTAGAGGATTTAGATAAATACTAGGTTATAATGAGTTTGAAACAAGGACAATTTGATTTTTTGGATTTGAATTGTGAATTATAATTTCTTAAAACATTTAAAATTACTCATAGCATGTTTCTAAGGTGATAGATTGGGTAGAGGAGGCTCAAAGTGAGTTTTAGGAGATAGTTTTGGGAGATGGCACTTGGTTCTAGCTAAGAATATACTACAGGTAAAAGACCATCTCATATTCTTGGTAATTATTACTTAAAAAGTAGCCTATGTAAGATTAATATCTTTTATAGGAGTTTGGTTTCACATAAACCTTAGGTTATTTCACTACAGTGAGGCCTACATAATATTAATCTTTCTAGAGTTTGGATAAATCATATTTTAGTTTATGTATTTATGGTATGGTGAAGGTTATGTAGGATTAACTGTATTTCATGTATTAGATTAAATTATATATTATGTGGATGGTTATGTCACACCCTGACCAATATAATTAATTTATTTTATTATTTCCTTTAGTTTTAAAATTTTATGTTGAGTTTCAGGTTGAATCTCGAATGAGATTTCTAAGTTTCATCAAAAGATGCTCATTTTTAAGTTGACATCGGTGGTCGCACGGGCGGGGCGCATTTTTAAAACCCCGCCTGGATTCATCCAGGCTACGGCATGATCTGCCTATCTTCGAAAAATTTAAAACGAATAATTTTTTCTAATTTATTGTGTTATTCCAAAATTTTATTGTTGTTAATAATTTTATTATTTTTATTAAAAATAAATGAATATTTTTATCATCTTTATTTTTATCATATCTATTTTTATCATCATCATCATCATTATTATTATTATTATTATTATTATTATCATTATGATATAAATAAATATTGTTATTAAGTTATGATTGTTATTTTTTTGGGCCGGTGTGGGGGCACCACAAGGATAGCGGAGACCATGCTGTTATTCCGGGCACCGGTGCGACTGCTTCTAGATCGGACAGAAGCTATTGCATTGTCCGTGCATGGGCACTTCAGTTGTGCGTGGGTCGTGAGGTTTCGGTATTCAATTAACAAGACTTATTAAATAAAAATGAGGTAAAAAATTAAAACTTATGTGTATAATAATATTATTATTGAATTTTTCTATTACTATTATTATTATTATTAAAATTATTATTATCGTTATTATTATAAAAAAAGTTATAAATATTATTATTTTTGATATCATTATCTTTATGTTTTAATTATTATTATATTTGTATTTAAATTTGTATTATCATTATTGTTATATCATTATTATTTTTGGTATAACTGTTATTAATATAGCTATTAAGAATTTCATATTTATTATTTTAGTTTTATTTTATTTTATTTTATTTTATTTTATTTTATTCTATTTTTCTTCTTTAGGGTTTTTGTTGGGACCTTTTCTCTCTCATCCACCCTCTCCTTATTACATCACACCCCTCCTCTACCCTCACCACCTCATGTCGCTGCCTCCCCTACCCTCACCAACGCAAGTCACCGCCTTCCCTACCCTCTCCAGCGCAAGCTAACTCCACCTTCCTTGACTTATCCAGTGCGAACCCCCACGACCTCCCCTAACCTCACCCTATCATGCTACCCTTCCCCTGCTCGACCCCAATCGTGCTCCCCCTTGTATCCCTCTTCTTCTAGAGGGTCTCCAAGCTGGCGTCAGCCTCCTGCCTGCTCTGTCCAGCCACTCGCCACAAGCTCTCCTTGTTCAGCTGCACCAACCATCAAGCCCCTCCAACCATCCCCTCCTCTGTAAGTAACCTTTCCAATGTTTTTTCCTCTGGCCGCACATCCCACAGGTTCTTCTGTGCGGTCCGTGACTCCTTGCCAGCGACCTTCTCCAGCTGGCATGGCCTACTGCCGCATCCCTCTACGGTGACAGCCCCCACCCCACTGGCAGCTTTCCTTCTTCCTCACTTCTGGGTAGGGAATTTTTGGCTAAACCATATACATGAGAGTCAAATTTCTATGGTCATATTCTTCAAATTTTCTGTTGAATTTTGGTTTCACAGGTTGGTTTTAGCTTACTGAGTGTGCGGTTGGGGTGCGAATGAGATTTCACACTAGTTTCAGTAATTCCATCGATAAATGAGTTTGGATTAAATTGTTTTGACCTTTGAATATTGAACTACATTGTTTTCTTGCATTTTGGGTGTTTATTGTTGATTAAATAGTTGAGCATGACATTGTTTAATAATTTTAGTATGCTTTTTTGCTTCTTGTTTACATGCTATGGATTATATATGAGGTACAAGATGTGTTTTTGAAAAGGGTGAAGGTGTGCGCATGTTGAATTTTTTTTTTAAATGAGTTAGATTTTATGTATACCCATTTTGTTATACCCCTTGAATGTATTTTATAAATTGGGTTTGTGGTTTTATAAAATGTGTGAATGGTATAAATGGTGTTTCTAATTAGTTTTTGTCATGAATTAGATTTAAAATTGTATTTGAGAGGGGTTTTGGGTGTGTAGTCTATGTTTTACTCATTGGAAGTTGTTTTATTAGTTTTAAAGTGGTTTAGTAAATAACGTATATGGTGCGAGTTTTGTTTTGAAAACTTGTTGAGGTGTTGTTTTCACTATTTGTTCGTTTGAATTGTTTTAAGTCCATGTTAAAGCGTTTTTAGTTATGCAGTTGTTGCAGCGTATCGGCGAGGAAAACTTGTGATACTGCGGTTGTCAGATTTCACATGCTTGTGTGTCTATGGGAGTCATGACGCACTATTGTGTTTTGACAACGAGTCGAGGTAGGTTCCCCATAGCACTTGCCTTTAAATTTAGAGTTTATTAATTTCTTGATATTCATTGATTTTTGATAAATGAGAACTAATATTTGATAATTATTTTTGGAATAAATACTTGATGTAAATGAAGCTGTTTATTTTATACATGGAACTTGAATTATTTTCTAGATGAATTGACGCACAATAGTGAAAGAATATCTATTTGGCCGTTGAACAGAATTCACATATTTTCAAGTGTGTTTCTAGTTTGATGCTAAATGTTTTCTTTTGATGAATGAGAAAATGTTTTAGGTTCCTCTTGAGAAATGGTTTTTCTTAAAAAAATTAATAAGGCTTGTTTAGAACTTTGATAAAGTAAATTATTTTGAAAAACATTATTTTGGGTGACTCATGGGTGATCTTGTTGTGTAAGTTGATTGTGGGAGTTTTTGTGAGGGATTTTTGTGCATCGTGACTGGTTACATTATTGACATTGTTGACTCAACCCTTTTTATTACACGCATTGACATGGGAACCTGGCATAGTAAGTGAATCTTCTATGAATAATTTCTGTACAAGTTTATAATGTGCACTGGCTAGTGGCCCATAGTACAGACTTTGCTCTGCTAGGGGATTGGGCCCCTCGGTTAGGCCAGGTAGGGAAACATAGAGCATTTGGGCATTATGATGTCATCAAGAGTAGGAATGCCTCTAGAATGAGCCACATTTATAGTATGTTTTTAATTATTCCCGAGCTCCCAGGTTCAACCCAATTTTTCTATAGTGGATATTTATGTGTGGCAGACGATTGAGAGGTCTAGTTCTGTTTTTGGTCTCCATTTGATACTCTCTCATTTCCCTTATTGTGTGTTGTGTGTTATGTGTGCTTTTCCTCTTTACTAACAACTAAACTTTTAGATTTTTAATTGTTCATAAAAATGTTTTAAAATATAATGCACTTTTTTTCTTCAAACATTAAAATTGTTTTTAAATTAAAAATTTCTATGGACTGTTATTTATTTTAGAAATGAAAGTGTGTGTGGAAACCCATATTTTATATAATTTAGTTTAAATGTGGAATTAGTTAATTCTTTATTTGAAGTTAGTTCTTTGGGAATAGATTTTTGGGCACGCCTACTATGTTATAATACTCACTCCTATAGTGTTTTCATATTTTAAGTTTTTGTTGCAGGTTTGACTTGAGCTTGATCGTCGTGGGTGAGAGTTGGTTGTGGATTGGTGAGCGACTCTCAGGGTCACAAGGATTTTTTGTCGTGGTCAGGTTAGTTTTTTTTGTTCTTTCATTCTCTTTCATGCCTTTTATTTATTTTACGATGTTATATTTTATTTTTACTTCTTAGTTTATTTTTATTTGGGTAAAATTTGTCCCCTTCTATTCTCTGTTGAGGCCTTGGCACTTGTCGTTAGCCTGTGAGGATTGGGAATGCTTCTCGGGTGTTGTCGCGGATTGGCTCGGGTGACTAGTCCAGGGTCGACCTGGGATGGTTCGTGACAAAATGGTATCTGAGACAGGTCGACTCTTGAGCAGACCTTGTTATTCAGAGCACCGATTAATATTTGGGGTTGTCGTGGTAGAAGGAGTATAATTGTCGGGAGTCGAGGCATAAGAATGGAAAGGATGTCCTGAACCTTTACACGTTCTAAACATCAGGTTACCATGGGATGTATGGGCCTGTTTGTGTCCTTTCCTTCTTGTGAACTTTTTTATGTTGGGAAATAAAAAGGGATTTGGAAAAGTTTCTCTTGAGCTCACAGGGCCTGGAAATCCATGTGGAGTCGGGGAAATTTCCCTAGACTACTCTCTATGATGGTGGCGTGACTGGCGTATAGCCTCTAACCATATGTCTGAGTCACCCACCAGCACTAGTTTCCCCTTGTGGATTATTTAGTTCTTCTTTAATTATGAAAACTGTTTGTAAAGTTTTATTTTGTAATTTTTTAAAAGTTGAATTTGAAATGTAAATGACCATGTCTCGATTATGTTTTTGTTTCCTTGTTCATTATTGTTATCCACCACGATATTTAGATGAATTCCCAAGGTGCAGCTTTGAGTTCTATTCCCTTATCAAATTCTCCAGTTGATCAAACTATGGACGATGTTATAGAATTTTGAAAGTTGAACCCTCCCCTAATTTATGGTCAAGTATATCCTCTTGAGGAAGAGGAGTGGTTACAGAAGATTGATAGGAACTTCAGTTTCATTGGGTTGTCTGATTCATTGAAGGTGAAGTTGGTTACCTTTATGCTTGAAGGTCCAACTTGGAAATGGTGGAAGTCTGTGTCTCGAAAGAATCCTCAAGAATATCTCACCTAAAAATTAATCAAGTCTTCATTCATCCAATAATATTTCTTTAAGTTGATGAAGCTGAGGAAGAGGATGGAGTTTTGTTGTGTTCAGCAGGGCATTGAATTAGTACTAGAATTCTATCAACATTTCTTAGACCTAGTTCTGTACGACCAATGGTTTACTGCCAATGATCCCGGAAAGGATCTACAATTATAGTCTGGACTCTAACCTAAACTGCAATCAAACATGGAAGAGCTCAACCAAAACACCCTCTCACGTATTGTGGGTAAATTCTTTCTTGATGAAGATGAAGTTATAGAAGGACATGAGGTTGAAAATCCTCCCCTGGACTTGGGATGCAGTGAAAAGGATAGAAATAGGAAGAATGTGAAGCGAACTGATGCGGGTGGCTCTAATAGAGGAATCAAGAGGCCTTGGGACCTTCAATCATATTCTTCATAGGGCAATGCCTTGATCTATCATCATTGTGGTAATCAGGGACACAAGATTCTGATGGGCCCAAGTGCTCCGAGACCCTACCACACCTGTTAACATATGGGTCACTTGTAGCAATTTTGTCGAGGTGTTTCCCAGAAGAATACATAACCCATACATATCTTGTCGAAGGTCACCTCATCCCATTATCAAGAGTAAGGTGATGTTTGGGGATCATTTTTAGGTTTTTTCTTGGTAGTGTTCCTTGGATGTAGTAGTCATCACCTATTGCGTTTTTAGGGGGTTTTTTCCTTTAGTTTTAAGAATTTTTTTGTCGAACCTCCTTGAATCATTTATTTGAATGGAAGTCTACTTGGTAAAATTCGGATTTGTGTGTTATGTTTGTCAATTTATGAAGCCTGAATATGAGGCAAAAGATGCTTCAATCATCGGCGCTCCAGCCATAGGTCCTGGAGTGAAGCTGACGCATAGTCAGGTAAACCTCAACGGTAGAAAAAGTGTCCTTGGTTTAATATTTATCTTTTTTGTGGTGTGATTTTTGTTCTTACAGGGGTGATACATTGTTGATATGGCTATGAAGATAGTTTTGATGCTCTATCAGTTGGGTCCATCCCCTCTCCCCCTCAGGTGGGGGTTTTTGGTCTGTGTGGGATGTTTTCAAGCTTTGTTAATCTCTTCAGTTCTTATGGTGGGGAGACCCATGGTGGGTCTCGTAGAGTTACACCGGAAGTAATTTAGTGTTATCCTGATAGTTATGATGGGTAGTTCATCCGGGCCTCCCCGTGTCAGTATCAGAGTTTCTTTTCATGTATCATTTGATGGCGGGTGGTCTCGTTCGGAACCATCTAATCATCGTGTTAGTATCATAGATTCATTGGACTAAGATAATGGGAATAAGTGTTGGATGTGGTCTAATTTCATTTTTTCCTTGGTTGAAATGGATGGTCTAGGTTCTTCTTATTGACGGTTAATGTGATCTTGTTTTAAGGATGAGTTGTGAGTCATGGGTTTTCGTTGTCTGTTTGGATTGATCAATTGGAGGCGCTTAAACTTTTAGAGGTGGGTGAAACTTATAGAGTTTCATCTTTGGGTCCAAATCATGTTTTGACTCTTCAGGGACGGAAAGCATTATGGTGGGGAGAATTGTCACACCCCAACCAATCTAATTAATTTCTTTTAATATTTCCTTTGGTTTTAAAATTTTTTGTCGAGGTTCCGGTTGAATCCCGAATGAGATTTTTGAGTTTTGTCAAAAGGTGCGCATTTTTTAGTTAACATCATTGGTCGCACAGGCGGGGCACATTTAGAAAACCCCATGCAGCTTCACCTAGACTATGGCATGATATTCCAATCTTCAAAAAATTTAAAACCAGTAATTTTTTTCTATTTATTGTTTTATTCAAAAAATTTATTATTTTTAATAATTTTATTATTATTATTAAAAAGAAACCAATATTTTTATCATTTTTATTTTTATCATTTCTATCTTAATAATTATGATTATTATTATTATTATTATTATTATCATTATGCTATAAATAAATAAATAAGTTTTGTTATTATGTTATGATTGTTATTTTTGGGCCGATGTGCGGGCCTCGTATGGTTAGCGGTGGCCGTGTAGCCAGCCCAAGCACCCATGCGACAACTTCTGGATCAGATAGAAGCTACCTCACGAACCGTGTATGGGCGCTTGAGTTGTGCATGGTTCACGAGGTTGTGGTATTCAATTAATAGTAATAATTGAAGAAAAATTAGGTAAAAATTAAAAATGAAGTGGATAATAATATTTTTATTGAATTTTTCTATTACTATTATTATTATTTTTAAAATTATTATTATCCTTATTATTATTTAAATAGTTATAAATATTATTATTATTAATATAACTATCTTTATGTTGTCATTTTTATTATTATTATTATTATTATTTATTAAAATTTGTATTACCATTATTTTTATATCATTGTTATTGCTGTTATAACTATTATTATTATAACTGTTAAGAATTTTATAATTATTTGTATAGTTTTATTTTATTTTCTTTTCTTTTCTTTTATATTATTTTATTTTTCTTCTTTAGGGTTTTTTTAGTCCCTTCTCTCTCCCCCACCCTCCTCTCCCCATCACAGCACACCCCTCCCCTACCCTCACTTGTACGAGTCCCCACCTCCCCTTACCTCACCAGCATGAGTCGTCGCCTCCCCTACCCTCTCCAAAGAAAGCTTACACCCCCTTCACTTCCTTTTCCAGCACAAACCGTCGTGGACTCCACTACCCTCACCATATCGTGCTCCCCTTCCCCTGGTTGAGCCTAGCCACAATCCCCCTTCTATCCCTCTTCCTCCGGAAGGTCTCCAAGCCGGATCCGACCTCCTGCCTGTTCTGGCCAGCTTCCCATTGCGCGCCCTCCTTGCTAAGCCGCACCAACCTGCACGATAATCCAACCAGCCCCTCCTCCGGCAATAATCTTGTCGGCACATTTTTCCTATGGCCACACATCTCTCCAGTGCCTTTGTACGGTGCGCAACTCCTTGTTAGAGACCTTCTCTAGCTAGCGTGGCCTACTACCGCATCACTCTCTGGCGACACCCACCCCCCCCCCTTCTCTCCAGTAGGTTTCCTTCTTCCTCCCCTATTGGTAGAGTTTTTGTTTTGGATAAACCCTAGACATGAGAGTCAAATTTTGAGGGTTATATTCTTCAAATTGTGTGTTAAATTTTGGTTTCAGGGGTTGGTTTTAGCTTCACGTGTGTGTGGATGGGGTGCGAACGAGATTTCACACCGGTTTCAGGAAGTCCATCAATGAATGAGGTTGGATTCCTTTGTGTTTCCCTTTAAATTTGGAACTACATTGTTTTCATTCATTTTGTACATTTCTTTTTGATTAAATAGTTGATTGTGACATTGTTTAATAATTCTAGTTTTCTTTTTTTTTCTTTTTTTACGTGCCATGGGTTGTATGTGAGGTGTGATAGGTGTTTTTCAAAAAGGTAGAGGTGTGTGCATGTTGAAAAATGATTTTTTTTCGATGGGTTAGATTTTATGTATACCCCTTTTGTTATTCCCTTTGAATGTATTTTATAAATTATGTATGTGATTTTCTAAACTATGTGAATAGTGTAAAATTTGTTTCTAATTAATTTTTTTCATGAATTGGATTTAAAATGGGATTTTAAGGGGATTTTGGGTGTGTAGGCCATGGGTTACTCTTTATAAGTTTTTTTATAAGTTATAAATTGGTTTTTTAAATAATATACATTGTGCGGGTTGTGTTTTAAAAACATGCCGAGGTGGTGTTTGTGTTGTTTGTTCGTTTGAATTCCTTTTAGTCTGTGTTTATGTGTTTTTAGTTGTGTGGATGTTGCAGTGTTTTGGTGAGGAAAACCCACGATACTGCAGTCATCGTGTTGTGCAAGATTTTGTGTCTATGTGAGGCGTGACGTTCCATTGTGTTTGGATAGCGAGCCGAGGTAGGTTCCCCACTGCACTCACTATTAAATTTAGAATTTACTAATTTCTTGATATTCATTGATTTTTGACAAATGAGAACAAATATTAGATAATTTTTTTTGGAATAAATACTTGATATAAACAAAGGTGTTTATTTTATACATGGAACATGCATTATTTTCTTGATGAATTAACGCACAGTAATGAAAGAATGCATGTTTGGTCATTGAATATAATTCAGGGATTTTCAAGTGTGGTTCTGGTTTGAAGGTAATTGTGTTTATTTGATGCATGAGAAAATGTTTTTGGTTCCTCTTGAGAATTGGTGTATCTTTCAAAATTTCCTTAAGGCTTGTTTGTAACTTTGATAAAATAAATTATTCTGAAAAACATTCTTTGGGGTGACTCAAGGGTGATCATGTTTTATACGTCGATTGTGTGAGTTGTTGTGTGTGATGTTTGTGCATTGTGACTGGTTACTAGATTGATATTCTTGACTCACCCATTTTTATTACACGTGTTGATATGAGAACCAGGAAAAGTAAGTGAATCTTCTGAGAACAATTACTGCACTAGTTTAGAATACGCCTGGGCTAGTGGCCCTTAGTATGGACTTTGCTCTGCTAGGGGATTGGGCCACTCGGTTATGCCAGGAAGGGAAACACTGATCTTTTGGGCGTTATGAATTCATTGAGAGTAGGCATGACTTCAGGATGAGTCACACGTATTGTATGTTCTGGATTGTTCGTGATCTCCGAGGTTTGACCCATGTTTACTTTAGTGCATATTTGTGTGTGGAAGAAGATTGAGAGGTCTAGTTTGGTTTCTAGTCCTTGTTTGCTACTATCCCATTTCCCTTATTATTTGTTTTGTGTTGGTTGTGGATTTCCTCTTAACTAAAAACTAAACTTTTATATTTTTAATTGTTCACGAAATTTTTTTAAAATTTAATTCACCTTTTTCCTTCAAACACTAAACTTTTTTTTTAAATTAAAAAGGGTGATGGACTGTTATTTATTTTAGAAATGAATGTTTGTGTGGAAACCAATATTTTATATAATTTAGTTCAATCTTGGAATTAGTTAATTATTTATTTAATGGTAGTGATTTGGAAATAGATTTTTGCGCATTCCTACTGAGTTTAAATACTCGCGCCTATAGTGTTTTCCAGTTTTTAGTTTTATTTGCAGTTTCCACTCGAGCTTGATCGTTGTGAGAGAGAGTTGGTTGTGGATTGGTGAGAGAATATTGGGGTCACAAGGAGTTTTTGTCTTGGTTGTGTTAGTATGTTTTGTTGGATACTCTTTCTCTTTCGAGTTTTTTATTTATTTTTTGATGTTCTATTTTATTTTTGCTGATTAGTTTATTTTTATTGGGGAGAAATTTGTCCCCCGTTGTTCTCTATTGATAACCTGGCACATGTCGCTAGACTTGGAGGATCAGGAATGCCTCTCGGGACTTGTTGCGGATCGGATAGGGTGACCGGTCCAGGGTCGACCCGGGTTGGTTCGGGAAAGGTTACACCGCATCCCATGTGTTACACCATGAAAGCCTTCTCGGGGTGGAGGCATTGCATTGCAGAAAAGAAGGGGAGCATCATGAAGTTGGTCCAACATGGTAATATTGAATTGTTAATAAATATGATATGTAATAAAGGATTGGGGATTGTATTTATAGCAACTTCCCTAGAAAAAGGTGGCATTCCATGGCTAGAAGGGACATACCGTAAGGGTGAACCTAGTATGGGAATTATCACATGACCATTTTGTCCATGCCACAAATCTTGTCTTGTAAAGATTTTTTTTTACTTTTAACATAAATATTTAAAATTTATAACCTCATTAGGGCGTACCCCCACTTTTTCTATGTTTCATTCCATTTCCCCCCATTGCCATGGATTCTTATCCTTTTTCCTAGAATCTACTTCATTAGTTGTTGGATTCATTTTTTATTCATCCTAGATGATCGCAAGAGGTAAAAATATCACTCATCTTTGGTATATTTCCTTTTAATTTTCTTTATCATGTTCTAACTCTTATTCCAAGAATGTTATTTTTCATTTTATTTTTTGATTCCCACTTGTTGGGGAAGATTAGTACAGTTATATTAGATGAGTTGGATTCCATTGATCAAGGTAGGTGGTCCCTAACCATTTTTAATTTTTTATGAATTATTTCAGGATAATTTTTATATAAAATCTTATTTCATGTTTGTGAGTTATTTAAATATTCATTTAAATTTATTTCCCTTGACCTATACGAGTTGAATAAGGACTTTTAGGATTGTTATAGGCCCTCCTGTTGTCATTCCTTAATGCCTTGGCCACTATTGATTATAGGATTAAATTAAATTACGTTTAACATTATACTAAGAACCCAATAAGTCTTCCATTTAGTTATTTTATATATATAAGGACCATGAATAGGTTCCCTTATCCTCTTTGTACATAAGTTTGGTGTGTAATTGAGAGATTACAGAGTGATCCATTTACTAGAATGTTTCTTTTACCACTTTACAGAGATTATGCACTATGGGGGTATGATTGGATTCTATTTTAACATATATTTATTCATGGCTACTGAGGTACATGGGGTGTAAATTTAATTGTTGGTAATAATGGACATATAACCAAGTGGAATGTCCCCATAGTAGACCACGATGTAAAGGACCTAGAATGGGTTCCCTTAACCAACTCTGAGTTTGATAAGGGTAAATCATTTGAGGTTAGATTAAGTATTGATCCAAATATAATGTTAGTATTGCATTATTATCCTTTTTGGATTATATGAATAATGTTTGGGGTGATTATATTTAATGAGCTATCTTATACTAATTTGATATGTCACTCGACATAGCTTACCCCTTGTCCTAAAGGGTGTTCTCTATCCTCATGGGTTGCAAACTAGTTCTATTTTATTAATGAAACACTTTTGGGAATAGTTTCTCCCTCAATTTAGAGTTAACCCACAATGAAACATTTACTAAAAGTCCATAATAGACCATCCAAACATTATATGTCTATGGAATGTCAACAATCATAACTAAAACAAATAAATGAACAAAATGAATTATAACCACAATAATGATTCAACCCATTTGTAGAAACCTCTACCATTATCCAAAATAAATACATAGAAAGATACAACATGTGGAAACTAAATATAATAAATGAAAACGTTTTCTTGGACAATTAATCACAACCAAAATCAAAAAACATAAAAAACCCCATCTAAATGCCTCAATGAGACTCAAAGATGTTATAAATAGCCAGACTCACCCATCAGTCTAGGGAAAATAATCCAAATTGAAATTAAAACTTTGAACCTCTACAATACATGTGGGTTGTATACACTCTTATAGAGAGTTTATAAAATGTGTAAGAAAATAGTCCCAATATTATCTCATTATTGAGTATATGAAATTCCTTTCATAAACTAAATCATAAATTATATTTTTAAATAAATTATAAGATTAAATTTTAAATTCAATAAATCTTAAATAAAAATAAAAAACATTCCATTGATAAATTGTAAAGAAATTATTACTTACTTTATGAAATTATATAGAATATATACATTATAAATGATACTATTTTTATAACTTCTGATGTGAAAATCATTAAAATGAAGAAAACAAAAAAAACCCTTTTATCCACCTTTCAAAACCATTTATAAAAACCAATTTGAAAAATAAAATATTTATTTTTTAATTTGAAAACAAAACTCTAAAAGAAATATTTTTAACCATTTTGAAATAAAAAACACTATAAATGATAATACCATAATAAGAGCTGGCACCATGATAACAATATAGGACAACCAAAATCTGTATGGTAAATAGCTCCATAACTAATAATCCTAATGATATATATATATATATATAAGAGGTAAATCCCTTACATAAACCACCAATAAAGGATAAAATGTAATGGGAAACTACCTAGGTCCTAAAGTGCGATGATCCTAACAATTTAATAATAATATAGACCAACGTCCATCTTATGGTGTGTCCAACCATAATATAATAAATCCAATTATCCTACACTAGCCTCATAGGAATTGAACCTCCCCTTTATTTATGGCCTAAAGCGCAACTAGGGGGACCTTAGCAGCATGTCTACCAAATAGGGTAGCATGAATCAAGACCTCAAACCAAGATACTTTGTTTCTGATGACCCAACTAATATAGATATGAGTAAACAGTCAAGGAAAAATCAACAATCTAATAATAATCAATAATCTCCCTCACCTACATCACCAATCCGTAGAATATCCCATTACAATTTTATACAAGCATCGTGACCCCATGAACAGCACCTCAAGGGGTAAACAATAAAAAGGGACATAAAAGAGGGTCTCATAAATAGGTTTGAATTCATTTTTAAAAAGTTACAAACTGTCATTCAAAATAAATTTATGTTTGGGTTCCAATTATCTTTCCACTCTTTTGAAATCTCAACCTATAAAAAGGCCTTTAGAAATTAGTAAATAAACAACGTCATTATTTTAAAAAAATTATTAACTATATGGTTTGTCCCTTTTTAATGAAAAATGTTCATGAGCCCTACAATTACTATAAATACATTTAAATATTTATAGTATTCATTTTCACATAGGCCTTGGCACTTTTAAAATTCCCATTTTAAAGAGACAATTGGAATTCAGCAAAAGAATCAATATGTCAAGATATGATTTCATCAAAAAAAATTGTAAAACCATCATAGAAATCATATGTAGCCATACATTTATAGAAAAAAAATTATAAAATTCAAACACCTCATGAATTAAAAAATAAAGGGATTACAAAGAAACACCTACCTCAAAATCTATGGAACCAAGTAATAATGTATCTCCTTCCATGGATAATACCAAAATAGTAAGTAAATATCCTATATGGGTCTTGGAAAATAAAAACCCTAATTTAGAATCAACTCAAACCCCTAAATACCCATCAATAGTGAATTAGGGTTCCCAAAAGAAAGAGAACCCTTGGATAAATATAAGGAAAGGGTGAGGGGGAAGATAAAGAAATAAAATAGGTAGAAGTACCTTAAATTCCATTAAAATATATATAAATGAAGCCAAAAATAAAGGAGAATCATGGAGTACCTAACCTTAGGGTTTAAAGGGGTTAGCCAAATGAGTGAGAGGTAAGGATAAGAGAATAGGGATAAAAAAGAGGGGGAAATAGGAATTTTAACCTTTAAATAAAAATTGGCCAGCTTTTATTTTTTGTAAAAACAACTTAGTAAATTGTGAACAAACAGTGTGTATCTTACTAGACCAAAAATGTCACTCACGTAGTTTGGAATAATGGATTCCCAAATGATGAATTAACCATGAAAAAATCTTTTATAACCAAAATTTAACCTATCACAAGGTTATCACACAGTTTCTCCTGACGATTCTCAAATAATGTCACACCCAATAACTTTACAAATTTCAAATTCAAGGCCCAAAAACATCCAAAACAAAATAGTACCCACAATAATAAAAAATAATTTCAAAGAAATATATTAGTAAAATGGGGATGTTATAATTCTTTCCTATGTGACACTTTATACCCCTATAAATTCAATGTTAAAAAGTGGAATATGATAGAATGATAAAACCTCAATTCCCTAGTGAATTGGTGGGAGGGAAGTGGAAAGAGAAAAGACAATAAAAGAATATAAATTTCAACCTGATATTACTCTTCAAGACTAACTGAGAACATACCCAAACGTAATTTACATCTCCAATGAACATTCAAACCAAAATAAGTGCTGTATAGATTAATTAATAATGAATCCTTTTACAGTCTATCCAATAATTATAATTCATCTAAAGTATGGAGTTAATGAGATAGATACTCCCAAAGATAAATCACCAAGATAGAACACTTTCCCAAAAAAAACCCAAAGAAAATTGAATCCCTCAATCGATCACACCAATCATATAAGAAACTAGTATAGATTCCATAAGAGAAACACCAACCAATGAGGATTCTCCTAAAAATATAAAACAAGGTTTAAACAAAATACCTTCATCAAATAACTAAATAAGAAACACCCCCAACAAAAACAACCCTCAATATGGAATGATATGGATCTAACCTTGGGTCAAGAAACTATAGTAGAGGGCCACCCAAAATCTCTCTCATGGAATTCCTCCCATGGTACTTCTAACATAATCCAAATATCTGTAACTTGATCACAACTAAACCACATCCATTCTATACCTCCAAGTTCTTACCCACGGTTTTCAGGTACAATCCAACAAAACTCATATCGCAAAACACTTACCACAAAAAATTACACAAAAAAGAATTACCATCAGTATGGAAACAAGAATAAAAAATATCCCATAGTTTCTGATATAGATTTATCCCAAAGAACAACTAAATAAGAGATACTTCAAAATATCTAGCCATCTCCAAATCCATAGAAACGGAGACCACCATAACAAGCCAAGGGTCTTCCATATAATGAAGATATAGAAACTCCCATGACACTTGGATATATTCTTCACTGTTGAGCTCTCTAGATATTCTATAGAATTAAGGATACTATCACACATTTTAACAACACCATTTCCCCTAGTGGAACTAGGTCACTATAAAAAGAGTAAGATGATTATTTTGGCTCTACCACTCCATTTTGAGTCGAGTAGAGTAATCTACTAAAAGAACTATATATAAGAAATTTTGACAATTACCTTAAGTTTATTCCTAAGAGACATAATTTCCATACTTTTTCAATGTATTTCTGGGAGGAATTATTTATATAACATATACATTAGACCAATTTATTCATGTTAATTAATTAAAAAATCCCAATATAGACTAACAGATAAATTTGAATAAAAACTCAATAAATTAAAACAATTTCAAAATCCTTTTTCCTTATTATAAAATTCATTTTAGAAAAAAAAAACATACACTTAAAAATTATATAAGCCCTGGAAAAACACTATTCCATTTTTAAATTCTAAAAAAATTATCTAATTTTTTTACCCAAGAATTTAAAACATTTAAAAAACCGGCTTAAATTTCCAAAAAACATCCCCCATTGAATTCTTTAAAATCCCTCTTGATTCTTATAATAAAATAAATCATCAAATTCCAATAAATTGATATGGTTTTGTTCAAAAACCCATTTTATTTACATGGAAATTTTTTAAAAATGTAATAACCCATCAATTATTCTCATTTCATTATAGAAATATAATCAACACTACTTCTAGAAAAAAATGTTCCTTTTTAAAAATTTTTTTTCAAAACATCTTTTAAAACCATAAAAACCCAAATTTGAAAACTAAAAAATTCAAATTTACCCCAAAATCAAAAATTTCATTTCTAAATTTTATTAAAAGTTAAAAATTAAAACTCTCCCTCTACCCCAAGAAGTCCAAAACAATAACATAAATTCCCTCTTTGATATGAAAACGTTTTTTAAAATTCCATAAAATGTTTATCACCCCATAAAACATTGAAAGAAGAAAATACTTATCCACATACCCATAAAAACGAATTTTGAAATAAAAAGGTTTCATAAAATCCTCATTTAGACTAAAATAATACATTTAATCATAAAGAATAATAGAAACACAATACCAAACAATAAAAAATCCATTTAAAACACATCAAACATAATAAAATCCCACTTTAATTCATTTAAATTTTATGGAAATAACCTTACAAGAAAATATAAATTATAATAGGTCAAAAAAATAAATTTTGGAGTAGTATAAAGTTGTGCATGGTTTTTTGGACCATGATCCAACTATGCACCAAGATTTTAGAAGTCATATTAACCATCTACATGGGATCTACATTATATACCCGTCTATGAAAGCTAATTTTACAACCCATATTCATTATCCACATTAACCCCAAAACTCACTAAATATCTAAAATAAATTAGTAAAATATATAAAGGTAAAAATACCATCAATATAAAACAATATCAACCAAATAATAAAAAATAAATCACATAATCAAAATAAAAAAACAACTACCTATGGTAAATAAAAAATTATCATGAATTGTGGTGATCAAGTACCTACTCATGATTTTACTCATAGTCCCAACCATCCTATTATCCATTATATAATCAAAACCCCTAAAAATAAGAGGATATTCTAAAAAACCTTGTCACTTTTCAGTGACAGAAAATTAAACATTTATTTTAAAATGAACTTTTTTTTGAAAAAGTGGGAAACCTCACAATATCAGAACATATGCTCATCAAACACAAAAACAATTCACAAAATCATAGAAGTAGGTGTAACTAGGAAGTACTCATTTGTACCTTAATTGAAGCCAAAAATTAGTATTTGATCATGGGAAGCATAAAATTGATCACTTGAATTAACATCTAGTTCAACTCCTAATGTAAACAGAGTATTCTGAGTTCACTTACACCATTTTCTAGCCTAACCCCTTAGGGAGGGAGAGGGAAATTGGAGATATTCAAATTAAGGATTCATAATATAGGTTGTTCTAAATTTCTAGAACTTTATTCATAAGCATTATCCTTATTATTTTTTAGGCCTACTTCCATACCCTTGAGATTACCAATTTTATTGCTACTAGAATCACCATAATTACAAGATTTTTCAGTTTTCTTGTTATTTAAAATATCAGATGCAAGAGTGAGATAACTAAAAATACATTTAGATGAGGCTACCCCATATATATTCCTGTTGAGCTTATAAGATTTTGGATTTCTCTCTTAGAAGAGGGTGATTCCTTATCCATCCTCAATTGGTTTTTTTTTCTTTATTATTATCAAGAGAATAATATTTCACAAAAAAAAGTGAGTAGGATGAGCCTTATGAGAAGTAATATAAATCCTGAAAGCATAATAAAACTCCCCTCCATTTTCCTAGGTATGGTTAGAAGGAGATGGAACCCCTAGAGTAGATAGACTGGCAGAGGTAGCGATCACATCCACACAATCAGAAGGGACTAGGAATCCTAGATCACAATCAAAAGAGGTAGCCTAAAAATGTTATACTCTCATGTCAGTAAGGCCTCCTATGGATGGGAACTATTGGGAAGACCCTAAAGAACCAAGGGATAGATAGCTTTCAGGAACCTCATGGGGAGGCCTACACAAGGTAAGAACTAGACACTCATCCATGTGCTTCCTTTCATGATTTTTACGATGACTACTATAATTTCCCTAGTTTCATTGATGATGACACGAAGTACAGTATAAAATCTTCCCCTCAAAATGATTCAACATCCAAAATCCTTACATAACACCAACCCCTAGACAAATCCACTTTGGGAGTGACTTCACAATATCTATATCAACACACATGTGCACCCCATGATACTATTTCTGAAAAAGGGTTGGCTCATTTAAATGAAAGAAGCAACCCAGGTGATCCTAGATTCCTTTTATTATGTCCGTATTTTAGAAGGGAATAGGTAACACTGGAAGGTTCAACCAAACTACCACCCTTTTGGAATCCCATCCCCTATTTAAGTCTATAGTCCGATGGAGGAGAAGAAAACACCGATCATTGAAAATATGGGATTCCAATAAAAAACATGAAAATAAATCATAAAAGTGAATATGAACATAGAAACCAAATTTATCTAGAACCCAAAAAGCATCCAGGAACCATGTATATGATGTTGAGATGTCATAACATTTAGATAACTCCAATAATGGATGATTAGAACCAAATATGGTAAAGATGATGTGAACATGAAAGGAGGAATCATCATGGAACTCCATTATTGATAGCCCAAAATCTAGAAAAACATTGAAAGAAGTATAAGGATTTAGAAAAACGTAGATGTTAAGAATGGATAGGATCTTTGGAGGAAGGATATAAAGCACTGAGGTAACCCTAGGTGGATCCGAAATGAATGACAGAGTTGGGATCATCATCCCAACAAACATTCTACCCAAAACCAACCCACTCATGGGGGTGGATCCAGAAAATCACCTTCCATCATGGTCACAAATTCTAAGAGAATCCACCCACACTCATTCCCCTCCCTCAAAATATTCATCTTCTATTTTTATATTCACTTTTATATGAACCTATCGCTGTTATCATTTATAATGAACCGGCCTGAGATGAGCTGACACATCACCTAACTCAACCCAAAACTAGGCCCAAAGAGCGTTCTCAATACCCACAGACTATATAATTTTACCATGGAATCAATGAAGCACTTTTGGGAATGTTTTTCCCCTTAAATTAGAGTTAACACACAATATAACTTTTACTAAAAGTCTAGTATGGAAAAACTATACATTGGATTTCTTTGAAAAATAAACAAGCATAACCAAAAAAATAAAAAAAACCAAACCAGCCATTAACAAAATAATGATTTATCCCATTAGAATAAATATACAAAAAACTGAAATAAATATAAAATAATATACAATAGGTGGAAAAAAACAAAATAATTCAAAATGATAAATTATCCAATTCATCCCATCGAAAAATAAAAAACACATGAACCAACCCACATGAATACCTCCATGAAATCCATGACTACACTCTACATCCCAACTCAACCATAAGACCAAGAAAAATGATATTAAAATAAAAAATTAAGCATATAACCAATATAAGACATTAAAGTTGCATACACACATAGATCATTTATGTAGGGTATAAGAAAACAAGCCCGGTAACATCTCACCATAGAGTCTATGAAATTATTTTAATAAGGAAATTAATGTGTTATAAATTGAAATATAGTAGAATAGAGTTTTAAATTCCATTAATATTGAAGAAAAAAACCAAATTCTTTTAATAAAATGGTAGGATATGCTTTCCACTTTTATGAAACTATATGAAATATCTAATTCATTAATGAAACCACTTTTATATCTTTTGAATGTAAGGCCTTTGAAATGATGAAAACCAAATAAAATAAAAATTTTATCCTTTCAAAACCAATTATAGAAAACCATTTTCAAAAGTAAACATTTGTCTTTTCAATTTAAAACAACTTTTAGAATTTTACATTTAAAATGATTTTCAAATACAACCCACTATAAAGGATAAGAGAAAAATCGGAGAAGGAACCATATTAAAAACACAGCATAACCAAAATGAACCAATTAAATGGTGCCACAGTGAAAAATATTAGGTAGATACATAAAAGAGGGAAATACTCAACATATACCACCAATCAAGGATAATGTGTCTTGGGAAACTTCAATGTCTTTAAAGTGAGATTTTCATAAAGTAATTACAACAATATGGACCAATATTTACCTAATTTTGGGGATAATCATATCACAATACATCTCATTATCACACACTAGTCTAATAATAATGGTACCTCCCCTATTTTCTTGGCCTAAATTATAACTTGTGGGACGCAAGTAGTGTGTGAACATAATAGGGTAGAATTAATCAAGACCTACCACCTAAATACTCTAGTTTCCATGAAAAATCTAAAATGGAAGTGAGTAAATAATCCATATAAAATCAACATTAAATTCAAAAGTAATAAATATTCGTCACCTCTTTCACCATCACATAGAACGTCCCCATTACATATCATATAAGCATCATATCTCCAAGAAAAATACCTCAAGTCATAAATAATAAAAAATGGCATCAATGAGGGTCTCATAAGTAGAGGAGAAATTATTTTTAGAAATTTCCAAATGGTCCTTTTAAATTTTTCTATCTTAGAGATACAAGTTTATTTCCACGATTTTGAGATATAAACCTTTAAAACAACCTTTATAAATTAATAAAATCATGTATCATTCATATTCCAAAAATACATTTAATAACATATTTTTTGCCTTTTTATAAAATATGTGCCTAATATCTAAAATTTATATAAAAACATATAAATAATGCTTATATTAACTTTTAAAATTGTCTTATCACTTTTAAAAATCTAATTTCAAAGATACATTTGGAATTCATCAATTAACCCACTATAAAAATACATGATTTCATCCAAATATTTGGTATACCCTTCATAGACATTACATGTAGCCATAATTTCATAGAAAACATATTTAAAAAATTCAAGCACCTTATAAATTTTAAAATAAATGGATCATATAGAAATACCAACATAAAATGGATAGAACCAAGTTGAAATGTGTTTCTTTCCATGAAGAACACTCAAACATGAATGGTAAACCCCTTTATGGGTCTAAGACAATCAAAAGCCTATGTTAGAATAAACTTAAATACTTAAATACCTAGGAATAGAAAATTAGGCTTCTCAGGAGAAAGTTAAACCTTGGAGAAATTTAAGGATAGGATGAGGGAAGAAGATAAGGGAATAAAAGGGGGTAAATACCTGGAAAAATATTTAAAACTGAAGGAATGAAGTCAAAATCAAAGGATAAGAAAGGAGGATATCTCCTTAGGGATAAAAGGGGTTGACCTAATATGTGGGATAGAATGATAGGAAAATAAGAATATAAATAAAGAGGGTATAAGAGGTCTTTTACCTTTAAATTAAAACTAGGTAGCACACATGGTTTAGATGCATGGTTTGGTAAAATGGGCAATAACTGTGAAACACATACTATAAAAGACATAGCGCTCACATGGTTTAGACACATGGTATACCAAATTGTGTTGCAATAATGAAAATACCTTTATAACCATTGTATCACCCCACAAATAGTTTCCTCTTGGTATCTCATAACTATGAAAAAATTGTATGACATGCTGAAACTTTCCCAGTTTCAAATTAAAGGCCTAAAAACGTCTAAAAACATAATATAACCCAAAATAATAATAATTAATATAAAATGACTTAAAATTAACTTTGGGTTATTAAGTATACATCCCCCATTTTTTAAAATTTAAATTTAGTGGGTCATGCCTAGGTTCTACGTGTAGATATAGGTTGGACATGCTAGGACCGACCTAAATTAGACATAAAAGGAATTTAATGTTATGACATCACAATTCTAACTTGATTATATATCTTTCCTAATATATTACTAATTTTATGATATGATTGTGTATTGGTTTTGGGATACTATAGTCAGTTGTATTATTATTGTACTAAATTGGAAGAGATTCCCCTTTCTTGGTATGTCTTTTCAGGTGTTGGATGATATGTCCTGTAACTCTAACATTACTTATGGATTGAAATGATATTCCCACTTATGTTGATGAAACAAAAGTCATTGTATGACATGAACAATGTGATATTTTTATTTATGGTATGAGATTTATTTCCCATTTACAATATGGTGGTGTGGTTAGGGATGTTATTCCTATTATTTGATACACCTATGTCTTGGATAGAATTGTACATCTACCTTATGTTATGTTTTTTAGGGAATTTATTCCTATTGTGTGATGAGATCAAGGAAAAATATGTTATTCTCATTAAATTAGGATTTAATTCCATTAGTCCAGGGAACATGTTATCCATTTGGTATTAATGTTTATGGTGATGGAACACAATTCGAAGTTATCTATTATTTCCCTTGGAAAATGGATACATTGCCCATAATTTTATGATGTCAAGTAATAGGATGAGTTTCCCATATAAAAATGAAAATTGTGGGATGTAGTGAAAATCTATGTGATGTGTCCTAGGACTAGGGATGTTATAACATCTCCTGTGATTAGGCCCATAGAGAAGGATGTTATTTCCTCTCTTGATAATGTTGTTAAAATGTGATGATTATTTGTATATGTGGACTCAGGGACACTATGATCACCATTTGGACTGTGTTATCAAGATATAATACTCATTTATAGATGATTATGATATCATCATGATGTTATTACCAATGTAATGTCTATGTTTTTGGGATTAATTTCCCAATTAGTGGTTATTATACTACGATGGGACATTAATCCCATTGAATATGATTTGGGATGTGATACTCAATCAATGATTATTTTATATTTTCATAGATACCAAGGAATTGGTCAAAGAAGGTATAGTCACACCTATGTGGTTAGGATGTACCCATGGTTGTAGCATATTTATTATAACTAACTTTTACTACTTTTATATATGATAATATCACTCTATAAATACACTTTCTTAGAGTGGATATGTTTAGGGACACTAGTAGTGATGGACTAATGGGTTAAAATCACACCCTGATCAGATGATTTGTTACCCGATTAGTCTTTATAACATCACATATCATTAATGAAAAGATCCCTTCCTTGGATGGTTGATCAGGTAGAGTTTGAATGGAGTCATGAGATGGTAATATTCAGATCATTTGGACTTGGTTTTGTTGTATACTCCATTACTTTTTTATAAATTATTCGTGGTTGGACTATGGGTGAACCTTCTTGATGTATATCATGTGACATCACAATTACTCATTTTTTATATCATGACAGCTGTTATTTACTTATAATGTTGGTATGTAGTTGTGATGTTCACTTTTATTATACTCTTTATTGTAATGATTGTTGTTTATTATTGATTTTTCTATGATTAATGGTAATTTTTACCAAAAAGGAATATTTTATATATTTTGTACATTGAACCTCACCACTTATTGGAAGCCTATTGCATACCGAGAGGTGCGATTGAGGTATATGGCACATAGTTTGTTCATGGTGGTCGTGAACTGAATAGGGTACACTAAAAAGTGGTATCAGATCCTTTTTTTTTCTATTTGGTATATGGTATATGGATATAAAACTAGTTGGAAATTGTAATGGATTCTATGTGTGTGCCTGGAAAACACCTTCATGAACTGAAGTCCAAGTTTCAAGGGAACCTAAATTATTTTTCATGGTTTTTCTATTAAATTTTTATTATTTTACATAAATATTTTTCATTATAATATTGATTTATGGTATATTAGTTTTTACTCTTGGCATGGGGTGATAAGAGAGAATGTGTTCATTTATCATTATTGGAATCTATGTTTAATATAACATTCATATGCTTTCATATAGTTGATCTCCTTGATTATGGTATGGTTCTAAGTAAGTTAATGTGTCAATAATTTAGTTAATTATGATCCCTTAATATTTTCCACCCATGAAACCTATAAAAATTAACATTATCATAAAAAATGAATTATTTTAACCTTTGGTTAACTTTAGAACATCAAATAGCATCACCCTACTTCAATAATAATTTCTAGGATAAATTTATGGTCTATGGAAAATTAAAATACTATTTAGAATCTATAAATGGGAATTAATTAAGAATTGGGATTATATTTTAACCCTTAAATTATATCCTTGGTCTATTAGATTTGACAATTTAATTTTCACCCTCACAATTCATAAAAACTCAGTCACACGTGTTATATCTTAATCGATTGAGTTCCTTAATTTTTAATGAATTGATTAAATGATCATATTTTTATGATACCAATTATGGTCATTTATTAAAAAAATTTAATAAGGTGTAATTATACCAATTATAGATAAATTATTCATTGTGGGAGGATGGGTCATCAAAGATGCATTCTTCATAAGCATGGGATTAGATTGATAACAACCCATATCATCTCAACTCTTAGATTCTAACCCCAATAAGTGAAATAAAATAAAATGAGGTTTATATAATAACCACAAAATTATCTAAAATAAATAGATATCACACAAGTGTAAAAAAACAAAGGAATACAAAACAAGAAAGTGAAAACTTCTTGGAATACATCATCACACTCAAGTGTTCCCTATCTAAATTGGTTAGAAAAAGAGGAATAAAACCAATATATTTGTATAATTTCCCTCAAATACATGATCCAACCCCTACAAAGTTTAATATTACATATTTAAATAGTAGATTAGGGTAAAAGATTTATAAAAATATAAAATAAAAAATAATTCAACACGAATCCCAAATTTCATGTTGCCTCTTTGATATTCAAAACAGATAAATTAAATATAGATACAATTTATTTAAATCATATAAATATATCCCTATAATTTTTGTAAAAAGTTCAACCTAGACTAATCATGGATGAAAATTTCATGGGTTGAACATTTAAGTGATGTCTAGTCTATCAAATAAAATCCTACATTAACTACATGGCTTATTTTCTTCCTAAAAAAGTGAGATAATGCTCATGGATTTAAAATAAAGTGTACCAAAACGAATTTAATAATTAGAAAAATAAATTACACTTAAATTTTAAAAAATAAAATTTTAGAACCAAAATATAAAAGTTCATTTAAAACGGAAAAATTATAATTTCCATACAATTCCCAAATTCATGATCAAATTTCAAATTGTGATTAGATCATCAATCAAAACTCAATATTGGAGAAATAAATAAATTACTATCAATAAAATATTTAAAATAATCATGGTTTATCAAATTACACCTACATACCCCTTTTAAATCCATGGAAAAAATTATTTTATATCAATATAAAATTCACACAAAAGTCAATAGGGAGAAAACTTCGAATATATTTTAAAAATATAATTAATTATTTAAAACTTATGGAAACTATTTAATTTTATTTTTTTCTCACATTTATATTTTTTCAAACACAAAAATTTATCCATGACCCAATCACATCTTACCTCAAACAAAAATTCATGTTACTCTTCATTCAAGAGAAATATATTATAAACTTGTTCTCATGCCTCAAGTAAAATATACTGACCATAGGATTGAAATGAATCTAAAATATCTAACACGTAAAGAAAAGAATCAACATCAATTATGAGATATTCACAATAAGTCTTAAATGACTATGAGGATGAGGTCGGGTAGATAATTATATAAAACAGTGTAAATCTCAAAGGGGGTGGGGTTAACTCTTAAGCACATTTCATGATAATAAATAAATAAAAACCAAACAATATTCTATTATAAATATGAAATTTCCCACTTCCCCTACATCAAAAAAAATTATCAAAAAATATTTAAATAAGTATAATTAAAGATACATCCTATTTTTTATTTTCTCTATTTTTTCATATTTTTCATAATTTTCACTTTTAATAAATATAACACTCATCTCAAAACCCTTTTTTCATACCCTTGTAGAATTAATTGTAATATTTATAAAACTACCAATGGTTTAGGAAGAGTGTTTCTTGATATGGACAAGACATAGCCCATTTTTTCATTATTTTTCATTTTTCATTTATTTTTTTCTTTTTTATCTTTAATTGGGTCATATTGGAAAATAAAGGTAAATATATTTTGATCCTTTTCAAAATACGTAATAAAAACTCACCTTTACTTCTTTATCAAAGTAATTCACCCCCCTTAAACCATTTAAAAACTCTCCCCATACTTTTTACATTTAATATCATGAAAAACATTGTATGGTATGAAGGATAAAATAATATTGTAATGTGGCTTTCCCTATCAAGTGAATTCAAAGCTTCTGTGGGACTAGTGAAAGAAAAAAATTTAAAGGTGGATCTCAAGGATAATGTCTTTAGAACAAAAAATATATCTCAATAATATTAATGATACTTTGTCAATCATAGATTTAATAAGATACAATGCAAGTTATTGTAGGAAATCATGATCAAGTTTCTCTTAAGAAATAAGAATCCAAAAGAATAGTAATATTTTTTATTAGAATACCTCACATGATGGGAAAATAACTTGGGATAATATTTCATGGGCATCGAATTAAATTTTTTGTCATACTTATAAAAAATTAAAAATAAAATTGAATGAAAAATTTACATATCAACAATAATTGAAATGAACTTTTTTAAAAAAATAAACTTTCTACAAATAAAATCATGATTGAATATTTTTAACGAATATTAATTTAATATAAAAATACTAAAAATGAAAAAAATAAAAATTCACATAGTAAAAAAGAAAATAAAAAAAATAAACCTAAAATGTTATCCCCTCCCCCAAACATAAAATATTTCATTATTCATAATGTGACCCCATGAATTGATCTAAGTGTATAAAATAATAAATTAAAATTATGAAAAATTACAAAAAAAGTGATAGGATAAGTGATAACCTAAAGTTATCAACTGTTGATTGGCTCATGCATTATAATGATGCCAACTTCATGAGTAGGTAATCCCTTGAAGTCTTGCTTTAAATGCTGCCCATTGACTATAAAGCTTGTTCCTGTGGGATCTTGTGTGATCTCCACTACACAATAAAAAAATGAGATATAATATAAGGGATTAACCATTGATAATTAAATATATTAGTAATCTAATTTATTCATGGCCTATAAACAAGTTATTTTTCTCTAATATGAAACTATCTTTATGGGATCATCAGATCAGGGGTTGCTTTGGATATTTTTTTTATAAATCCTGGAGTTCTCATATATAAAAAATATTATCTCTTCAAATAATTTCATTTGAAGATTCTTTTGATCTCCAACATAAGATAAATTCATGTTCTATTTTTAAATACCTAATATGGTCAATTCTTGAATTCCATTGGAATGTGACATTCTTTCCCAAAAATGATATGGTAGCGGAATAGGCCCATCATAGTTTTGAATGTAATATAATATTTAAAATGTGAATTATCCCACACTTACTATAATTCTTTCTTTTTAGATATATAGTTTTCAAAAAAAATTACTTCAAATATAGATTTGAAAGTTCATACTACCCACATTTTTTAGGGTTTTAAGGTGTTATGTTTTCTATTTCACCCCATTTTTTAGAAGGAGGGAACAAAATTATGACTTAAAAAGAGTAACCCCTACTCACTAATGACCATTTTCTAGTATTTCAAGCCTATAAAAATATGAGACCTTAAATAATCAACTACAACATGAGATTCATCAGTTTTGGTGGAATTATCCTCCACCCATTTTCAAAAATAATGAACTGGAAGAATAATATAAAAGAATACAAAAGAATTAGGTAATGGTCCCTTGAGATAAATTCCACAAACCTCAAAAATCTCATAGAAAAATATGGGCTATTAAGGAATCTCATGTGTCATTGAAATATTTCCAATGTTTTGGAAATGTGAACATGACTTACAAAACATATGGGAATAAAGAAATAAACTAGGACAATATAATCCTGAGTCAAAGATATTCCTAGATATCTATTAGGGGCCAACATGTCCTCCAAAAGTAATTGTTTGAAATAAGTTTTGAGCAAATTCAAACTCAAGATTAGGAATGCATCTCCTAATGAATTAGTCACTTTAAATATGTCAATGATACGGGTCATCCCACACATAATACCCAGAATCACTTTTTAATTTTTCAACTTGGTGTTTCTTTAGGTTTTTAGGAATTTAAAATTAAATAATGTAATTAACTAAATAATTATACCTAGGGTGTGTACTTTAAAGGGAATATAGTTTATAATTAAAAAAAGGGTCTCAAATTGGTACCTAATTATTGGAATCATTCAATGGAATGTGATTGGTGTTGCTTGTGTGGTCAACCAACATGTTTTCTAACACTTTATTGTCTTTTTATCAATGAAAAAATCTCAAATTAGTAACATCCAATGAGTAAGTATTAGATTTCCATTTGTATTTTTATAAAGTTCTCTCAAATATTCATTGTAGAGAACCAACCAAATCTCTCATCCACTTAGCGCCTAACCCAACTCACCAAAAGTTTCAAATGGAATTAATAATCCCCACAGGCTGGAAACTAGTGTTTGGGAATCACAATAACCCCTTTGGGAATGATTTCACAGAAATTATATATGAAATATAGCATAAAATATATAGTGATTCTATCATGGACCATCATTATATAGGATGCCTATAAAATATCAAACATAGAGGAAACCAAAATATATTGAAAATCCCAATATGTCATAACCAATCACACTGATCAAACCCATATGAATTAGGATAAAACACCATCCATAAATAGAATAATACAAAATAGTATAATTAGATATAAAAAGAAGAAATGGGAGTAGATATAAGTATGGACATGAAGTATAATAAAACACTAACCAAAAATAAAACAACCTCAACAAACTTGATCGAAGACCAAAATCACCCCCATTAAACCTCTAGTTTCTCACCACCTCCCAACTCACCAAATGTTAGACTCAAATCAAAAAACCCAATCAACCTAAAAATCAAGAACCTGATATGTATATGTGTTAGCTAAACATACCATTATGTCACAGCCCAACCTTGATTTTCTTTTTATTTTATTAATATTTCAGTCTATGATCTTTTTCTTAGGTTTTTGGTGGTGTTTCATGTGAATTTTTGAGATTTCATGGTTTTTAGGAGGAAAATGTGGTGGCGCGCAGTTTGTGCATGGTTAGGGGAACCCATGTACCAGCCCTATAAAAACCATGTGGGATAAGGAATAATCCCCAAGGACTCACATGGCTCAGTGCATGGGTGTGAACCCCACTCTAGGAGGTCATGTAGCCATGGAAAAAAATACCAAGGTACCCCATGGTTATTCAAACATATTAAAAAATTGTGTGGATTAACTGTGTGTCCTCTTTCTAGGGGGATAAAAGTGCCTGCATAGTGGGTATATAGTCTATAAGATGGTGTGACCTTCCTAATTTCTAAGAAACTTAAATTAAATTAAATGAAAAAAATTAATATTAATGATAACTTCAAAACCCCAAAAGGGGTTACCCCCATGCATAATAATCTAACATGCCCAGGATAGGCTATACCTTTCACCTGTTGACTCCCCTCCACCGTCCATTTTTGGTTGATTTTCCTCCCAATTTCATGTGTGATCTCCCTTTGTAATATTCTCTTCTTCTCCTCCATATTATTTTTCTCCATTAATTTTGTCCTCTTATTCCCCCATTAAATGTGTGTTCCACGAAAAAAAAACCTAACCCAATTTGGGGATTTTTTGTTCGTTTTTTTATCTAAGGCTCGTGAGGTTGATGTAGGATATTTTCTATCCACAACCATTGAAATCAATGAATTCTCTATAGGTGTTGGGTAGGTTTTCTTCCTCTATTCAACGTTGGATTATTTCTAATTGGGATATTTTAATAATTAGATTCCTCATTATTTTATTGGGAATCTTTGACCTCCATGAGGTGGATTTGAGCCACCGTTATCTGAGGTGACTAGTCTCAAAGTTGGTTTCCCTATGCCAAAAATCTTGTTTTGTTTTCTTAAAAATCCACTAAGTGTTTTATAATCTTTTGATTCAGTTATGTGACTTATCCATATATACATATATATATACCCACTTTTTATATATTCACACACATTTATGGTAACATATATGTCATGTTAATGGGAATATATATATATATATATATATCACTGTGTATATGTGTTTATGGTTTGTAGTTTTTTTCTTCGGTTCTCTGAGATCCAGGCTTGAAGTTTCATCATGTTCACACCATTGAGGAAGGTGTTTCTATAAATTTCCTTTCCAAATCATACCATTAGATTCTTGAGTTTTTCTAAATAAATTATAAAACTTTTTTCAAGCTTTTTGTGTGTAGGTGTTATTTTTTATGGCTTCTCCCAATTGAATGTTTTATGAAAATGGATTTTTGTAAGGATTTCCATATTTATCATTTTAGGTATGAAATGTATATGTATGTTATGTTTTTGGTGAAATTGTATGTGGTTTGTGAAAATGTTTTTGTTTTTTTTGAAGTGATGTATATATTTTTCAAAAACATGAGGAAATCAGGTGACAAATAGAATTGTAAATGGGATGGGTTTTTGGCCTCCTAGCGGATGTGGTGCTTATGTGATACCCCTTGTGTGACATTGTGATACTCATTTTTGTTTCATAATGGAACCATTTACATTCATATGGATGTCAATATATATAGGTATATATGATATGTACATATCCATTTGTGAAAGAGGTGTCAAAAATAGATATTTTCATTAATATAGATGGTAGATTCCATATAATGTATGTTTTCTAAAACATCATTTTCCTAAAATGTTTTATAAATGATCTCTTCATTTTAAAAATGGTTTTCAAATTATTCAATTATTTTTTATTGGTTTTTTAGTTCCCAAATTACACTCAAAAAACAACTCAAATTTTTTCATCTAAATTTTTTCTAAAAGGCTCATTTGGTACCTTAGAAGTTGTGTTTGGATAGCTGCCTTGGTTTTGGAAATGTCTTGGAAAGAAAGGGGTTTTTCCGAAAAAATGGTTTTGAACTCTCATGATATGTTATCCCATTTGGAACTTCTGAAATGTTTCTATATGAATGAAACACCCATTGTTTTCTAATGGATAGGGAGGGTCTCTGCATAGTTGATGTTGGGGAATGGTAAAGGCATGCACATTATCATCGAAGGGTTATATAATATCCTAAGAGTGTGATGAAATCCTCTTTTATTTCACTATAATATTATCAAGGGATACTAGAAATCATCTAGAGGGTATAGGGATGGTTAGTATTTATTCCAAATGAAATGGACTGGATCCCCCATTAGAGGAAAATTTCCTTATAGGGTGTTCCAATAATAAGGAAAGTGTAGAGAATCTAGTTGGTTATATACTATACAACACAGCTAAATAACAGAAGATGGTTCTGAACCAAGTACGTCTAGGTTCACCTCTTAGATATTTAGGATATTCCCATTACTATGTACCTTGTACATTCCATTGTTTTCTTGTCGTGATAAATCTACATATTATGTGTTATTTGGGTTTCTTTATCACGTGTTTCTCCCTATGATTTTGGTATTTCCTACTGATATTCCCTACTACTGTGTTATTTTTTATTCCTTATGATCATACACATACATTTGTAGTGTTTTTTATAATTAGAAATCATTATTCAAAACTGATTTTGAAATGGAATTCTATTTTAATGAAAAATTTGTGCTTTATTTTTAAAATGGATTTATAGAATGTTGTTTTTGGTTGTTTAAAATATAAAATCCTATTTTCATCAAATATTTTCAAACTAGTGTTTGTAGACTATTTCATGAAAGTTAATGTATGGATTCCATGGTACTTACCTAGTGGTTTGTTTTATGTTCACACCCAACTTGTGACACTCTACATCATCAGACCAAAGATATTTTTTAGGTTCAGTTTATTTATAAAGTTTTCCCATGGAGAGGGTTTGTTTGGGATGGTGGTGACCAAAGGGTCACATAAAGGTACATAGAGTTTTATTTATTTTTCTTTCCAATTTTAATTTTTATTCTTTATGTTCTAATTTATTTGACTGTACTTTTTAGCCTAAATCATTCCCAATGATTTATCTATGATGCTCAAACTCTTTTCATCATCCCATGGGGATCAGATACACCATTCGATCCTTGTCACAGATCAGTTTGGGGGTCTGGTTTGGGGTTGACCCTGTATGGTTCATGAAAAAATGGTATCATAGAATCCAATTTTATTTGGGGTGTCATATAGAATATAGATAAGAATATTGGGACTCATTATGTAGGTTATGGATTGGTATTTGATCACCAATATTTGTGATGAGAGTTGAGTTACCAAGGGTAGTTGGGATTTGAGTCTTTAATTTGGATTTCTAGTTCACGTTGTTGGAGTTTGATTGGTTCAATGATATTTTGCATGTTTTGGGATAACAATGGAATTGATATGGTGTCACGTAGTGAGCTTACATAGCATAGAGAACCATGTGGAGCCTGTGTGTGTGGTTCAATATGCTTATAGTGATTATGGTATACATAGCACATGGTCTACAAAACCATATGTACATGTCATGCTTGACATATATTTCCCTTTTTGGGATATGTTTACTGTGATTGATACTATTGGTTTAATTTTGGTGGGAATTAGTGTATTTTTAAAAATAAATGCATTTTTTAAAATATTTTTTAGAGTGAAAAAAATGGTTTTGAACTGGAAATGATTTTGGGAAATGTTTTTTGTTTTAAAATAGATTTTTTTTATAATGGGGAATGAGTTTTAAAAGGAGAAGTCTAGGTGTGATTTGGTTTTAATGTGAATGAACCACAATGGATTTTCTCAAAAATAACATGGGATGGAAATTGGGTTTGGAAACAATTGTGGAATTTGAAAAGGGTTCATGATTGTGAAATGGATTTGAATTTTAAAGGGAAATGGTTACGTTTGAGAAGGTATTTTTTGATTTTTTTGGTGATTTTTTGTTTATGAGCTTGGTGTTAGGCTTGGTGGTGGTTTTTAAAATACTTTTTAGCTCGATGTTGACTCAGTTTTCATTTTCATGATATTTGAAGTTTTCATCCTAGAAAATCCCAAATAGTTTTCAAGGATATGGTTCCTTTATTTTCATTATAATTGATTTTAATTATTATTTTTAATGCCTCTATCTTTGTATGGGGTCTTCATCCAATGGTTAGGAATAAATATCTCTCATTTGGGAAATTTTTTTCAGGACCTTGGTGGATGAGATGTTTTTCTACTGAGCTAGTGAAGGGTGTGAATCCGAGGAACATACTCTTGAGGATAATTCCTTATCAGTTACTAATTCTAATTAAAAGGATTATTTTCTCTATTTATCCAAGTATATTCAGTTTGGGAATTCCAATATACATTTTCACAATTCCCCGAAGGCTTGTTTTCAGTGTTGTTGCTTAGGTCACCTAAAGAGAGTCTATAATTGACTCTATTGAAATGGGAAGTTTTAGTTGGGGAATTTCAAATCTTAAATGTGGGGTGGTAGATTATTCAATACATTATAGATTCATCCATAGGTCTTGTAGTGGATATTTTCACATAGTGTAGGAGCTTCCAGGTGTGGGTGATATAGGTACAACATTTGGTTTCCAACATCAGAATGGGAACTATTTAGTTTTTCCCTACTATGGTTTTCATTATTATGACCTTTTTATTTTTATAGTTTTGTATTTTTTATTATTTTGGGCATTCTGTTATTTTAGAATGATTTTTTATCTTTTTGAAATTTTTAAATTCTTGTTTCTTGTGGGAATTATGGATTTTGGGTTGGTTTGGTCTAGTGTTCCATTTGAGTTTCCTTATTTTAGTTCTTCTTGTGTAGAGGTCAGACTCATCTTAGATGGTTTACTAAAAGGTTTTTTGACCCATCCCTTGCCTCCATAGACCACTTTTATTCTCTCTCTTGATATGCTTGATTGTAAATTATGGATTTATGATATCACACTGGCATTCATGGTCTCGTTTGGATATGTTCGGTTTCAGGTTTTGGTTTTCTACCTCATTTCATTAGTGAAATTTTGTGGTTATAAAGTCTTTAATAGTGGGGATAAATTTTACACCCCAACCTTAGTTTTCTTTTTATTTTATTCATATTTTTCACCATGATATTATCATTGGGTTTCGGGTCGATTTCAGCATGAATTTTTGTGTTTTTTGAGGTTTTTGGGAGGCAAAAGGGGGTGGTGCACAAGTGTTTCATGGTTAGGGGAAACAATGCTCTAGCCATGTGAACACCATGTGGTTTGGGGAATAATATCTTAGTTGATCACATGGTTTCGTTTATGAGTGAGCACCCCTCTCCATGATTTCATGTGTCTATGGGTAGAAGCACCAGGGGACCACATGGTTAGGCACACAATTTTAGAATCCTTGTGATATAAACTGTGTGGCCTCTTCCAAGGGGTACAGAAGTGCCCACATGGTGGGTTCACAATTAGAGCATGGTCTACACCCTATTGGGCCTACCCAAGTTCTTCAAAAATTAAAACCCCAAAAGGGGGTATCCCCTTCTCCCCCTTACATTGTGCTCCACCACACCTGGGAGGGGATCTCCCTCACGCACCCCGAATCCTCTCCTCCTACCATTATTGGTCAATTCTACTACCTATTTTTTTATGATATCCTCTAGTTAGTTTCTCATATTCTCATCCATATTATTTTTATCCTTTTATTGTGTTTTATTCTTCCCCATTTTGGTGTGAACACCAAGTCCAAACCCAAACACGATTTAGCGATTCTTTTTATCATAAATTGATTCATAGGTATCATGAGGTTAATGTGGGATCCATTCTAGCCACAATCATTGAAGGAAAAAAATCAAATTGTTTTTTGTAGGGTTTCTTCAGCTCTTCAGTATTTACTGATTTGGAATAGGATTTTTTTAATATTTAGCTTCCTCGTAATTTTCTTAGGTATCTTGTACCTCCATGAAATGGATTTGATCCACCATTCTCTGAGGTGACTAGTCTAAAGGTAGGTTTCCTTATTCCCAAAAGAGTTTTTCCCTAAAAAATACTCTCTACATGTTTTTGAATCTTTTTATGCAATAAATAGGACTTATCAACATATAAATATATAGAAATATATATATATATATATCAACTTTGTACATATTTCCAAATTGTGATAGGAATATATATGTTGGATCCATGGTTATCTATATATGTGTGTGTGTGTGTGTCAATGTGTATATTGTTTTAGGGTGTGAAACTTGGTTCTTGGGTTCTCCTAGTTCTGTGCTAGGTGTTTCATCATTTTTGTGGCATTGAGGTAGGTGTTTCCTTCCAATTCCTCTCTGAAGAATACCATTATATGCCTCATGATTATTAAATAAATTTTAAATGTGTTCCTTGTGCTTATAGTGTGCTGGTGTCATTTTTTGTGGATTTTCCATGTTATTTGTTTTATGAAAGTGGGTTTTTATACGTATTTACATAATTATACCACAATGTATTAAATTTATATGTATTCTAGTGTTTTCTGAAATTCTAAGTGGTTTTCTAAAAGGGATTTTTATTTTATAGATGATGTTTATATTTTTAAAAATTGTGGTAAAATTCTGTGACAAATGGAATTGTGTATGGGATAGATTTTTGACCTCCTAGTGGATGTAGTGTTTATGTGGTACCCATTATGTGAAATTATGAAACTAATTTTTGTTTCTGGATTGAAAATTTTATATTCATTTAGATTTCCATATATATATTGTTCTGATATGTTTATATCCATTTTTTCATGATGTTTAAAAAAATATGTTTTCATGCATATAAATGGTAGATTGTATATGATGCCTATTTTTTAAAAACATATTTTCCGGAAATTTTCTATAAATGATCTCTTTGTTTTTCAAATAGTTTCAAAATTCGTAAATTTTTTGTAACTATTCTCTTGGATTCCAATTTAATCCCAAAAAATGATTCAAATGTTGCCTTATTAATTTTGTCTCAAAGGCCCATTAGGAACCTTGGAAGTTGGGTTTGGATAACAACCTTGGTTTTGGAAGTGGCTTTCAAAGAACGGTTTTTTCGTGGAAGATGGTTTTGGACTATCATGATATGTAGGACTGATTAGAACTTTTGAAATGTTTTCTATATGATGGGAACCTCTAGGTTGTCATCCAAATAGGGAGGTTCTCTACATGGCTGGTGTTGAGGAATGGGAAATTCATGCATATTGGCATCAGAGGGTTATGGGATATTCCAAGTGTATGATAACCTCCTTATTTATTTTCCTATACAATTGTCATGGTATCCTAGACATCATCTAGAGGATCGAGAGAGGGTTACTATTTGAACCCCATGTGATAGACTAGATCTCCCATGGTAAATAGGTTTCTACAGTGGGTGTTCCATCAGTGAAGCTAGTGTGGAATGGTCGGTTGGTTATGGACTATGGATTGCATTGATAGTCCAGAAGATGGCTCTAAACCAAGTACCTCTAGGGTCACCTCTAGGTATTCTTAGGATAATCCCATGACTATGCACATTATCAATTTCATTATTATCTTATGGTGCTAATTATCTTTGATGTTTATGCATTTGATTGATTAGGAATATGTTTTTCTATATGCTTGTGATACTGCCTACTGGAATACCCTACTACTATGTTAGTTTTTATTCTTTATATTCATGTTCACACCTAAGTTTTGGTTTGGTTTTCAGAACTTGGTTTTGGAATGGAAATATATTTTAAAGTATAAGTTACACTCTATTTTGAAAGAACATTTCTAGAACATTTTGTATCTTTTTTTAAAATATAAATACCTATTTTCTAAATGTATTTTAAACTATTTTTTATAGAATGTTTAAAAAACAGTCAAGTATGAATTTTTTAGTACTTACCTACTGAGTTTTATTTTTTCTCACACCCTGCTCATGCCACTTGGTGTTAGTAGACCTGAGCTATTTTAAAGGTTTAGGTTCTCATTCTAGTTTTCCCATGGAGCAGGCTGATTCTGGATGGTGGTGAAAAAACATCCAGATGGAGGTACATCTAGTTTTATTTCATTCTTCTACGTGTTTCTATTTTTATTCTAGATCTTCATTTCTGGGTTGAATCATCCCTAATTATTTATCAGTGATGGGCAGACACGTTTCCTTGGATCCTAGAGATTGGGGACTCCCTTCACACATTTTCATAGACTGGTTCAAGGTTCCAGTTCTGTAGAAACACTTTTTCTTGTAATACATTGGAATATATATAGAAAAGTTTTTGGATCTGGATGCTAAGATGACACGTGATTCCATGGACCGATGTGCTAGAAATTAATTTTATAAAAATATTAAATATATTTTATATCGCATGCACACAGATTATTAATGAAAATATGTTAACTCTTAAACATATTCCTAGATCAAAAATATAAGCCCACATTTGAATCTATAATGCGATATTTACCCTATTAACAAACTATAATTAATCATCATGGGATGTTTGGATAATGAGACTATTGGCAGTACATTCAGTGAATTAATTAATTGATTAATTTAATATATTTATTAAATGAAATAAAATAGAAATCCTATATAAATTCACTATTATATCGGATCTCCATGGTTAGCCACATATACTTGGGATCATTGAGAGTAATTACTTACACATTACCTTGGAAAATAAAAATCAGGCGATGACGATCTTCCAGATCCAAGAGAATCGAGGCTTAGTTAATGCAACGACTTCTCTCCTTCATTGGTGATTGTGTAATTCATCGAAGGATGATCTGATTTGAAGAAGGACTCATCAATTTTAATATTATGCCTCAATTTGTTAAATTATTGAGCATGATTGTTTTGATAGAATCAATAAGGTGATGTGGGAACCCTGTTTGAGGCGATTTGGTAGGTCTTAATGGTTGATTGTGGGGTATTTGATTCTTTGAGAAATCATTAGCATTGGGTCATTGTTGTTCTTAATGGAAAATCCCAATGGTTACCTCATCCATAACTACGTATTGAACTAATATCCAAAGGTAGGTGGTCAACTAGGGTTTCAGACCCAATGAAAATTAGGGACTCGCCTTGGTTGATAGGATGGAAAGTTGGGTTGATCGCACCCTTATTGGGGGATTGTTGCCTACTCCATGAATCTCTTATAAATTTAAGACATGTTCTCAAATATCTTCCTAATCGCGATACGAGAACATTTTCCCCAACAAAATGATTATAGGTTAATTCTTCTTTTACACAAAATAAAGGGAATCTAATTGATGAAAAAAGGAAAGGGAGACTCATTAGTGAGTCAATATGTATGTATTTGAGGTTATTTATTCATTTTTGAGTAATAGGTATCTAATTTATATGATTGAGCTATATAAACAGATGTTTCAAAAGACGTTTTAATAATATTAGGAGTTTATTGATCTAATATGATGCATCCTACATATCCTAGTGGTTTCAAGAATCAAAACCCACAGGGTTTGTTAATCCTGTGAAGTTTAATATCATGAAAAGAGGAAATATGTTTGTGTATAGACACAAAAAAATATTTAAGCTTGAGTATGTGAGATATGTGTTACGTTCCCTACTTATGGAGGGAATCAGAGTTATCATCGTTCAATCATTCCCTTGTAACTATACCCAATTTATATGTCTTTTTAATAGGGATCCTAAAATCATTCCACTGATCGGGGATTATATACTGGGATTTCCCTAGCTGGTGCGTGTACATGGTGCTAGTGAGGTGTTTATTGCAGTTCTCTAAGGCCATGTGAGCCATGATTGGTGTGAGTAACAAGGGGTAGAAGGTGATCATCATCACGACATATATATGTGGGACTTGTGTACTGGGACAATCCTTGGGATATTTGATATGGAGCAAGGGCCTTAATGTGGCGTCTTATGTATCCTAATTATGGAAGGAATCAGATTTCTTATTTTTAACTTGAGTTAGGCTTACACTCTGAGGTATCCTTTATATTCTGGATATATCGTATTATGCCATTGGTTGGGGATTACACACTGGTGTTTCCCTTGGCTTTTTAGAGGCTTATAATGAAAATGGTATGATTATTGAAACTCCTTAAGCCCACTTGAGATATATTCGGTGTGAGAAACAAATGACAGAAGATGATCAATGTCATTTATTATTAGTGTGTAACATACATATTATGATGGCCCTATAGAGATGTTATATGTAGTTTAGGCCTCAAGGATGTTTTATACATATCCTAGTCATTACAGGAATCAAATTCATCTTAGTTACCTTGATTAGGACATACACACCAAGGATAGACAACATCATGTCCTAGGATTCCCTTATGACTCGGCCTGCTTACCTTCTCGTCAAGCGTTGATTGTCCACTTGACATGCACTGACTACCTACTTGGAATATTGGATAGTGTCTTCTTGACATGTCTAAATACAGTTTTATGATTTAGTTTTCTTGTTTTGAGGACTTTCCGTATCCTATATATATTGTTTAAGGTTTGTCAAATTATTAAGGATGAATTTTCTAGAGTACATTGTAAGTCCCAAAATTTATTTCTTGGAAGCCATCACATAACCAGGATGGCTTTTCTATAGGGTGTTGCCAAACCCAACTGACCTACCCTAGGTGGCATCATAAGATATGGCTGACACATATGGAGGGTGTCCCAAGATTTGGTGATACATATCTTAGAGGGAGTTGAATGCCTTGGATGATATGTCTGGATGATTTTTTGAGCCTTGGATGACATGCTCAGATGCAGTTATATGATTCAGGATATATTTTTGAAGGAAATCACATGTTTTGGGAGATAATCTTAGAGGGCTCCATGAGACTAAAGAAGAATGCCAAGTAGGACTATATGATCTATCCTAACATGTCTGAAAAACATTTCATAAACCAAATGTCATGAGGAAGGAGTGTTGTGGGATCTGGACAACATGTCCTAATGTTTTCATGTGTCTTGAATTGTTCATGCAAAGTGCATGAGGGTCGGAAAGCATATTTTGGTTTAAGTCTTCCACCTTTGGTCTTTCTTCCAGCTATTTTATTGTGAATTCATTATATTTATTCAATGATAGTTTATTTTATGTCTCATGTGATCTAGAATACATGTGGAATGTTCTTCACATACCATGCCATAGGTCATTTTCCTTATCTATGAATAATCATGAGAAGTTCTTTTATGAATGGTGCATGATTATTCCAACTATTTTCCGATACACTACCTGATGAAAGACTTGTTGGTCATGATATCATCTACTCTAATAAATATTCTCTATCTCTGGTAAGAAATTCCATGATATGGTATTATCGATCATGATAGGTATTTGTAAATTTTTCATGATGGGGTGGGGGATTTATAGGCCTAGAAACCTATATTGTTCACTGTTTTGTGTGGCATATCTGGCATTAATCCATTCTAGAGTTTGAGAAGGGCTCTAGGACCATGCATCTTCATGAGTCTCTTTTGTGGATCACTACTTAGGGAATTACATTGTTTTTAGCAACTGTGAGTCCCTCCCATCAATGATTTATTTATTGGATAATTTCTAATTAATGGGGACTTTGATGACTCATGAGGGCATGCCAAAGGACTTCCATTATGTAATATTTAAATGTCCAAGGGCCTTCACGAGATTAGAGAGCCTATTGAAAGGAATTCATGAGATGCTCAATGACTTTCCTAGAACATTTCATGAGGCAATGATGGCTTGTTTGGGGGTCTCTGTGAGATTAGTTTGGATTGTTTAGGAGTCTCTTGGGACAGCACAATATACTTCATTATCACATCACATGAGTTTTACGACTGCAAGTGCTTCCGCCTCCTACCTATTTAATTTAATTTTATTATTTTAAAAAGGATGATATTTATTCTATATTTCATGACTAATATGAATCACAATTACTCTATTTTATGGTGATGTGTTACATGACCAAAATGGTCCCAGGATAAGAACATGTATTTCATAAACAAACCCATCTATTTTTCCTTAGAGACATAAAAGCAAGACCACATGGTTGTCTAAACATACCTGAGGATTTTAATGTGAAGAGGCTGACAAGCCAAGGGACTTTTGATATATGAGGTGCGAAAGTCTCTAGGGACTCTTGGTGTCTTGAATATTTATAGCGGTGTGTCACATGACATTCAGTAACCATAAGAGGCACTACCTCCTCCCCTTTATTTCCTTTTTTTATTCCACAAGGGCACAAGAATCTTGTGAATTTGTTCAGATATTTTCTAGAATAATTATAAATTCCATCAGTGATTCATTTCATGATACTTATTAACACTATGGGCCTCCACTTTTGTACATTCTCCTCTTATTTTCAAATAATTTTAGATTGTTTTTAAAGAACTCACTGATGATGATTCGTGTGGCTTGGGGGATCTTATCTGGCCGCCACTGCGTGATAACTAGTTGTTCGAAGTTCCTTCGAAAGAGAAGTAGGGATTATCGAATATGGTTCCAAAAGAACTGGTGCATGCTATGTGTTGTGCATGGATTATTCATGTGACCTTATAATGGTCACACGATTTTGATTCCCTTAAAGGCTCATGAGATCTATAGGTCTCATCCACCTTCTTCTTCCTTTGATTTTTCATGGAAAATAATACCCATATTCTAAAATTTATTATTTTTTGAATTTTTTATATGTTAATTTAGAAACAAATTCCCCCATCAAGAGATATATCTACAAGGACAAGGGCTCGGTTCTAAAGAAAGTAAATTCCTACCTGCATCATTAGGGTTGTCGTGGATTTGTTTCTTGGGTGATGTTTGGTCTACTAGGCGACACATGTTATTCCATGAAATTCACTATATATATGAATTTTAGGTCCATTAATTTCACCAAAAAACCCTTATTTAGAGCTCTATTTATTTTACCAAATATGATATCCTTAGTGAACATAGATTTATTTTTCTATGTCTATATAGCAGGCCCTACAATATATTACAAACTTAATTACTAATGTAATTTAGTTCAAGGTCTTTTATCTTGGACCTGATATTGCTTTAGTTTAGGTTATTTTAACTTAGACCTAACATTTATTTAGGTTAGTTTATTTTAGCTCAGACCTCATATTTCTTTAGTTTAGGGCCTCTTAGATCAGACTTGATATCACTTTATTTTAGGGTCTTTTATCTTGGACCTGATATCATTTTAATATAAGGTATTTTTTTCTCAAAAATAATATTGATTTAGTTTAGGGTATTTTAGCTTAAAACTAAGATCAATGATCATGGGATATGGTGAATACATTCCAGGAATAAACCAAAACACACTCGGGTTTTGGTTGCTGCAGTGGTGTTGTTGGGTGCTCCCAAGGATCAGAAATCCTTTTTTGCAGAGTGATGTTTTTGGTTGATGTCCATATATCACTACTGGAAAATGGGTTTATACCCACGGTTTTGAAAAAACCCATCGGTATAGGTATAGTGTCTGAACCTATACCCAGGGTTTTGGAAAACCATGGGTATAGTCCCTCTATACCCACGGTTGTGCCAAAACCGTGGGAATAGTTTTATTTTCAGACCTATACCCACTGTTTTGGAGAAAACCGTGGGTATAGGGTACTTTATGAAGACCTATACCGACAGTTCATCAAAACCGTGGGTATTGGGATTTTTTAAGACCTATACTCACGGTTCTGAAGAACCGTTGGTATAGATTTCCCGCGTTATGGCGAGGGAAAAAATTTGGCGGGAAACAGAAAAAATTTGGTGGGAAGACATTTATTCACATTTTAGATTAATATATTTAAATAAATATAAATATATAATTCCAAAAATTTTGTATCTTGGTTGGTAAGCCCTTCTCGACGGTTGTTGTAGGTAGCGTGTTTGATTCTCATTGCTAACATTTTTTTGAAACTCAAATCAAATTAATATATATACGTATTTTAATGTCAATAAAAAAATAAAATTATTAGCCCGGTTGGTCGCTTGGTGAAGCGCGGCATTGAAGTAAGTTGTCAACCGCGAGTTCGATTCCTGCTTCCTTCAAAATTTTCTAAAACACTGTTTATTTTAAAATTTGAAACGCGATGTATATTAATATATATACATAGATATATTATATATAACAAATAAAACGGACATCTCGGTTGGTTACCTAGTGAGGTGTGTCTTGGAGGCGCACCGTGAGTAGCAGGATCAATTCTCCCCAGTGTCGGTTTTTTAAAATTTCAATACCTCTTGGTTTGAAAACCATGGGGTCTGTTGTATGCCACACTAAAATAGCTATGGGGCACACTTTGACTCCCCTATACCCATGGTTCTCCAAAACTGTGGGTATAGGTTGGGACCCCTATACCGACGTCGTTCCAGCCCACAGTTTCCAAAACCATGGGAATATCCTATACCCACGGTTTTGGGGGCTATACCCACAGTTTTGAACCATGGGTATATGTCGTTTTTTCAGTAGTGTATCGATATGAAAGATCCATGGGCATGTATGCATAGTCAAGAAAAGGGTACTTGAAAATGGGTATCTTTTATAGGTGATATGAAATATTTATGGAGGTAATATCGGTCATAGGGTGAAATAATGGAGATGTTGGGTCTACTTGGATAGTTGGAATATGGGTTATGTAAATCATAACTCAAATGTTTGAGTCTATGAATATGAAATGGGTAATACATGATGGGTATATACCATGATATTCTAAGAATCTAGGTTCCTCTATTGTGTTGTAAGGGATCATAAGGATTGAATCTCTTTTCTGGAAATGAGGATATGCCATTACTTGGTTGGTAAAGGCCCTTATACGTTAGTAGCATAACAAAAAAATGATGATCTCCACTCATCTTTGATGGAAATGAAATATTTTTTATGTCTTAAACATATGCATGAAGAGGATGGGTATGGTAAAAAGGGTTCTAGAACCCTATGGTAGTTTAAATCTGGATTATTAAGCTCAAGCCCTATGCCTTGTGGTTTCTAATCATGAGGTATGGCCCACCAAAGGCTAGGGAATGAAGTTTCACTGTATATTCATGAGAAAGGATATGAAACAGGGTGATGTAACATTTTTTATACAGAATCCACTTGGAAAGTATGTTTCATGGATTTTGATTCACAACTGAAAGTGATCGAGTTAGGATAATGATATGAAAGAGTCATACTGGGAACGGTTCAGATCACATAGGTGTGTTTAGTAGCGGCATTAGGGATCCTGAGGATTGGAAGGAACTTTTTCAGAGTGATGCATTTGGTTGATAGCCAAATGTTCATATGTAGGAGAAATGGTCATGTATACATAGTCAATCAAATGTTCCTTGAAGTCGGGTATCCTTTACAAGGTCAATGAAAGGTTATGGTGATCTGAGTCACCCCAAATCATGTAGTTTGATTTGTAGAAAGTGTTAGATCCAATAAGGATTTGAGTAACCTAATAGTTTTTCCACTACCTAGAAAACATATTCTCATGGTGAGGAGATATAAAAAATCATTACTCTAACTTTTTCTTGATAAATGCTTCTAGAAAGCATTTCTTGGATTTTACTAGGGTTACTGTGTAGACCCTATTAGCTTTATGTATTATTTATTTGGGGCCCAATATTTTTTTTAAACTATAATGGTGAAGGATTTAGTGAGAAAACAACTGAATTTTTATCACACGACCCTTTTTAGGTTCACAACTTGACAAGTATTATGTCTCTTTCTCTAGCAGCTCATGGGATTGTTATTTGGACCATTATAGGCTAGATTTTTAAATTGTGGGACTTTGACCAAATTGTGGTCAGTTTATAGTCATGGGTCACATGGACCTAGTATAGGGGATGATATATAAGAGCCTAATTAGGATACCTCGGGTCAGGAGTACCCCATTATCCCTCCAAGAAGAAGATTGACATATTGTAAATCCTGGATTGTGGTTCTCAGGTCATGATGATGATATGGGATTTCATACTAGGAAAGGTTCAGATTACACAAGGGTTTTGAGTTTTGTTGTAGTGGTGTGAGGTCTCAAAATGATTGTAATGTCCTTTTTGTAGAGTGACTAATTTGGTTGATGTCCATAGGGGCATATGAAATAACAATGGGAATGTATACAAAGTCAAAAAAAGGCCTTTGAAGTTGGATATCCTTACCAGGGGACATGGGAGGTTATGGTAACCTGAGGTGATCAAGGCATGGAGTATGATTTATGTATTCAAGTGATTTAAAATATGATGGATGTACCACGTATCCTGGTTCACCGAGGTATGGTTTTTGTGGTCCTTTGATAAGGAATGAAATATGGGTGGTGGTCTGTATTGTTAATTGTCATGTAGTGGGAAAAAATTTACTTCCATTCAGTTCAATGACATGTTTTAAGGATGTCTTATGTGAATTTTACTATCATGCAATAAGGAAGTTTATTTTTCAGTTTAACATCATGTGGTATAGACGTGTTCCATGCTGTTTAACATCATGCGGTAAGGATGTGTTCCATTAAATTTGTTTTCATAGAGTAAGGACATCTATCTTGAATTTTAATGTCATACAGTAAGTATGTTTTAAATGTAGTTTAACATCATATTTTAAGGGGATTTTCTATTCAATTTAACATCATACAGAAAGGACATTTTCTATGTATTTTAATTTCAAGTTGTAAAGATATATGAACCAATGTGAAAAGGGTGAATTGTGGTTGTACCCAAGGATGAAAATATGGGTGTCACTACATATCCTATATTAATTGGAATGAATCCATAAGTATTTCTTGAAATACCATGTATTATATCATCATGTTGGGAGGATAATGATGAATCTATGTGAAAGCATGGAAATATTACAATCGTGCCCAGGGGTAAAAATATAGGTTTTACTATGTATCTCATGAGGATGAAAATCAATCCACAGATAGTTCTGAATGGGAAATTCTCCACAGGTCTGACCCATACGTATAGGTGGGCATTATTTTTATCAACTTTTTTAGTTGGGTCTAGGATTGGAGATCTATACGTCACTATGTATCTTAAGATGACAGGAATCAAGACACTTGTAGTTCTAGAGGAATCATATAGTTTAACATCTTGTGGTAAGGATGAAAATAGACCGACTTGAAAGAGTGGTGGTGTTGTGGCTGGGGCCAAGGGTAGAAGTCTAGGAATCACTATGTATCTCATGAGGGAAAGAATCAATACACACATAGTTTCGAAAGAGCCATGCAGTTTAATGTCATGTGATAAGGACGTGGGATCTCTGATTTGAATAGGGATACAATGGATATAAATGTGGTAGAAGACCAACACCAACTGCAGTGGTCCTCTCAAGTGAGGCCCATAGGAGTGTGTAGTTTTATGTCATGTAAGGGAAGTCTACTGTGTTGTTTAACATTGGGCAAAAAAGACTCATGGTATTTCTTTTAAGGTCTTTCATTCAGGATAAAGTTAAGCCTATCAAGAGTGATTATGCCCAATGTGTATGAGGAATCCCTGACTGATACTCCTAATCCCACATGAACCATGATCGGTGTGAGAAACATGTAATCAGAAGGGGTTACTCTTACTATATAGAGACACTTAAGAGCAGAACAAGGAAATTTTGAATCATGTGGTGGTTTGACCAAGATATAGGATCTATTAATCCCTACATATCTCATTGTAATGGAGAATCAATCTTTACGTAGTTCCAGAAATCCCACACAGTTTAACGTCATAAGGAAATGACTTATTTAGAAAATTTTAATGTCATACGGTAAGAACATGGGTGAATTGGCATGAAAGAGGGGGATGTTACGGTTCTATGCAGTTTTACATTGTGACGTAAGGATAAGGGTCACCTGACATGAAAGTTCATTTCAGTTAGGTAGAAAAATAAATGTTTGGGATTCACTACATATCCAGTGATAGAGGGAATCAAGAAAGACATATTTCTTGAGGAATCATCTAATTTAATGTCATATGGTGATGGAATATATTGTGCATTTTAACATAATGTGGTAAGGATGAGTTTCTATATTTTAACAAAATTTATCCATGATGAATGGTGGGACCTAAATTAATGTGGATGCCCTTGTGCTAACATATATGAAAAGTATTTTATGAGGAACCTCACATTGGTGGGTGGTGTGACATGCTCCTCACACTTTGTAAATAATGATTAGTTCCCATTATGATATAACTTATGTATGATGTAAGGTCACTCCCATTTGGGTTCTAACTTCAAGGGATTATTTCTTAGTATCATTGGGGTTTTGAGTACCAACACCAGTTCCCCTTGGAGAAACAAACAGAGGATAACCTTTTTATTGATGGCATGTGCAATCTAATTTGGGTGTACCATAAGGTTTTGATGTGTTTGAAACATGTTCTCATCGAGCCTCCCCAATTCATCTAGCTAATTTTGTGATTTCTCATAATATGAGAGCTATACATAGAAAGCTATTCAGAGTGGGGAAATTTGGACTTCTATGGGTAACACTAACTCAATCCCACACACTAGTGAGTATGGATTTTATTGTATATTAGTACGCATAGTGTTATAGTAGTCCCATAGATCATATAGGAGTTTATCTGGACAAGAATTCTTAACCTTTTTCACAAACTTTTGGAGTATCTTCTATAAATTCTTATTGAAGGCCTCCATCTTTCTATTTATACTACATGATTATGAGATGAATGATTGGACTTGATGTTTCACTCCTTGTAGAGTCTCTTCAAATCTGTAGAATAGATGTTGGTGTCATTGACCATCAATATTATGTGAGGGAACCCAAACCTGGTAATGATATGGGACTTTACAATGTTGATGATATTATTTGTTCTAACTTCCTTGAGGGGTATTACCTCAACCCATTTAGAAAATAAGTCAGTGTTAGTAAGTATGTACTTGAACATCCTAGTTAGGGATGGGGGATATGGCCCCATGATATTCATTCCCCAGATGAAAAAATACATAGACTATTTAGCTTTATGTAGCAATTTTGGAGTTTATGGATGAAATTTTTATGGACTTAGAATGCATGGAATTTCTTGGTGAATTCCATGTAGTCATGTATCATGGATTCCCCATAATATCCCAACCTTTGGATTTTATGGGAGATCATGGTCCCATATTGATGGGTATCATAATAACCTTCATGGAATTCTTCCATGACGGTGGAAATCTATCCTTTTACAATGAATCTGTAGAGGATCCAATCAAATCCACACTTATAGAGGTATTTCTTATCATTTGGTCTATCTTATAGGTAAAAGTTCACTACACAATGCTGAATCTACTCCCTTCCAACTCTATGTGTTGGGAGAGACCCACTTTGATGATAGCTGATTATGGCCTCCATCCATCCAGAGGAGGAAATTGGTTCATCTTGCTCTCAGGAACTGTTTACCTGATTGATTTCTCCCATATCATATATGACTATTGTGATACCATTATTCGATGTCTGATATGGAAGATTACTTCTTCATGATCAGGGTTGAATAGGATGATGGATACATTGGTCAATGCATCGGTGTAAGAATTCTATGATTATGGAACATAAATCACCATGGGGTCAAAAGGGAACTCTACCATTAGTCCCCTAACATATCCAGTTGGAGGGGATAGTTCTTCCTTTTTATGGAATATTCACCATTGATTTTTATTATCACTAACATTGATTTCCCTTTGATGTTTAGGTAGTCTATTTTCAGCTATAGGGATAATTCCTTGCCAGCAATGAGTATTTGGTACTCTACCTTGTTATTTGTGAAACCTTTTATTAGTGAGAAAGAATAGGGAAAAATGGCTTTTTCATGAGAAACAAAAACAACCCCTAAGACAACTTGATTGAGTTTCATGTTTCCTAACCTTATGTCGATGGGACTCTGGGAGGTGCCATAAAAATACATCTCCCATGTTCGAAGAGTGTCATGGGCATAGAATTCCTCCTCATATAGAAGCTATGTTTCCATCAGTGTATTTTTTAAGGTAGGATGTGCTACATGGAAATCATCCAGGACTTTCCCTTTAAAATACTTTTTTGATACAAACTGATTGTTGTATTGCTGAAGAATGGCCACCCATCGGACCAAGAACCCAGACTACATAGGGTGGCCAAGTATGTACTTGAACAGATTGATAAGAGAGACTATGTGGACTTCATGGTTCTATAATTAATTCCTCAACATTTTCACTTTTAAAATGAGTACAATGAAGTTCTTATCAACATCATAGTATCTATCCTCAATACCTAGAATTGTCTAGTTGAGTTAATAGAGACTATTTTCACTTTCCACGTCATTTTCCTATGTAAGGAGGGTTCCTAGTGAGAGTTCCTTGGTGTCCACGTATAATAAGATTGGCCTCCCTTACACTAAAGACATAGGAATCAGTGGGGGTAACAGATACCACTTGATAATTTCAAAGGATTCATAGAAATCATTGTCCCATTGATAGTTGATTCTCTTATTCATTATCCTGGTGAAGGGTAGAGCTTTGCCGAGTAGGTGGGAAATGAATTGCTGAATGTAGGTGAGGTTTCTTAGGAGCCCTATCAATTATTTGAGATTATTTACAGTGACATTACTAAGATTGCCTAAGACTTCTCTAGTTCTGCCTCTAAGTCACAGTGGAATACCAAAAATCTAAGGAACTTCCCTGATGTTACCCCAAAATCATATTTCAGTGGATTCATCTTTAGACTATATTTTTGAATCTTGTTGAATATTTTCTAGAGATCCATGAAGTGATCACATCTCTTTCTAGATTTAAAAACCAGTTCATATACGTAACATCCACCTTTATTTCACAAGAATGGCTTAAATATATGATGCATGGTTCGTTGATATGCAGTTCCAGCACTTTTTAAGCCCAAAGGAATGACCTAACAGAAAAATATACCTTGAAATGTTCTGAAGGTAGTGGTTTCTTCATATTTGAGGGACATCTTGATCTAATTGTACCTCGAGTACCCTTCCAGGATGAAAATTACATAGAATCCATCAGTTGCATTGATCAAGAGTTTTATGATCATAAATCAAAAATTATTCATTAGAAAATGCTGATTAAGGTATCTATAATTGATGCAACCCCGAATCATCCCATTCTTTTTCTTGACGGGGATGATGTTGGAAAGCCATCTTGGATATTTCACATCTTGTAAAAATTTGTATTTTATAAAATTTTCAACTTTCTCCTCTTAGTTTGTGGACTTAGAGGGGTAAATTCTCATGGATGTATGCTACAAGACTCATGCTCATTGGGTAGCCTGTAATGGTGAGAAGCGACATCTAGATCTAGCCCAGTAATTTTTGTGTAGTTCTAAGAAAACACATATTGATACTGCTTTAGAAATATGATGTAAATATTTTTCTCTTCAAGGGACAAGGAATCACTAATTAGAGTAGGTTGTGAATCTTTAGATATTTCTATATTTATTATCCCATGTTCATCGATGGTGGTGGAGACACCTTCCTCAAATATTGGAGGGTTGTTCTTAAGGTCATCCTCATATTCTTTTATCTTTGAGTATGTGAAGACTGTTTCAGATGAAGATAGAAATTTTTCGGCTTTTCTTTCACTATCAGGTCAATAGAGGCCATGAGAAAAGACATTATTATTCCATGTTTCCTAATTTTTTAAAGAGATATGTCAAAGGTAATCTTCTTTTATGCTGTCTATAGAGACATAGGAATCTTGGACCACTGGGATCAAGTATATCACCTCAACTAGATTTATGGGGAGCAAATAGTCACTGTTGAGCACACTAAATGGATTCACATGGGTATTCCTCAAGACTTTGGGAGATGCAACATGTATATCATTTTCCACCATTAGTTTCTTTCCTTCCTTCTTGTAGAAAGATGCTTTAGCATATGTGGATCTGTATGTTTCGAAGGGGGCATTATCACTATATAATATGAAGACCTTTCAATTGATGGGGTAATTAAAATGCTAATGGAATTTTGATGGTAACTCCAAGTGGCTATGGATCCATGGCCTTCCAAACAGGACATTGAATGTGGTGTCTTATTAGATAACCATTAACAAAGTTTCTTATATAAGATCCTCAAATTGAGATTTGAGGTTGATCTTCCCAAGAGGTATTTTCTTGCACTTATCATACCCTTAAATGGTCATCCTTATGGAATTCAAATACCCTTCTCCATATCCCAAATGTCATAGGGTTCGAATTGGGATGATATTGATCAAAGAACTATTATCAATTAGAACCCTTTAGAAATTGACATTTTTTAGTCTGGTCAAGATATATTGTGTATAATTATCCCTTGGATGGCCTCTTCCTGATCTTGATTCAGGAATGAGATAAATATATGAGATTTTGAATACATGGCATCCACTTGATAGACCTCGGAAGTAGATATTTATATCTATAACTATTGTGGGATTCAAAGGTCTTCAACAAGTTCTTCCCTAAGTTCTTTTGAAATTTAGATCACATCAAGGATTGAGAGCTTGGCTAGGAGTTCCACCATCTATTTCACTATGTAATACTTTTGTGCAATAGGTAGGTGCTTCCTGGTATGGGAATACTTTTGGGAATGTAGTTCAAGAGTTGTGGAATCTGATGTAGATGGGCCTGGAGGTTATTAAGAATTCAAGGAAATATCTATTGCCATTGGTGCAGGTCATGCGGACCATCCCCATTTCCTAGGTTGATCAGATGATTGAACCCTCACTAGGCTGTCATGTAAGATACTTGTGATTGAGTGTCTGCAGGAGGGTTCTGAGACACCTCCTTGTCTCATTTGGGCCTTCTAGAGTATTCTCCCATGAGTCTCAACTACATATATATTTTCCATGGGGATTTGACTAGAATATTATTTCTGACCATATCCATGTGGTCCCCTATGTTAATGATTTCGGTGCATGCGGCCCCTCATTCCTCGGTTATGTGCAAGGAACTCATGATTTGGGGTATACTCATTATCGGATAAGGGGTATGATAATTGTATCACATTAAAAATACTAAATCAGATATATTTTTCTAATGAGGATTCTGTTTGGTAGGGAGATGCCCATGCTATAGATGTTTCAGTTAGGAAATATGTAAGGGTTATATATTGCGTTGGAAAAGAATATGATTTTTACTCTTCTATTTCTTATTGTTTTTTGTGATCATGCCCACCTTTGGGAGTCACTTTAAATGTTACCTCTTTTGGTGGTGGAGCTATTGAGTATCTGCACAGTTGTGCTCTCAGGGTGGAATGAGCTCGCTCAACAATTTTTTATAGTCATCTAGTTGTTTAATTTTTGTGCATGGATTGTCGGAACTTTCTTCCAACTATCCCCTTCTTCTGACTCGAAATTGATTATTCAAGCCACTTGTTGTGGGGAGTCATGTAACACCACCTATCCAGATTTAACCTCACCTTGAAGGATGAATTTCAATACGAAGTAGTTCTGATTATTATGAAGCATCCTTCTATAAAAAAGGAAGTAGTTAGGATAGTCAATGAGATTTACCTCCTCAGGCATCCTAGAATGTGGTAGCATGAGCAGGTTGTTATCTATGGATTCCATGAAATAACTAAGTACTTGTTCATCTTGTAAAGAGTGTTCTTTTTTAATCTCTTCCTCAAATCTCGAGTGACCCTGATTTCTTTTTTCTTCAAGATAAAGGATATTTTGTGCCTTTCACTAATTGAAAGGTGGTTCTAGGTGGTTTGGTAATTTCATGGGTTCTTGGATAGGTGATGTTACAGGCTAGAGAGTGATAGTTATAACTTCTTCTTTGCTTTACCTTTTCTTTTGTGTTGTGGTCATAAGTTGAGTTTTTTATCAAGTTCACTAAATGGCTTCTTCAAGACATTTTTTCATTGCAACAAACACCCAAAACCCACTTAGATTCTTTATGGGGATCATAGGTATCTACAACTCAACCCTAATATTTTCATCATAGAGTTCCAGTAGATCCTCTTGCGAGAGAGGGATGCTGAGTGAGTTGGTTAAGCCTTTCCATCTTGCTATAAAGTTAGACGCCTTATCATTTTCATGTTGATTTTAGTTTGTTAGGTTGATGATCATCATCTTTCTTATTGTATAACTAAATTGATTAAGGAACTGACAACGAAGGTCTTCACATACTGTAATAGATCCTACTAGAAGACTGTTATACCAAAAAAATGTTTTCCCTATTAGTTTCTATAAAAAACACCTCATATTTATCTCCAACTATTGATCTTGAGGGATAATCAGCAACCCACATCAGGATACAAAGTATGAGTGATTGTTTTCATGGTAACATTCACCATCAGAGGTAGATAATTTAGGATTGAAAAAGTTGGGTGGAGGTGGAATATCATCTACCCATTCAAGATATGGCTTCCTCTTAGGCTACATAGGTTTAGGTTACCCTTCCAAGGATTCCATTTGAATATACAGGGACTCAATGAAGTTGATCAATTATAGGGTTATTTCTATCTAAGACATCTCTAATTCATAGGAAGTGGGTGGGGGTCAATGAGGTAGACCCACTTTTATATCCTACTGATTTTTTATTCATCCTATGACTGAATTATTACCTTAGTGAGGGAGTGTTTTCACCACAATAGTGGGAATTCATGATCATTTTTGACTTCCTCATTTATGTAGATTGACCTTAAGAATATAGAGATAATATGATTCTTATGTATTGCTCTTGTTGGCAATTGGATACAAGAGGTAGAATATTCATCTCTTCGTGAAGAAGATACGCGGTGGGAATATTTCCCCTAAGTAGATCCTCATTGAGCTATCTAAGAGATCATATCTCACTCTTGTATTGTGATAGTTGTTCCTGTGGGGAAGAAACCAAAACTATTTTGGATGGAAAGTGGGAATTAGTCACGTCTTTCCCTTTTTATTTTTCAACGTTCCACCATGGAGGTTCTAACTCAGTATTTAGAGGTGCCAGTTTTTGGAGCTATATTTTGTTTCAAGTTTGTGTAGCCTCATTTGGTGAATAAAAATCACCCACCTATTTTTGTATTCCTTCCATTTCAAAGCCCTATACATTTTTTCCCTGATATACCATGTCTTCCATGTCAACAGTGATGAAATTCAAATATTCATATTGGGAAATGGTGGCCAATCCATTACTTTCAATGCAACATGCCGATTCTACACTATCTTCATTAGGGTCATTGTAATAACCCTTGGCCATATTGGGTTGTTTTGGATTGTAACCCGGATGAGGTCGGACCACCATTATCATGCAATACTCCCATCATATTCTATGAACAGTGACATTGAGGGAGTTTCTAGTAGTGGTTTTCATACATTCCCAGACCAACAGAGGTTTATCTTGCGGTGGGAGGAACAAGTGGGAAACTGACCATTGATTTTTACCTCCCAATATATAGAATACTTATCATCTATGTAGTAATAATGATGATGAAATTTCCCCCATCCCTATGGGATGGGGGTCATTCATGGCCACAATTGGAATTAATTGGTCCTAATGTTGAGGATCCAATAGCACCGGTCATGGATTTGATTATTCTCGGATGGAAATAATGATATAAATGCCCCCATCCCAGTGAGATGGGGTTGATCTAGAATCACTATTGATGTCTCTAGGGTCCTCTCAAGGGATGATGAAACTAGTGATGGTGATTGAGATATAAATTCCCCCATCCCAGTAGGGTGGGGTTCATTAATAGTTTCTGCTGATGTGTCCCAAATCTTATCAGGAATTGATGATCTGAGAGGCGAAGGTGGTGGTAGATATTCCTGGGACCCAATGGGATGGGTCTACTTCTATATAGCTGATATGGAATCTACTAATATATTCTATTTTGTGTGGTTCTGTTGGGATCTCATAGGATCTGGGTGTGATGGCATTCCATTATGGGAACCATTCTTTACAGGAAGTTGTATGGGTGATCATAACTTCAGTATCCATATTTGAAATGAATTCTTATTGCTTTGAGGGGCCTAGATTGAAATTTGGTTGGATGTCCTCTCTCCCCATTTTTTGTGTATAGGAACCATTGAAGTAGGGGAATTCCATTATTGTGACCAACTGGGTTGAGCACTACTCAGTAACCTGATTTCACCAGAGGCTATAATGTTTTGGGACACTGTATCTGAGGGGTTCTATAGTTCGAGGGGAGAATAAATGTGTAAAGATCCATACTTTCCCCATCCTCAAATATGGATTCATTATGTGGCTTTAGAAATCAATTGTATATGTTTAATGATGCAATGGCAGAAAGAGTGTTGCAGATTTTCACTTTTTTTTAGTTTTTCGATCTCAATCCATGGAGATACTAGCTAGTTCTTGATATAAATAGTGTATCTTGATGGTATAAATGTGAAACAAATATCCTTGATAAGGGAGAGCTCTAACCTTTATCTACTGATGATTATCCCACATATTTTGGTATAGATAATGCATGCACTCTTTTTCTAGCTCATTTGGGATCTCATAGTCAAAAGTAGAAAACCTCTGAAACATGATGGGGAGGTTTTTTCAGTTAAATATCTACTTATGTTAATGTTGGCATCCTTCTCATCAAATTTACATTCCTCTATTCAGTCATATCATAGAATATGGCTCTGATTGTCACATGATGACGAGAGTGGAGTGTTATTGGAAGTTGATGGGGAACAATATACTATTAAACCCGATGTTTCGAGAACCTCTCTATATGAAGGTGAAATATTTTGGGTCACATATCTATATAGAAGTGTCTGGGAAAGGGGGGATTTCCTTGTCCATAAGAGATATTTATTGGGGAGGTTGACCGTGGTGGATGTCAGGAGAAGAGTTCTTGTGATCCATATTTACACTACTCTGATGAGGACTATCATGGTAATGAACATCTTCTACTTACACTTTGATAGAAGAGTAGATGGACCATCATGGTATTAATAATGGGTCTCAAACTACCTCAAGGAAACTGCCATTGAGAAAACTTGGTATACGGGTCATGTTCTGAGTCACGGTCGGAATATTCCAGACTACCTTTTGGGAATACGCAAGGATATGATTATTTTTTATGACAATTGTTGGAACTTGTATATAATAATCTGGTGTTGTGGGAGTATGATCTCATGGATGATAATCTAATAGAATATGAAGATGATCTATCTCATTATTGACAGAAATATGAGCATGTCCTTAATCATGTTTCATTCTCACTTGGTGAGCCTCAGTCAAAACGGAAGTATGAGCCTTATCTTGATCCTTTGGAATATTCCAGTGTTCTTTCTTAGTAGAATTATGAGCCTACACCGAGGCATGTTCCACTATCACTTGGTGGGACCTCATTGGATCTGGAATATAATCCTAGTCTGAATTTGAATTCCTCATTATAATTTTCCAACAGACCTTTGGAATGGGATAATAGATATGAGCCTCCCCCTATATTTCCTCAGAATGATGGTAATGTAGTTGTCCGTCGACTGAAGTAAGAATATGAATCTGACTTCTGTGATCTGCTAAAATATTCTAGGTAGATTCACTAATAGGAATATGAGTGTAACCAAGTCATTTTCCATTCTCACTTGGTTAGCCCCAACCAAAATGGGGATTTATGCCAGATCATGGGACTTTGGAGTTTTCCATTGGACTTATTTAATAGGAATATGAGAATTTCCCAAGGCTCGTTCCCCTCTCACATGGTGATCCTCGGCTAAAACGGTGATATGAGCCCAATCTAGGGACTTTGGAATATTCTTATGGACTTTTTTGAAATACATGTGCCCTATCTAAAGGCATGTGCTACTCTTGGCTGGTGAGACTTGGTTGGAATAGTATTATGATCATAGTCTGACACCTCAACCTTTATTAGAATGTTCCAATAATCCTCCTGTGTAGGAGAAATACTATGTGCTTGATTTGGTATAATCACTTTTTTCACGATGATTAGAGATTTGAGGTATCCTTTCTATAGGGATTGGAGTCTGTGTCGGTCCCTTTATCTTCAACAATGTCGAAATATGCTTGCGAAGTTCTTTAGTTGTTTCTAAAATATATTGTACTTTTAACGAAGTGTTTGTAGGGATATCATCCTGCACATTTTCTATCTCCATTATACACTAGTACATATATTCAATTGAAGTGGGGATATATGCCCACTTTTATCCTCCCTGTACCATCGGTATATGCCGATGGACTTCGGGTAGAGAGATAGGGATATGTGCATCCCTCATGCCTTCTGAGAGAATATTCCCACAGACTTGTTTCGGGTTAATAAGTATATGATCTTGCTTACTGGTTCCTATTGGAATATACTAGTAGGCATCATCATTTGGAGTGGGAGAATGATCCCTCTTCTGGATATCCAATTCCTTCTTCCTTTAATGAACCTTCCTTGTTTCCTATGCATGGGTTCCAGAGGTAGAAGCATATTGGATAGTACCCTCTGTAGGTGATTGGTGGGTACTGGTGGAATGGTGTTGGCGATGGAAGTTGATAGCTTCCCCCAATGTGGAACCTGAACTGAAAGGGTTCTTTATTTTTATTCCTGGTCCACCTTCATCTAATATTTAATGTGGCATTTTTCATGCTCTGGGGATAAGCTGCTGAAGAGGTTGGTTGTAGAGATAAGAGTTACTGGATTAGCAGCAGTTTTTCTGGGATGATGTGGGATCACCAGCCACCATGATTTCAGAACCTCATGGGAACCTTCCGTGGAAAATTTTGTACCATGTCACTGGTCATCCCATACCATCATATTTTCTACCTATCATTGGATTAGTCAAGTTGGTGAGATCACTTTGTGACCCGCAGGGGTTGGTGCCATAGATGATTTACGAGAGCGAACGATGGATGAAGAATGCATTTTCTCGAATCAAGATGTGTTAAATATCTATATTCATGCACACAACAAGGAACAAGGTTACCAATTAGTTCAATATCTTATGTATTTTTTTCTCAATCAGATATGAATGGTTAACATTATTGTCCTGATATTCCTGATATGTCCATTCTGATTGATGGGGATTTTCAAAACAAGGATGGACTTCTTTTATGAGAAACCTAGTTACATAGGATCTTCTGTAAGATTATGATGGTCTTACTACTTTGTTTGTATAGGGTATTAAAAACAATGTTCCTTGATTCATTATTAACTGAACATTTTGTTATTGGAGAGATTCAAATCGGGTTCACTATTTTTTTTCCAATTAGGGAAAACAAAATGGACCAACAAATAATAACCAATAATTTTTTATTTCAAAGATTATTGTTGAGTTCACCACCTTTGTTTTCATATGGGGTAAAATGAAATTTCATTATGGATAATAGAAAATCATTTTTTATTTCATATATTCACATCAGGCTCACCATTTTTGTTATGACCGGATCAAGAAGGCGACATGGGAACCCTAGTTGAGGTAGGTTCGATTAGGCCTGATTGTTAATTATAGGGAGATTGATTCCTTAAAAAATAATTAACATTGGGTCACTTTAGTTCTTAATGGAAACACACAATGGTTCCTTCATCCTTAAATGGGTACATACTTACTTTCCAAAGATAGATGGTCAACTGGGGTTTTAGACACAATGATAGTTGGACTCCGAATGGTCTAGAGGATGGGAGATCAAGCTCATTGCACCCTTAAGGGGTAAATTTTTGCCTAATACAAGAGTCTCTTATATATTTAATACATGTTCACGTATATCTTCTTAATCCTAATATGGGACCAATTACCCTAGCGAAATTATTATAGGTTAATTCTTTTTTTACACAAAAAGAATGGGAATCTCATTGATGAACAAATGAAATGGGGATCATTAGTGAATCTGTTTGTATGTATCTGAGGTTCTTCATACATTTCTAAGTAATAGGTAACTTCTTTATACACTTAAGTCGTATAACCAGATGTTTTGGAATACATTTTAATATTCTGAGGGTGGGATTGAACCATTTTGAGGCATCATACGTATCCTAGTTATTTCAAGAATCAAAACGCATGTAGTTTGTTAATCTCATGCAGTTTAATTTCATGTAGAGAGGAAATATGTGTGGGTACTGAAACAAAAAATTATTTAAGCTCAAGTCTCAAAAAAATATCCTATGTATCCTGGTTAAGGTAGGAATTAGATTTATCGTAGTTCGATCAGTCCCTCAGGATTTTCCTAAGGTAGATACCCTTTTATAATGGGTGTTCATATCATGCCACTCACCAGGGATTACATGATAATATTTCCCTAGATTGTAGAGATCAATGATACCAGTGAGGTGTTCATTGAAATTCCCTAAACCCATGTGATCCATGATCAGTGTGAGAATCATTAGATAGTATGTGGTCAGCCTCACAGTATATGGATGTGGGACTTGTGTGCTGGGACAGTCCTTGGAATTTTTGATATGGAGATCAATCGTTAAGTACATTTCTTACATATCCTGATTATGGAAAGAATCATAGTTCTTATAGTTCACTTTATTAGGGCTTATACTCTAAGGTTTCCTTCATATTTGGGATATATCATATTATGCAGCTGGTTGAGGCTTACACACTAGCATTGCCCTTTCCTTCATGAAGTATTATAATGAAAATGGTATAAAAATTGTAACTCCCAAATCACATATGATCTATACTCAGTGTGAGAAACAAGGTATGAAAAAATGATCAATTTCATTAATTATTGGTGCAGGACTTGCGTATTTTGATGTCTCTATAGAGATTTGATATATAGCTCGGGCCTCATGGAGGTTTTCTACATATCCAGGTTATTATAAGAATCATATTCTTCATAGTTCCCTTGATAGGGACTTACACACTAGGGTTTCCCTATTAATTGTGGATTAAACACTAAGTATGGACAACATCATCAAGCCCTTGGATTCCCTTATTAATTTTCCTTCTTACACACCCATCATTATTTTATTTTCTACTTGATATGCCCTGACTGCCTTCTTAACATGTCTGAAAGTTTCTACCTAACCTGTCTAAAGACAATCGTATAATTTATTTGTATTGTCCGTATGACTTTTCATATCCAAGATATCATGTGTAATGGTTGTCACATGATCAGGGATAATATTTCTATAAGAAAATTCAAGACCCAAATTTTTTTTTCTTACAATAATCGTATGACCTAGATGGCATGTCTAGAGGGTGTTGTGTGGCCCAAATGACTTTCCCCATGTGTCATCTCAAGAGCTTGGTGAAGCATATATAGGGTTTCATGAGAGTTAGTGTGACATATCTTATAGGGAGTCACATGTATTGTCTTACATTTTTGGATTTTTTTGGAAGACATGGATGACATGAGCGGATGTTGTAATATGAGTCAGGTGATGTATCTGACAGATATCACAATGCTTGGGTGATGATCTCAAAGGGATTTTAAAGAAAAAAATGGGAATTCCCATGAACACTGTATGATCTATCCTAACATGTCCAATGGACTTCTCATAAACCAAATTCCATGTAGAAGGAGTGTCATGAGATCTGGGTGAAATGTCCTAATGTTGTCACGTGTATTGGATGGATCACACAAATCACATGAGTGCTAGTGAGCATGTTTTTGGTATAAGTCTTCCACCTTTGGTATTTTTTCTAGCTCTTATATTGATAATTCCTTAGATTTATTCAATCCCAGTTTATTTTAAGTCTCACGTGATCTAGAAGACATGTGGTTTGTTCTTCACATACCCTGCTAGAGGTCCTTCATGTGATCTATGAATGATCACATGAAATGATTTTATATATGGATAATAATAATTATGGATATTTTTTAGAACATTACCTAATGGGAGACTATCATGTCATGAGATTAACTGATCTGAGAAATCTATTCTAGCACCAGTGAAAAATTCCTAGAGTTTTTCCTCTCAGTCATGATTGGTAGTAGTGCATTTTTTATACTGGGTTAGGGGATTTATAGGATTCACTACCCCTATTTCTCTCTAGTTTTAACATCATATCTAGTGAAAATCTAGGCTGGAGTCGGTGAAGGGATCTATCACCATGCATCTTGATGAGTCTCTGTTATGCATCACTCCTGAGGGCATTCCCTGATTTTCAATGGTCACGACTCTCTCCTAGCAATGCTTTAGTTATTGAATTACTTTCAATTAATTGAGACTTTTTGGACTCATGTGTACATGTTTAATGACTTTCATTTTTTCATATTAACATGTCTAAGGGCCTTTTCAAGATCATAATTCCTATTTAAAGGTTTCCATGAGATGCTCGATGCCTTTCCTGGGACATTTCGTGAGGAAACGGTGGCTTGTCCGGCGGTCTCCGTGAGATCAGGGTGGCCTACACAGGAGTCTTGCGAGACCACACTGCATACTTCCCTAGTGTGTCACATGTGTTTTATAACCACAATTTCTTCAACCTCCTACCTATTTTTTTCCTTTTATTATTTTAAAAAGGTTGAGAGTTATGCGAGATCGCGTGAGTAATGTTATGGAAAATTACTCTATTTTGAGTGATGTATCGCATGACCAAAAGGATCCCATGGGGGTGCATAAACATTTCATGGACAAACCCATATTTTTTTACTTGGAGATCCAAAAGGGAATGTGTGTGGTTATTGGGACATACTCGTGTCTTTATATGTGACGAGTCTGAAAATCCAATGGAATTTAATTAGATGAGGATGTCATGTCTCTTGGGACTTGTGGTTCATTACGGATCATCATGGGTGTGTCTCATGACATTTAGTGACCATGAGAGGTTTTTCCTCCTATCCTTTATTTCCTTTGTTTTATTCAAAAAAATCTTAGGGGTCTTGAGAGTTTGCTTGATTGTTGTCTAGGATTATTATCCTCCTCATCAGTGATGCAACACATGATCCTTATAATTGTCTAGATCTTCCACTTTTAGACATTCTCCTTCCATTATAAAAGCATTTTTGGATGGTTTGTCAGCCACTCATTGATGAAAACCTTTGTGGATTTGGGGAGATTATCTGGTTTCCACCACATGGTCACCGATTGTCCAGAGTGCCTTCGTGATAGCATGAGGGATTATCAAAATGGGTTTCGTGGGATTCATTTTATGTTATGCACTATGTGTCGAGATTTCACATGACCTTAGGACATTCATGCAATCAGGAGTCCCTTGAAGTCTCAAACAATCCATAGGTCTTGATCACCTTCTTCTTCCTTTTCTTTTGTGGGGAAAATAATTCCCATATTAAGGTATTCCTTTCATTGTGAATTTTTTTGATGCTCATTTGGTGGGTTTCAATAATGATCATATTGTTTCTTTTATCTTTGTTCACTTTAAGCCTTTTCATGAGCGAATGAACCAATTTAAAAAAAATTTAATTTAGTTTTCTCACCCCAAGAATCCAAATTTTTATTATTTGGACAATAAATCTTGTCAAACAATTGTTTCACATTTGTTTATTATACTTTCCCCCTCCTTTCATTGCATTCTTATCTGATTGGCATGCGGGGTATCGGTTCAACACTGTTGGGTTGGATGAAGCTCAATCAGACCCCTAGATTCATGATGGATTCTCATCAGAAAAATTATTTGAAGAATTAGTGATGGATTTAGATGATTTGATTAATGTGGGTGGTTCCAACAAGGATGGAAATACCAGTGAGGTGATGAGAGATGGCCAAAGGCTCGGCAGTGTGAAGTGGCCTCATGTGGGCATCGTATAGATCAACATAAATCCAATTTTGTAAACAACAGATGGAAAAAAATAATTAGGGAAGGATTACCATTTCTTTTGCAATGGAATGGACATGAAATCATTGGCGGAGGATCCAGATATAAAATTTTGATTAATGGATCTGAGTTTCGATAAAAATAATGATTACACATCATATAGTTTGATAGAACATAGGCGTGTATCCCTTTGGATATGGAAGATAGAGTTTTGGGTAAGTTATAAGTATCACATTCTATGTGGGACCCCCCAAACACTTTGTGACTTGATACTAGAAACCTGATGTGTACTACAGGATTACAAGGTCATGGGAATCTCAAGGCACACTTTGTGTACCTGAGGACACAAGCATAGCCTGGATGACACAGCTCAACCCCGTGAGGCTGAGACATGATGTGTAGTCCAACTAAATTCCATGTTGTTGCTACTTGGGTAGAGGGATGTGTACTAGAGAGTACCTCATTTTGGAGGACACGTAGTGTACCTAAGTACATGGGCATGGGAAAGGTAACATGAACAAGGCCCGAAGCATAGAAAAGACCTCGGGTGGTTGATGTAAGTCATGTAGTCCCTCTAAACTCCATGAAGTGATATATAGAAAGTGATTCATGTAATTATAGGGACAAATCCAGGCTCTTGGGTGGGTCCACATGTCATATGGGTCCCCTTACATGCCATGTACCCTCCTTTCCTTTTTGAGTAAACTTCTACCTCTCTTATCTTTATTGTTTGTACTCAGATTTTAGGCTATGAGTATCCTATCCCAAGTTTTTTCAATATAGAACATGTTGATGTCCTTTTTGGTAGATTTTTCAATAAGATGTGTGATTTTCCAAGTGTTTTTATTCTTTATGTGGAACTCAATTACTACAATGATCATGAATGATCATTAGAGTGGTATAGCCTATGGAATTAGGGTGTGGGTCCTCTATCTACTCAGTGGTACCCCCTTTAGAATTAGGTTGTGGGTCCTTTATATACTCATTGGTACCCCACCCCCTATGGAATTATATAATTTTCCCTCTATCTACTAATTTGTACACCCTAAATCATTAGGGTGAGGGGGTATATCTACTATGTGGTATCCCCTAATGGTATTAAAGAATGATTCCTCTATTTACTGAGTGGTACCCCCTATAGAATTTTGGTATAGGTCCTATATCAATTGAGAGGTAACCCTTATGTCATTAGATAATGGGTCCTTTATATACTGGTTGGTCCCCCCCACTGTTATATAGGGTGTGGGTCCTCCTTACACTAAGTGGCACCCCACTAATACACTAGCGTGTGAGTCTTATAATTGGAGGTTGTTCTCCCTAGAATGTGTGGAACAGAGACAAGGTTTGGTCCCCCCACATGGTTACTCAAATGGAAAAACATGTGAGATTTTGGGTATCATTAACGGAACCCCTTTGGAAAAAATTTAACTCTTTCCTAATCTAGGATGGGAGATAGAGATCCACTATCTCTCTCATCAGGGTTTCTTTTATGATCATATATATATTTGTAACGATGTTGTTTTATTTGTAACATTAATTCTATGGGTTGAGTTATTTATTCTTATCAAGTATATTTATACTCCCCTTTATATTTCTAGGAGCCCTACTAGGTATGTATATATTCACCCTTACATGTTCTTTTCTTATATTCATCGTATCTTATGCAGACAATGGTCAAGTCAACAGATATTAACAAGTATAGGGATACCTGGTGAATTTGACCGCATATGGTGGCTAGATCTTGGACATTCCAACATGGGCTCCCTCAACATATTTACTTTTCTAGTTTTGTTTGTTTGGGGAATATTTATGGTTGGGAATTTATTTTTCCCCCTTAGTCCTTTTAGTTTACATTTTTGTACTCTTTTACCCCCTAGATTTTTATATGCAAGATTTATTAACTAGATGTTTTATATTTTTATTATTACCCTAAACTTATACATGGATATGGTCATGTGTGTGTGTACATGAACATTAGGAAAAGTCCTCCCATATTAGTTATGTCCTTCATCACTTGTTGTCATCCCCTAGCCTATGGAGGCTAGCATGGGATAGTTGTGGCTTGCGCCTTTTGGGTCAGGTCATGACAGATTAGTATCAGATAGTGCTTTGTTCTTTGGGATAGTGATTGGAGTAGTCCCCTTACAAGGATCTTGATAGGACTTAGGGAAAAAATGTCAAAGTGTCTTGAGTACGGATTTTGAGCTAGGGAACCCCATTTTGGTGTGACAATTGATGTATCCATACATCAGAAGTCTGACCACCAATTATTTGACTTAGTATAGAGAGGCATTGGTTATAGGGAACTTTGGTACATGAATCATATACGATTGAGTCTTTTGACTATACCTATTGAGTCATATCCCCATATATATATTCTCATCTTACCATGGTACATATTGATTAAATTATTTAGATGCATTTGTCATGACATTCATCTGGGATACTAATTTTGGATTGTGATGATGAAGTGATGAGTGATAAGACCTCATTTTAGGGACTACCCCATGAGATCCTTTCTCCAGGTAGAAAGGAAGCATCACCCAAACCTATCAATCATCAGATCATACTAGAAGAGAAATATGAGGATGTGTTCATGCATAGAACACTACACCATTTCCAATACTAGAGGCCACTGAGGTTTTGCAGTGAGTCAGATCCCCAAGTGGTGGATAATTGGCTACAGTTGGTGATCCATGTTTTTAGAATTATTTAGACACTGACTAATCATGTGGTTACACTGGAATCCATCCATCTTCATGAAGTATCTGGTCACTGGTAAATTATAGTTACTTAGATACATGATGAGTCAATACTCTCATGGCCCGACTTCTAGTAGCTATTTTTTGAGGATTACTACCCCTCATTCTTATGTCAGGTCCAAATTTAGGAGCTTCTAGAGATGTATTATAGAGGGATGACTATTTTAGAGTATGAAACAAAGTTTAAAGACCTTACATAGTACTCACATGATATTATTTGGGATGTCTAATTCTAGGAATAGAAGTTTGATCAAGGTCTCTACTGATACATTCATGCTAGTGGGGTTCCATTGGGTATTCCCATCTATTTCGGGGTGTTGTAGTGGGAACTAATGACAGAGAGATTCTTATTAGAAGAACATTAGGAAGATGGAGCTGGTAGTGGTTGTTATAGTGTTGAATCATCTTCAGTAGCTTCCAGGTTCCAATCAGTAGGATCTCAGCAAAAGATACCCCTATATGACCATACTTAGGAATGTGGGTGTGTTGAACAGGGAAAGTGAAGAGGAGAAGAAGAGATCGGATAGGGGTGGTTCTAGTAATATGATATTATAGGTCACATGAAATATTATTTCCTAACTCGATTGGTTTATGAGTATAGGTAGATAGCAGATAGACCGCCACAACAGAGGCATTTCTATGATTAGGGATCTCCCAGCTGAGAGAGGGGGTGGCCCCCAGGGAGGTGGAGAAGGAAGAGGAGCAGGTGGGGCTCTCAGAGGGAGAGATTTGGGTGGTGAATGTAATTTTGATATCCTTCCACCACTAACACCAAGTGTCCCACATCAGGCTCAGGGAGCTAGAGTTTGGGGCTATAGATAGCTACAGGCTATAGAGGCATGTAACCCAGCGACGCATGAGATGATAAGAGGTACAATATATGTTTATTCTACTCTTGATTAAGTATTAGTAGACATAGTTTTGAGTTATTCCTTCATCCACCACTACAAAATAGGCCTTTAAAAAATGCTAGAAATGACCCTTATCAGTTATAGAAAATCATTGACTACGTGAGCGACGTTAAAAGCCCAGGAATTTTATCATCACTTATAAAATTGTTGATAAAGGACCATTTATCAGTACTAGTAGAAGAGCTGATAAAGTATACCTTTATCACCATTTTTAGAAATGCTAATAAATGTGTTTTTTATCAACGCTTTTAAAATTGTTGATAAAGGTCCTATTTATTAATTATTTTAAAAGAGACGATAAATATCTATATTGCATTGTGCTGTTACAGCACACCAAAGCACCCAAAACATACCAAAAACACACCAGATATCAAAAAAACAAGTCCAAATACAGAATTCAAATGAAATGAAATTTACAATACAAATACCAAAAAAACTATATTATATACATTTCAAACATTTGTTTATACCATTACATAAATAGAAAATATTACATACATTCAAAATCAATCCTAACTGTCAATGTTACCATAATTTCTATTAACGTTCTTTGTCGAACTACTAAAACTGCATGAGTAGTTTCAAACAAACCATATCAATGTGAAAACGAGAATCTACCTGTATAAGAAAAAAAAATTATGAGTAATACTAAAATGAAATAAATTAAACATAAACATGAAATAATACATTAATTCTATGGAAAATGATTTTACTGTGAAAATATCAAGATTACCTTTGTGATTGAGCAGTATATGAATCTTGAAGGAAAGTGATAAATGCAAACACTATTGAAGTGATTTTTTTTGTGGGAAAAGAATTCTATGGAAGTTTTGGTGTAGAAAGGAATGAAATATAGATAGATCACCCCAACTAAAACAAAAGAATCCAGCTATATAAGAAAACAGTTTTTATGTGAATAATAGTAAAAATGAAATAAATTAAACATACATATGAAATAATACTTTAATTCTATGTAAAAACATCAAAATTACCTATTTCATTGATTAGAGGCATTGTCGTTTATATTCCTACCAAGTAAGTTGAGAGAACCTAAAGAAAAGTGATAAATGAAACACTATAGGCGTTAAATGTTTTTGAGGGACAAAATGTCTATGAAATTTTTGGTGTAGAAAGGCATAAAAGATGGACAGAGCACCCCAACATGAACAAGAGAATACACCTTTTTAAGAAAACAATTATTATGTGAGTAATATAAAAAAGAAATAAATTAACCATAAACATGAAACAATACATTAATTTAACAAACAATGATTTTTTTGTGAAAACATCAAAATTACTTATGTCATTGAGTAAAGGAAGCTTTGTTTCTCTTTGTGCAAAGCCAGTGGAAAGAACTTAAAGGAATGTGAAAAATAAAACATTTTTGGGGTGAAAATGTTTTGAGGGATAAGAAGTCTGTAGATGTTTTGGTTAATAAAGGGATGAAATATGGATACATCCCCCTAACTGAAACGAAAGAGTCCACCTGTATGTGAAAAAAAAATATGTGAGTATTACTAAAAATAAATTAAATAAATATAAATATGAAACAATACATCAATTCTATGTACAATGATTTTACTATGAAAACATAAATATTACCAATGTGATTGAGTAGATAAAACATCATTCCTCTTCTTTAAAATGTATGACACATGGATAGAAATCTTCTGAAATAAATAATCTATGCAAGGAAGAATGAAAATTAAATCAACAACCCAATATGTAATTTTTTTTAAAGTAGAGAGAGTGAGTCATAATATTACCTTTGAACCTATCCAAATGGTTTCTTTAATTATAGTTTTTTATTTTAAAGTATTGTTAATATCATTATGTCCAAAATACATTTTCTTCATGAGTATTAAAACATTTAATTTTGATTATGTTAACTTTGTGGAGAAAATATAATATTATGAAGAAAAAAATAATACATTTTAAAACAATTTTACCTTCCCATTGAACTATCTTTCGTTTTTTAAATTTTTCAAGGATTTGGTTCCTCTTTTGAGAATCTAAATCCCCTATTTTTGGTCCACACTAACATATAATATATTGTCTACATTATGACCGGTATGAATTGATTGTGATGTCCCAATGAAAGGGTCATCCTTGATTTAATTTCCATATTACTCTACATTTGTTTTAGTAGCCAATAGGACAATTGACTAATTCTTGTTTTTTGGATCAAATACCTAAAATACTTGCACTGCTTGTGATTAAATTATTAATGTCTCGTATTTTCCCCCTTCTACACTAAAATTCACCTTCATAAATCCCATTTCATCAAATTTCACTCCTTTAATATTATCAACCCATTTGCATTGGAAATGTGGCACTTGAAATGCTTTATTATACAACTCGTATATCTGTTCGATAATGACAAAATATGACATATTTTTATAAATTGGATTTATATCTTAGGAACTAGATATGTCCATCACTTCATCCATAAGAGTAACACCACTATTTTTTATCATACTAAATTCATCATTTCTTTTGTATAGAACATATAACCATTGATAACAAAACCATTGTAAGATATAATATTTCCATTCGGTCCTCTTTATAGAAATTTAAGTTGTTTGTTAATTGAATTCTTTTTTTTAGATAACTCCTTCTAAATTTTATCTCTGGACTATCCTATAAATTGTTGATTATATGTATTTGATATCCATTATTTATCCCTTGATGATTTCAAATCACTAAGAATTTCTTTGTGGGATTCAATGTATGCATCCACATCTTCAATATTATGTAATATGTAAATATGTACTTTCTGCCACTCTATTAAGGTATTTGTAACAGTATGTCTTCCCAAAATCCCTTTGTCTGTAAGGAATTATTTGTTATGATATGTTGGGAGACCTATGCTTTCAAAATATGATAGGTAATCAGTACAAAATTCAATAGCTTCTTCAACAATATATCATTCTGTAATACACCATTCTGGCCAACATCAATTATTGACATACCGTTTCAAAATCATCATATATCGTTCAATGGGGTACATCCATCTATAATGGATAGGACCTCACAGTTGAACCTCTGTGACTAAGAGAACAATCTGGTGGACCATTATATAAAGTAATGATGGTGGGAAGAACATCTATAATTCACATAATATGACTGCAATCTCCTTATTCATGATGGGAAAATTCACCAGGTCTGTAAATTTACTGCATATGGATTTGAAAAAGAAGCATATTCTAATTAATGTATACTGTACATTATGAGGTAGAATGAAATAGAAAGCAACATGCGTTAAATCTTGTATCAAAACATGATTGTCATGTGATTTTACTCCTTTTAACTTCAAATTAGTCATTGAAATGACATTCTTGATATTTCATTAATACCCCTGTGTAACTTTTACATTAGTAAGGAAAAGGAAAAATTGAAAAAAAAATATCTGGATAGAGTGTAAACTATTGGAGGAATAAAATTCCAACTTTTACCCTTCGTCGGTGCCAACTTTACCTTATCTTCATTTCAATCAATTCCAACCTAGCCTTAATGCCATCTTTCTTTTTTCTAGGAACATTTTATAACATTATAATAACACTATCAAATACATTTTTTTCGACATGAATGACATCAATAAAATGTATGACATGAAAACAATTCTAATATCGTAATTCAAAAAAATTGATCTCTGCTTCTAACCAGATTTTTTAAGGTTTTTTTAATGTGGTTTACTGAAAATAGTGTCAATATTCTTTACTTTTTTGTATAGTTGATCTCTCATTTCTAGAGATGGTGTTGTACATTATACAATATTTCCATCAAATTTTTTCATTTAGGATCAGTATTTATGTCATCGAGATAAAAATTTAGGATTTCCTAAAAACATAGTCTTCAAGGAATGTTTCAACCAAATTAAGTATGTCTGTTTTTCAGAAATGGGACATCCCAACATTTTTTTAATGTCATAAACTAATTAATTTCCATAATAAGGGACATAATTTATCATTCTGTACAATATGACCCTCAATGTGAATTATTTACTTCTATGAGCATTATACATTGTAACATAGGTATCCCACATAAATTTCGGATATTCAATCAATGGATCCAAATAGACATCATTATTTTTACCGTGTTTCTTTGGTCTAGATATAATAAGAGACAACATAATGTATTTGTGCTTCATGAATAAACATGGTGGTAAGTTATAATTTACCAAAATGATGGGCTATTTAAATTGAGTACTAAGCTATACACCAAAAGAATTTATTACATATGTAGATAATGCAGGATGAAAGTTTCTCAACTCATCTCCAAATTCAGGAAACTCATAATCAATTTTCTTCTACTGAGGAGAATCTGTTGGATGATGTAGGTTTCCATCTTAAATTATTTTATCTGTATACCATGTTAATTGTATTGCAAATTTCCTGACATACATATAGTCTTCTAAACCATGTAATGATAGGAAAGTACCATACATATTTTGAAGGACTTGATTCATTTTTCTTGTATCGATCTAACCCACACTTAGGGAATTTTATGATTGATTCATCGACCTTGGGAAACAATTTGAAATCATTTCTACAATCATGTATTGTTTTATAGATCATGGACATGGAACGTAACATTCATTTAGCATCGTATATTTGGAATGGAAGTTTATTTTCTTCTAGTATCATATCTTTCAGAAGACCATGTAATTTTATAAAGATGGTGTCACTCCATCCGCTTCCAGTTTTCAACTTATATGACTTCAATATATTTGAAAATGTTGTTAATTTAGTACAATCAGTATAAAATGGTTTCTTGGAATAGTTATTTAACTCTTCAAACAACATTGGACAATCTCAAAGGTCATCTTCAATTTCCAATTTCATTTCTTCCATGCGATCTCTATCATATTTTACAAATTTATTCATATAAAACGATTCATAAACCATGGAATCATCCCAATCGATGTTGACATTCATTTTTTACCGTTTTTAGTCCAAAATTTATATATTTTGTCAACTCTATAATAAATCAAATATTCATCCAACCCTTTAGAACTAATTTGTCTTGAATAAAAACAACATAAACTGGAAAGAGGATTTTAGAAGGGTCGTCTACATTCTCTCTGGTAAACTTGATGAACTATTTAACTCTATAATCATATTTGTTCGTCAAACGATTAGCGTGAATCCATTTTTAGTTCATATCCCTACTATTGGTTTCATAAAAGATTAATTTTATACAATATATAAATAAATGCACATAAGATATCCATTATCAAAAGTGAATGTTATAAACAATTTTAATAAGGTAAATAAAGATCATTTCTACTAGATTATCTGAGCGCCTAGATATTCTAAACCCAACAACAAGGGCTATTGTAATTTGAGGAAAAAATAGGGAGATAAAGGCAGATAATAAATGGTGTTACCACTAAACTTTATAGGTGTAAATAAAAATATATATAGTGTAATGACCCTAGCCAGAATTAACCAAACATCGCTGGGTCAGATCATCTTATAACCTCTAACACACCTCAAAGTCACTAAATGAAGGTTTAAACTTTGGGTGTAAAAAACCATAAATTGGAGGTGTCCCCCCCCCCCCAATAGGAACAATTATAACCAGAGGTAGAACAAAATTCTAGCATGAACCTTGGGATCAATGGACATACAGACCAAAAATCATCATTACCCGATATAGGTGTACAATTAAGAAAAAAACTATGGAAATAAATGATGAAATAACTATATATACACACATACATGTCTGTTAGTATAAAAACTAACTTATAGTCTATAAGAAATATCAAATAGATAAAAACCTAATATTCAAACATAACATGAACTAAAGAAACCATAATGATTCAAAAAGTGAAGGATTGATGTGATAAAAACTCATGTGATTAACTTGGGATGGCCCCTTTAAATCTTCTCTATAAGAAAACTATGGACCATAGTTAATTCTAAGAGGAACTAGACCCTATGATATAAATAACCAATAGAGGAACATATATCACTCTACTAATTTGGTTCCTGAAAAATAGAATCTGAAGCTACATGTTCACTTAGGGTTCTATGAAAAGTGTCAATATATATAATCATTAGGGAACCACCAATGTACCTCAAATCAATAGTTAATAAATGATAATATACATGAAAATTTATATAGATTTATATAAATATATGAAAAAATTATTTATTAAGAATACATAAAACATAATAGTAAAACAATAATGAACATATCCAAGGTTCAGTTTCAAATATAAACAATGGATCATACATCAGTAGTCAATAGAAACAATGAACCAAAAACCATTCCCTGAATAAAGGATCAAAAACAAATCATAAACAATTAATCATAAACAATGGATCATAAAAATTGCAAAATAAGAAATAAAAAACGAATTCAAAAATACTTAAAGAAAATTAGAAGGCCTACCTCTCTAGGATGAATAAAATCTTAGACCCTCTTCGGAAACCCTAACTATAATCAAACACCAGATGTCAGAAGAGATTTTAGAGAAACTGGAGGTTGTCGAGTGGTGTGATCTGAACTTAAATTAACAAAGGAGGAGACCCAGTAGTTGGTGGATTCCAAAAAAGTCTTCTATATCATAACAGGTTCGTAAATGGTGAGGGGTTTTAAAATAAATCCTGACACTTTTATCAGCACTCACAAATAAGTGTTGATAAAGAGCCCTTTTATCATCCCTTTTAAGTGCTCATAAAAGGGCTATTTATCAGCGCTAATGTTATAGCACTGATGAATATTAATTTTTTTCAGTGCTTTGTTTAGTGCTTATAAAACCTATATTTATCTGCACTAAAAAAGTGTTGATAAAGATAATTTCATCAGCGCTTATTACTGACGCACTGATAAATGATTTATAATAATAATTATAAATAAAAAACTAATAATATTTATATATAATTAGTAAATATATATAAATATAAATTTATTAAATTTATTCCTTTTTAAATATATTTATTTTAATTTTATAATTATATATTTATAATTATAAAAATATTTTTAAAAAATAATATTTATATCATTATATATATTTATATAATTTACATATATAAATTTAATAAATATATATAAATATAAATATAGTAAATATATTCATTATTTAAGTAAATTTAATATAAATTTAATAATTAATTAAATATATATAAATATTTATTTATAATTATATAAATAATTTAAAAAAAATATTTATTCATTTATAATTATAAATATATAATTGTATAAATATATTAAATATATATTTTATAAATATATTTATTTACAAATATCTTTTTACAAATATATTTTTAACATTATTAATGAATATCTAATTTCAAGAGCATGAAAAGATGTTAAATACGAGTGAAATTGAATAAATTAAGAATAATTGTACTTTAACAATATTGAAAAGATGGATAAGTTTTTTGTGTGTGAATTACATATAAAAATTCATTAATTACGTATATGTGAAATCAATATAACAAACATTTGATCTATAATAAATTGAAAAATCAAACGACGTTCAATTATATGCCCATTACTATGGAATTAGTCAATATTTTTAATTCATTTTAATTTTTAATTATAAAACATTATTCTATAAATATATAACTATTTACTGTAAAGAGTATAAATATTTTTTAATATATAAATCAAATTTATATACATTAATATATATCTTTATATTTAATAAATAATAGTTAATAACCTTAATTATCATAATTATCTAAATAATAAAATGTTTAATATTTTATAATGTATCATCAATCTATTTATTTTTATCAATAATTAATATTTTTAATAAAATATATAATATTTTTTTAATAAAAACATATTTTTTTATTATTTATTTATTTATTTCATTTTATTTATTCGAACCTTTATCATCACTAAAAATGTGATGATGAAATAAATATTTATCAGTGCTCAAAAAAAAGCACTAATAAAAGGTGCCCTTTATCGGTGCTACAAATAAAGTGTTGATATATGATACCCTTTATTAGTGCTAAAAATAAAGTATTGATAAATTATACCCTTTATCAGCGTTGAAAAAATGTGCTAATAAAGGTTCCCATTATCAGTTCTAAAAAAGCACCTATAAAAGATTAAATTTATCAATGATTTCTTTAGCACTGATAAATATTCCATTTATCTGTGGTTTTTTCTAGTGCTGATAAATACTTCTGTTCTTAAAGGTATGGTTTGTAGTAGTGATTGCTTTACTCTTGGAATGAGATTTGGAGCTCCCAGTTGAGACTTCAGCCCATCAGGTTTGTCTTGAGGTTCTTATGGGTAACACTTATTCTATATCTTTTATATTCCTACAGTGCAAGTTATTTCTTGGTGAAGAGATTTTCTCATGAGACATTTTTTGTCATCATAATGGAACCCTATTATTTTATCTTGGGTATGGATTGGTTATCTATAGTTCAATCCCAGATTGATTGTCACCATATATGAGTCAGATTCCTTCACACTTATGGGATGAGATTCCCCTTCATGGGTGACAGAGATCTCATGGAGGGATGAGTGGGTTTGTGAGTAGGAGGATGCATCCCATAACCCATCAGTTGGTGAGTGTATCCCTTGTTGCAGCAAGCTTTTCAGGTATCTAGATTCCTTTAGTCATGGATGATTTTAAGGATGTCTTCCTCAATGAGGTTCTAGGACTACATATGAGTTAGGATATAGAGTATTGTATCGACTACCACCAGTTGAGATTTAGCAATGCTGATATGTCAACATTGGAATTCTGATGTCACTACGGACACTATGAGTTCCTGCTGATGCCTTTCGGTGTAATGACTTCCCCCGTTATGTTTGTAACTTTGATGAATTGGATCTTCCAATTGTACTTGGACTGATTTTTTTTCTTCATTGATTCCATACTCATATACTCTATATAAGAATATGAGTATTCATATCATTTGAGGATGGTCCAAGATCTGCTTTAGGAGCACAATATTTTTGGTAAGCTCTCGAAGTGCTAGTTTTGGATTCATGAGGGTCACTTTCCGAGGAATGTCATTTCTGAGCATAGATTAGTTATAGACCTGATGAATATCACTGTAGTGATTTCATGGGATCCACCCATGATCAAGGCATAGGTGTTGAGTTTTCATAGATTGGTGGGGTACTACTGTAGGTTTTTGGCAGATATCTATAGGATTGCAGCCACTTTAACCCCCCCTGAATGTGGAAAAAATCTCTTTACATAGACTGAGTTATTCCAGAGGGACTTCAAGGAGAAAGGCATGAGGCTAACAAGTGTTTCTATATCGAGACTATCATAGGAGGGTGTAGAGTACATAGTGTATTGTGATACCTTAAGAGATGGGATTGGCTATTTGTTGATGTAGAGGTATGTAAGTATCACATATGGATCGAGGAAATTGAGACCCCATGATAATAACTACGTGACTCGTGACCTATAGCTGGAAGAATTAGTCTTTCACTCTGATGGTTTCGAGGAATTATATTCTAGGAGAGTTCTTTGTTTTTTACTCAAACCATTAGTGTCTCAGGTATTCCTTCACATAGAGAAACATGAACTTGATCTAGAGGATCTGGTTGGAGTTCTTACAGGACTATGACTTTGAGATAGTCTATACTCATATAAAGGGTAATATGGTGGAATATTCCCTTAGTAGTAGTTCTATACTTGTTTGGTGTAGGAAGTATCTGGTTAGTTGGAATCCTTACAACTAAACTCGGTTCCTAAAGAGTGTATAGTTTTTCTTTAGTTTATGGTTTTCACTCCTCTTATTCACCATGTGACATATTCCTAGTTGGGTGATTTCAATTGCGAGGTCATTAATGACCATATATACTTAAGGGATTCACTGTATGGATATTCTAAATTATGAAATAATGTCATCCTTATCCAGTGATGGATGGTGGTCCTAGTCACAAAACGGGAGGAGGTGATGATATATTTTCATAAATATCCTTTTTCTTTACATACCAGTGTGGTAAATATATAAAGATACATTCAGTGGTAGTGTTGGTGGGTTATAATGAGATAAATAATGGTTGAGTTTGTCTCTCGATGCCTCACCTATCAAAAGGGGAAGGCTGAGCACCAGTTTTCGGCAATTTTGGTGTATCCCCGTGATATCAAGGAGTGGAAATTGATGGTAATGTGAATGGACTTAGTGATAAAGATTTTTTGGATAGTGAGAGGCCATGATTCCATCCGGGTGATAGTTGAATAACTCACGAAGTCAGTGATCTTCCTTTTTGTTAAGGGGAAGAGTTTGATGTAGAGTTTAGGGAAGTTATTTGTACGAGATATTTTTCTTCTTCATGGTATTCCCTTGACTATCGCCTCTAACTGTGATGTGCGGTTTACATCACTATTGTGAAGAGTCTGACAAGAGGCATTCGAGGCCCAAATGAGGATGAGTATAGCCGTCCACCCCCATATATATGGGTAGACCCAGTACACTATCTAGGTGATAGTTGATATGTTTATGGATTGCATGTAATACTTTGGATAGATCTAGGAGGATCGCATTCCATTCCTATAGTTTGTGTATAATAGCTAGCCTTGAACTATCGGCATGGAAACTTTTTAAGCTCTATATAGAAGAACCCTCTATCCACCCTTATGTTGGACTGAAGTCAAATAGGAATCATTTTTTGGGATAGAGAGAGTAAAGAAGATGACATAGATATATATTTCATCTGCAATAAAGTTAGGAAATCCCATAGTAGGTAGAAATCTTATAAAAATTGAAGTCATAGGCCCTTGGAGTTCAATAAGGGTTACCACATTTTATTTATAGTCTCTTTGTGATGAGAATTACAAAGATTTTACCAAAGAGGAAAGTTATACTTGAGGTCATTCAAGCATTTTGATGTCCCATATAGAGTTGGTGAGGTCTCTTACAGCCTCTCCCTACCCCCACAGTGGGAGGGGTCCATGAATCCTTCCACGTGTCGTAGATAAGGAGATGCATGCATGACCCCACACAAGTTTTCCAAAGGGGATATATTAATATCAAGGGTGGGTCCAATTTTTCATAGAACCCATTTTTGATTGAGTATCAATAAGAGAGAACCCTATGTGGATGGAATATTCCCTTGGTTCGTGTGTTCTGGCAGCATGGGGTCATGCAGGATAGCTCCTCTGAGTGGGAGAGCTAGATGTGGTCCTAGTGTCCCAATAATTCTGTATAGTTTTTTTATTTTCAAGGATGAAAATATCTAAGGAGAGAATAATTTATAGGATCTATTTATTCCTTATAAGAGATTGGAATATATCTAGAAATATTTTCAAAGTCAGGCGCTAATATAGTGTGTGATTTCAAGGCCCTATGTGTCTAAAATTAATTTTTTTAAAATAATAAATATATTTTATATCATGCACACTCTATTTGTTAAATAAATAAAGATAACTCTTAAATAAAATCTTAGATCCAAAATATAAGACTACAGTTGAATATGAAACATGAAATGTACCCTAGGTATGACATAAAATTATTCAGCGTGGGACATTCAGATAAAGTGATGCTTGGGTACATTCGGTGAATTAATTAAATGATTCATTTAATTAATTTATTAAATGTCCTAAAATAAAAATAATCTATAGATTCAATATTATGGAGTATCTCTGGTATTAGTCAAGTAACCTTGGGATCATTGAAAGTAATTTCATCCACCTTCCATTTGAAATTCAAAATCAATAAATGACGAACCTTTAGATCCATGAGAATCAATGTACAACAAACACAACAACTTCTCTTCTTTATTGGAGATCATTTTCTTCATCTATGAATTATCTGATTTGAGTTGGGTCTCATCAATTTGTGTATTCTTCAACAATTTATTAAATAATTAACTATGATCATATATTTTCTTTGATTTGTTTTCAAGTTGAGACTTTTCATGAGCCCTTGAACTAATTTCAATTTTTTTATTCAGTTTTCTCAACCCAGGAATCGAAATTTGTATTCTTTGGTGAAGAACACTTAGAAAATAATTGTTTCACATTGGTTTATTTTTATTTTCCCCCTCTTATCTTTATGTTCTTCACTGATTGGCCTATAAGGTCTCGGTTTGACAATTCTGTGTGGGATCAAACCCAATCGGAACCCCAGATTCATGACAGATTCATGTATGGTGAATGATTTGACAAATCAGGGATTTATTCAAAGTATTTCAGGGATTCTAGTGATTCCACTAAGGATTGTAATTTCATTGAGGTGGTAAGAGATGGCCCAAGGTGAGTCGTTGTGAAGAGGACTCATCTGAGATTCATATGTGTCAAATGAAATCCCATTTTCTTCCAACATATGGACATAAATAACAAGATAAGGCCTCCCCTTTAATTTTAGGTGTCATAGAGGCAAGATCTACAATGGAGGATCCAAACCTGGAACACTGACGAATGGATCTAAGATTCTAGAAAAATCCTGACTACACACTTTCTAGTTTGAAATAATACATAGTGTGTATCCTCTGGGTTACGGAATCATGTTTTATAGGTAATTTATAATTTTCACAAGTAATTTGGGACCCCCCCCCCCTACACACGCACAATGTGACTTAGAGCTGTAAACCCAACATGTACTCTAGGAATAAATGGGCATGGTCATGGCCAAGAACATGTTGTGTTCCCAAGGACATGGGCATGACCAAGAGGACACGACTCGGACTTGGACAGCTGATACACAATTTTAATTCTACCTACATGCCATGTTGAGGTTACATGGGAAGATTCCTTTATACTAATGAGGACCACATGTGGTAGTGCACGTCATATACCTGTGTGCATGGGCACAGACAAGACCTTGGGTGGCTGAAGTACATCATGTAGTCCTTCTGCACACCATGTAGTGGTATATGGGTAGTGAGTTTTTTACTAATATGTACATGTCCAGGTAGAAGGGTGGGACCAAGTGCCATGTGGTCCCCCTTACATATTTTGTTCCCTCTTTTCCTTTTTGAGGAAACTTTTACCTCTCATATATCCTTCATTTAGACTCATATTTTGTACAGTGAGTAGTCTATCCCAAGTGCTTTTTCACATAGACGGTGATGCTCGAATTCATAGTGGCTTTTGAGATATGATGTGAGATATTAAAATTGTGACACTTCTTTAGGGAGAACTTGACAAAGGGAGTAATTGGAAGTGATCAATAGAGTGGTACCCCCTATGGCATTAGGGTGTGGGTTCTCTATCTACTGAGTGGTACCCCCTGTGAAATTATAGCATGGTTCCTCTATGTACAGAGTAGTACCCCCTATGGCATTAGGGTGTGTGTCCTCTATCTACTGAGTGGTACCTCTATATGGAATTAGGGTATGGTTCCTTTATCTATTATGTGGTACCCCCCATGGAATTAGGGTACATGTCTTCTATCTACTGATTAGCATCCCCCAGTGACATTAGGTTGTGGTTCCTATATCTATAGAGTGGTACCCCCCTATGGAATTATCGAATTGTTTCCTTATCTTCTACATAGTATCCCTATGGAATTATGGTGTGAGTTCTCTATCTACCGGGTGGTACCCCCAATTAGATAAGGTGTGGGTCCTCCTAGGACTAAGTAGAACCCCCTAACTCACTAGGTTGTGGGGCCTATACGTAGAGATTGTGCCCCCTAGACTATGTGGGATAGAGGTGAGGTGTGGACCCTTTACATGGTCACTCCTATGGATAGACACACAATATGATGGTAATCATTGATGGACCCCCTTTGGAACTCATGGTACTTTTTTTTGGTCTGGTCAATGAGATATAGATCTCATTTCTCTCTCATATGGGTTTCTTTTAAGAGAATATATATATGTATATCAATAACCATGTTGTTGTATTTTTTACTCTATTTCTATGTGTTGAGCTATATATTCCTATCATGTCTCTTATTACTCCCCTTCATCTTTTTGGGCATCCTAATAGTTATTTATATACTCACCCATGCATGGGCTTTTCCCACACATGTTGTGTCTTATGAAGAAGACAGGAAAGATAGAGGATATTACTAAGGAGGATAGAGATACATGGTGAATTTTACTTCTTGTGGTGGTTGAATCTTAGATATTTTAATCTAGTCCTTCTTGACATCTTTACTTTTCCAGTTTTGTTAGGTTGGGACATCTTTCTGATTGGGTATGTATTTTTTCCACTTTTTCCTTTCAGTTTACACTTTTTTACTCTTATACACCATAGAGGTTTTACATGCATGATTTATTCTCTAAATGATTCATATTTTCAATATTCATATTAAATTTTTATGGAGATATTTGGGAGTGTGTGTGTATAGGTACATTAGGAATAGGAATCCCATATTAGTTATGTCTTTTAGTTTTTTTCTCTATCCCCTAACCTATGGAGTAATTCTTAGGGTAGTTATGGCTCTAACCCCATTGTTTTGGGTCATGAAAAGTTTAGATCTGACCTAGGATAGTTCTTTAAACATTATTTCACCACCCATAAAGACTATGAAAAAACTTTCATGAGGAAATTCATGAATTCTAGTTTGAAAATATAACAATAAAGTGGGATTTCATTCATAAGAAAGTGAAAACAACTAACAATTCCAAAAAAATCCTTCCATTCCACTTTATTTTTTTAAAACTAAAAACACAAGATTTTAAAACATTTCTAATATCTTGATCCATTTCAAAACCAAACACCAATTAAAAATTCCCAAAAAACCATTTGTCTTATTAAAATGAAAAAATTTACTATATAAAAATTTAACTGGTTGAAGAATTATTTAAACCAAAACATCCATTTTTAAATTCACTTTAAAACCCAACACATAAGTATTTATTTCAAAACATATTTTTCAAACAACTTTGAAAATATTTTTTTCCAAGGAAACAACCCAAACACACATGGGTCAAGCATAACAAAGTGGCACCACAAGTCTCAAGGCATATAATAAATGAAATAGAAACATGGGTTCCACAACAATACAATTAGGGTAAATGATAAAATTGATAAATAAATCAAAACCCCTACTATCAAATTCTAATAAAGAAAACATATGTGTCTTGGGATCAAACCTAGGATCCCTAATGTGAGATGTGTCTAGCTTTATCAATTTCACTAATGGACCAATTATTGGAGTATTTTGTGTCCAAATCACAATCCATTAAACTATCACACATAAAGCCTCATTGTAGATGGAACTCCCCTCATAGATCTAGTGCCTATCATTACTAGAGGTCCACTAGAAGTTTGTGGACCAACTAGTGTAATATAACAATACACCTCCCACATAGTACATGGGTTCCACAACCAATAATTAGTGAGATGAATGAAAATGCAAGATAATATTAACACACATGGCATAAGATGTAACTATCCCTCACCACTAAAAACCTTGTGATGAATAACCCCATATATACCATACATTAATGGAATAAACAAACACATTACCACATAAGGGAACTGATAAGAATTACATAGTGATAAACAATCCAAAAAGGTGTAAATAACTAAAGGGTAAATTAATAGGGTTATTACACAACGAACCATTTAAAACCAAAGTGCTAAATGCACATTTAGAAATAAAACATATATTGAAACACCAATCCATGTTTCACATCATAGTATCAAAATTTAGGTATCCTTAAAGATCCACTAAAATCATGAACACCATTAACACATTTCACAATCCTCCCTTTAAAACATATATCTTTTTCATTTAAATCAAAACAAGGGATAAGGGCCCTCATATTCACCAAATGAATTTTAAAGATCAATTAAGGCATTCTAACAAGGGTTAAACAACACACTCATTTCAAAAGAACATTTAAAATTCATTAAATATACCATTTTAAAATAAATTTGAGTTTTAAACTTCACTTTAAAATAAATTTGAGTTTAACACCACACATTAAAATAATTTCCACTTTAAAAAATTGTTTTTAATATTCGAAAAATAAAAAAAAAATATGAAAATACATTGATCATCATAAAAACCATTTCAAAAATCCTCATAGGAATTTCATATATGTTTAGTACAAAAAATATTCCATTTCAAACATGAAAACATGGAATTAAAAAGGGAAAGACCATTTTATTTTATCTCTATATCATCCTACTTTTTATCCTCACTCATTAGGTTACCCTCATTCCCATCAGATGGAAGGAGAGAATGTGGGAAAACCAACCGGCCACCTTGGAGGAGGAGTGACCAAATCTATGTATATAAACCACTTCAGGGGAGGCAACAAAGAAAATATCATCGCCATCACATATGATGAATTCCATGGCCTAAGAGAATAAAAAAATGGTGAAAAAAATGTGAAAATAATCTCCTCAAAACATAAGTTGAACTGTAATGTTGGACACCACCATATTTGGATGTCACTGAATCAAAACATTCAGTATTTGGCCTCACCAAACCAACATGGTGGTACTGACATGAAATTTTTCTCTTGTAACTAGGGGAAATGAAGAATGTTGGTCATATCAAGTCTAAAACAACATCATTAGATTATAGACAGGAGGTTTTGGGATCAAAACCAAGTTAGTCTTTTTTTGAATTACCTATACCAACAGTTTTATGAGGCCATTGGTATAGGTTTTTCATATTACCTACAACAACGGTTTTCCCAGAACCGTTGGTATAGACCCATCCTCACGCCAAACTAGCCTATAGTCCTTCAAAGAATTGGTATAGGCTATACCAATGGTTTGGAGACCTATACCAACGGTTCCATACTGTTGGTATAGGGTATTTTTTTTATTAGTGGGTAGATAATTTTGGGAATGTTGGGTATCACCTTCATCAATATTTTACTAACATCTGAATTCATGTACCATATAGTACTCAAGCTACCAAAAATGTTCAACGACCCACTACCAATGGTCATGTAGGTATGAGAACTGGTGGTGCGTAAATCCCACACAAATATGATCCTACCACACTATTCACCACTTCCATATCTATTAGTTTCCATCACCCTATCTCTTCTTTCGAGATCATCCAGTGGAGGGTCATCGACACCCTGTTTTTTTTATGAGAATATGAAGGGTTCATCCTAACTACAAATATGTTCTGAAAGAATCTATAATCGTCGGCACACACTGAATTCACTTCCCCCATTTTTTGTATAGGTATAACAACATGTTATTAACATTCATATATATTACATCATTTATTGAGGAATACATAAAACATTTCACAAACAGAATCCCAAAGATAGTATTAGTTTAGTTTCCTTGGAAACATAGAAACATAACACTAGTACAAGAGTTAACTACATTATCTCCGACTACGTTCTCCAAGACTAGAAACATTCTTATAAAATTCATACATAAAATGTATCTTCATAACCTGGGGAAGGAAACAAAAAAATGTGAGCTCAGATGCTCAAAAAGGGTCAACAAAAGAAATATGTAAGCATAAACATGAGCATAAGGGTATGATAATGTGATCATAACAATAGATTATCATACCCTACATATCAAAGATCATAAACTTAAGCTATTTCATCAATATTATTATTTCATAATTCATGAATCCTAAGGGAGACAAGAGTATGATCCATGAAGGAATAAGACACTAAAATTGTGTCATAGGCATAAACATAGAAACTCCTATGTTAAGGATACCTACTAAGAAATTCATAACATGTTAGGCTTGGACCAATAACCTATGTACTTTCTTCAGGATTCAGATTCACTTATGTTTACCCTACTATTTTGGGATTGGGATGCCCTCTTTTGTACCATCTTGTTTTAGGATTAGTATGCCCTCTTATGTACCCTATTGAGCACATAAGACATTTATCATTACCTAATGAATTAGAGGGAGATATAAGTACCACCAATTACATAATTAAAACTTCACACATATGTGTTCTACAAGAACAGAAATAATTTATCATATCAAAGACCATGCATGGAAATGAGTTTCATAAACACATTATCATAACATAACTCATGAAAGAGAAATAGGTTTCATAAATATCATTCCTGTAAGGACTCGAACATTCATGAATAAAATTCCATTTCTTTTATTTAATTAAATTTCTTATAGATATAAAAAACACATGCACTTTTTTATCCAATTGGGTTTAAATTACCATTAAGTATCATTATCATTTATAACATAGTCATTGAATAGTGATCACATGACTTGTATAAATTTTTGTTTTTTTAAAAGAATTTTTTTCGACACAGATAAAGGAAAGGGTGACCTCATTCAATAGACTTGAGCCACATGAAGCTCATTTGTCAGAGCTCATAAAGAAGGTATCTTCACTAGTATTTTCTATTGACCAATCCCAAGCTGAGTTTCAACACGTTAAGCTTGAATGGAATCTGCTACAGGATAAGTGGAAGTTAATAGAGATTACCACCTGACCGATATTATCTAAGCCACCCCAAGAGTCTGTCACAATCACACACCATACCCTTAAGTCTTATGCAGGTGTTATAAGGGGTTATGTAATAAGTAATTAGTTACTTTTTTGTGTAATCCCTTTTATAAATAAGAGTCTTATTCCATCAATTCATGTATAAGAGTAGTTTTTCTTAAAAATATAATGAAATATATAAATTGATTTTTCAGGTAAAATGGTATTTTAAGAAATATATAAATTATTATATTAATAAATGTTTTTACTAATAATGTAATTACAATAGTGTTATAAGAACACTCCTTTTAATTATAAATGATGATTATATTTGTTGTTTTAATTCTATAAAATATTAGGTATTCAGTTTTATAAGAATTATAATTTTATACGATAAAGCATATATTTTATTTTTAATTAAAGAATTTATTTTGATGAATTAATGAATTTTTTAAATAATTAATATTTTAATAAAATATTATTATCAAATTACCTTTATGAATAATAAATTATTATATAATTTTTATAAATCCAAATTTATTTTTATTAAGGCTAAAATCTGTTTTTTTAACCCATCAATTTTCAGTAAATGTCAGTTTTTATTTTAAAATTTAAAATTAACATATTTATAAATTTATTTAGATAAAAGAAATATTATTTTTGGAATAATTACGTTGAAATTATCTAACAGTGAGTTTTTTATAGTTTTCTAAGAGAGTCACATTTTTTGGTAAAAATTAAATACAGAATAAATATATAATGTGTTTTATGACATCAAAATGACCCAATAGTGATGTAATAAAATACTATAAAACATATATTAGGCCAATATATGTTTTAAATTTAAAATAATTTGATTTTAGATTTGTTTGACTAATTTCATAATTCCTTAGTGGACCCTTCAATACTTATATAATATTTTAACATTTTAAAAATGATTTCCTTGAGAGTGTGACTCACCTCCACATAAGAAAGACTAATATTTTAATATGTTCGGCCCTTTTCCTTATAAAATATTGTATACCACTCCCCTTTGGAATAAACCATGGGCAAAAACCATGGGACGGTTTGTGGTTTTGATTAGTTTAATTTGTGGTGTCCAAAACCTAAACAATAAATAATTCTCTCACATTTCCTATATAAACCCACTCAATCTCTCATTCCTCTTCACTCAAAACATTTGGAGCTCAACCAACCTCTTCTATCCACTCTCTAGAATCCTCTCAAGGGGGCCAAATCTCCAAATATGCTCTCTCAAGCCTCTCCCAATCCTTTGGGATCACACTTCCATGTAAGGGATCCTCTCCTTCTTCTCTTCCTTTCAATTCAAGTACCTAGTTTGAAATTATCATTTTTAATTTCAATTGGTTCTATTTTATTTATTTTTTAATCAGTTCCCTACAGTCCATTTTTTGTTATGTGAATGATTTATCATTTATCCTCCCTCATTTGGACCATTACATAAGCTGTTACCTTAATGAATTTTCGTAAGGGATTTCACTCTCCTCATTTCCATTCATGATACTCTTTTACATTATGCTTCTTAAGATCCATATTTATATGTTGATTTATGATGTTCCACAACCCCCATAATATTCATTTTATCTATATATTATGATATATTCCTTTAAATCTCATCAAACCCCCTATTATCCATTAAGCACACCTTTTACCATACCAAATTTCCTTAAAGGATTCATTTCTAATTTTTATCCAAGTTTCTTTATATTGTAATACCTTTTTAATTTCAATTAAAAATGTTGGGGTATGATTTCAAACATCACCCATACTGACCTTATTTTCTTTTAATGATTATATAACACTATCTCTGTCATTAATTCCTTCTATTTACACCTATTACCATTCCAAAATTTTGTAAGGTATTTTTATCTTCTTATTTCCTTTCAAATATTTCTCCCATATTATGCATCTAAATTCAAGTTCATATATTGGAATATTATGTTACATGATCCACTTACTATCTATTTCATGTATGAATGATGACATACCCTTTTCTATCTCATCAACCCATCTTATGAATTCCCATATGACGATGGTATGCGGTCGAAAGTGCACCTAAATTTTCCAAGACAAAATCAACGTGTAGTGAATACCATTCCCATTTATCTATCAATGTTATTCACCTTAATGAACATATACATATTTAATAGTACATACATTTTGATATTTCACATTCCTTAATCATGGTATAACTTATGATGTAGAATGATTTCGTGTTATATGATCCATGTGGCACACTAATACTTGAAATGAAATGTTTATAAAGGGTGTGACATGATAGTGCTCCAATGCATTGGATAATTTTTAGTATAATGATATTCCATGTGAAATGAGGGTTTACACATGATAATTAATGTGTAATTAGGTTTTACCAATGTTAATTCAAGTGCAATGAGGGTTTACTCATGTTAATTTAAGTGCAGTGAGGGTTTACTCATGCTAATTCAAGTGCAATGAGGGTTAACTCATGATAATTCAAGTGAAATGAGGGTTTACTTAGGTTAATCCATGTGCAATGAGACTTGGATCATGCTAATATCATGTTGTATGTTGTTTCCACATTTTCATGTTATGATAATCATGTTATATCATGTATTTATGTTCATGTTTCTCTTGTGCTTCATTGATATGTCTATTACCTAACATGTATGGAATTCTTCATTTTATGTATTTTTCACTCCCTTACTGAGCTTTATAGATCACCCTTTTCTTATGTATGTCCTCAAGTTATCCCATACATTTCCAAGTATGAAGGATTTTTTTTCATGTAAAATAAATTTTTAATAAAGATGTTGTATTTTATGTCTTACGTTGTCATGTAATATTCTTAATTTCTCAAGACACTAGACCTATCGATCCTTAGAGGTGTATTAAGTGAAAGTTTATGTAATAAAGTAGTTTTAAATGTAAAATAAGGAGAATGGTCGTTATAGTTGGTATCAAAGGATAGGATTAGTTATTTTTTAGGATTAGTATTAGAAAAACCTAGTGAAATCCTTAGGGATAAGACTAAGTATAAGAAATACAACCCTAAATTTTGGTGAGTATAGATTAAGTGGTTTATCAAGAAAATATATTCCTATCTAGATATGAAATAGTATAGGTGGATCTAGAATGGATGTATCTAGGGGTAAAACCTGAAACCACCACTTTGAGCTAGACTCAAATTGGAACTGGTTCATGATAATGGGACTTGTTGCACTCTTGGTTCAACACTCCCGAGAGATATGCTTTGGTAAATTCATAAGATTAGTATGAACCATTATTATGGGAATAAAAAATTTCCCATAAGAATATATATTGGAAGTAGATCATGGATAACATAGATTGAAGCCTAGAAATTTATAATTTTAGAGGATAAATGTAATTTAAAAGTTATGCCTCTAATATCATTGGATTCCCCTTTATGTGTTATAATGTTTAAGATAATCATCCCTAACTTTCCTTTTATTCTATAAAATGTCTGATAATATGAGGAATATGGATAACAAGTGGTGTGATGGGAAACATGACGAATGCCCCAATGATATTCCCAATCAAATGGGAGCTCAAGTAGGACATATTGTGATTATTCCAAACTATCTATCAAAAATCACGATTAAGAATTTTCACTTTGTTGAATTTCCAATGAAATCAAGGAAGAATAAGATGGAATCTCATGAAATTCCATCTTCTAAAGTTGATAAGGGGAAGAAGACGCAATTTCCTTCATGCAACTAGTGTGGAAAGAAGCTCCAAGGGAAATTTCACAAAGGGACTGGGATATTTTTTAAGTGCGGAAAGGAAGGGCACAAAGTATACAATTTCCATGAAATAATGGATAATGTTATGGATGGAAAAAAAGTTCCCTCTAAGTCATCTTACACAGTTCTATGCTATAAATGTGGAAAATTTGGGCATTAACCAAGACAATGCTCTATTGCAAGGGCTGAGAAGCATGATGGTATCAAAAATCTCCATGATCAAGGGAGCACAAGAAGTCATATTATAATATGAATAATGATGAATGAATCACATGTAATGACTACTTACATATATTGTATGTCGAAATGTATTTCAATTCATGTCCAATTAATTTATCATTTATGTTTTCTAAGAACACTGAGTACCTAGTAGAAATGATATTAAATCATTAGGGAAAAACTTCTATAAGTGTTGTATCATATGTTGAAGTTTGTGGGAATGTTCTTCTTGAACATTCTATAAGTCTCCCTTTTGTTAAATTTGAGGCAAAACGGAAAAAGTTATTGTTTATGCCTCGAGGAAGTTTAAAATTTCAGATAAATACTATCCCACGCATGATCTGGAGTTGGCTGCAGTAATATTCGCTTTAAAAATTTGGTGACATTACTTCTCTGGGGAGAAGTGTAAAATATATATAGATAAAAAAAATCCTCAAGTATATATTCACACAGAAATAGTTGAATACACTCCAATGAATATGGTTAGAGCTAATCAAAGACTATGACTGCTCAATACATTACCACCCTAGGAAAGCGAACACGGTGGCAGATGTTTTAAGTAGAAAGGACCCCAAGGATTCTATCATTGATGATAATTGAAAAGGATCAAATATTCTTAGATTTTATGAATATGGACTTGTGAATCATTAAAAAGGAACATCATCAATTCTTTAACAAATTATTGCACAACTGCCTATTTTGGAAAGGTTAAAGGATGCTCAAATGGATGATATAGTAATTCATAAGAAATAAGAAACTATAAAAAAATGGAAATACTCAGAGTTCAATGTTAATGAATAATGAATTGTGGGATTTGGGTCAAGAATATGTGTTCCATAAAATTCGAAGTTAAAGAAATAACTTTTGGATGGTTCATATATTTCGAATATCTCCATTGACCCAGGAAACACAAAGATGTATCAAGATCTCCGATAGAATTATTGGTGGTATAAAATGAAGAATGATATCACTGAGTATACATCAAAGTTCCTGGTATGTCATCAAGTGAAGTGTGAAAGGCATATGTGTAAGTTAATTATGCATTCGTTGCTCGTACCAATGTGAAAATTGGAGAACATCACCATGGACATTGTTACTGGAATTCTGAAGACATCCAAAGGAAACAATGCTATCTTGGTTGTTATGGATCATCTTATAAATACTACACACTTCATTTAAATTCATGAGTATTTCTCATTGGATCAAATGGAATAGATATAAATCAAAGAAGTGGTAAGTCTATATGGAGTTACACTATCGATTATATTTGATCAAGATTCAAGATTCACCTCTATGTTTTAGAAGAGTCTCCAACACGCTTTGAATACTGAGATGAACTTCCGTAAGAATTATCATCCTCAAACTAATGGCCAATATGATCGGACTATCCAAATTCTTGAGGACATGTTGAGGGAATTCTCAATGGACTTAAAAGGAGGATGGGATCAATATCTTCCTCTGGTTGAGTACTCTTATAACAACAGTTTCCACTCAATCATCCAAATGGCTACTTGTAAATCCTTTTATGGGAAGAGGTGCAGAACACCAGCATGTTGGGATGATGTTGTGGAGCGAAAACTCTTATGTCCATAAATGGTTGAAGAAATGGTGGAGAAGGTTAAGACCATCCAGCAGCACATTAAAGCTGATCGGAGTTGAAAAAAGATCTATGCAGATAATCATCGACGAAACCTAGAGTTTGATATTGGATTCCTCCACATATCACTATGGAAGACAGTAATGAGATTTGGAATGAAGGTAAATCTAATTCCAAGGTACATCATCCCTTTTGAGATCCTCGATCACATTAGATTAGTGGCCTATCGACTATCCCTCCCACCGAAACTGTCTCAAGTACATGATTTATTCCTTGTATCACTCTTGAGTAAGTACATACCTGAACCATCGCATGTTCTCAATATGGTTGTGGTACCATTGGAAAATTACATATCCTATCAAGATAAACTGGTGAAGATCTTAGATCATAAAGAAAAAATTTCTAAGAAATAAGACTATTACCCTCATCAAAGTGTTGTGTAGAAACCAAAATATTGAAGAAAAAACGTGGGAACTGGAGGAAGTGATGAGGCAATGTTACCCTCATCAGTTTTAGAGTGGGAAAAGAAAATTTTGGGGGAAATTTTTCTTAAGGGGTAAGGTTGTAATGACCCGAACATTCATGAATAAAATTCCCTTCCTTTTATTTAATTTAATGTATTATGGATATAGAAAACACATGAACTTTCTTATCCAATTAGGTTTAAATGACCATTAAGTATCATTACCATTGATAATATAGCCATTGAACAGTGATCACATGACTAGTATAAATTTAAGGTTTTTAAAAAGAATTTTTTCAACATAGATAATGGAGAGGATGACCTCATCCAGTAGACTCGAGTTGTACGAAGCTCATTTTTCAGAGCATGAAAAGGAGGTAGCATCACTAGGCTTTTCTCTTAACCAATTCCAATCTAAGCTTCAACATGTTAATATTGAATGAAATCACCTATGGGAGAATTGTAATTTGATAGAGATTACCACCTGAGCGATGTTATCCAAGCCACACCGAGAGTCTGTTACAATTGTACACCATACCCTTATGTCTTATGTGGGTGTTATAAGGGGTTATGTAACAGGGAATTAGTTAATTTTTATGTAATCCCTTTTATAAATAAAATTCTTATTCCATAAATTCTTTTATGATAATAGTTTTTTCTGAAAAATATAATGAATTTAGTAAATTGATTTTTTTGGTAAAATGGTACTTTTCATAAATATATAAATTATTGTGTTAAACTATGTTCTTATTAATAATTTTATTATAATACTATTATAAAACACTCCTTTTAATTATAAATTATGATTATATTTATTTTTTTACTCTATAAAATATTAAGTATTCAGTTTCATAAGAATTATATTTTTATACGATAAAACTAAAATTGTATTTTTAATTAATGAATTTATTTTGATGAATTAATGAATTTTTGGGAATAATTAATATATTAATAAAATTTTATTATCAAATTAATTTAATAAATAATAAATTATTACATAATTTTTATGAAGTGAAAGTTAGTTTTTATTAAGATTAAAACTGTTTTTTTCCAAGCCCGTCAGTTTTTAGAAAATGTCAGTTTTCATTTTAAAATATAAAATTAAAAATATTTAAAAATTTATTTAGAAAAAATAAATATTTTTTTGGAATCAGGATGTCGAAAATATCCAGTGGTTAATTTTTCATAATTTTCAGAGACAGACGAATTTTTGGAAAAAAATTAAATACCGAATAAATATATAATGTGTTTTAAGACATCATAATGACCCAGTAGTGATATAATAAAATACTATAAAAGGCATATTCAGAAAATATATGTTTTACTTTAAAATATTTTAATTTTATATTTTTTTTATTAATGTTATAATTCCTTAGTGGACCCTCTAAGAATTATAAAATATTTTAACATTTTAAAAATGATTTTCTTGAGAGTATGACCCACCTCTACATAAGAAAGCCTAATATTTTAATATTTTCGGCCCTTTAACTTATATAATATAGTATACCACTCCCCTTTTCCAAAACTAAAAGTAAAAAACCATTGTATGGTTTGTGGTTTGGATTAGTTTAATGTGTTGTGTCCAAAACCTAAATAATAAAGATCTCCCTCTCATTTCCAATATAATCCCACTCAATATCCCATTCCTCTTCACTCAAACCAGTTGGAGCTTGACCAAACTCTTACCTCCTCTATATATAATTTTTTAATGTCACCCCATCTCCCAAGAATCTATCTCATGCCTCTCCCAAGCCTTTGGGATCACAATTCCAAGTAAAGAATCCTCTCCTTCCTCTCTTCCTTTTCAATTCAATTAACTAGTTTTAAATTAGCCTTTTTAATTTCAATTGGTTGTATTTTAATTCCTTTATAATCCCTTACCTACTGTACATTTTATGTTATGTTAATTAGGGATCATTTATCCTCCATCATTTGGACCATTACCCAAGCTATTACCATGTTGAATTTCCGTAAGGGATTTCACTATTCTCATTTCCATTCAAGCTACTCTTTTACATTATTTTTCTTAAGTTCAATATTTATATATTGGGTTATGATGTTCCAAGACCCCAATAATTACCATTTTTGTATATATGATGATATATTCCTTTAAATCTCATCAAAACCCCCTATGATCCATTAAAAACAACCTTTACCATGTCGAATTTTTGTAAGGGATTCATTCATTTCTCATATTTATCCAAGTTTCTTTATGTTGTAATACAATTTTACATTCAATTAAAAATAGTGGGGTATGATTTCTCACCTCTCCCATAATTACCTCCTTATTTTTGAATGATTATATACCACTTTATCTCTCATTAATTCCTTCTTTGTACACCTGTTTCCATGCCGAAATTCCATAAGGGATTTCTCTCTTCTTATTTCCATTCAAGTATTTATCCTATATTATGCATCTAAGTTATATTTAATATGTTTCTATATTATGTTCCATGCTCCCCATACTTTATATTTCATTTATAAATTATGAGATACCCCTTTATCTCTCATCAACCCAACTTATGTATTTCTATATGACGACGTTATGCTGCTGAAATTGCACCGCAATTTTCCAAGCCAAAATCATATTATAGTAAATACCATACCCATTTATCTATCAAGGTTATTCACCTATATGCACATATACACATTTAATGGTACTTATATTTTTGTATTCCATATTCATTAATCATATAATAATGTATGATTTTGAATTATTCCATGTTATGTGATCCTTACGGAACACTTATGCATGTAATGAAATGTTTATAAAGGGTGCGCCCTGATTGCGCTAAAATGCATTAGGTAATGTTTAGTATCATAATACACCATGTTCAATGAGGGTATACTCGTGATAATTCAAGTGAAATTAAGTTTTAATCATTCTAATTCAAGTTCAATTAGGGTTTACTCATTATAATTGAAGTCCAATGAGGACTTACTCATACTAATTCAAGTGAGATAAAGATTTACTCATGCTAATCCATGTTCAATGAGCCTTGGATCATGCTAATATCATGTTTTATGTTGTTTATATATTTCCATGTTATTATAATCAGGTTATATCATGCCTTTATGTTTATGTTTCTCTTGTGCTCTATTAATATTTCGATTTCCTAACATATACAATATTTTTCATGTTATTCCTTGTTTACTCCCTTACTGGAATTTATAGCTCACACTTTTCTTATTTATGTCCTCAGGTTATCCCATGCAATGCTAAGTAAGAAGGTATTTTGTGTTCTGGTAAAATAATTTTTCAATAAATATGTTGTATTTTTTGTCTTATGTTGTCATGTAATGTTCCTAATTTTCGAATACACTAGACCTCTCAATCCTCAGAGGTGTATTAAATGCAAGTTTATGTAATAAAGCATGTTTAAATGTGAAATAAGGAGCAAGGTTGTTATAATTCCATTATAGATATAAAAAATCATATAAAGAAAAATAATGGTATCATTGGATTATATCCCCAAAAAACATAATTGACATCAAATAATGTTATCATAGATGGAAAATAATTTTGAAAGGTTACGTAAAATAATTCAAGAGGGAAATATCCCTTCCATTTTTAAAAGAAATTTTATACCATAAAACATTTTTCAAAACATTTTAATTTAAAATAACCTTGAATTTATATAATGGAATATTTAAAAACCATTTTAAATATATTTTAAATCATTTTTCATTAAAAATTATTGAAAGATAATTTTAAACACTTTTAAAACATTTTTAGAAAACATTGTTTTTAATAAACAATGATTTCCAATTGAAGAGAGAATAAAATTACATGAAACTTTTAATATCATAAAAAATTCATGATACAACATGAAAAGTAAAATATATACACCTCAAAAAATAATATAGGTCCATAACATAAGGTGTTCCTCGAAGAAGGAAAATTGAGACAAAATTTTCAAACCGATTTGGTAACTTTTGAATCATAAACCCTGTGAAAGAGATATTATAAAATGTATATTTAAATACCCATAAAGTTAAGGAAAATTATCATATAATTAATTAATGGTAATTATATAAACCACATATAAAAAATAGGTGGTGAACATGGCTGGTATCTCATGGAAAATAAAAGTGAGACAAAAATCCCCTACTACTTGAGTAACTTTAGAATCATGAACTGCATAAAATAAAAACTACAATTAAAGATATAAATATCATTAAATAAAATAAGTTAATTATAAAAAATCATATTCCAGTATATACACCACACACAAATAAGAGAGTGGTAAATATGGCATGTACCTCACAAAAATAAAAAGTGAGATGAAATTTCCTTACCTTAAGTCTTGAATTCTTTCACACACATTCAAACCTCATTTATAATAAATATAAGTTTATTATACATATTACACAGAATAATATTTTTATATATACTCCATATATGATTTACTTGTAACTTAATATTCCCCTTTTATTAATAATTCCATGTTAAGGTTGCATTTTGGGAAATATTTGTTATGTTTTCCATTCATGTTTTAGCTTGTTATCCTTGGTCCTCTTACATATATCATGATTTAATCATCTCTAGATTGATAATAATGATATAAATATAATATATAGAATCATTATATATGTAATCATAGTGATTCAAAGAATTTATTTATAGAAAATAAAATACACTATCCATGGAGATGGTAGGTCGTACGTACACATGAACGATGATTTCATTTTCATGTCGAGTTAAAAAAAGAAATGAATATGATATATTATCTTTCAAAAAACATTATTATATAATATATAAAATATATAATTATAAAATTAATCCTTATTACCATCCATTTTAAGTATAGGTGAATAAATGATCACATCACATTGTGGAGATGGTAAGTCATACGTACGCACAAGCGGCGTTATGGTTTTTCAAAAATATTAGGAGGGAAAAAATTAGATATGATATTATCATTAAATAAGTATAATTATATCATAAATATCATATATATATATATATATATATTATTCCCATCATAATTATCACTCATAAAATATGGTGATAGAAAATGAATTGTAGCTCTACGTGGAGATGGTAAGCCGTACGCATGCACGAGAAAAACTTTCGTTTTTTTGTTTGATGAGAAAGGGGTTGTATAATGTTATATTCATAAAAATAATAATATTTAAGAATATTTTTAATTATAAAGTTATTATTTTATGATATATATCACATATTTAGATGAGTTATATAAGAATATAAAAAAGAGAGTGATCGGTTAGAGTGATTACCTCTTCTTCGAAATGATTCCTTTGATTAATCCCATAACACATCTAAAGAGGGTGTTATGACTAAAATTAGGCCTCTAGAATGTGGGGAGGGATTATAGAAATGTATTTGGGTAGATATCGTCTGAAAAAATTTAGTATTTAATTATGATGAAAGGAGAATAATGGGTTTCCTTTTATAGGATAGGGGAGGGGTGCTCTAGGAATTCTTCAAATTACTAAATTAATATAAATTAATTTTACTATAAAAGTGGATAAAAACTGATTAATCTTAAATATAGGATTATTTTGTGTCTAAATTCCATCATAAAATGAAATTTAGATATTTTTTGACACTTTTTTAATCCTTGTCTTTAACCTTAAACACTTATTTAACCTTCTGGATTTTAACTACGGTAACCAGTATTTATATACTAAGAGGATGTAATTTTTACTTATAAAGTGTAAATTGAACCATAAATGGATAATTTATTATATTTTAAACCATATATCATTCCCTTTTCTTTATTTATTATTTTTATTATTTTTAATAATTTAATAAAATTTAATTTTTATAAAATTTCATAAGTTTTGATTTTGATACTATTTATAACTTTGACTTTAAGAAAATACATATAGTAAGATAAATTCAAAAAAATCAATTACAACACCCATAAAAAGTCATATTAACCCATAAATTTTTTTATCACCCTAATTTAGTAAAATTATATTTATTTTAAAATTTATAATATCATTTAATTGATTGTTTCGTTAATTGAGTAATTACTGCATCATCATTTTGTAATTATTTATGATAATTATTTAAAATAAATTTTTATGGTGTAGATAAAAATTCTATTTTTAATAGGGATATATATATTTGATCATATCTTCTATTTAATCCCATAAGAATATTATACATATTAAAATTTAGAGTGATATTTTGTCACTCCCTTTGAGTTTAATAGTATGTAAGTCATTTACATCGACAAGAGTCCATTAAATTATTAAATTTCAGTAATTATATGTTAATGTTCAAATTAACTTTAGAAAATAACTTTTTTACAAGTGTTAGAGAAGTTTTATAATATTTATAATATTATTTTTACCATTAATTACCCAATTTACCATTAACCGTGGTATTAAAAATTACTAAAGTTACTATTCATATTATCCAAAAATGAAAGGGACCTATTTAATAAATTTGGACCATATGATTTCAAATATGAAATACATTTTTCAAAATTCAAAATACATAAATTACTAAAATTATTTAAAATTAATCTCATTGATAGAACGAGAAAATGGGTTTTAAAAGTGAAAACGTCGAAAATACTGACATGTTTTTATATCCAAATTCAATGTGAAATTGATTAAAATGAACTAAATTGGATTAATGGATAATAATTTGATATAATTATACTTTAAATCTAATAAAATATATAATTAAACACTATAAATTATTTCAATGAAAAATCTGTTTTCAATTTAATTTCAGTATTTTTCTATATTCATCAAAACCTGAAACATATCATAAAAATACCAAAAATTTAACCAAAGTAAATTTTGATATCCTACATTAAAATAAGAAGTATATTTGTTCATATAAAAATTCTTAAAGTGTCAAAAATTATATTTAAAATGGGTTCTCCATTAAAAGGTGATAAAATTAACCTTTTAGATGAATATAAAAAATATTTTATTTAATATATAATATATCTATTTCATTAATATCATTCACTAATTATGATTAATTTAATTTATTGTGACAAAAAAAATTTGGGAGAATTAAAATAAAAATATTTACTTTATAATCAATTAGTTTATTTTTCATTTCTAATATTTTGGTAACTAATGAATTCAAATTATAAACCATATATTCTAATAAGTTAGTTAGTACTATTCATAACCTATAATTTAATGGCAATGTTATATATTATTATATTGAATAATAATATTTTGATAATATATTATAGTTTGGTAAAACTCGGTTTTGTGTGTAATGAGAGCTATCAAAAGAACTCAGCATTGTGTGTAACAAGGGCCAAGCATAGTATTGTGTATATCACAAGATAATCTAAGTGTTGTGTGTAGTGAAATATTGACTTAGTGTTTCATATAATTCAAGACAAACATAGTGTTTTCCATATAATAAAATCTATGTTCAACATTGTGTGAAATGAAAAATATCAAAAAGGTTGAATTAATTCCAAATATATATATATTTCAGAAAATAATGCGATGTTACATTCTATCAACCTTAAAATGAATTTTTCCCTTTGAATTAAACTCGGTTATTAAAGGTTCAATACTTGAAAGTTCCTTTCCTAGAAACCCACATCATAAAAATGAATACTAAAACTTCCTTTAAAAAAAAGTGGAAACTTAATGGTTACCCAAAGTAAAATATAACTAGGTTTCCACATATAAGAGCATAGGTGGAACGTGAAAAAATGGACATGGATGATAAATCCAACTATCATGTTTTTATAGAGATTGAGAGAGAACATGGTTAGAAGAAAGTTAACAATCAAATCCATAACCCAAAAGAGGCTTGAAAAAAGGTCATTGATATCATCAGGATTGATGATAACATGAAATTCTTTTATTTAAATATACTTTATTAAAGTCTAAGAATTTTCACAAGGAGATATACTTTCTTGATTTCAGAAAAATATTACCCTTTGGTGCCTTGATTAGTTCCCACTTCATCTCTTGCTTCAGGTAATGATGGTGATTTTTTTCATTCATAAAGAACGGACATATCATGAGATCCATAAATATAATTATAATTCATTCCATATTCTTTTACTTAACATCACAAAAAAATGGTTATCATAGGTTATCTATTATGCATAAATCCTCATATGGTGAGATATTACTTTAATCTAACATAATTCATCTAAATTTTAACTTAATCCCTTCCATAAATGGTTAACTTTGTAACACTTCCAAAAGATAAAAATCCCAAACCATAAAAAAAGGTCATGAAGTCATATTAACATTGATCCCTCATACGTCATAATGTATATATTTTTTGTCACATTCCAAACACGTGAATACCCTCATCGTATATTTTCTTAAAACATGGTAATAACCTGAATTACTATAAATCCTTTTCAAACAAAATACATGCTTACATATTCCAAAGATTACTAAATATATTCCCTAAATCCAAGAAGTTGTAAAGTTCATCCATGGTGACATAGAATAATTTTTCAACAAATATTTAATTGGTTATAAGGTCATTTATACTGTCCAATTTACATTATCCACATCAATCATCTCTTTATCCAAGCTAAACACAACTTTCCCAACATCTTGATCACATTAAGGGATTCCTTAACTTAATCAAAAGTTCACTTTTATAAGTATTAATTCCCATTAAAAATATCCTTTCCAATAATTTATGGAAAACTTATACTAAAACTAATAATATATTTCATGATTCATTTTACATAAACTTTGAATTCTAAAATATATACACTTCAATCATCCAACTTTATTCTTAATCAATTACTTAGGCTTCATCATCTTATTCCTTAATAACTATTTACTAGAATATAAAATATTAGCCATTTATTATGGTTTCTAAAACTTAATCAAATAATGATTCTTAAATTTAATGTGAACAATTCTTGAAGAAAATCTCATATGTTTCATATCTCATTCATGACCTCTTTATCTTTAGCAGTATAACCAATACCCATACCACCTTATCGATTACATTTATGATATTTCCACTTGGAAAATCGATTTTCATAATTTCTATACTTTTTTCATATGAAACATTCAATGTTAACTAGGTTCCTTCTAGTTCTCTTCATTGATTAAAACCAGAAATTGTAGGGTGAGAAACACATATCCTAGAAGAAAACCACATAATCATGAAAATTTACTTATAGGAGGTCTAACTCATGACACATACTTTTTAATAGATGAAACCCTAGGTGTATCCTAGGTTATTAAAATTCAAATTATATTGAAATTAGTTTTGAAGGTTCATTAATAGTTTGTGGATTCTCCAAGAATATCCCATGGGTGTCGAATTAGGTGTGAAACATGGTCTATTGTCATGTATCAGGTTATTATCGAGTCATGCCTGACACACCTTTTCGAAGTTCTTACCCCTAGGTACATTTTTTCTAAGTCCACATCAACATGTAGTATCCATACAGGGATTTAATGCTTGAAAATCACTCCCTTTATCCTTTACCAAAATTCCAAGACATTTTTCTATATATTAACTCATCCTTATACTTATCCTTAGAGACGTCCCTAAACATATCCTTAGTAATATCCCTAGGGATCACACTAAATTTTTCTCATATGAGTTTCCAAAGTTTGACTAAACTTAATCTCTGATACCAACTATAACAACATAGTCTTAACATACACAGATACTACATCATTTTTTTAGGAATACTTAAAACATTACACAAATAGACACCCAAAGACCCTATTACTTTAGTTCCTTTAGAAACAAGGAAACATAAACACTGGTATATGAACTACATACATTATCTCCCACTAGGTTCTCCAAGACTATAACACTTCTTAAACATATCATACATAAATATATATTCATAACATGGGGAAGTAAACATAAAAAGGGGATATATTAAATGATCAGTAGGGGTAAACAAGGGAGATATATAAGCATAAACAGGAGAATAAGGGTATGAGAATGTGATCGTAACATTAGATGATCATACCCTACATATAAATTATAATAAACATGAATCATGGAATAAATATTAACAGTTCATATTTCATGAATCATAATGGATGCAAGATCATGATCTATGAAGGAATGATACATGGAACTTGAGGAATACACATAAACATAGAAAATACTATCTTAAGGGTACCTACTAAGACCTACATAACATGTTAGGCTTGTGATAATAACATGTGTACCTACTTTGGGTAGGTATTTCCCTCCCATGTACCATCATGTTTTGGGATTGGTATTCCCTCCTATGTACCCTCTTGTTTCAGGCTTAGGATATCATCATGTGTACACTCCTGTTTCAGGCTTAAGATGACCTCTTGTTTTAGCCTGGGGATTCCCTCCTATGAACCATATTGATTTAATAAGAAATTTATCATTTCACAATGAATTTTAGGGATATATAGTTCCCACCCATTACATAATTAAAACCATTCATATGGGTTCCATAAGAACATAAATCATTTATCATATCAAAATCCATGTAAATAAATGAGTTTCATAAAAAATTCATCATAACATAACATATGTAAAATAAATAGCCTTCATAAATATCATTTTATAATAAATGTAAACCATTCCTAGAATAAATAATAATGGTTTCATTGGATTATATCCCCAGAAAAACATAATTTAAATCAAATAACATTAACTTTGATGGAAAATAATTTTGAAATATTACTTGAAATAATTCTTGAAGAAAATATCCTTTCCAATTTGAAAAAATATTTTAGACCATAAAACATTTATAAACACATTTTCATTCAAAATAACCGTGAAATAATATAATTTAATCTTTTAAAACTATTTTAAACATATTTGAAATTCTTTTTTCTTTAATAATATTTAAAATATCATTTGAAACACTTTTAAAAAAAATTTAAAAAACATTGTATTGAAGGATCACATATTTCAAAAGAAATAGAGAATAAAATTAAATGAAACTTAAAATATCATAAAAAATATTAATTATACAACATGAAAAAAAATAAATTATAAACACCTCATAAAATAATAAATTTCCATAACATAACATGTCTCAAAGAAGGAAAATTGAGACAAAATTAGTTTACCAATTTGGTAACTTTTTAACCTTAAACACCGTTAAAGAGAGATCATAAAATGGACCTTTAAATACCTATAAAATTAAGGATAATAATCATATAATGTATTCATGTTTAGTATATACACCACATATAAGAAATAGGTGGTGAACATGGCTTATATCTCATGGAAAATAAAAGTGATATGGAGATCCCTTACTACTTGGGTAACTTTAAAATCATGAACCCCATAAAATAATAATCTCAATTAAAGTTATTAATATAATTAAATAAAATAAATTAATGATATACCATGTCATAGGTTAGTATATTCATCACACAAAAGAAGCGAGTGTTGAATATAGAATTTATCTAATAGAAATAAAAAGTGGGATGAAATTTCTTTACCATAAGTATTGAATTCTTTCACAAATGTTAAAACCTCTTGTATAATAAATATAAGTTTTTTATAAATCTTCCATAGAATAATAATTTTATATATATTCCATATATTATTTACTTATGACTTATTATTACCTGTTTATTAATAATTCCATGTTAAGGTTATGCTTCGGGTTATATCTGCTTTGTTTTTCATTCATGTTTTGATTTGTTATCATTGGTCCTCTTACATAGATCATGATTTAATAATCTACAGAATTATAATAATAATATAAATTTAATATATATAATCATTATATATTTAATCATAGTGATTTATAAAAGTTATAGAAACAAAATAAAATACATCCTTCATTGAAACGGTAGGTCGTACGTTCGCATGAACACTGTTTTCATTTTCTTTTCGGGTTAAAAAATGAAAATTATATGATATATTATCATTATAGAAACATCTTTACATCATATTTAACATATATATTCATAAAATTCATCCTTATTACCATCCATGTGAAATATAGGTGAATAACGAATCATGTCGCATCGTGGAGATGGTAAGCTATACGTACACATGAGCGACATTATCATTTTCCCAAAATATTAAATGGATGGTAAAAAGGTAGACATGATATTATAATTACAGAAGTATAATTATTTCATAAATATCATATATTAATATTAAACCCATCATATTTGTAATTCATAAAATATGGTGATGGAAAATGAATTGTCTCTCTACATAGAGACGGTAAGTCATATGTACGCACGAGTGAAACATTCATTTTTTGTTTGATGAGAAAGGGGATTTATAATGATTCTTTCATATTCATAATAAAATTTATAAATATTTGGGATGATTATTTTATTTCCTTTATGATATATATCATAGATTTATATGAGTTATAGAAGAATATAAAAACAGAGTGATCGGTTAAAGTGATTACGTCTTCTTCAAAATGACTCCTTTGATTAAGAACTTAACACCTCTAAAGAAGGTGTTATGAAAAAAATAAGGCCTCTGGAATGTTTTTAAGGATTATAATAATATAATTTTTCAGATATTTGTATAAAAAAATAAGTATTTGTGTCTTATTAAAGGATAATAATGGGTACCCTTTTATAGGAAAGGGGAGGGGCGCTCTTGGAATTCTTCAAAATTATTAAATTAATATAAATTAATTTTATAATATAAATGGATCAAAACATATTAATTTAATATATAGGATGTATTTTGGGAGAAATACCTTCATTGAATAAAATTTAGATAAGTTTTTAATCTTTTTTAGTCCTTATATTTTAGCATTAAACCATATTTAACCTTTTTAATTTTAACTATGTTAACCAATATTTCTATACTAAGAGGATGCAATTTATACTTATAAAATGTAAATTAGACCATAAATTACAAATATTTGATATTTAAGACCATATATCATCCTATTTTACTTATTTAATATTTTTATTATTTTTAAATAATTTAATAAAATATTATTTCCATAAAATATCATAAGTATCAATTTTGACACTATTCATAACTTTGACCTTAATAAAACTCATACAATAAAATAAGATCAAAAAAAATCACTTATAACAACCAAAAAATTTCATATTCACCCAAAAAAAGTATTTTATAACCTTAATTAAGTCGAATTATATTTATTTTTATATTTATAATATCATTTAATTGATTGTTACATTAATTGAGTAATTACTACATAATCATTTTGTAAATATTTCTTCCCTAAAAATTAAAAATAAATTTATATGATGTAGATAAAATTTTTATATTTCATAATAATATATATAGTCAATCATATCTTCTATTTAATTCTATATTAAAAATATTATACATATTAAAAGTACGAGTGTGACATTTTGTCACTCCCTTAGAGTTTAATAGTATTTAAGTCATTCTCATGGACAAGTGCCCATTAAATTATTCAATTTATATACTTATATGCTAAGGGTAGAATTAAATTCATAAAATAACATTATTAGAAATTTTAGGGTAGTTTAATAATATTTATAATATTATTTTTACCCTTAATTTCCTTATTTACCCTTACCGTGGTATTAAAAATTACTAAAGTTACTATTCATATTGTATAAAAATAAAAAGGCACTCTTTAGTAAATTTGGACCTTATAATTATATATATTAAATACATTTTCATAATTCAAAATAAATACAAACTGGTAAAACTAATTTAAAAGTAAACTCATTGACAGAATGAGAAAATGGGTTTTTAAAGTGAAAACATCCAAAAGGTTGATATGTTTTTATATCAAATTTCAATGTGAAATTGATTCCAATGACATGAATTGGATTAATTGATAATAATTTCATTTAATTATATATTAAAACCAATAAAATATATAATTAATCATTAAAATTTATTTTTATGAAAAAACTTTTGTTTAATTTAAATTCAGTATTTTTCGTTATTCATCAAAACCTGAAATTTATCTGAAAAATACCAAAAAATAAACCAAATTATATTTTAAAATACCAATTCCAAATAATAAGTTTATTTTGTGATATAAAAAGTCTAAAAGTTTCCAAAATTATATTTAAAATGGGTTCTCCGTTAAAAGGTGGTAAAATAACCCTTTTGAAAAATTTAAGGTTTTATGCATAAAATTGGGTTTGTTCTTATATTATACCTATAAAATCTATTGTATGAATATAAAAAATATTTTATTGTATATATAACATATATATTTTATTAATATCATTCACTAATTGCAAATAATTTAATTTATTAAGACAAAATTACTTTGAGAGCATAAAAATAAAAAAAATTATAATTAATTGGTATATATTTTTTTTATAATTACTTGGTAACCAATGAATTTATATTAATTAAATAATATTTTCATATTTTAGTTAATAATATTAATAACCTATCATTTAATTAATACGTTAAATCTTATTATATTAAAAAATAATATTTTAATAATATACTATAGTTTGATAAAACCCTATCTTGCGTATAATCCAAGCTATGAAAAGAAATTGATGTTGTATGTAACACAAGCTAAGAATATTATTGCATATACTACAAGCTAATCCAATTTTTTGTGTAGTGAAATATAAACTTGTTTTTGCATATAAATCAAGTCAAACATAGTGTTTTCATATAACAAAATATATATTCAGTATTGTGTGAAATGAAAAATATTGAAAAGGATAAATTAATTCAAAAAATATATTTCTCAAAATATTAGGGTGTTACAGCAAGGGGGAGGAACCCCCAATAAATATGGTGAATCCCTTCAGGAACCTCTCCCTATATTTTTTTATGACTGGATCCCATAGGATGAAAAGGTAGGGGATGGTCGGGTCACACCCACAACTACCATGACCATGGAGCTTCCTAGGAGGGCTCCCACTTAGCTATGATAGAAATACTGAACATCTATATAGGATGACGAGTGGGTTGATCTCATCCTTTCTCCATATTCCTCGGTCTAGTACACCCAGTTTTAATTTCAGGAGAAGTCCACAAACCCTACAGAGAAGGGGGCCTCTCCAATAGATCCAGTGGCCCATGCCACTACTAGCGCACCTCACTTTACCCTCACAGCCACCGCTTGAGGTCCAATATTTCTTGGATTAGGATTGAGATCCCAACCACCCACTAAGTATTTCAAGTTGACTCTCTACATCATGGGAACCAATTTTAATCATCATGGTCCACCCCATGATGAATAATGCCATCATATAGGTCCTCCCATGACACCACTAATCGACATGGAGGTCTTCCACATTCCAAATACTTTCTTTACCCCAAAGATCCATCCTAAGGTAGGAGGAAGAACAAATTCAATGAAGGCCATAAATACAGTGTTGTGCATGGTTTACATGGAAAGAATCCATGTCACCCTTTAGGTATCACACACAAATAAATACCATTCCTTTTCATGAAGGAATAAGGTAAGTGGAATGTCACTATTGACCTCTCAAAGTTGAAGGTGACAAAAGACTTGGTCAAAGCAACACTACTCCACCATAATAATTGGAGTAAGAATCTCATTGACTAAGGCTAACTATCCCATAGTCCATGATCCATATGTTTCACAAGTTTCTATATAGATACAATCATTTGGAATATGTATGGGCCTCCTTCTAGGGTCTCATGGAGTAACCATCCCCACCGTCATCAGCTTCCCTCCTCTTGACCTCCACTTTGTAAGTATAAGAAAATTCAGGATCTGGATTGGCACCCTTATATGATGTTGAATTATACACTAAGACACAAGTGTATGATGAACATACCAATCACTAGGAGGATGAAGACAACCCAACCTATTTATATATAGTCATGAAGTTATCCCTTTCTTCAAAAGACACTCTGATACTTCAGAGACGGTTGGTCTGTGTAGTACATCCTCTTCCATAAATTCAGAAGAAGAATAGGTCCTCATAATTTACATCCCCAATTTTCATACCAACACATATCTATGTTTGGGTAATTAGGAACCTCCCCCCATAGGATGAGAAGAAGGTATATTTATAGTAAATATTGGCCACCAACCAACTATATATATTATTTAGGTTTCCTGTATCCCTAAACTTTACCGTTCTGGAACCTCTCACCGAGGGTAAGTTTTCTTTTCTCTATAAAATTATATAAGAAATTTTCAACCACATTTGATATCCCTATTGACCTATTGATCATGTTGTCGAGTTCATTAAATTAGATGTTTAGTTTACTATAATTTCTGCAGTATTGCAGTAACCCTAGGACATCACTCGATGGAGCCATAGATCATTAATTAAAAAATATGGTTCTGATTATAAAAAGAGAAGGGGAATGGGATTTTGGAAAACTTGGGATTTTAAAACTTAATATTCTAAATTAAAAAAAATAACTCAATAGAACAAATTAGAAATTAACAAAATTAATTAAGTGTGATCAACCAAAGGAATTATAAGGATACTCATCCTTCATCTCTTCAAGAGAAAGGGAATTGATCTTTTAATACCTGGTTTGTAACACCTAGGACCATAATGTTAGTGATTTTATGCTCGGATACCTCTCAAGGTTTAGTCGAAAACACACAATGATTCACCATATATCGCCTATTATTGGGTGATTTTTGTTCGACTTTATAACTGAAACTCGTCAAGGAAACACATGAAGAACTCAATGTGTTATCTAGGTTTGTATGATATTTTCTTTTTATACCATGGAATAAATTTACATGGACTTGATAGTGAAAATGTGAGTTCATTTTACCAATATGAACCACACAAACACCGCAATTCAAATAGGGGAGAAAAAGGGATGAACGGTTTGTAAAACATCACATGAAATGGTACCCCCAAACATGATCATGTGATTTTGAGCATGACATACTAATACATAAATCAATTAAATAATAATATATGATGAATAAAACAACATAAAACCTCGAATTAGAAAGATAATTCAAAATAATACAGACATGAAACTCGAGATTACATCATTCCCCCCGGTGAATATGAGGAGTTTATAACTCGATGGGAGGGAAGGAAGAAAGAGATGTTTAAGTAGCACTTTCCAGGGCCTAAATAACATCTAAGATTTAGTATAGGACTCCTTTGGGGATATAAAATGGTATAACCTTCTATCATGGTCTAACTCTCAAATGGGATTCTCAAGGTGCGAATTTATAGGCCAGGTGGGAGGTTGTTTTGGGAACCCTGATTTCTATAATCCGATTGGTCCATAGTTTTGGGAGGTCATAAAGTCTTAAATCACTTTGGAAAAAACTATAAAGTTGTGTATAGATTCCTTTTATATATGCATGTAAAATTTTGTGGCTATATATGGTTTATAATAAGAGATATTTCCAAAATACAAAGTTAAACTTTTGACTCTGTGAAGATTCATTTTATTGTACCAATGAGTTTGAATGGTCCTTGTAACACCCCGAGATTTTATGAAAAATATTATTTTTAATTTCATTAATGTCTTGTGTTGTACGCTACACCAAAATAATCTTTCACAACATGAATCCATGACTTGGATTGCATTACACGCAATAAAGACCTTCCTCAATAGCGTTTGTAGTATGCAATACCGAGTTTCACTAAACGAGATATTATTATAATATTATTATGAACTAGCTGTTATGAATAGTAATACCCACTTTTTGAAATTTTATAAATTTTATCTTTCAAAATGGACTTCATTTTTGGATTCATAGTATCGAAATTAGCTTAGAGTGAAATTTTGGTACTTTTCGGATAACTTTCATATTCTGATGAATAGTTAAAATTACTAAATTTTAATTAAAAACAACTTTTTTTAATCGAAATAATTAATAGTGAAAATTTATTAATTTGAGAGGTTTTAAAGTATATTTAGAATATATTTTTACCATTTAATACAATGTTGGTCATTGGATGTAATTTCACATCTAAAACAGACATAAACAAGTGTCAATCTTTTGATAGTTATTATCTCTTAAAAACACGCTATTTGTTTTGACGATGGGAATTAATTTTTAAATTAATTAATGCAACTGATATGTTTTGAATTTTTTAAAATAGAAATTATTTTTTAATTCATAATATCAAATATATCTTCGGCCTAATTTTTGGTATTTTTCTGGAAACTTTCATTTTTTGACGAATAGTGAAACCACTAAGTGGTAGTTAAAAAACTTAATTTTTCATAAAACTTAATTTTACTGATTCTGTGAGTGGAATTTCGTAAATCCTAGAGGCACAGTTAATATCAAGGACTAAAATGTGGTTCAATGAGATGAGAATATTTTTTGGTGAATAGTAACTTTTTACTTTTATTTACCACGGTTAAAAGTAAATAGGATAATTAAGGGTAAAAATGTTATTATTATTACCCTAATACATGTCCTAATTCTATTAGATAAGTGTAATTCGACAAAAAACAACCATATGAATAAAATATGATGATTTTGGCCCACTTTTATTGGATTAGGACATTTAATATTAATTTATTTAATGAAGGGTTAAAATAGTTAAAATCAAAGTTTAATAAGTAAATAATTTTTAATATAGGATTATACATAAGATAAATTCGACTATAAATATTTATTATAAATATAAAAATATTTCCTACATAATGGTATTTTATTTATAATTTTTAGACATTAAATAATTTAATTTATTTATGACACTAAGATGATGTGGTAATTATCTTATTAATGAAATATTGATAGAATTGATGTTATAAATACACAAATAAATGTAATTTGAGACTTTTCATGAATTAAACTAATTTTATAGGTTAATATGACATGTTATTATATTTTTAGTTAACTTTTTTGGAACTAATCATTCTGTTATGATTTTCACAAAAATTAATTACCAAATAGTGTCAAAATTGACATAAAATAGTTTTTAAAACAAATATTATATTATTAATTGTTATTTTATTCATAGAAAATATAAGGTTTGGAAACATGACTTAGATAAGGTTATATATATTAATAATAAAAAACTTGGGGTTTTTTTGGCTTGTTATAGTAAGTTTATTAACCTTATAGTGTAAGAAAACAAGAAGACACGGTAAAAGTAAAATTATTTAACTTAAGGTTAAATCTAAATGATAAGGTTAAAATAGAAACGTAAATGTGTCTAAATTCTATTGGATGAGAGGATATAGACCCATTCCCACCTTAGCTTCGAAATAACTCAATTTTGAGCTATTAAAAACTGAATATGACTTTATAATAAAATAATATTTTTAGTTTTTTCAAAGGTGCCCCTCTCCTTCCTTATAAAAGGGCACCTCCTCCCTCTCTTCCTCACACCACTTTGAGCCTTAAATATCGTACAAACCCAGCCAAATTATCTTGTCCACTTCCATAGAAACATCCTAGAGGTTCTGTTCTTCTTCAAAGACCAATTTTATTGCCTTAAGATGAGGTCTTAAAGAGGCTCTTCAAAGAAGAGGTAATGTCCGTTACCGATTCTTTCAACTTTATTTCTTCTTCCACTTATTCTTCATTAGTTGTTTCATTATGAAGTAATAACATCATTATAACTCATATAATTATATGTTATTATTAAACAATCCTATCTCACCATCTATCCATCCGACGGAAAACGAAATCACCGCGCGTGCGTACGTACGAAATACCATCTCCACGCCGTGGTGAAATCTATTTTTCCACCAACACCTTACATGGATGGGTATAATGTCGTAAATAATACCTGTATATGGTTATTATAACATCATACTGATTCTGATATATTATATCATCCACTCCAATTCTATTCAATAATTATAGGAACGATATCATCACTCGTGCATACGTACGGACTACCGTCTCCACGACGCGATGAGATTCATTCTCCATGTTAACCATACATGAATGATCATAAAGTTTATATAATGAATAATAATGAAATATATGAAATAATAATGCTACTGGATTTATGTATATATATATTTATGTCATCTACTTAGTTTCATTCAATTCAATAAGGAAACGAAAACAGCGTTCATGCGTACGTACAGCCTACCGTCTCCATGAACGTTGTATTTCATTCCTTTTATCGATCTATAATATATATATTTATATTATGAATATATATTATATATAAATCATGTTTTACATTCTGGAATTATGTAAATCAGGATATAAGTAATAATATCAAGAACAACAAGTCGAAACACATACAATAAATGAAATGATTTTACCCAAAACGGTACTTTAACATGGAATTTACAAAAGAACGGGTAATATAAAGTCATAAGTGAAACATATATGATATCATAACAATGAATATGATTATTTAATAATTCAATGACATTATTTAAATCATTATATAGTAGGTTCGGATACGTACGAACCATATCAGACCTAAGGTAAGGGATAATTTTTCAAATCTCATTTTTATCCGAGATTTCTTATTCGTAAGTATTTACTGGGGTTATTGCTATCATCCATTTCCATGTTTTAAAAAAGTGTATTAATTTATGTTTAAAGTCATTTTTACTCATTTTTACTTTTACCCCATGGTATGGAAGGAATCATTCTTTTATTTACCCTACAAGGTACTTTTTGACTTTTCCGACAAAAGTACGAGAAAAATGTTTTTTTAACGTATACGGAATGAAAGGATTTTTATGGTTTTATAAATCCTTATTTTCATGAAGATTCCTCCAAAAAATTTCATGACTATTTTCAACAAAATCCTTTTATTTTAAAATTTCACGACATTTTGTTAAAAGAAAATTATTTTGAAGAAAAAAGGATATTTTCCTCAAGAATTCATTTCAAGTGTTTTATCAAAACCATTTTTCATCTAAGATGACATTATTTTATATGTGTATGTTTCAAGTATAATGTCTCTATGATTTACATGGTTTAACTTTTCTTATTATGAAATGATATCCATTTATTTTATATGGATTATGTGATGATGGGATGATGTTTATGAAACCCATTTTATTTATTGGGTTTTTATGAATGATGTATGTTTATGTTATGGCACAAGTAAGAATGATTTAATTATGAGATGGGTGGGACCTATATATCCCTCCAATTCATTAGGTAAAGATTTATATCTCATGAGATAGAAATGGCTGGAACGGTAAGTTAATCTGGTTCAGTGTTACAGGACTGCAACGAGGAGTGAACTCGATTCAGAAAGGGACTTTGTCCACTAAGATGATCATGGCAGTAATGCCTTAGCTACTATTGAAATCATATCAAGTCATTAATATTTTTACACAATTAAAAGTTGTATTCCCAAACTATTTTATCATCATTGATGTTCTATTATGATCTATGCCTTATGTACTGCCATGTTTTATGTCATTGCTCAATATTTCGATGTTTAAACATTAAGTTCATGTTTTTATGTTCAAATGTATATGGTTTGTTTTATTTTCTCCATGATTACCCTTTCTGAGAATTTTAGATCACCATTTATATGTTTTCTTTTCCCCCGGGATGAAAAGAAAGAATTTAGGTAAGGAAACAAAAAGGGGAAGATCGTTATGGGAGTTGTTGAAGATATTTCAACATGATTAGAAGTTTATTCCGAATTTCCAAAGACACTAAACTATTACAGTCCTTGTGTGTCTGTTTTTGTTATGTATTAAGTATTCCACAAAAGTAATGTAATTTCCATGTACATCAATCTTTGGGTCTCTACAGTTGGTATCAGAGGAAAGGTTTAGTCAACCTTTGGAAACTAGGATGCGAGAACTTTAGTGAGATCCCTAGAGATATTTCTGAGGTATGTCTAGGGATGTCCCTAAGGTTAAGTATAAGTATAGGTTATAGTCCTATAATTATGGTAACGATATTAGATTAAACCTAATATGTTGGATATTGAAGGTAGTCCCCCTTTATTATGATTTTTTCCTCTCACACTATTCTTTTGGGGTTTTAGAAAATGGCTGGAAACAAGATAATTCATGATAATGGAGGATATGATGGACAATGGAATGATATTCTTCATGAGAAAAAAAATGAAATTGGATTTGGAAGTTCAAAAATCATTATTATGATGAATCAGAAATCTCATAATATGATTAATAAACTCAAATTTGGTAAGTTTTCGGACTCGGCTAATAAGAGAAAGATGGAGTTCTATGATGATCATAGTGGAAAGAAAGTTCAATTTCCCCTATGTAAATCATGTGGGAAGAGGCATCAAAGATAATGTTGCAAAGGAACTGGAAGATTCTTTGGGTGTGTAAAAGAAGGACACAAAGCCAGTAAGTGTAAAGGAAAAGCTTGAGTTAACACCATGGATGAGGATAATGGTATTTCTACGACATCATCAATGGTTAAATGTTTTAAATGTGGAATGTATGGGCATTATGCAAACCAATGACCTAAGGTAAAGTCTCATGAAGAGAATCAGTATGGTCATATGGGTAGTATTTATGTTGATGATGATGAAGAGACTACAAATGATATGTGAGATGAAAGAACTGTTGAAGCTTGGTCAATGGTTTAATAAGGTAGTGGAATGATTACATGTTTATCAAGTGTAATGTTGTATAAGTAATCTCATGGTACTATGGAATAAAGAGACATCTAAGGATTGTTACACTGTTGTCTTTCCTTATGTTTTGAAAGTGTATGATGAATGGTACCAGTAACCATGAAAGGTTATTTAGATATTTTTGGAAATTAGATGATATGCGCATAATGAAGGGATAAGAAGAAAATGAAATTTTTGACAGTATTCATGAGTTCATGACTGATATAAGGAAATAGTTATATCATGGTTTGAGTATATAGAATTTTGGGGTTTTGGTATGTGGAAAGAGTTAACTTTTGACAGCACTCATGTTTTCACTAAGATTCAATGGGTATTCATTTTTCAAGAGAATACATGATTAAGGCCTTCGAATGTCTGGAATATGACCAAAAAGACATATCTTATGATATATGGGGATCAACGATGGTATTAACATGCTTTTCATATGAACTCTTTGGTAATCGTTTTCACTATAATATGAGAGTGGACTGTAGTATTATGGATATGCCTAAAGATTGGAATGGATTATGTTGTATATAAATTAGTATTGTTTAAGGATAAAAGTTTTTTCGATATTATTGATGGGATGTTATAGTAATGTAGTTTTAGAAAAAGGACAACCTACAGGACGGGCGACAACCCATCATGTCGGACAAGGCTCTTGGAATCAAACCCACAACCGAAGTGCGACTGGCCTTTATCGCCTACCACTGGCCTACAGGAAGTCCCTATTTAGTAGAAAGTAGTTTTATTATATTATTCAGTATGATATATGAAGTATAAGTCCATTTTAGGAACTATATATGATTAATCTCACTATAGATCGACTTATGTATATTTAATAACTTTTGCTAAGCTTTTGTTTGAGACAGATGGAATGACCCATCATTCTATCACATGATCTTCTAACACTTCACGAATAACAAATTCAACTTTATTTCTTTAAGAGATGAAGTGGAAATTGTTCAAGGCACGAACAACAGTGAGATTGTACCAAAATAAAGTAAGTATTTATTCTAATTCAAACTCTTCAACTTTAGGGAAATGATCTTGAAAACCAAAAATGTTGTCCTAGTGCCCTTATATCTGATGAATCAGATGGTACCCTAGATCATCACAAATTTATGGCTTTGTGATTGTTGGATTTTTCATAGCCATGTTCTCTACCACTCTCCATCATAAATTGATGATTAGATTTTTCTTTCATATACATATTTTCACCTATGTTCTCCTACGTGAAAACCCAGTGATGAGTTAATTTGGGTAACCGTTACGTTTTATACGTTATTTATTTAAGCCAAGTTTTGGTATTCCTTTTTACGATGTGGGTTTCTATTAAAGAAACTTTCGAGTAGTAAACCATTTATAACCCCGATGAATTTCGAGGGTGAAATTCATTTTAAGGGGGGTAGAATGTAACACCCTGAGATTTTATAAAAAATATTATTTTTAATTTCATTAATGTCTTGTGTTGTACACTACACCAAAAGAAGCATTCACAACACGCATCCATGACTTGTCTTGCATTATACGCAATAAAGACCTTCCTCGATAGCGTGTGTAGTACGCAATAACGAGTTTCACTAAACAAGATATTATTATAATATTATTATGAACTAGCCGTTATGAATATTAATACCCAATTTTTGAAATTTTATAAATTTTATCATTCAAAATGGACTTCATTTTTGGATTCGTAATATCAAAATTAGCTTAGGGTGAAATTTTGGTACTTTTCGGATAACTTTCATATTCTGATGAATAGTGAAAATTACTATATTTTAATTAAAAACAACTTTTTTTAATCGAAATAATTAATAGTGATAAATTATTAATTCGAGTGGTTTTAAAGTATATTTAGAATATATTTTTACCATTTAATACAATGTTGGTCATTGGATGTAATTTCACATTTAAACCAGACATAAACAAGTGTCAATCTTTTGATAGTTATTATCTCTTAAAAACACGCTATTTGTTTTGACGACGGGAATTAATTTTTAAATTAATTAATGAAACTGGTATGTTTTTAATTTGGTAAAATAGACATCATTTTTGAATTCATACTATCAAATATAGCTTAGTCCTAATTTTTTGCATTTTCTGGAAACTTTCATTTTTTGATGAATAGTGAAACCACTAAATGAAAGTTATAAAACTGAATTTTTCATAAAACTTAATTTTACCACTTCTGTGAGTGGAATTTCAAAAATCCGAGAGAAACGGTTAATATCACGGAATAAAATGTGGTTCAATTAGATGAAAATATTTTTTGGTGAATAGTAACTTTTTTACTTTTATTTACCACGATTAAAAGTAAATAGAATAATTAAGGGTAAAAATGATATTATTATTACCCTAAAACATGTCCTAATTCTATTGGATAAGTGTAATTCGACCAAAAACAAACTTAGGAATAAAATATGACAATTTAGGCCCACTTGGATTAGAATAGGACATTTAATATTAATTTACTTTAAGAAGGGTTAAAATATTTAAAATCAAAGATTAATAAGTAAATCATTTTTAATATAGGGTTATACATAAGATAAATTCGACTATAAATATTCAATAGAAAGATAAAAATATTTCATAAATAATGGTAGTTTATTTATAATTTTTAGACATTAAATAATTTAATTTATTTATGTCAGAAAGATGATGCAGTAATTATCTTATTAATGAAATATTGACATAATTAATGGTATAAATACCCAAATAAATGTAATTTGAGAATTTTTATGAATTAAACTAATTTTCTAGGTTAATATAACATGTTAGTATTGATTTAGATAACTTTTTTTGAACTAATCATTCTGTTATTATTTTCACAAAAATCAATTACCAAATAGTGTCAAAATTGACATAAAATAGTTTTTAAAACAAATATTATATTATTAATTGTTCTTTTATTCCTAAAAATATAAGGTTTGGCCAAATGACTTATATAAGGTTATATATATTAATAATAAACAACTTGGGGTTCTTTTGGCTTGTTATAGTAAGTTTATTAACCTTATAGTGTAAGAAAACAAGAAGGCACGGTAAAAGTAAAATTATTTAACTTAAGGTTAAATCTAAATGATAAGGTTAAAATAGAAACCTAAACTTGTATAAATTCTATTGTATTAGATTATTTAGACCCATCCCCACCTTAGATTCGAAAAAACTCAATTTTGAGCTATTAAAAACCGAATATGACTTTATAATAAAATAATATTTTTAGTTTTTCCAAAGGTGACCCTCTCCTCCCTTATAAAAGGGCACCTCCTCCCTCTATTCCTCACACCACTTTGAGACTTCAAGCTCGGCCAACCCCTACCAAATTCTCTTCTCCACTTTCATATAAAAATCCTAGAGGTTATGGTCTTCTTAAAAGACCAATTTTAGTTCCCTAAGAGGAGGTCTCAAAGAGGCGCTTCAAAGAAGAGGTAATGTTCGTTACTGATTCTTTCAACTTTATTTCTTATTCCACTTATTCTTATTTAGTTGTTTAATTATGAATTAATAACATCAGTATATCTCATATACTGATATTTTATTATTAAACAACCATATTTCACCATCTATCCATCCTACAGAAAACGAAATCGCCGCGCGTGCGTACGTACGGAATACCGTCTTCACGCCGTGGTGAAATCTATTTTTATACCAACACCTTACATGGATGGGTATAATGGTGTAAAGAATAAATATATATGGTTATTATAACATCATACTGATTCTTATATATTATACCATCCACTCCAATTCTATTCAAAAAATTTGGGAACGATATCATCGCTCGTGCGTACGTACGGACTACCGTCTCCACGACGCGATGAGATTCATTCTCCATGCTAACCATACATGAATGATCATAAAGTTTATATAATGAATAATAATGAAATATATGAAATAATAATGCTACTGGATTTATTTATATATTTATTTATTTCATCTATTTAGTTTCATTCAATTCAATAAGGAAACGAAAACAGCGTTCATGCGTACGTACGGCCTACCGTCTCCATGAACGGTGTATTTCATTCCTTTTATTGGTCTATAATATATATATATGTATATGATGAATATATATTATATATAAATCATTTTTTACATTCTGGAATTATGTAAATCAAGATATAAGTAATAATATCAAGAACGACAAGTTGAAACACATACGATAAATGAAATGATTGTACCCAAAACGCTACTCTAAAAAGGAATTTAAAAAATAACGGGTAATATAAAGTCATAAGTGAAACATATATGATATCATAACAATGAATATGATTATGTAATAAGTCAATGACATTATTTAAATCATTATACAGGAGGTTTGGATATGTACGAAGCATATCAGACCTAAGGTAAGGGATAATTTTGCAAATCTAATTTTTATCCGAGATTGCTTATTCGTAAGTATTTATTGGGGTTATTGCTATCATCCATGTCCATGTTTTATAAAAGTGTATTCATGTATTTTTAAAGGCCTTTTTACTCATTTTGACCTTTACCCCATGTTATGGAAGGAATCTTTCTTTTATTTACCCTACAGGGTACTTTTTTACTTTTCCAACAAAAGTACAAGAAGAATATTTTTTTAACGTATACGGCATGAAAGAATTTTTAAGGTTTTATAAAGCCATATTTTCATGAAGATTACTCCAAAATATTTCATGACTATTTTCAAAAAAATCCTTTTCTTTTAAAATTGCATGCCATTTTGTGAAAAGAAAATGATTTTGAAGAAAAAATGATATTTTCCTCAAGAATTCATTTCAAGTGTTTTATCAAAACCATTTTTCATCTAAGATGACATTATTTCATATGTGTATGTTTAAAGTATAATTTATCTATGATTTACATGGTTTCACTTTTCTTATTATGAAATGATACCCATTTATTTTATGTGGATTATGTGATGATGGGATGATGTTTATGAAACCCTATTTATTTATTGGGTTTTTATGAGTGATGTATGTTTATGTTGTGGAAAAAGTAAGAATGATTTCATTATGATATGGGTGGGACCTATATCTCCCTTTAATTAATTGGGTAAAGATTTATATCTCATGAGATAGACATGGCTGGAACGGTAAGTTAATCTGGTTCAGTGTTACAGGACTGAAATGAGGAGTGAACTTGATTTAGAAAGGGACTTTGTCCACTAAGATGGTCATGGCAGTAATTCCTTGGCTACTATGGAAATAATATCATGTGATTAATGTTTTTCCACAATTAAAATTTTTATTCCCAAACTATTTTATCATGATTCATGTTCTATTATGATCTATGCCTTACGTACTGCCATGTTTTATGTCATTGCTCAAGATTTCGATGTTTAAACATTATGTTCATGTATTTATGTTCAAATGTATATGGTTTGTTTTATTTTCTCCATGCATACCCTTACTAAGCATTTGAGCTCACCCTTTATAAGTTTTCTTTTCCCCCAGGATTAAAAGAAAGAATTTAGGTAAGGAAACAAAAAGGGGAAGATCGTTATGGGAGTTGTGGAAGATATTTCAACATGATTAGAAGTTTATATTCCGAATTTCCAAAGACACTAAACTATTACGGTCCTTGTGTGTATGTTTTTGTTATGTATTAAGTATTTCCCAAAAGTAATGTAATGTCCATGTATGTTAATCTTTGGGTCTCTACAGTCCTATTAATGGACTAATTGGGATTAGTTTACTTTATAAAAGTTCTATCCCATAGAGATATGGAGCATATAAAAAATTTCAGAACATTTAGATGCACTTATTTCATAGATCATGCAAAACAGTGGACATATGTTCATGGACTTCCATGAAGTTTTTCCAATTTCCCTTCTGCATTATCATTGGCTTTACGAATCACCTCCACCTTTAATGAAATCAGCAAAACAAGAAAAATTTAACTTTTTAATAGTGACAAAAGAAAAAATATTTAATCAATAATGAAGTTAAAATTTTTATTGTAATTTCAGTTTTTAATAAAAAACAAATTAATACCTTTGTATAAGTATAAAATAAAATAGTGAATTGTGGTACAATCAAGCCCCCACACCTGAACATTTTCACACCTGGGAAATGTCTAATATCCTAATCATTTACCATTCCTAAATAAAAGGTTTCAAAATATAAAATTTTCTTTTGAAATAAAATTCATCATGTCTCATTTATGGAATCAATTTTACTATCATTTTTCTTCTCTCACATTCGAATTTGTTCAACTTTATTTTTTCACCCATGAAAAGTTTCGCAACCTACCTCGCCAAGAAATTTTCCCTCTTCACTCGAGGAATATATTAAAGTGGATTTATTCTCCTTTCCCATATTTTATGTGATATTACCCTATACATTCTAAGATTCTATGTTCTCTACTAGAAAAAACTAGTGTGTTACACGAGAGGACATCAAACATGTTGTTATAAGGTTCAACGGTTAGTTTCATTTAATGTTTAAAAAAATATGAGGTAGAAGAAGAGTGTTTAATATATTAAATATAAAACATGTAAAAATTCAGTAAGTACTCACAATTAATGTAAACACTATACCCCTCACAAATTGTATCACCTCTAATTCACTATCCCCATTGTTTATTTGTATGGGTCACGACTAAGTTGTGAATAATAATCAGTAAGCATCCTCTTTTTTCCATTTTTTCTATTGTTCTATTTTTTTCAATGTACAGAAATATTTTTTTTAATATACCATTTTTTTGGAGATAAATCTAGAAACATGGGTAAAATAATTATGTAATATTTCTTGTGAAGCCATTTCCCAAGGAAAATTTAGGTACCCTTTATATCAACCCATAACAATGATTTCTTCCCTAGAATTCCCATAGAAACACCCTCTCACTCACACTTTATGAAAATAAAACAAGAATATACACAAGATATGGGCAGGTAGGGATAAATTATCATGTAAATTTAATACCTAATAGGTATTTCACGGTCTCTAAATCTTAAGAAGGGTAAAAATGTCAATATGGCCAAAATAGTGGATATTTGTAAAAAGTTATTTTCAATGAATGGTTTCCTCTATCTTGAATGTAGAATGATTGAATCATATAGATTCAAATAGAATCAAGGAAAGTTTATGTTTCTCTACAGGACATGAGACTCTCAAGAAAGTGATTAAAAGGAAGAATATGCAATAAAGGGATTATAATGTCTCCTGGGCAAGGGATTGAAAAATTAGTCCGTACTAATGAGGCATGGGATTCAAAAATCTATTAAACACCTAATAATGATTTGAAAATAAAAATTTTAGAAAAATATTCCATATCAATAGTCATTGGAATAACATTTTTCCAAAAACAATCAAAATTTCCACACAATCAACTCAACCATGAAAAATGACTTTGGATATTCATTTTAAGATTAATTTTTATCTAAAAATGCAAAAAAAAGAAAAATAAATCAAAAATAAAAACATGTTTTTTTTGTTTTTTTTGTTTCATTATTGTTGTTTTTTTAATATTAACTACAACATGTCATCCTACCACAAACCTAATAATTACATTGTTTTCAATGAAGTTATTTTAAATAAATAGACAAGTAAATAAAGGTAGTGGGAATGGATATCCTACTAAGTGGTGTCATGTGTGGAATCTATCAGTTAGATTTCCTCCACGAGATGAATCATAAAACCCTTATAGATGTGTTTGAGCCTATTCACATTGATATTAAACATATTTCCACTTTTATCAGTCAAAACATTTATAGCATCAAAATGGTAAACATCAATAACAGTATAAATACTGAGCCATCGGGAATGAAGCTTGCCTTGGTGGAGCTTTTTCCTAGAATTATACATGGGAACCTTATCACTGATATGAAAATTTAGATGATGAATCATCTTATCATGTATATCATTTGTCTTCTCTTTATATATTTGGGGGTTCAGATATGCATCATGTCGAATTTCTTCCAAATCTTGAATCTTCAACTTCTTATGCTCACCTGCATCTCAGAGATTCATATTACATTGATTAACACCCCAATATGTGTGGTACTCTACCTATATCGGGAGGTAACAAGCCTTTCCAAACACAATACTATATGGTTAAATTATGATTGGGGTTTTAAAATTTGTATGGTATAACCAAAGTGAATCATCCAAGTGAAAAATTCAATCTTTCTTATTGGGTTGTACTATTTTTTCCAAGATTTTCTTAACATCCCGAATTGAGATTTTTTTTTCTCTTAGTTTGGGGTGATATGATGTGGAGACTTTATGAACATCCCCATACTTATGAAGAAAATTTTTCATGTTGTAAATGAGAAAATGTGAACCCTGATCACTAATAATGAATTTCATCAAACCAAACGTACTAAAAAATTTAGGACCTCACAAAATCAAAAACCACACAAGAGTTATTGGTCCTGGTGGCCTTTTATTCCACCCATTTATAAAAATATTAAAAATAGAATAATATGTACACAAATCCAAATAAATTTGGAAAATTCCGCATGAAGTCAATTCCCCATGCATCAAAGATCTCAAAAAATAACATGGGTTGTTGGGGAATTTCATTCCTCTTGAAGATATTCCCTCTGAATTAATATCGATTACATGAATTACAAACCAAATTTAAATCTATATATAATGTGGGATAATAAAGTTATGATTCACGTACATTTCGAGTCATACGTTGAGATCCAAAGTGACCCACAAAAGAAAAAGTGTTTAAGAAGGTCAAAATAGAGGTGAACTCATGGTAAAGGACACATCAACAAACAAATTAGTCACTAAAAATTCTCCAAAAACATAGTTAATCCCAAATGTACCACTAAGAATCATTCTTAAGTATGTGGGATTCTAAAGTGATAAGATTATTGAGAACCCTAGATGTTTCTAGAAAATTCACAATGTCCGCATACTAGGGGTATGGTCTATAACATCACAAAGTTTCTCATGAGATAAGAATTCTCCAATGGGGATGGGTGATTCAACGTGATGATCCAGTGGTGGATAAATCCTACTAATGTGGTTAGCTACCACATTTTCCAATCCTATCTTATCTCTAATCTCAATGTCAAACTCTTGTAGGATGATCATCCACCAAATAAGGTGTGGTTTATCTCCAGGTTTCTTTAGTAGAAAATAACTGGTAGCATGATCAGAAAAGACAATGATGTTTGATTTGATAAGATATTAATGGAATTTTTCCAAGAAAAAACAATATAAAGAAGTTATTTTTTAGTGGTTGTGTAGTTTTCCTGGTCCGAGTCATGGGTATGTGAGTCATACGCAATGACATGAAGATCCTTCTCAAACCTTTGTGATAAAACTTCCCCAACTACAAAGTTAGAGGTGTCACACATAAGTTGAAAGGGGAGATCCCACCTTAGTGGTTGGATGATAGGATGTGATTTGAGACTCATTTTTAGTGAATGGAAAGTATCCTCCCAATTTTTATCAAATATAAACGTATAATCTTTTTGTAATAACTGAGACAATGGAAGTGTGATCTTACTAAAGTCATTAATTAATCGACTGTAAAAACCTTTATAACCCAAGAAATATCACACCTCACAAAAAAAAATAGGTATTGAAGGGTTTAAAGTAATTCAATTTTTGATTTATCCACTTGAATTGCCTCATTTGAAATAAAATTCATAAGAACAATCCCCTGATCAACCATGAAATTGTATTTCTCTTCATTTAATACTAGATCTTTTTCAATAGAACAGAGGAGTATAGAGCCTAGTTATTCCAAACAGTCATCAAAGGAAGTTCCATAAACTGTGAAATCATCCATAACAACTTCCATGAAATTCTCTATTTACTCCAAAAAAAATATTCAACATACATCTCTAAAAAGTACTAGGATCATGAAATAGAGAAAAATACATCCTTCTATATGAAAATGTGTTGAATAGATAGGTAAATGGTTTCTTTTCTTGATCCTCTGGGGCTATTTGGATTTGAAAATAACTCAAATATTCAGCAAGGAAATAATAATGGGACTTACCGATCAGTCTTTCTAAAATTTGGTCAATGAAAGGTAGAATAAAGTGGTCCTTTCATGTGGATTTTTATTAGTTTATAGTAATCAATACAGTCTTGCTAACTGTTTTGTACACTTGTTGGAACCAATTAATTACTTTCATTTTACATGACCATTATTATAGTTTTTTAGGCACAATTTTCACTGGCTAACCCATTTACTATTATAAATAGGATAAATGATCCATGCATCAAGTAATTTACTAACATCCAATTTTACTACTTCAAGGAGAGTGATATTTAATCGGCATTGAGCATGCCATAAAATCTTAGCCTCATTATCTAAAAGTATATGGTGTATAAAAATAGATGGGCTAATCTCAGGAATATCAGTCAATGTCCATCCAATTGCCTTTTCACACTCTCTCAAAAGGTTGAGAAGTTTTGATTCCTATTATAGAGAGAGTTTATTGGAAATAATAATGGGAAACTGGTAAATACCCTCAATATAGGAATATTTTAAATTAGATTGAAGTTTTTTTAATTCCAACACTAGATGTTGTTTGATTTAGGGAGGCGATTTAGGGGGAGTGAGGTCCATGAAATTATCTATCTTCTCATGTTTATTCTCTAAGTATAGAGAATCTATTGAAATGAGATTCTAAGAATAATTGATGGTCATGGGTACCTCATAATGAACACAATCATAAATTAAATCATGAAATTTACACTTTTCAAATTCCACACAGCACTCAAAACATAAATCAAAACTCAAATAATCAAAGGGTGAATAAGAGGAAAATGAGTTAGAGTATGGGTCGAGGAGAGAATTGTTTGTGTGTGTGTGTGTTTCATTTGAAATCAATTCCATCAAATAGATAAGAAGAGTGGAGTGCTATTAAATAGTGTGTTTCATAGACTCATGTATGTTAAAACTTACATTTTCTCCACTGAACTCCATGGACAGCATACCGTTGTTAATGTTGATGATCGTATTTGTTTTTTTGAGGAACGGACTCCCTGGTATGAGAGGGTAATATCCTTGGGTTTGGGTATCTTCCATCTCTATAATGTTAAAGTTTGTGGGGAAGATGAGATTCTTCACTTTTAAAGGGACATCCTCGATCACTCTAGATGGGTGTGTTGTGCTCTGGTTGGAAAGTTTCATGACAATTCATGTTGGATGAAGATCTCCGACCTATAGAGAAGTGTGCATATATTAAGTTATTACATTAATTAATAAAACTAAATCTATCATAGAATATGAAAATAATGTCTCCCCTATGGTTAAAGGTATCATTAAACTTCCTGTATCTTTGTATTTGGTTGGCATTGCTAATTGAATTAAGGTTGAGATGATCCTTCCCATGACAACTCTTTCATTTCACTTTAGTCTCCAAATATGGATGAAAATATCTTTAATAAATTTAGCATAGCAAGGGATTTGTTCAACTTTATATAATAAAGAAATGTTGACTTTTACCTTTTTAAATGTATAAAATATTTATTTCTCAATATCTTTATCAAAAAAATTCTTATATTTAGAGCCTTTGGGATAAAGGAAGAGTAATGTGTTGTTTAAGGGAATTATCAATGATAATTTGTTTTCCCTTTTTTTCTTGTTTTTCTTTACATGAATATTTTAAGAGTGGGTAAATAGAGTTTTCAAGTGAGGGACTTACTTTTTGTTTAGAATCAGTAGAAGGAGAAACTTCTCTACCACTAGGAAGTGTAATTGCTCATACATTACATTTTTCCTTCGGATTAGAAATGAGTTGGGATGGTTTCTATCCAGAACCTTTCATATTAATATCACTGATTGTGTTTACTAGTTGTCCCACTTTATTTCATAGGTCTTGAATAGATTATTGAGTGGTCTATTGGAACTGGAGGTTTCTGGATGCCATTTTCTTCACCGTGTCCTCCAATATTAGCTCAGATTTTGGAGGAGGAGGATTGTTTTGAGATTTTTAGGGATAAAGAGGTTGAATACCTTGGACTTATTTATACCAATTTTTCTAGGGGTAGCTTGGGTTTTCTCCTTGTTGGTGTTGTGGTTATGATTTCCATCTAGGGTTTGGACTTGTCCTGAATGGTTCTTTCTTGAAGGGTGGTGCTTTCTAAAAATAATTCCCTGGGAATACTGTTACACAAGACTCAGATGAATCTTGAAGTTGTAGGCACTGGTCAAAAAAATGAGTGTTATTAGAAAAAATACCATAATTTAATGGAACATAAGGATGGTTAAAATTACCTAGTACTTGAGATAATTATCTTAAGAGGGTATGCATATTATCATGTTTATTATCTACCTTTTGTTCTGGGGATGAATGACTTACCTCATGAACTCCTTGAGTGCGTAGGATTTCTCGTGAACCAAATTTTAATTAATTTTGATCCATGTTGGCTATTAATTCATGAGTGGTGGAAGGAGTTTTATCAACTATGGAACCACCAGCAACAACATAAATCATTTCAATATCCATGGGGATAAGTTCCTCATATAAATATTGGATTAACAGTTGTTCACTAATCTGGGGGTGGGGATATCCTGAGCAATGTATTTTGAATCTCTCCCATTATTCATGAAGGGTATCTCCTTCTGATTTCCTAATGCCACATATTTCTTTCCTAATTGATGTAGTTTGAGAGCTAGGCAATAAATTCTCTAGAATAGTCATTTATGTTCATTCTATCCCCCAATTTTCATAGGCAGATAGTATATCCAGTCTTTGGCTACACTATAAAGGTATAAAGGGAAGGCCCTAAACCTAATGAGGTCCTCAAAAAGATTTTGGGGTTTCATGGAAGATCATACTATATGAAACTCTTTGATATTCTTGTGAGGGTCCTCACTAAGAAAACTATGGAATTTGGGTAGGAGGTGGATGAGGCATGATCTCAGATCAAATTTGGATGCTTCCTTGAGATATTGGATGTATGCAGGTTGGTACTCCACATCTAGGGTGGTGAGTTCTTTTAAGGTTTGCTTATTTGCATCCATGTTTCATTGGGTTTGATTTGGTTACATTTTATATTGGTTTGGGACCAAATGAGGTTCAAAAATATTTTCCTATATGTTAACTAATTTTACTACTTTGGATGGCCTAATTTTTGAGTGAATTTTCTTTTCAATTTTAGGGTCTATTTCAAACAGTTTTTCTTTTCCAAATCGGGTCATGAAAATAACATTTGATTTTTTTTATGATTGATGATTGATAAAACAAAAATAAAAAAGAATAATTAAGTGATAAATGAAAATATAATGTTATATTGTATACTTACAAAGATAGAGAGAGGAGAATAATAGAGATAGAGAGGGGGAGAACACACAAAAACAACCCAAATATAAATAACCAAAACCAAAACAAAGACAATAAAATGGGCAGGTGATATTTAAAGGAGTGAAAAAAGAAAACAAAAGAGTAAAATGGAAAAAAATGATCTTTTCACCCAAGAAATGGTACCCAAATTTGATCATGTTATCGAGTGCATCAAATTAGATGTTTAGTTTACTGGGATTTTTGCAATATAGTAGTAACCCTTGGTCATCTCTTGATGGAGCCATAGATCATTAATTAAAAAATATGTTTGTGATTATAAAAAGAGACATGGAGTGGGATTTTGGAAAACTTGGGGTTTGATAATTTAATATTCCAATGGGAAAAAAATAAAGCAATAAAACAAAGTGGAAATTAATAAAATTAATTAAGCATGATCAACCCGTGGAATTATCATGATGCTCATCCTTCATAGCTTTAAGAAAAAGGGTATAGATATTCTAATCCCTGGTTTGTAACACCTAGGATCATAATGGTTCTAATTTTATGCTAGGATACCTCTTAGGGTTTAGTTAAAAACACACAATGATTCACTGGATACCATCGATAATTGGGTGATTTGTGTTCGGCTTCATAACCAAAACTCCCCAAGGAAACACATGAAGAACTCGATTTACTATACAATTTTATATGTTATTTTTTTGTGGTACCATGAAATAAATGTACATGGCTTTGATAGTTCTTATGTGGGTTCAATTGACCAATATGAACCAAACAAACACCTCAATTGAAAGAGGGAAGAAAAATGGATGAACATTGTGTTAAACATCACATGAAAGGGTACCCCTAACCATGATCATATGAGTCTTAGCATGAAATACCAGTACATAACTCAATTATATAAGAATATATGATGAATAAAAACAACATAAAAACTGGAATTAAAAAGTTCATTCAAAATAATACAAACATGAAGCTCGGGATTACATCACCCCCCCCCCTCAGGTGATCACGAGGAGTTTAGAACTCCATGGGAGGGGAGAAAGAAACAGATATTGGAGTATTTCTTTCCATGACCTCCATAACTTATAGGATTGAGTATAGGACTTCTTTGTGACTCAAAAATGGAATCACCTTTCCTCCTGGTAGAACTCCCAAATGGGGTTTCTAAGGTACCTATTTATAAGAAAATTGGGAGGTGGTTTTGGGCACCCTGATTTTGATAATTAACTTAGTCCATGGTTTTGGGCTGACATAAAGTATTAAATAACTTTAGAAAAAAATAATAAAATTTTGGAAGATACCTTTTTTATCTCTATATCAAATTTTATGAAAGATATGGATTATAATAAGAAATATTTCCAAAATATAGAGGCAACCTTTTGATTCCATGCAGATTCATTTTATAGGAAATATCATTTCGGTTGGGACTCTTAATGGATTAATTGGGATTGTGTTCCTTAATGAATGTTTTATCTCATAGATATATGGATCATATCAAAAAAATTCACCCCATTTGAATGCACGTATTTCTATTATCATGCAAAAAAAAATGGACAATAGTTCATGGTCTTCACTGCAGTTTGACCCATTTCCCTTCTGCATCATTGTGGGCTCTTCAAATAACCTCCACCTTAAATGAAATCATCAAAACAAGTGAAATTTCTCTTTTTAACAGTGAGGAGAACAAAATTATTTAATCAATCATGAATTTAAATTTGTTATTATAATTTTAATTTTCAATACAAAACTAGTTTAATGCATTGGTATAGGGGTGAAATAAAATAGTGAATCGTGGTATGATCACCTATCTAGGAATCCATGAGCATCTCGAGGATATCCATCGTCAATTCCAAAGTGTTGACATCTCATCACTCTCAGTGGCTCAACGCCCAGATTCATATGAATACCGTTAAACATTTCAGCAGACCAATTTCCGGAGCCCCACTATGCTCTGATGAATCATGCATGAGGTTGCTCCTCAAATGCAAATTAGTGGTTGGGGGAAGTATGTTACCCTCAACATTATCACCCTTCTAAGGAACAAATTAGATCATCAAGATGGATAGCATGTCGACGATGGAAATTTACCTCAAACCACTTCTACCATGAATGTTATTATGATCAATCCCATGGATGATCAGAGAAACTAGGCCAATGAAATAGGATGTGATAGATAAAACCCACCCCAAGGGTAAATTTAGTATCAGGAAGAACTTCTGATTGGTTCCTTCACTCATCATTAGTGACAGGAATTGGGCCTTGGGAGTCTCCCTAATGTGGTACTACCACCTATGCATCAACACCTTAATAAATGAAATGGAGTTTCTAAATTCATCATCTCATCAGAGGCCTTTCCAAAGACCAAGTAATATGTTACCTCTTTGACCCAATAGCTTAAGGGATAAAAGAGGCTCATTATTGAGCTCATCACCAAATAATTTTGAGGTAAGGATAATATCATAGGGAACCCCATATCCCCTCTGATCAACTATCCAGTTCTCTTTATCCAAACACCTAGGTTTAGGCATGAGGTATCATGTTCCAAACAAGGGTATAGGTTGGTAGATCTAATAAAAGGGTTAGGTATGACAAAACTACCCCTACTAAGAAGTTCGACTTCCTTTTGTGGGACCATAATCTCTATTCCTCGCATGCCATCAAATTATTCATAGAATTGGTGACCACTAACCCTCACCCAGATGATGTTATTGCTACCCTCATCATCTTCCTTGAGGATCTAGAAACATTGAAAGCTATAATCCCATATGAGGGGAAACTGTACCTAACATGGCTAGGCCAAATTCACCCTCCACAAAAGTTTAGTAATCCAATATTCACCTCATTTAATGGAATGGGTGGATCTTTATAGAACCTAGACCACTTCACCACGTGGTGCATCCCAATGTTAGGGACTCCAAAAAACAATAGTTATCCAAACTTTAGTGTTTCATATAGAATTTGGAAGGACCATATTTTTTTGGTATAGTTAGTCATCCCTTGAATCAGTCTAAAATTGGGAGGATCTCTATAGGTGGTTCATATACCAGTTTAGCTCCACCATACACAAGATTTTTATCATTGTTCCATATAAATGAAATTATAGGTTTGATAAGTGAGGTGTTGACTTCATTTTCTAATGGAAAGGTCTCATGTACTCACATGATATGAATATTTCCCAAGAGCAGTTGTTAATGATGTGAGTAGAGAATTTAAATGATGATTTGGTCCCTACTCACATCTATTTGAAGTATCTGGGTGGGTTTTGAGAGTTTTCTAAAATATATTAGCATCTGGAAGAATATATAGCATTTTCATTATGAGGTTATTGTTTATGAGGCTGTGATTGACAAGGATTGTCTGATAGGGGTACGTGAATGTGGACTCGCTATAGGGGCTAAATCAAGATAACAACCAATGTTTCTACATTCACAAGATTATATACAAGATATGGAAGAATTCATTCAATGGACCAAGAAACTATCATTCCCATTACATCTTCCATATCTTGTATAAAATCCTGTAAAAGTAGAAACATTAGTTGTTATCCTGATTGAGCCCATTTAGCAAGCCCACATTCACTTACCCCTATCAGACAATCCTTGTCAATCACAGCCTCATAAAAAATAACCTCACAATGAAAATGCCACACATACCCAATTTTAAGGATAGGAAATAAAAATTACCATTATTTAGTAGATGAGCAATACCTACTCTTTAAAGGACACACAAGTCCCAGGGTTCTTCATCTGTTCCATGGAGAAAAACATCTTGAAGCTTCCAAAATACAGAAGGCCTGATGAATCCAACATCACTGATCGCACTAACTATTTCTCATATCATAGGGTCCTTGATTATACCATTAAAGTGTTCTTAATATTCAAATATTTTCTCTAGTACTAGGTAAATCATGGACTAGTCACATTGGTTGTCTTCCCAGAATAGGTATCACATGTATCTATTAACCAGGATAGCACTGATGAATAGTCCAACAAATGATAAAGAGCTCTAGGCTAGGGTATATATAAGTTCAATGATTAGATGTCCTATAACATGGTGGTTCAAAAACACAAAATTATATGTGCCATCTTGAGTAATCTAGCACACCTTGGTGTCATTGTTCCCACTATGTACACCTCATTGTTATCAAATCCTTCCAAGTCTTAGAAGAATAGGCCCTGATGATTCTAGAGTAATCTGAGTACCTCTTCGGTGTCAAAACCAACATGTACCATCAAAAACTTCATGCCTTCCGAATTGGTAGGGACCCATGAGATTTATCTATTCCTAGAATATTCCACAAATAATGAAAAGATATATTCTTCCATGAATGATGTTAGGTTGGTATATTGTTGAATGATACTCATTGATGAGGAACATCCCAGTCTTCCCTAGGTACCTTTGGATGACACCATCAGAGGAGAGGTAGGAACCAAATAAATAGGTAGGGAATATGATCCAAGCCTCTAGAATATACTATTCTCACCATTCATACCATAAAATATGCATCACATAGGACTTAGTAGGAAAACCCTCCAAGGACACTCCATTAGGGAAGCCTTTGTAACTAAATGTATTTCATTCAACCATGAAACTTATCTGTAAGGGAATCATTCTTAGTTATAGACATTCAATCCCTAACCTTATCCATCTTGTAATCATCTTAAGCCTTCTAATTAAAAGAGAAAAATGGCTATCACCAGTCAAGCCTTAGTGCCTCAATAGAGTGTACCTACTATGCTCCGTGTTAAAAAGATAACATTTGTGATCAAAAGAATACCCCTTTCTCATAAATATTATGTGATGAAACACCTTTCTAGTATACTAGCGAGATACTTGATCCTCAATACACTCTACCTATCAAAATATATGTGTGAGGCCCTCATAAAGTCTCGATAGATCCCTCTCCAATTCAATAATTAGGTAGTTTCCACTGAGGCCAACCATGTAGAGGAAAGTGAATAGGAAGAATGTCAAGATTTAATTTCCTTATATGAGGAGGATAGGGGTGACACAATCCATGGAACATACACCCTTTTTATATCATAGTATAGTTTCATTTCATAGATATTTACAAATTCTTATAGGATTCTAGATCTAGTATCAATCTCATCCCTACCCATATACTCCACAAGATGGGTCTTATAGAAGCCAATATAACTCTCTCTAACCTAAAAATCCAAGAATATTGAAACACCCAGAGATTTTATGAAAAATATTCTTTTAATTTCATTGATGTCTTGTGTTGTAATCTACAATAAGATTGTCTTGCGCTTTACGCAACGCCGTATTAGCTTGCAGTATACGCAACACTATTCTTAGATTTGGTTACACACAATTTCAAGTTTGTTTTATAATATTCATTCTACGCAACATTGATAGTATATATATATATATATATATATATATATATATTAAATGTATAAATGAAATATGGTTGGATTCTGTTATACGAAACAACGGAGGATTATTTCACAACACGTAACCCTGACTTGGCATGCATTACACGCAATCGCGACTTTCCTCGATAGCGTGTGTTGTACGCAATATCAGGTTTCACTAAACAATGATATATGGTTATAATATTGTTATGAACTAGACGTTATGAATATTATTAACTACATTTTAAATTTGATAACCTTATTATTCATCTTAAACATTTTCTAGAACATGGTATAGGAACAAAATAAATTTGTTCGGGTAAAATAAGTATTTTTCAAAAAATGAAGTTTTGTCGCCTTTTGATGGCGCACCCACATTAAATATAGTTTTTTACATATTTATAAGTTCAATTTTACAAAATAAAATTATAATTTTGAATCAGGATATAAAAATTTACATTGGATAAAGTTTTGATATTTTTATGATAACTTTCATATTTTAATGAATAGTAAAAACACGCTATATTTTAATTAAAAACAACTTTTTCATCGTAACAATTTATATAGTAAAATTATAATATTGAATGGTTTTAAAGTATAAATAGAATATATTTTTACCATTTAATATAATTTATGTCATTATCCTTGATTTTACATTGAATTCGTAGGTTAAATAAATTCAATCTTTTGCAATGTTTTAAACAAAAACCCGTTTTCTTTCGACAACGAGATTAATTTTAATTTAATTTCTGCAACTTCTGTGTATTGAATTTGGAAAAATGGATTCCGTATTTAGAATCAGTGAGTCCAAATTATATTAATAGACTACTTTTTATTTTTGGGCTTTATGAATAGTAACAACGGTAAATTTTATTTACCATAGTAAAAGGTAAATTGGGTAATTAAGAGTAAATATAATATTATAAAATTATCCTAATACTTGTCTTAATACAATTGGATGATTATAATTTGTCCTAAGTCATATTTGGGTCTAAATGGAATCCATTAGAACCCACTTGGAGGTGATTAAGACCTTTAGTTTATTTTATTTAAAGGAAAGTGAAATATGTCTCACTCAACTTTAATAATTAAAGTATTTTTAATATACGTTTATACAGGATATAAATTAGGTTATAAATACTCATTTGAAAGATAAATTTTTTTTCTTTGTCATGGTAATTTATTTGTAATTTTTAAGAGTTATTTAATTACCTTATTATCTTATACATTAATGATGCAGAAATTATTTATTTAGTGAAAAATCAATAATATAGTTTTTATTGAAATAGTAATACATACCAAAAGGCCCAAAAATCTGCAAAAAACTTATTATTAGTGTATATATAAACCCCTAATCATCCACTGGCCGAATTTTTGACCATTTGGATCCTTATTAAGGCGATTATGACACTTTTATTATTTCAGTTTAAATGATGCCAAAGTTGTCACCTTCATAATTTAATAAATATAACAATTTAAATATTGTGATTTTAAGATGATAAATTCGAGTAAAAGTATTATTGTGAAACTTAATATATTTATCTTTATCATATGATTTTATTTTTAATTTTTATGCAACAAATATGTATATTAAATAATTTTACAAAAATGATGTATTAATTATTTTATCAAGAGATAAACCAAATAAATGGTTTTAAAAATAATAAAATAAATATTATATGAAATATTTAATGTGATAAAATAATTTTATAGATACATATGACCTTTTATAAATCTATTAAAGCTTTTATTTCGAACATATCTTCTGTATATATTTTATTTAAATTCAATTAAATGAATAGTGTCAAAATTGACACTATTGTTATTTTATAAAAATAACATATTATAAAATAGTTTAAAAATCACAAAAATATTTAAAAATTATAAATTTAAATTTATATGGTCTAAACTGTTATAAAGTATCCAATTATGTACAATTCAAAACAAATAAGTAATTATTTGTTATAATTTAAAATTTAGAATGTTATTGCCACAAATAAAATTAAATTGATTAAATAAAGATAAATCAAGTTGATAATGTTTAAAATAAATTCTTAACATGTCTAAATTTTATTTTTTGATGATATTACAACCCAATATCATCTAATCTTCGGATATTAGTCATTTTGGAAGTTTTTATGTGGGTTTGGGATTTAATATAAACTAATATTTCTTATATTTCCAAAGGTGCCCCTCTCCTCCCTTATAAAAGGGAACCTCCTCCCACTCTTCCTCACACCACTTTGATCCTTCACGCTCGGCCAACCCCTGCCAAATTCTCTTCTCCACTTCCCTAGAAACATACTATAGGTCCTGGGCTTCTTCAAAGACCAATTTTAGTGCCCTAAGAGTAGATTTCAAAGAGGCGCTTCAAAGAAGAGGTAATGTTCGTTACCGATTCTTTCAACTTTATTTCTTCTTCCACTTATTCTTCTTTAGTTGTTTCATTATGAAGTAATAACATCAGTATCACTAATATATTGATATGTTATTATAAATATTAAACAACCATATTTCACCATCTATCCATCCTATGGAAAATGAAATCACCGCGCGTGCGTACGTACGGAATACCGTCTCCACGGCGTGGTGTAATCTATTTTCCACCACCACCTTACTTGGATGGGTATAATGGTGAATGTAATGAATATATATGATTTTTGTAATTTTATATTGATTCTGTAATATTATACATACACTTTAATACAATTCCACGATCATGGGAATGATATCATCGCTCGTGCGTACGTACGGACTACCGTCTCCACGACGCGATGAGATTCCCTCTCCATGATAACCATTCAAGAATGATTATAAAGTCTATAAAGTAAGTAATCATGAAATATATGACATAATAATTCTACTGTATTTATGTATATATATATTTATTTCATCTACTTAATTCCATTCAATTCAATAAGGAAACGAAAACAGCGTTCATGCGTACGTACGGCCTACCGTCTCCATGAACGGTGTATTTCTTTCCATTTATCGATCCATTATACATATATTCTGAATATATATTATATATAAATCATTTTTTACATTCTGGATGTAAGTAATCATGATCTAAGTAATCATATGAATAATTACAAGTTAAAACACGAACGACAAATGAAACGATTTTACCCAAAACGCTACTTTAACATGAATTTACAAAAGAACGGGTAATATAAAGTCATAAGTGAACAATATATGATATAATAACAATTAATATGATTCTTTAATAAGTCAATGACATTATTTAAATCATTATATAGGAGGTTTGGATACGTAAAAAGCATATCGGACCTAAGGTAAGGGATAATTGTGCAAATCTCATTTTTATCCGAGATTGCTTATTCGTAAGTATTTACAGGGGTTATTGCTATCATCCTTGTCCATGTTTTATTAAAGTGTATTCATGTATGTTTAAAGTCCTTTTTACCCATTTTTGACTTTTACTACATGGTATTTATGGAATCTTTCTTTTTTTACGTTACGAGGTACTTTTTGACTTTTCTGACAAAAGTACGAGAAGAATGTTTTTTTAACGTATACAGCATGAAAGGATTTTTATGGTTTTATAAAGCCTTATTTTCATGAAGCTTCATCCAAAATATTTTATAAATATTTTAAACAAAATCCTATTCTTTTAAAATTGCATGTCATTTTGTGAAAATAAAATGATTTTGAAGAAGAAAGGATATTTTCCTCAAGAATTCATTTCAAGTGTTTTATCAAAAACCATTTTTCATCTAAGATAATATCATTTCATATGTGTATGTTTCAAGTATAATTTCTCTATGATTTACATGGTTTCACTTTTCTTATTATGAAATGATATCCATTTCTTTTATATGGATTATGTGATGATGGGATGATGTTTATGAAACCCATTTTATTTATTGGGTTTTTATGAATGATGTATGTTTATTTTGTGGAACAAGTAAGAATGATTTCATTATGAGATGGGTGGGACCTATATCTCCCTCCAATGCATTGGGTAAGGATTTATATCTCATGAGATAGATATGGCTGGAATGGTAAGTTAATCCGGTTTAGTATTACAGGACTGGAACGAGGAGTGAACTCGATTCAGAAAGAGACTTTGTCCACTGAAATGGTCTTGGAAGCAATGACTTGGCTACTATGGAAATCATTACATGTGCTTAATGGATTCCACAATTACATGTTTTATTCCCATGCTATTTTATCATGATTAATGTTCTTTTATGATCTATGCTTTATGTACTTCCATGATTTATTTCTTTGCTCAAGATTTTGATTTTAGATTTTATGTTCATGTTTTTTCATTCAAATGTTTATGGATTATTTTATGTTCTCTATGCTTACCCTTATTGAGCATTTGAGATCACCCTTTTTATGTTTTATTTTCCCCCAGGATTAAAAGAAAGGTTTTAGGTAAGGAAACAAAAAGTGGAAGATCGTTATGGGAGATATTGAAGATCTTTCAACATGATTAGAAGATTACGTTCCGAGTTTCCAAAGACACTAAACTATTACGGTACTTTGGTGTCTATTTTTGTCATGTATTTAGTATTCCGAAAAAGTACTGTAGTGTCAATGTATGTCAGGCTTCGGGTCTCTACAGTTGGTATCAGAGGAAAGGTTTAGTTAACCTTTAGAAACGAGGATGCGAAAACGTTAGTGAGATCCCTAGAGATATTTCTAAGGTATGTCTAGGGATGTCCCTAAGGATAAGTATACGTATTGGATATAGTCCTAGAACTATGGTAACGATCTTAGAATTTAACCTAAGATGTTAGATATTGAGGGTACTCCCCCTTTACTATGTTGTTTTCCCTAGCATGATTTTTTCCTCTCACACTATTCTTTTTGGGTTTTAGAAAATGGCTGGAAACAGGAAGATTCACGATAATGGAGGATATGACGGACAATGGAATGATATTCTTATTGAGAAACCAAATGAAACAGGATTTGGAAGTCCAGACATCATTATTATGCCGAATCAGCAATCTCATAATATGATCAATAAACTAAAATTTGGTAAGTTTCCTGACTCGACTAATAAGAGAAAGATAGAGTTTCATGATGATCATAGAGGAAAGAAAGTTCAATTTCCCCTATGTAAATCATGTGGGAAGAGGAATCAAGGATAATGTTTCAAAGGAACTGGAAGATGCTTTGGGTGTGGAAAAGAAGGACACAAATCCAGTAAGTGCAAAGGAAAAGGTTCAGTTAACACCATGGATATGGATAATGGTATTACTACAACATCAACAATGGTTAAATGTTTTAAATGTGGAACATGTGGGCATTATGAAAACCAATTCTCTAAGGGAAAGTCTCATGAAGAGAATCAGTATGGTCGTATGGGTAGTATTTATGTTGATGATGATGAAGAGACTACAAATGATATTTGAGATGAAACAGTTGTTGAATCTCGGTCAATGGTTTAAGAAGGTAGTGGAATGATTACATGTTTATCAAGTGTAATGTTGTATAAGTAATCTCATGGTACTATGGAATAAAGATACATCTAAGGATTGTTACACTGTTGTCTTTCCTTATGTTTTAAAAGTATATGATGAATGGTACCAGTGACCATGAAAGGTTATTCAGATATTTTTTGAAAGCAGATGATATGCGCATAATGAAGGGATAAAAAGAATATGAAATGTTTGACATTATTCATGAGCTCATGATTGATATAAGGACTAAGTAATATCATGGTTTGAGTATATATAATTTTGAGGATTTTGGTATGTGGGAAATGTTAACTTTTAACTGCATTCATGTTTTCACTAAGGTTCAATGGGTATTTATTTTTTTCAAGAGAATACATGATTAAGGACTTTGAATGTTTGTAATGTTACCAACAAGACATATCTTATGATATATGGGGATCAACGATGATATTAACATGATTGTTATATGAAAACTATGGTAATCGTTTTCACTATAATATGAGAGCGGACTGCAGTATTATGGATAAACCTAAAGATTGGAATGGATTATGTTGGACATAAGTTAGTATTGTTTAAGAGTAGATGTTTTTTCAATATTATTGATGGGATGTTATAGTAATGTAGTTTTAGAAAAATGACAACTTGAAGGACGGCCGACTTAACCCATCGCGTCAGACAAGTCTGTGGGAATCGAACCCACAACCAAAGTGCGACTGGACTTTATCGCCTACCACGGGCCTACAGGAAGACCCTGGTTAGTAGAAACTAGTTTTATTTTATTAAGCGGTATGATATATAAAGTATAAGTTCATTTTTGGAATTGTATATGATTAACCTCACCATAGATGGACTTATGTATATTTGATAACTTTGGCTTGAAATAGACGGAATGACCCATCATTCTATCACATGATCTGCTAACTCTTCACGAATAACAAATTCAACTTCATTTCTTTAAGAGATGAAGTGGAAATTGTTCAAAGCACGAACAACAGTGAGATTGTACCAAAATCAAGCAAGTATTTCTTCTAATTCAAAATTTTCAACTTTAGGGAAATGATATTGAAGACCAAAAATGTTTTCCTAGTGCTCTTATATCCGATGAATCATATGGTACCTTAGATCCTCACAAATCTATGGATTTGTGATTGATGGCTTTTTTCATAGCCATGTTCTCTACCACTCTCCATCATAACTTGATGGTTAGATTTTTCTTCCATATCCATCTTTTCACCTATGTTCTCTTATGTGGAAACCCAGTGATGAGTTAATTTTTGTAACCATTACGTTTCATACTTTAGTTTTTAAAGCCATGTTTTGGTATTCCTTTTCACGATGTGGGTTTCTATTAAAGAGACTTTCGAGTAGTAAACCATTTATAACCCCGACGAATTTCGAGGGCGAAATTAATTTTAAGGGGGGTAGAATGTAACACCCCGAGATTTTATGAAAAATATTCTTTTAATTTCATTGATGTCTTGTGTTATAAGCTACAACAATATTATCTTGTGCTTTACGCAACACCGTACTAGCTTGCAGTATACGCAACACTATTCTTAGATTGTGTTACACACAATTTCAAGTTTGTTTTATAATATTCATTCTATGAAACATTGAGTGTATATATATATATATATTAAATGTATAAATTAAATATGGTTGAATTCTATTATACAAAACAACGAAGGATTATTTCACAACAAGTAACCTTGACTTGGCTTGTATTACATGCAATCACGACTTTCCTCGATAGCATGTGTTGAACGCAATATTAGGTTTCACTAAACAATGATATATGGTTATAATATTTTTATGAACTAGCCATTATGAATATTATTAAATACATTTTGAATTTTATAACCTTATTATTCATCTTACACATTTTCTAGAACATGGTATAAGAACAAAATAAATTTTTTCGGGTAAAATAAGTATTTTTCAAAAAATGAAGTTTTGCCGCCTTTTGATGGCGCACCCACTTTAAATCTAGTTTTTTACATGTTTATAAGTTCAATTTTAAAAAATAAAATTATAATTTTGAATCAGGATATAAAAATTTACATTGAATAAAGTTTTGATATTTTTCTGATAACTTTCATATTTTAATGAATAGTAAAAGCACGCTATATTTTAATTAAAAACAACTTTTTTCATCGTAATAATTTATATAGATAAATTATAATATTGAATGGTTTTAAAGTATAAATAGAATATATATTTTTAAGATTTAAGATAATTTATGTCATTATCCTTGATTTTACATTGAATTCGTAGGTTAAATAAATTCAATCTTTTCAATGTTTTAAACAAAACCCGTTTTCTTTCGAAAACGGGATTAATTTTATTTTTATTTTTGCAACTTCTGTGTATTGAATTTGGAAAAATGGATTTCGTATTTGGAATCAGTGGGTCCAAATTATATTAATAGACTACTTTTTATTTTTTGGGCTTTATGAATAGTAACAATGGTAAATTTTATTTACCATAGTAAAAGGTAAATTGGGTAATTAAGAGTAAATATAATATTATAAAATTATCCTAATACTTGTCATAATAAAATTGGATGATTATAATTTGTCCTAAGTCATATTTGGGTTGAAATGGAATCCATTAGAACCCACTTGGAGGTGATTAAGACCTTTAGTTTATTTTATTTAAAGGAAAGTGAAATATGTCTCACTTAACTTTAATAATTAAAGTATTTTCAATATAAGTTTATACAGAATTTAAATTCAGTTATAAATACTCATTTGAAAGATAAAATGTATTTCTTTTTCATTGTAATTTATTTTTAATTTTTAAGAGTTATTTAATTACCTTATTATCTTATACATTAATGATTCAGATATTATTTATTTAGTTAAAAATCAATAATATAGTTTATATTGAAATAGTAATACATATCAAAAGGCCCAAAATTCTTCAAAAAACTTATTATTAGTGTATATATAAACCCTAATCATCCACCGGCCGAATTGTTGACCATTTGGATCCTTATTAAGGCGATTATGACACTTTTATTATTTTAGTTTAAATGATGCCAAAGTTGTCACCTTCATAATTTAATAAATATAACAATTTAACTATTGTGATTTTAAGATGATAAATTCAAGTAAAAGTATTAATGTGAAAGTTTATAGATTTATCTTCATCAAATGATTTTATTTTTAATTTTTATTCAACAAATAAGTATATTAAATAATTATACAAAAATGTTGTAGTAATTATTTTATTAAGAGATAAACCAAATAAATGGTTTTAAAAATAATAAAATAAATATCATATGAACTATTTAATGGGATACATTAATTTTATAGATACATATGACCTTTTATGAATCTATTAAAGCTTTTATTTCGAACATATCTTCTGTATATATTTTATTTAAATTCAATTAAATGAATAGTGTCAAAATTGACACTATTGTTACTTTATAAAAATAACATATTATAAAATTGTTTAAAAATCACAAAAATATTTAAAAATTATAAATTTAAATTTATATAGTCTAAAATATTATAAAGTATTCAATTATGGACAATTAACAAAAAATAAGTAATTATTTGTTATAATTTAAAATTTATACTTTTATTACCACAAATAAAATTAAATTGATTAAATAAGGATAAATCAAGTTGATAATGTTTAAAATAAATTCCTAACGTGTCTAAATTTTATTTTTTGATGCAATTACAACCCTATCTCATTATATCTTTAGATATGAGTCATTTTGGAAGTTTTTGAGTGGGGTTGGGATTTAATATAAACTAATATTTCTTATATTTCCAAAGGTGCCCCTCTCCTCCCTTATAAAAGGGCACCTCCTCCCTCTCTTCCTCACACCACATTGAGCCTTCAAGCTCGGCCAAACCCTGAAACATTCTGTTCTCCACTTCCCTAGAAACATTCTAGAGGTCCTGGTCTTCTTTAAAGACCAATTTTAGTGCCCTAAGAGTATATTTCAAAGAGGCACTTCAAAGAAGAGGTAATGTCTGTTACCGATTCTTTCAACTTTATTTCTTCTTCCACCTTTTCTTCTTTAGTTTTTTCATTATGAAGTAATAACATCAGTATAACTCATATACTGATATGTTATTATAAGTATGAAACAACCCTATTTCACCATCTATCCATCCTATGGAAAACGAAATCACCGCGCGTGCGTACGTACGGAATATCATCTCCACGCCGTGGTGTAATCTATTTTCCACCACCACCTTACATGGATGGGTATAATGGTAAAAGTAATGAATATATATGATTATTGTAAAGTGATATTGATTCTGTAATATTATACATACACTTTAATATAATTCCACAATCATGGGAATGATATCATCGCTCGTGCGTACGTACGGACTACCGTCTCCACGATGCGATGAGATTCACTCTCCATGATAACCATTCAAGAATGATTATAAAGTATATATAATAAGTAATAATGAAATATATTACATAGTTATGCTACTGTATTTATGTATATATATATATTTATGTCATCTACTTAATTCTATTCAATTCAATAAGGAAATGAAAACAGCGTTCATGCGTACGTACAACCTACCGTCTCCATGAACGGTGTATTTCTTTCCATTTATCAATCCATTATATATATATTATGAATATATATTATATATAAATCATGTTTTACATTCTGGATGTAAGTAATCATGATCTAAGTAATCATATGAATAATTGAAAGTTAAAACACAAACGACAAATGAAACGATGTTACCCAAAACGCTACTTTAACATGAATTTACAAAATAACGGGTAATATAAAGTCATAAGTGAACCATATATGATATAATAACAATGAATATGATTCTGTAATAATTAAATGTTATTATTTAAATCATTATACAGGATATTTGGATATGTACGAAGTATATCGGACCTAAGGTAAGGGATAATTGTGCAAATCTCATTTTTATCCGAGATTGCTTATTCATAAGTATTTACGGGGGTTATTACTATCATCCATGTCCATGTTTTATAAAAATGTCTTAATGTATGTTTAAAGTCCTTTTTACCCATTTTTGACTTTTACTACATGGTATGTAAGGAATTTTCTTTTGTTTACGTTACGAGGTACTTTTTGACTTTTCCGACAAAAGTACAAGAAGAATGTTTTTTTAACGTATACGGCATGAAAGGATTTTTACGGTTTTATACAGCCTTATTTTCATGAATCTTCCTCAAAAAGATTTCATGACTAATTTAAACAAAATCCTATTATTTTAAAATTGCATGGCATTTTGTTAAAAGAAAATGATTTTGAAGAAGAAAGGATATTTTCCTCAAGAATTCATTTCAAGTGTTTTTTCAAAAACCATTTTTCATCTAAGATAACATTATTTCATATGTGTATGTTTCAAGTATAATGTCTCTATGATTTACATGGTTTCACTTTTCTTATTATGAAATGATATCCATTTCTTTTATATGGATTATGTGATGATGGGATAATGTTTATGAAACCCATTTTATTTATTGGGTTTTTATGAATGATGTATGTTTATTTTGTGGCACAAGTAAGAATGATTTCATTATGAGATGGGTGGGACCTATATCTCCCTCCAATGCATTGGTTAAAGATTAATGTCTCATGAGATAGACATGGTGGGAACGGTAAGTTAATCCGGTTCAGTATTACAGGACTGGAACGAGGAGTGAACTCAATTCAGAAAGGGACTTTGTCCACTAAGATGGTCTTGGCAGCAATGCCTTGGCTACTATGGAAATCATCACATGTGCTTAATGGATTCCACAAATACATGTTTTATTCCCATGCTATTTTATCATGATTAATGTTCTTTTATGATCTATGCTTTATGTATTTCCATGATTTATGTCTTTGCTCAAGATTTTGATGTTTAGATTTTATGTTCATGTTTTTTCATTCAAATATTTATGGATTATTTTATGTTCTCTATTCTTTCCCTTACTGAGAATTTGAGCTCACCCTTTTTATGTTTTATTTTCCCCCAGGATTAAAAGAAAGGTTTTTGGTAAGGAAACAAAAAGTAGAAGATCTTTATGGGAGATGTTGAAGATCTTTCAACATGATTAAAATATTGTGTTCCATGTTTCCAAAGACAGTAAACTATTACGGTCCTTTGGTGTTTGTTTTTGTTATGTATTAAGTATTCCGCAAAAGTAATGTAGTTTCCATGTACGTCAGGCTTTGGGTCTCTACAAATATAATAAGATAAAATATAAACTATATGGAAATATTTTCCTAAACACCCAATTATGTGGTCTGGTAGTGAGCACTGAGTTTATGGTAGTCTTATAGGATACATACTATCTCTATCTCCATGAAGTGTTCCCCTGTTCATAACATAAATTCCTAAAATACTCACTCAAAGATTGAGGATGGGTACTCCAAGGTGATTCATCTCCCTTCAAATCTTGTAAAACTTACTATTTGAACATGAGGTTCTATAAAATAGGGCGAAAATAGCTTCAGACTGGCGGGATTGAGTGTATAAATTCCTCTAATGATCTGAAGACCACCTCAATAGATCCTTACGTAGACTTGAAAGGAAAATTCATTCTACCAATCCACCAATTAGGTCACATAACATCATATTTTTGAAGATGATTCATCATATCCAATAATAAGGAGTACTCACAAATCACCTCATACTTCTACACAATACAGTCTCGACTAATGCTAGAAAGCCACACCCCTATGGTATAAAGGACCATCCCTATGTCCACTAATTCATGGCACCGCTACATGTTTCAAAATGTAATGTTAAATTAGTGGAATTCCACTCTACACCATTACTTAGATATAAATGGTTGGACTCATGGTCAAAATAAACCAAGGATTGGCTTGTGATATTTTATCACCATGGAATCTGTGGAACAAGAGTCCCTTGGTGAGGGATCTTCCCAGATAGTTCCACTCCTAGGTCTGTAGATCCATAAGATTCACCTCCTCTCCCTGATCACCATTTATCAAATTATGAAGAGGATTTGGATGACCCCCTCCCCCATAAATTTGAAGAGGGTGTCTCTACTACAGTCAATGAGTTAACCCATGTGAATCTTAGTATAGAGGAAGACCCGAGCCCAAAGTTGATCAGTGTAGTCATGTCTCTGGAGGAATAGTAAAAGTGCTTGGATTTCATGAAATATAACCATGAAATGTTTTTTTGGATCTATAAGTAAATTTTAGGGCTTTATCCCCATGTTTTCATTTATCACCTCAGCCTCCTTGTGGGACACCATGGGTTCAAACAACTTCCCAAGAAGATGCAACCTTCCCATGGTGTTGTGGTCGAGGTCGAAGTTTACATGCTAATAAAGGACAAATTCATCATGTAGATTTAGTACCCCATGTTTATAGACAAAATTCTACCATTTATGGAGAAAAATAGGAATACCATAGTCTACATCGACTTTTGGGACCTTAACTTCCACTGATTAAAGGATGATTTTCCCCTTCTTATAACAAATATTCTAATTGACATAGTGGCTATTTTCAGATCCCTGTATCTCATGGAAGGATAATCTGGGAATAATTAGATCCTGATATCCTTTAGAATGAGGAATCCCATGATTTATGAGTACCCTGGGGAACCTTATTCTATCAAGTGATGTCATTCGATTTAAATAATGTTGGAGATACCTAATAGTTTTCCATGCACCACATATTCAAACCACACCTCAAGACATTAGTAGAGTACTACATGGATGATTTAGTGGTTAAATATCAGCATCATCATGACCATCTCAAGGATATTGAATTATTTTTGGTCTTCCTCCTCTATCTCACTAGATAAAAATGAACCCCCTAAAGTGTGCATTTGGGGTTACCTCTAGAAATTTCATTAGCTTTGTTGTCAGATACAGAAGAATTGAGATCGATCCAGATAAGATCAATGCTATCAATAATGTTCCTCCTCTATGAAACCTCTAAGATTTGTGTGGCCTATAAGGTCTCTTATCCTATATCTGAATATTAATTGTGAATTAGGTCAGAAAGTGTAATCCCTTTTGAGAATCATGAATAAATACATCTTCTAATAGTAGGATAAATACTGGTCGTATATATTTGAGGCCATCAAGAAATATCTTCTATATCTTTTGGTTCCGATTCTACCCATCCCAAGTAATCCTTTTGACCATTATGTGATCAGAACAAAATGGTCCCTTAGTTCCCTCCTTTATCATAAAAATAATGAGGGCTAAGAAAATAGCTTGTAATATCTTAGTTTCATGCTCCTCTACACAGAGACTAGATATTCACCCATCAAGAAGAGTTTCCTCACACTATTCATTGAGGTTTAAAAGTTCTGACATTGCATGAAACATCATGATATATAGTGGGTATCCCATATTTACCCAATGAAGTTCATTTTTAAGTACCCCATGTTAGAAAGTTGACCGATGCATTGAGATGTAATTCTATATAAGTTTGACATTAGGTTTGCCCCCAGAATACTTTCAAGTTACAAGCATTGGTTGATTTTCTGGACACAAATATAACCCATGAGGAACTACCCCTAGTTTTTTATTCCCAAAATGAATTTATCCTATTTGGATCACATTGAACAATATTAGAAAATTCATTTCAATGGTGACTCTCATAACCTAATCAGATAAGTGATCAACAACCCTAATATCTACCAGGTGGGAATTGGGATTGTCTGCATTAATACCACATAGACCATCTTTATATATTATTTTCTTTTATTAGAAGGATTCATCAAAAATGAGGCAGAGTACCAGGCTCGTATCATTAGTCTTGATCTCACTCTCGTGATTGATGCTCTACATTTTCATGTAAAGGGAGACTTTGAGCTAGTCATCAAGCATATCTATGGTGACTATATCATCAAAAAAATAATAAATAATTCCATTTCTGAACCATAATTGTGAGATAATGGCCTAGTTTCCCACCTAGCCAAAGGTGAGTCATGTTCCCCAATCTTAGAATGACTGAGCTAATGCTTTAGTAGGCCTGTTTTTATCTCTTGTAGAGCCCAACAAATGTGATAGGTGATTCATGTGGCCCATCAAAGGGTAATTAACCTTGTTTCTTCTGAAAAATAAGACCAATAGGTAAATTAGTTAGTGGTCGAAACTTCAGCATAAGGGCACTCAAATACCCCAGCAATCGAAGAAGCACTGGTTTGGATGACTCCCTTCTTCGGGTATCTCAAACACAGAACTCTCCCACTAGAATGAGATAATAATTAGAGAATCTATAGGTGTACAACATAGTCTACCCTCTGGGATGGACCTAGCCTTGAGAAGACCCTCTATAGGTGTGTATTCGATGTAATCCTCCTTTTATGCATCCAAGGGAAGGAGATCCCTCAACTTATGTGAGAGGTCCACACTAGGTCATGTGGGTCCCAACAAGTGGGATTGAAGCTGTCTCAATAGATCCGAAGGTTGGCTTACTTTTGGCCTGATATGGTCCACAACTACATCGAATTCACCAAGATGTGTCACACATTCAAAACCCATGTCAAAATCATGAATCAACTGATGTAGCTTATACATACCATCATGTTCTCTGATGCCTTTTTCATATAGGGACTTGATGTTTTAGGTCCCTACCCACCAGTGAAAACTCAATAGTATAGGTTCATTCTAACTTCAATAGACTTATTTTCATTGTGGACAGAGGACATACCCCTTAAATAGGAAGAAACATGGTCCATGATTGATTTTGTGAGGTCCCACATCATCCATTAGTTTGGGATTTATTTCAACATTCCCATATACAATGACACCAAATTTTGAGCCTCCAGACTAAATAATTTGTATTCCAAGTACAATAGTCAATCTGACCAAAATTCCCATTAACATGTGTAAAATAATGGCTAGATCAAGGCTTTCAACAAAAATCTATCTAACATACTAAAAAATATGGTAGGAAATAATAATAAGAGTTGGACCTATAAGATCTTAAATTTCCTCTAGGCTATTATAATATAACTCGAAATCCCCCCCAAGTGACCCCATTATCCCTGGTGTATGGGATGGATGCACTTCTACCTATAGAGGTTTAGATTCCAACCCTTTGGACAACTTTGTATGATCAGAAGATGTTATATAAGATTATGGAGTTCTGTTTAGCCAAGTTGGAATCCCTTAAAGATAATAGGATCCATGCGTTTCATAACCTATAAAGGCATCAGAGATGGGTGACATAAGCATTCAATAATAAGGTATTCCTTAGTTTCTTCCTTCAAGATGATATGGTATTACTCTCATTACACTCATGATACCTATAATTAATCCACCAAAACTATAACCCAAATGGTAAGGACCTTAAATATTCATAAGGTCTACTCCAATGGTGCATACCCATTGATCACAATTTATGTGAATCATATCACACATCCAACCAATGTTAGGTTATTCAAGTGGTACTTCTCATGAATTCATAGTATGAATAAAATATATTTAGACTAATAAGACTAATGACCTAATCATATGATGATAAACTATATGAAATTTTCCTCATCAGATGATGTTAAACTATATCCTTACAATATGTAATGAATATGGGATTTCTCATATGATAAATATGAGATGATTCAAAGTCTACACTATATGAATTTAAACTGAAAAGAACAATTTACTCAGTACATGGTGTTAAACTGTAAACTTACCCTATGTGATAAACATAGGATACCTCATATGAAAAATATTAGATAATATAAAGTCTGAGATATATGGCCTTAAACTACAGCAGCCAACATCCCTATCACATGACATGAAACTATGAGATACTTTAGGTACTCACCAAAAGGGAAATTTCCCTTCTAGTATTGTTATCCAACCCTACTAAGTTATAGAACTATGTATGGATTTATTCCCAATACATGGGATGTGTGGTGATGATTAGACCCCCTATCTTTAGGCCAATACACAAATTCACCTCTCCTAGGGTGAGGTCATCTTCACTGGCATTAGTTCTCACGGTCCCCTTTCAAGTTGATCCCATTATTTCTATCTAGAAAAGTCACTCCACCCTCACTATAGATCATGGCCCTAGTCACCATGATGTGAGACAGTGTGACATTGTCCTAGCTACATGACATTAAACTATAGTATACCATATGTAACAAGCATAGGATTCCTCATATTTCAATAATATTTAAATTATGTATCAAATGTAAGAATCCTCATGTAATGATCATGAGAGGATCCCAAGTGTCACCATTGGGCCTCCTCCAATGTTTTAAGACCCAATAATATTCATACAGAGTATTTTTAGACCGAGACATCCTCATGACCCAACATGAGGAGGAAACAATAGAAACAACTAGTGTACAAGACAAAGATATGTCCCTATTAATCCAAAGTAACCCTCCTGGGGGTGTAAATGTCAATCATGTTCCTTGAACCATTAGTGGTTTGAGATACCCTCATAACCTAACATAAGGAAGAATTAATGGTCATGTCATTTTATATATCCTTTCACACAATGTATTCACATATAACATTGGAAAGTGACCTTACTCCATAGAAAAAAATATGGGTGACCCTATATGATAAAAATAGTATGCCTCATGTGATGAGATGAGATGCCTCATGTGATGAGTGTGAGATGATACCCTATACCTTGGAAACATTCATGTGTAATCCCCAACTACACCATTTCTTCCCATGCATCATCTATGAAACTTTCATGTGTAATCCCCCATTCACACTATCCTTGGTCCTCAAAAGAAATTGGATGCCTCTGGTGAAATCCCATCTAGATCAAGGTTATACGACCTTAAATCATTGAAAATGTGCATCCTAAAAAGATGATGTTAAACTGTGTATTCAATTTCTTTACCATGTTACATTAAACTGCATTATCCATATCCCTATCGCACAATGTGAAACTATGTGATGACTTGAGTCCCCACTAGAGAGGGCACCCTCCTTTCTAGTTTTGGTCATCTACTACACCATTTTCTATAAATACATGTGGTTTGATTCCCACTTCTATGGGATATGAACCCATTCCCGGATCTCATATAATGGGCCAAGTTCAACCACTAACTCATTATAGGGTCTTCCCCTTGGTAACATGCTCAATCCTTTCCTACCAATACGTCCATCCAACGTATTTGAGCACATTGTGGAATATCTCTTGGGGTGTTTAACTTTACCCTGAACTTATCATTATTTCCACTTTCACACATCATGCCTCTCTTAATTTGGATATTCATCACCCTCTTGATTTGAATAGTCCCCCCTAAGGGTGAAATTATCTCACCTCCCATCCTGGAAACATGAATTGAATGATATTTAGTGAAATTTAGTTGTTCTTGTGTTTTGAACATGGTCAACGGTCAATCCCACATGTGTTCACCCCATCCTTGACTAGTTCAATTGTGGAACCTATGTTTTCAAAATGGTAAAAAGTTTTTCCTTATCCATCAATCACACCTTTTCATGGTCTAGATATCGGAATTCACGATTTACATTCCTTTACACCTCCCTTTGTTATGGTAGAGTTTTAATAATCTTGGTGTTATTATCCAATGTTCTTATGCATGTTATCTAATAAAGTTGGTGTCATAAAAACTTTCCCAATATGGATTATTTTTTACCTTTTCAATCTCTCCATTGAGATAATGTGAACTCCCCACTGCTCCTTGTTTCTCACATCAGTAATGTCTTGAATTGGATTAGGAGTCATTGCAGAAACTTCCCCAATCATGGTTGATACACAAAGTCATTCCATAAATGGAATGTTAACCACCATACAGCCCAAACTATATGAATTTAATCTAGGAAACTTGGTCCAGACATCATGAACTTAAACTGTGTGTGCCATGTCTCATAAATTTTCATGAAATAGAGCCTCATTGGCCCTCTCTTCATCTTGGATTACTACTCCTTCATTACACGCAAAAAAATTAATATAAAATCCCCCTTGGTCTAATAATGATGACCTTAAACTATGTCCATATCATTATAGGGGTGTTTTCATGGTGTGAGGACGCCTTATACCTTCTCTCACATCAAGTTTGAACTCTTTCATGTCTTACATATACTCATAAAACACACACCCCCCATATGTTCCAAGAACTATGACCTAAAATTGATATAAGCCAACAATCCATGGTCTATGACTCTAAACTAGAAGCATCCACCCTTTTTTGGTCTTAGCTACATGAACTTAAATCATGTTTCTAGTTTATTTCTATTTGATACTTTAAAATGCAGAGTCAGATTCTCGTCCTCCCCAGAGAAGGGGGACCCCACTTTTGGCATTGGTTTTTTACCATGTCACCTTCCAAAACAACGTGTTTCTTGATTCCTAATGCCATGGGATACATAGTAATTCCTAGACCCCCTATATCTATCCCAGATTAAAATACCCCCATATGGTGATATAATGTTCACTAGAATTTATCCCACCTGGATCTCTTTTTTATGATGTATTTTTTAGATACTAGTATATAAAACCATCTCACCATCCCCTATATGGTCTAATAATCCTAACCTTAAATTTTGTGCAACATATCTTAGGTACATTTCATGTGGCATTGAGAATCCTTTTACCCCATTTCACATTGGGTTGTATTTCCCTTTGTGCTGTAGAAACTTCCTTGGAACACATTTTCCCCTTTGTTCCAAGCTCTATGACCTTAAACTGGTAGCAGAAATGGTTTGAGAACTATGACCTTAAACTGGTGGAAGGGATGGTCCAAGAATTATAACCTTAATCTATATGAAATTTCCCCCCTATATCCCCTAATCCATATTAGGTTCACCTCACATATGGTTCTTAGGAAAACTAATTCCCCCTCCTTTAATTGCATCCTCACATGAGCAGACTACCCCTTTTAGTATTGGTCTCCTACCACATCATGTTCTTGAAATACGTTTAGATTTATTCCCCATTCATTGGGATATATGGTGATGCCTAGATCTCTTATATTGATCCAAAATAAAAATACACTATCTTAACATGCTTTTTTTTGTTACCCTTTCCCCACTGCGGGCCATATCTCCTTCAAACATAACTAATATAGTGTAACACTTAGGCAGAGTATTGTTCGAAATCTATAACATTAAACTTGGATCTGTTGTCTAAAAACCTTGAATTTAAAATTTTATAGAAAATCATTCATATATTCCAAAATATATACCCATCCACTATGACCGGAATGTCCCTAAACTATCCTAGGAAAGAGGAACATATGTCTGATAAGTTGAAACCCCATTGGGGAAACCTAGGAATAATACAAACTTTCACCTACCAAGTCTCCCTTGAGACTTGGAAAAAAATGATTGTGTGAATAGAAGAGGTAAAAATCTAAAAACACTCACTAGTGAGCCATTGAAAAATCTTTTTGGTTTTCACTAAACCCACTGGTTCAGGAAAAATCTAAAACCAAACCTTTACTACCCTACTTGATGAGGTCCTGCATGAGGTACCACCCCTTGTGTTCCCTTTTCATGAGTCATGTTACCTTGAATGGGGGGTTTCCATTCACATTGGTTCAGATGTCCCGGTCATGAGATACAAAACTATACTACACACATCTTGACCATATGATGATAAACTATATGAATCCATGGTCAAAGATACATGACCTTAAACTACATCAATCACTTGTACCCATCATATGATGTTAAACTGAATATTCAACATCATTTAGAAATGATGTTAAACTGCATGGCTTCAGTATTCATTGTACAATATAAAACTAAAAAAAATTTAGGCCTTTTCCTAAGACGAACTTATCCATACTTTAATATTGGTCACCCAAGAAAACACATGAGTTCCCTAATCATTGTTTGGAAACCAAGATAATGCTCCCCTTGGAAGGAATTTCTGGATCTTTTTCGGACTGATACACCCATCTAATGTGTTCAGAACCATGGTGGATTAATCCTAAGAGTGTTTTAACTCTATCCAGACAATCCCTTAATTCACCTCCATGCTTCTCATATTCCTTTATTTGGATATGCATCATCTTCCATATTTGGACGGGGCCCCTAATAGTAATGGTTCCTAGAAAAAATGGATCACCTTCCATTCTTCTCACATTCCTTAAAAGAATTCGAATGAAAATTCGACAGGTATCATATTTCAAACATGTTCAATAGTCAACCCTCGTTTGTATTTCCCCAATATTTGTTGGAAAATAGTGGAATTTGTGTTTCAAACATTATCAAAAGTCATCCTCTATCATCTTATCACTCTTTACATTTAGAATCTGGGATGTATAGATTTTTTTATTTTATCCTCTTATTTTTTTGGGTAGAATCCAATTCCCCTGAAGGTACCACTCTTGTTAACCTACACATATTTGGAAAGAAAGTAATTTGTGTAGAGTCCCACTCTCTAACAAAAGATTTTTTGGTTAGAAAACTCTCACTGGTCGAGGATCATTCCAACCCCACCCTACTTTCCACTCTCATGTAAGAAAGCGATCTTATGTTTAAATATTTTTTTCTCAGATGCATCATAGCTCATGTGGGCTTATATTTTTATAGTTATTATTCTTTTTTGTATTATTAATATGCTACAAAAGAAGGTATATCCACATAGAAAACTAAAAAAAATAACTTTTAATGCATTATTAAGTATGTTCATCCAATGTCTAGAGCCTCTCCTTTATTTCAATAAAATGAATCCCCCTACGACTCCTCCTAGCCCATGGACTACTCTAACCTATCCAACCTCTACCGAGTGGCCCTAAGGGACCACAACCACTCAACCATCTCTATCTCTTAATCTTAAGTAATATATAGAACATAATCATCTTGGATATGTACTTAGACCTATTAATACCTACACTCCAGCTCCAAGGAATTAGCCTCCTCTACTTTAGCCTCAACCATCACCAACTACACCCTCAGATGATTTTTCATCTCTCATTGGTAGTGATGAAGATCTTGTGTTGTTGTACCTACCACTCTAGTTAAAAAATATGTTATTTAATCACCTATAACATCTTAGTACCATCATATTTATCCTCATAATAGGTGGTGTTGAGATCTTTCCATGCCACGCGCACTCGTTCTCGGAGTAAGTCTTGGTCCAGTGTATAGAGATAATGGGAGTCCACACATCCAGTCTATAGCCTCACAATAAAATGATGGAGGGACCTAATATGGCTGGTCAAATCATCCCATGGGGTGAGAGTAATGAAGCCACATATTATTATCTATTCCCTATGTTTAAAAAATAGATTCTCCTCATCCATGTCAGAGTACCAATCCTTGAATTCCTCATGTATCATGGGCTTGTACTCAGTGAAGGCCACCAAAACAATAGTCACAGGGTCATATGGATGCATCTGATTAGAATTTATAGGATTCACATCAAGAAGAATATATCCCTCATCCTATTATTTACCCACATGAGAGGATTCATTTACCTCCTCGGGTACATATGTAGCAGGATCGACCACCAACTCATCCTTAGTCATCACTATTGATATCAAAACATCATCTTATGAATCCTCAGGAACCTTTGGGGTAAGCTCAACCACCAAATCCTTATCATACACCTCCATTGAGGGAACTAAATCATATATCCCCAATAATACCACATTTTAGGTCATCACCACTTCAACTGTAGGCCCCACCCATTTATGCATTTTCGCATGCGGATGGGCCCCCCAATGTAGTTTTTAGTACCATTAAGACACAAGGTTAATAGAAGATAACTTTTGGAAGACAAAGAAAGGAGAATGGAAAATATGAATAAGGACTATAGAAAGCATAAAGACTATACAATAGGTCGTTGATGTTCACCAAAATCCCTATCGATGATGGAACCTCTATGGTAGCTGATGCCCTACCCACCAGGAGATGCTCTGTAGCCGAGTGCATTATCTCTATTTAGATGAAACATTCAATTCATCATAAGAATTATAATTCAAATCCTTTAACCAAATAGGGAAAGAATAGGATTGAAGAGTACTGTTTGGTGATTGGTTCAATTGAGAAACCACTCTATCCATAGTCATAGACTTGACAACAGACAGTTGGCTACCGATGACAAAAGTATCAGGGGAAGATTATACACCTACCCCTTCAAGTTTTTGTTCCTTCTCATAATCCTTCAAAGGTCCATCATAGATATCATCCTCCTCTGTATCAGTTAGTCCCTACACATTCCATTTAAATGAGTTATTAATCTTAAAGGAATGAAATTTATTTCAAATCAGTATGAAGGTAATAAATTTATCTAATATGTATTAGGATATCCTCTCTTAGGGGATCCAAGGTAGGAATCACTCCCCCAAGATCCCTCATTGATCAACCCAAATTTTCCAACCACACTAGCAGCCAGTTTACCCCATATTGTTCTAGAGAGGAATACATATCCAGTAGTATCCTAACCCAATATATCAAGGTAATTTGCATTCCATTAGAGTGGACCATGTCTTCCAGCTCCATAAGGTATTGCACCACCTTGACTCAGGAAGTGTAGAAGTCAGCTCTATCATGGCCCAACCTGATAAGGGGAATCCCCTCATCCTGAAGATGCATCCACATTTCATACAGGGAGTTGAATTTCCAGAAGATATCTTAACTCTTATAGGATTTAGGGAATATGGAATCATAAAAAATATTTTTTTGGTGCATCTTCTTCCCGAAGGACACATCATGTTCTCTCAGAACCACACCAAATGGTTTACCTTCCACCTGAGGTTATTTTATCAGGAGCCTCGGGCCTTCCACTCCCCCCCCTTCAGAATTGAAACTTCCACTCCACAAATTCTCTTGGATATTCCTCCTTGTAATGATCCCCTAGTCATAGCTCACCCCCATCCCTATGGCTATAGGACTCCCTCTTCAATGTTTTCACAAAAAACGGAGCACTTTAAAATATCATCAGGGTACCAGCTCTCCCAACTCTTCACATAATCATGGAAGATCCCATATGGGGAATTGGATGGTGAGATATCATTCCTTCTACTTTAATCTTCTCACATAAACATACACCATATTTTATGAAGGATTTGAGGATTTAATTCTGACCACACATTGGTGTAGACCTTGGGGGCCATCCTATAGATGCAGTGGAATTGATGGGTGAACCAGCATGGGGCATACGGTTCATAAGTAACCTTGCAATAAATCCTTTCCAACATTACTCCACCTCCAAAGGCCATGATATATGACTGATAATCTACTAAACCCATTCCATAGTCTATAACTATCCCTTTTGGGATAGTGAATGGGTGAAATATAAAAGTTTATGGAAACTTGACCCTTGTGATCACACTGACCTACCCCAGTAGTAGAGGATGGCTCCCATAAATATTCATAATTGACTGCGAGAAGTTTATGTTGAGAGGGGATATGTTATTTTGTTACTTGTACCATAACATATTTGAAAATACTTAGTGATAAATGAAATAGAATAGGGTGAAAAATCTAAGTGGTTAATTATTTTAGATGATGTGCCGCAACACCTTATATAACTTTTCTTGCACTGGCACTGCCAGATTTTGGTGATCTCTTCCTCTATCACTGCTACCATGATTAGTATTCTCAATCACACCCCCATATACACATAGAATATGGGGATCATCCATCCACATATATGTGTCATGATGAATCCTTCCAATCTCTCCATGGGGGATCCAAGATTCACACTGTACCTCAATAAGTTAAATAGGATCGCCTCCAGGATCACCCAATATGAGTGATCCTTACCACACTGTGATGCCTGCAAACATTGGTGAGGTCTCCCTGGTAGCCACACTATGGTTTTTTTTATGAAGAAAATGAACCAATAATAGAATGTGATGTCTTTCATCCCTAACTTGAACTACTTTTACCCTTGCACAAAGTGTAGAAAACCCGCTCACTATAATCAACATTTATTCATGGTCCTCTCGTACATCTTCTGGAGGGAGGAACCCTTCATACATTTCTTATGGATATGGATACCAACAAACTTTTAGAGATCCTAGAGGCTGACTCCAACCTCCCTGTGGTGCATGTGGAAGGTATTGATCCCCAACAACCACCCACTTAGAAATTTAGACATTATATTCATATGTAAATGGATGTGAAACTGCAAGGTCTAAGTTACTTCATACAGCCTTTCTTCTTTCATATCTTCCTTGAAATCATCACAGGATTTAAATATACAGTATTCCAAGATCCAATCATCCATGAAATTGATTCTCTCGCGCATATATCACTCCATAGTCCAACCCTGGAGGTGGTATTATAGATAACACTTGAAGATGATCTCATGTAGTGGGGGTGTATCTTCATAAAACACATCCTTGTTGATGGTTTTTATAGGGTTCCATATAGAATGTTTTGTGATTGTGGTGTGTTCCATCACACAGTGATTGATAAGAGCCATGTTCCATCTGTACATCCTTCTGGAACTTCTGAACCAATAGGCTGGTGTATCTCAGTCAACATTGGGGATAAACACATCATCCCTACGTTCAAATACATATAGTGGAATCCTCTTACATAGAGGGTAGTATTTATGATTCTCTTCTTGAAAATCAATGAGTGTATCATGGTTTGATGCACTTTATAATCCCTTTCTGATCATTATGGTCTCATCCATCTCCTTCCATTGAGTAGCAGCAGCTTCAACACCTCCAGTGGCCATCATTAGGACTTTTAAACTTTTTAAAATATGATTTGTGAAAGTTAGGTTCATTAAGGTTTATTTCATGAAATTTATCTATTTTATTAAAGTTTACCCATGGAAAAAATATTTTTAGAAGTGATGAAGTTTCATGAGGTCTAAGGATTAAAATCAAAAAAAATACTCATGAAGTCCAAATTTTCATGAAAAGTGAGGTATGACCAATATAACATGAAAATCACATGGTTCCCCCTTAGACCCCTCCACCTATTTATAGTCTTGGGGTGGAGCTGAGCTTTATGAATGGGAACCCAGATAACGTTTTTTTAGTGATTTTTCCTTAGAATCTGACCCTCCCTTCTTTTTCTCCCAATCTGAGGAATAAATTTGTTGGTGATGAAAAACACTCATTATGAAAGATGTCAATGACTAAATAGATATTACAAGGTGAATCTAGGCCAAAATGGGATCAAAATTAACTAAAGGAATTGGATTCATGAAGATTTAACCTTTCAAAAATAGAAAGTGCTTCATAAAGGTCCTTTGAGCACTATGAAAGATAATATCATGTGAATGATCATAACCTTTATCTTTATGTCTTCTTTTTAAGGTCACCGACCATCATCAAAGTTCATACTTTCATGAAACGCACCTCCTATATAGTAATTTTTATGATATAAACATCTCTACCTCTATAGTTCCTATAAATACCTCCCATAGTCTATAATTTAAGGGGATTCATCGTTTAGACTTCCACCAGAAGCTCTAAATTCATGAAACATCATCCTTCATGATCCAAAGACGATGTGTATTCCTATAGGAATCCATATTTTATGAATATCCTTCCATGGGTTATTGAAAGACATGAACCATGTTTGAGATGAATTTTGTGAAGGTTTATGACCTTTTAATTAGAGGAAAACCCCTCACACTTCTTGGGGTTTAATGAGATACCTATCCTTCATGAAACTTTCCCTATGAGAACCAAGACTTCATCTTGAGTTTGGGTACCCACTCTTCATTAAGTTCTTACCTTCATGATCCCTCTAATCTTCATGAAACTAACCTTAATGAAACGAACATAACAAGCCCCCACTAGAAACCTCCTTTTATAGAACCCACCTTTACGAGAGTTAAGTGTTAAAAAGACTAATACCAATTCAAACCTTGTTTATTCATGCCATGATATTATTCACCACCAGTATCATCAACGCTTGGGTCCAGCCCCTTTTCTTCAAGAATGACCTATATAGTTGCATCTCCTCTTTATTCTAGGCATAGGCTCTCTGATGTTGATACCCATATGTGCTTCCTCGCTATAGTAGTGCTTATATATCATGCTATCGAAAAGAACCTTCATAATGAGAACATAAGTCCCAAAGGTGGTATCATAAAATGAAAACTTCCCACCTTTCTCAGTGTAGAGTGATAGTGTTGTAACCTTCTCTCCTACTTGGATGGGTATAGGCCCCAGAATTTCCTAGTTGCATGATGTTAAATTGTACGACAACATTCTCATCACATGATGATAAACTGTATCCCTAGACTATGTGATGAACACAAGATTCCTTGTGTATGATTGGAATGGGATAACACCTCACCTATTATCTTGTGGGATGAACACATGATGCCTTGTATATTGCTAACATGGGATGGAACCTCACCTCCTACCCTATGCGATTAACACAGGATTACCCATGTATGACTCACATGTGATGGACCCCCCCCCCCCACAACATTATTAAATGATCCACCTACACCAGGAAACACTTATGCATAATACCCATGACACCTCTAATTATCACTCCTTCCAGGACATGATCCTTCTTACCACATGACATTAAACTGCACGGACCAATCTCGACCCATGGACTTAAACCGTGAATCAAACTATGTGGGTTTTTATCCCTATCACATAATAGGGTACATAGGACACTTCACTAAGGCTCAATCCCGACACACCTAGGATACCTCCAAAAAGTTTAATCTTGATACCCTAATGCCACTATTTAATTTACATGTATTCCCCCTATAAAGCGGTAACTCCAAAGTGTGATTATATACCCCTATGAAAAATTCAACATCACCAACATGTCCCCAAAATAAGTTAAACCTGTGACCAACCTATCACTATATTTTGTTAAACCTAGGACCAAATGTGTCCCAAAAATATGAAAAACCTATGACCAAATGTGTCCCCAAAAAATTTTAAACCTATGATTTTATCCTCACAAGATGCTAAACCAATGATGATGCCCTTATAATACCCTAAAACTCTGTCCCCAAGAGATGATCAATAATATTTTTCTCATGGAATAAACATAGTATTCCAGAGGTAAAAAATCCTTAGTAGTCTTATGCCCATGGATATGGGATGCCATGGGTATTCACATAATATGACTCACACATGATACACCCTCAACTTCAAAAGAGTAAGACTTCATAAGTTCCTAACATAGTCAACATCAAAAAATGTCTATATGAGTCCAACATCACCATTATCTCTGAAAATAGGTAGCACCCCTGTCATGGTAGAATAAATTTAATTAATCATCCTCTACCTTGAGATGGAGTTGGGAATGAGCTTCTTGAACATGACTCAAATCTATGAGGGAGACCTGTACTAGGAAATAGGCTCTAAGGAGGAACCCATGGAAGGAGTAACTAACATCCAATCATCCTATTTTGATTTAGGAGCAGAAATAACTATTCATGGTGGTTGAGGTCATCTTCCTTCGGAAATAAGGAATTTGAGGCAACCAATCGGCCACCCTAAAGGAGGACAGATGAAATAAATAGAATAATCCCACTTCAAGAGAGGTAATAAATAAAATCATTTCATCATCATTCATGTTGCATGCCCCATCTCGAGATTTTCAAAAGAAAAACACATGCATATATGTATCAATATATATATATGTGTGTGTGTGTGTGTGTGTTCTTCAATTTAAACTATTAGTCAAAATGGTATCGATCTAATTTCAATCTTCATATAGTCATAACTTGGTCTTCTCAGATCAATCTGAAGCTGGATTTTGTGTGATGGGGCCATGAATATTCCCTCAACACGAATTTAGTGAAAATTTAATTTTTATAGGCCTACCCCATTTTGTGATCCCTTTGATACCAATTTTTGGTTTTAGGATGCACTGCAGAAGCAGATGAGTTGGTATTTTAAATTTTTATCATTGATCAATGTAACTACATCATCTATGAATATTAAAATCTTTGTAATAAATCTAAGTATCATGCATGAAATGATTTAAGCATAAAATATTGAACAACTACCTCATTAAATTTCAATTCATGTTTGACAACCACTCATCGTCAATTACTATTTCTTGAAAGAACTAAATATGGATTTCTCTAGATCATCCACACATGCTTCAAAATTATGCAATATCCATCATTGAAATTTGGATGATGGCATAAAGATTCAAAAAACCATTGAGTTCCTGATGATCACTGCTATATTGATCCTTCAATATATGAAGAAGATCTCTAATTGGTTTCTTGGATATAGAGATTCTCTCTCAATTATGTGGGAGAGATGAGAGAGTGGCTCAAAAATTCATGGGATAAATAGTACTACAATTAAGATCCTATTTATCCTTATATAGTGAAGTATATAATACCCAAAATTGGCACCTTGAACCCTAAATTTTTATTACCCACTAAATAAGACATAAACTACATATTATGACCAATAAACTATGTCATAAATTACATTTATATTTTTATCACTCACTTTTAATATTATAAATATATTTGTGATAAAATTGAGTCATTAAATCCAAATTTTATTCCCATAACTATTAAAAGAACTTTGAATATTAAAATAATATTTGTTCATTAAATATTTTCCCATGTATTCACTTAATATCTTGTGAATAATTTTAATAAATAAATTAAATACCAATTAGTATAAACTCAAATAATATGAATTTATTTATTTCATGGTGATCATTAAAACTCATAAATCTCTCAGACCCATGGTGGGCCCCAACATGTCCTAAACTCTTATTTATATGAATAAGAAAAAAATTAATACGCTAAGTGTGTGAACCTCTAGGACCTTATGTCAATAGTAGTGAATATTATTCACAAACCATGAGCAGGTTATAGAAACCCATTAAGGCTCCTATGGAGATATGGAAAATTTAGAACAATGAAAACATTCCTTAAAAATGCACATTTTGTGATATAATCTATTTTTCTCACAATATTTCATGAAGTAAGATACATACATGATGTCATCTTCCTTTATTTATTTATTTTTCATTGACCTTAGTAGATAGACTTGCCTTCCTCTACCATGGCCATGGATTAAGTGAAGATGCTATCATCCTGGTCAACTGGACCCAAGATATAGATTCCTTTTAGAACATACAAATTTTATCTTGATTATTTAATCAATATCCCACCACCAATGGAACAACCAATAAAATATACCTCACCACAATATAAATTTCATGGTTTTAATCTAGCATCAAAGTATGTAATAAAATACTATAAAATATTAATAATCTCAAGTCAGGATACCATTACTCATGTTAATGGATTGGATCTACCAATGACACCTAAAACATGTGTTGTTTCTATTGGTTGTTCAGTCCTTAGGATCTTATCTACTAGAGATCGCTGATTGTGAACTTAATGAGAATAATCCTCAATGTTTATGAGACTTGAGTACCTATTGGTCACACATTATTTGTTTCCTATCAACATGATGTTTGAGGACCATATGTCAAATGTTTACGACTATTTTCATTGTATATCTAGGATAACATTATTACCTAGAAAATACTATAACCTTTTGATATGAAAAATATTATATAGACATTGCCATTTAAATATTGGATTTAGAGATATAATCATAATTATGGTAAGTGTACATCATGAATTTCTCACTGTATATAAGATATGGTAGTAAAAAAGTACTATTTAAGTTGGTCCTAGTGAACCCACTTTTAAAACATTAGATTTAAAAGTGATACCATTTTCAATGTTTATAGAATAGAGTAAATCCTTAAATTGATGAATTTTAACACTTATTGTAAATTTAGATTTTCAAATTATTTCTTGAAAGATATTTTCAACCTCATTTTCTAGTTCAAAAATAATGTTATGATGGTATCATATCCTCTATGATTTAAAAAAAATGGAATAAAAAATTTGGACCATGATATAATTAATAAAAGCTTCAATTAAATGTCTAAATAAAAGAAGAGTCAAATATTTGAAGAGAGAGGGATGATAGGAAAAAAGAAAAGATAAACAAAAAAGAAAGTAGAAAATAAACTAAAATATGTTGAATAAAACACATCCCTCTCTAGAAAAGTGTTAGTTTGATGAACACTATCATGGTCACTCTTAAAAAAAATTAATTTTTTTTACTAAGTATGGCACAATAGTTCTCTTGAGGAGGAAGTGAATTAAACAATAGGTTTAAAGAAAGAATAAATGAATGGATGAATGTAATAGAGAATAAATTTAGGAATTCTTTTAAAATAATAAGAGAAGTAAAAATAAAATAAAATTTGGCAATGATTAAAAAGAAATTATTGGAAACTAAAAAGATATTTAGTTTTTAGAAAACATTATTAATAAATAATAATAAATCCAAACCAGAAATTCAATAAATTAACTATCATTATACTAAATATTAAAATTCACTTAATTATTATTCCCTGATCTCCTAAAATCATAAAACTTATGTAAATTAACACAATAATAAAAAATTTAAGCTTTTAAACACTACATCAACTTTAAAACATCAAATCATGACACGATTCTTTGATAATAATTCTAAAGTTAAATTAATGGTATATGGGCCATTAATAATATATTTAAACTCTATAAATATGAATTAATTTATTATTGGGATTAAATTTTAACCCTATAATTAAATCCCTAGTATATTAGGTTTGAAAATTTAATTTTTTCTCCCCTGATTAACAAAAACTCTGCCTCACATGTTAAATGTTTAATGATTATGTTCCTTAATTTTTAAAGACTAAATTAATTGATCATATTTTTATGAATTAAATTGTTTTTATATATTTAAATTAATGAATTAAATAATTTTTAATTCAATTTATCAGATAGAAATTATGCTTCTATGGGTGGATGGATCATCGAACCAATGTTTTAATAAAAAAAGTATTAGATGGGTAGGAACCAATATCATCTCAGCACAGAGATTCCAACCCCAATAAGTGAAATAAATTAAAATGAGGTTATGAGAACCAAAACTATTATTGGAAAAAAAACATAGAGATCACACATGAGAAAGAAAAACAATGAAATGTAGAAGAATAAATTAAAATACTCTTGGAATAGATCCTCATGTGAAAGTGTTTCATCTCCCAATTGTTTATAAAAAGAATAATAAAAAATATCATCAAATAATCACCATCCAATCCACAAACCAACACCTCCAAAGGTAAATATTTTATACTTAAGGAGTGGGGGCTTGGGTACAAGAGTTTTAAAAATAAAAGGTAAACAAAAATTAGTCAAAATGAATCCTAAATTACATACTACGTCTTAAATCATATGAAAATATTTAAATAGAGATGTATATATATTAGTTAAATCATCTAAATTTAGTACTATAGCTTCTGTAAAAACTTCATCTCAATATGAGTATTAATGAAAATGTAATGGGATGAACATTGAAGTGATGTCATGTTTATAGAATCTAGTCCGACATTAAATTTAGAGCCCATTATCTCAAAAAAATTTAGATCCTACTTGAGGTATAATAATTTAAAATATAGAACAAAATGTTTAAAATTATTTCAAAAAATTTTAAATTAAAATTTGACATAAATAAAATTTTAGAACAAAAATACCAAAGTGATATTAAAATGGAAAAAATAGAATTTCCATGAAATTTAAAATTCATGGTCTAATTAAAAATCTTGATTAAATTGAAAATTAAAACTCAATGAGGGATAATTAAATAAATTATTATAATTAAAATATTCAAAAAATAACTTTTCATAACCTATTATTTCCCCTTTTCATTCTATATGGATATGGTGAGATTCACTGCTTGGGAGCACTATCAATGTGCATATAGTTGTAATAGTGATCATCGAGGGAGTATTATAGTAGATGGGTTCCTAATGAGGATTAGAACCCAATATTTGATGGTTTAGTGTAGTCATAGGGATGTAAGTGTTGATAAAATCCTAAAATATGGTGATATAATGTTAGTTGCCTTCAATATTTAGCATCGAAGCTTGAAAGCTACTTTATGGGTTTTTTACGTTGTGGTATAAGATCTATAGACTAGGTTAGAGAGTTTGATGATGAAGTTTCCTAATAATTATTCATTTGAGATGAGTTTTATCCTTATGGAAGGGTGTTTTTCTTACTTATACCCAGGATGGGTTGTGATGATGTGAGGCTAAAATGAGTGAGGGATAAGACCCAAAAAATTGGATGCCTTTTAGATAATAAGAATGGGTGTATGTTGATATGATTTGTATGATAAAAATGATACTTGAGAGATGTGTGATAGGATATTGGCTCTATTTGAGGGATTCCTTGAGTTATATTGATACTGAAGCATGGGTAATGCTTTGTGTGGTGTTGTGACCAACATGAATGTGACGCGTGGTTAGTATCTATATTGATGATGAACATGGAATGATTAGGATGTGGCTCTTTATTATTTAATCTATGATATCAATAGGATAACACTTTGTTGTTTTTATATTTTATTTTTCATTTTTATTATCTATGGTGGTTATATGAATTATTATAGTTATGGCTTTACCACTCCCTTGGAAAGTATTTAAGGATGGTTTTACATGAAACATTTATATATATTTTCAATATAAGTAGTCAAAGATCAAACTTTGAATGGTGAGATTAGTGTTTGGGTAGTCACGATCAGCCTCGTATGGCATCTGAGATATATTTATGGATGGATTTTGGAAACTCTTTGGGTTATGGAGAGTGTATATACCAGTCGTGTGACTCTTATTGTTATGTTAGGATGAATTTTTTTATGAATATTATTTATTTTTTATATTTTATTTGAATGATTTTTGGTTTGATAGATATGAATGTTTAATACTTTAAAACCCATAGGTTTATAGGAACTTCTAATGTTACTGAATGGTGAAAGGGGTATAAGACTCACTAGCCTTACCAACTTCTTTTCTCTAGTTTGAGGAATGTAAATAAACTTTGTGGGAGATAACTCTTGGGATGTGATTGGGTGGGATGTGAGGATATAAAGGTGCAGGATTCCTTGAATATTCAAGGGGTTTTTACCCTTGATGTTATTTTTTTCTTTAAACGACATAAGAGAATTAAATATGGCCTACTAAATGATGTGAAAACTAATGCGATGAGAAATTGATTTAGCATGACATTGAGGATTTGAGAATATTGTATTGATAAAGGTTCATTGGGTGGTGATTCAACTATATATATGGAAGGTTGTAGACCAATGAAATTATGATACTACTAGTGAATTCGGATAGAGTCTATAGAGATATGGAATATGGAAGTCATGTGGTAGTGAGAGATCATTAGTTTTTGGATTATGTAAATCAAGATAGAGTATGTGATAATGGATTATTAGTGATTTTTATAGTGATTACATGGAGAATTGTGATGTCATATGCCTGAGAGTAAGGTTATGGGTTGGTCTATCTAGATGTTGGGAGAATCATCTTGAAAATATCAATGATCAGTTGGTTATGTGATATGATAACATTAGTTCATAGGACTATATAGTATTTATGCTATATAGTGAGAAACCACCATTGATATTGTTTTATTCTAACTCATGTATGGTTGGTGTATGGAAATAATTAGCTATAATGTGTATGGTTAACCTAGATTAGTGCTGGTAATGGTTTTTTGTTAGTGTTTGGATAAAATTGTCTTCTGTGTGTGTATGTGTTTGTGTTTTTGTATATATAGTCATTGTAAGATAACGATATTATAGTTCAAAATCATGGAGATTTATTAGGCAATGTGTTTAGTGACTAAAAGTTGTAATTTCATAAATATGACTGATTAGAGGACCGGGTCTATATATTTTCATACTCATAGGGAATGAGATGCCTTGTGAAGTGGGGTGAGGCTTTATGTTTTGGTTGAGTCTTGAGTGTGAGACTTTGGGTTAGATGATTGATTGTTTTTTAGTTACTCAAGTGTAATTTTAAGCGTGTGATGGATTAGTTTAGACCAGTGATGTCAATATTGGGTAAAAAACATCAATAATTTTGGAATCCCAAAATGCCATATGGGATGGGAAATCATTGTAGAGTTAATTGGATTAAAAAGAATCATTATAATCAGATCATCAGTTGTTTGTCATGGTTAATCAATATAGTAAATTTCAGTTATTAATTTTCATAAAAAATCAAGAGATATGGATCAAATGAGGTTCTTTGTGCATTTTTCAATCAATGGATAGCTTTTATGGTAGGCTAAATCATTAGTCGTCTAGTTTTTTGTATAATTTATCTAGTACAGGTGTGATGTCGGCATAATCATAGCCAGTAGGAAATATGAATTTAGATCATGCCTTGGATTTCGATAACTGATTAGGTTCATGAGATATGTATGTGGAGACATCTTGAGGATAAGAAGTTTTATGGTGGATATTTTGTAATTCCCCACACCATAGTTTGTATATGGATTCAAAGAAAGGTCAAGTTCCAATAATGTTAAATCTGGGAAAGGTTTTCATTTTTTAATTTGGATCAAAATTAAAAATTTATAGACACATTTAAAATGAAGATTGAATGCTTCTATGGTGATAGATTAATTGGAGGTGAATGGAGTGAGTTTTAGGAGTTGGTTTTGAGAGTAATCTACATATTCAAGTTGAGAATATGTTATAGGTCAAAGACCATGCTACAACCTAGGTTGTTATATTATGGTAATTCCTATATAATATTAGTTTTTAAAGAGTCTAGAGATACCATGGTATAATGTAAGTCTTTGTGCTGGGTTGATGGCTATATAGAAGTAACCTTTTATCCTATGTAATATAGTTTTTTTTATAAGTTGTTGTCCATGCCATATCCCATGTGTTGTGTTGTGAAATCCAACATATGGTGTATGTATCATGTCATAGTAGAGGAGGGTTGTGCTGTGAAGTAGATCCAATGGAGAAGCCCTTCTCTATGATAGTTGAGGATACACTATGATGGCATTGGTCTCTAATTTATAGTTTCTACCCTGGAACATAGAACTACACCATGACTAGAGGGGCCAAACTGTGAGGGTGGCCCTGGAAAGGACATTATATTATAACGATTGTGATTATGCTGAAATTCTTGTACTATGTTGTTTTTTTAATTATAAATTAAATTAAATTAAACTATAAATGGTTAGAACCTTAATAATGGTCATTTCCTATTTTTTTCTAGGTCTCAATCCATTTCCCTTATATTCTTCTCCTTTACCTTGTATTCTTCTTCATTATTAGTTACATCCAAGGGTCTTTAATCCTAAGTGATATATAGAGGTAATTTTATCACTCTTATTCAATCTATTATCTATTTCTTCCATTTTTTAGTATGTTCCATTTATTATTCCCTAACTAGGGTTTTTTTAGGTGGTACCTAAACATCCGCAATGGTTTATTCATTGTTCTATACAATGTTTGATATGTGGTCTAGTCACCTATGTGTGGGTAACCTAAAACTACCTTTAAATTTATTTACCTTTACTTGTATGAGTTCGATAAGTAATTTTAGGGTTTTGGTAGAACCTCTTATTCCTATTCCTTGATTCCTTGATCGTCTATTATTATAGGATCAAACTAATGTTTGTTGAGCTTTATATTTGAATCCTAATAGAGATTCCCTTGAGTTTTTTATAAATAATGTGACCTTTATAAGGTGGATTTATCCTCCTTGTACATAGAAGAGGTGTGTAATTGAGAAATGGTGGTGTGATCCAATAATGGGAATTTTACTTACACCACTTTAGAGTGAGTATGTGTTATAAAGGCTTTGATTAGATTTCAATTTTGATGTAACTTGATTTCATAGCCACCAAAGTCCATGCAGTTGATAATTACGTATTGGAAAGTATGGTCTTATAACTAATAAGAATGTATCCTTGGTTTCACATGATGTAAAGAACTTAGAATATGTTCCCTTAGCATCTTATAAGTAAGATATAGGTGAATAATGTGAGTTTAACTTGATGCATGGCCCAAATGAAACATTATGGTTTCAATATTATTCTTTTTTGTTATGTTATTGATTTGTGGGGTGAGTATACCTCCCCCATTATTGCACATGGTAACTGATTGGGTTATACCTCAGTTACGAGAGTGGATATGGTTTGGGAATGAAAGGAATGATATATGTTAGACTTAAAGTGAATTAGGTGTTATGCTAACCTAATTATTCCTTGATTATATATCTTTCTTAAATTTTTAATTATATCACGATGTGTTTGTGTTTATATTGTGGAGTGAATTGTAATTACTATGAGGTGGATGAGATACCCATTGTTTAGTATGTTTGTTCATGTGCGGGGAAACCTACTCAGTCACTATTTCATTACTTATGGCTTAGGATAACATGCCCACCTATATTGTTGATGCCTAAGGTGTGGCATGACATGCTCAATATAATATTAAGTTGACTGGTATAGGATTAAGGGACCACTTAACATATGATGACAAGGTCATGGATGTTATGCTCATTATGTAATATGAATGTGGCTTGGGATACACTTCCCATCTACCATATCTTATGTTGGTTTGGGATATTATTATAATTATATAATGACCTCAAGACCATGGATTTTATACCCATTATAGTGAGATGTAATTATTCTAGACCATGGAATGTACTATCTATGTGGTATTGATTATTATGGATATGGTATGAAATACCCAATTATTTGTTATTTACCTTGGAAGAGAGACACACTACCCATGATATTATTATTATAAGGAAGGGGGTGAGTTTTCCAAATGATGGTGGATATGGTGGGGTGTGGTAACCCTCACATGTGATGTGGACTGGGACTAGAGACACTCTTCCCACTATTGGTTTTATTCCCATGTCTAGGATGTCATTTCCTTTCTAGATAATATTGATGATATATGATGCATGTTTGTACATGTTGGCTCAGGGATGTTATTATCATAATTGTGATCATGTTATCAAAACAAACCACACATGTATTGATGATTATGTTATCATATGTACATTATTCCCATTTTTTGAAGGAATTTCCCATGTAGTTTGAAATATACTATGATGGGATGTTTGTCCCATTCACTATAAATTGGGATGTGATGCCTAGTTGATGATTATGTTATTTACTCATAGAAATAATGACATTGGTTAAAGTAGGTATGGTCACACATAAGTGGTTGTGTGGTACCCATGGTGGTCAAATATTTATTATTACTAATTTTACCTATTAACATTTATATATAATAATATCACACTATAAATGAACTTGCTTATACCTGATATGTTTATCAATGTTGTTGATGGTGTCCTACTGAGTTATATGTGTACCCTTCTTGTGTTATTTGGTAATAGATAAATTTTCATGGATGAAATCATAGGTAAGGAAAATATACATAAATTAAATGTTTGAGAAGGTGAAATATGGATAGATTCATGAGACATGATTGGGAAGAGACTTGAGAGTTAGTTTTTTTATATAATCCTTTACATTTTTTATTTTGGTAGCTAGTTCATAGTTGGCCTATGGGTGACCCTTTTTGATATATTTCATTTCACATTACTTATAATCATTTTTTATAGCATGATAGTTATCATTTACTTATCATATTTACATGAAGCTATGATGTTCACTTTTATCATCCTTTTTATTATGATGAAAATTGATTATTATTACTTTTTATATTGTGTATAGCTATCAATATCAAAGAGGATATAGTAATATGAATTTATATATAGACTCTCATCATTGGTTAGTATTCTCTAGTATACAAGAATTCATACTTTAGGTCTATGAAATCTAGTTCAGTCACAGTGGTGGTGAACCGAAACAAGAATAATACTGATATGGTCAAGGAGGCTGATGTGATAAACTAGGCTAATTAGTTGTAGTTGATCATCAATATAGTATTTTACATCTCAAGGACAGTGTGAGGTTATATTCAAGTTATATATGGTGGACCAATTTATTATTGAGGATGGAGTAAAAAGATATTCCCTTAGAGGTTCAATTCTAGTGTCATTTATAGTATCTTATACTTTATTTAACATGGGTTCATAGAACTCTAATTTTTATTAAATTAGTATCACACTTGGGAGTTAATGTTGAATATATATATTTATATATGAGTATTGATACTCATCTAGTGAAAAGAGTATAGAAACATAGGAAATGTTCTAGGTGTTACATGATCATTGATTCTTACAAGCATTTTTTGGATCTTATGGTCCTGCATATGTAATTGTTTGACATCAATATAGGGATGGAATAACTAACTCAATTATAATATTTCATTGATTTATATGTCAATGGTTATCATTCTCATATCTTTCCGGTATATATTATAGCCTCTAAAGATAGTGGGAGATTTTAAGTTAGTTATGCATGTACTTTTCAGGAGTTGGTTGGGTCTATTACAATAGAAAGTGATAGTATCATTATCAGAGTAGTACATCCTAAGGGATGTCAGGTTTTACCTCCAATGGTGGATATTTACTCAAATTTTTTAAAATTATTTATATAACCACATAAGTGAGAGGTGGAATTAATTATTGATCGTTTATCTAGAATTGAAACTATCTTCATCCCGCTATATCAAATGGATCTAATTGAATTAATATAACTAACTATTTACTAAGAGGAACTTGGGGTAGAGGTATTCATTTAGCTGAGAACATCTCCCCCGAGAGCTCTGATCCTTTTTTATATGACATCTAATGTAATTTTTTACCTCTATGTGTACTATCAAAAACTCAAGCAGGTTAAGATTAAGAACCACTTCCCTTTTCCAAGAATTTATGATCTCTTTCATCAGTTAAAGGGAGAGAGATGGATTGCTACGATTGATATTTCTTCAAGCTATTAACAAATTCAAGTTAGACTAGGAGATGTAACAAATACTACTTTCCAAGATAATTTGATTATTTAGAGTATGTATTCATGACTTTTTCTATGAATAAGAATCCATCCATGTTCATGTCCCAAATTAATAATATATTTCATCCATTTATTAACATGTTTTTACTGGTTTTCATGAATGATAAACTAGTTTATTCTAAATATTTCAGATGATCATCCACAACATCTCTGTATAATCTTCGATACCTTTAGGGAACACTGGATTCATGTTAAGATATCTAAATATTACTTCTTTATTTATTAATTCAAGTTACATTGATATTTTATCTTTGAAGTGAATACCTTGGTGGACCATGATAAGGTGGAGTCTGAAATTTCTTGAAAATTTATATAAAATATATTCAATATTAGGGTATTTCTCAAACTCATGTGGTATTATCATCACTTTATCCCATAATTTTCTATGGTAGATACTCTTATGACTTCTTTTTCAAAGGGAGATAATTTCATATATATTTTTCTAGAATGAATTATCCTTCTAGGAACTAAAAAAAAGTTTACCTCAACTCCAATTTTTATCCAATATTAACTAGGTGATGTTTTTGAGGTATATTTTGATGCATATTTAGTGGTTCTTGGTTGTCTTATCATGAAATATCATCAGGTGATAGTATATGATTCAATAATTCTTCATCCTCATTAAAACAACTACCCTACCAATAGTCGAGAATTTTCTATAGTAGTTCATGCATTAAAGTGTTAGATCCATTATTTATTCAATGAATGCTTCATGGTATACACTGGTCATAAAATACTTAAGTATATATTTTAATAAATAAATCTAAACCTATGGAAGTATCTCTAGGTATAATATTTATAGTCTTTCAAATTTTATATCCAATAGACTTTGGATTAAGTAAAGTAGTTTTTGATTCTTATAGAAATAATATTCACCCTCAAAAGTTTGTAGAGGTGAATGAAGAGTGGTGATTAATTTATCTTCAAACTAAAATCTACTTGGATATGAATTTATAATCATAGTGGAGTGCATCTACACCATATTGATTTTATATCTTCTGTCATAAAGAATGTTAAGTACTCCTAGACCTATAATAATAATTGTGTCATTATTTAAGAAATAACTGATGGTGATGAGAAGCCTGGTGGATGGTTTTAAGATTACCATTACTTTATATATGTTTTCAGAAGACTCATAATTCCTATGAGTGTGAGAGATTAAGTGATTAAGTATATCCATTTTTCTAGGTGGGTTGTACAAAAAGGTATCACAGAGATGTGTCATGATATAATTTTCTTGTTATGGTGGCTTGGAATATAGAAATATGTTTCATGTTAACATCCAAATTTCTTACCTATAAATAGGTAAAGATATAGAATTATAATCCCATTATTAATCTTCAATCACTCCCTTTAACAATGTACAAGTAGGATAAAATCACAATAGATTGTTTCACATTTACCAAGATCCTCCAAGGGTAAGGATACAATTTGGTTGATCACGGATCATATAACCAAGAAAAATTACCCTTTTCCTATAAATGAGGCTTCCTTAGTTAATGAAATCAATAAAGAGTATATTAGAGAAATTTTAATTCTTTATGGGGTACTAGCTAGAATTTTCTCTGATCAAGACACAATGATCATATCTCAATTCTAGAAAAATAATCAATGAGTTTTGTATTATCAATTGGAATTTATTATTGTCGACCAATGACTAGTTCAAAGAAACCATTAACATCATTATGAATATTTTATAAGCTTGTATTCTTTAATTTAGAGACTTATGGGAGGATTAAATCTCCCTGTTAAAATTATCCTATGAAAATAGATACCAGTCCTTTATTTATATAGAACCATTTGAAGATTTATATGGGTGACCATGTTTTCTACTCTTTATTAGATAGAGATGAGAAAATATTTAGTGATTAGACCTAGTATTTTCTATGAGATAACCAAATATATGAAATTGGTTTAGAAAAATATCATTATGGATCAAATACAGTAAAAATATTATACTAATCAATGAACATGTCCATTAGAATTATAAGTCATTGATCCCTTTTTCCTTTAGATTTCTCCAAGTTTGGGCCATCGATAAATAGGAAATCAAGGTAAACTAACTCTTAGGTATTCAAAGGCTTTTGAAAACATGATCAAGGTTAAGTAAGTGAACTATAAACTATCCTTAACTCTAAAGTTTATTTTTATCTATAACACCTTTCATATCTCTCAACTAAATAAGTACATACCCAACCCCTCTCATGTGATCTGATATGATGATATTGAGTAAGAGGTTAATAAATATTATAAATAGAATCTTATTTTCATCATGTATTAGAGTAAAGATGTAATTATCCATGTCTTCTCGGACCATTACTTTGCTAGTTTGGGTGTTTAGAGGTGTTCATGAGAGGTTTTGAGAGTTTTTGGTGGAGACCAGAGGTGCAGCAGATATTTTGTAGGATGTACATGTCATTTAAATATATTATATGATGTGTAATGGTGGTTCATGGCTTTTGTAGTTGGGTGGTTCACGATTGTATGTGGATAATAGGTAATTCTGAATATGTATTACACAATATGTAAGTGGGATTTAGGATGTATAATAAGTTCAGGTGTTTGATCCTTTGAGGCGATGCGTTTTTTGGTGAAAGCTATAAATTTTGGGTACCCATGAATTTCATGCTATTTAAATGTATTAAATGCCATTTAAACTGTGGGATCCTGGTTAAAAAAATTATATCTAAAATTTCATTCAATTTTGGATTCTTGTTCCTCTCATTTTGGGTGAACCCTAGCTACCCTAAGGAGTACTCAAAGCCCTATTACTCTTTCTTTGATCCATTGGTACTTTTCTATCATTGTTGATAACCCGTGGTAGGTTCCCCTCCCCTTTCATGGTTGGTTTTATTCTTTTCTTCTCCTAGATATTCATTGTGGTGATGTAGATTTGGTTTCTCTAATGTGTTTGGGATATGTTTTGATGATATTCGGGTAAGGTGTAGGTTTACCCACAAGTTTATTGTATAGTTGTGGTTCTTGGGAGATTTATTATTCTCCATGTGGTGTACAACGAGATCGTAAATCTTACATTATGTAGAGGAAATCATTGTTCTAACTTTTTATGTGTTGTTTGTGGGATAGTCATGCTTTTTATTACCTTTGGTGGATATTAAGGGTATAAAAAATCATATAATTAATTAGTATGTCTACAATTTATGGGTATGGAAATTTATATCTTTCTTTATTTATTTGTTATATTTTATTGATGTTACTGTGAATTCTTGTTGCCAATTATGAAAATAGAAGGTATTGGGAGCCTTTCTGGCAATGTAGTTGTTTTACTGTGATGAAACTTGTTGTGTTGTTATATGATCTCAATTAAATAAAATTTTAAATAACTTATATTTGGATAATAATTAGTTTCCCCTAGATATCTGGTTTGTGGGATAATTCCCTTAATAATAAAAATAAGTAATGTGATAAATCCTCTAAATAAATATGGGAGTTGGGATGTGTGATGTGTGTGTGGTTGTGCTTGTTGAGATTCTTTTTGTGGATTACATATGTTTTGTGAGTACATCAGTTACCATTTGGGTTGTGTGGTTTATGGGGCATCGATTCAGTGGTTGGATGGCATTGATGTAATGAGGGAAGTTTTCTGATGTGGTGGGATGAGGTTGTGGCATAGTGGTTGTGGTTCAGTGGTTGTGATGTAGTAGTTATAGTGCAGTGGCCTGTTGTGGTGAGATGGCTTGGGTGATGTGATGTGACAATGATGGTGGATGTGTGGTTTCATGGAAGTGGTTATGTTTGTTGGGCCAGTTGTGTGGCATGGTTGAGACAGTTTCTCAATTAGCTATGGGATGAACTACGATGATAAAAAACCAAATAGATTGGTAAATAAACAAGGTGGATTGGAAATAGATATGTGGTTAATGGATTATACTGAAATTAAATAAATAAATAAATGGTTTGGTAACTAAATATAATTGTATAAAATTTGAATTGTGGTAAATTTCTTAATAAATAAATGTGGTGAAACTTGTAAACTAGAAGTGGAAAATGTTACGTGGTTTGTGTGGTGGTTGTATGGTCTGTTGCATATAGTGTTGGTAGTAGTTATGACGATTGGTACGTGGTAAGTGGTAGTGATGTGGTGTGAGATAATATTATTGATTTGAACCCTTAGGTTCAATATTGTGTGATATCTCTATATCATGTATGTTTATGTTATTTTATACACTCCCCACCTGAGTTTGATACACATACCAATGCTTAGAAGTTCTGAGTTTTGGGTGTTTTCAAAAACACCTAGGATAGTAGTGATACAGATGGTTAGATACCCCATGTCCCCCGATCTTCCTTTAGTAGTGTTTTTTTTACTTAAGTGTCTATGGGTGAGACGTGATGTTGTTGTGATATGGTCCCAGGTTTCTTTAAGATGAGATGTGATGTATGGTACCGGGTTTCTTCACGATAGGTTGTGATGTGTGGTCCCATGTCTCTTTGTTGTGAGATGAGTTGTGATGTGGGGCCCAGGTGTGTCTGGGTGGGACACCATGTGATTGTGGCCTAGGTTTTTGTGGGATTGATGAAATGTGATGTGTGACCCAAGTGTGTGAATTCAGGATATGATGTGATGTGTGGGTAAGGTATGGGAGCATAGTACATTCAATGTTGGGGCATGAGAGCAGTAAAAAATTGTGGAAGAGTCAGCATGGTACCTTGATTTTTTATAATCTCAATGTTATATTATAATATTAGATGTGTTATTTGGGGAGTGAGTCTTTGTTAGGATAGGTTTTGTTAGATGACCTGTATAGGTTCTTTTTGGTTCTATAGTTTATTCACTAGTGCATTAGCATGCTATTTTCACATGTTCCCTTGAGGCCTTGGTTATGTCTCTACTAAGTAAACATGTTATGCTTTCCTTATGTATATAAACTGTTTTCAGGTTTCCAGGAGGACTTCAGAGGCCGAGTTAGACATTACTAGTTGGGTTGGAGTTACTGTTGAGCCACTGTTATATAACTAAATTTTTGGGTATTTACTTTGGAGACTTTTATATGTATCATTTTATTTTACATATGCATTATGGGATATTTTTTTACCTTTATTTTTTCTATTGGAGTTGTTTGGTTATTTTTTATCCTATTTATCGATCTTGTTTTATTTATAATGGTTAATACCTCCTATTTTTGTGAGACTTTTATACCCATAGTGCTAGTCCCCAACTCAAGTCCCACTGGAGGTAGGACTCATGGGTCATTATCTCTCTCCCTTTATTGTGGAATCTTTGATGGGAGGGGGTCATAACATAGTGGTATTAGAGTATATGGTTGAGAGATAAGATTTATTTTGAAGTTAGGCATAGTGAGGATTGCATAGGTTGGTATGGAAGTAGTTCTAGTTGACCTTGGTGGGTGTAATAGGTTAGAGAGACTGGCTGGGACATGGGATTTTGGGCCCCCCATGATCCAGTTCATGGAATTTGAGTTTATGAAATCACCAAGTGAGGTGGACCCACTTGTTGGGTAGTGACCTTGGAGAGGTACATGCATCATAATGACTTTTGTTATGTTTTAATTGGGTGTTTTATGAAATAAAATGAATAACATAGATAGTATTTTCTAAAATTTGCATTCTATCAGGATTAGAATGTTCTTCTTATTTTAAGGAATGGAACATGTTCATATATAGTGAGTTTCACATGAAGTTGAGGTTCCTTGGTCTTATCTGGATTATCATCAGAGGGATGACTCAAAATAAGAGGATTGGTCATGGTAACAGGATTTTCATTCCATTTAGTGGAATATTTTGGCTAAGAATGAGGGAAGTGTCTCTAATATAGGGAATCATTGCAAGATAGAAGAGATCAAGGTCCATTTCAGTCTGATCCAAGAACAATCTGAATTTTAGGTTCTATTAGTAGTTATTTAGATATGGGTATCTATGAGTTAGTGGTGGACGTTATTTATTAGTGACCATAAGGAGGAAAATGTTTTGCGGTTTAACTTTCAGATGGAGTTTCGGGTAGAGTTCCTATCATTGATTATGAGGACATCTGAGAGGCGGGATCTAATCTCCCTTCATAATGGGTGTCTGAGTGTGCAAGAGATTTGGATTAGGTTCAAGGACCTCATATACATTTCTCAAAATGATTTTCTAGATGATGAGTCTATAGTGTGATGTCTTCATGAGGCTTTACTTTTGATGATCAGGTATGCAGTCACTCTGTTTATGCTCCCAACATATCTAGACATGAAAAAAAGGTGAGTATATTGATTGGATGATTTCATTGTTATTTGAGCCTTAGGAGAGTTTCCATCATGGTGTTTTGAGGAGAAGGGATTCAGGCAGTGATTCTTAGGTGTTCAGGTAGTCAGGGTTTTGTTCAGTGGGGAATCGATCATGGCAGTTTCTTTCCCAATAATCAGGGACAAGTGGTTTTTGAGCACCTTTCATGGGTTTTCAATTTTCATTCCATATATTTAAGAGATATGGGAACCTCCAGGATTAGTTTCCAAACACTCAGGGAGGCTAGTTTTCGATGGGTAGTTAGGCCCCTTTTTAGTAGTAGTAATTTCCTCAAAGACAATTCCAGTAGTAGGAGCCATAGGTTTTTGTTCACTAGCAAAGAGCATGAGGAGTTTTAGAGGTAAGCCTCATGATGGTCTTCATCCATAGGTATCCATTCTAGAGTGCGTTCTTGGAGGCTGATAGTATTATAGTGGATGATATGGGTGTGGTCAAATGTACATGTTAGAGGTAGAATCTCCAACAGAGCTAGAAGTTGTTTGATGTCCAATCAGTTTATCATCTACCCTTATGTGTGTTTTGTTTGATTTAAGAGCCTCACACTCTTTTGTTTCTCCTTATTTGGTCCATATTTTGGGCCTGGACATTGAGAGGATTCCAAATTTTCTGGTGTTATCTACATCGAGATGTGTTCATGCTTCCTTGTTTGATGTGTGTCGAGAATGTAGACTGGTGATGGGGCAGAAACAGTTAGTGAGGGACTTATTCTTGTTGTAGATACATCCATACAATATTATCCTTGGTATATATTGGTTTTATATCATGTGTGTTGTTGTCAATTTATTTTAGATAAGATTCTGGTTTCCCAATGTGGAGGGCCAGTGAGTGGCATTTTTTGTCAATCAAGATTATTGGTTGGGTGGTAGATAAGTGGAGCCTCTTTTGTTGTAGTTAGTGTAGAAGTTTGTTGAAGCTTGGGTAGGATATATTCCTAGGTTTTTTGATGTGTTTATGGATGTTTTATAGAATATTTTATAGTGCTACCTCTTCTACACGACATCGAGTTTGGTATAGAATTTCAGTTGAGTGCCTCACTACAAGAAAATCACCTCATAGCGGCGAGTTCTTTTCCCTTGGTGGTGGTTTTATAAAACTGCCACTAAATTGGATGTTGGCATACAATACGTGGAGATTTATTCAATTTAGCACCGGTTTCTAGTAACCGTCGTAGTAAACACATTTTGCAGTGGTTATTTTGTTTTTCATTGCGGTTTTCCTAGAAAAAGATAAATATTTTTTGGCAGCCATTTAAACTGCCACTAAAAATAACTTCATTTTTTCCTGGGTAAAATTCCGCGAAAACCATGCGAACTGCCACAAAATGGTAATGAAAATGGGAAATGTTTAGTAGAAGTTTGAACCACCTCTACAAAAAACAAATTTTTTCACAATAATAGCCACTAAATCCAAAAAAACTCCGCTAAAATTATACCATTCATGTATGTAGCGGTAGTTTTAACCGCCGCTGATAGTAAGATAGAAAATTATTGTGGTGGTTCAAACTGCAGTGAAATATGGTACATTTACATAGATGTGGTTTAACCACCGCTAAAGGTAGATTTAAAATAAAAAATAATTACAGATTCTATAGCCCTAGAACCGATACCCTGAAAACATGTAAATATGTAATCCAGAGAAATTTAAACTTCCAAACATGCATTCCTTCAAACTAGAAATAATTTAACCAAAAAAAATTAAAACTAATGATTTATTAAAAAAACAAAACTAAAACCTATAAGTCTAAAAACAAGGAATCCTAATACCTATATACAAGAATCCTATAACTTTATAGATCATTAAACATGATATATCTAGGCTTAAAATCCTACAATATTACAAACATCCTTATTTAAAACAAAAAATGTGCAAATATGAAACCATTAGCCTAAAAATAAAAACACATGAAATCATCAAATTTCAAAGCCTACAACCTAAAAACGTGAAACATAATAAATATGAAATCTAAAACTTTTAAAATATAAAAACAATATAAGTTATTTCTACAAATTTGATAAACTATAATTCATGTGAACATATGACTTTAAAATATGTAAAAAACATCTTATAAACTTGAAAACCTGAAAATTAAAAAACTAAACACATGAAATGTACAAAAATTGAGACATATAACATCAAATCCAATAAAATATTAACTTAAAAAAAATTATAAATTGTTAATTAAAAAAAGACAAAAAATATGTAATTGTAAACCTACAAACCTACAAACCTGAAAAACATTAAACATAATACTTACAAAATTAGAATCCTAGAAACTTGAAACTTCTAATCAGAAACTCTGAAGCCATAAAACCCATAGCTTTCAAACCTCCATACTATCAATCCTATAACCTATAAACCTATAAACCTGTGAATTTGTAATCCAACAAACTTTAAAACTTGAATGTAGTAAATCTATATGCCTATGAAACTAAACAAATTTAAACATCCAAATTTTAAACTAAAAACTCCCCTAAACTACATAAGTATAAACATACATTTTAGTATCTTATCAAGAAGAGGCTAGGCCACATCCCTTCTCTATGGTGCAACTATTCCTAAAAAGTTATAACCACTAAAAACTCTACCATTAGCCACTGTTTTGAAGCCATTATCTCTATGATAAACATATGATGATTTTATAAATAGCACCAAAAACCTCCTCATGATCCTTTACACCATAGATATAACAACCTACAAATTTTTACACATATTATTATATGATTCATAAATATAAATATCCATTAATACATCATAAGAATTGTAAATTTCTAGTTTCTTTAGAAGAATTGGTTTGTAATACATAAAAGGAAACCTGAGAAATCAAGAAAAAGTTAGGTCATGAAAATATTTGGTGACTACTCTTTGCCACAAATGATATATATACAAATAATATTACCATAACCCTCTCCACTAATCATTTTTCGATGATGAACATAGCTCATCACCCTCTCCACCTCCACCTCTACTTCCTTCCACCGACACCTATAAGAACGTTATATTGAAAATCAAATATTGTTTTATATTTATATTTAAACATAAAACTAATAAATGTTTTCAAACTAAATGATTTTTAATTTTATGATTTAACTACTCTCCACCAGTCGATGTAATACCACTGGGGACAGACCCAGTCGTCTTCTGATATAAATCAATCAACACTTTTTACAAAGCGGATATCTAAATACCCTATTCCCGAATGGTGTTTTGTAGGGAAATAATCTCTCTCTAAGCATATAGGTGTATGAAATAACGACATTTAGGAGTAGATGCAACTACAATCCCCGGTGACCTGCCAAAGACCTTAGATGTTACAGTTCCCAAACCCATCACACACACTCATCCAAGATGCTTATTCCCAAGAACTTTACCAACTATGTCATCCTGGGAGACTGAATAGGACTACGTGGGATTTTCATCCCATAGTTCTTTAATTATTACCTATAAATAAAATATTAGTCATATTAGAGACAATATATATTAACATAGTTAGAACAGATAATAATTTATTACAATGAAAAATGAGTTCATACCCCAACATATTTGGTGTGCTCGTTAACAAAACTTCTATCAAATTTTTTTGTGAACATCTAACCACACTTCTGTTTGGGATATCTGGTACCCTAAATTATGTGACTTCATAAACCAAATATAAATCAATAATTTAATATATTAAATATATAATATTTTCTTATAAATATTTAAGCTAATGAAAATATTACCAAAGTTGATCGGCTTCTAGAAAAACTCGTTGACCCCACATTGTGAGGGATGACTTTCTTATCCCAACTTGATGCATTCTTCCTTGAAAGATATTGAAATAAATAAAAATTAATTTAATAGTAATGTAATCGATGTTATCTTTTTTTCATATACATGTATAAATGTAAATTAAGATTAATATAATAATATATATTTAAATACCATCTGTTTCTCATCACAATGTCTTCCAGAAAAAACTTTCCATTGATCTTTGGGTATCACATTGGGTGTCTTTTTATACATCTATTGGGTGTTCAATGAAATATCATTGACATCGCTCCACAATCTCCATTTAATTTACTTTTATTTCTTGCCCAGATTTTTCAAAACCCACTTTCATGCTAGAACATCAGCAACCATAAAGTTTAATAACATCTATACACATAAATTCATTTTGAAAATATTATAATTGAATAACATAATGTCATTCAATTACACCATAATGTATTAAAATTAATTTAATTTGCGAATCAAAAACTTCAATTTTTCATGTTGAAGGCATATACCTCCAATAATCTTATGTAATAGGAAGAGAAACTGGCTTTGCGGCCAACTGTCCTAGAATCTGGCCAAGTAATCTTATGGCGTCAATTGTAGGGACCCCATAGAAATCGAATGGGAAAACTATATTCTCTCTGGTCAGATTCCATACATTTGAACTTTTCATATTTTTCGACAAACATGCACTATTTCCATCTTTTATGAAAAAATAATTAGTATAAAAAAAGTGCAATAAATTTATTCATATTAATATTTGTACCTATAGTAGTCACCCTCCATTATCCCTATGAAGAAATTAAAGTGGTGACCCGCTTCCTCACTCTAGATGCTCTTGAAAGAGAAGGTGATGACTGAGAAGCTGAAGGGATGCTCACATAGGGTCTAAGAGATAGTGTAGGGGAAATGGTGTAGGGGGAAATTGGATGGTGTCTTTGATGTTGTATGGAGAGAGAAATATTAATCGTAGTCTGTTGGTGTGGTCAATGAAATAGTATAATGCCTCCTCCTTCGCATTCATGTCATTTAATAAAATAAAATTAAGTTTTGAACATCTATTTCAAAAAAAATATTCCAAAAAAATTAAAAATGATAACATATACACAGTACTAACAAAAAATATATATATAACCAAGCCTATCAAAATTGAATTTATATTGAAGTTATGGGTGGAATTGAGTTCTTGGGTATAACAATTCATTTTTTCAATATTTAAGTTATAGGTGGAATTTCAATGTTTGTAAGAATGCCTATCAAAATTGTTTTAGCTACAAGGATGATAAAGAGTTCATAAATTTCAAGGGAATGCATTTAATTAGATGTGTTCTTAGATCTAACATTTTTATTTATCAACCATATATCTCTAAATAATTTTGAAAGCAAGATGTACATTATTTTGTAATAATTTTTTATAAGGTTCAATGAAAAAAGGAATTTAATGTGATGCAATCTAAGGTGAGTATGACCCAAAAATGGAAGCTGATGATTCGATATATCCAATGATGTTTAAAGGAATATAAATTTTCTGAACAACCAATGTATATGAAACAAATTTTTCTACATATGAACTTAATCAGATGATTCAAAAAGGTGGCATTACTCTTGAGTTTATCTCTACAAAGAATTAGTTAGTAGATATTTTTACTAAACCCCTTACATGTGATATTTTTTATTTTATTAAAATATAATTGGGTTTATTTGAATTTAAATGATTTTAGTTTATTTTATTTTATTAAAAATGATTCAATTAAATTAATTAATTTTGTTCTAATTTATTTTCAAAATTTATTCTATTTTTTATTTAAATTAAGCCTATTTTGTGTTTAAAAAATAAGATATGTTCTTTTTTGTTCCTATTTCTATTTTATTTTATTTTATTTTATTTTATTTTATTTTATTTTATTTTATTTTATTTTATTTTATTTTATTTTATTTTATTTCATTTTATTTTAGTCACTTTTATTCAAAATTGACCCAAAACCCAATCAGGTATGCAATACCATTAAGAATTAGGTCTGTGAATTAAAATACAATTATCCCTCAACCATTTAACATTTTCATGTGTTTTTTCTTCATAAGTCAAATCATCACCCTTGACCTCTAGATTTGTCGCTCAACCTCCAACTGGCCTATTTTCTATGGTAAAATCTAAGCATATAGATGAGGGAAGCACTATTTATTCCAATAAAGAAAAATAAATTGGTGTTCCAATTAGAGCTCTCATAGGGAAGGTGGTTGATATGAGCTGGTTAAAGAACATCGAGATGCTACTGAAGAAAGTCCTTAAGTTTCAAGGTTTGGAGTTTGTTTTTGATGAGAATAAATCTAGTTTTTTTTAGTAAGAGGCAAATGTGTTCGTGAGAGATGTTGATTTTTATTCCTTTGGAACAAAGGGTATTGTGTCATCAAATGTAAATGGGAAAATGTGATGGATTCATCAGTGTATTTTGTTTAGATTATTCATTTTCCGCGTAAAGGGGAGTAAAATTTTAGTTATACATAGGTTTATACATGTACAGTTGGACCAAAATAGGTTTTTAAATTCATTTTTAGAACCTCTTCATTTTAGAATAATCTAGTAAAGGATTTAAATCCAGAGGGAAATGTTTTGTGTTAGTTTGTTCAAACTATGATTTCCCAGATAGATTGATAAATAGAGAAATTATTGTTTTCAGATATGTATTTCTTATATATCTTAATCAATAATCTAAAGCTGAACCTTACAAGATATATGATGTGCTTTATGCATCATTGTTGCAAAGAAAAATAAAAAATGAATGATTAACCCTATTATATGTTGAACAACCTAGTTTTATAGAAAAAATAAGTTGATATAAATTAGAGAGATGTAGTAAAATTCCAAAATACTAATAAAATATTTTTCATGCTATTAAAGACTATTGGATAATACTGGGACACCAATTCAAACTCTTTGAATCATGTAGGTCAGGAAGGTGTGGCTCAGGGGGGGTAGCCATCTCAAACCTCACCACCTAGGGATGTATCACCTCCTAGGAAAGTGACTAATAGGGAGGTGGAGGAATCATAAGTGGATAGATAAAAGACTTTGTTTACATGGGTCAATTCTATAGTATAAGAGATTGGTCAGAGTCAAGGATCTGGTGTAATTAAATCCACTGAAAGATTTCATTATGTTGATCTAGTTGTTGAGACGACTATTTTAGTTCTTGAAGAAAGGACAATTGAGATGGTTCCTGGTGTTTCAGTTGTTGGAAGAAGACCTAGAGCTATGTTTGATCATTATTCAGTGTATCCAATTCTTCTTGGACCACCTGTTGGTTGAGATAGATTTATTGATGTGGGTATATAGATTATTGACCATTTTCATACACCCGTTATGTCCTCACCACCTCTAGTGCATAAAGATTCACTATCGGTGAGTAAAAGATTAGATAATTCTGAAATGAAATCCTCTTCCTCTACTTTATTAACTGAATTTGACAATATCATAAGAGATTATAATAAATTGAAATAGGAGATGAGATCCTCAAAGCATAATATCATGGAAATCAAGGTGAATTCTATTTCAAAGGATGATTTTGAAAAATTGGTTGGGATAACGGCAACCCAAAAAGATTTGAATAAGAATATTTATATATCTCATCCTTTATAGTATGATATTTATGATGTAAGTGAAGAAGATCTTAAGGTTATGAAATATCTAGTAAAAGATATGAAATAGGTTTATACTACCAAATCAAATTTCAATGAGCTTGGGGTGTTAATTCTATCTCAAATACAGATGTTCTAAAATCATTATATGGTATAATCTAATATGTCTCAAGATGTTCTTGAGGATATTTTGTCCTTTAGAACAAAAATTAAGGAAATATTGCACAATTTACAATAAATCGCTTATGTTCCTACAGTTATGTTACTGTATAGAATACCGACTCTAGTGGAGGATTTTAGGGGTGGAGAGGTGGCGGTGAGGGGCAGTGAGGTGCAGCGAGGTGTGGCATGGTAGGTGAGGTGTGGTGAGGGTGGCGAGGTGCGACAAGGGTGGCGAGGGGTGGCAATGGGGCCGGTAGGGCTTCGGGGAGTCAGGGGGTCGAGGGGGTCGGGGGGTTCGAGGGTGTCGTTGGAGGGGGAGAGTGTCAATGGTATGAAAATATTTAATGTTTTAGTAGCAGTTTTTTATAAACCACCGTAAAATAATTTAAAAAAAATTAGCGGCGGTTTAATAAACCTCGGCTAAAGAACTGCTGCTAAACTGTCAGTTTAGTGTAGTGACTCTTAGATTTCAATGGATCCCTATCAAATGGTTCCCATGGAGTTTTGTGAGTTCTGGCTATAGGTGGATGATCTAATTCAGTGGGGTTTCATTTGACCCAGTGTGTCACTATGGGGTACTCAAGTGTTGTTCTCCAAAAATGTAGATGGTAGTATTAGGTTGTACATAGACTATCTGAGTTTGATTCGGGTAATGGTAAGTAATATTTAACCTCTTCATAGGATCGATTATATGTTCAACCAGTTGAGAGGTATTGTTTGGTTCTCAAAGATCGGTCTGTAGTCTAGATATCACCAGTTGAGGGTGAAGGATGAGTATATTCTAAAGACTACCTTTAGATGCAGGTATGTGCACTTTGATTTTTTTCATTTATTTCATTTTTATGAATTCACCATTCATATTTATGGGTATTATGGAATTTATGTTCCATGATTTCCAAGACCGGTTCATCATCATATTCATTAATGATATTTTAGTCTACTAAAAGTTAGAGGAGGAGCATGTGGAGCATCTCAGATGTGTTTTGAAGGTCCTTTGACAATACCATCTTTATGGGAAGTTATCCAAGTGTGAGTTTTGGGCACTAGAGGTGTGTTTTCTTGGACATGTGGTGTCTCAGTAAGGTTTTTCAGAAGACCCTTTTAAGAATAGTGTATTTATTTCTTGGGAATCACCGAATAATGTGGCATAGGATCATAATTTTCTTAGTCTCATGGGATATTATTAGATTTTTTTCACCCAAAATCTCTCAAATTACAGCCCCACTAATAGCATTAACAATGAAGGATGAGGTTTTTTTATGGACATATCAGTGTCATGCAGTATTCGATTACCTGAAGGAGAAGTTATTTAGTGTTCCAATACTTCATTTTCCTGAGGCGGGTGTGTTGTTTGAGGTTTTTTGGGATGCATCTCGCATGGACGTGGTATGTGTGTTGATGTAGTAGAGAATGGTTATTTCTCATGGTTTTAGGCAGTTATGTTCTCACAATTATAAATATTCCACCCATGATTTTTAGTTTGAGGCAGTTTTTTTCACACTAAATTTGTGGTTTCATTACCTTATCGACAAGTGTTTTGTGGTTTTCAAGGACCACAAGACCCTAAGATATGTTTTCTCTCAAATGGATCTCAATCAACGCCAATTATGGTGGATGGAGTTTTTTTAGGAATATTATTTTGAGATCACTTACACCCCAGGGTTGGATAATGTAGTTTTCGATGCTTTGAGTTAGATATCCCAAGAGGATGTATCTTGGGAGTCTATTGATGTTTGGAAAGGAATGGAGGACCTTTTAGAGATGAATCTTGACATTGGAGAGAGGAGTGAATAAGTTTGTATTTATCAGATGATTGTGGAATTATCTTTAATGTAGTAGGTGGAGGAGTCTTAGTCGGGGGACTCAAAGGTAGAGTAGATGCGTTATCGTGTTGGCCATGGTGATGCTCCTAAGGGATGGTCAAAGGATGGTTGGAACAAAGTGTTATTCTAGGAGGGGATATTTTCCCTATAAGTGATGTGAGAGGGATTTCTCCATGACTTTCACAAATCACCTTTAGTGATTCTTCCTAGTGTGAAATAGATGTATCATGGATTGAGGAGATAGCTTTAGTGGCTAGAGATGAAATGGTCAGTAGAAGAGTTTGTAGAAATACTTCTAGTTTTTCAGTAGCTGAAATTAGAAAACCATTTTCTAGGAGGTTTGTTTCAATACTTGGATGTTGATGAGTGGAAATGGGAAGAAAAATATATGGATTTCATCATAGGGTTACACCAAGCTAAGGCGGTTTTTATATGGTCTGGGTGATAATGTATTAGCTGAAGAAAATGGATCACTTTCTAGTGATCTGTGAGTTAAGTGTTGTGGATGTTTTGGAAAGGAGTTATATGGATGATGTGGTTAGGCTTCAATAGGTATAGAGAATCTTCATCACTAATTAGTATCCTCATTTTACCTCATGATCCTGGAGGGGATTTTTTCAAGAATTTGGATCCCAGTTTTTCCTTAGCACTGCTTTCCACCCTTTGATAGATGGGAAGATGGAGCCGACCATCCAGATGTTATAGGATATGTTTCGGAAATGTGTCTTTGACTTTGGTGGGTATTGGGTACGATAACAACATTTGGTCGAGTTTTCACACAACTATAGTTATCACTCATCCATTGGTATGGCTCTATTTGAGGCATTGTACATATGTTTTTTTCGTCCTCTATTATGCTATATAGAGTTTGAGGAGTCGGAATATCTTGGTCTTGATGTTGTGTAGAGAATGATCAAGAAAAAGAAGTTGGTTCATCAAAATATGAGGGAATAACAGGACCATCAGAAGCCCTATATTGATCATCAGTAGAGGCCCCTAGAGTTCAAGGTTAGATACCATCTGTTATTGAGAGTCTCACGTCAACATGGGAATCAGAGGCTTGTCAGGGGAGTAATATTTCTCTAAGGTTATCTAGGACCTTTGAGTTATTGAGGTGTGTTGGTAAGGTTGTGTATCATTTTTTGTTTCCACCACAGTTTGAGAATATCCACAATGTCTTCTGCATGTCTCAGCTTCATCGATATCTTCACAATGACTCCCATATTATTGATTGTGGAGAGTTGGATATCGAGGCTGATGTGACATTCATGGAGCGACCAGTAGAGATCCAAGATAATCAATAAAATTTTTGTGTGCGAGAACCATTCCCTTTTTTCATGTGTTATATAGGAATAATAACCTATAGGAGAGTACTTAGGATTAATAGTCGCAGATGTGTTCCTAGTAACCAAAGTTATTTTGAACTTTGTTTTGTTTGGTTTGGTTTTTATTAAATTATTTGATGTTTTTATCTTGATAAGTTATGGGATATTCTATTTTCCCTTGTCATTTCAATGTGTGATAGGACCCTAGGAATGTGAAAAAAGGGGGGACCTAAATCATAATTGAGATGCATTAATTGTGATGTTATTAAACTCTTACGGGTGAGTTAGTTCCACCCAAAGTAGGTAGTATCATGAAATGGAGGATAAGATCCCATGATTCTTATATTCATGAAGGTATGGCTTGTTGGTTAGGATGTGTGAATTTTATATGGTTGTGTAGTGGTTGTGTGATTAAGTGGTGGTTCTAGATGGAATTAGATGATGCAATTTTGTGCTCGATGAGAGGTGGTGGTGTGGTTGTGCAGTGTTTAGTAGTCATTTTTTTAGCATGTTTAAATGATGGTAACATTTATGATGCGATAAGAACCTTGAGAGGTATCTCAGGGGGTGATTTTTCCTGCCCTTTTCTTATGGTATTGGTTTTAAATTATTGAGGATGATAATAATTTTATAGGTATCTAATATAATGCTTCATGCCTTTTTAGTCCATTACTTTTCCAATTTTGGGGTTTGGAGGTGTTTTTGGGAGGTTTTAAGAGTTTTCAGTAGTGGCTAGACATGCAACAGAGATGTTATAGGAATTACACACTATATAAATATATTACACGATGTGTACCGGTGGTTCACGGCTTGTGTATCTGGGTGGTTCATGGATTGTATGTGCCTAAGAGGGAAGATGTGAGATGGATTACATTCCATTTAAGGTGGATTCATGATGTGTAATAAATTCAGTTGTTAAATCCTTTGAGGTAAATCATTTTTTTTTTGAAAGCTGGAAATTTTCGGAACTGTGAATTACATGCCCTGTAAACTGTGGGATCTAGGTTTTAAATTATTTTTCTATTCAAACATTAATTCATTTGGCCATGGATTTTTTTTCCTCTCATTTTGGGTGAACCCTAGGTTCTCTAAGGATTCCTTTAAGCCCTCTTCCTCCCACATTGATCCTTTGGTTCTAATACATCATTGTTTGTAATCTATGTTTGGTTATCTTCCCCTTTCTTGGTTGTTTTCTTTCCATTCTTCTTTCAAGGATTCATTGTGGTGATTCCATTTTGGTTTGGTTTGTGTGTTTGGGATATGTTTTGATGATATTTTGTTGTTGTGTATGTTGAAATGAAATTTTATTATGTGGTTATGGTTCTTGGGTGGTTTCTTCTTCACACTGTGGTTAGAAGAAAGGTCAGAAATCTTCCTTGAGGTGGGGGAAATTAACATTCTTACTTTTTATGTGATATTTTTTGGATATAAATTCTTTTTCTTCCCTTTTGGTGTATAGTAAGGGTCGTAAGAATCATATAATTAATTGGAATGTCTAGAATTTATGGTTATGTGTATTTCTCACTTTCTTTATTAATTTTTTATATGTTGTTGGCATTCCTATGCATGCATGTTTACAATTACGAAAATAGTGGTTGTTGGGAGCCTTGTTTACACTATAGTTGTCATACTGTGATGACCCTTGTTGTGTTTTCATGTGATTACACCTGAATAAAATTTTAAAAAATATATATTTGGATAATAATTATTTTCCTCTGGATATCTGTTTTGTGTGATAATACCCATGCTAATATAAAGAAGTATTGTGATAAATCCCTTAAATAAATATTGGAGATAGGATTTGTGTTTTGTGTGTGGCTATTTTTGTTTAGATGATTTGTGTGGATTTCATTTGTTGTGAGGTTATGTTAGTGACCGAATAGGTTGTGTGGTGTATGGGGCATTGATCCAGTGTTTTTTTGGTATGGATGTGATGTTGGAAGTTGTGTGATGTGGTGCAATGAGGTTATGGTTTTTTGGTTGTCTTGCAGTGGTTGTGGAATAGTGGTTGTAGTGCAGTGGATTATTGTGGGGAGATGGCTTAGGTGATGTGATGTAATGGTGATGGTGGATTTGTGTTATTGTGGTAGTGTTTATGTTTATTGGTTTATTTGGGTGTCATGGTTGAGATATTTTCCCAGTTATCTATGGGATGAGCAGTGATGATAAACAAAACAAAATAGGTTAGTAAATAAACAAGGTGAGCTAGAAAAAAATATGTGATAAATGTCTTCAACTGAAATTAAATGAATAAATGAATGGGTTAGTAACTTAATATAATTGTAAGAAATTTTATGTATGGTAAATTTGATAATGAATAAATTTGGTGAAACTTTTAAACTAAAATCGTCAATTTTTTTGTGGTTTGTGTGGTGGTTGTGTGGTGTTTTACATATAGTGGTGGTAGCAGTTGTGATGGTTGGTGTGTGGTGAGTGGTAGTGATGTGGTGTGTGCTATTGTTATTGATGTTAACCCTTAGGTTGTTTATTGTGCGCTATCTCTATATCATGTATGTTTACGTTATTTTAAACATGCCCAACCTGATTTAGATATCTTTACCAATGATCATAGGTGATGAGTTCCGGGTGTTTTCCCCAACATACCGGATAGTAATGATATGAATAAATGCCTACCCCCCTCTCCCTCAATATTCCTTTAGCAATATCGTGTTGTCCTAGTTGTATACGGGTGAGTCGTGATGTATTTATGATGTGTTCCTAGGTGTCTTTGAGATGAGTGGTGATGCTTTCTCCCTAGTGTCTTCTGGATGAGTTGTGATTTGTGGTCCCGGGTGTCTCCGGGATGAGATAAGTTGTGATGTATAGACCAGTTTTGTGTGGGTGGGATGGGATTTGATGTATGGTCCAGGTGTGTGAGGGTGGGATGCAATGTGATGTGTGACCTAGGTGTGTGAAGTTGGGATGTGATGTGATGTGTGAGGAAGGTATGGGAGCATTGTAATTTTGATTTTGGGGAATGAGAGTGGAAAATCGGTGGGGAAGAAGAAGTGGGGAACCTTTATTTTTTATAACCTTGATATTATATTATTATATTAGATGTATGATATGGTGAGTGAGTTTTGGTGGGGATGGGTTTTTTTATATGACCTATATTGGTGCTTGTTGGTTATATTATTTTTTCACTGGCGCATTAGCATGCTCTTTTCACATGTGCACTTGAGGCCATGGTCATGTCCCTATTGAGTATACCTATTATTCTCACCATATTTATATAAACTATTTTCAATTTTCTAGGAGGAATTTGGGACTGAGCTAGGAATTACCAATTGGGTTGGAGTAGTTGTTGAGTTGATGTTATAGGCTTTTAGTTTTGGGTATTTACTTTTGAGACTTTTATATGCATTATTTTATTTTACACATACATTAATGGATTTTTTTTTACCTTTATATTTTTTTTGGAGTTTTGTGGTGATTTTTTATCCTATCTCTTGATCCTTTTTTATTTATAAAGGTTAATGCCTCCCATTTTTGTTATATTTTTATACCCTCGGCGCTATTGTCCAATCAGGGGCCTACTGGAGGTAAGACTCAGGGGGTCATTATCTCTCTCCCTTCATTGTGTTATCTCTGGTAGGAGGGGGTTGTGAAATATATGGGGTTATGAGGTAAGGTTATTCCTTTTGTTTGTTTCATATGGTAACATGGATATCCACAAGATGATACTTGGAATCGAGAAGCTAAGATAAAGAGCCAATGGATAAGTTTGTATCCTTAAAAAGATGGTTGAAGCTTCTTGGAGACAAGAATCCCAAATATGGGGAGGTCATAGATAACCTAACCTTCACTAGTTGTCCTTTCTCTTTAATTATGGTTTTTAAATCTTTTTTTAGGTTATTTTTCAATGGTTTAGATAGTGGGAGTCATTAGAGAGTGATTGAGGGTCATTTTCGGAGAATGTATCAAGTGGGGAGAAGTTTTAATATGATAATAAATTCCAATATAAGTCTAGTGGGATCCCACTATAATTATAGTAGGGGTTAGTATAGGTAACTAACTTTACCATGAGAACATCAATGGGTTCCACTTGAATTCTGGTAGAGACCAGCTGGATTTTTTATAAAATGGAAAAAAAATTAATTTTTAAATTAAAAATTAAAAAAACCCATTTTAAACTATGAATTGGGATTTTTCCTTACTCACCTATACATGTTATCCTATTAAGATATATTTACCCTATCCCACACTATAAATATGTCTCCCTTATCCCCATTACTTCATGTCCCTCTATTTAGTGTGAAGGTTTGTCATGAACAAGGTAAGCCCAAGATATTCTTCTAATTCCATTCTTTTTTATATTTATCCATAACAATGGGTATAATCTATTTTTATGACCTTAAGGATATTATATCAATTTATTTCATCAATATTATTTTAATTTTGTTATTAAAAAAAGTTATATTAGTCTATATTAATGTATTTCTTTGATTTCCTTCCTCAGTTTCATATTCCTTATCAAGAATGATCCAATCCCTAATTATTTTTGGGTTTTAAGTTGATCCAATACTTTTTTTGGTAACTTTTTCTTTTCCCCTAGACCTCATGTAACCACTCTATGATTAAATTAGTAGGTGAAACCTTTCATTATCACATATTGAGTATGAGTTGAGTAAATTAAATTAAATCCAACATTTTTTTCATTAATAAATATTTCTAAAATAGTTTTGTGAAAAACCTATTTGGGATGATTTTTTATGATTATGTTTTAACATTTTATGTTTTTCAAGTGTTATCTTATTCCATTTTGTAAAAATGATAAATCATGTTCAGAAATTTATATGGGTAAAATATTTAAATTCTAAGTGTGATATTTGTATTTATTTTTTCCAATATGTCTATGTTATATTATTTAGGTTTATTACACATGTTATTCTAGTAAGCTTTTATTCCCTATGGTGTGTTTATTTATTTGATATCTTCTGTTAATAAATTATTCTTGAAAAAGGTATATTATACATGTATAAGAAATTTACCTAGGTGCATATTTGTTTCTTAAACATGATGATGAAATAAGATGGTATAGCATCACCTTAACTCTATTATACCCCTTTCCCTTATATATGAATGGGATGGTCAGGTCAACTATCTTGATTTTATTATAAATGACTATCCTTCATCCAAATGGGATGGTACGTTTGACCTAACATTAAGAATGGTTCATCTCATATTCTAACTAAATTTCAAAGTAGGTTTGATGGGTATGGAACCTTCCTATATAGGGAGTTATTTACTTGGGATATGAATGTCATATTTTAAAGTATATAAATTATGTTGTTGACTTTTTTATCTATTACTATGGATTTTTTCTATTGATTTATACATTTGATCTTATAATAGGTGTTTAGGAGAGGGTTTGGGATACCTAATAAGTATTCCATACTCACACCCTACATGGGGACCTCTCAAGACACATGGAAACCCTTTTTCTTGTGACCCAATTAAAGAAAAATAACTTCATGTGGTAGTTAACTACACATGTGTTATATATAATAGACAATACCTTTTGAAATTTTTAGAAGGTGTATGGTACGGACACATAGGTGTTTTCTCTATTATTTACAATGGGATATTTCACTTGGGAATTCTATATTTTGGGTCGTAGGGCCTTTTTTTCTTAACCAACACTTGTATATCCCATTTTTTATTAGTGTTACATAAAAATACTATGTTTGATGATTATGGACTAGTTAGGTGTATGTGGTTTTATATACTTGATTTGATGTATATTTTTTATATTTCTATATCACATATGCATCTTTTATTAACTGATTATTTCTTGGATTTTTTAGGATTGTTTGGTCAATACACTTTAGGAATGTGACCTATTGAGATTATATTATTATATCAAGCGGTAAAATCATATCCCAATGATATTTTTTCCAACCCATAGTGTTTATATTATACTCTAGTGATTGGAAGGAGTTCTTGAGGTATTATGATGTCTTTGTTTGATACCATTTGGATAATTGGTGCATGTTCAATACATTGTAAAGTGATTCACTGAGCATCATTCTTTAATTTATTAGATTGAGTAGTGGAACTTCTAGTGGAAAACAAATAGTGAATATAAGATATTCTAGTATAGTAAATGATAGAGTGGTCAGGGCTGAGGATCATCACTTAATCCTTTAAGAGGAACTCTTATTAGACACTTCTAGTGTGGTATGTTTATCCATGTGTATTTGGAATATCAAAGCCCACAAAGAGAGTATTATATTTTTAAGAGGATAGAAAATTTATAATTTTACTATAAAATGATACCTTACTAGGTTTTAGGGTGAGGATTATACTATACATTAGATTTTAGAGATTTTTAGGAGTGAATAGGAGACAGATAATAGGGGATCATCTGGTATGTATGTGAATAAAGTAGGATATGGTACTCAAGATTATCATTTTTAGGTGCCTCTAGGGTAGGAACCATAAAGCTTCCAAGGATCATGAGGTTAGTATCATGGGTTTGACATGATCATACTTTTTATTCTGGATTAAGTTCCAACAAATGTGGGTGAGGGAAACATGATAGTTAGAGGTATGGTTTTGGTTTCCATTATATTTTTTTATGAATTTTTTGAATAATGGGATCCTATTAATTGTTTATATGTTTAGTAAATGGTTTAGGATTTTAGATCATTTTTCTAATATTTTGAATTTAGATACACCTTTAAAGAAGAGATTGAATTGAGTTGGGATATACCTAGGGTGTGTAATAGTTGGTGTTGGAAATATTCTATTATGGAATTTCTTTGTTCTGTATATTAATAACCTTGATTATATAGATTGTATGATATGATTTTTGGACCACGTCAATTATTATCGAAGTTATGTTTCATTAACTTCCCTTGCATAATATGAACATAATTTTAATAAAGAATATTATTTTTTAGGTAGGTCATTCTAGACCTGACCTTAGGTAGTTGGGAGTTATCAAAGGACATGTGGCTTGGATGGTCATTATAGTGGTCTCGATGGTAGTTTCCTTTACATTTTCTATTGTGTTAAAATATTTCCATGACATTTTTCTTGATTACTTCTCGTTCTTCCTTCCTAAGAGGGAGATTAAGTTTACTATTGAACTTATGCTTGGAATATGACCCATATCAATACTCTCTTATCATATGGAACTAGTTGAGTTGAGATAGCTTAATATTCAACTTCCAAACCTTGAGGTGAATGGTTTTATATGTTTGAGTACTTCCCCTTGGGGTGCGCTGTTTTTATCCATTAATAAATGAGATGAAATGTTGATATTGTGTGTAGATTATATTAATCTCAATCAGGTAACCATAATGAAAAAGAGTCTATTTTCATAGATAAAAATTTTATTGATAAGTTGAGGTGATCCTGATAGTTCTCTAATATTTATCCCCAATCAAGCTATCATCAGTTGTAAGTTAGGATAGGATATACCACAAATGAAATTCCAAAGTATTTGTTGGATATATGAGTCTCTAGTGATGAAATTGGGACCTAAAAATGAACTGGTAGTGTTCATGGATCTCATAAACTAGATTTCCAAACCTTGGTTTTTATCCTTCATCATTTTGTTCATTGATTATATTCTGGTATATACTCAATCATAATAATTTTAATGGGATAATTTGGTAATCTTGTTGATTTGGATTCGAGTACAATTGCTATATTCTAGGCACTCAAAGTAAAATTTTTGGATTTGGGGTGTGTATTTAATTGAGCATATCATAGATAAGGTTGGAATTTTGGTTGATCCAAAGTAGGCAGTGGTGGTGGAATCATGGTAAAGACCTAATAATGTCATTTGGATAAAGATTTTTCTTGTATTGGGTGGTTATTATAGATAATTAATTCAATATTTCTCATGCTTGGTAACTCTTATGGTGGGCCTAACAAAGATATGGGTAAATTTTAAAATATCGATTAGTGTGAACCTTTATTAAAAGAATTTAAAATGCATTTTACACCTACTTAATTCTAATTTTAATTTACTTGAGTTAGAGTTACAACATCTACTGGTGTGATTTAGGGATTATCTTGGGTTTACATTGATATATAAGGATAGGGTTATCACTTATGGGTCTCATTTACTACATCCCCATGAGTAGAACTACATAATCCATAATTTAATTTTAATCACTGTGGTCTATGATCTAATGTGTTGGAACCACTATATCCTTGGAAAGATATTTGTGGTCTATAAAAATTATAAGAGCTTAATATATATCTTTTCCCAATGGGACTTGAACGTAATATAAATGTTTATTGTGGAGTATCTATAAATGTTCAATTTTGAGATAGCATGTTCCATGGGGAAGGACAAATTTATTGAAAATTCCCAAACTTGTAAGCAATGGGAGAATGTAAATTAAGAATCTAGTAAGGAATAGTAGTTAGTGATCCAAGTTTTAGAATTTCACCTAGATATAACTAAAATGGAAAGTAATAGTGACTATTGTTCCTATTTTTATCACTTTCTCATTGTTTAATTGACTAAAGGATTCCCAGGAGAAGGAATCAGATTAAATTGGGATGTGACATAGTCTCTTTGATATAGAGAATATTTTGGGATAGACCTAGGATGAGAGTGGGGTGTTTTATGTTCATGGATGGGTGGTGTTCCCTAATTCTCTAAGGGAGGAATTTATGATGTAATACAACATATCTCAGTGGGTTGTGCATTTTGGGTTGATAATGTTACAACCCTGACTCCATATATATGGATCTAATGTCTATTTATTACATTAACATCTTCCAAAATCAAAGGTTTAGTAGTATTAGGATACTAAATATATATTTAATCATTAAATTACATTGGGACTTAAATTTATTCATAAAATTAATTTTACTTCCATTACTTATCCATAAATCATATATATAAATCATCATTATTTCCTGGGAAATATGAAAAAACATAATGGGTGGTCTCATATGCATGGTAAGGGGTAGTATACAGCCAATGATAATATAGAATGAGCATGACATATATAATATAGTAATAATAAATAAATAAATAAATGGAATATAACATAATATAAAATACACCATATTTTTAAAATTGAAAATATGTGATCTCAAAGGTATGGAATATATAATGTCGGACAACATAACCATGTCATCAAGGACTTGTTCTAAGAAACCATAAATAAAGGGTAAAAATTCTACCATTACCATATGTTAGTTTATTTCATAAGGAAAATTGATACATTAATGGGATATATAATTATGGTCCCCACTTATAACATAAAAATTCTAATGCACTCATCATATGAAAGGAATGAATAAAATATACAATATATATTATTTCTTAAGGAAAATATTGTGTAAAAATCGATAACTAATAAATGATTTCCCATATTAAAATAACATGTATGTGGATCATTAATATTTCTCTAGTAAAATAAATACAATAACTTTTTAATTAAACTATCTTTAATCTATACTATAAAGTTAAGGGTATTCACACAGTAATGAGTATATGGTATACAATCAAGACTCGTTAAGAAAAATTCATATAAATAGTGTAAAATTTAGAGAATATTTCCATGTGATAAATAAAATGAACATGGAAGATTATGATAAATTCAATATTGATATATAGTAATTGATAGATAACATAATCATAATAAAGAAAAAAGGAGTGAGAGAGACCCCTTACGACAATGTCGAGTAAGAGTTCTAAATCAATAAGAGAGGTAACAATATAAGAATACCTTAAAGATGAAGGGAAACTTAGTATGTATACATACAAAACCTTTTTATATATTAAATGTAATTGGATATCAATAATAGAGAAACAATTTATAAAAAGTAAAGATATTTGTAAGAGAAACCCTTACGTTGAGTCCTGACTCATCTCAGACGCTCTTAAAACCACTTAAATAATATAATTATATTTATTGGTTACTTGATTAAGAATATTTTTCATGTTTATTATAATATTATTATTCCTTTTCATTAATTTATTATCATATATTATTCTTTATATGGGTTACTCTTTATTTTGTTGGTAATTTTGAGGTAGTTCGTTCATAGTTCCAAAATTGCTTTTGTAATGCCACAATATTTTACTATATTTATATATGTTAAATAAATATATTGTGTTTGATAGCTCTATTCACATGAAATAGAAAAAAAATTATCCAGGACATCATATTAATATTTTTAAGAAATTTTTAGGATACAAAACCTGTGGTAGATAAAAAGATATTACTCAACCAAAATTGATTACATTTAGAGGATAAATAATTAGTGTGATTTAATATTAAAAGCATTATTTTTCCAAAATAATCATTTTTATGTATTTTATCCTAATAAAATAATTTTATCAATTTTAAAATAATATTATTTATAAAAAAATTATTAAAATTAATAAAAATATAAATGGATATGAAATAACATTAAAAACACTTAAAATTTTCATTTTTTAGTTTTTCTATAAATATTTTTTTCATTTAAAAAATAAATTTATAAGTTTTATATATTTAATTTTATAAATTAATTTCATTTTTAAATTTAGGATATTAAAAATAACTTTGGATGAATTTTTGAAAATTTTCTAAAAATGAGGAATTTTAGGATGAATATTGAAAAATAATAATTTTTAAAATACTGTCACATTTATGGAATTTTTATAATAAGAGAATAATTTAAAATTTTATGCAAATATTTTGATATAAAAAATATTTATTTATAAATTAAAATAAATCATTTAAAAATACAATATTGAATTTATAAAATTCATGGAAACTTAAGTAATATTCCACTCTAATAGTAACTATTTTTTGGTTTATTTCTTTTAAATAAGTATCTATAAGGTGTGATTAGGTTTTATCTTGTATTTAAATATACATAAATATTATTTGGACAATAATAAACTAATTAATTTCTTATAAATCAATAAAAATGATAATTTTATCTTAAACATAATTTTTAAGCATAAAAATAAACTTTTTCTAAAAAAATATTTTTGTTTGTTATGTGTGAAAATATTAAAATTAATATCATTCACCATTAAAAAATTAAAAAAAATGTATTATATATTTTTATTCATTATGTTAAAATTATATAATAAGTCATATTTTATTTTTAGGAATTTAAGTAAATTACTTAAGTAAAAATTAGTTTCCATAGTAAAAACAAAAAACAATAAAAGTGGAAAATAAAAGAGTAAAAGATTTAAAAACATTTTATGAAATGCATGAAAATGTATGTTTGAGGATTTATCTACCTTAAACCCTATTAAACTCCTTTATTATCCATTATTGGGCCCACTTGAATAATTAATAGTGACTTTTCCTTTTAAATTATTATAAAAATCCCACTACCCTCCATTATAAAAGGATTCATCACCATCTCACTTCTCCTAAAACCACATGAATCTTATATTCGATAAAAATCTTACTAAATAACTCCAAAAAACATCTAGACATGTACTAGAAATTCTTTCCTTCTCAAAAAAAAACCTCTTAGATCCTTAAACCAATTCGTAAAGGAGCTCTTTCAGTGAGTAAGGTAAAATTCTCAATTACTCATTTTTCATTATTATTAATTTATTTTATCTTCTACCACATACAAATATAATATATACATGTTTAAATAATTAAATAATTTTGATACATATCATAAGTATATTTAAATGTTATTATTTTTATGTGATGAGTGTTTTCTACCTTCCTCCTAACCATTCAAAAAATGAAATGTTTCTCGTGTAACATGCAGACTACCGCTCTCATAAGCAATGTGATATATTTTTCATAACCACCTTGAATAGATGGATAAAAGGGGTATTTAATGAATAAATATTATATTTAAAACATTATCATGATTCTTATAATAAATACAAATTTTTTCATTCCATTCATTCTATGTAAAATGAGAACAACATCCCTGTGTACATGCAAACTATCACCTCCATGAAGAAACATGCTTCATTTTTCATATAGACTTTTATTTATTATAAAATAACTCATAAAATATGATTCAAAATATTCAAAACATGTAAATAATATCTTTATAATTATGTAATAATTATATTATCCAAAATAAAATACTTTCTTATCCATACTCACCCATCGATTATATCATGTTCTTGTTTGGGTTGGTTTAACTACCCATGTGAACAATCATATAAATTTATATCATGGATAACTATGGAAAAATAAATACTATTATTATTATAAATCAATTAATAAATAATATTTTCTTTAATTTTTGGTAATGGTTGTATTTATAATTAAATTGTTATTAATATGCCAGTATTTGTTTGTTAAAAATTATCAAAACAATCATGCCACTGATTTCATCTACAAAAACCATAAATGAAACTCTAAAAGAATCAAATTAGAACTTTATAATTAATTATAAAAATATATATTCTAGTACATTAAATAATTTAAGTATGATTAACTTGGTGTAAAATAATGGGATTATTTGTTGACATTACAAATCATGTGAAAAACACTTAAAATTAAAAATATTTGATAATGAAAATAAACTATAAATTAATGGTGAATGAATTATAAATAATAATAATTTAATAATAAAAAATTTTATATATGTAAATAAGGTTCTAAATAAGTTTTATTAAAGTTATTTTTGTTATACAGAAACATAGAGAATGTTCGACTAAGAAGGAATACAAGGTAAGGCTTTTTTAACTCAATTATCATTCATAGAGTTATGATTATTCTTATTAATATTTATTCTTATAATTTGGGTATTCTCATACATATTATTGTGTTATATTAAATTTTCTATATATTTTTAGGTTATTTATAAATCTATCTCAAGTTCTATCTTTAATGGGATTTCGATTTGAGAGATACCAATGTTGTAAGAAATCTCATTTAGTCGTATTATTCTCTTTAATCAAAATTATTTATCTTTTAATATGGTTTTACAAGATAGTTTTATTCTATTATATGGTGATATTATAATTTATTTCCTTTTATTTTTATATGTAAATACATTCATGTATTTATTTATTCATTAAAGTTAATGATGTTAAGAATAATTATCGTCCTTTGTAAATGATATTTTTTATTCCATGTCCATTTTCACTCTTATAACCAATGTTATAATTTTTTATTTTAAAATCCTTATATGTTTTATTTCATGTGAACTTTATAATTCTCCTTAACTATTTTTAAAATAATTATTTATTACACATTTTACGATGTGAGTCTTAATAAATCTATTTTTTAAAATATTTTGAAATCGTTTTCCTTTCATGAACATATGTTTTATCTTCCAATTCATATCTCAATTATATAACCTTTATGTATTTTTAATTACTCTGTTATTGAAGTTTATTTTTAAATGTTAAAATTTTCAAAAAAACATCACTTCACCTTTTTTAATGTGCCCTGGCTTCTTCTCTTACGACAATGTTAAAGATGTTTTCTTAAAACTTTTTTATGGTTTCAATTCCATTTTCCTAACTATCTCAAAAGGATTTATTAACTTGGAAATTATTTTTCATGAATTACCCTCTAAATTACCTTATACTATTTTTATTCTTGGGAATTGAAATCATGGTATTGAATGATCCAATTCTTGATCATGTCATATGTGTTACTATTTGAAGTGTTAATCTAATAAAGGTGATTTTCATCTTGTTAACTACCTTAAATGTTTGTAAGCTTTTCCAAGGATATGTCTTTATGATACTATACAAATTATTTCTCTAGCTGGATTATAAAATGTTCTATGAATTTTTTCACAAAACCCACCTCTTTTTATAGGTTAATTAAGTGGTGTTGATATATAAATGATTTCATGTTATCATAGAACACATGTGTATATATTTCATTATGTGAATGGTGAGATTGAAATTATATATCCATCTAATGCATTGGTTAAATTATAATATCTAATTAGATAAGTATGGTAGGTATAGATCTGATTCCAAATCCACTATATAATAGGATGTGGGTACATGATTCTTGATCCACTATGTGAGGGGAGGTATGAATGTGATTCATAATCCACTATGGGATAATTATTAATAGTATTAATGTGATTACTAATGCACTATGTAATGGTAGGTAGGAATATGATTCCTAATGAAATATGTTATGGTGGGAGGGAATATGATTCTTGATACACTTTGGTGTGGTAGGAAGGATTTTGATTCCCGATACATTGGGTTATGAGTTATATGCTTATGTTTGTGTTGTAGTTCCTTATTATTATATATTTTCATAAAATGTCACATTTAGTGTCATATGTATATTATTATGCTCCATAGATCATGTATATTATATAACACTCTTATTTCATGGTATATGTTTATTTATTTGAGATTAAATGTCATTTTATCATGACTTATGGATAACTCTTACTAATCCATGTTCTTTTTAATAAGATATTTCACCCCTATTAAGTTTTCTCATATGATTATGAGTTTTTTACTTACATAGCATTTCAATTCATCCCTTTATAATATTTACATTCCCCAATTTATGAAGATGAGTATAAATTATTAGAAGTCTTGAATGGATTCTAGTATGGCTCAATTATAGAGAAATATTTATAAGTACTGTGAAATAAGTTTATTATGTAGCTAGTCCTCAATGATAATAAACCTTTTATTCTTGTGATTATGATAGTATTTTTGAGATTTCATGTTTAAATTATAGTAATGATGTAAAATAATTATATGTTTATCTTGGGTTACCATAGTTTTTATCAAATACAGTGTTAAAATAATGGGGTTTTAGCACCAAATTTGAGAGTACAGGTCAGGGGTGCCTCAGTTTATATCAGAATAAAGTTTAGTTATTTTGGAGTATTTTTTAGAAAAATAGGGGTCTATATACCTGGAGAGGGGGATATATCAGGGTATGGATATTCTTTTTCAAAATTCCTTCTGCCCCACTGGATCTTGACCTCTTCATTACAAGGGACACTTCGTTTGCACTTGTGTGTTTATTATGATCACTTACTTTCTTCTTTATTAGATGATGATTCTTTAAATGAAATGTAGTGAAGTAATCAGGAAGACAAAAAGATTTTTACTTGGTTCACCCTCACTGGGCTACGTCCAATGAGCATATGCCGACAAGTTTCCGGTCATACCAAATTCCACTATTCTTCACTAGATGTGGATACAAGGATTCGGGAATAGTCACTCTGTCCCAGGATCACTGCCTTTACAAGGTTTAGGGTTAGCTCACTGCTTTCCCAAGGGTCACTCCCTATTTCTCTCTCTCTAGCTCACTGCTGGTGGAGAGGATCACCTTCTTCCTCTTCCTTTGCTCACTGCGTCGGAAAGGATCCACTCACAGTTTATAGACTTGAAGGTCTCTTCATTTTCATGAAGGAATGCATCTTTCTCTTTACGTAGATGCTCTGTTGAAGCCCAAATTTCACCTGTAGATGAATCTCACTTTTCACTGAAGGTATCGGGAAAACTTCTAGCTTCCACGCAGCTCAAAAATCACTGCCGGAAATAAACCTCAATTGGCGCGCAAGTCTATCTCGGCGCGCAAGTATCGGCGTGCAAGTCACAACTAGCGTGCAAGTCCACCTCACACACCTGCGTGACACAAGCTTATTCAACTCCAAACTTGCGTGAGTCACTTCCTTTTATTCCCAAACCAACATTGGCGCGTAACTACCAACCAGCGCGCAACTTCTCACACTGGCGCGCAACTCCTCACACTGGCGCGCAACTCCACCTACGCGACCACACTCCACTTGTGCGACCACCACACATGCGCGAAGGGAGATGTGATTTCTCAAAGTGTTGAAATCCAGTGAAGAATGAAGAGGGGTGGTCCAGTATTTATAGGCATTTGGTCACCCCTGTGCGATGGCGCGCAAGTCTCTCCTCAGCGCGCAAGTCTCAGCGTGCAGATCGTTTCTCCTGAAAGTCACATGCGCGACCTAATTCCAACCTTGCACGAACCTCTTTCCTTTTCTATATTTTGATCTTCTGATCTTGAAAAAACATAGGCGCGAAAGTTCTCAAGCTTCCAAGGCATCAGCGAGCAAGCCTCTTTCACGGCACGCAAGTCACTTGCACGACACCACCAATACTTGCGCGACACTTGTCCCTTTGCCACATTTTGATGATCTGATCTTGAAAACCATAAGGCGTGCAAGTTTCCATGCCTTTAAGTACACAAAGCACAATTCCCTTTTCCAAAAACCACTTTTCTTCATTTGATGATTTTCAGGCCCAAAAAATTGGCAAACACTGGAAAACAGCGCCACCTTGTATCGATTCTTTTGTACCACCTCCAGATCATCCATTAATCTTGTCGACGTTCTTGAATCAAACATGGATCGTTGACCTTAGCTCTTGAACTCGAAATTCCATCATGAAATCCTCTTTGTCAACAAATTCTTATGTCATTGTTTTTCTTTGTCAACAATCACCACTCAGATGTCCACTTTTTCAACAAACACAATCACCTCAAAAATGCTTCAATGATACCTTGAGGGATTTTTTCCCAAAAATCTCCCCGGTTTGTTGACAAATCTTCTATAAAAAGATGCATCTTTGAATCTTCAGCCACCATTCGCCTCATTGCAATTCTGATAGAAATCAAGGATTTACTCAACACATACACTAATACCACATGAGCAATGCTCGGCGTGAGAAACAAGAGTAAATGAAAAGGTCATCAATGAATCACTTCAACTTTGACATCCACTGTGGACACCAAACAGATAACAATTACCAAATTGATACCAATTGTTGATACTTCACTGATACCAATTTTTGGAAATAGTCATACCACATTCCAACACCACTCTTCTCTTCTTCTTTTATCACGATCCTCAGCTATCGTGATATCTATTCTTTGATCGATCACTTCTAGCATCGTCAGATTTAAAATACTCCCCCTTTCTCAATGCTCCCCCTATCTCGTTGCTCTACCTGTCAGCTTCTCCCCATTGCATCCATGATTTATCAAATAGCCACACTATCTCCCCCTTGAACAATCACTATTTTCTCCCCCTTTTTCAACGAACCCAAAGGTCACTCTTTTGTAGTCTGTAACATAGTAGAGAACACATATCAGCACATTAGGGAAAAACACATCATACCTCGGGGAGAGGGGACTCTACATCCACACTCTTTTAAGTGTGGGGAGTCAACTGAACTCCCAGATCCATTCGATGCCTCTCAAAATATTCCTTAGGTAAGACCTTTATCAGAATGTCTGCAACCTATAGCTCTGTAGGCACATAATCCAACATCACAATTCCCTGCTCAACCTTCTCCTTGATTAAATGATATTTGATATCAATGTGCTTGGTCCTTGAGTGATGGATAGTATTTTTGCTAAGATTTATAGCACTTGAGTTATCACACTGGATTCCGATCGGAGACTTCACTTCAACTCCCATATCTTCAAGCTACTGATTCATCCATAATAGTTGTGTGCAAGCTTGAGTGGCTGCAGTATACTCAGCCTCCATGGTGCTCAATGAAATACAATCTTGCTTCTTGATCAGCCAAGAAATACACAATCCACCAAGATAGAACGCACCTCCTGACATTGATTTTCTGTCATCTGTTGATCCAGCCCAATCTGCATCAGTATATCCCAATAACTCTATCTAAGATTTGTCATTATATGTCAAGCCAAAATCCACCATGCCCTTGATATACTGAAGAACTATTTTCACTACAATCATGTGGCTTTCCTTGGGACTACTCTGATATCTCGCTGATTGGCATGTAGAAAAAACAATATCAGGCCTTGTTGCGGTCAAGTACTGCAAACTTCCATTGATTTTCCTGTATTATGTGAAATTAACTACCTTGACATCCTTATCTTTTGATAATTTCATCCTAGAAGTAACTGGAGTCTTCGTCTCCTTGGAATTTTCAATTCCAAATCTCATCAGAACCTTCTTTTCATATTTCTGAAAGCCACCTTCACTATGCTTCATTTGAATCACAGATTCTACAAATATTTATTCAGCATTGAATACCATTCTCTCAGTGCTTGTTTCAACCCATATAATTCCTTCTTTGGCCGACAAACCTTGTTCTCATCCTCATGAAAAATAGAACCATATGGTTGCTCGATATGCACTTCTTCTTCCAGAATCCCATTCAAGAATGATAATTTGACGTCCATCTGAAATATCTTGAACTATATTTGCACTACAATGGCAAAGAATAATCTGATTGTCTCCTACATTGAAATTGGTGCAAATGTATCATCACCATCTATTCCTTCAATCTGGGAGTCTCCTTTGCACATCAATCGTTCTTTGTTCCGAATCACTATTCCATATTAATTCATCTTGTCTTAATAGACCCATTTAGTCCTGATGACATTTTTATGTTCTGGCCTCAAAACAATCTCCCATGTCTGATTCTTCTCAATTATGATCTAGCTCTTCATCCATGGCCTGAATGCAGTTTTCATCTTCAGCTGCATCAGCAAAGCATTTCAACTCAACCTAAGATAGAAAATATTACTTTTGTAGTGATTTCATTTTCCTTGTTTGAACTGAATCCGACTGATCACCAATGATATTCTGTCTATGAATTTCAGCTCATCTCTTTGGATTCCTTGTAGATATAGACTTGACACTTTCTTTTTCATCATCAGTGTCTTCTTTTGAATCAGTATTATCCACTTTTTCTCTCCCTATGTTGCTTTCTTCCCCCAATAGGCAACACCTGATCCGGGTCATCCAATTTTTGCATTGATGGATCTTACATCTTATTTTATTATTGAATGCTCCCTCTATGTTATGAAACACTTCCTGAGGTTAGTCCCACTGTTTAGACTCATAACCATTTTTATCCTCCGGTATCTTCTATTCTCATCTTTCACTTGGAATTGAGCCATTAACAAAATCTCTAAGCCTACTGAGTTGGAACTGGGTGTAGGAAACAAGAGACAAAGTTAACAACACAATCACATTCTATTGTGCTCTGTTTCTCCCTTTCTTCTTCAAATCTGGTACCTGATTTGAATCAATTGAAACTATATAGGATATCACATCTCCACTTCGAATCCTTAGATGCCCTTCCCCTGGGATCGTATCTCCCTAGAACATGAAACACATGAATCATCAGTTAATAAAATTTATATACATAGGGATAGGGGTACTTCAAGAGTCCTCAAGAAGAAGATTTTGGTTGATCCTGATGGGTCAACCCTTTGATTATTTCTTGCAGAGAATAACACTCTTTCCTTGCTTCTTCTAGCTGTCTAGCCAATTTTAACTACGCTGGCCATATGACTAAGCATTCTTTACTCACATTCTGAGCCTTTTTCTGATTTTTAGATTCTTTTGGCTTGGAATTTTTCACAATTTGGGGCTTAGACCCACTAGTACACATTTCTGTATTTTATGTTCCATAGAAATTCCATTTCCCTTGATTCCTTCCCTGACCAGGAATGTCTTTTTGTTCCATTTTCCCTTGATTCTTCCACCATTGAAATGATCTTGCACCTTCTTCCATTTTTCACTGTGGAACTCTACATGCAAATTTTTCAATACATTCTTTGTTCATATTTATTTTATCATATGTCTAAGTCACCATACTCTTTTTCACTGGGGGTGAGTCCTCCATTGAATGTTCATTCTTCTTTATCATAGCTAGAGTATATCTCCCCTTAATCTTCCATGTTTGATCACATTATCTCCTTAATATCTGTTGTGAGTATGATAGAGGATGTTCCTGATACACCTTTCGTTCAGATCTATGTGATTCTTCTAAGGCTCTAAGCCTATTATACAACTTAACACTTTGTCTCCCAATGTAAAATTTCTCTTGATGCATCATTGATTCAAGAATATCTTTTTGGGTTCTTTTTCCTCTCCTGCTTTCTTTTTTCTACACTATCTGGCCAAATGCCCATGATCAGAACATATGAAACATCTTCCATAAAATACATACCTCATTTCATCATTCCTATGTCAAGATGTTGATGTCGCTTGAGTTCTTCCTCTGACATTGAGCTCCTGAGCTTCCAGACACAAACTCATTGTGTGTCCCTTTCTACCACAGTATTAGCATCTGATGAATGTTTTCTTCTAAGAGACTCTTCTCTATGATTTAGTAATGTCTCTGTTTTCACCGCCTGAAATGTATTCCAGAGCCTCTGAACAGAATATTGACGTGTGTCCATGAATCCCGCAGAAAAAGCACATGTCATCACATCTTTTTGTAATTGTCCTCTTACGCCTATCTCCAGCACCTATATGTTTTTCTCCACTCCTGGAACTATTCATGGATCGCATTCTACGATGCACGAGAGGGGGTTCATCAAATCCAATGCCAGATTTTCCCAAACTATATAGTCTTTGAGATGAGAAAATATTCTTTTGTTTCTCTTCAGAAATTTCATATTTGTTCTTCATTTTTTCATCACTTGATGAAGGACAATAAAATAGTAAGTGTAGTGAATCCTTCATCTTGGGCTTGTCTTTGGATTTAGATTTCTCCATTTCTTTCTAGACTGATTCTATTTCTCCCTCCAGTTTTTGAATCTTCTTATCTCTTGATTCAAGTTGAGCATCGAGTTCTTTTCTGAGATTCTTCCTGCTACTCACCTCATATTCTAGTTCTTGTGTGAGCTTTTCCACCATTTCACTTTGATTTACTACTTTCAATTTTTCCTCAAAAACAGATTTAGAGACAGATTCATTCTCTTGTTGTAGTCTTTGATTATTCTGAACTTCTTCAGACAACTGTGCTGCTAGATCATCATTTCTAGCTTTCAGATTCTGAACTTCATCTGACTTTTGATCCTCTTCATATTCATCAGCATTTTTTCCCTTTCATTTTAGCCATCTGTTGTTGTTCTTCACTTTGAGAATAATTATTATCCTTTAGTTCAGCAGCCACATCAATAAGAATTTGATTCAAGACTCTTAGATTGTTGACCTCAATCTCTAATACTTTGATCTGGATATCTTTAGATTTGAATTCTTCATCCAATTTCTGGTCCACTTCCTTTTTCATGTTGACAACATCTACTGGTGGCCTTCTTCTTGAAACATATTCATCATTAGTTGTTTCGGCATCACTTTTATGTTCAAGTACTTCAATCATTCCTACCTCATGATTGAGTGAATCAATCTTTTCCCTATCAGATTCATCCAGGCTTTCTTTTAGCAAGTTGTTTGATTCTTTTAATTGAATCACACTTTTTCCATACACACTTCCACACTGAGGAATACCACCTGACTTTTGATTCTTCTTTGATGTTTTTCCCTTTTCCATGGAACACCGAGATAAGAGAAGACTGATTCTTTAACCACATAGATCGACTAAACCAAGTCGGAGCAAACAAATCTGATAAAAGAAAACTTCCCTTTGATATCAATTGTTAGGACCAATAGGGGCATATATACCCTGAGAGGGGTGGTGAATCAGGGTATGGATATTCCTTTTCAAAATTATTTCTACCCAACTAGATCTTGACCTCTTTATTACAAGGGTCACTTCTTTTTCACTTGTGTGTTTATTATGATCACTTACTTTCTTATTTATTAGATGATGATACTTTAAATGCAATGTAGGGATGTAATCAGGCAGACACAAATATTTTTACTTGGTTCATCCTCACTGGGCTACGTCCAAGGAGTATACGCTGACATGTTTCTGGTCGTACCAAATTCCACTATTCTTCACTAGATGTGGATACAATGATTTTGGAACAGTCACTTTTTCCCAGGCTCACTTCCTTTACAAGGTTTAGGGTCAGCTCACTTCTTTCCCAAGGGTCACTCCCTATTTCTCTCTCTATGGATCACTGCCGGTGGAGAAGATCACCTTCTTCCTCTTCCTTTGATCACTGCGTCGTAAAGGATCCACTCATAGTATATAGACTTTTAGGTCTCTTCATTTGAATGAAGGAATGCATCTTTATCTTTATGTAGATGCTTGGTTGAATCCCAAATTTCACCCATAGATGAATCTCACTTTGCACCGAAGGTATTGGGAAAACTTCCAGCTTCCACGCAGCCTGAAAATACCTGCCGGAAATAAACCTTACTTGGCGCACAAGTCTATCTCAGCACGCAAGTATCGGTTCGCAAGTCAAAACTGGTGCGCAAGTCCACCTCACACACTTGCGCAACACAATCTTCCTCAACTCCAAACTTGAGTGACTCACTTCCTTTTACGCCCAAACCAACATTGGTACGCAACTACCAACCAGCATTCAACTTCTCACACTGGCACACAACTCCTCACATTGGCGCGCAACTCCACCTACGTGACCACACACCACTTTCACGACCACCACACCTGCATGACGGGAGCTCTAATTTCTCAAAGTGTTGAACTCCGGTGAAGAATGAAGAGGGGTGGTCCAGTATTTATAGGCATTTGGTCACCCCTGCGCGACGGCGTGCAAGTCTCTCCTCAGCGCGCAAGTCTCGGCACGCAGATCTCTTCTCCTACAACTTACTTGCACGACCTAATTCCAACCTTTCACGAACCTCTTTCCTTTTCCATATTTTGACCTTCTGATCTTGAAAAATCATAGGCGCGCAAGTTCTCAAGATTCCAAGGCATCGGCGCGCAAGTCTCTTTCACGGTGCGCAAGTCACTTGCGCGACACCACCAATACTTGTGCGGCACTTGTCCATTTGCCACATTTTGATGATCTGATCTTGAAAATCATATGGTGCTCAAGTTTCCAAGCCTTCAATTACACGGCGTGCAAGTCCCTTTCCCAAAAACCACTTTTCTTCATTTGACGATTTTCAGGCCCAAAAAATTGGCAACCACTGGAAAACGGCGCCACCTTGTATCTGTTCTTTTGTACCGCCTCTAGATCATATGTTCCTCTTGTCGATGTTCATGAATCAAACATGGATTGTTGACCTCAACTCTTGAACTCGACATTCCATCATGAAATCCTCTTTGTCAAAAAATTTGTATGTCATTGTTTTTCTTTTTTAACAATCACCACTTAGATGTCCACTTTTCCAACAAACACAATCACCTCAAAAATTCGTCAATGATACCTTGAGGGATTTTTGCCCAACATGTATTAATATAAGACAACTTTAATGAAAAACATAAGGATGGTTCTAAGTATATGATAACATCCTAATGTTTTGGTAAATTAGATATTGTGTAGTTTCCTAGCAATGAAACCCATGTTTGGATACTCCAACTGGATACAGGATCTGGCACAAATGAACTAGGGGATAATACCTAAAAAGGTTGTTTGGGTATTAACTCAATCTTTACTCAGTACAAGATAAATATTCCTAACTAAAACCCTATTTTGATACTCCCAATGTCTGTTCTTTAGTTCATCGCATTATTTTTATGAGAAATTATGATGGATTTATTATATTGGTAAATTAGGTTAATAAGTATGTGAGAACTCAATATAAAGAAAACATGATTGAACTAAGAGTGTTTTAGGTTGAACTAAAAGCTAACGTAATGATTTCAAAGAGTAAGAAATTTTAAGGTTGAGTTTTTTATTATATTTTTTATGATAATCCAATTATCATGTTAATTATTCATTTCTCATGTTATCCCCTTTTGGTTTTAAAAATGGCTAGAGAAATGAGAGTCTGATAAAATAATAGGTTTCATGGATGATGCAATGATTTTCCTAATGAGTATCCAAATGGGATAGGATATATGGTAAGAAATATTATATTTATTCCTAATCGGCTATCATGAATAAAAATTAACAATGAGAGCTTAGTTTTGTTTCCAAACACACCAAATAAGGGAAGGATGGGATCCAATGGAAGTCTAGGTGATAAGGATAATGATAGAAAGAAGATTCATTTTTATTTATACAGAAAATGTGGGAGGAGGTGCCTAGGGAAATGTCACAAAGGAACTAGAAGATACTTTATCTATAGTGAAAAAGGTAGTTAAGAAACAATATACCAAGGAAAAAAGGAATATTTAATTTAACATTAGGGAGAAAAATAATTTTATTCCCAAATATCCACTAGTAATTTAATATTTCATCTTTGAGGAATTTGGTTAGTATGAAAACGAGTACACTAATACAAGGAATTAAGATAACAATCTACACCAACAACATATTAAACCATGGGAAAAATAAAATCCTATGAAATGAATATTATTGAAGTGGATATGATAATTAAGTGGTTCTAGGTACACTTATTCTTCACTCTAGATTTAAAGATGTTTTATATCATGTAAGTTTACACCAACTATTATCAAATGAGTTATAAATAAAAACACATGACTGTATCATTTTTATATAAAAGGTATAATAATATCCATCAAGATTTGTGGGATTATGATTTATTCAAGTCTTATTATCCTCCCTTTTGATGAATTAGATGTGATTTTGTAAATGTATTGGCTATGTTCGTATATAATCCTTATTAATCAATGAAATAAAGAAATACAATTTAAAATTTCCAACCAACATATTATCATTTATTAGTTAAAGGATAACTATGATCTCTCTTGAAAAACTAATTTTATTATAGGAGTAATGATACCTAATCACGAGGTATGTTTTTCTTAAATGATTGGAGAAAAACTCAATATTAGGATTAACCTATTCTCTAAGAAGAGGATATATTTTCTAAGTTTATATGGTTGAAATCTATATAGAAATTATATCTTTATTTGGGTATATATTTTACATTCCCTTATAAATTTTTAATATTAAGTGATAAATACAATTTTGAGGACACGATTTATTTAAGGGGGAGAATTTAACACCCCAAGATTTTACAATATATTTTTCTTATAAATTAATCTAATGTGCTTGATAGATTTCTCCACATGAAACACAGAACTAAAATGAGCCACAAAGTATTATATTAATATAATTATGAAAATTATTATAATAATAAAACCTCTATTAAATAAAAATATATTACTCAGCTAAAATTTCTTACAATTAAAGGATAAATAATTAATATTATTTACTGTTGAAAGGATTGTTCATTTTCAAATAACTATTTTTTTAGTTTTTTTATTTTATAATAATAAATTAAATTGAACAATTTTAAAATATTTTTATATATGAACTAATATATTAACGTTATACAAATTATAAATTGATATGAAATGATATTAAGAACACTTGAAAACACAATTTTTCAGTTTTTGATTTTATTTTCTATTTTCATGCAAAAAATAAATTTAAAAATTTTATAATTTTAATTTAATAAAATGAAATTAATTTTCTAATTCATAATTTCCAAAATATCATAGGAGGAATTTTTAATATTTTTCTAGAATGGTTCAATTTTGGGGTGAATAGTGAAAAATACAGATTTTTCAAATACTTTCATGTTTATAACATTATAATGATAAAATAATGATTTAAAAGTATATGAAACATTTTATATATAAAAACTATAAATTTATAAAATAAAATAAATCATTAAAAATAAAATGTTCACTTTATAAAACCTATGAAAACATAAGTGATATTTTACTCTAATAATAATTATATTTGGTTAAATTATTTAAACTAATTACCCACAGGGTAGAATCCAATTTTTGGATTTTTTTTGAATTCAAAAAGACTCTTGTTTTTATAATAATAATAAAAATTAATTTAAAATAAATCAAAAAAATTGATAATTTAATCTTAATAATTATTTTTAAGTATAAAAATACACTTTTTCTGAAAAATATTTTAACACGTTCTGTGCACTAATATTAAAATTAATTTTTATCACCCTAAAGAAATTAAAAATGTATTTCATGTTTTCAATATGTATGTCCAAATTATGTAATAAGGAAAATTTTATTTTGAGGCATTAAAACTAAATTATATATGTAAAAATTAGTTACCATTGTAAAAAATAGAAATTGTAATAGTTAAAAAAACTAAGAGTAAAAGACTTGAAACATGTTTAAAAAAATGTGAAAATTTATAGTTGAGGATTTATTGATGTTCCCCCTTACCCCAATCCATTATTTTTTATTACTGGATCCACTTGACCATTGAATAGTGATTTTTCCTTTTATATTATTATAAAAATATCATTCCCCTCCCTTATAAAATATTCCACCACCACCCCACATCTCCTAACACCCCAAGCATATTATATTCAACAAAAATATACCACAATAACTCCCCAAAACTCTTATACATTTCAAATACTTTTTTTTCTCAAAAAACCACATATCAATACCTTAAACCAATTTGTAACAGATCACTTCCAAGGAGTAAGGTAAAATTCTCAATTACTCATTTTTCATTATTTTTTCCTTTCTTTATTCTTCTAACTCCTATAAATATAATATACCCATTTTGAAATGGTTACATCAGTATCAAAATTATGTTTATGGGATAACCATTTATACCTTCATCCTAACCTTTCAAAATTTTAAAATGTCACTTATGTTATGTGTGGACTACCACCTCCATAAGTGACGTGTTCCATTTTTCATAACTAATTTACATGGATGGTTCAAGGGGTATTAAATAAATAAATATTATATTTAAAAAAAATATTTTTAAAAAATATAAACTAGTTCGTACCTTTGTTCTTTTCTATGGAAAACAAGAATGTCACTCATGTGTATATGTGGACTATTGCCTCCACAAAGCAATGTATGTCATTTTTCATCTTTAATTTTCTTATTTATAGAAATATAATAAAATATTAATCACATCATTAAAAGAATATAAATAATATCATTATAATTATTTAATATTGATATTATTCCAAATGAATCACTTTCTAAAACGTATTCACTCATCGATGATAACATGTTCTTATTTGGGTTAGTTCAACCACCTTCGTGAACAATGTTATAAATTTTAGTCATGGATAACTATAAAAAATTAACTAATGATATTATTATAAATAAATTATAAAATAAATTTTGGTTTAATATTTTGGAATTTCTATATTAATAATTAACTTATTATTAATATACCACCCTTGGTTCGTAAAACATTACTGAAACAAGCATACCACCGATTTCATCTCCAAGATCCCTAACTATAACTCTGATTGAATAAAATTGTAACTTTATAACTCATTATAAAACATATAATATATTACCTTAAGTAATATTTTAATGATTAACTTGGTATCATAAATGGGTATTGACATTGACATTATAAATAATGTGTAAAACAATTATAATTATAAATATCTTGCGATTAAAATAAATTATAACTAACTAGTAAATGTGTAAAAAACAATTATATTTTAAGAATATAAAAGGTAATAAATATTAATAATGTTATTTAATAAGTTATCAAAAGATTTATATTTTTTATATATTAATTTATAGAATGTTAGACTAAGAATGAATATAAGGTAAGGGTTTTATTAACTTGATTTTCATTCATTGAGTTATGATTATTCTTGAAATTTATTCTTATAAGTTAGGTATATTTTGACATATGATTATTTTATGTTGAATTTAATATATATTTTTAATTGGTTTACAAATCCATCTCAATTTTTATCTTTCATGGTCATTTTATTTGAGAGATACTAATTTTGTAAGGGTTTTTCTTGACTTTTCTTCTTTTCCTGTGTGATAATTACTCCTCTTTGAATTTGGTTTTACAAAATGATTTTATTATATTATATGATGATATTATAATTTATTTCCTAATTATTCTCTATAGAATTAAATTTATTTATTTATTTCTTCATAAAAGTTAAAGATGTTAAGAATAATTTTAATTCTCTCCAAATGATCTCTTTTTATTCCATATCCATATTTACTCTTCATAAAAATGTTCTCCTTTATTATTTTGAAATCAAAATTTTATTTATAGGTATATTTAAAATTATCTTTAACTATTTTGAAAAGGATGTTTTTTTCACTCTTTTTATAGTGTTGTTTTCAATAAAGGTATTCTTTAAAATATTTAAAAAGGGTTTTCCTTCCATGATCATATGTGTTATATTCCACTTCACATTTTATTTATATAACCTTTATGTATTTTTCATGGCTCTGTCATGGAAGTTTTTTTTAAAGTCAATGTTTTAAAAATATTTCACTTCGCCTTTTTTAAAATTACTTTTGAATATGACACAAAACTTCTTCTCTTATAGAAATGTTAAAGGAATTTTCTAAAAATTATTTTATGGTTTCACTTACATTTTTATAAATATTTCTAATTTATTTTTTAACTTAGAAATTATTTTTCATAAATTAACCTATAAATTATCTTATAATATTTTTCTTCTTTGGGATTAAACTTTTGGGGTTGAATGATCCAATTCTTGATCCCAACTTATGTGGTACCATTTTAACTGTTTATCTTATAATGGTGTTTTTCATATATGTCAACATCCTTCAATGTTTTTACGTTTCACTAGGTACATGACCTTATCATAAAATCCACCTTGTTTTTATAGATGGATTTCAAAATATTATATGGATTTTGTTTCATTAAACCCACCTATTTTCATGGGTGAATTAAGTAATGTTGATATATGAATGTTATTATGTTCTCATGGCATGCATATGTATGGTTTTCATTAAATTATGGGTAGACATGGAATTATATATCCCTTCAATGCATTGGGTAAAGTATGATATCTCATGAGATAAGTATGGTGGGAAGGGATGTGATTCCTTATCTACTCTATGATGAGAGGTAAGTATGTGATTATTGATCTACTATATAAAGGTAGGTAGGAATGTGATTCTAGATCCACTATGAAAAAATTATGGTAGGTGAAAAATGATTCTTGGTGTACTATATTATGGAAGGTTAGAACATTATTCTGAGTGCACTATGTTACGAAAGTAAAGAATTTGATTATTGATTCACTATAGTATGGTATGTAAGATCATTATAATTGGTGAAATAGGTTATCAATCCTATGCTTATGTTTTTTTCATAGTTCTTTATTATGTTATGCTTCCCTGAAATTTCACATTTAGTTCCATAATATTATGATTATTCTCCATGGAACATTTATATTATCCCACACTCTTATTCCATTTTACATGTTTTTTCATTTGATATTACAAGTCCTGTTATCATGACTTATATACAACTCTAATTATTCTGTATTATTTCTAATAAGATATTTATCCCCTGTTGGTGTTTTCTTATATTCTTATGATATAACTATTGATGAAAATTTTATGAGTTTTCCCCTTACTAAGATTTTGATCAAACCCCTTTCTTATTTTTCCATTCCTCGGGTTATAAATATTATTATATCTTTTGAGAATTCTAAAAGGGGTTCTAGTGAGTCTTGATTATGGAGAAATGTTTATAATTATTGTAGAATAAGTTGGTTATGTATCTAGTCATAAAATACACTAAACTTTCAATTACAAAGACTATGGGATTATTTGTGAAATTTAATTTTTAAATAATATAAATAATTTAAAATAATTATATGTTTAGCTTGGGTTGCCTTGGTTTTTATCCAATCCAGTGTTTAAAGAATGTGTTTTTAATGCTATATTTGAGAGTGTGGGTATAGGGAACCTTAGCTTTGATTTAATAGTAATGTTTAAAGGTCACTATACAATGGTTCCATAAGTTATTAAATTTTCAAGGTATAGTTTTCATATCATTATATAAGTGATTAAGTTCAATAGTTTAATAGATAGTTATAATTTTGAGTGTACTATTCAGTGGGCTTATTTTAATTGGATAAAATAACAGTGATTGTTTAATTTTAATATCATTAATATTATGGTTATTTTATCATTAAAATTTTATAAACATTATATTATTTTATTATTAATGTTATATTAAGTCATTAATTCAATTTTTAAGAATATATATAAAATCCATAAGTGAAAATAATACAACATTGTTCACTTAGGTAGTGTAAAAACACCATAGAGAATGATGTACTTGTTAAAAGAGTTTTCAAGAAGGGAAAAGTAGATAAATATTTGAGTTTTATATAAAAAATAGAGTATTATTAAAATTTTATTTTAAATTTACTTTTTATGGTTTCTTATATTATAGAAGGGATAAAATAATAATTGAAATGATAAGACACTGATTTTGAAACCCATATTTTGACATAGTAATAGCTTAAGAAAAAAAGGATTTGTTGAGATGGGATAGGTAGTCTATCATTGATAAAGGGTTATATGAAAGTTAACAAAATGGAGATATAATCATGAAAATAGAATAAATGGATTTTTAAATGGATTGTTATTACAAAATTATCTCAAATAAGAAAGGAAAGAGATATTTGGGAACCCTTGTCTTTCTTTTTACATAGCCTCCTTTCTATTGAACCTAAGTCATTAGATATAGGGACTTTTGGCTAGACCAAAACCTAGAAAACATGGATAGGGGAGTTTAGAGATGTATTTGGTTAGATATTTGGAAAATTAAAGAGTCATGGAAGCAAGGAGAAATGGCTGGAGGAGTGGTGTTTTATAGGTAAAAGGGATGGGTATTTTAGAATAAAGAATTAATTATTTTATTATTTCGGTTTATGATAATGAATAGTGTTGATTATTATAAATTTTTTAGCATAGGAATAAAAATGTGGGTTACTTTTAGATTTTAACAAACCCAAAATTGAAAGGAATATTAGAAATATTTTATACAAAGTAAAGAATCAAATATATTTTTTTATTTGAATAAAATATACCTTAGGTTTTGAAAATTGATTTATTAGTTTAGAAATTAAGTTTCATAATTTAAAATGAATTATATTACTCATTAAATTAATTTTAATTCATTAAAAAATTTATATAAATTTTTGAGTCAAGTTTATAGTAGGATTATTCCACGGAACTTATGATATATGTAAAAACATTTTCTTAGTATTTTCTAAAAAATAAAAATTTCCAAGAAAAATACCAAAAAAAATCTAAGTTAATTTATATGTGATATTTCAAAAATGAAGTTTTTTATCCTATTAAAATTATAAATATTAGGAATTTAATTTTTATGTAAAACCAAATTTATAAGGAAAAGTAATTTTATCTCAAATAATTATTATTTCTTCTACTATAAGTGATCACATTTATATTTTTAATAATTTTTAATTATTATATGTTTGAAAATTAATTATAATATATCTTATAACTAAAATATGTTTCAAATTTTGGTAATTCTAATATTTAAATCCTAATATAAAAATTATTATTTTATTAAATAAATTAAAACAAACCATATTAAAACTTATACTTATTTATGCTTTATGTTATATAATTTGAGCATTTTTTCATAAAATTATAATATTTAATTTTAATTACTTTAATCATTGTAAATATTAATTTTTAACTATTTTACTATTTTCAACAATCATGTTACTATTTCAATAGTCAGTTATTATTTCCAATGTTTATATAATTATTATACTCCCTAAAAATATGTCTTATTTACTTAATTTTTTATTAATTTAATTTCTTTAAAAGTTACTTACTTATCCTTTAAAAATTTCAATATTTTTTCAAGTGGTTTTTTATATTTTTAGTATTATTTGTGTTTATGATAATTTAAGGAGACCACAACACACTAGTATTTCAAATTCTAGTTTTTTTGTATGTGCTTATTTCCTCGTTTTACTATTTTTAATTTTATAGAGTGTATTTATACTTCATATGTAAATAGTACTTGCTCATTAGTTCGCATGGAGATATGGGTCAATGCTTATCTTCAATAAGATATTTCTATTTTTCAAAGTTAATGAACATTAATATTGAATATAATTAAATCACTATTTAGTGGAACATAATTTTGGAATACAAGTGGATAAAATATAGAGACATCATATATATAGTAGAAAACATTAAGTATAAATTTAAAAGAATGGAATTTTATGAGGATGAAGATTTGAATTACATGGATGAATGACATTAAATTAATATTCAATGAAAATAAAATTGATACAAATCTTGAGAATGATACTAGTCAAACATTTACAAACTTCATAGTTGATTCATCCATGTATAATTCCTTCAAAGTAATGCCTCCATTGAATTAAACACCTAGAGGATTCTCTAAAGGAGTTACTAGTGTAAGATCAAGCCCATTATAAGATATCCTGACTGGGATTAGATAAATGATGATAATAAAAATTAATAACATGAATGGAAAATATGAAATATAAGTTTTAACATTAGTTCATAAAGCATTGAGACATATAGTGAAAAAAATAGCTGACATGTTAATGGTAGTCTGTTTATTTAAGTATGTACTAAATATTGAAATAAGAATATCACTGAGGTTGGTTATGTGGGATAAATATACATAGTATATAATTTCCATATTTTTAATATAAAATATACCTATATGTAATTCATATTTCTTAATCAAAAAATAATAATTAAAATATATATTATCATTTAAAAAATACATGAAATATTATATATTTTATAATGGGTTTCTAAAATATATAAACATTATGAAATATGCACTTTAGTCTAGAAAATGTACGCATTATTGATTTTTTTTGATAATTTATAGTCTATATACATTTATTTTCATTGTGTTGCAGGAATATGTGTAATACAGCTTCTATAACAATATAATATGTCACTAAAGGCATAACATCTCACTATTCAAATATATTCATTGTGTTTCTATGCTATATGCATTGAAATTTAGATTCTGTGAATTTGGTTCCTTTAATATGGAAATGTAATATAATAGAAAATTAAAAATACTACATTTTAAATTTAATCTAACTTATAATACATAAATCTATATAGATTTATTCAGATTATGTTTCTAGAAGATATATATTATAACTTCTATAAAATCAAAGATCAACAACACATATAATAATGACATGATCCTATCCAAATAAAAATTAAAAAAATCCCAACAAAAGAAAATTAGAGAAGCAATGAGACAAGGATTCCAAATAATAATTCCCTAGACAATGGAAAATAGAGGTGGAGTTTAAAATTTGGAACTCAAGAAGTCATAACATATGATTGAAATCCCAAGGAAACCATGGTAGAGTAGGTGGAGGTAGAGTAAGAGGAGGTGGAGTAGGCTGAGTAAAATAGAGGTAGATCAGGTGGAGGCAGATAAGGCTAAGGAAAAGCAGGTAGAGAAGGAGGAGGTGGAGCAGGAAGAGGCATATTAGGCGAAGGCAGATTAGGATGAGGTCGAGAAAATTGAAATAGGAAGCATGTGAATGGAATGACGTACCTTATAATTAAAAAGGGAAATATGGAAGAGGGAATTTATGAAGGAAGGATGAACCTATGAAGTAAAAAATAGAAATATGGAAGAGAGAAATTGAACCTAAAATCATGTGTAAGAGAGAAATTAACATTTTTTAACTAACTAGTTGAAGAATAAATGGATAGATTGGAATAAAAAAAGTTTGTATATACGCATTAGTCAATAATTGTAGGTAACCCTATCTAAAATTATTGACTATTTTCTATATAATTTATATCATAATAGAAACTTCATGAAAAAATGATTCATTATATATTTTTATCAATTTGTAAAAATTAAAAGAATTTTTTTGATCTAATGTGAAACAAAAACTTATAGATAATATATTAAAAAATTATAGAACATTGGATGGAAAACATAAGATCATGATATCAAATAATGATCATTATATATTGATATTATTCAAAGAAAACAAACATTAATGTACAAAACATCACCATGTTATAGTTATAAAACATAATCTACCTAATAAATGAATGATAATATATCTTAGAAGTTTCTTTAAGCCTATAAAGAAAAATTAAAAATTGGAAACCACATAATGCTACATGGTTAATCTTTCTAGGTAAATGTACATATATTAAAATGATACCTAAAATAGATACTTATTTCATACTATACCAAATAAGACATATTGAAACTGTATATTAATGTAATGGAACTAGTACATAACAATATTTAATAAATTTTATTTTTTACTTAAATTGGTAGTAAAGAATACTATTCAAGAGCTGGAAAAAATACATGAAAAGGGATACTAATTACAACATAAAGAGATTCTTTACCCTTTATAGTGATAAATAATTTTCTTGTTTCTATATTCAAGGAAAGTCATTACATTAATTATATCCTCTATAAGACATATATTTTTATTACTGAAAGATTGAAGAAACTCTAGAGAAATGTAATAGAAGAACCCTAGAGAGTGAAGGAACTAAAAACAACATTTTTTTTCTCAACATATCCCCATTTATATGTAATAATTATTTAATATTACAATCCAAATTTGTAAACCATCACCAAACTTTTTGATATTACATTTTTGTGCATGTTTATATTGTGGAATGGATGTATATTCACCCAAGAACATCCTCATAACTAGAGATATTGGATTCATATATTGACATGTTGCAAACAGGCTGGTCCAAAGCTATCCTAACTACAAGATTTTTGTACTAGACAATCATGATTATTGTTCCAAGTTGAATAGGGAAATTGGCAGTGTTGATCTAGTTAATTTTATCCTCATTGATGAGTTCATTGACATGATAATTCACTTCACAGATCCTACCAACTAACCCATATTATACTACAAAATATAGAGCATAAATGCTTATTGTGGATTATGGCAGCTCATATGGGAAGCCAACTCAGGGGGGAATTGTTTAAGGATACATGTATGTTTGTGTGTGTTCAGATAATCGAACAATTACAGATATATTCATTAAATTTATACATTCAAATCATATATTATAAAGGATTATTATTTTAAAAAATATTAAATCATATGCTATATAAAGCAACAGTGAGAAAATAAATATAGGTGTAAAAGTATGGATTATCATTTTCAGCCTAACTTGATGAATAAATAGAAAATTTATATTTCATGCATTCAAATACAATGAATATAGAATATATTTAGAGATATGAAACTTGTATTTTTAAACAAAAATCATATTCCATGTTGTATATATTTAAAAATAGAACATATATATTTATTAATAGAATAAATATTTCTCAAAAAATAAAACCAAATAAAAAATTCAATTAAATCACTTATGAAATTAGGAATAAAAATATACATTGAATTAAATAGAAGAAAATATGGTGAGCAGAAGTTCTTATGGAATCCATTTTACCTCGAATATAAGGGTATTTTTGCAAGGGATTAATGAAAAGTATTATGAATTAGACAATGCAAATGTTTGAAAAAAATGAAAAACCAAATAAACCATAACCAAATGAAATTTCAAAACATAAGAAAATTAGAGAAATGATGAGACAAAAAAACTATACAAAAAAAATGTGATGGTGAAAATCAAAATTATATTTTAAGGATATGAACTAAATAACGAGTACTAGATGACATAAACCAAAGGGAGACTGAGAAAAGTGATCCATTTTATGTTATGAAAGTATTTCTTTGTGTGTGTATGTATTCTATGGATGTGTGTGTGTGTGTGCGCACATGAATATCATGTATATCATGATGAAAAAGTTCATGTTGGGTAAAAAATTAAAAAATTAAAAATATTGAAAAGTGAAAAAGGTGAACAAACCATAAATCAGAATGTAGGCATAATATGAAAAAAAATTAAACTAACCCTAAAATTACAAAAAAAAGATTATTAACTTTTTTTTTAAACGCAATTCAAATGATAACTATCCTCCAATTTTTTCAAAAAGTTCTGGCATAAAAATATGTATTTGAGAAAAATTAAATATAAAAATGGAATAAAAATATTAAATGAGAATCACAAATAAAATTACAAAAATAAATTCCCTAAAAAAATATCATAAGCAATGATATCAAAAAAAATCAATGGAATGGAAGGGGAGGGTGGACTTTTTTTTAGGGAAATTGTGTAATAAATTAAAAGTTTTTAATACCAATAAAAAATAGAAATAAATTTATGAGGGGAATCTCATATTTCATAAATAAAACCAAATAGAAGGGTTTTAACTTCTATAAATCAGATAAAAATATTATTAATTCTAAACTGTATGGAAGTGAAATAAGAAAAATATAGTGGAAATGAATTTAGGAAATGGATTTAAAGTTGTTAACAGCAATAATTATAATGAGAATTATATTTTCAAGGGAATATCGTTGTTCATACTTGAAACCAAATATAATTAGTTTCACTTATTAAGATCTCATAACAGAAATAATGTTCTCCTTTCTAAATTATCTAGAACTGAAAGAAGAAATAGATAATGGAAATTAATTTAGGGGTAAAATCATGTTTGTCTACTTTAAAATGAAAAAATAAATAAGTTAATGAAATTAACATTTTTTAGCTAAAAATTTAAGACTAAATACATAGACTAAAATAAGAAAATTGTTTGTATATAAGCATTAGTCAATATTTTCAGTAAGGGTTATCTATAATTAAAGATTTTATGGTGTTATAGAATAATAAAGTAATAAAAAATTGTGTATATATAAAATGTTAAATAATTTCAGTTAGGGTTACTTATAGTTCAAGATTTTATGGCGTACTGGAACAACGAATAGTCGATCCTGAAAAAAAAAACAAGTGAATAAAATGTTGACTAACCGAATGTAGTAACCAGCTGAGGAAAAGTGAAGAACAATAGTAGTGGAATGAACCCACCACGTAGGTAATATATTCAATGAATATATAGTATTGAGATGATGGAAGTTGAAGAAATATCCTTAATTGAATTAATTGAAGCATCGTGGATTTACACCAATGAACACAGAGATATAGTCTTTTAATTTGATTTAATCGATGTGGGAGTAATGAGGATTCAGGTTTTCTAGAAAAAACAAAGGGGAGAATTTATAAGTTCATGCATATTAAAGGTATTTTTTTTACAAATGAACTGACCGGATGGTATGTAGAGTGATGAAGAAAAATGAAGGAAGATACTGGAATTAGGATACAACTCCTAGAAATCCTCTGCATGATGAAGGGCTATAGCTCAGGATTGAGAAACAGGTCTATAGAAGGATTTGGATAAATGAAATGTGTAAGTATTTGGTCTCTAGAGTTATTCTTGGAAGAGAATATCAGATTATGTGTGGGATTTAGAAATTAAAAATAAAAGGGATTTGGTATACTCAGGAGCGAATTGTCGAGCATAGAGAAGAATTTGGAATTCTAGGGGCTATGGGAACACTATATTTATGGGAAGAGAAGGTTTAAAGGAGGTTAATTGGTAGTGGTAACCCTATGAGAATCCGAAAAAAAGTGTGAGTGGGGTGGGGTATGGAGAGAGGAAATGAAAATTTAAGTGACATGGTTGATTATAATTGTGACACGTAGCAGGAAGTGAACCCAACTTTAGTATAGATAGTAGATGTTCTACATTACTTATTGAAGCCATTCAAGTGAATATAACTTTGTAATTGTGTTGTAATACTATGATGAAATATAAATTAATTTTTTGTAATTAAATATCTATAATAGAATTTAATATCTTATATTTTACCCCATTTAAATAATATCATCCTAAAAATTTGGGGTGTTCATTAATATTGAAAAATTATGGGTAATGTTTTCTTATTACTTCTTCAATATCCCACATAGGCTCTTCAAACTTGTGATTCCTTCAAAGTACCTTCATTATCCAAGTTTTTAGATTCCACAACACTTTCCCTCTAGTATTAATAATCTAGGAAGAAACTCACTCATATGATAAGTTAGGATGTAGCTCTATTTCTTTAGTAGTGAGTACATTTATTGGGTCTAGCTTATACTTCCTTAATAATGACATGTTAAATACATCATATACTTTAGAGATATTGGGTATCATAGCCAAATGATAAGACAGAACTTCAATTCTATATAAAACATCTAAATGGGAAATGTACCTTGGACATGGTTTACCCTTATTACCAAACCTTATAGTTATCTTCCATGGTGATACCTTTAAGAATACATAGTCCCCTACTGGGAATTACAATACCTTTATTTGATTATAATTATAAATTTTCTATCTACTTTTAATTTTATTTATAATGTTCCTGATAGATCATACTTTCTTAGTTGGATCCTCGATTAATTTTGAATTAATTATATTTCTTTACCTAACTTCATCTCAGCAAGTCATAGTAACAAATATTTTTCTATAAAATTATTTGTGTAGTTCCATTTGAATATTGAAGTGAATGTTAGTATTGTTTATGAATTATACTAAATGAAGTCATTGGTCCCAAGTTCCTTATAAGTAAAGTGAGAATAAACTTTACATGTTCTCTAATGTTTGGATAGTCCTTTCAGACTACCCATTTTCTTGAGGAAGATAAGATGTGATCAATTTTATCTCAGTGATTATATATTTTTGAAGTCTCCTCCAAATTTTTGAAGAAAAAATAGGTTCATGATCTAAAAAAAATCATAGTGGTGCACTATTAATCCTCATAAAATCATTAATATAAAACTGTTAATTTTTCTAGAGGGGCTAAATCTTACTTTGTTTCTAAAAAATGAACAAACATTTTAAGATTATCCATGATAACCTATATTTTATTATTCCTATTGGATGTCTTAAAAATTCCATAAATAAATACCATTGTGATATTTTACAACTTACATAATGTATGGGATAAGTTTCATGAAACCTTTGGGTAATATCTCTTAGCCTTTAACTTTAGGAATATCAAACATATTAAATCATAGTCAACTAGTTTCAACTTTATGTTATCCTACCAAAAGTGTTCTTGTAAATATTTATACATCTTGGGTATAACATGATGTATAGGGAAATTTTATCTATGAGATTCATCTAAAAATTATTTCTTAAACTTAGGTTCTAATGGTACACATAATATAATCTCAAATTTTAAAAATACATCCTCATAGATGATGTGTATAACCAGTTGCTGGAAGATTATGATTGGGGGTATAACCAATCATTGTAGAAGAAGGTGTATATATGGGTATATCTAATTTATGAAGGTGTATTGGACTAGGGGTATAACCAGCTTGTAATTGGTTGTATAAGAAAATATTTTTTGTAATCACATCGAGATATAGTTGATAATCCATATTGGGGGTAATAACCAACATGGAATGGAGTAGGTATTTTTACTAAACCTTGTAAATCCTTGTGTTTTGTGCCTTTAATTTATTGCATCATTTGATGTACGGATGAGAGACATAAGAATATTGGATTGAGGATTTAATCAGTTGTAAAGGTTGAATAGAAAACGAACAATTTGTAAAAAAAATGGATCATTGATTCACCCCCTCCCCCTCTCAGTGATCACACAATGATCTGAGCTCTACATTTGGAAAAACCACTAAATTTATTATAACTTGTAATTAATTAATTTTAACCTCTATAAACCACGGTAAAAATGTGCATTACATATAAACCTAAATGTATATCCATTATGTATAAACTCTCCCACTCTTACCAATTGGGAAAATAGAAAATATCATAAATCATAACACTAAAATCATGTGTGTCACTCAAGGTGAAATTTGTCAATAGTAAAAATGAAAACAAAAAAAATAATCCCATCCCTTGAAACATGGACTTTCCTCATACATGGGTTAGATTTTTTTTTAATGTGATGACATGAACCAGTTTCCCAGTTCATGTTATCAAGGTAATTTATTAAAATCAAAAAGTCGTAGTACAAGAACGAGGTGTAATGTGTTTACACCAGCGGGGATTTAAAGATAGAATAATGGAAATCATGAAAAAGTAACAAAAACAAAGAAACATATCTGTCGAGGTGAAGTCCTTCAAGGAGCAGTGTCATCCAACCTCTATAAGAGTGAAGAAGAATTCTAGATACAGCCCTCCATGATTTGCAGATCAAGCGCATAAAAAGAAAGAACCATCCAGAATGAGAACCTCAGAATCTTCAGCAACACAAATAGCCAAGCAGCATGAGGGATTATCCAACAAAGAAATATTTTGCTGCTCTATAAATAAAAAAATTTCCAAAGTCTAAAGGGAACCTAAAAACTCAGTTCAAGAGTGCAGGAAAAATGAAGAAGATTTTTTCATTTAAATCAAACAGAAACCAACAGAAGCAGTGATCCATCCATCCAAAATCTTCACATCAAGCAAAGAATCCAGCCTGATTTAATCTTCTAAATCAAAAACTCAGACTGAAAAATCCTCAAATTAAACAGATAGACTGGTTGAAAGTGGAAACCCAATATACTTCAAACATCCATCATCAATCAAAGTCAAAACAGAAAGCGAGATGTATCCTAAAGATTATAGCAAGTAGATTTCAAACAGCCATAAGAATCAAGCCAATCCAAGGTGATCAGATAATGACAGAATCAGAAAGGAAGCTGAGCAGAGTTGAAACAGGATATAAAAGCTCCTTCAAAGAAAAAACCATTTTAAAAACCATTGAACATATTAGATTCAGATCCAAGAAGAAATCTCTAAAGTAGATAAGAAATCCAGCATCATTAATCACTTCCAAGTTATGTTCTTAAATTCAAAATTTTGATTTTTCTCAAATTCCTCGACCACTTTGATAAGAATTCATTTTCTAATATCAAGATAATCCTTCGCAGTCATTTCACCATTTTGGTAACTTCAAAGTAAGTTTCATCATGTTCCACAATCCAGGAGTCAAGATCCTCTGGGAATTTCAAAGACTCCTTAAGCTAATAGGCATCCCTAAGTGCAGGATCATTATTATCCTCACTTGAGGATGATTCTGAGTCAGAACATTCAGAGGATTGCGATGGGTCAGTTAAAACATGGGTTAGATACACCCAAGAAAAATTTCCATAACAAGTCTCTATAATGTATTATATCCTATCTTCCAAGCCCCAAATAGTCTAACAAAATAAGAAATCTCATACACCATTTTCTAACACTCTAACCTGAATCATCTGTTCTAGACTAGAGGGTCACATGACCTCATGTGAGTATCCCCAAACACAAGAGGCTTCTGACTAAATATGAGTTCCAAAGTGTATTTGTGGGGACAATAAACCCTCATTAATAGATAAACATCAGAGTACACATATAATAATAGAAGTATGTAATCATGGTATGAAAAAGAACTCAAAATGTAGAAGAAATATCAAAAAATATCATAACAATTTGACATATAATATCCAGTACAAAAATTTAAAGATATCACCACATATGGTATATATATATAAAAAAAATCAACAGTCAAAATAAATAAATATGCATATCTATCAGATGAACTTCAGGTCTATCCCAACATCACCTCGACTAACCTGCTTCTCCAATATAACTTTCCTAAGAAAATATCTTTCCCTTATCTAAATCCCTGGACATAAAGTTTGAATGTGCACTAATATGTCTATGTGGGGTGTGAGTATAAACCTATAAGAACAATGTAAGAACATCCTTAACATAAGTACAATGGTCATGTAATGTTGTATGATATGATGGAAAGTAAATTCATGGGTAAACATACAACTTGTCTAGTTATCATGCATTATCCATGCTACCAAGAACCTTGGTCCTACCTGTGTTGGCCCCATGCTGGAAAAAAATTCATAATAATTCATCACATAATATGTAAAAAGTTACAAAATTCAAATAATGACTCAACCATATCATCGATGGGTATCCATAATATAATCTGAACAAGGTTGTAAAATTGATCCCACAACTCAACTATCTCACCGACAGATGGCCATAATATAATCTAAATGGTAATTAATAATTCATTCACTGAATATACTATCTCAATGATGGACAGACAAAATATAATTTAACAAGGCTAAAAAAAATTTCTATGACTCAATCATCTCACTGATTAATAGCCATAATATAATCTAACCATTACTTTAATACCAGAAGTAGAGATCACATAGGACTACACATGCACCCACATGTTAATAAAATCATATAGAAGAGTTCTCATGGGGTTACTCACTCACCCACATATTGATTGGATCATATAAATAGTGTTATACAATGGCCACACATTCAACCATATAAAATTCAAGACATAAATCATTATATAGAAGTTATAATGTGGTAAATACTTCCTATGTCAATCATGACAGAGCTTAATCACCAAGAATTTCCACCCTGGTTTGATTTTGATGTAATGGTTCTAAGGAATTAGCACTAAAATCATTGTATTAGGATTTTATAAATGGAAAATAAAAAAAGGATAAAGTGGTCTAGTTAACATGTGGTGTTATACTTTCCAAGAGGAGACCATTTTAACAAACAACACTTAAATCAATTAATAAATGAGGTTAGAGGAGCCAAAATCACCAAATGGGAAGCTCCATAGACCAAAATCCCATAAGTTTTTTGAGAGGAGGAACTGAGGGGAATTCCCTATTTTAAAACACCTAAAACCACTACCTAGGAATAGTTCATAATGTGAAACACCAATTCGTGCCAAGAAAGTATCAAGTGGAAACCTGGATCTCTAGCTTGACTTATTCATGGTGTGACTTGAGTGACACATTATAGACCTCTACCTATAGATCCAAATAAGTTATAGGTCCCTCTTGTCCTTCCCCAAACAAATCTTAAGTCCTCCTAAAACCCTAAATAGCCAAAAACAATACCTAGTTATATAATTCTATGAAAAATTTAAACTGTAAAATTCCTCAAAATTCCACAGGTGTAACATTATTCATATATAGCCTTTGAAAATAGTTTACTCTTACACAACTCTAGATTTAAAAAACAATTACCTCTAGCTTCCTCCAAATGACTTCAAATAAACTCTAAATCCATATTAAACTATAATAAGAAATGGGATCATATCATAAACTCCATAAAATCCAAATCAACCAGTTATTTTTTAAGAAAGATCCATTTGTTTATTCAAAACCTTTATAAACTCTATCAAAACATCTATAACTTCACACTGAGGTAATATGAACTAGAATTAGAATACTTCAAATCATAAAAATAGTCTTCAAATCTCTTATAGTAATAATCTATGTCTTTCATGATTATTTGTGTAGCTCCACACATGAACATCTCTACATCTCTCTTCTATGTATAACCAAATAGTCCATGTCACCAATTTTTACCAAATGATAAAATATTAGGTCTCAAAAAGTAAGACTTTGTGTGGGATATAAAACTCATATATCTCCATATTCTTATATATAAGAAAAAATAAATATTCATGTATCTCTATATCCTTCTTCTTTCCTTATACTTTTTTATTATTCTCTTAGATTATCACCACTAATTTTCAAAAAATCAAGAAACTAATCCCCTGGTTGTAACATCTTTATCATGATTTGAATGTATGTTTTTTCATTTTGATGTAAATGTTTAACCTAAGATTTATTTCTCCAAGTTTATTATTATTTTCAAGGTCTTATATAGGTTTGGGACTTACTCATGATTAAGATTCATCCCTTTTACTTGAGATGTATAATAATATGTTACATTTATATATGATGTATATTGATGTTCTATAGTTATGGGGTTACTTCTTCTGTCTATATTGTTCAAAAAAAGTAATGTTAGGGTTTTTGGTAGCTTGTTTAATACATGTTAACCCAAATAATATGTGTTTTTATCATCTATTTATTATTATCTTGTATATACAAGTTGTTGGGAAAAATTCCCTCATAATAACATTGCAGTATTTTTGGGTTGATTGTGTTTGTTGACAAAGTAGGTTTCCATGGAGAATTGTCCATTTCCAGAGAATTTGTTGAAAATCCATGTTGACAAAGAATGATGACAAAGGAAATGACGATCTGGAGGTGGTACAAAAGATTAGTACAAGTTGGCGTCGTTTCCTAGTGTTTTCCAAATTTTTGGGGTCCAAAATTTGGAGTTTAGTGAGCATCGTGAAAATAGGATATCCTTGAAGATCATATTTTAATATGGAAAAGGCATGAATTTCGTGAAAAGAGGATGCATGGATTGGGTTTCATGAAGACCAGAAAAATGGAGGCGGTGATGGTTCGCGATTATGACGAGCTTCGCGAACGGAAGCATTGAAAGGAAACGTGAGGGAGCTTTGTGGCAGCAACGTGAAGTAAATGACAGAAAGCTCCGCGATTACGATGAACTCCATGATCGGAAAATTTCCATGGTGTTTCACGATTTAGATATAATTCCGGTGGAAACTTTGGAGCTTCGCGATTTGAGATGATGTGGCGTTGACTTTGCGCGGAAAGTTCGAGGGTCGGTGGAATCACCTATAAATAGAGGCTGACCCCCTCGAGAGAAGTAGAGAGAGAATTTTCAGAGAAAATAATTTTCTCTCGGTTCGCAAAGGTAGTTCGCGTAGCGTGTGTGCTTCGCGAAAGAAGATCTTCGCGGCGGCTATTGTAGCTCCGTGAAAGATGCGAGCTCCGCGTTGGCTCAGTGAGATTCATGAGGGAAGTTTCTCTACAATGACTTGAGCTCCGCGGTAGTGCTTTGCGGTAGTGCTTCGCAAGAGTGCTTCACAAAAAGGCAGGAGCTTCGCAAAGGCTTGTTTGAGCTTCGTGAAATTGGTAGCCTAGCGAAGTAGGGTGCTTTGCGAAGGTGTTTCCAAAGTGAATTGCCCAGTGGTTAAGAGGCAATGTGGTATTAATCAGTGGATGAAAGTTGGACTATAACAGAGCATCCATCAACAGTTAAGGATGCATGTATTCATGCAAATGAAGAGACCTACAGGTCTATAAACTGTGAGTGGATTCCCTTTCAGAGAAGTGAGCTTAGGAAGAGGAATAATGTGATCCTCTCCACCGGTAATGATCCAGAGAGAGAGAAATAGGGAGTGACCCTTGGGAAAGCAGTGAGCTAGCCCTAAACCTCGTAAAGGCAGTCAGCCTGGGCATAGAAGTGATCTAGCCCGAACATTATAATCTACATATAGTGAAGAATAATGGAATTTGGTACGACCGACAACTTGTCAGCGTATGCTCCTTGGACGTAGCCCAGTGAGGGTGAACCAAGCAAAAATATTTGTTTCTGCCTGTTTGCTTCCCTACATTACATTAAAAGTATCATCATCAGATAAAGAAGAAAATAAGTGGTCATAATAATCACATGATTGCAAACAAAGTGACCCTTGTAATAAAGAGGTCAAGATCCAGTGGGGCAGGAGGAACATTGCGAAAGAATATCCATACCCTGATTCACCCCCCTCTCAGGGAATATAGGCCCCTATTGGTCCTAAAATTTGGTATCAAAACAGTAGGTTTCCTTTATCATATTTGTTTTCTCGATCGTAGTGTGTCATGGAAAAGGGAAAAACATCAAAGAAGAATCAAAAGTCAGGTGGTATCCCTCATTGTGGAAGTGTTTATTGGAAAAGTGTGATTCAAATAAAAGAATCAAGAAGCTTACTGAAGGAAGGTCTGGATGAATCTAATAGAGAAAAGATTGATTTTCTCGATCAAGATGGTGGAATGAGTGAAGTACATGAACATCAAAGTGATGACAGAAAAATTGATGATGATGAAGATTCAATAAGGAGGCCACCAGTAGATGTTGTAAACATAACAAAGGAAGTGGACCGGAAGTTGGATGAAGAAGTAAAATCTAAAGATATCCAGATCAAAGTATTGGAAACAGAGGTCAACAATCTAAGAGGCTTAAATAAAAGGATTATTGATATAGTTACTAGCCTAACAGAGAATAATGATTCACATGCCAAAGAACTTCAAAAGATGGATAAAAAGAAAGGAAAACAAAAGGCTGGTGATTATGAAGAGAATCAAAATTCAGATGATGTTCTGAATCTGAAAGCTAGAAATGATGATCTAGCAACATAGTTTTCTGAAGAAGGTTAGAAGAATTGAAGGCTACAACAAGAGAATGAATCTGTCTCTGAATTTGTTTCTGAGGAAAAATTGAAAGTAAAGGAGCAGAGTAATATGGTGGATAATTTGACACGTGAACTAGAAGATGAGTTGAGTAGCGGGAAGAATCTTAGAAAATAACTCAATTCTCAACTTGAATCAAAAGATAAGAAGATTCAACAATTGGAGGAATAGATAGAAAAATCCAAGAAGGAAATGGATATATCAAAAGACAAAAGAAAACCTAAGTTGAAGGATGCACTGCACTTACTATTCAAATGTCCTTCGAAAGGTGATGATAAAATAAAAAAGAAGTATGAGATTTCTGAGGAGAAACAAAAAAATATTTTCTCAGCTCAAAGACTATATAGTTTGGGAAAAACTAGTATTAGATTTTATGAATCACCTCCCACGCATGATAGAGAAAGATTTGTGAACAGTTCCAGATGTGAAGAAAATCCTGTAGGTGCTGGAGATAGGCCTAAGAGGACAGTTAAAAGAAGTAGTGATGACATGTGCTATTTCTGCGGGATTCATGGACACACATCAAGCTTTTGTTCAGAGGCTCTAGAATAAATTTCAGTCTGTGAAAATAGAAACTTTGATAAATCTGAGAATAAGAAGAAGCGTCATGAGAAATCAGAGAGAAGAGTCTCTCATTGGAAAGCATACATTAGATGTTATTACTGTGGAAGAATGGGACACACCATGAGTATGTGTTAGGAATCTCAAGATCCCCATATCAGAAGAAGAAATCATGGTGTATCAACATCTCGACATAGAAATGATGAAACAAGGCATGCCTTTGATGGAAAATGTTTTATATGTTGTGATTATGGGTATTTGGCCAGAAATTGCAGCAAGAAGAAAGTAGGAAAAGGAAAGGAACTTGAAAAGAGATTCTCTACACCAATGATACATAGTGAGAAATTGTACATTGGGAGACAAAGTGGAAAGTTAGAGAATAGGCTTAGAGCCTCAGGGGAATATCATGGAGCTGAACGAAAGGTGTATCTGTCACCTACTCTGTCACACTCACAACTACCCCATAAGAAAGAACATGAACATATCTGGAAGAAAAATGGAGGAAACGCTAAAACTGTGAGTAAGAAAAATGTATGTTCAATGGAGGACCCATCACCAATGAAAAATAGTGTGGTCACTCATAAATCTGATAAAATAAAGATAAACAAAGAATTCATTGAAAACATTGCATGTCGTGTGCCACAGAGAGAAGTGGAGGAAAAAGGAAAATCCTTACAATGGTGGAAGAAGCAAGGGAAGATGACAAGCAAGGAGACTCCTGCTCAGAGAAATAATCAAGGAAAATGGAATTTTGGTGGAACATCAAAGACAGAACTGTGCACTAGTGGGTATAAACCACAAATGGTGAGAAAGACCAAGCCTACAGAATCTAAATATCAGAAAAAGGCTCAGCATGTGGGTAATGAATGCTTAGTCATATGTCCAGAGCAGTTGAAGTTGGCTAGGCAGCTAGAAGAAGAAGAAATGAGTGTGATGCACTCCAAGAAAGAATCAAAGGGTTGACCCATCATGATCAACCAATACCCTCGTCTTGAGGATTCAATAAAATCCCCTCTCCCTATGTATATAAATTTTGTTAACTAATGAGTCATGTGTTTCAGGTTTTAGGGAGATACGATCCAAGGAGAAGTGGCATCTAAAGATGAAAAGTGGATAAGTTATATTCTCTAGAGTTTCAATTGATTCAAATCAGGTACCAGAGTTAAATAAGAAAGGGAGAAACAGAGCACAATAGAATGTGATTGTGTTGTTAACATTGTCTCTTGTTTCCTACACCGAGTTCCAACTCAGTATGCTTAGAGATTTTGTTAATGTCTCAATTCCAAGTGGAAGATGATAATAGATGATAAAGGAGAAGAATAATTTTTATGGGTCTAAATAGTGGGCCTAACCCCAGGAAGTGTTGCATAACATAGGGGGAGAATTCAATAGCAAAATCAGATGCAAGAGCCATGAAAGAAATACTTGGATGACTCAGCTCATGTGTTACCTATTGAGAGAAGAAAGAAACACAGGGAGAAGTAGCAATAATCATGCATCCCATGCTTATCTATTTAGTTCTATCAATGTGGTGTCAGCTGACTTCTTTCAGGATACCAAGAAGCTGTGATAGAAAATCAAATGTGTGTAAACAAAAAATCTGAGAGAAGAAGTTCAAAGAAATGATGTCATTAAACAATGAAACAGTAAAAAAAATTCTGTTAAAAGTGAGTAAGTGGTAAGAGACTCAGGGAGATCATAAGTGGCTGAAGTTGATTCAGAAGAAGATGTTGATGGTGAGTACGAGGATGTAAAATCCTTATCTGCACAGAAGCCAAAGAGTCGAGCTAAAATTGATAGGCAGAAAATCATCAATAATTTTTCATCTCCAGTTCAGACAAGGAAAATGAAATCACTACAGCAGGCACCTTTTCTATCTCAGGTTGAGCTGAAATGATTTGATAATGCAGTTTAAGATGATAACTGGATTCAAGCCATGAATGAAGAGATAAATCAGATTGAGAAGAATCAGACGTGGGAGATTGTTTCGAGACCAGCAGATAAGAACATCATCAGGATTAAATGGGTCTTTCGCAACAATATGAACGAAGATGGAATAGTGATTCGAAACAAAGAACTACTGGTGTTCAAAATATACTCCTAGATTGAGGGTATTGAAGTTGATGAGACATTTTCACCGATTGCAAGGCTGGAGACAATCAGATTATTCATAGCCATTGTAGTGCAACGGAAGTTCAAAGTCTTCCAGATGGATGTCAAATATGCATTCATGAATTGGATTCTGGAGGAAGGAGTGTATATCGAGAAATTAGATGGTTTTATCATTCATGAGGATGAGAACATGGTTTATCGGCTGAAGAAGGACTTACATGGGCTGAAACACGAACTGATAGAATGGTATTCAATGCTGAATCAATATTCGCAGAATCTCTGATTCAAATGCTGAATCAATGTCAGGAGGTGCATTCTATCATTTTGGATTGCGTATTTATTGGCTAAGAAAGAAGCAATATTGCATTTCATTGAGCACCACAGAAGCTGAGTATAATGCAGCCACTCAAGCGTGCACACAGTTATTGTGGATGAAGCAGAAGCTTGAAGATATGGGAGTTGAGGTGAAGTCTCCGATCATAATCCAATTTCATAACTCAAGTTCTATAAATGTCAGCAAAAATACCTTCCATCACTCAAGGACAAAGAACATTGAGATAAAGTATCATTTCATCAAGGAGAAGGTGGAGAAAGTCATTGTGAAGTTGGAGTATGTGCCTACAGAGCTACAGGTTGCAGACATTCTGAAAAAGGCCTTACCCAAGGAAGAATTTGAAAGGCATCGACTGACTCTAGGAGTTCAGTTGACTCCACACACTTGAAATAGTGTGGATGTGGAACCCCCCCCCCCCCTCCCCGAGGTATGATGTGTTTTTTCCTAATGTGCTGATATGTGTTCTCTACTATGTTACAGACTACAAAGGAGTGACCTATGGGTTCGTTGACAAGGGGGAGAAAATAGTGATTGTTCAAGGGGGAGATAGTGTATCTATTTGAGAAATCATGACAGATATGGGGAGAAGCTGACCAGTGGAGCATCCCGATAGGGGTAGAAATGATAAAGGGGGAGATTTTTAAATCTGACGATGGTAGGAGTGATCGATCAAAGCATAGAAATCACGACAGCTGAGGATCGTGATAAAAGTAGAACAGTGGTGTTGGAATGGTGAGAGAAGGTTTCCAGCTATCACCAATTGGGATCAGTGTGGTTCAACAATTAGTATCAATCTAAGAATTGGTATCATATTGGAATCGACAATTAGTGTTTGACATGAAGTGACTCATTGATGAACTTTTCATACTACTCTTGTTTCACACGTCGAGCATTGCTCATGTGGGCTTAGAGTACGTATTAAGTGAATCCTTGAACGCTATCAGAATCGCAAGAGGCGAATGGTGGTAGCGGCTGGAAGAAGACTCAGTGAGTTATCAACGTGCAAAAAATTATTCTGAGAAGAGTTATGAAGAATTGTCAACAAATCCAAAGGGGGAGATTGTTGGGAAAAAATCCCTCAAGGTAACATTGCAGTATTTTATGGGTTGATTGTGTTTTTTGAAAAAGAAGGTTTCCATGGAGAATTGTTGAGTTCCAGAGAATTTGTTGACAATCCATGTTGACAAAGAACGATGACAAAGGAAATGAAGATCTGGAGGCGGTACAAAAGAGCAGTACAAGGTTGCGCCATTTCCCAGTGTTTTCCAAATTTTTGGGGTCCAAAATTTGGAGTTTGGTGAGCATCGCGAAAATAGGATATCCTTGAAGATCATATTTTAATATGGAAAAAGCATGAATTTCGTGAAGAAAGGATGCAAGGATTGGGTTTCACGAACACCATAAAAATTTAGGCGGTGATGCTTCGCGATTACAACGAGCTTCGCGAATGGAAGCATTGAAAGGAAATGTGAGGGAGCTTCGTGGCGGTGGCGCGAAGTAAATGACGGAATGCTCTGCGATTACTACGAGCTCCGCGATCGGAAAATTTCCATGGTGCTTTGCGATTTAGACATAATTCCGGCAGAAAATTTGGAGCTTCGTGATTTGAGATGACGTGGCGTTGAATTAGCGCGGAAAGTTCGAGGGTCGGTGGAATCGCCTATAAATAGAGGCTGACCCCCTCGATAGAAGTAGAGAGATAATTTTCAGAGAAAATCATTTTCTCTCGGTTCGCGAAGGTAGTTCGCGTAGATTGTGTGCTTCGCGAAAGAAGAGCTTCGCGACGGCTATTGTAGATCCACGAAAGTTGCGAGCTTCGCGTTGGCATAGTTAGCTTCACGAGGGAAGTTTCTCTGCAACGACTTGAGCTTCGTGGTAGTGCTTCATGGTAGTTCTTTGCGAGAGTGCTTCACAAAAAGGCAGGAGCTTCGCAAAGGCTTGTTTGAGCTTCGTGAAATTGGTATCCTAGCGAATTGGGGTGCTTTGCGAAGGTGTTTCCAAAGTGAATTGCCCAGTGGTTAAGAGGAAAAGTGGTATTCATCAGTGGATGAAAGTTGGACTATAACAGAGCATCCATCAACATTGAAGGATTCATGTATTCAAGCAAATGAAGAGACCTACTGGTCTATAAACTATGAGTGGATTCCCTTTAAGAGCAGTGAGCTTAGGAAGAGGAAGAAGGTGATCCTCTCCACCGGCAGTGATCCAGAGAGAGAGAAACAGGGAGTAACCCTTGGGAAAGCAGTGAGATATCCCTAAACCTCGTAAAGGCAGGGATTATGTGCATAGAAGTGATCTAGCCCGAATATTGTAATCCACATCTAGTGAAGAATAGTGGAATTTGGTACGACCGGTAACTTGTCGGTGTATGCTCCTTGGACGTAGCCCAGTGAGGGTGAACCAAGTAAAAATCTTTTTGTCTGCCTGTTTTCTTCCCTATATTACATTAAAATTATCATCATCAGATAAAGAATAAAAGAAGTGGTCATAATAATCACACGAGTGCAAAAAAAGTGACCCTTATAATGAAAATGTCAAGATCCAGTGGGGCAGGAGGAGCATTGTGAAAGAATATCCATACCCTGATTCACCCCCCCCCTCTCAAGGTATATAGGACCCTATTGGTCCTAACACATGCACATATATTATTATATTTATGTTAAGTGTCTCTTAGTAGTGTCCTACTGGGATTTATAATCACACCCTATACGTTCACCTTGGTGGACATTCAGACTTCACTATCAGGGATCTAAGGAAGAAGAAAGTGTTATTCCACTACGATTGGTGCAAGCACACAATTATGAGTATTAATTAGTGTGGATATATTTTTATCTAATTTAATCATTTTTAATTTTTAACTTTTCACTATTTAGGTTGAATGGATCTCACTCATTTATTCTCTCACTTGGTTCACATACATGAAATGATAAACAAGAAAGAATACAATAAGGTACACAAGGATTTATGAATTTCACTCATAATTTGTGATGTCTTCCTCGGTGTATGGTGATTGTTATCCCACACACATATGATTTATATTTTATTATCAAGAATCAACCAAAGGAAAGGGGATGGTCTTGAACAATATTTTATCTAAAACCATCTAGATTACAAGTCTGAAATGATTTATGATCTTCTTAGAATCTGGCACTAACTAGTCCTACCTAGAATACTAGATTTAGTCAGATCCTCTTTAAAGTATGGTCAAAAGTGTAGTTTTGTGTCTCTTTTAGCTAGTCTGAATATGATATCCTTCCTTTATATGTTGTAATCATAATTCCTCCTCTATTTTCACAAAAAAATAATAAATAGTTTACTAAATATTATTTATTCCTTACATTATAAAAATATTTTTGACTAGTCTTCTTAATTTCTTCTTCAATTCTTGAGTGTACTCGTTGCATTGATCTTGCAATCTTCTATTCTTCTTCAATGGTCAACATGTTCTTGTAATAGTAGTATTAATGGATCTCTCTTCTCTTCAACATAAATAATATATATAAATTGTAAAAGTTCTGTATTTATCTATACTTATTCAACAGTAATAGATTCACAATAATAGAAGTGTTAAGATAACTCCAATATCTTCAAATTTCATCCACTTCTTCTTTTTTTATATCATCAGTATAGAAATACTTGAATTAATTATTATTATTTAGAATATGAAAATTCTAATTTTGGTGCACCGTTGATTTTGGAGTATTTTCTTAACAAAACCACATGGTCTTTTTTTCATAATCCTCATTCCATAAAAAATTCTAATAGCTCACATGGGTATACTACCATAGTCTTCTTTCCATTCTATTATGAATTCTACACTAAATTTCCAAAAAAACACTCACATCATTTATCACCTTTATAAGTGTAATATTATCATTCAAATATTCCATTAAAATTGGTAAACTAATCCTCCTAATAAAATATATATTTATGAAATTCATAATTGATTTCAAATATTCACATTTAAAATTTTAGAATTATCACACCAAAATCCCCTCAATATTCCTTTAATTGATTTTCATTTAAATTTAATCTTGAATCATTTCTAATTATCAATTTCATCCTGATATTTATATCACTAAAGAATAGATTGTAATTATTTCATTTAATAATTAAGAATTATCAACTTTTTTCAAATTAAAAACCTTACATAATAAATAGTTACCTTATGTATCATAATACCTAGATCATTTACTTTCCCAATTTTCACTCTAGTGAAATATTATGTATCATCATAAAGGATTATATGTATTTATAGTTAAATATTATATATCCTAGTTTAGTCATACCTTTTCCACATTTTAGTCTAATTCTCAAGACATGTCTTTAAAAAGGTCAAGACGATATTATATATTCTCAAAAATATATTTTATATCAACCATAATATCTTACATATCATTGAAAATCTAATACTTTACAAAATTTCACTTTGCAACATGTTACATACCATCTGTGATAAATTACATATGCTATGAAAACCTTTTGAATGCTATAAATATTTTATATATCATATCATGATCTTTCCTTTTCCATTTTATATTATAATCTTTAACATATATCTTTCATATACATTGGGATATGTAATGTATCAGTAAGAAAAACTTACATATAATTTAAAAACAAATTGTGTATCATAGTGTAAATATCCTAATAAATTTCCAATTCTTACTCAATAGAATATTTGTATTACATTTGAAATTTTTTTAGAATCTCATATTATTACATATGAGTTCCAAAATTCTTTAAAATCATCTCAAAACTTCATGATCTCATCTCTAATCTGCATAACACAACTCCAATTGGTCTTATCCACTTTAATTCGACATAAAATACATCAAATGACTTAAGGAATTTATTAACCATTCATAAATATTTTTCACCCAATTTCCAAAGCATATGAAACATGTCTAATCTCTATTATACTAAAAACCTCATTAAATATTTTCAAATACTCTAATTACTCTAAAATCACTTTAGAACACCTATAAATTAACTTCATCCACATCAGAATTATACCAAATATCATGTATCATATAATAACTTCTTACATCAATAGTATTCCAATGTATCAATCATCTTCAGCACTTGTTCAAATACCATCCAAGTATCTTCTTCATGCAACGCCGTCCTTCACCATATGATAATGCTCAGGATGGATAATCATCAAAATACCAGTTAGAATTTACTCTTTTCCAGCCTCCTCTAGATTCTTAGCTCCTTTATAGAGACATATAATTATCAACATTATTCACACTCCATTGTACAACTCATCAACCTTATCCTTTAATCTTCTTAAATATATTATTTATGTGAATTATCAAGTAGTGGAAATCTAAAATTCCATACAACTTTTACAACTAAATAATTTCTATTACCAACTCCTTCAACCTTTTCCATATGTGAATGGATCTTTAAAAATATATCCAATAGTGGAATCTCATACATTTTTCTTATCATCACATATAAATGATAATAAACAGTCACTTTAAGCTATAAGCGATAATTTGTTCCCCAATCTTCACCCAATATTCACAACTCAACATATATTGATATAATTTTAATTGGAAAAAAATACAATAAATAACTAATGAGTTCAACAATATCCCTATTTATATTTTTTTCAATACATATATAGATAATTTTTGTTAATATGACTCACTAATGTTTCTTCTCTCTGCCCCTAATTGATTATAAATATAAATGATATTAAAAGTGGTTGGAATCATTTTACTTAAATCAGTGTGCTATGAATTATTCCAATCAAATTCTATATGATCAATTCACGGTAAAAAAAAGATGGACTAACTTAGACAAAAATTTTGTCCATAAAAAAACAAAATATAATACCAACTCAAAATTATTTTATTATAGACTACTCAAAAATATTTCTAAGATATCTTTTATACTCGATATAACACATAGATTCAAACATCTCAAAAACAAAGAGGATTTTAAATATTATCCCTTGAAATTCTTAAAGTCGCATATTTTTTCATCATAAAATTTCAACCAATTATTCCCCTTAATTTCATAATAGATTCAAAAAAAATAGAGTTTGTAGAATGAAAAACATACCTCAAAATGGAAATTTTCAAGCACTTTCTATAATTCTAGACTTTCACAACTACCATGTTCTGGGAGTTTACTCAAATTTTTTCCATATGTTTGATATACAAGGGGATACTTTAACTTCAATTCATCGAGACTGATATCTTCACTAAATACACATAACAATACAAAATTTTAGGATCTATCTAAGATAAAAAAAACTTTTAATCCACTATATAGATTTGAAAACACGCTTTTCTCTTTATTTTTCTCCCTAAAAATAAGAATCACCTTAAATTACCAATAAATAAAGGAAAAAAATATATATATGGGAATAATTTTCTTCTTCACCAATTCTTAATGAGACAAACAAGGTTGAGAGTTTCTTATCAATCATGAAGCTCCTTTTTTTTATCACCATTTATGATAACACTTTTCATACTTTATTTATTATTATTAAAATTAGTAGACTTCATGGATAGCATGTAAGAACCTGGTTTTTCACTCAGGTATGATTCCTTTAATTTTCAGTATAAATATTTACTTTGGACCTAATATAGATACCTAACGAGTTAGAAAAGGTTCGGAGGGTGTTTGGGGCTTTTTTGGAGCTCAAAACTTTTCTTTTTAGAAAAGTATGCCAAGTTGCATGGTTTGTGCATGATTTGTGCATGGTTTGCGCATGGTTTTCCTAAACATGTGGTTTGTGTTATTTTGGATAGAAGCATCTCGCATGTTTTTCACATGACCATGCGGCCTAACCACACAAACCCCCCTTTTTCCCAGGCCAAGTCACGTGGTTTGCGCATGGTTTGCACACCGTTTTCCTAACCATGAAATTTGTGTTATTTTGGACAATGTCATCTCACATGGTTTGTGCATTGTATGTGCATGGCCATGTGGCCTAACCTTATGAATCACCCTTTTTCCCAGATTTGGGTAGAACCATCTTGCATGGTTTGTTCATGGTTTGATAAACAGTGTAGACAAACCGTTCACGGGTTAAAAACATGTGTAAAATGTATAAAATGACATTAATGACCTATTAATCCACCCCCTTCCTCCCTAATACGAGTTTATGCATGATTGACCAAGTTCTCTCTCAATTTTGCAGCTTTTGAAGATCCAAGATTGGAATCAAGAGATCTTATTCATCTGGCTTTTCATTGGGTTTTCTTTCATCACGTTGGATGTGAAACGGTAAGTACTCGAGTCCTCTTTAGCCACACTTCTTCTCTTTCACTCTTGACCTAGTTATCTCTATGTGAGTGTTCTTCACCTTTTCTAAGATCTGCTCTGATCCGAATAAAATCAAGGGATGATATCGGAGTAGAAGGCTCGTACAACCCTAAGGTTGGTGTTCTATAACTCATTCCTAAAGTTCATTGTTTTTGAAATGTTCATGTGGGGCCCACCAATTTCATTGGAAACCATTTCTTAAATTTACAGGAAATATCTATACTTGTTAGAATTGTATCGTTATTCTCTTTCCAATTATGTGATTATTTGTTAGTGGTTACACCCACAACTCAATCTTCCTTATGTCAAAGTTTATGACTTAATTGGGTTTGTAGTGTTTTGACACATTTGATCCATCGTTTGGGTGTGCCTTTTCTTGACCTTTCTAAAGGTGAGACTCTTATAATAAATGTATTTTTGTTAATGATAATTGCATAATGGCATGTACAATGAATTCTCACCACTTGACTTGCCTAAGGTAAGTGCTTACAAATGTTTATTAAATGTGAAATGTGAAATGGAATGTATACTAAGTATATAACATGGCCTTGTCAAAAGAGATTGAATAAAGGATACATGTCTGTAGCACCCCTTTCCATGTTTATGGAAGGTAGTGGAGTGAACCTCAATAATTGATTATTCCTTAATGGTTAACTAAGATTTGATTAAATGGTTGAAACGCTACTTGGCCTATCCACACTAATGGAAGACAAGACTTGGACCAATGGTTTCAACTCTATCTTACCTATCCACACTAATGAAATAAAAGACTTGAACCAAATTAATTATAACATGATTACCATATCAAATAGGAATTGACTGACTCGTGCTCATCTTGGATTCTAAGAGAAGAATACCTTGGGTCTCAGGAACCCTATTCGGATTCAAGGATACAGTTTTCTTAGGTTGATACCCACCAAGATTCTGGTTCCTGTCTATTACTTGGATGCCTGTTATACTATAGTTGGGTCCCTTATTCTTACATAATACCTCAGATACACTCCTTAGATACAGCATTGACTATTAGGTTCCATGGTTAAAGCCCATTGGGACTTGTCATTGCTTAGCCCCATTTTACCTTGGTCGATCACCTTGGACTCAACAGGTGCATTATTATGGAATTCCTTGGATTATACTCCTTGGATTAAACTCTTACCCCTTAGCTAGAATCTGATACTACTGGGTTAGCTTTCTGTGAGTTTATGTTACCTTGTTTTTTACCATGTAACTCCCTCATTGGATATCATGGTTTGGTTTCCTTGTTACGTCTTCGGACCTTTACTACTTATACTATCACGAGTTTATGTCAGTGTTGGATATTCCTCATGTGACCTATTAACATGAAATGATAATTGATTAATTAATGAACCAGTTACATGTTTAGACACCAGCCGAGGGCTAAAGCAGGTACTTGGTTATTTAGTTATATTGTACTTCTTGCTTTACTTTATATGTGCATGCATGCACATTGTTATTTTTCATTACACGGGCCAGATGTTATAGACACCATTGGTGGTGTCCCACTGAGATTTATCTCACACCCTCTCTAGGATCCTTTTGGTACCCATAGTAGATTAAATGGTTGCAGGTATCGAGAAAGGAAACCATGCAGCTTCCAATACTTGATTTTGTGATGATAGGATAGAGCTTGATGGCAGATGACTGAGTAGGATCTCAAGATGCTTGGAGTAGACTTTTGTTTATTTTACCTTGTGGAATATGTTATGCATATTGTCTTGTATCTGTGATTTTCAGTTTTCTAGTGACATGACATTACATCATCACTGTTCTAGTTGATACAGTTAATGTTATTCTTGTTTATCTATTGCATCAGTTTACTTCCACTATTTATTTATATTTCTTACACTATTTAATATTCATTTATATCTCTTCTTCTATGCTACACTCTACTAATAATGGCATAGTCTTCCCATAGACACACCCTAGTCTATCACTGCTATCCAGCAACCTCTGGAGTTCGGGAAGATTCTCTTGAGGCTATGTGGCCCACCGGGCTCGGGGCACCCGTTAAGTGGCATTTGGGTCCGGGGTTGTCACAAAGTGGTATTAGAGGTGGTTTTTTTTCTTTCTTGACTATTTGGAGACAATATATTGGAGAATAGGAATGCTTGGGACTTGTTCATAATCTATTATTGGGCGTCATGAACCCATGTTCGGGGTAAAATCCAAGTTACCCATAATGAAATTGTTGTTCTATTTTTCCTATTAAAGTTGATATTATTTCACCATTGGGAGACTCACATGTTGTGTGTTGTTGTCGATTATTACTCAGTTTGAGAATTTATTTCATCCTTATCCCAATGGTATGAGGGAAAGGAGTATTGCTACATGCATCGTTATAGGCACCTATAATTGAAATTCCATGCATATTGCCATGCCATATAGGTGCATTTCACTAATTTTCATTACATGATATGCCTGTGATTATTGAGTGATGTTGTGATAGTTTCTTGAACTTATATTAATTTGGATTTGATTGAGTAATTTCTCGTCTCAATTCATGAGGTGTATGGGCCCTCATGGGTTGGAATGAGTAATTTACTAAGTCAATCCATTATACTATAAGTAAATGGGTGTCATTTTTTGTGATAGGTGTATGGGAACTGATTCATTGCAAATGACTATCCCTTATAATGTGCATCATGAAATCTAAAATGAATTGTTTTCACATCCTTATCCCAATTTGTCATGTTTATTAAAGGTAACAGAGTGAACCTAATAATTAACTGCAAAATAACATAAAACTTATACTTGAGCACTTACTGATACCTAGTCATATAAGCAAGTAGTTTGGGTAGTATGTGTTGGGTAGTGATTTTTCATACATTTATCTTCTTATATTTTTGATATATTTTGCTTCTAATCTTGTTATAAGATGTGTGCTTGGAATTTGTAGACCAATGTCAATGCATCATCCTCGTGTCGTTTTCTAGGAGGGTGGTGACGACCATGCTCCAGACATGGTAGGCCCTGATCCGTCAGTATTACTTCTAGGAGTGATAGTTTAAGAACCACGTACTATACCTAATCTAGGCACTGATTCCCAAGTCCATGATATTTTCATACGTCTGATGTAGTCTATGCAAGGAGCTCCATGGGTTTCACCTATGATTGCTGATCTGACCAGCGAGTTCTAGCAGTAGCATCCTCCTACCTTTTCAGGGGATGGTGGTTCTCAGGAAACTGAGACATGGCTAGAGGCCATGCTATCTACCTTTTAGCATCTAGAAATGCCTCCAGAGATGAGAGTCAATCTTTCTACACACATGCTTTAGGATTCATCCAAGATTTGGTGGGATTTCATTACCCAGGATGGGCGTTATCAGGGCATGTTATGGGTTGACTTCCAGACTACCTTATATGATTAGTTCATCCCTCAGTCACTGAGAGCTAATAGATCCAGATAGTTCATGCATCTTGAGTAGGATTCTATGTCAGTTAAGTAATATTCAGCACGTTTCACTGACTTACAACACTTTTCACCGCTTCTAGATGATGATGAGCTTTCATATGCTAGACGTTTTTAGGATGGGATCCAGTACGCCATCTATAACGACCCATACTTTACATAAATTTTTATTACTTCAGAATTGAATCACACTTATTACAACATATAACAAAACCAATAAAGGACCGTATAGGTATAGTGTCTTTAGAAACTGGGAAACATAAAAAACTGGTTCATAAATAATCTACTTTGCCTCCCATTTATTTCATCATAGCTAGAGTCCCTTTTTGGCATATTCTACTTAATAACCTTCTTCCTGACCTGGGGAAATAAAACATACAAAAGGGTGAGCTCAAATGCTCAGTAAGGGTAAACAAAAGAAATATCAATCACATCATATACATAAGAACATAACTTTTGGAAATCTTATCCTGCAAAAGAGATCATAATATCATAACATGGGATAAATCATAGAAGTGAAATGTAATCCCAATAATCATAACATAAAACCTGAAACTTTGTGGCACACACACATAATCATATATAATCATTTCTTATTAGTCAAGACTCATCGCCAAGACTATCTTAGTGGACAAAGTCCATTTCTGAACCGAGTTCACTCCTCGTTTCAGTCCTGTTTCACTGAACCGGTATAACCTACCGTTACAGCCATGTCTATCTCATGAGATATAAAATCTTTACCCAATGCATTGGAGGGAGATATAGGTCCCACCCATCTCATAATGATACCATTCTTATGTGTGCCACAAAATCATAAACCATACATCATAGCATAACCCATGTAATAAAAATGGGATTCTTAAACAACATGACATCATAAAACGATTCATATAAGATAAAGGAATTCATAAAAATATTTCCATCACAACATAATCAAATCCATGTAATAATAGGGATAGAAACATAACCCAATATTATCTTAGATGGAAAATAATTTTGATAAAACACTTGAACTCCATTCTTGAAGAAAATAGCCTTTCTACTTCAAAAACACTTTTCATTTCTTAACATGTCATAAAATTATAACAAAAAGAAGTTGATTAAAAATAAACTTGAAAACTTGTAAAGTAAGCTTCATGGAAATAATTTTTTAAAAATTCATTCATGCCGTATAAGTTAAAAAAACATTCTTCGTACTTTTGTTGGAAAAGTCAAAAAGTACCTCGTACGAAAAACGACAAAAGATTCCTTTCATATCTTTTACTAAAAACTCACTGAAGGGTAAAATTGGATATAAACTATTGTATAAGGATATAAATATTACATATTGAGGAAACATGGATGTGTATGATAAAATACACCCCAGTAAATACCAAAGTATAAACAATCTCGGATAAAAATGAGATTGTAATATTTTCCCTTACCTTAGGTCCGATATGCTTTGTACATGTCCGAACCTCCTGTATAATGATTTAAATAATGTTATTTACTTATTATAGAATCATACTTATTTTTATGATATCATATATGTTCATATTCTTAGCTTATTATTAGTAACATTTCATTACTACTTGTTATTCTGGTGTTTATTACTTTTTGTTCTTATGCGTGTTTTGTCGAATAAAATATTATTCTTCTCCTTATGTTATATATACCTCATTTCAAGAATGGTATTAGTGTAATATATATCATATTCATTCATTCAATTCATTTATATAATCATTATGAAATGAAGATCATGTAGAACGAGTCGTATTACATCGTGGAGACGGTATTCCATACGTACGCACGAGTGATGATATCGTTCCTATGATCGTGGAATTGTTTTGGAGTGTATTTATACTATTTAAAAATCAATATCACTTTATAATAGTCATATATAGTCATTATTTACAAGATTATACCCATCCAAGTAAGGTGGTGGTGTAAAATAGATTACACCACGGCGTGGAGACGGTATTCTGTTAGTACGCACGCGCGGTGATTTCATTTTCCGTAGGATGGATAGATGGTTAAATAGGGTTGTTTCATACTTATAATAACATATCAGTATATGAGTGATACTTATTTTATTACTTCATAATGAAACAACTAAAGAAGAAGAAGTTGAAGAAGAAAGAAATTGGAAAGGATCGGTAATGGATATTACCTCTTCTTTGAAGTGCTTCTTTGAGACCTCCTTTTAGGGCACTAAAATTGGTCTTTGAAGAAGACCAGGACCTCTAGGCTGTCTCTAAGGAAGTGGAGAGGAGAAAATGGCAGGGGTTGGATGAGCTTGAAGGCTCAAAGTGGTGTGAGGAAGAGAGGGAGGAGGTGCCCTTTTATATGGGAGGAGAGGGGCACCTTTGGAATAACTAAAAATATTATTTTATTATAAAGTCAATTTCAGTTTTAAATAGCTCAAAATTGAGTTATTTCGAAGCTAAGGTGGGTATGGGTCGAAATAATCTCATCCAATAGAATTTAGACAAGTTTAGGTCATTATATTAACCTTATCTTTTAGTTTTAACTCTTAGTTAATTAGATTGACATTTACCATGTCACTTTGTATTTTTATATTATATAGTTAATAAACTTACCATATACATCCAAGCGACCCCCAAGTTGTGTTCTATTAATATATATAACCTTATCTAAGTCGTTTGGCCGAACCTTAGATTTTTAGGAATAAAATAACAATTAATAATATAATATTTGTTTTAAAAACCATTTTATGTCAATGTTGACACTATTCAATAGTTGATTTTTTTGAAACTCATAACAGAATTATTACTTCGACCAAAGTTAATTAAATCAATCCTAACATGTCATATTAACCTATAAAATTAGTTTAATTCATAAAAAGTCTCAAATTATACTTATTTAGGTATTTATAATATCAATTATTCTAATTTTTGACTATTATGGTAATTACTGCATCATCATTGTGTCATAAATAAATTATATTATTTAAAGTCTAAAAATTACAAATAAAATATAATTATATAGGAAATATTTTTATCTTTATAATTAATATTTATAGTCGAATTTATCTTATGTATAACCTTATATTAAAAATTATTTAGTTATTAAACTTTGATTTTAACTATTTTAACCCTTCTTTAAATAAATTAATAATAAATGTCCTAATCTAATCCAAGTGGGCCTAAATGGTCATATTTTATTCCTGAGGTTGTTTTTGGTCGAATTAAACTTGTCCAATATAATTAGGGAATGTTCTAGGGTAATAATAATATCATTTTTACCCTTAATTACCCTATTTACTTTTAACCGTGGTAAAAAAAGTAAAAAGTTACTATTCACCAAAAAATTATTTTCATCTCATTGAACCACATTTTACTTACTGACATCAACTGTGTCTCTCGGATTTTTGAAATTCCACTCACAGAAGCAGTAAAATTAAGTTTTATGAAAAATTCATTTTTTTTGAACAGCCACTTAGTAGTTTCACTATTCATCAAAAATTGAAAGTTTTCAGAAAAATACCAGAATTTCACCCTAGGATAATTTTTATATTCTGAGTTCAAAAATTAAGTCCATTTTGAAAAATAAAATTTATAAAATTTCAAAAATTGGTTATTAATATTCATAACGGCTAGTTTTAATAATATTTTAATAGCATATCATTGTTTAGTGAAACTCGGTATTGCGTACAACACAAGCTATCGAGGAAGGCCGTGGTTGCGTGTAAAGAAAGTCAAGCTAGTGTTGTGTGTAGTGAAAGATTCCTTTTATGATTTATATAACATAAAAACAAAATATTTCACATAAAAGTCTCAGGTGTTACATTCTACCCCCCTTAAAATGAATTTCACCCTCGAAATTCGTCACTTTGTAACAAACAGATGAGGATACCTCTCCCTCATCATATCCTCAAGCTCCCATGTAGCTTCTTCTAATTGGTGGTTCCTCCATAAAACTTTCACCAATCGAGTGGTCTTGTTTTGTAGTACTTTTTCACTACGATCCATAATCTCTATCGGTTGTTCTTCGTAAGAAAGATCTTGCTCCAGCGGTACAACTTCTGAGCTGAGTACATGTGAAGGATAATGTATGTACTTTCTCAGGAGAGATACATGGAACACATCGTGAACTTGAGAGAGATTCGGTGGAAGCACCAATTGGTAAGCTACCTTCCCAACACGATCCAGTATTTCGAAAGGACCGATATATCTAGGGCTCAACTTCCCCTTCTTTCCAAATCTCATGACTCTCTTCCAGGGAGATATCCGTAAGAACACTTTATCGCCCACTTCAAACTCTAGGTCTTTTCTTCGGCTGTCGGCATAACTTTTCTGTCGACTCTGAGCTACTCTTATGTGTTGTTGAATAGATCTGACCTTTTCTGCAATTTCATCAACGAGATTAGGTCCTAATAGCTTTCTTTCCCCAACTTCATCCCAGCAAGTTGGAGTCCTGCATTTCTTTCCATAGAGAGTTTCATAAGGAGCCATCTGAATACTGGAGTGAAATCTATTATTATAAGAAACTTCCACCAAAGGTTGGTGTTGATCCCAACCACATTTTAAATCCATAGAGCAAGCTCTCAACATATCTTCTAGAGTTTGAATTGTTCTCTCCGACTGCCCGTCTGTCTGAGGATGATAAGTAGTGCTGAAACATAACTCTGTATCCAGAGTATGCTGAAGACTTCGCCAAAACTTTGAGGTAAACCTCGGATCCCGATCAGATATAATAGAAAGTGGTACTCCATGAAATCTTACCACTTCCTTTACATATATCTTGGCAAGCTGATCGAGAGAGAAATCCTCTCTAATAGCAATGAAGTGTGCAGATTTTGTAAGACGATCAACTATGACGCAGATAGCATTATTGCCTTTGGACGTTATAGGAAGTCCTGTGACAAAGTCCATAGTGATGTTTTCCCATTTCCATTCGGGTATGGGTAATGGTTGTAACATCCCCTTAGACTTCTGTCTCTCAGCTTTAAATTGTTGACAAACCAAGCATCGAGAGACATATTCAGCAACATCTCTTTTCATGCCATCCCACCAGAAGTACTCTTTTAGGTCCCTATACATCTTCGTGCTTCCAGGATGAATAGAGAATGAAGAACTATGAGCCTCATCCAGCAGCTCCTTCTTTAATTCAGGGATGGGAGGAACACAAACCCGATTCCTAAACTTTATTATCCCATCACAATCAAGGTTGAATTCAGGAACATTTCTCACCTTCTTTTGTAACTCGACATCTTCTTTTTGTGACTCTTTAATCTTCACATGTATAGATGGTTTAACATTCATTTGAGAAAGATAAGATTTTTCCCCTTCCATTATAATTCCAAGATCCATTCTTTGTAAATCCATAAATATTGGATCTTTTGTGATCCTCATCATGGATAAACTGGCATGGTCTTGTCGACTTAATGCATCTGCCACCTTGTTGTCTTTCCCAGGGTGGTAATGGATTGAGCAGTCGTAATCCTTAATCAGCTCCAACCATCTTCTTTGGCGCATATTCAGCTCCTTTTGTGTGAAAATATACTTTAAACTTTTATGATCAGTATAAATATCACACATTTCACCATAAAGGTAATGCCTCCAAATCTTTAATGCAAAGATTACCGCAGCTAACTCCAAATCATGAGTTGGGTAATTTTGCTCATGTATTTTAAACTGTCGTGAGGCATAAGCTATCACCATATCATTTTGCATAAGAGCACACTCCAATCCCTTCTTGGATGCATCACTGTAGATCACAAACCTTTCTCCACTACAAGGCAGTGTGAGCACAGGTGCACTGGATAACCTTATTTTCAACTCCTTGAAATTCTCTTCACAATCCTCCATCCAAACAAACTTAACTCCTTTCTGAGTCAACTTGGTGAGTGGATTAGATAATCGTGAAAAATATTTCACAAAACGTCGATAATATCCATCCAAACCAAGAAAACTTCGGATCTCAGTCACTGTTGTTGGTCTCGACCATCTTTCGATAACCTCTGTTTTTGCTGGATCCACAAATATCCCCTCTTTTGAGATTATGTGACCCAAAAATGCAACTTTTTTAAGCCAAAATTCACACTTGGTAAATTTGGCATAAAGCTTCTCTTTTCTCAGGGTCTTCAATATAATTCTCAAGTGATCTTCATGTTCTTACTTGCTCTTTGAATATACAATAATATCGTCTATAAAGACTACCAAAAACTGATCAAGATAGTCTCCAAAGACTCTATTCATTAGATCCATGAAGATAGCAAGGGCATTAGTAAGACCAAATGGCATCACTATAAATTTATAGTGTCCATACCTTGTACGGAAAGTCGTCTTTGGTATATCCTCCCTTTTGACCCTTAATTGATGATACCCTGAACGAAGATCAATCTTGGAAAATTATTGAGCTCTACGTAGTTGGTCAAATAGGTCATCAATGCGCGGGAGAGGATATTTGTTCTTGATAGTGATCTTGTTAAGTTCTCGATAATCAATGCAGAGTCTCATTGATCCATCTTTCTTCTTAACAAACAGAACAGGTGCTCCCCAAGGTGACGCACTAGGGCGTATGAACCCCTTATCAAGATTCTCTTGGAGTTGCTTCTTCAATTCCTGCAACTCAATTAGGGCCATTCTATAAGGTGTCTTTGAAATAGGCAAAGCACCCGGTATGAGTTCTATTGAAAACTCCACTTCACGATTCGGTGGAAGACCCGGTAATTCATCTGGAAATACATCATCAAACTCCCATACAATGGGCATATTCTTAATTGTGAGTTTCTCACCAACCATTTGAGATAAATAACCTTCATTTAGTGGAATCAAGACCCATAATATGGAAGGAATTTCTACTGGAAGGTTATGTTCATCCTTGCATCGATAGACGATCATAGATTGATCTGGAATATGAAATGTGACTTCCCTTATTTGGCAATTGATATGATCTCTATGTAGAGAAAGTCAATCCATGCCAAGAATCACATCAAATTCTACTATAGGAAGGATCACAAGATTTGAAGGAATCACTTTCCCACAAACTTCAATCGGAGAATAATTATAAACTTTTGATTCGACTGTTGTGTCATTAGGGGTTGTCACAGCTAATTCAACATCTAACTGTTGAGGTAATACGGTGATATCCTTAGAAAATTCTTCAGAAATAAAGGAGTGGGTGGATCCAGAATCAAATAAAACATTTTCTACTTTAGAGTGGATGGTAAGTGTACCTTTCACCACATCGTTATCGTACTCCACATCACTGATAGAAATTGCATGTGACTTTCCTTTGTCTTTAACCTTAAGAGTTTGTTGACGTCGACCATCATTATCAACCCTTGGATTTGGGCATTGATTGGTATAATGCCCCATCTCCTAGAACTTGAAACATTGAAGTGTAGTAGGTTCATTTTGTGCATCCCTTCCTTTGTTTGCATCACTAGACATCTTCTTCCCATCATTACAGCATTCAAATGCCCGATGACCTTCCTTTCCACATTTGAAACATTTACTTGTCCCTTTAAGACAACTCTCTCCATGTTTCTTTCCACACTTTGAGCATAAGGAAAATCTCATCTACTTTTCAGTGTGCTCTTTAGATTTTCCTTTGAATTCCATTCTCCTCTTCTTATCAAACCCGTATGACTAATGGGTTACTCCAATATCCATATCAACTTTGAGAGCACATCGAACGATTTCCTCTTAGATATTGAAGTCCCTTATGGCTAAGGCCCTTCGAAGACTTGGTTTTAATCCACTAAAGAATCGATCGATCTTACTCTTAGGTTGGGTAATAATACTAGAAGCGTACCTTGCAAGTCTTGTAAAATTTGCTTCATAGGTACCAACAGATTCATCATCCTTTTGCTTCAGTTCAAGAAAATATTTCTCCATCTTTTTTCGGAGAATACGAGGGAAGTACTTATTGAAAAATAATTTCTTGAACTCGTCCCATTCCATGGACTCAATTTCATCCCTTTTCCTCGTATTCTTAATAAGATTCCACCATTGATCAGCATCACCCTCCAAACGATACACTGTTATGATGACTTTATCATGCTCAGAACATTGAATAACTGAAGATATCTTTTTAGTAGTACTAATCCATTGTTCAGCAACTAATGGATCAGTAGACCCGCTGAATGAAGGTAGACGCTGTCTCATGAAGGATTCAACAGAATGTTTCTCCTTCCTTTGCTCGTTTGGAAGTCCTGCATGATTCATAGCTTGAGAAAGTTGTGTGATCATGGCTACAAGATTTTGCATTCCAGCTCCTATAACGTTTGGTTGCTCAGGGGGACAATCATTGCATTGCCCGTCGCATTCAGCATTAACATGGTTCCTTCGGGTTCCATCCATTGACTAAAACCAAGAAGAATAGTGTGAGAAACACTAATTATAATAGGAAACCCACATAATCAAGAATAAAATTTCACACTTAAGGTCTTATCCTAGGTTATTCATGGCCATTTCTAAAACACTATGATTGTGTTCTATGCTTAGACTTATCCTTAGGGTTCTTACTAAGGCTTTCACATCCTAGTTTCCAAAGTTTGACTATACCTTTCCTCTGATACCAACTATAACGGTCTGGAATTACTTCCAGTGTACTATAGTTGATAGCTATCAGGGTACTCCATGGGCAGCTACACCCACTGGGCGGGACACACCACCATCCCCAGTGGCATCCATTTCCACATGAAGCCCTCAGGCAGAGATCCATGCTTCGTCCAATGCTCACTTGTGAGAGTTCCCAAGGATCGGATACATCATAGCATAACCCATGTAATAAAAATGGGATTCTTAAACAACATGACATCATAAAAAAATTCATATAAGATAAAGGAATTCATCAAAATATTTCCATCACAACATAATCAAATCCATGTAATAATTGGGATAGAAACAAAACCCAATATTATCTTAGATGGAAAATAATTTTGATAAAACATTTGAACTCCATTCTTGAGGAAAATATCATTTCTACTTCAAAAACACTTTTCATTTCTTAACATGTCATAAAATTATAACTAAAATAAGTTGATTAAAAATAAACTTGAAAACTTTTAAAGGAAGCTCCATGGAAATAATATTTTAAAAATCCATTCATGCCGTATAAGTTAAAAAAAACATTCTTCGTACTTTTTTCAGAAAAGTCAAAAAGTACCTCATACGAAAAACGACAAAAGATTCCTTTCATATCTTTTACTAAAAACTCAACGAAGGGTAAAATTGGATATAAACTATTTTATAAGGATATAAATATTACATATTGAGGAAACATGGATGTGGATGATAAAATACACCCCATTAAATACCAAAGTATAAACAATCTCGGATAAAAATGAGATTGTGATTTTTTCCCTTAACTTAGGTCCGATATGCTTTGTACGTGTCTGAACCTCCTGTATAATGATTTAAATAATGTTATTGAATTATTACAGAATCATACTTATTTTTATGATATCATATATGGTCATATTCTTAGCTTATTATTAGTAATATTTCATTACTACTTGTTATTCGGGTGTTTATTACTTTTTGTTCTTATGCGTGTTTTGTCGAATAAATTCTTATTCTTATCCTTAGGTTATAGATAACTCATTTAAAGAATGGTATTAGTGTAATATATATCATATTCATTCATTCAATTCATTTATATAATCATTATGAAATGAAGATCATGTAGAACGATTCGCATCACATCGTGGAGACGGTATTCCGTACGTATGCACGAGTGATGATATCGTTCCTATGATCGTGGAATTGTATTGGAGTGTATGTATACTATTTCAGAATCAATATCAATTTATATTAGTCATATATAGTCATTATTTACACCATTATACCCATCCAAGTAAGGTGATGGTGGAAACTAGATTACACCACGGCGTGGAGACGGTATTCCATTAGTACGCACGCGCGGTGATTTCATTTTCCGTAGGATGGATAGATAATTAAATAGGGTTGTTTCATACTTATAATAACATATCAGTATATGAGTGATACTGATGTTATTACTTCATAATGAAACAACTAAATAAGAAGAAGTTGAAGAAGAAAGAAAATGGAAAAGATCGGTAATGGATATTACCTCTTCTTAGAAGTTCTTCTTTGAGACCTCCTTTTAGGGAACTAAAATTGGTCTTTTAAGAATACCAGGACCTCTAGGATGTCTCTAGGAGGTGTACAGGAGAAAATGGCAGGGTTTGGCTGAGCTTGAAGGCTCAAAGTGGTGTGAGGAAGAGAGGGAGGAGGTGCTCTTTTATAAGGGAGGAGAGGGGCACCTTTGGAATAACTAAAAATATTATTTTATTATAAAGTCAATTTCGGTTTTAAATAGCTCCAAATTGAGTTATTTCAAAGATAAGGTGGGGATGGGTCGAAATCTTCTCATCCAATAGAATTTAGACAAGTTTAGGTCATTATATTAACCTTATCATTTAGTTTTAACTCTTAGTTAATTAGATTGACATTTACCATGTCACTTTGTATTTTTATATTATATAGTTAATAAACTTACCATATACATCCAAGTGACCCCCAAGTTGTGTTTTATTAATATATATAACTTTATCTAAGTCGTTTGGCCGAACCTTAGATTTTTAGGAATAAAATAACAATTAATAATATAATATTTGTTTTAAAAACCATTTTATGTCAATGTTGACACTATTCAATAGTTGATTTTTTTGAAACTCATAACAGAATGATTACTTAGACCAAAGTTAATTAAATAAATCCTAACATGTCATATTAACCTATAAAATTAGTTTAATTCATAAAAAGTCTCAAATTATACTTATTTAGGTCTTTATAATATCAATTATTCTAATTTTTCACTATTATGGTAATTACTGCATCATCATTGTGTCATAAATAAAATATATTATTTAAAGTCTAAAAATTACAAATAAAATATCATTATATAGGAAATATTTTTATCTTTCTAATGAATATCTATAGTCGAATTTATCTTATGTATAACCTTATATTAAAAATTATTTAGTTATTAAACTTTGATTTTAACTATTTTAACCCTTCTTTAAATAAATTAATAATAAATGTCCTAATCTAATCCAAGTGGGCCTAAATGGTCATATTTTATTACTAAGGTTGTTTTTGGTCGAATTAAACTTGTCCAATAGAATTAGGACATGTGTTAGGGTAATAATAATATCATTTTTACCCTTAATTACCCTATTTACTTTTAACCATGGTAAAAAAAAGTAAAAAGTTACTATTCACCAAAAAATTATTTTCATCTCATTGAACCACATTTTACTTAGTGACATCAACCGTGTCTCTCGGATTTTTGAAATTCCACTCACAAAAGCGGTAAAATTATGTTTTATGAAAAATTCAGTTTTTTTTAACAGCCACTTAGTAGTTTCACTATTCATAAAAAATTGAAAGTTTTCAGACAAATACCAAAATTTCACCCTAGGCTAATTTCGATATTACGATTTCAAAAATGAAGTCCATTTTGAAAAATTAAATTTATAAAATTTCAAAAATTGGTTATTACTATTCATAACGGCTAGTTTTAATAATATTTTAATAGAATATCATTGTTTAGTGAAACTCGGTATTGCGTACGACGCAAGCTAACGAGGAAGGCCGTGGTTGCATGTAAAGCAAGCCAAGCTAGTGTTGTATGTAGTGAAAGATTCCTTTGATGATTTATATAACATAAAAACAAAATATTTCACATAAAAGTCTCGGGTGTTACACCATCTGAACTCAAGTGAATGTCTTCCACCTTCCTACCTTATCTTCAATAGTTGATCCGGTCCTTATCACTGAGTGTAACCTGAGGGATGGAGCGAGTACTGGGTTTAATAGATAAGTGCCACGTCAGGCTAGTACTTCTTCTGGTGGCAGTAAATGTTCCCTTGAGGCTTTTCATTAGGGTAATGAATGCTATAGTATCCAGTTTGATAGCTCTGTAGTGTGTCATCAATGTGAAAAAACAGGGCATAAGAATCCTCAGTGTGGTAGAGATTTTATGGAGTGTCGGGCTTGTGGTCGTATTAGTCATCGCCAGCGCTTTTGCAGGACCTTTCCACCAGCTTCGGGTGGAAAAGGATCAGCTTTAGATCCACCTTCAAGAGCGATTTATTTTACGTCGCATCAGGTGGGAAGTTAGAGTAGCACCGAAAGGTCTGGCTGAGGAGGAGGTTATGGTAGTGGTAATCTGATCCCTGATCACTAGCAGTGTTAGCAGAGCAGTCATGATCATGATTGTCGATCTATTTCATAGGGTTGTGGATCAGGTCAGTTTTATGCATTGCAGCCAATACCTGAGGATCAGGCTGCAGGACCATCTACAGTACGAGGTACTATTATAGTACCCGTTACTATTATCTCTACTTTTTTTGATATAGGTGTGTGAAACTCTTTTATTTCAATATCTATCATGAAAAGTATTGGACTAGAGATACAATATAACTATGGTGTAATGACCCCCGATACACCGTTGGGAATACAGATAGAATGAATACGCCAGTGTAGGGATTTTCCCCTTGAGGTTGGAAGTTACCCTTTCTTTTGGAATATCTTTGTTCTCAAGATGAAGGGCTTTGGTTTCATTCTCAGGATGGACTATTTGGTCCACTATCACGCCTTTGCATACTATTATCACTAAACAGTTTATTTTATATCACCAGAAGGTAGAAATTACCTTTTCACATTGAGTGGGATGTCTGGGATAAGATAATGGTACTGAAGCATCATGGGATAGGTGGAGTGACTTCCCAGATTGAAAATATTTTCATGGAAGATTTGGGTTTGATTCAAACTGATTTCTCTCTAGTAGTTGATTATTTTAGGGAAGTCTTTCTAGATGACTTTTTTATCTTACATTCTAGGAGAGAGGTAGATTTTACAATTGAGCTTATTCTAGGAGAATCACTAATATCCATTCCTCTATACAGGATGGAACCTACTGAGCTTCAGGAGCTCAAGTGGCAGATAAAGGACTTAGAGGCCAAAGGCTTTATACAGCCCAATACATCTTCTTGGGTTTCACCAGTGCTTTTCTCCAAGAAGGTGGATTGAACCTTATGTATTTATGGGGATTACAGAAGGTTGAACTAGCTTACGGTCAAGAACTGGTATCCACTTCTTCGGATAGACGATCTCTTTGACAAGTTCTGAGGAGAAAATGTGTTCTCTAAGATCGACCTCATATCATGTTATCTTGAGCTGTGAGTAAGACCCTCAGACATACCTCATACAACATTCTGTAGTAGGTATGGTCTGTATGAGTATCTTATTATGCCATTCAGTCTTACGAATGATCCTATAAATTTCATGGTATTGATGAATAGGGTTTTCAATCTTTACTTGGACTCTTTTGTCATGGTCTTGGTGGATGACATCTTGGTGTATTCTCTCACTCATAACGACCATGAAAAACATCTTGAGGTTGTTCTGAGTACACTGAGAGAGAATCAGATTTATTCCAAGCTTGCTAAATTTGACTTCTATATCGACAGGGTCTACGGCTTAGGTCATATTATTTCAAAATCAGGAGTATTGGTTGACCCTAAAAAGGTTTGTGTTGTAATCTCCTAGGAGCATCCTAAGAATGTGTTTGATATCATAAGTTTCTTAGGGATGGCTGGATATTACATACATTTCATACAGGACCTATCACATATTTCTTCACCTCTTACTGGACTTAAAATGAAGGGTGTTAAGTTCATGTGGTCAGAATCATGGGAGAAATCCTTTCATCACCTGAAAGAGAGGTTTGTCTTGACACCTATTCTGATTCTTCCAAAACATGTAAAAGGTTATATTGTCTTCTATGATGCATAATGCATTGTCCTTGGAGTAGTGTTGATGTAGGAAGACAAAGTAGTTTTGTACATATCTCAGCAGTTGAGGCCTCATGTGAGAAATTACCGGACGCATGATCTAGAGCTAGTAACAATTGTCTATGTCTTACGTTGTTGGAGACATTATCTCTTGGGTGAGTGCTTTGTGGTGTATATAGATCACAAGAGCCTCAAGGATATCTTTTTTCAGTGTGATTTGAACCTTAAACAATGAATATGGGTCGAATATCTACAATCCTTTGATTTTGAGCTTACCTATATGCCTAGAAAAGGCAATGTGGTTGCAGATGTACTGAGTCAGAAAACTCAAATGAAGTCCGTACATGAAGCCATTGATGAATGGAAGTTAATGGCCCTCTTTTTCTGAACTTCATTTGGAGTTTCACAATAGTCATGAGAAGTCTTGCATCTTAGACTTAATAGTTACCTCTTACCTCCTTGAGAAGTTGAAGAGTAGGAAGTCTTCATATCCTAAGGTCTGGTTCTCTGTGATAGTATATCAAGAGATAACCCACCTTAGGATTGGTTTGTGGATAGAGATGATGTCATGCATCTATGTTGACATATCTGGGTTCTTTCATATGTGAAAGAGAAGATGATGAAAGAGTCTCACACTTCCCAGTGGGCAATTCATCTAGGAATCTTGAAGATGTATCAAGATATGTGACCCTAATATTGGGGGCCTGTAATGAAACGTCATATTGCAGGCTTCATCACTAGGTGTTCCACCTGTCAGCAGGTGAAGGCAGATCACCAGATACCTTCAGGCCTGTTATAGCCACTTCTAGTCCTGGAATGGAAATGGGAAGATGTTTCTATGGATTTCTTAGTTACCTTACCTAGGTCACCAAGGGTTAGCGATGTTATCTGGGTAGTCATTGACTGACTAATGAAATCATACCACTTCATTCCTATTCGGTATAATTTTTTATTTGATGAGATCGAAAGACTGTATGTCCATGAGATCATATGACTACATGGGGTTCTACGTACTATCATTTCAGATATGGATTCCCATTTCACTTCACGGTTCTGGCAGGGTTTGTCGAAAGCTATGGGAACTTAGGTGCTTCTAAGCACATCTTTTCAGCCTCAGACTGATGGGAAATCAGAACAGACAATACAGGTTTTAGAGGATATTCTCCAAGCATGCATCCTTGATTTTGGTGGTTCTTGGGAGAAGCATATCCCTCTCGTCAATTTCGCTTATAATAATAGTTTATAAGCGATGATTCAGATGGATCCTTTTGAGTCCTTATATGGTAGAACATGTCATTCACCCATGTTTTGTCTATAGGCAGGTGAGGCAACCCTACTAGGTCCTCGTCTCATTCAGGAGACTTCAAAATAGGTCTAACTGATCAGGAAGCATATGACTATTACTTAGTCTTGACAAAAAATCTTATGTTGATCACTTTTGAAGACCTACTGAGTTCGAGGTTGGGGATCATGTTTTTCTTTGGGTATCATATAGGCTTGGTCATAGATGGTTAAGGAAGAATGGTAGGTTTTTTCCTCGTTACATTGGGCCATTAGAGATTCTAGAGAGATTCGGGCTGAAAGCTTATCGGTTTCTACTACCTCAGAGGTACCATGCCATGCAAGACGTCTTTCAGGTCTCATATCTTCACCAATATCACGTTGACCCATATCATACCTTTGATCTCGATATGTCGATGCTTCCCTTGAGGAATGTATATTTCACATCGTTGACCAGAGCACAAAGGCTCTATAAGGCATGTATGTCCCTCTCGTACGGGTGGTTTGGCAGCACGGTCAAGTACATGATGAGACTTGGGAGAGGGAATCTGATGTACATGATCAATGTCCAGAGTTTTCCTCAAATAGTGTTCCCTTACCCTTGGAAGGATAACTCGGGGGAGAGTTCTTTTAAGGGGGAAAGACTGTAAGAACCTATTTTTTTACTTAGGTATGAATCCTTTAATTTTTTGTCTAAATATTTTCTCTGGACCTAATATAGATTCCTAGTGAGTTAGAAAATCTTCTCAGGGTGTCTGAGTTTTTTTTAGAGCTCAAAAAAACTCTTTTTAGGAAAGTAGTTCAAGTCGTATGGTTTGGGCATGGTTTGTGCATGGTTTGCGCACAATTTTCCTAACCATGTGGTTTGTGTTATTTTAGATAGAGGCTTCTCTCATGGTTTTTTCATGGCCATGTGGCCTAACCATGTGAACCCCCCTTTATCCCTGGCCATGTCACATGGTTTTAACATGGTTTGTGCATGATTTTCCTAACCATGTGGTTTGTGTTATTTTGTACAGTGGCATCTCGCATGGTTTGCGCATGGTTTGTGCATGGCCATGCGGCCTAACCATGAAAACCACCCTTTTTCCTAGATTCGGGCAGAACCATCTTGCATGATTTTTGCACAGTTTGAAAAACCTTGCGGAGAAACCATGCGCAGGATACAAACATGTGTAAAATGTCTAAAATTTCCTTAATGACCTATTAATCCTCCCTCTTCCTCCCTAATATGAGTTTATGCAGGATTGGCCTAGTTATCTCTCAATTTTGGGGTTTTTGATGATCCAAGTTTGGAATCAATAGATCTTATTCATTCGGCTTTTGATGGAGCTTCTATTTATCACGTTGGATGTACAACAGTAAATACTCGAGTCCCCTTTAGCCATACTTCTTCTCTTTCACTCTCGACCTAGTTATCTCCTTGTGAGTGTTTTTCACCTTTTCTTAGATCTTATCTGATTCGAGGAAAATAAAGGTCCAATATCAGAGGAAATGGATCATATAACCCTAAGGTGGGTTTTCTATAACTCATCCCTAAAGTTCGTTGTTTTTAGAATGTTCATGTGGGGCCCACTGGTTTCGTTGGAAACCATTTCTTAAATTTACATGCCATAACTATACTTGTTAGAATATTATCTTTATGATCTTTAAAATTATGTGATTAGTTGTTAGTGGTTACAGCCAAAACTCAATCTGACTCATGTCAAAGGTTATTCCTTAATTGGGTTTTTAGTTTTTTGACTCATTTGAGCCACTGTTTGGGTGTACCTTTGCTTGACCTTTATAAAGGTGAGACTCTTATAATAAATGGATTGTTGATAATGATAATTGGATAATGGCAAGTACCATTTATGCTCACCACTTGACCTACCTAAGGTAAGTTCTTAAAAATGTTTATTAAATGTGAAATGTGAAATGTGAAATGGAAATTATACTAAGTATATAACCTGACCTTGTCAAAAGAGATTGAATAAAGGTTACATGTCCATATCACCCCTTTCCATGTTGATGGAAGGTATAAGAGTGAACCTCAATAATTGATTATTCCTTAATGGATAACAAATATTTTATTAAATTGTCTCAATGCTACTTGGCATGTCCACACTAATGGAAGACAAGGCTTAGACCAATGGTTTCAACTCTTCTTGACATATCCACACTAATGGAAGTCAAGACTTGAACCGAATGAATTATAACATGATTAAAATATCAAATAGGAATGGACTAACTCTTTCTCACCTTGTATTCTAAGATGATAATACCTTGGGTCTCGGGAACCCCATTCTGATTCAGGGATATAGTTTTCTTAGGTTGTTACCCACCTAGATTCTAGTTCTCTTCTACTCTTTAAATGCCTAGTATACTCCCATTGGGTCCCTTCTTTTTACAGGATACCTCATATACACTCCTTGGATATAGCATTAACTATTAGGTACCATGGTTGAAGCCCATCGGGCCCTGTCTTTACTTATCCCTGTTTTACCTTGGTCGATCACCTTGGACTCAGTAGGTGCCTGTGGAATTCCTTGGATTACGCTCCTTGTATTACACTCTTACCCCTTATCTAGACTCAGATACTGCTGGGTTAGATCACTATGAGTTTACATTACCTTGGTTTTTACCCTGGAACTCCCTCATTGGATATCATGGTTTGGTTTCCTTATTACATCTTGGGATCTCCACTACTTATACTATCACAAGTTTATGTCAGTGTTGGCTATTCCTCACGTAAACTATTAATATTAAATGGTAATTGATTAATTAATTAAATAGTTACATGTTCAAAAACCAGCCGAGGGATGAAGCAGGTACTTGGTTATTTAGTTATATTGTACTGCTTTCTCTACTTTATATATGTATGTATTCACACTGTTATATTTCATTACATGGGCCGGATGTTATAAACATCATTGGTGGTGGCCCACTGGGATTTATCTCACACCCTCTCTATGCACTGTTTGGTACATGTAGTAGATTACAGGGTTGCAGGTATCGACAAAGGGAAGCATACAACTTCTAATACTTGATTTTGTGCTCATAAGATGGAGATTGATGTCAGATGACTGAGTAAGATCTTGGGATTCTTATAGTAGACTCTGTTTTCTTTTAACTTGTGGAACATGTTATGCATATTTTCTTATATCCATGCCTTCTAGTTTTCTAGTGACATGACATTACATCATCACTTCTCCAGTTGATATAGTTATTTTTATTCTTGTTTATCTATTGCATCAGTTTTCTTTGACTATTTAATTTTATTACTTCCACTATTTAATATTCATTTATATCCCTTATATTGTGCTACACTCAGCTAATGAGGTCATAATCTTCCCACAGACACACCATAGGTCCTCGCTGCTAGTCGGCAGCCTCTGGCATTCGAGAAGATGCGCTTTAGGCTATGTGGCCTAGTGGGATCGTGGCACTCGTTAAGTGGAATCCGGGTCCGAGGTCGTCACATAGCATGATCTTCTTTTTTAATTTTTTAATTTAATTATGTGAAATAAATTTTTTATTTTAGTAATAAAATAACATGACTCTATTGGTGCTAGCTTCATCTTCTTAAGAATCACTACATAGGCTGTCATAATGATCATACAATCTTTATAATGGGGTCTAGCCTACTTTCACCTTCCATATACCTCCTCAATAACTCTTGGGTCATACTTTTTACATAAATTCTCATGAAATTCAAATTCATCTTTAGGTAGAAATTATTTCTTTTCAATATCACTTCTTTTCTCTTTTACCTTTTCTATTTTTCTTACCATTACTAATTCATATGTCCAAATGATCAATCATTCTTTATAAATATGATAATATTTCTTAGATTTTCCACATGGTTTATCATGAATCTTTAATTTACTAACTTTGGGTAATAATTTATGGGACTTAAATTATTCTTAAGGGATGTATTCCATCAAATAAATCCTCTAATTTCTCTATCATATTGAATCAATTCATTATAGATCTATCTTTCCTATATTCATACCAATAATCATGGATTTTTTACAAAATTAAATTGTGTCTTATTATTCCAAAAAAAAATAAGATTATCCTTCTTATCATATCACCCTTGTTGGTCATCTTGAGATTGATTTTCTTAAATTGTTTCTATTTCTCATAATCCAATGAATTACCACATTATTTCTTTTATTTAATATTTTACAAGTTTTTAATTTAATCACTTCAAATTATTTGGATAATTCTTAGATGATTTAAACCATAATGCTTCTTCACTATTTCCACTGATTGAAAACCCCATAGATATTTCCAAGGCTTTCTAATGTATTAGAGAAAATTTTATTATTTTTTTTCTCCCATTTTATTTTCATCAACCAATATTTAATCCCTCTTGAAGTAGGATTTAATTAACTTTCATGGATTTATATATCATACCAAAAATAAATATCCATGTTTTGAAACCTTTCAGAACACCAAAAATGTCCAACGAACCTTATTTTTGTTCTTTGAAACACATTTTTCCAAATTTTATTCCATGATATTTTTTATGCATTTCATCCTCTAGTTAAGGTTATTTTGGTGAAAGATATATCCTAAACTTTATTTTATATAAATTTAATATACTATTGAGTTTATCAACATTTTTATCCAACTTTATTTGTTCATGATAATAGAAAAATGGGCTATAGAAATAGTCATGGTGATCTTGGGTGTTATTGTCATTTTAATAGCTTGAGGGTCTATTTACATGGATACAGAAGATATGTACACTAGTACCATCCATGGAAACATATTCCCACATCAACAGTATTGGCATATAGCTGTGGATAACACCCATGGTTAGTGGCACAAGGCTATTTCCATGAGCACTTCTCATGAAGGTAGTTTTATATATCCACAAGCATATTATCCTAGACATATAAAAGAAATATTCCCATGGGATATTCCCATGGTGATAATTTATCTAAAATAAATAGCACACTTATTTTCAATCCCATGAACTCTAAGTTATTTTGGTAGTGACTTCACCACTTAAATACATCATATTTTATGTAAATGAATTTATTAATATGTGTATATATATCTAAATATATATATTTTAATTTTTAATATTATAATTATTTTATAATTATAATTATCATATATTTTAAACACTGAATATGATGACCAGTGTGTGAATGATAATAGTATGGTTACATGTTCATGGAAGTAGTCCAAACAACTTGGAAAGATACTATCATAGGTGACATGTCTATGAAAATACGTGAGCCTATGTGGAACTTTTATCATCCTCACACCTCTAAAAAAATAAGTGGGTTCCTACATTACCATATCACTATAGGAATTGATTCTTATGGCTATAGGTGGGTCCGCATACTACACATGCCTCTCCTAAGAAAAAAAAAATTCCCACCAAACCATATTTCCAAAGTTATAGATTCCCATAAATGTATTTAATATATAACTATAGGTAGACATAGACCATGGATATTGGAATGCATATAGTAGTGGTTCAGTCACTCATACCTATAGAATTGTCAATGTAGATCACTTGTGATAGATTTTTATTTTAAACCTGAATTTTTTGTGAAAACATAATTAGTGAAAATAGCATTATCTAAAACAAATATACCTTTTTCCTTTGATACTTTAATTGGTTTAATAGGGGTGATTTTAAGCCCTTTTCTAGTGTTTAGAGGTATTTTAACACAAAGATACTCTTTAAAACATCTCATTTTAGCAAGTATTCAACCAGTAAATTTTGAGTAATCAACTTGTTTAATATCTAGATATATTTAATTTGTATTAAAAAACCTATTCACTTCATGTAAAGTATATTTTTATAATCCTCAGTTGATCTCGCATTTTCTTTAACCTTACTTTTTGTTTTCTCAATATTAAATTTGTGCACCTGGTTCTTATCTTTCAAGGTAATATCAAATTTTTTAATCCTATTAGCATTGATCTCCAATTGAGCATCCTTGATAGAAAATATTATTCTAATGTATGGATATATTCTTCAACCCCTTTATTGGATTCATCATTTTATTATATTTCATTAAACCACTCATTCTTAAATATAGAGTATATTTATTCAATATATATGTTCATGGAATGTTTTGATCATACTTTCCTAGATAGTTTTATACATTTCAATACCTTTTTCTCCAAAACATTATATATCCCCTCACAATCATCTTAAAATTGTGTGATATTCTTTTTCATGCTTCTAAAATTCAACAACTAAAAGTTACTATTTCTTTGGGATAATTATACATTATTTTCTTAAAAATTATAATTGAATGATTTTTGTGATTCCTTGGAAATGTGATCTTCTCCTTTGTAGTTTCTTTTTTAAAAGGAAAATGTTGATGTGAAATTGTAATTACTTCATATCCATTTGAAAATTGTGAATCTCTTGAATGGTTTCTTAGCTGTGTAGTTTTTCACCATATCATATCCATTCATAAAAAGTCTAATTTATTCTTGATTGAAACATGTGGAAGTTAAAACTTATACCTATTTATAGAAGAGGGGAGACTTATTAATATTTTTTATCTTCTTTTTACATCAATTATCTAGAGTCTTAGAAGATATCTAATTTTGATCAATAGTTGATACATCCCCTCAAAGTTTGTGGTTCATATTTCTTTTGGAATAGAAACTCATAAATTTAAAACCTTTCAGTTTTTAACTATGGATAATTCAATCATAAGTAGAAATATATCTCTAATAAAAAATTGTGTTCCACCAACATTGATGTAACCACGCTGAGGGGGGTGAATCATTGTGGGTATATTTTTATCCAATTTAAAAAATTCCCTTTTTATTTTTACACTAGTTAGGGTGAATGGATATCACTTTATTATTATCTTACTTAGTTCACATGCTCACTATAAAAAAATGGGAAATAAAAAAACAAGGCACAAAAGGATTTATAAATTTTACTTGTAATTTGTTTTCTAGTCATCGGTGTATAGTGGTTATTATCACACACACAAAAATAATATTTTATTATCAATAGTCAACCAAGGGTGAGGGGATATCCTTTAACCCTTATTAAACATACCATATTACCTGAAATTACCAAATTGATCTCTTATTTGGATCTAGCTCCAACTAGTCCTATATTGAATACCAAATTTTATTTTCTCCTCTTTGAAATGAGATTAGTATTGTATACTTTTTTCTCTTATAGAAACAATAAATATGATCTCATTAATATAAATTAATCATAAGGTTATATCTCTTTTCATAGAAATAAAAAATGGATATCTCAATATTCTTTATTACTTAAAATATAAAAATATTGTAGATTTTTCTTCTCAATGACTACTTTAATTGTCGGGTATAATAGCAACATCAACCTCTCATTATTATTTTCTCTTTCAATACTCAAGCTATTATTTCCATAGTAGCAGTGTTCGATCTCTTTTCTATTTAACACACAAAATATGTAGTTTTAGTATCATTATTGTAATTCTCTGCACTTCTTCAATAGTAACAAATTCACAATAATAAAACAATCGTGTTAACTTAATTATATTTATCTTTCATCTACTTATTCTCATTTTTATATCTTTAGAACATAAACCTTTAAATAAATCCCCATAATTTAGAATATGGAAATTCCAATTTTTCTACACCTTTGATTCTAGAATATTTATTCAATGAAACCACTTGTGTTTTTTCCCATGATTCTCATTTCATAATAAATTTCAAACATCACACATAGGTTTTCTCCCACAATATTCTTTCCATTATATTAATAATTATTCAATTAATTCCCACAAATACTTGAATCATTTATCACATTCAAAGAAAAATATTCTCATTCAAATTTTCCTTTAGAACTTCTTAAATATTTATCTTAATAAAATCTCTAATTTTTATCTTAATAATTGATTTCAAATCTTTCTATTTGAAATACAATAATTGTTTCACTAAGATCCTATAAATATTCCTTTCATCAATTTTATATTTAATATCATCTTGAATCATTGTTATTTATTAATAAAATCATGATATTTAAATAATTGAATAATAGATTAGTATCGTTGCATTTAATACTTCTGAATTCTCTTATGTTTTCAAACTGAAAAACCTTATGTAGAAAATAATTATTTTAAGAATCATAGTAGAAAGATCAAGTAATTTTTAAAATTTCACTCTAGAAGAATAATATGTATCCATCTAAATGATATTATATATCGGCTTTAAAATATTACATCTCTCAGTACATTCATGCCTTTCCCATATTTCAGTTTGATCTTTAAGATATATCTTCCATAATATCAAGAGTATTTTATATATTCTCAATAATATATTTTATATCAACCATAATATTTTATTTATCATTTTAATTTGTATACTTTGTAAAATTCCATTCTACGATATGTTATTTTCCATTTTTGATATATTACATATGCTAAAAAACATTTCAAATGATTCAAATATTATATATACCAAAAGGTGGTCTTATCTTTGTTTCCATACATTATGAGGTTAAGCATATATCTTCATTTTGAACTATGATATATTATGTATAAGAAATAAAACCTTAAATTCCATTTAAAAAATTATTCATATAATGTTTAAAAACTCTCAGTACATTTAAAATTATTTCCCTGTGAGATATTTACAGTTGATTTTCCATTTTTCTAGAAACTCAAATATGTTGTATATGAATTACATGTCTTTTAAAAATCACCACATAACTTCCAGATCACATCTTCATGCTTACCAAAATAACTCTAATTGATCTTATCCACTTTATATCTTCTCAAAATATATAAAATGACTTTAGAAATTTATAACCCTTTATAAATATTTTCAAATCAATTTACAAAACATTTGAAATGTGTATAATCTTTATTAAAATAAAAAAAATACCAAACATCTTTGACTAATCCAATTATTTTAAAATCAATTTAGAAAATATCCAAATTATATTCAGTCACATAAAAAATATCCTAAAGCTTGTGTGCCATATAAGAAGTCCTTATAGTAATTTAATATTATTTTACTACCCTAATTATCTTCAACACTTCTTTAAACATCATCTGGGTATATTTTTCATGTAACATCAGTTGTCACCATATGATAATACTTGGGATGGATCTTCATAAAAATATCCATTGGATTTAACTCGTTTCCAGCATTAGATAACTTCTTATCATCCTCATGTAGATATGTAATTATAAATACTCTTCAAAATTCATTGGACAACTCATCAACCTATTTAAATATGATTAAAAATATTGTTCATATTAATTATAAAGCAGTAGTATAAGCTCAACTTCCAACCAACCTTTCAAAAAGAATAATCCTCACTACCAAATTATTCAATATTTTCCATATTTTAATGGTTCTTCAATAATAAATCCAATTGTAGCATCACAGAAATCTTTTTTCATCATATATAAATGATAATAGCCATTCACTTCAAAATTCAAGATCCAAGGTGTTCATCAATATTTTCAAAACATTCACAACTCAAAATATATTTAAATCATTCTTATTGATAACAAATAATAAAATTAATCAATTTGTTCAAAAAAATACCATGTGATAAGTGTATGATAAGGAGAAACTTATAAAGGAGATAGATGTTATATCGTGACATATTCATGGACCCTTTTATAGAAAAATATTCTAAATTATTTTATTCTTTTGTATTTAAAAAGTATATGATATATTTCTTATGGGGATAACTCTTTTGACTGAGGATGTATGATTATCATGGGTACATTTTCTTATTACATGTGATATTGTTTATATGGTTATCATGCATGTGTGATTCCATATTATAAAATTTATATTTTTATAATTATTATAACTTTATATTATTTATGGGTGTTGAGGGCATATTTTCCATAATATATATTTATTTCCCTTACCATTAGTCAAAAACCTCTTATATTTGAGTAAACTCACATGAGGAAATATGGTTCTTCTGCTCGAAACTAGAAACTCAAGCCATGATGTTACAACAACCCCTTGAATTGATAGTCCAATTACTATAGAGTCATCAAATAAGGTGGGTATATTTGTCTAAAAAATATATTCTTATGGAAAACACTATTTTCACTAATTATTGGATAGAATTCAGATTATATTAAATAAAGGAGTAATCAGTTCCTTAAAAATTCATTTGAACTCTAAATTCATAAACATGATAGATCCACTTTCATTTTATTTTACCGCTATTGATTTTTTAGAGACTTATCCCACTATTGAATCGATAACCCCCACTACCAACTCAATTCAATGGACTTGGAAGGTTATATTTTCGATCTTCTATCATATTTTATGTTTTTGGTGTGGATTGAACTAGCATGGATAGAATTTAAAATCCTATCAATGGAATTCCAAATAAATCACATAGGAGTCGCAATGTAACACTATAGGTAAAATATCCTTTAAAGATAGTTTCTTTAATGTAGTGGTTCAAACTGGCATGTTTGATTTATGATGGGTTTTCAAAATTATTTTGGATATATGTGTCAGTGATAAAATCACAATGGTTTTGATTATTTAGATATGTTCTCCTATGAGTGTCACAAATGTGGAAATTAGTGGTAATTCTTCATTATTTGTGGAATTTCTTATTCAATCATAAAAAAAATTATTATAGATAGTTAAAACATCACTAATAAAAAAATATTTCATATATATTATTGATTAAACTATTTATAATTTAGTTAATTTCTAGTCTAGAGGTGGTTTAAATAGCTAATAAATGATTATGGAAGCAAATTATGGATTCAAAATATATTATATCCATCCAAAAAACCATACACAACTATGATAGATAAAAGACAACCCAGAAATATGCCAACTCATTTTAGTTATGTACATTCCATTCCTCAATATATTAAACAAAATAAAATCCTAAAATTAGAATATTTTAATATTACAAAGTCATGTTTTAGTCACAAAAATATTTTTTTCCCACTTACAACAACAATAATAAGTTGAAGTACCTATTAGCAGCTCAACTACTCAACACCATCTTCACTATCATCAGATGAATAGTCTTTTCCTTTATACATACTACCTATTAAAGTTGGTTCCTTAGAACCAACTTGTTTGAACTTTATGATAACTTTTATTCATGGTTTTGAATATTAATAAACTCTTTATCACGTCATGATTGTTCTTATGCATAACATAGCATGTGTTAATGTTCTAAGAGTAGTTTTCTAACAAAAAGGTAATAGTAGTTCCACGCTATGAGGAGAACCCGGAAGTGCTATGACACTATTCTTAAATATATGTTCTATATCTGGATGATATCATTTGTGGGACACAAATGATACAAGATATCATGGGTGGAGAATTATAGAAATTTGAGGCACCTTCTCATGATGTACTCCCTTTGTAATATCCAATAGGATATTATGAGTACGAGACCTGCCAGTAGGAAATCCATGTGCCTTTTTGTTGTTGGATATTTTATCTGAAGATGTGTGTATTGATCCTTAGACTTTAATATTACTATTAATGAATATTATTAATAATGTAATTTGATGTATTGATGAAAATAGTGATGAAATATGTTCACAGCGAATTAGGAGACATTGGGTGTGTCACGATTAATATTTCATTAATGAATAATGTGAGAAATTATTTGTCCTATCTATTTTAGTGGAAGTTGATATCTCAAAACCTTTTATGGAAATGATATATCCTAAATAAATCTATGTCCATGGTGTTTTATAGGAAAGTTCATTTTCTAAGAAATAAAATAAAGAGACATCGAGCACTTTGGTTTATGGAAGCAGGATGCAACCTTCTTGATTAAAGATATCATGAAAAAGGGATTATATTACACAATAAGAATATGTATGAGGTAACATGTTGTTAAAGAATTAACTTATTTCTTTATAGGTTCCTTGTTGTGTTTCTATATGCTAACATTGGAATTTAGGTTGCTTCATCTAATTTCATTGAGAAAGAGACCTAGAGGGTCGCACACTAAGTTTATCTAGAATCTCAATTAAACAATATATTATTATTTATTATTTAACAAGTTAAATAAATTTTATTCCTGAACATGGTTTAATAATTAGTCATTTATTCTTGATCACATATACTCTACCACCAGTTATTCGAGAGAATATAATGTGAGTGGAATATTTAATAAATATTAATTTTGAATTTAGTGAATATAATATTTATTTATTTTTTGTAAAATAATGTAGTGATATTTATTTAATAAATAAATATTCATTATTCAAGGCCTGATAAACATGGAGAAATGGATGACTGGGTTTTTTAGGTCTAGTGAAAAATAATAAATATTTAATATTATATAATTAAATAATATTTAATATAATTCGCAAGTTAAGAGCATGTCGAGAAATAATAATATTATTATTATTATTATTTGACATAGGGTTCCGTAAGGATTAAATAAGTAATGAAGGGAACTTGTGATATTATATTATTTTAACCCTAGAAATATATAAACCCATTTATATTATTTTCTCTAAGAGAGAATTCAATTGTTTCAGTTGTGAACATAGGATTTAGAGAATCCCCTCAAACCCTATAGAGCTTTCCTCTCCAAGAATGCTCCCAAGAAAAGAGAGTAATCTTCCCCTACTGAATCCTCTCAAGTAAAGAGAGATCAAGGAGAACACTTTGGAATCAGTTCTCATGGCGGTCATAGGTGAACAACACAAGCACAAGGATTTTCTATTCTAGCACCTGGATATTCTTTCAACGATGTATGGAGATTCATCGAACACGTGTACATCGCTGCTAGAGGAAAATTGTACTTGATTCCTAAAACACAATGATGGTGTATCGCAAATCTGTTACCAAACCGTCAATGAAAAAATAATTCCATCAAGGTAATTATTATTTAATTAAATTAATTATAAATAATATGTGATGATCCTATCTCTCTCTCGCTTCAGCGTGATTACCCTTGTTTGATTTCATTGATCCAATTCCATAGATCGTATCATTTATCATCATGTAGATCTCATATTGGTCATCAATCAAGAAAAAAATAAATGTTGTCCACCACCCATTGCACAGGTCCATTTTTCCTGAAACCTATAAGTGGTATCAGAGTGGTCACATAATTATTTATAATGATTTAAAAGATTTTTGGTGATTTATGAATTTTAGTTTAGTCTTTCAATTAAAGTTTAATCATTATTTTAATCTGATTCATGAGACATACTTGTTCATCATTAATTTCTAATAGATCTAATCAATGCGATTAATTTTATGAATAAACTAAAATTTAATATCTCATCTAAAGGTTCCAAGGATTCTAGCTAGATAACATAGTAGTACATGTCGTTTAATAAAAGTTACATGGTGTATAGTTGTGTTCAATGCATCGAGAATTAATTCGAAAATTAATAATGAGTATGTAAATTGATGACAAATGGTGTAGTTAATTCTCACACTGCATATTGACCAGACTAAGGTGGTTCATGGAAAACTAGAGTACATGTTGTGTTGTCCATGTACACGTCATGTAATCCCTTTGAGTCACATATTGGCCATGTATTACCATAGATGTCCTACATGACCTGTGACCCTGAAATTCAGAGATCACATGGAATTTATCCCATTAGACATGCCATATAATCTAGTTTTCGAGGAACGATTTATACGTTGATTCCATGGGGGTGTGCCCCAGATATACTGTGAGAGTCATACATTCCATGTGATCTATTTTACATTTAATGTACTTATAATTAAATTTTATTTATTATATTGTGTAAACCTTGAGACATGTACTTTTGTGTGGTTGTAAAGATAGGAAATGCCATGTGATAGGTTTTAATATGTGTGTGTGTGTGTGTGTGTGTGTGTGTTTAATTAATATCTATGTAATGTTCTGATGTACATATCATGTATGATTCATATTACAAGTTTTTTCTCTATGTGCATTGAATAATAACACATGACCAAAAAAACATGTAAATCATGTAATCATCCGTGAAGTACACATCATGAAAGTATGTGATAATTCATGTATGCCAAATTTCACAAGAGTAAAACAATATAAGAGTATAATACATGTTAGATAGAATAAGATGAGTATTCTCCATGTTACCTCCAAGGTATATTTCTGTACATAGTTAATTTTAAATTAATTTATTTAATTTGTTTAAAATTATAATGTATGAGAAGCTCAATGAAATTCGGGTGATAATTAAGATAAAAGATTTGATTAATTAAAGATAATAATTAATTTATTCGAGTGTGATTTATCTTAAATAATAATGTTTAAGAGTTTAATGATATTTTTATTAAGTGTATACTTCATTTCATGCATGTGGATGATCATGATCATAGACCATACCTTTGTATGTGATTGGTTTCATTTAATTTATTATTAAATTAAATTGTTGTCATGTGTGCCTTCTCCCCTCCTATTATGTAAGGGTCTACATGCCCATGGTTTATTTCTTGTAAACCATTTTTCCCTCACTTTTGTGTGAGTAAAATCATATGTAATGGATGGAGATCCCAAGCTAGTGGAGGCGGTTCATGTTTAGAGCCGAGGTGAAACCAATCCAAGAGAGATACAAAGGTGGACATGTGGAAAGCTACAACACGAACCTCAATTGGTTCAAGGTTTTTTCCCATAGGTCAATGGTTAGTTTATCAACTTCTAGATAAACTAAGCATTAGTAAAATATCATGTTCATTCCACTTTATTATTTTATTTTTAGCAAGTTTCATGGTTATTTCATTACCAATGTTTTTTTATCACATGAATTAATGAAATTAACAAGCATGAAAGATAGAAATAAATAAATTGGATTATGAATAAATATTATCTAAGACATGGTTAACCACTTAATTAAATATAATTAATATTAACAATAATATGATAAAGATAATAATTTTAAATTTATGCATAAATGATCAAATCCATCAATTATATAAATTAATTCGGTATATCTTTCCACTACTTCAGTTAAAATCAAATCATAGTTCAAAGTACTTGACCATACAAATTTGGGGTGATTTAAATTGTTGGGGAATTATAACTTGAAGTTTTTGGTTGAATTAAATTAATTAATATCAAGCATTAACTTCCAAAGAAGGACTTGGTGTAACAGAGATGCAAGGGCTGAGGAACTATAAATTAATGATTTCATGATTGGGGAGTCCACTCAAAAAATAAAATAACTGTGAGTTAATGAAATTGGAATTTGAAATGCCTACCTAAAACCATTTGAGTTGCTTGACCAACCAAATTTGGGGTAATGAGAAGGGGAATATGGATCCTTTCCACTATAATATCCAAGAAATAAGATATTCTGAATCCAATATTGAGGGATATTGGGATTCGATAAAATAGTGGGAGACTAATAGATATAATATTTATTTATTTGTATATTTTTTTCAAATAAAGAAATAAAATTATTATCATCTTATTTTGTAAAAAGAGTATTAAAATGACTTCAAACATATCACTATGATCCATAATTTATAAGTATAACCTTCTCACTTGCACAAATTTCCAATATTAGTAAAGGCGCTTGCACGTTATCCTTCACCATGAAAGGAAACTGTATGTGCTAGAAGAACCTATTCTTGTTGTGCCTAATAATAAGGAAAGTGATGAAGAGATGTCTCTCTATGAGAAACATTTTAATGATGATACAAATGTTCAGTGATTCATGCTATCATTCATATCCAATGATATTTTTATGCAACATGAGTATATGGATCCATATAGCATAATGTCTCACCATCAGGATCTCTATCAAGAGAAGGAAAGACAAGAGAGGTATGAGATCTCCAATGCTTTGTTTAAAACTATGTTTGGAGAGTTCATTCCAATTGGGCCTCATGTAGTAAAGATCATTAGATTCATAGAATGCTTAGAAATCTCAAATATTAAATTCCCAGATCAGTTTCATGCATATATCATAGTTTCATCACTACCCAGTACCTTCTCTTATTTTACTATTAATTACAATATGAGAAATAATGATAAGAGTCGTTCAGAAATTCTTACTTTAATTATCCAAGTGGATAAGGACAAGGGGTATGATAAACCAGTGGTCCTTATGGTGAATAAGAATATTAAGAATAAGGAAAATGGGCCCAAGACCTATAAAAATTATAAATCTCTTGAACATAATCCTTCAAAGAAGAGGAAGATACAAAGATGGGGTAAGTAAAAGTAGGTTGTTTGTTTTTCATGTGGTAAGTAAAGCCACTGGAATAGAAACTGCACCCATAAGAAAGGGGAAGATAAAGTTGTGTTCATTATTAAGTGTAAATTTTCAATATCTACACACTGGGTATTAGATATAGCTTATGGTTCTTATATCTATATACAAATGTAGGAATCAAGTAGATTTCAAAATATTTATAGACGAGAGGTGGATTTGAGATCTTCTAATGGTGCAAGGCTAGCTGCTCTGTCCATTGGTGACTACCACCTCTCATTTTCAACATGAATGATTTTGATTTTAGAAGATTATTATTATGTGCCTAGGGTTATCAATAAAATAATTTATCTTTCATTCCTAGATACAGATGGGTTTATTTTCAAGTTTGGAAATAAAATTTTTTTCTTTCATAATGACAACATATATTATGGTATGAAACATTTAAATAATGGTCTTCATGTATTAAATTATGAAAACCAAGTGTTATAAATTGATAATGAATCATGTTTACACAACTCATATAACAACCAGATATGGAATCAACATCATTTTTCTTGTAAACAATAAGTATTTGACAAATCTAGGTCAAGATGGTTATCTAGACTCTTCTGAGCTAAAACCACTTGAAAGATGTCATGCTAGTTTACAAGGAAAAATTAGGAAAACACCATTTGGTGGATAGGTTTAAAGGGACCTAGATCTTCTAGTATTGGTACACATTGATGTGTGTGTACTATTTTCAATATAAGCTAGAGGTGGATATTCTTACTTCATAACTTTTAATTATGACTTGATTATATATGGTTATATCTACTTGATGAGGTATAAGTCTGATTTTTTTGAGAAATTCAAGGAATTAAACAATGAATTAGAGAATAAAATTAGAAATAATATAAATAGGATTCTATGGGATTGAGGAGGTGATTATATTAACCAAGATTTCATTGACTTTCTACAAGATTTTGGGATTATATATCAACTCACACCAACTTACACACCACAGTGTAATAGTTTTGGTGAAAGGAGGAATTGTACCTTGTTAAACATGGTAATGATGATGATGAGTTGTAAAAAAATTCCATTATTATTTTAGGGATATGAATCCCAAAATGTCACATACATATTAAATTTATTTCCAACTAAAGAATCTAATAGAATTCCATTCGATTTATGGAGTGGAAAGAAACCTGTTTTATTGCATACATGTGTATGGGGTTACGAGGAATTTTTTATGGCCTTATCAGGTGACAAACTATCACCCTGGGGGAAAAAGTATATATTTATAGTGTATCCCTTGGAAATAAAGAGATAAGGCCTATACAACACCTCATACAAGAAAATGACTATCGCTAGACAATTCATCTTTCTTGAGAGGGAGCACATCCACAAAAGGGATATTGGGAGAAATATTGACTTCGATGAAGTCGATGATCAAGATATCGATATGTCTATTTCATGTATATATTTTAATGTTTTGATTTTTTAATTTAATGAATAAACATACCATGTTTGGAAAAAATTGAGTTAGTTTATTATTTGTGGTAGGAAATAATGAATTTGTGAAAAATGATTGAAAAGGTAGGAAATTTAAGCCAAATGACCCTTTGCATCGCTTCGCTCACGGCGCGACATCGGATTTTACAGATGAAGAGGTGCATGAAAACTGAAAAATAATTGACTACATGTCATGTACCAAAAGTAAAATTACTAACTATTTCAATTGAAAGAGACCGCGTAGAATAATTTTTGATGAAATAACACGCTGTGAACTTCAAGTACATGACATGATGGAAGTCAAAATAGCGTATGAAGTTTTTGAAAATTTAACACGGTAGAGGAAAAACTAGATAATAAGTACACGTTGTGTACCCCAAGTAAACGTCATGTAGGTGTTGACAAATAGGGAAAAAATAGGAGACGTAGACCATGGGTTTTGGATGAGTTCTCCTATAAAAGGAGGGCACCATCCACCATTCCAAGACACTTGAAGGTAGAGGAAGCCATGTAGCACCAACGGAAGGCCTCTAGATAAAGGAGTGACGATTGTGGGTCCTGTGACACCACCTTTCTTCTTTGGGTACCCATGAAACGTGTTCTCATCATTAGTGAGTAGTCCTTCAAGTTATGGGTGATGTGATCTATAGGGGTATGTGTGCATAGGGATTATTTTCTTTATTTCATTCATGTTTTGGATTTTTGAAAGTTTTTTATTCAACTCCAAATATCTTTATTTTCATATTGCATGACCATTACTACATTCTAAAAGTTATATTTTTATTGAATCAATTAATCATCTTAGTTTTCATATGACCATTATGAAATCTATGTTAGTTATGTTTAAATAAGGTTTCAGGTAACCTATTTCTATGATTTTGCTAAGTATATGACCATTCCAAAAGTGATATCATAGGACTAAGATGGGATACCAAGACCAAGGATCCCCGATTACTTAATTCCAACACCAAAACTGAATAAACACACTCTCACATAAAACCCTAGCACATACCCTTGAAAATCATTGAACCTAGCATGTCCCCATCCATTGTTTCACAATCCAATATTTTCTGCTACTAATGCATTCCTTTTTCAAACAAACTAAATAATTTCAATTCATGTTTCATAATTAATTTAGAACATACAGAACATCCTTGTGGGTTCTCCACTCAGTTTTACCAAGTACTACACTTTGAGTTAGGATTGTCTGAGTTTTATAAATCTTATTTTTTTCATAGAACTATAGGGAACTAAACACGCCCTGGGAGCTATTAAATACACAAGGGTTGTAATAATAATAGATTCCATAGGTACCCATGGAAGAAGTAGTTCATGAAACACAAGTACTACATAGGACCATAAAAGAGGTAATAGAATCATATTGATATGGTTTTCTAGTCACCAAATATGGTGACTCATTATTATTTGACAATGATAAACATATATCCTATAAGGAGGTAGTAGAGAGCTCAAAAGCTATAAGATGATAAGAATCCATGAATTCTGAAATGGATTCCATGTATCCAAACAATTTTTGGGTTCGGGTAAATGCATCGATTGATGTAAATCCTATTGGATGAAAATGGGTATTCAAGAGAAAACTGTACATGAATGGTAAAAGTAATACCTATAAATCAATTATAGTGGCTAAAGGTTTTAAACAAAATCAAGTAATTCACAACGATGAAACATTTTCACCAGTTTCAATGTTTAAATCCATCATAATTATACTTTCCATATCATCTTACAATAACTATAAGATTTGGCATATGGATATCAAAACTGCATTCCTTAATGGGAACTTTTAGGAAGATTTCTATATGACACAACCATAAGGTTTTGTGACTCTAGGTGATGCCAAAAGGATTTTCAATTTTCAAATATCCATTTATGGATTGATGCAAGCATCCAGGTCATGGAATATTTGATTTGATGAATCTATAAGAGAAGTTGGTTTCATTAAGAATGAATATGAGTGGTGTGTTTAGAAGATGTTTAGTGGGAATGTGGTCATTATCATAGTATTATATTTTGATAACATATTAATTATTGGAAACAACATGACAGACTTACAATCAGTTAAGTATTGGTTAAACAAATGTTTCTCCATGAAGGACTTAAGTGATGTATCATATATTCTTTTGGTCAGGATCATTGGTGATAGATCCAATAGGATACATGGTCTAAGTCAAAGTACATATATTTACCAAATACTAAATTGATTTAGTTTTGAACAATCCAAGGCGGGATTGGTTCTAGTGTTGCATAATTTACATCTTTCTAATAAAATATGTCCTCCAAAAATAGGAGAAGGATAGAATGAGTAATATCTCATACGATTTAGTGGTAGAATCAATCAAGTATGTCATGTTATGTACTATAATTTATATTTCATATGCATTGAGCATGGTAGGCAGATGTCAAGAAGACCCAAGAGAATATAATTGGACTTTTGTTAAGGATATACTTATGTATTTCAGAAAAACTAAGGATATGTTCCTAGTGTATGGAGGATACGAGGAGATGGTCATTAGGGGTTATACTGATGTTAGTTTTTAGACAAATCAGAATGATCTAAAGTAACAGTCAGGATATGTTTTCTATCTCAACGGATGAGTTGTGAGCTGGAAGAGTTCAAAGAAGCAATTTTTCACAGATTTTACATCGGATTATGAGTATATAGAGGCTTCTAATGTATCCAAGGAATTTTATTGGATTTAGAATTTTTTCCAGGAGAATGATTTGGTGCCTATTAGTAAAGACCCTATCACATTTCATTATGATAATACTGCAGCAATGGATCATGCAAAAGATCCAAGGTCACACAAACGGACAAAGCACATACTCATGAAGTATCACCTATTAAGGAATTTTTATCAAAGGGGTGAATTTTCATTGATAAGAGTTATCATGGAAGATAATGTGGTGGACTCCTTGACAAAATATCTATATCATCAGATGCATGGGTATCATGTGAGAGCCAGCTGACTGAAGTTTGTTAGTAGTTATCTTTATTGCAGGTGGGAATCTATTGGATTTTGTGCCCTAGAACCAACTTATTTATACTTTATGATAACTTTTATTCATGGTTTTTTAATATTAATAATATAATTATCACATAATTATTTTTATTCTATGTAACATGGTATGTGATAATGTACTAAAGAGTACCTGTTGCACTTAAAGGACATAGCAGTTCCCCGCTATGATGAGAACCCAGAAGTGCTATGACACTATTCTTAAATATATGTTCTATAGTTGGATGAAATCATTTGAGGGAAAAAATGATATAGTCTATCATGGTTGGACACTCATAGGACTTTGAGGAACCTTCTCATAGTGTACTCCCTTGGTAATATCTAGTAGGATATTATGAGAATGAGACCCTCGAGTAAGAAATCCATGTTTCTATGTATCTTTGGATATTTTTATCTACGTACATGTGTATTAATCCTTATACTTTAATATTATTATTAATGAATATTATGAGTCGCATACTTTGATGTATTGATTAAAATTGTTATGACATATGTTTGCATTGAAGAAGGATATATTGGGTGCATCACGATTAATATTGCATTAATTAATAATGCGAGAAAGTATTTTTTTCCTTTTATTTTAATGGAAGTTTATATCTTAGTTCATTTGATAGAAATGACATATCCTAAATAAATCCATGGACATGGTGTTTGATAAGAAAGTTCATTTTCTAGGAAATCAAAGAAAGATACATAGAGCACTTTGGTTGATGGAACCGGTATCCAACCTTCTTGATTTGAGATATCACAATAAAAGGATTATATTACATAGTAAGCATAATTATGAGGTAATATGTCATTTCTGCATTAACTTCTTTCTCTATGGATTCCTTGGCATTATGCTAGATTCTAACCTTGGACTTTAGGCTGTTTCACCTAATTCCCCTGAGAAAGAGTCCTAGAGGTTCACAAACTAAGTGTATCTAGAATCTCAATTAAATAATATTTTATTATTTATTATTTAACAAGTTGAATAAATATTATTTATGTATTCTTGATATCATATATTATGTCACCAGTTATTCGAGAGAATATAATGTGAGTGGAATATTTAAAAAATATTAATTTTCTATTTAGTGAATATAATAGTTATTTACTTTTCGATGAATAATGCAGTGATATTTATTTAATAAATAAATATTCATTACTCAAGGCTAGATAAATATATAGGAATGGTGACAGGATTTTTTAGGACCGGTGAGAAATAATAAATAATAAATATTATTTAATTAAAAAATATTTAATATAATTTGAAAGTTAAGCATATGTCGAGAAATAATATTATTATTATTATTATTTAACAAGGGGTTCTGTAGGGATTAAATAAATAATTAAGGACACTTGTGATATTATTTTATTTCAACCCTAGAAATATATAAACCCATTTATATTATTTTCTAAAAGATACAATTAATTTTTTTTGTTGTGTATAACATATTTGTAGAATCCTCTCTTTCCCTAGAGAGCTCTCCTCTCTAAGAATACTCCTAAGAATGGAGAGCAATCTTCCTCTACTTAATCCTCTCAAGTTAATAAAGATCAAAGAGAACGCTTTGGAAGCGGTTCTCGTGGAGATCATAGGCGAACGATGCATGTGAAAGGATCTTCAATTATAGCACACATAGATTCTTTTAGAGATGTATGTAGATTCAGAGATCAGATGTGGATCACCTATAGATGGAATCTACACTTGATTCCTATAACAGAATGAAGGTGTACCTCATATCTGTTTCCAAATCCATCAACAAAGAAATAATTCCATCAAGGTAATTCTTATATAATTAAATTAATTATAAATAATATGTGATGATCCTCTCTCTGGTCCTAGCATTATTACCCTTGTATGATTTCATTGATCCAATTTTGTAGATCCCTGAGTTTATCATCGTGTAGATATCGAATTGTTCATCAATCATTAAAAATTCAATATTGGGAACTGCCCATCGCATGCTTCTATTGCGCTCGGAACCTACACTACCAGCCTCTGATACTAGTATATGTCATATAGAATTTTAAAATTCATATAAAAAAATATTTTTTAGAATACTCAATGATTAAAAACCAAAAAAAATGAAAATTTAATTATAGAAAAGACAATTTTATACCATTTATGTAATGAAATTCATATTTTAATAGTAAAAACACCAAACACATAAACAAATATATAAATTCCATATTTCAACATAAAAAAATAAATAAATAATATGAATCAAACACTCCTGAGATAAGCGTTGGTATTATAATACCATAATTTTAAGGATCTTTTCAATCCATTTAAATCCTTCTTAATTTTATAAACATTCATTCCATCCTCATTAAGTAAATTTTTTTTATTTTATTAATATATACATATTATACAATTTTATAATTGATAGGAAAAAACCATTCACATTCATTTGAAGAAATTTATACTTTTATTCAGAAACTATATATAGGAAAATAAAACTGGTATCTATCCATCCTACTGATGATAAAGTTTCATCATAATTAATGTTTTCTATAAAGACCCTCTCTCATTATTTTGGTAGCTTTAAAATTTTTAAATTTATTCAAGTCATTTTTTAAAACATAATAAAATAATTTACATAGATTTAGGAAAAGATATTAGATCTAACAAAATTACCAATTATTTGATTGAAAGATATAAAATTCACTTGAAGGGTAAATTTCATGTCATTATAAGAAAATATGTTTTTTGTTTAATTTTCTTGATTATTTTTTAATTATATATAAATATAAAAATGATAAATAGAATACATTTAAATGTGGTGTAAGGAGTGGGAGTTTAATGAAACTTATCATTCCAAAATATCCTATTAAATAAATACATGGCCAGGTAATCACATTAGGAACATTAAAAATGTAATAAAATTTACAAATAAAATATATTAAATTCATTATAATTTTAATATAATAATTAACAGCATTAAATTTTTCATATATGAATATGTAATTTGTGTAGTACCTTTATCTGGTTATTGAACAATTATGATAATATAAGATTCTTCCAATATGAATAATGTTTGGGGGAGGGATATCACCTCACTAGTTATGTTTCCTAAAATATCCATGTAATGGACCACGTCATCCTTAACTAATGCCCCAAATTCACCAAATGGATTAACTATCTTCGATTCAATGAATCTCAAAATATCCCTAAACCTATTAATCTTTATCATACCTATATTTAAAAAACAAATTAGATTATATACCAAATATCTAAAATAAAAAAATTATAATAAAAAATAAGAAATCATGTCATCCAATAAGGAATGTAAAAATTAATAATTATAATTCAAGATGTTCATATTTATTTAATTAAAAAGAAAAAAAAAATCTTCTTACAAATTTATAAGCTTTAAAAAATCATCCAAAAATTCTTATTACCATTATATTTGGAAAAAATATTTAATGATTGGTACATATAATAATGGAAAGTCATCATAGTTATATTTATTTAATTAAAATATGAATAAAAAGTAAAAATCACATTCATATCATCATAATTCCTCTTAATTGACCATATTATTATTATCCAGTAAAATTACTTCTTATTCTTCTTCTTTACCCTCCCTTGCAAGACGGACGGTTTCAATGTCAATAGGGAAAACCAATAAAAAATTATTTTTAATGGGATTTATTTTCATAAAATATTATAGTTTTATCACCAATATCATATACATATGTTGGTTTTATATGGAAAAAACATCCAATAATTCCTATATTATATCATCCACATAATATCACATTTTTTTAAAAAAGAAAAGATATATGGATCGTGTTATTCACACTTACCAGTATAAATCACCAAAGATAAGTTGATATAGGCAGATAGTAATGAATATTTTTGTAAACCCTAGTGAATATTAATTAAATTTCATATTCATGACATGGTAGATAATTTCTAATGATAATTTAACCCAATAATGTTAACCAAATTCTATAATATAATTTCTATTTTATTATAAATATACTCTTTTTTCAAACCTACTTCATGATCAACTGTATAAAACTTGAAACCACAAATATTATAATCATTTAATCTCCTAACATTCTTTGAAGCATCACTAACCAAATACTTCAACACTTTTGATAGATTATTTCAATTATTGTCATTCATTATTTAAAAAAATGGATACAAAATATTATTAATTACATAAGGTTATTATCAAAGTATTATAAATATGTATTTGATTATGAACTTACACACATGCAAACCATTCAATAATTTATTTGTTGATGAGTTTTGTTATCTCTATATCATTTCAAGTTTGACTTAAAATACATATCATTGTTTTTTCCTTAATTTTTTAATATATAAATAAACAATATCATAATTAAAAAGAATATATCTATTTGTTTTCCTAAACGATAAATTTGATAATGAAAATGAAGATATTATTTCAACTTCACAGCCTGCATTTAGAAATATTAGAGATTTCATGATGGTCTTAGGATGAATTGAATTGAAATAAATGAATCTAAAATAATTTAATATTTTCTTTATTGAATCTAAATACCTCAATAAAAGGTTGAACACTCTTTGGTAAGGAAACTGATAGCAACATACTCATCTGGATGATATTTTTTCACATAATACTTTAAATGACCTGGTACCTATCAAATAAAGGTAATAAATTAACATGATAAATATTTAAATTATTACTAGGAAAATATTAAATCATGAAAGATAATAAAATTTAAAAAAAAATACTTATCTATGAGATACATCCATTAATAATATACTGGCCCTCTAACTTTAACTTCCTCCACCAAATGCCTAGTTAAATGAATCGTCACAGTAAAAATTTATAGGTAAAATTATCTCCAAATGAAAATGTGTCCTTATAACCCTTTCCTAGAGTTTTTTAAGATCACTTGTATTTATGGTTTTCTTAAAAATTAACCTGAATATTGTCTATAATTAAATTAGAATTGTGGTTATATTTTCAAGTAGAAAATTATGCATTGCTAAAGATAGTAGCTACTCTATCAATATATGTGAGTCGTTAATTTTCAATCCATGTAACTTATGATATTTTAAGTCAAAAAAACTAAATATGTTACTTTAATATCCATTAATTACTTTAACATTCTTTGATATTTGAAAGAAAACATATTTATCCAAATTTTTCAATGTAAAAATTGCAGTATAATACTTCCCACTATCATTTTTTCATAGATATAATTTAATAATAATTTATTATATGTGTTTATGATCATTTATATTATCTTGGGATTTTTATTTATTATTAAAAAAATTAAAAAAATCATAATGTCATTAACATTCTTCTTAATGTGTATGAAATCAAGATTATGATGTCACAAATGTAATTTCTAATCTGGAAGATTAAAAAAATATTATTTTTTTCTTCCATTTACATGTTCAAAATACATTTGATGGGGTACCAACTCTTTTCCCAATAATAATCAAATGAAAATATTTTCAAAATATTTTATCAAAATATGATAACTATGCCAGTATTTATTATCTAGATAATAATTTTAGTGAAGTCCCCAAACATGTATTCTATTAAATCATGTATTTTTAAACCAAAAATATATTAAATGTTTCAAGAATTAAAAATTACACCTGAAATGTAATTTTTTTCTTTAGGGAAATCAATGATACTCAAAATAAAAATTATAAACTAGACAATACGGACCAATGTGGGTGTTCTAACTAGAACAATTTTCTAATCTAGTAAATTTACTAATTATTTATGTTAAGGAAACATGTATTTAGGGGAATTTTTGTGGTAGAAGTAGTATATGTTTCTACCACATCATTCCATAACTCTTGAAACTCATGGAAAATAGGTAAAAGGTATACATCATAGTCATTTATAAGAATTTTATTTCTAGGAATAATCATCGATATAATGAATGTAATGCTCCAACTTTGATCACTTTATAGTAACCAAACTGAGGGGTCACTTCAACTTAGGCACACCTCCCCATACACCAAATCCTACCTACTAGTAGAAATGGTCTATGAGGTGATAATGAGAATATTATACTCTATATATATATATAACAATTATATCAATATAACACATTGGAAGTGATTAAAATAATAAGAAAAAAAAGACAAAATATGCATACAATCAATTTAATAAACACCAATCAATCTATGTCAATCAAAAAAATCCAGTTTATTCTCATATGATAATCACATATGTATAACTACAAAAATAATCAAAATAAATCAGTATCCTAGAACTGAGGAACCACCTATCCGATATATAAAACTGTACCATCCATCCCATGGGCCATCTTTACTTCTATCTCAACTAATTTCCTGATATTGAACCTTTACCCTTACCTATACCATAATATATAGATTATTCATGTGTCCCAGAGGTTTTTTGTAGTGTGTTAGTATGAACTTAGAAGGGAAAAACCAATGGTTTATGGATATAATATCTATATATATACTGGTGTATTCAAAGTATAATAAAAATCAACTAAAAATAACCCACTACACATCCTTCTCCACTCATTCTTGACTGACTACAAGTTATCATTTACCTACTTCTACCAATATTGGATTGTAATGATATAACCATAGTCTATCATACTGAAAGTTCCCTTACACATCCAACCAATTACCATGTCACTTTAAATCATCAATCCAAACCATCCATGATGCCCTAATAGAACATCCACAACCTATCTCATCATACCTCACATATCCAATGATAATTTTTCTCCTATGTGATAGTCTCACAAACCTCCATCCATGGCCATTTTTGTTGTAACCCCTCTTTTAAACAGATTTTCAACACCATCACCCTTATGTAACATAACTAAGGAGGGTACACCCATAATAAGTGATTAAAACCACCTAATATACCATGTCTAATGTGCACTCGACCTCAATGGCCCCAACCACCATAGTGAGAGAAAATCACCAATATCCTTGGATACACCATTAATGAACCTCCTTCAAAATCTGAAACAATGGTCAGAACTATTTGCATCAAACTAGTTAATCATATTAAAATTACATCCCATTAACCATGACTTTACAACACATGGTGTCTAGCCCATTATGACTTAAACCCATAACACTGGGTAAGCATTTCATACCATATCATATACACAATTTCCCATGTTAGAATTCATAGGGGTATCATATTTGAATAATAATAACCCCAAGTGGTTATGTCCCCAATCAAACATAGACAACCCTACCACTCCCCCCTTATTTATAACACAATGAACGATCCCAAATGTATAACACTAAAAGTATTTAGGAACCATCTACCTAGAGTATTCATGACTCTACTCATTGAGAATCTCTATTCAACTTGGATTTATCCATAAGATTACCCAAAATTGAACAAAAATCCTATTTTAGGGTACCATAAACAAAAAAACCAAAAATTGGTAAAGGAAACTAATAATAACCACCCTAAGGGTGGCTATCCTTACATACGGATACTAAATTATTCAAACCACACAAATAATATGAAAGATTTTGCTAAAATATCACTTATATAAGAATAGAATAACAATCGAGTTTTTCTAGGTCTTATCCATGAGTTTTAGTCCTGAAAATCCCTAAAATATCTTTTATAATTATTTTCTCATTTATATAATATATTTTAAAAAATTTGTAAAAATTCTTTAAAATCAGAAAATATTAATTTTTGGAAAACACGTTTACTCTTGCACATGAAAATTAACCTTAGAAATCATCCCTAAAATATCACTAGGTTGAGGAATCTTACATATCACAAAGTTCTCCCAAAATGACTCTTATTGACATAAAATACCCTTACATGATATATTTATAAAAATATTTTGTATCACGGTGTTGTTTATCACATACAAAAATTTCAATCAGAAAATATATCACACATCCTTATACATAATATATTCTCTATACATAATATATATCCCTTAGTGAAATATCCAATATGTTGGATATTTCCTTGATATGTATGTTTTTATTCCTTGTATAATGTTTTTTCGTATCTAAAGAACTATATATTTAATATATTATTCTCTGTGTACTATTTTATTTCTTATATGTAAAATATCCCCCATTTAATTTATTTACTATTACACATAAAGAGTCCTCCAAAGATTCTCTTACACATTACTTATTTATTTTTTCAACTCTTTAATAGACTTACTTTTACATATGAAACACTTAGTCTTACACATTCCATAAATTGCCAATTTTCCTATTTTTAGACTTGGATATACTACACATGACATACCTTTTCCACATTTCTTCATGTGTAAATTTTTTTCATGTGTAATATATATTCCCCATTATAACACATAATATAATTTTTTTAAGACTTATAAAATCCTTAGAAAATCACTTCTACTTTCAACAATACTCAAAATCATCCCAAAATATACCTAGACCTAAAGAAACTTAATTCCATTTTCAAAAACACCCAAAAACTATAGACCTATTTAAAATAGAACCCACATCAACATTTTCATAAAAAATCAACCTCTGATTCCTCTAAAGGGTCTAAACTCGCAAGGTTGGTCCAAGGTTAGACCTGAGTTACCCATTTAAATACGTAGGACCTTAAAAACTCTCTACTATATGACAAATCATCTGCAAGCTATATTTAACACACACTAACCAAATCTTACTAAAAAATGATCATCCCTACTCATTTCATTCCAAAAACACCAAGACGATGTTGAGTTCATCCTTATTTTCCATGGTAACCTTGATTCCCAATTCTATCCAATCAATCCATTTAGTGGGTACTCTTCACTATAATAATCACCTAATCAGTCTCTCCACTACCAATCTACCTAACATATTAATGATATATTACCTATACATTATGTACACATCGGTGATCCACACATAATCACCTATAATCAAATTTCATTATCCTACATTATATTAATGCCAATATCTCAACCAACATATGGTTATCCTTTTTATCATATATACACCTCATACACTAATATACATCTTAAATAACTATAGTTACACACTCATGACATACTTATAACTATCAATAGAACCTCACCCTACTCTAAATATGTTGGCATGATCGTATATAATTAATCTAAATCTTGACTACCTGATATTCCCCCCCCCCATGGAGATGCACTCACTATTGTCCACTGCCCCACTTCTGAGTGTCCCATCCACTGCCAAATCCCACACATTTTGATATATTCCAACTACCGGATCTCAAAACCACTCTCGGTACTACTTCAAATTTCTGAGTTGGAAAAGATCCATGTCTTACGGTATAATATGACATTTTCTATCAAAATCATTTTAATATCTCATCTGACCACATTCCTATAACTCCGTTAGTGGTAGATCACACTTGGATCAAATATTCCCTAGTTTACTATATTAAAAACATGTCATTGATGATCCATCCCTCATTGGGCTAATCAAGAATCTTATCTAACTACCCTACTAGTTTTCATAGTGTTCTCACTTTATTCTACCCAAATATCCACTACTTATCATTCATATCATATCTATATTACTTGATACACTCCCATCTATCAGGTTCCACTCCTCTATTACCACCTAGTTTAACAATTCTAAAAGAAAAATAAACCTAAATATTCTTATGTAAACACTAATAGCATGTTGTAACCCATACTCAAATCACCACACATTGGAAATATCATCTCTATATAGTGTCAATTATAATGATAACAATTTCATGAACCTCCCAACATAATTCATGATTTTTTTTCTCTCCATACACCTAGTGAATAAATTCATGGGCTCTATATTTTCTTGTCATCTCAAGGAACAAATGGTCAAAGAATATCACCTCAAGGTCTTTCCATTCCAACCCCTCATGTCTACCTGCTTTCACCTATACATTTCACTAGTGTTTCACTGGTCTAATAAGAATATATGTATCCATGTTTACTTACTGCCCTAGTGGTGTTTTGATCTGATCAGAAATATTTTTTACAAACTCAATATAAAACTCTACTACCTAGTGTCCACCATCACTCTAAAGAAAATGAGGATTATTTTATTGTAACTTACATATCAAGTATTCTATAGATATCGCATCTCCTTAGTTTCCTCGATCAATACTCTAAATGACTCTCATTAGGATCACCCTCAGATACTTTTTCAGCCATTTATATAGCTTCCCTACCCCATGAAGAAATCTTATGCGCCTCAGTGCCTCTTACTGTGGCTTATTATTACCTCCACCCTCAGGTAAATCCTCATATACACACCTTGATAGAACCATGTCCCCACCCTCTTGAATCTCCAATGGTAGTCGTCTAGGTGGCATCTCACTAAGAATAAAATTCCATTATCAATATAGATAAAACAAGAAGCAAACAAAGATAAACATAATATAAATAATATATTAATCCCATGGTTAAAATATTAAATCCACAATAAATCATATAGATCAAATATCAAAAGGTTTAGTGTCTTAGAGAAAAGGTACATAATCATCTTTTTTTTACTACACTTGAGAATATTTCTCCATAATCTAAATCCACTCCTAGATATTCCATGAGGCATAATACTCTTCAAATCCTAGGGAAGGGAAAAACTAAAAATAGGTGATCTCAAATTCTTATTAAGGGATAACATAAAAAAGTCTATAAAAGTTAGATCATAAACATATAGAAATAAATGAATAAGGAAAAATATCATAAACAATTTTAACTATAAGAATGAGAGATAGACATATCAACTTAGATGATAAACCTTTTACCATGTAATGGGAAAATAAAATATGAAGCATAAAATGATAGACATGGAATGTAAAAAATAAAGTGGCATAATCTTAAACATAGTATTTCCTATCTTTTTGAACCTAGCTACCCACCAACTCGTTCAATCATAAAATTGAGAGTAGAGATAAATGCCCTCACACTCATAATTTTTAAACCTAATTACTTTCTAACCCATTAACATAAAATTTATATATCATGAGATATAATATTTTTTACAATTCATTATAGAAATATATAGGTGTCACCCATCTCATAATCCATATATTTTTGTTCCACTTGAAAATAAAAAACATCATAAAATAACTCATAGAAAGAAAATGGTTTTCATGGCATTTATAAATAATCATATAAAGAACCCATGAAAATAAAATTTATTTCTTAGAATATTCAAATAGAAATCATTCAATTTTTATAAGGAACCCATGAAATAATATGAGTTTCATAAAACATTCAAATAACATCATAAATTAAATCACATTAAACTTAAAACTTGATCATCCAAAATAATCACATAATAAAATAAAAACATATGGTGAAATATGAAAAATAACTCAATTAGTGGTAGATAATTTTGGAAGATAATTAAATCCAAATCCTAAAAAAAAAATTGAAAATATTTTTTATTCATCATTTTAAAACTCATAGTTACAAGTCTCAATTCAAAAAGTCTCCATTAATTTTAAAAAAAATGAAAAGAAAACCATTCATGAAAATGGAATTGGTTCAAAAAAAATTTTACCCAGAAGAAAAAATATATAATCATTTAAAATGTAAATTTTTGGGGAAATATAAGTTCAAATAAGAAATTTTATAACTCAAATAAAGGATTTTGTGTTACTATGTCCCTTACAGCTTAAGAAACGTCTTAGTAAAACTGATTGAAAGAGGGAAAACCTGAATTTGAAGTTAAAATACCATGAATAAGAATTATAATGATATTAAATATCTAATATTCAGTATATAAACCATTTAAAATAAATTAGGTGTATAAAAGAACATGTTTCTCAAATAAGGAATTTTTGAGGTGAAACCCTTATAGATCTTAAAACATTCAAACCAAAAAAACATGAGATTGATAACATGAAATTAAACATTTAATATGATTATATATAAAAGAATAATTATATAAAAATTAAAATGTGGTATTAATTATTCCATAAAAATGTAAACATGGTGTATAATAAAAAATATGTCATAGTGAAAGTAAATTAAGATAGAAACCCTTATATTGTTTCCTTGCTTAGTCGAATGCATTATAAAATCCTATAAAAAACATAAATATCAAAATATAATATTTCATAAATATATTCAAACCTAAATATATTTATAGTTTTTATTAATAATCATTATCTATATGTATATTAGGTAGATTTTTCCTATTTTCCCACATCAAGTGTTTACAGTTTTTACTATTTATAGTAGTTTCATAGGATTAGTGTCGGTGTTTTTTATTCTTAAAAAGTTAATCATTAAAATTTAATTAATTTTATTATAATTTAATTATTATAATGATTTATTAAGATTAAAATTACTTCCATTGGTACTTTAGTCTTTATCTTAGAATATGAAATCGACAACGGTAATCTTTATATGGTTTTCAACCTACAAAGGGTGTTTTCATAATTAATGAGTTCTGTATTTATGTATCCTTTAAAAAACAGAAAAAAAATAATTATTATTATTTAAATATTTATATAATATTATACCAATAATTAATTTTTCGTAATCATCCATGACATAATTTCATAGCATTGTTCAAGTATGTGGTCAAACCGACCCAATCTTGATCCCGCTTTGACTCAATTTATGAGTATGGTTAAGGAGGTGTTTATTTTAACCCAATATCATTATAATAGAATCATAATTATATTATTTCGTTAGTTTAATTATTTTGAACAATATTTGAATATTTTTTGATAAATAATGTTAAACTAGAAGAAAAAAAAAGATTCTTTGTGGAGGTGATAATCCGCACAACGCACGATTAACATTTCTATTACTCATTGAATGAGAGGGGTGAAGGTGGATAGTATGTAATCATTTAATAATAAAAAATATAAGATATAAATCATATTTATTCATCAATACCATAACTAATACCATCCATGAGTGGTGGTGGTGAAAAAATTAAGGTGTCTCTTCATGGAGGAGGTAATCTGCGCACATGCACTAACGAAGATTATTGTTTTTATTAGTAGATGGAAGTGAAAAATTAATGATTGTACCATAATTATAATAATAAATTAACACATTAATTGTGATTATTTTATTATTATACTATGGTTATGGTTGGTTTATAATTATACAATATTAAAGAAACATCTAGAAAGATGTGATACCTATATTGAGACCTTGAACTTTCTATCAATAAAGGCCTCAGATTTGAGGGACTTGGGATGATTTTTGGTTACCAGGAGAATTAGGTAGTGTAAATTAATTAAATTAGATGATATTTGGATATTTTTTAAAGGTAATTTTGAAATAGTATTTGATTATTGTAAGGGTATAAGTGATCCCCCTTTTATAAGTGAGGAAGAGGGACTTTTACATGTAAAAGAATGGTAAGAAGGGGTAAGAATGGAAAGGAATGAATGTTTGGTAAGTTATGTGATGTAATTTTTCTAATACATGTATTTTATACTTTAAAACCTACTAAATATTTTCTACAATATCTAAATTTCCTGGTAATTTTGGAAAATTTGAGCCACCTTAGATTAGTTATTTAAACACTTATTACTTTTAATTAAATATTAATCATTTCATTAATTTTATTAATTAAAATATAAGTAGAAACTTATTACCAAATTTTAGAATGATTAATATTAATTTAATATCCATTTATTCTAATTAAATTTATAAATATGATAAAACCATTTTTATAATCATAATATATATGTTTTTGAAAAACTATTTTCTATAAAAATGTTATTTTAATCATTAAGTGTTCTTAATCATATTTAAAATTATTATCCATTAAATGAGTGTAAATTAATTTTAATGAATTTTTAAACATCATATTATAGTTTTAATTTAAAATTTATTCATTTAATTTTAAAAATACATAGTATTTTAAAAAGTATTATTCTTTGAAAAATAATCATTTTAACAAGGTAAATAATATTTACCCAAGGTAAATTAATCATTATAGCTAAAAAATTGTTCCGTGTTTCATAATTTGGACCCAATAATTTTAAATTTAATACCTATTTCATTTTATTCAATTGATAAAATATAATTTTAAAATACCAATGTATGAAGTGTTTAAAACAGTTTTTGATAAAATATTGCTTATATTCAAAAATATCAAATTTAGGTTTGTAATTAAAACATGATATTTTAAAATATATAATTTTAATTAAAATAAATATATTTTTGTCAAGAAAAATTTTTCATGTGTTTTATGCTATATTTATATCCAAGTGATATATTAAAAACTATAGCATTTTCAAAACCGATGTTTTACTCATATCACCTAAAAATAAATTATTTTAGAAAATTTTCAAAAATTCAACATTATCTATTATTACCATGATAAATCTAAAAATAATGTTAATTTTTTAAAATTCACATCCTAAAATTGATAAATTTAACATTAAAATAAAATCATACAATAATGTGAAAAGTGTTTTATATAGGGAATCATTTTTTGTATATTTATTATTCTTCTAAAATTCGTGATAATCAAAAATATAAAAAACATGAAAAAATATCATTTTTTTAGATGAATTTTAAGAATAAAAATAAATTTTATTATTTTCTTAGTTGAATTAATTGAGATCGGGTTTTGAGGTGAATTGTATTTTTATTTTTTGTTCTTATATCTATATATATATATATATATATATATATATATTCATTTATATATATTTCATAATTTTGTTACCACAATTTTTACCTACTAATTCTACAAATATCTTATAATGGTATATATTAGTTTGTTTTTTTGTGTTTCATGTGTAGAAACCCATAGACCAAGATATTTAAATAAGTATAAAAACTTAGGTTATTACAAAACAATACACATATCACAAATAGAGAAAGTTGTAATGGGAATCATAAATTACTAGCCCTTTAAACTTACCTACCTCCCCAAAGATGTAAGGGACTAGATTTTTATATCTCTCCCTTTTCATTTTTATGTTTCTTGGAGGTGGAAAGAGGGAGTTTTGTGGTGTTATGGAAGCTAAAGATGAGTTGTTTCATCTTAAGGGACACCATATTGTAGCAATGGTTGTGGTGTTGTCTGTTTTGAGCTTGTTTAGAGTTATGCGTATGATTTAGTCATTTTATGTAGTATATTTTAGATCATGGGAATTTTGAGGTTTGTTGTGTGGTTCTTAGTGCACCACAGTGACTGAAACGCCCAAGGAGACCCTTTTAAAAGGTATTTTACCTAATGTGTTTTCCCTGTGGGAAAAAAGAAGGTCCACATGCTATAGTGGAGGGTGTGGTGTTGCTAGAGTCTTTGAGAATTCATCCTATTAGAAATATGAACCCTAAAATACCATGTTACTGGGCATGGAAACTCAATGAGTTCCCCTATGGGAAATTATGAGACCACCATGCCATATTGGTGGGCATGGTGGTTCTTGGAAACGCACACTGAGTTTTGTGAGAGGAAGGAGGAAAAGGTAATCTGGATCTTTCCATACTATAGTCTTGGGAGTGGTATGATGAAATAATTAGGGAGTTATTTGTACTCTATGGTGAAGGTCATGGTGGCCTACTGGGCATCTAAAATAACTTTGTATATGTCTTATATGGTGGAAATTAAGAAGTTTTAAATGTTTTTTTTTTAAATGCATGTGGCTTAGGGATTCAAAATGTTTCAAACAGTGGATGATCTAAATCTCATTTGACTAAGATCCATCATGAGTTATTTTCATGACACTACACCATGGTGGAGGCCTTTAAAGATTCTTATATAAATAAAATGTTTTATTCCCCCTTGGTTAGGATTTTTATCCTTCCCCTTAAACCCTAGTCAAACCCTAACTTTATATATAATTACCCATACTTTACATACATTGTTATTACTTCAGAATTGAAGCACACTTATTACAACATATAACAAAACCAGGAAAGGACCGTATAGGTATAGTTTCTTTAGAAACTGGGAAACATAAACAACTGGTTCACAAAGTGTCTACACTATCTCCCATTTATTTCATCATATCTATAGTCCCTTTTGACATATCTTACTTAATAACCTTCTTCCTGACCTGTGGAAAGAAAAAATACAAAAGGGTGAGCTCAAATGATCAGTAAGGGTAAACAAAAGAAATATCAATCACATCATATACATAAGAACATAACTTTTGGAAATCTTAACCTGCAAAAGAAATCATAATTTCATAACATGGGATAAATCATAGTAGTGAAATGTAATCCCAATAATCATAACATAAAACATGAAACTTTGTGTCATACACACATAATCATAGAGAATCATTTCTTATTAGTCAAGACTCATTTCCAAGACTATCTTAGTGGACAAAGTCCATTTCTGAACCGAGTTCACTCCTCGTTTCAGTCCTGTTTCACTGAACCGGTTTAACCTGCCGTTCCATCCATGTCTATCTCATGAGATATAAAATCTTTACCCAATTCATTGGAGGGAGATATAGGTCCCACCCATCTCATAATAAAACCATTCTTATTTGTGCCACAAAATCATAAATCATACATCATTGCATAACCCATGTAATAAAAATGGGATTCTTAAACAATATGACATCATAAAAGAATTCATATAAGATAAAGGAATTCATAAAAATAATTCCATCACAACATAATAAAATCAATGTAATAATAGGGATATAAACAGAACCCTATATTATCTTAGATGGAAAATAATTTTGATAAAACACTTGAAATCTATTCTTGAGGAAAATATCCTTTCTACTTCAAAAACATTTTCCTTTATTAACATGTTATACAATTTTAAACTGAAAGAAGCTGATTAAAAATAAAATTGAAGACTTTTAAAGGAATTTTCTTTGAAATAATGTTTTAAAAATCCATTCATGCCGTATAAGTTAAAAAAACATTCTTCTCGTACTTTTTTCGGAAAAGTCAAAAAGTATCTCATACGAAAAATGACAAAAGATTTCATTCATATCTTTTACTAAAAACTCACCGAAGGGTAAAATTGGATTTAAACAATTGTAGGTGGATGTAAATAATATTAAATATTGAGTAAACATGGAAGTGGGTGATAAAATACACCCTAGTAAATACCAAAGTATAAACAATCTCGGATAAAATGAGATTGTGATATTTTCCCTTACCTTAAGTCCGATATGATTTGTACGTGTCCAAACCTCCTGTAAAATGATTTAAATAATGTTATTGACTTATTCCATAATCATACTCATTTTTATTATATCACATATGGTCATATTCTTAGCTTCTTATTAGTAATATTTCGTTACAACTTGTTATTCGGGTGTTTATTACTTTTTGTTCTTATGTGTGTTTTGTCGAATAAATTCTTATTCTTCTATTTAGGTTATAGATACCTCATTTCCAGAATTTTATTAGTGTAATATATATCATATTCATTCATTCAATTCATTTATATAATCATTATGCAATGAAGATCATGTAGAACGAGTCGCATCACATCGTGGAGACGGTATTCCGTACGTACGCACGAGCGATGATATCGTTCCCATGATCATGGAATTATATTGGAGTGTATGTATACTATTTAAGAATAAATATAACTTTAAAATAATCATATATAGTCATTATTTACACCATTATACCCATCCAAGTAAGGTGGTGGTGGAAAATGGATTACACCACGGCGTGGAGACGGTATTCCGTACGTACGCACGCGCGGTGATTTCATTTTCCGTAGGATGGATAGATGGTGAAATAGGGTTGTTTCATACTTATAATAACATATCAGTATATTAGTGATACTGATGTTATTACTTCATAATGAAACAACTAAATAAGAAGAAGTGTAAAAAGAAATAAAGATGAAAGAATCGGTAACGGACATTACCTCTTCTTTGAAGTGCTTCTTTGAGACCTCCTTTTAGGGAACTAAAATTGGTCTTTGAAGAAGACCAGGACCTCTAAGATGTATCTAGGGAAGTGGAGAGGAGAAATTTTCAGGGTTTGGCCGATCATGAAGGCTCAAAGTGGTGTGAGGAAGAGGGGGAGGAGGCGCCCTTTTATAAGGGAGGAGAGGGGGTCCTTTGGAAAAACTAAAAATATTATTTTATTATAAAGTCAAGATCGGTTTTAAATAGCTCCAAATTGATTTATTTCGAATCTAAGGTGGGTATGGGTAGAAATACTCTCATAAAATAGAATTAAGACAAGTTTAGGTTCCTATTTTAACCTTATCATTTAGATTTAACATTAAGTTAAATAATTTTACTTTTACTGTGTCTTCTTGTGTTCTTATACTATAAGGTTAATAAACTTACTATAAGCAGCCAAAAGAACCCCAAGTTGTTTATTATTAAAATATATAACCTTATCTAAGTCATTTGGCCGAAACTTAGATTTTTAGGAATAAAATAATAATTAATAATATAATATTTGTTTTAAAAACTATTTTATGTCAATTTTGACACCATTTAGTAATTGATTTTTGTGAAAATTATAACAGAATGATTAGTTCAAACAAAGTTAATTAAATCAATACTAACATGTCATATTAACCTATAAAATTAGTGGAATTTATAAAAAGTCTCAAATTACATTTATTTTGGTATTTATAACATCAATTATGTCAATATTTCATTAATAAGATAATTACTGCATCATCTTTGTGTCATAAATAAATTAAATTATTTAATGTCTAAAAATTACAAATAAAATAACATTATGTAGAAAATCTTTTTAGATTTCTAATTAATATTTATAGTCGAATTTATCTTATGTATAACCTTATATTAAAATTTTTTTACTTATTAAACTTTCATTTTAACTATTTTAACCCTTCTTTAAATAAATTAATAATAAATGTCCTAATCAAATCCAAGTGGGGCTAAATGGTCATATTTTATTCCTAAGTTTGTTTTTTGGTCGAATTACAATTATCCAATAGAATTAGGACATGTGTTATGGTAATAATAATATCATTTTTACCCTTAATTACCCTATTTACTTTTAACCGTGGTAAATAAAAGTAAAAAGTTACTATTCACCAAAAATTATTTTCATCTCATTGAACCACATTTTACTTACTAACATCAACCGTGTCTCTAGGATTTTTGAAATTCCACTCAAAGAAGCGGTAAAATTAAGTTTTATGAAAAATTCAGTCTTTTTAACTACCACTTAGTGGTTTCACTATTCATCAAAAATTGAAAGTTTTCAGAAAAATACCAAAATTTCACCCTAGGCTAATTTCGATATTCCAAATCCAAAAATGAAGTCCATTTTAAAAAATAAAATTTATAAAATTTCAAAAAGTGGTTATTACAATTTATAACGGCTAGTTTTAATAATATTTTAATAGAATATCATTGTTTAGTGAAACTCGGTATTGCGTACGACGCAAGCTATCAAGGAAGGTTGTGATTGCGTGTAAAGAAAGCCAAGCTAGTGTTGTGTGTAGTGAAAGATTCCTTTTATGATTTATAAAAACAAAAATATTTCTCATAAAAGTCTCGGGTGTTACATTCTACCCCCCCTTAAAATTAATTTCGCCCTCGAAATTCGTCACTTTGTAACAAACAGATGAGGATACCCCTCCCTCATCATATCCTCAAGCTCCTATGTAGCTTCTTCTAATTAGTGGTTCTTCCATAAAACTTTCACCAATCGAGTGGTCTTGTTTCATAGGACTTTTTTTCTACGATCCAGAATCTCTATCGGCTGTTCTTCATAAGAAATATCTTGCTCCAGCAGTACAACTTCTGAGCTAAGTACATGTGAAGGATCAGGTATGTAATTTCTCAGGAGAGATACATGGAACACATCGTGAACTTGAGAGAAATTTGGTGGAATCGACAATCAGTAAGCTACCTTCCCAACATGATCTAGTATTTCGAAAGGACCAAAATATCTAGGGCTCAACTTCCCCTTCTTTCCAAATCTCATGACCCTCTTCCAGGGAGATATTCGCAAGAACACTTTATCACCAACTTCAAACTCTAGGTATTTTATTCGGTTGTCGGCATAACTTTTCTGTCGACTCTGAGCTGCTCTTATGTGTTGTTGAATAGATCTGAACTTTTCTACAATTTCATCAACGAGATCGGGTCCTAATAGCTTTCTTTCCCCAACTTCATCCTAAAAACTTAGAGTCTTGCATTTCTTTCCATAGAGAGCTTCATAAGGAGCCATCTGAATACTAGAGTGAAAGATATTATTATAAGAAAATTCCACCAAAGGTAGGTGTTGATCCCAACCACCTTTGAAATCCATAGAGCAAGCTCTCAACATATCTTTTAGAGTTTGAATTGTTCTCTCAGACTGACCGTCTGTCTGAGGATGATAAGCAGTGCTGAAACTCAACTCTGTATCCAGAATATGCTGAAGACTTTCCCAGAACTTTGAGGTAAACCTCAGATCCCGATCAGATATAATAGAAATTGGTACTACATGCAATTTTACCACTTCCTTCACATATATCCTGGAAAGATGATCCATAGAGAAATCCTCTCTAATAGCGATGAAGTGTGCAGACTTTGTAAGATGATCAACTATGACCCAGATAGCATTATTGCCTTTGGATGTTTTAGGAAGTCTTGTGACAAAGTCCATAGTGATGTTGTCCCCTTTCCATTCGGGTATGGGTAATGGTTGTAACATCCCCTTAGACTTCTGTCTCTCAGCTTTAACTTGCTGACAAACCAAACATCGAGAGACATATTCAGCAACATCTCTTTTCCTGACATCCCACCAGAAGTACTCTTTTAGGTCCTTATACATCTTCGTGCTTCTAGGATGAATAGAGAACTAAGAACTATGAGCCTCATCTAGCAGCTCCTTCTTTAATTCGGGGATGGGGGGAACACAAACCCGATTTCTGAACTTTATTATCCCATCACAATCAAGGTTGAATTCAGGAACATTTCTCACATTCTTTTGTAACTCGACATCTTCTTTTTGTGCCTCTTTAATCTTCAAATGTATAGATGGTTGAACATTCATTTGAGAAAGATATGATTTTTCCCCTTTCATTATAATTCCAAGATCCATCCTTTGTAAATCCATAAATATTGGATCTTTTGTGATCCTCATCATGGATAAACTGGCATGGTCTTGTCGACTTAATGCATCTACCACCTTGTTTTCTTTCCCAGGGTGGTAATGGATTGAGCAGTCGTAATCCTTAATCAGCTCCAACCATCTTCTTTGGTGCATATTCAGATCCTTTTGTGTGAAAATATACTTTAAACTTTTATGATCAGTATAAATGTCACACCTTTCTCCATAAAGATAATGCCTCCAAATCTTTAATGCAAAGATTACCGCAGCTAACTCCAAATCATGAGTTGGGTAATTTTGCTCATGTATTTTCAATTGTCATGAGGCATAAGCTATCACCATATCATTTTGCATAAGAACACACCCCAATCCCTTCTTGGATTCATCACGGTAGATCACAAACCTTTCTCCACTACAGGGTAGGGTGAGCACAGGTGCACTGGATAACCTTCTTTTCAACTCCTTGAAATTCTCTTCACATTTCTCCGTCCAGAAAAACTTAACTCCTTTCCGAGTCAACTTGGTGAGTGTATTAGATAATCATGAAAAATCTTTCAAAAAACGTTTATGATATCCAGCCAAACCAAGAAAACTTCAGATCTTATTTACTGTTGTTGGTCTCAACCATCTTTCAATAACCTATGTTTTTGCTGGATCCACAGATATCCCCTCTTTTGAGATTATGTGACCCAAAAATGAAACTTTTTGAATCCAAAATTCATACTTGGTAAATTTGGAATAAAGATTCTCCTTTCTCAGGGCCTTCAATATAATTATCAAGTGATCTTCATGTTCTTCATTTCTCTTTGAATAAACAATAATATCGTCTATAAATACTACCACAGACTGATCAAGATAGTCTCTAAATACTCTATTTATCAGATCCATGAAGATAGCAGGGGCATTAGTAAGACCAAATGGCATCACTATAAATTTATAGTGTCCATACCTTGTACGGAAAGTCGTCTTTGGTATATCCTCCCTTTTGACCCTTAATTGATGATACCCTGAATGAAGATCAATCTTGGAAAAGTATTGAGCTCCGTGTAGTTGGTCAAGTAGGTCATCAATGCGTGGGAGAGGATATTTGTTCTTGATAGTGATCTTGTTAAGTTCTCGATAATCAATGCAGAGTCTCATTGATCCATCTTTCTTCTTAACAAACAGAACAGTTTCTCCCCAAGGTGACACACTAGGGCGTATAAACCCCTTATCAATATTATCTTGGAGTTGCTTCTTCAATTCCTGCAACTCAATTGGGTCCATTCTATAAGGTGTCTTTGAAATAGGAAAAGCACCCGGTACGAGTTCTATTGAAAAATCAACTTCACGATTTGGTGGAAGACCCGGTAATTCCTCTGGAAACACATCATCAAACTCCCGTACAATACGCATATTCTTAATCGTGAGTTTCTCACCAACCATTTGAGATAAATAACTTCATTTAGTGGAATCAAGACCCATAAGATGGAAGAAATTTCCACTGGAAGGTTATGTTCATCCTTGCATTGATAGACGATCATAGATTGATCTGGAATATGAAATGTGACTCCCCTTATTTGGAAATTGATATGAGCACCATATAAAGAAAGCCAATCCATGCCAAGAATCACATAAAATTACACTATAGGAAGGATCACAAGATTTACAGAAAGCACTTTCCCACAAACTTCGATCGGAGAAGAATTATAAACTTTTGATGCGACTGTTGTGCCATTAGGGGTTGTCACAGCTAACTCAACATCTAATTGTTGAGGTAATATGGTGATATCCTTAGAAAATTCTTTAGAAATAACCAGAATCAAATAAAACATTTGCTACTTTAGAGTGGATGGTAAGTGTACCTTTCACCACATCGTTATCATACTCCACATCGCTGATAGAAATTGCATGTGACTTTCCTTTGTCTTTAGCCTTAAGAGTTTTTTGACGTCGACCATCATCATCAACCCTTGGATTTGGGCATTGATTGGCATAATGCCCCATCTCTTTGCACTTGAAACATTGAAGTGTAGTAGGTTCATTCTGAGTATCCCTTCCTTTGTTTGCATCATTAGACATCTTCTTCCCATCATTGCGGCATTCAAATGCCTGATGACCTTCCTTTCCACATTTGAAACATTTACTTGTCTCTTTAAGACAACTCTCTCCATGTTTCTTTCAACACTTTGAGCATAAGGGAAAAATCATATTCTTTTCAGTGTGTTCTTTAGATTTTCCTTTGAATTCCATTTTCCTCTTCTTATCAAACCCATATGACTGATGGGTTACTCCAATCTCCATCTCGACTTTGAGAGCACATTGAACGATTTCCTCGTAGCTATTAAAGTCCCTTATGGTTAACGCCCTTCGAATACTTGGTTTTAATCCACTAAAGAATCGATCGATATTACTCTCAGGTTGGATAATAATACCAGAAGCGTACCTTGCAAGTCTTGTAAAATTTTCTTCATAGGTACCAACAGATTCATCATCCTTTTGCTTTAGTTCAAGAAACTCCTTCTCCATCTTTGTTCGCAGAATACGAGGGAAGTACTTATTGAAAAATAAGTTCTTGAACTCGTCCCATTCCATGGACTCAATTTCATCCCTTTGACTCGTATTCTTAATAAGATTCCACCATTGATCAGCATCACCTTCCAAATGATACACTTCTAAGATAACTTTATCATGTTCAGAACATTGAAGAACTGAAAATATCTTTTCAGTAGTACTAATACATTGTTCAGCAACTAATGGATCAGTAGACCCGCTGAATGAAGGTGGACGTTGTCTCGTGAAGGATTCAACAGAATGTTGCTCCTTCTTTTTCTCGTTTGGAAGTCCTGCATGATTCATAGCTTGAGAAAGTTGTGTGAGCATAGCTACAAGATTTTTCATTCCATATCCCATAACGTTCGGTTACTCAGGGGGACAATCATTGCATTTTCCATCGCATTCCACATTAACACGGTTCCTTCGGGTTCTAGCCATTGACTAAAACCAAGAAGAATAGTGTGAGCAACACTAATTATAATAGGAAATCCACAAAATCAAGAATAAAATTTAACACATAAGGTCTTATCCTAGGTTATTCATGGCCATTTCTAAAACACTAAGATTGTGTTCTATGCTTAGACTTATCCTTAGGATTCTTACTAAGGCTTTCACATCCTAGTTTCCAAAGGTTGACTATACCTTTCCTCTGATACCAACTATAACGACCCATACGTTACATACATTATTATTACTTCAGAATTGAAGCACACTTATTACAACATATAACAAAACTAGGAAAGGACCGTATAGGTATAGTGTCTTTAGAAACTGGGAAACATAAACAACTGGTTCATAAAGCGTCTATGATATCTCCCATTTATTTCATCATATCTATAGTCCCTTTTGACATATCTTACTTAATAACCTTCTTCCTAACCTGGGGAAGGAAAACATACAAAAGGGTGATCTCAAATGCTCAGTAAGGGTAAACAAAATAAATATCAATCACATCATATACATAAGAACATAAATTTTGGAAATCTTAACCTCCAAAGAAATCATAATTTCATAACATGGGATAAATCATAGTATTGAAATGTAATCCCAATAATTATAACTTAAAACATGAAATTTTGTGGCATACACACATAATCATAGATAATCATTTCTTATTAGTCAAGACTCATTTCCAAGACTATCTTAGTGGACAAAGTCCATTTCTGAATAGATTTCACTCCTCGTTTCAGTCCTATTTCACTGAACCGGTTTAACCTGCCGTTCCAGCCATGTCTATCTCATGAGATATAAAATCTTTACCCAATGCATTGGAGGGAGATATAGGTCCCACCCATCTCATAATGAAACCATTCTTATGTGTGCCACAAAATCATAAATCATACATCATTGCATAACCCATGTAATAAAAATGGGATTCTTAAACAACATGAAATAATAAAACAATTCATATAAGATAAAGGAATTCATAAAAATAATTTCATCACAACATAATAAAATCAATGTAATAATAGGGATAGAAACAGAACCCTATATTATCTTATATGGAAAATAATTTTGATAAAACACTTGAACTCCATTCTTGAGGAAAATATCCTTTCTACTTCAAAAACATTTTCCATTCTTAACATGTCATATAATTTTAAACTAAAAGAAGCTGATTAAAAATAAACTTGAAGAATTTTAAAGGAAGTTTCTTGGAAATAATTTTTTAAAAATCCATTCATGTCGTATAAGTTAAAAAAACATTCTTCTCGTACTTTTGTCGGAAAAGTCAAAAAGTACCTCGTACGAAAAACGACAAAAGATTCCTTTCATATCTTTTACTAAAAACTCACCGAAGGGTAAAATTGGATTTAAAAAATTGTAGGTGGATGGAAATAATATTAAATATTGAGGAAACATGAAAGTTTCAGGGCCAATAGGGGCCAATATACCCTGAGAGGGGGGGGGGTGAATCAGGGTATGGATATTCTTTTTCAAGTTCTTCCTGCCCCACTGGATCTTGACCTCTTTGTTACAAGGGTCACTTTGTTTGAACTTGTGTGGTTACTATGATCACTTGTCTCCTTTACCTGATGATGATGCTTTGAATGCAATGCAGGAAAGTAAGCAGGCAGACACAGAGATTTTTACTTGGTTCACCACTAAGGGCTACGTCCAAGGAGCATACGCCGACAAGTTGCCGGTTCGTACCAAATTCCACTAGACTTCACTAGCTGTGGATTACAATGTTCGGGCTAGATCACTTCTATGCCCAGGCTCACTGCCTTTACAAGGTTTAGGGTCAGCTCACTGCTTTCCCAAGGGTCACTCCCTGTTTCTCTCTCTCTGGCTCACTGCCGGTGGAGAGGATCACCTTCTTCCTCTTCCTGAGCTCACTGCTCTTGGATGGAATCCACTCACAGTTTATAGACCTGTAGGTCTCTTCATTTCCATTAAGGAATGCATCTTTCTCTGTATGTAGATGCTCTGTTGATGTTCAACTTTCACCCGTAGATGAATACCTCTTTGCCTCTAAACACTGGGCAATTCGCTTTGGAAAGACCTTCTCAAAGCACCCTTCAATGCGAGGCTCCCAATTTCGCGAAGCTCAAACAAGCCTTCGCGAAGCTCCTGCCTTTTCGCGAAGCTCACTCGCGAAGCTCCTTCGCGAAGCACTCTCGCGATGCTCAAGCCGTCGCAAAGCAACGACCCTCGCGAAGCTAAGTAAGCCAACGCGGAGCTCGCAGGTTTCGCGGAGCTACAATAGCCGCCGCGAAGCACCTTTTTCGCGAAGCACACTGGCTCCGCGAACCACCTTCGCAAATCGAGAGCAAAGTATTTTCTCTGAAAATTCTCTCTACTTCGCCTGAAGGGGTCGGCCTCTATTTATAGGCGATTCCACCGACCCTCGTCCCTTCCACGTGAAGTCAACGCCACGTCATCTCAAATCGCGAAGCTCCAAAGTTTCTGTCGGAATTCTGTCCAAATCGCGAAGCTCTACGGCAATCTTCCGTTCGCGGAGCTTGACGTAGTCGCGATGAATCACCGTCAACTTACCTTCGCGGCTCGCGCCTTCGCCGCGAAGCTCCCTCGCGAAGCCCAACATTCCTTCGCGCCTTCTCCGCGATGTTCTCTCGCAAAGCCCTTCTCCGCCGCGATGCGCTTCAGCCTCTGCCATTCGCGAAGCTTGACGTAATCGCGAAGCATCACCGCCTCCATTCTTCTGGTCTTCGCGATTTCCAAACCATGCATCCTATCTTCGCGAAATTCATGCCTTTGCCATATTAAATTGTGCTCTTCATTGAAATCCTCTTTTCACGATGCTCACCAAACTCCAAATTTTTGACCCCAAAAATTTGGCAAACACTGGAAAACGGCGCCACCTTGTACTGCTCTTTTGTACCGCCTCCAGATCGCCTTTTCCTTTGTCATCATTCTTTGTCAACATGGATTGTCAACAACTTCTCGGGAACTCGACAAATATCCATGAGAACCTGCTTTGTCAACAAACACAACCAACCCAAAAATACTTCAATGTTACCTTGAGGGATTTTTGCCCAACAATCTCCCCCTTTGGGTTTGTTGACAACTCTTCACAATTTTGCTCAGGATGATTTTCTGCACTGTGATACCTCACTGAGTCTTCTTCCAGCTGCTACCACCATTCGCCTCTTGCGATTGTGATAGTGTTCAAGGATTCACTTAACACGTACTCTAAGCCCACATGAGCAATGCTCGGCGTGAGAAACAAGAGTAGTATGAAAAGTTCATCAATGAATCACTTCATGTCAGACCCCAATTGTCGATTCCACCCTGATACCAATTCTTTAAAAAAAACAGTTGTTGAACCACACTGATACCAATTGGTGAATTCTTAAGTTGATACCAATTGTTGATAGCTGGACACCGTCTCACACCATTCCAACACCACTGTTCTGCTTTTATCACGATCATTAGCTGTCGTGATTTCTATGATTTGATCGATCACGTCTAGCATCGTCAGATTTAAAACATCTCTCCCCCTTTCTCATTGCTCCCCCTTTCTGGCTGCTCCACCTGTCAGCTTCTCCCCGTAACAAGTATGATTTATCAAATCTCCGCACTATTTTCTCCCTTGAACAAACACTTTTCTCCCCCTTTGTCAAGCACTTTTCAAGCACTTTTCTCCCCCTTTGTCAACGAACCCAAAGGTCACGCCTTTGTAGTCTGTAACATAGTAGAGAACACATATCAGCACATTAGGGAAAAACACACCATACCTCGGGGAGAGGGGGAGGGTCCCATATCCACACTATTTCAAGTGCGGGGAGTCGACTGAACTCCCAGAGCCAGTCGATGCCTCTCAAATGCTGCCTTGGGTAAGGCCTTTGTCAGAATGTCTGCAACCTGCAGCTCTGTAGGCACATACTCCAACTTCACGATCCCCTGCTCAACCTTCTCCTTGATAAAGTGATACTTAATCTCAATGTGCTTTGTCCTTGAATGATGGACGGGATTTTTGCTAAGATTTATAGCACTTGAGTTGTCACACTGGATTCCAATCGGAGACTTCACTTCAACTCCCATATCTTCAAGCTGCTGCTTCATCCACAATAACTGTGTGAATGCTTGAGTGGCCGCAATATACTCAGCTTCTGCGGTGCTTAATGAAATGCAATCCTGCTTCTTGCTCAACCAAGCAATACATAGTCTGCCAAGATAAAATGCACCTCCAGATGTTGATTTTCTATCATCTGCTGAACCGGCCCAGTCTGCATCAGTGTACCCCAATAACTCTGTCTGAGATTTGTCATTGTATGTCAAGCCGAAGTCCACCGTGCCCTTAATATACCGAATTATTCTTTTCACTACGAGCATGTGACTTTCCTTGGGATTACTCTGATATCTCGCTGCTTGGCATGTGGCGAAAACAATATCAGGCCTTGTTGCGGTTATGTACAACAGACTTCCAATGATTTGCCTGTATTCTGTGATATTAACTGCCTTGCCATCCTCATCATCCTTTGATTACTCTTTATCTGGGAGTCTCCTTTGCACATCAGTCGTGCTTTGTTCCGAATCATCATGCCATATTCATTCATCTTGTCTAAATAGACCCATTTTGTCCTGATGACGTTTTTATCATCTGGCCTCAAAACAATTTCCCAGGTCTGATTCTTCTCAATTCTGACCTATCTATTCATTCATGGCATGATCCCAGTTTTCATCTTCAGCTGCATTAGCAAAGCATTTCGACTCAACCTGAGATAGTAATGATGTCTGCTGTAGTGATTTCATTCTCTTTGTCTGAACTGGATCTCACTGATCACTGATGATAGTCTGCCTGTCAATTTCAGCTCGATTCTTTGTATTTTGTGCAGATAAGGATTTTACATCCTTGTACTCATCATCAGTATCTTATTCTGAGTCACCCTCAGCCACTTCTTCTCCCCCTGTGTTGCTTTCTTCCTCAACACTTTCGTCAGGAAATTGTTCACTGACTCATTTTTCAGTGGCTTCATTTCTTTCAGCTATTTTTCGCAGCTTCTTGGTATCTTGAAAAACAGTCAGCTGATACCACAATGTTAGATCAAAATAAATAAGCATGAAATGCTTGATCACTGCTGCTTCTCTCATAGTATGTCTTCTCTCGATAGACAACTCTTGAGCTGGGTCATCCAATTATTTCCTTGATGGATCTCGCAGCTTCTTGGTATTTTCCTCCTGCATCATTCGTTCTCATCTTCCAATCAGATTTGAGCCACTAACAAAATCTCTAAGCCTATGGAGTTGAAACTCGGTGTAGGAAACAAGAGATAAAGTTAATAACACAATCACTTCCTATTGTGCTCTGTTGCTCTCCTTCTTCTTCAACTCTAGTATCTGATTTGAATCAATTGAAACTCTAGAGCATATCATTTCTCCACTTCGCATCCTTAGATGCCACTTCCCCTTGGATTGTATCTCCCTAAAACCTGAAACACAAGAATCATCAGTTAATAGCATTTATATACATAGGGAGAGGGGTATCTTCTAGAATCCTCAACATGAGGATGATGGTTGATCCTGATGGGTCAACCCTTTGATTCTTTCTTGGAGCGCATCACACTCCTTTCTTGCTTCCTCCAACTGCCTGACCAACTTCAACTATTCTGGCCATATGACTAGGCATTCTTTGCTCACATTCTGAGCCTTTTTCTGATATGAAGATTCTGCAGACATGGCCTTTCTCACAATCTGGGGTTTAGACCAACTGGTACACATTTCGATCTTTGATGTTCTACCGAAATTCCATTTCCCTTGATTGTTTCTCGGTGCAGGAATCTCCTTTCTTGTCATCTTCCCTGTCTTCTTTGTCCATTGTAGGGATCTTCCTTTTTCTTCCACTTCTCGTTGCAAAACATGACATGTGGATTTTTCGATTCATTCTTTGCTTATCTGCCTTTTATCAGATTTATGAGTCACCGCCGTATTTTTCATTGGTGGTGGGTCCTCCATTGAACGTCTATTCTTCTTTATCACCGCTGGAGTAGATCTCCCCTTAATCTTCCAGGTTTGCTCACATTCTCTCCTTGAGAGCTGTTGTGAGTATGACAGAGGAGGTGACTGATACACCTTTCGTTCAGCTCCATGTGATTTCCCGGAGGCTCGAAGCCTATTCTTCTCCTTACCACTTTGTCTCCCAGTACATGCTTCTTTCTTGTACACTTCCTGTGGTGGAGATCTCTTTTCTTGTTCCTTTCCCTTTCCTGCTTTCTTCTTACTGCAATGTCTCGCCATGTGTCCATAGTGAGAACATATAAAACATTTTCCCTCAAGGGAATACCTCATTTTATCATCTCTCTGCTGAGATGTTGATGCACCTTGAGTTCTTCCTCTGATATTGTTCTCCTGAGCTTCCTGACACATGCTCATGGTGTGTCCCATTCTTCCGCAGTAATAGCATCTAATATATGATTTCCTCTGAGAAGCTCTTCTTTCTAATTTCTCATGATGCTTCTTCTTGTTCTCAGATTTATTAATGTTTCTCTTTTCACAGCCTGAAATGTACTCCAGAGCCTCTGTACAGAAGCTTGATGTGTGGCCATGAATCCCACAGAAATAGCACATGTCGTCACTTCTTTTTGTAACTGACCTCTTAGGCCTATCTCCAGCACCTATAGGTTTTCCTCCACTCCTAGAACTATTCACGACTCTCTTCTTATCATGCATGGGTGGTGATTCATGAAATCCAATACCAGCTTTTCCGAAACTTGCTGGTCTTTGAGCTGAGAAAATATTCTGTTGTTTCTCTTCAGAAATAGCATATCTGTTCTTCATTTTATCATCACTTGTCGAAGGATGATCAAATAGTAAATGCAAGGCATCCTTCATTTTAGGCTTTCCTTTGGATTTAGACTTCTCTATTTCCTTCTTGACTGATTCTAGCTCTTCTACCAACTTTTGAATCTTCATATCCCTTGATTCAAGTTGGACATCAAGTTCTTCCTTGAGAAGCTTCCCTCTACTCACCTCATCTTCCAGTTCATGCTTCATCTTATCAACCATGTCATTTTGCTCCTTTACCTTCAATTTTTCTTGAGCGACAGAGTCAGAGCAACATGCATTCTCTTGTTGTAGCCTTTGATTCTTATGAACTTCTGCAGTCAACTGTGCTGCTAGATCATTATTTATGGCTTTAAGATTTCTTGCTTCATCTGAATTTTGACTCTCTTCATAATCACCAGCCTTTTGTTTTCCTTTCATTCTAGCCATCTTCTGCAGCTCTTCAGCATTTGAATCATTCTTCTCTGTTAGGTCAGTAACTATATCAATAAGCCTTTGATTTAATCCTTTTAGCTTGTTGACCTCAATCTCCAATCCCTTGATCCGGATATCTTTAGATTTGGCTTCTTCAGTGTTTCCAACGTCACTTGGAATATTAGGTTCTTCGATGCTTTTGAATTGATCTTTCACTTTTCTGTTCAAGCCATCGATCTCCCTTTTCTGTTCTTCAATCTTAATCTTATACTCACTAACCGATTCTGAGTTCTCTCGTGTTGATAACTTGAGTTTCTCAATTTCTTCCATCAACTCAGACTTCTCTTCTTCCTGCTGCTGCATGTAGAGTTTGGCATCATGAACAACTTTGTTGGATTTCTTTGTTTTTGCTCTCCAAACATCTATCTCCTCAAGAGCAGCCTCCAACTCAGCTCGCATGTCTATTCTTCCTTCAATTTCTTCTTCTGTTTCAGCATCACTCTGATGCTCATGTACTTCACTCATTCCAACATCATGATTGAGTGAATCAATCTTTTCCCTATCAGATTCATCCAGACCTTCCTTCAGTAAGCTGTTTGATTCTTTTAGTTGAATCACACTTTTTCCGAAAACACTTCCACACTGAGGGAATTTACCTGACTTCTGATTCTTCTTTGATGCTTTTCCTTTTCCCATGGCAGATTGAGAGATAATAGAAAAATGTATCTTCAACCACACAGATCGACTACACTATGTCGAAGCAAACAAATCTGATAAAAGAAACTTATCCCTCTGATACCAATTGTCAGGGCCAATAGGGGCCAATATACCCTGAGAGAAGGGGGGGTGAATCAGGGTATGGATATTCTTTTTCAAGTTCTTCCTGCCCCACTGGATCTTGACCTCTTTGTTACAAGGGTCACTTTGTTTGAACTTGTGTGGTTACTATGATCACTTGTCTCCTTTACCTGATGATGATGCTTTGAATGCAATGCAGGAAAGTAAGCAGGCAGACACAGAGATTTTTACTTGGTTCACCGCTAAGGGCTACGTCCAAGGAGCATACGCCGACAAGTTGCCGGTTCGTACCAAATTCCACTAGACTTCACTAGCTGTGGATTACAATGTTCGGGCTAGATCACTTCTATGCCCAGGCTCACTGCCTTTACAAGGTTTAGGGTCAGCTCACTGCTTTCCCAAGGGTCACTCCCTGTTTCTCTCTCTCTGGCTCACTGCCGGTGGAGAGGATCACCTTCTTCCTCTTCCTGAGCTCACTGCTCTTGGATGGAATCCACTCACAGTTTATAGACCTGTAGGTCTCTTCATTTCCATTAAGGAATGCATCTTTCTCTGTATGTAGATGCTCTGTTGATGTTCAACTTTCACCCGTAGATGAATACCTCTTTGCCTCTAAACACTGGGCAATTCACTTTGGAAAGACCTTCGCAAAGCACCCTTCAATGCGAGGCTCCCAATTTCGCGAAGCTCAAACAAGCCTTCGCGAAGCTCCTGCCTTTTCGCGAAGCTCACTCGCGAAGCTCCTTCGCGAAGCACTCTCGCGATGCTCAAGCCGTCGCAAAGCAACGACCCTCGCGAAGCTAAGTAAGCCAACGCGGAGCTCGCAGGTTTCGCGGAGCTACAATAGCCGCCGCGAAGCACCTTTTTCGCGAAGCACACTGGCTCCGCGAACCACCTTCGCAAATCGAGAGCAAAGTATTTTCTCTGAAAATTCTCTCTACTTCGCCTGAAGGGGTCGGCCTCTATTTATAGGCGATTCCACCGACCCTCGTCCCTTCCACGCGAAGTCAACGCCACGTCATCTCAAATCGCGAAGCTCCAAAGTTTCTGTCGGAATTCTGTCCAAATCGCGAAGCTCTACGGCAATCTTCCGTTCGCGGAGCTTGACGTAGTCGCAATGAATCACCGTCAACTTACCTTCGCGGCTCGCGCCTTCGCCGCGAAGCTCCCTCGCGAAGCCCAACATTCCTTCGCGCCTTCTCCGCGATGTTCTCTCGCAAAGCCCTTCTCCGCCGCGATGCGCTTCAGCCTCTGCCATTCGCGAAGCTTGACGTAATCGCGAAGCATCACCGCCTCCATTCTTCTGGTCTTCGCGATTTCCAAACCATGCATCCTATCTTCGCGAAATTCATGCCTTTTCCATATTAAATTGTGCTCTTCATTGAAATCCTCTTTTCGCGATGCTCACCAAACTCCAAATTTTGGATCCCAAAAATTTGGCAAACACTGGAAAACGGCGCCACCTTGTACTGCTCTTTTGTACCGCCTCCAGATCGCCTTTTCCTTTGTCATCGTTCTTTGTCAACATGGATTGTCAACAACTTCTCGGGAACTCGACAAATATCCATGAGAACCTGCTTTGTCAACAAACACAACCAACCCAAAAATACTTCAATGTTACCTTGAGGGATTTTTGCCCAACAATCTCCCCCTTTGGGTTTGTTGACAACTCTTCACAATTTTGCTCAGGATGATTTTCTGCACTGTGATACCTCACTGAGTCTTCTTCCAGCTGCTACCACCATTCGCCTCTTGCGATTGTGATAGTGTTCAAGGATTCACTTAACACGTACTCTAAGCCCACATGAGCAATGCTCGGCGTGAGAAACAAGAGTAGTATGAAAAGTTCATCAATGAATCACTTCATGTCAGACCCCAATTGTCGATTCCACCCTGATACCAATTCTTTAAAAAAACAGTTGTTGAACCACACTGATACCAATTGGTGAATTCTTAAGTTGATACCAATTGTTGATAGCTGGACACCGTCTCACACCATTCCAACACCACTGTTCTGCTTTTATCACGATCATTAGCTGTCGTGATTTCTATGATTTGATCGATCACGTCTAGCATCGTCAGATTTAAAACATCTCTCCCCCTTTCTCATTGCTCCCCCTTTCTGGCTGCTCCACCTGTCAGCTTCTCCCTGTAACAAGTATGATTTATCAAATCTCCGCACTATTTTCTCCCTTGAAAAAACACTTTTCTCCCCCTTTGTCAAGCACTTTTCAAGCACTTTTCTCCCCCTTTGTCAACGAACCCAAAGGTCACGCCTTTGTAGTCTGTAACATAGTAGAGAACACATATCAGCACATTAGGGAAAAACACACCATACCTCGGGGAGAGGGGGAGGGTCCCATATCCACACTATTTCAAGTGCGGGGAGTCGACTGAACTCCCAGAGCCAGTCGATGCCTCTCAAATGCTGCCTTGGGTAAGGCCTTTGTCAGAATGTCTGCAACCTGCAGCTCTGTAGGCACATACTCCAACTTCACGATCCCCTGCTCAACCTTCTCCTTGATAAAGTGATACTTAATCTCAATGTGCTTTGTCCTTGAATGATGGACGGGATTTTTGCTAAGATTTATAGCACTTGAGTTGTCACACTGGATTCCAATCGGAGACTTCACTTCAACTCCCATATCTTCAAGCTGCTGCTTCATCCACAATAACTGTGTGAATGCTTGAGTGGCCGCAATATACTCAGCTTCTGCGGTGCTTAATGAAATGCAATCCTGCTTCTTGCTCAACCAAGCAATACATAGTCCGCCAAGATAAAATGCACCTCCAGATGTTGATTTTCTATCATCTGCTGAACCGGCCCAGTCTGCATCAGTGTACCCCAATAACTCTGTCTGAGATTTGTCATTGTATGTCAAGCCGAAGTCCACCGTGCCCTTAATATACCGAAGTATTCTTTTCACTGCGAGCATGTGACTTTCCTTGGGATTACTCTGATATCTCGCTGCTTGGCATGTGGCGAAAACAATATCAGGCCTTGTTGCGGTTAAGTACAACAGACTTCCAATGATTTGCCTGTATTCTGTGATATTAACTGCCTTGCCATCCTCATCATCCTTTGATTACTCTTTATCTGGGAGTCTCCTTTTCACATCAGTCGTGCTTTGTTCCGAATCATCATGCCATATTCATTCATCTTGTCTAAATAGACCCATTTTGTCCTGATGACGTTTTTATCATCTGGCCTCAAAACAATTTCCCAGGTCTGATTCTTCTCAATTCTGACCTATCTATTCATTCATGGCATGATCCCAGTTTTCATCTTCAGCTGCATCAGCAAAGCATTTCGACTCAACCTGAGATAGTAATGATGTCTGCTGTAGTGATTTCATTCTCTTTGTCTGAACTGGATCTCACTGATCACTGATGATAGTCTGCCTGTCAATTTCAGCTCGATTCTTTGTATTTTGTGCAGATAAGGATTTTACATCCTTGTACTCATCATCAGTATCTTATTCTGAGTCACCCTCAGCCACTTCTTCTCCCCCTGTGTTGCTTTCTTCCTCAACACTTTCGTCAAGAAATTGTTCACTGACTCATTTTTCAGTGGCTTCATTTCTTTCAGCTATTTTTCGCAGCTTCTTGGTATCTTGAAAAACAGTCAGCTGATACCACAATGTTAGATCAAAATAAATAAGCATGAAATGCTTGATCACTGCTGCTTCTCTCATAGTATGTCTTCTCTCGATAGACAACTCTTGAGCTGGGTCATCCAATTATTTCCTTGATGGATCTCGCAGCTTCTTGGTATTTTCCTCCTGCATCATTCGTTCTCATCTTCCAATCAGATTTGAGCCACTAACAAAATCTCTAAGCCTACGGAGTTGAAACTCGGTGTAGGAAACAAGAGATAAAGTTAATAACACAATCACTTCCTATTGTGCTCTGTTGCTCTCCTTCTTCTTCAACTCTAGTATCTGATTTGAATCAATTTAAACTCTAGAGCATATCATTTCTCCACTTCGCATCCTTAGATGCCACTTCCCCTTGGATTGTATCTCCCTAAAACCTGAAACACAAGAATCATCAGTTAATAGCATTTATATACATAGGGAGAGGGGTATCTTCTAGAATCCTCAACATGAGGATGATGGTTGATCCTGATGGGTCAACCCTTTGATTCTTTCTTGGAGCGCATCACACTCCTTTCTTGCTTCCTCCAACTGCCTGACCAACTTCAACTATTCTGGCCATATGACTAGGCATTCTTTGCTCACATTCTGAGCCTTTTTCTGATATGAAGATTCTGCAGACATGGCCTTTCTCACAATCTGGGGTTTAGACCAACTGGTACACATTTCGATCTTTGATGTTCTACCGAAATTCCATTTCCCTTGATTGTTTCTCGGTGCAGGAATCTCCTTTCTTGTCATCTTCCATGTCTTCTTTGTCCATTGTAGGGATCTGCCTTTTTCTTCCACTTCTCGTTGCAAAACATGACATGTGGATTTTTCGATGCATTCTTTGCTTATCTGCCTTTTATCAGATTTATGAGTCACCGCCGTATTTTTCATTGGGTGTGGGTCCTCCATTGAACGTCTATTCTTCTTTATCACCGCTGGAGTAGATCTCCCCTTAATCTTCCAGGTTTGCTCACATTCTCTCCTTGAGAGCTGTTGTGAGTATGACAGAGGAGGTGACTGATACACCTTTCGTTCAGCTCCATGTGATTTCCCGGAGGCTCGAAGCCTATTCTTCTCCTTACCACTTTGTCTCCCAGTACATGCTTCTTTCTTGTACACTTCCTGTGGTGGAGATCTCTTTTCTTGTTCCTTTCCCTTTCCTGCTTTCTTCTTACTGCAATGTCTCGCCATGTGTCCATAGTGAGAACATATAAAACATTTTCCCTCAAGGGCATACCTCATTTTATCATCTCTCTGCTGAGATGTTGATGCACCTTGAGTTCTTCCTCTGATATTGTTCTCCTGAGCTTCCTGACACATGCTCATGGTGTGTCCCATTCTTCCGCAGTAATAGCATCTAATATATGATTTCCTCTGAGAAGCTCTTCTTTCTAATTTCTCATGATGCTTCTTCTTGTTCTCAGATTTATTAATGTTTCTCTTTTCACAGCCTGAAATGTACTCCAGAGCCTCTGTACAGAAGCTTGATGTGTGGCCATGAATCCCACAGAAATAGCACATGTCGTCACTTCTTTTTGTAACTGACCTCTTAGGCCTATCTCCAGCACCTATAGGTTTTCCTCCACTCCTAGAACTATTCACGACTCTCTTCTTATCATGCATGGGTGGTGATTCATGAAATCCAATACCAGCTTTTCCGAAACTTGCTGGTCTTTGAGCTGAGAAAATATTCTGTTGTTTCTCTTCAGAAATAGCATATCTGTTCTTCATTTTATCATCACTTGTCGAAGGATGATCAAATAGTAAATGCAAGGCATCCTTCATTTTAGGCATTCCTTTGGATTTAGACTTCTCTATTTCCTTCTTGACTGATTCTAGCTCTTCTACCAACTTTTGAATCTTCATATCCCTTGATTCAAGTTGGACATCAAGTTCTTCCTTGAGAAGCTTCCCTCTACTCACCTCATCTTCCAGTTCATGCTTCATCTTATCAACCATGTCATTTTGCTCCTTTACCTTCAATTTTTCTTGAGTGACAGAGTCAGAGCAACATGCATTCTCTTGTTGTAGCATTTGATTCTTATGAACTTCTGCAGTCAACTGTGCTGCTAGATCATTATTTCTGGATTTAAGATTTCGTGCTTCATCTGAATTTTGACTCTCTTCATAATCACCAGCCTTTTGTTTTCCTTTCATTCTAGCCATCTTCTGCAGCTCTTCAACATTTGAATCATTCTTCTCTGTTAGGTCAGTAATTATATCAATAAGCCTTTGATTTAATCCTTTTAGCTTGTTGACCTCAATCTCCAATCCCTTGATCCGGATATCTTTAGATTTGGCTTCTTCAGTTTTTCCAACGTCACTTGGAATATTAGGTTCTTCGATGCTTTTGAATTGATCTTTCACTTTTCTGTTCAAGCCATCGATCTCCCTTTTCTGTTCTTCAATCTTAATCTTATACTCACTAACCGATTCTGAGTTCTCTCGTGTTGATAACTTGAGTTTCTCAATTTCTTCCATCAACTCAGACTTCTCTTCTTCATGCTGCTGCATGTAGAGTTTGGCATCATGAACAACTTTGTTGGATTTCTTTGTTTTTGCTCTCCAAACATCTATCTCCTCAAGAGCAGCCTCCAACTCAGCTCGCATGTCTATTCTTCCTTCAATTTCTTCTTCTGTTTCAGCATCACTCTGATGCTCATGTACTTCACTCATTCCAACATCATGATTGAGTGAATCAATATTTTCCCTATCAGATTCATCCAGACCTTCCTTCAGTAAGCTGTTTGATTCTTTTAGTTGAATCACACTTTTTCCGAAAACACTTCCACACTGAGGGAATTTACCTGACTTCTGATTCTTCTTTGATGCTTTTCCTTTTCCCATGGCAGATTGAGAGATAATAGAAAAATGTATCTTCAACCACACAGATCGACTACACTATGTCGAAGCAAACAAATCTGATAAAAGAAACCTATCCCTCTGATACCAATTGTCAGGGCCAATAGGGGCCAATATACCCTGAGAGGGGGGGGTGAATCAGGGTATGGATATTCTTTTTCAAGTTCTTCCTGCCCCACTGGATCTTGACCTCTTTGTTACAAGGGTCACTTTGTTTGAACTTGTGTGGTTACTATGATCACTTGTCTCCTTTACCTGATGATGATGCTTTGAATGCAATGCAGGAAAGTAAGCAGGCAGACACAGAGATTTTTACTTGGTTCACCGCTAAGGGCTACGTCCAAGGAGCATACGCCGACAAGTTGCCGGTTCATACCAAATTCCACTAGACTTCACTAGCTGTGGATTACAATGTTCGGGCTAGATCACTTCTATGCCCAGGCTCACTGCCTTTACAAGGTTTAGGGTCAGCTCACTGCTTTCCCAAGGGTCACTCCCTGTTTCTCTCTCTCTGGCTCACTGCCGATGGAGAGGATCACCTTCTTCCTCTTCCTGAGCTCACTGCTCTTGGATGGAATCCACTCACAGTTTATAGACCTGTAGGTCTCTTCATTTCCATTAAGGAATGCATCTTTCTCTGTATGTAGATGCTCTGTTGATGTTCAACTTTCACCCGTAGATGAATACCTCTTTGCCTCTAAACACTGGGAAATTCACTTTGGAAAGACCTTCGCAAAGCACCCTTCAATGCGAGGCTCCCAATTTCGCGAAGCTCAAACAAGCCTTCGCGAAGCTCCTGCCTTTTCGCGAAGCTCACTCGCGAAGCTCCTTCGCGAAGCACTCTCGCGATGCTCAAGCCGTCGCAAAGCAACGACCCTCGCGAAGCTAAGTAAGCCAACGCGGAGCTCGAAGGTTTTGCGGAGCTACAATAGCCGCCGCGAAGCACCTTTTTCGCGAAGCACACTGGCTCCGCGAACCACCTTCGCAAATCGAGAGCAAAGTATTTTCTCTGAAAATTCTCTCTACTTCGCCTGAAGGGGTCGGCCTCTATTTATAGGCGATTCCACCGACCCTCGTCCCTTCCACGCGAAGTCAACGCCACGTCATCTCAAATCGCGAAGCTCCAAAGTTTCTGTCAGAATTCTGTCCAAATCGCGAAGCTCTACGGCAATCTTCCGTTCGCGGAGCTTGACGTAGTCGCGATGAATCACCGTCAACTTACCTTCGCGGCTCGCGCCTTCGCCGCGAAGCTCCCTCGCGAAGCCCAACATTCCTTCGCGCCTTCTCCGCGATGTTCTCTCGCAAAGCCCTTCTCCGCCGCGATGCGCTTCAGCCTCTGCCATTCGCGAAGCTTGACGTAATCGCGAAGCATCACCGCCTCCATTCTTCTGGTCTTTGCGATTTCCAAACCATGCATCCTATCTTCGCGAAATTCATGCATTTGCCATATTAAATTGTGCTCTTCATTGAAATCCTCTTTTCGCGATGCTCACCAAACTCCAAATTTTGGACCCCAAAAATTTGGCAAACACTGGAAAACGGCGCCACCTTGTACTGCTCTTTTGTACCGCCTCCAGATCGCCTTTTCCTTTGTCATCGTTCTTTGTCAACATGGATTGTCAACAACTTCTCGGGAACTCGAAAAATATCCATGAGAACCTGCTTTGTCAACAAACACAACCAACCCAAAAATACTTCAATGTTACCTTGAGGGATTTTTGCCCAACAAAAGTGGATGATAAAATACACCCCAGTAAATACCAAAGTATAAACAATCTCGGATAAAATGAGATTGTGATATTTTCCCTTACCTTAGGTCCGATATGTTTTGTACGTGTCCGAACCTCCTGTATAATGATTTAAATAATGTTATTGACTTATTCCAGAATCATACTCATTGTTATGATATCACATATGGTCATATTCTTAGCTTCTTATTAGTAATATTTCATTACAACTTGTTATTCGGGTGTTTATTACTTTTTGTTCTTATGCGTGTTTTGTCGAATAAATTATTATTCTTCTATTTAGGTTATATATACCTCATTTCCATAATTTTATTAGTGTAATATATATCATATTCATTCATTAAATTAATTTATATAATCATTATGCAATGAAGATCATGTAGAACGAGTCGTATCACATCGTGGAGATGGTATTCCGTACGTACGCATGAGCGATGATATCGTTCCCATGATCATGGAATTGTATTGGAGTGTATGTATACTATTTCAGAATAAATATCACTTTACAATAATCATATATAGTCATTATTTACACCATTATACCCATCCAAGTAAGGTGGTGGTGGAAATAGATTACACCACGACGTGGAGACGGTATTCCGTACGTACGCACGTGCGGTGATTTCATTTTTCGTAGGATGGATAGATGGTGAAATAGGGTTGTTTCATACTTATAATAACATATCAGTATATGAGTGACACTTATTTTATTACTTCATAATGAAACAACTAAATAAGAAGAAGTGGAAGAAGAAATAAAGATGAAAGAATCGGTAACGGACATTACCTCTTCTTTGAAGTGCTTCTTTGAGACCTCATTTTAGGGCACTAAAATTGTTCTTTGAAGAAGAACAGGACCTATAGGATGTCTCTAGGGAAGTGGAGAGAAGAAATTTTCAGGGGTTGTCCGAGCATGAAGGCTCTAGGTGGTGTGAGGAAGAGGGGGAGTAGGTGCCCTTTTATAAGGGAGGAGAGGGGGTCCTTTGGAAAAACTAAAAATATTATTTTATTATAAAGTCAAGTTCGGTTTTAAATAGCTCCAAATTGATTTATTTCGAATATAAGGTGGGAATGGGTCGAAATCCTCTCATACAATAGAATTAAGACAAGTTTAGGTTCTTATTTTAACCTTATCATTTAGATTTAACATTAAGTTAAATAATTTTACTTTTACCGTGTCTTCTTGTGTTCTTATACTATAAGGTTAATAAACTTACTATAAGCAGCCAAAAGAACCCCAAGTTGTTTATTATTAATATATATAACCGTATCTAAGTCATTTGGCTGAACCTTAGATTTTTAGGAATAAAATAGAAATTAATAATATAATATTATTTTTAAAAACTATTTTATGTCAATTTTGACACTATTTAGTAATTGATTTTTGTCAAAATCATAACAGAATTATTAGTTCGAAAAAAGTTAATTAAATCAATACTAAAAAGTCATATTAACCTATAAAATTAGTTTAATTCATAAAAAGTCTCAAATTACATTTATTTTGGTATTTATAACATCAATTATGTCAATATTTCATTAATAAGATAATTACTGCATCATCTTTATGTCATAAATAAATTAAATTATTTAATGTCTAAAAATTAAAAATAAAATACCATTATGTATAAAATCATTTGAGATTTCTAATGAATATTTATAGTCTAATTTATCTTATGTATAACCATATATTAAAAAATTTATACTTATTAAACTTTGATTTTAACTATTTTAACCCTTCTTTAAATAAATTAATAATAAATGTCCTAATCTAATCCAAGTGGGCCTAAATGGTCATATTTTATTTCTAAGTTTGTTTTTGGTCGAATTAAACTTATCCAATAGAATTAGGTCATGTGTTAGGGTAATAATAATATCATTTTTCCCCTTAATTACCCTATTTACTTTTAACTGTGGTAAATAAAAGTAAAAAAGTTACTATTCACCAAAAATTATTTTCATCTCATTGAACCACATTTTACTTACTGACATCAACCGTGTCTCTTGGATTTTTGAAATTCCACTCACAGAATCGGTAAAATTAAGTTTTATGAAAAATTCAGTTTTTTGAACTACCACTTAGTGGTTTCACTATTCATCAAAATTTGAAAGTTTTCAGAAAAATACAAAAATTTCACCCTAGGATAATTTCAATATTCCGAATCCAAAAATGAAGATCATTTTGAAAAATAAAATTTATAAAATTTCAAAAATTGGTTATTACTATTCATAACGGCTAGTTTTAATAATATTTTAATAGCATATCATTGTTTAGTGAAACTCGGTATTGCGTACGACGCAAGATATCGAGGAAGGTCATGATTGCGTGTAAAGAAAGCCAATATAGTGTTGTGTGTAGTGAAAGATTCCTTTTATGATTTATAAAAACAAAAACATTTCTCAAAAAAGTCTCGGGTGTTACATTCTCACCACCCTTCAGTTGCTTCCTTTGATACTATAAACACCTTAGATTACTATAGTGAAGTCTCAGGTCAAGTTACCCTCTATATATATAAATATTATCCTATTATAATCATTTTTTATTGTATTATTTTATTTTGAAAAAAAATTATATACAAATTTCCCTCTATTTTGGGTAAGGGTTTGAGCAATGGTTGAAGGTGGCTTATTATGGTTAGGTTTTGGAAAGTTTTACTTCAAATTTGGTAGTGTTGATCCCTCAATTATTTTGCTTATAAATAATGATTGTTATTTGAATATTTAATTAAATTAGGGTATTTTTTAATTCACCTTTTACATGAAAGTGTGAAATAATCATTATTTTAATCCTTTTTGTAATAATGGAATCAACTTTTTAAAGATGATAATACAAGAAATTAAAGAAGAATGAAACATGGAATTGGTTCATTATGATCACATGTGTTTTATGCTATATTGATGTTGTCTCTTTATTTTCTAGATAGTTTGGTATCTATTTTTTGGGATGGTTATTATTGTTTAGCATGGTCGATATGCTTAAAATTGGATGAACAACATAAAGCTGAAATTATGAAGTGATTAATGAAAGAGGCATATAAATCGATTTTTGTTCTTCCTTGAAAATTGATGAAATATTGAATTTATACTAAAATCATGTTTTTGATTTATTCCTAGCTTTATAAAATTTTATATTATAGGTAGATTATTATTGTTGAAATTATGCATAATGAATCACTCAATTCAATATGGTAATGAAATTATTATTTACGAAATATAAATATATAGGGTTAACTGAGCCCACCCATATTTATTAAAGTTCTATGTGCCATAGATCTATAGACTTATTTAACCCTTGAATTTGTGTTATGATAATATTTTATTTCCAATTATTTATGTTCTATGATGGTAGAGCCTTAATTTGATTTTTTATGCACTTCGAATGGTTGGTATAATTAGTGATGAATGGTATAGGATGCCAGGATTATGGTGGTGGTTTGATACCAGTAATGGAGGGTTGGAATGTATTATATATAATGGTGTTGAGTATGAAAGAATGATAGTTGGAATGATTTGAGAGCTAGTATTTCCTGTTGGTTATTTCTTGATCTGTTCCTTAGATGTATGAGATATAAGATTATTGTTTGTTATTATATTATAGTTTTTGATGCAATTTGGGTCTATGATCTACAAGTGACTTTTCCTTATGGTGTCTTAGGATGAATATTGGAGTACTCAAAATTATAGAATGGTAAATAAAATAATGATGAACCCATGGGTATGGGTATGTATGTCATTAGTGGTAAATAATTTATTAAGGAGAACTGTGGAATAGTTGCAGGAATACTCAAAGAGCATGGTTATTGAATCTATAATTATAATATGATTTATGAATGCATGTTAGCTTATTATAAAACAAAATGGTTAAATTATAATTCATGATGGGTAATAAATGATGGGTAAATTTCAAGATTATTAATTAATGAATAGTACTTTCTATTTACTAATTAAATATAGTTAATTTCATTGAATCTTGATGTTTATGCGCTTATATAGAATCTAGTTCCTAGACCTTAGTGGTGGAAGCCAAGTTTCATGTGAGATGATAGTTGTAGTTGAGTCTAGGAGTGGGAAGTTTCCCTTAGTGTGGTAGTGCATGATATATTCTTATATTTTTTGATTTCATAAAATTCACAACCTAACTTGGTAGGGAAACCAAAACCCAAATGTTTTTGGGGTATTTTCTCTAATATCTAGGTTGGCGAGGAAACATATGGTTTAATTATTCCTATCTCCTAATCTCCATTCAGTATTGCATGATCTTTAGGTGTATCTAGGATATAATTACTTAAGGTATAGGTTACATTACTACACAGGTTGTGATGGCTCTCAGTTATACTATAGTTGTATGTGTAAATTTTAGCAACTTAAGGTTATAGTACATACTTGTATTTAGTCATGGTGGCTATGGCTTCCCATGGGTGTACATGTATAGGTTCTAGTGTCTTATGGTGTAACATATGATACATGGGCTATAGTGGCTTCTGGACTATTACTTGGTTACGAATGAGGTTGTGATGAGTTGTGTGGACTGTAGGTTGAGATGTGGTTGGGATATGTATGCACGAGGTGTAGGTAAGGGTGTAAATCTAGCCTAGTGGTCAGAAATCTTGCCTGACCCAGCCCAAATCCCTACCAATCCTAGCCCAAAAAAGCCCGAATTGACCCAAAATATGATCAGGCTATTATATTTTGTTCTGGGATTCTCCCAAAATCCTGACCTAACCTGGAAAATAAAAAAATACAAGAAAACACATGATAGGGGTGACTCGAACCCACTGCCTTTTTTGTTATAAGGATACCCCTAAACCAATTTTTCTAGGAATTTAACATATTAATATTATATAATATCTATAAATAAATATTTATCTCATAAAAATAAATATATTAATTTAAAAAATCAAACAATTCGGCCAGGTTTTGTGTCTGGGTGGAGTCAGAGTATTGTGCGGACCATCTTAGACCATCTAGAATAGTTCTAGAAACCTAAAAAATTATAGTTAAGGCCCAGGATAGACCATTTGAGCATGGGATTGGTCTTTTTTACATACCTAGGTGTAGGGTGACTTATGAAATAGATTGTATCATAAGATTTTTGGCATTGGGGCTTGAGAAAAATAAAGTAGTGAGAATGTGGAAGTTGGGTGCCTTCATTTACAGATATGATTCCATATGAATATGCTTAATTTTATGTATTACTTTGTGAGAAATATATGGTGGGGATGGGAAATATTTATACCTGTTTAGGTAAATATTTGGTTTCATTTCCCTATTCATTGGTATATAGTATTCTTCTTTTACGTTTTGCATAAGAGAATTTTTAGAGGATTCTACTAGGTATAATTTTATTCTCACCAAATTTAAATATATAAACTATTTTTTAAGTCTATAGGATCTAGTTGGTGATCTAGCTAGGTGTTTCTTTCTCAAAGTGGTTGTTTAGGAGTTTTCAATGTTTTTTTCCACTACCTAAGATTTATTATGGTGTTTATTTTTATTTTTTTCATTGTGTATGAAATTAAATTCATATATTGGGATTGATTATTTATTTATGATATGGAGTTGATCAATAGTCTCATATTATCTCTTATTCCAAAAATTAGAAAGAGGGTAGGGGTCTCATTTTTTATTGCATACCATTGGTGTTAGTCTCCAACCTATGGCCTATTGGAGGATGGATTTGGGAGTCATTTCCCTCTCTCCATTGTCAAACTAGGAGGGGTACCATTGGAGGAGGGTTATGAAAAATGTATTATGTCATTCGGTCACACAACTCCACCTACTGATGTTGGGGTTAGCCACTACAAATCATACACACATAGGATCCACATAATTTTCACAGCAGGAGTTACCTGCCCATGCTAACTGAGTGGAATTTCGCTAAGAATATATATGGGAAAACACCATATAGGTTATTTGTGATACTTTAAAAATTCAAAACCCCTTTTCATTTCTAGAATCACTACCCTTCCTAGGTTAGCTAGGTATAATTACACTAATAGATTCTATAGGAAAACACTATTTATCCTATTTTTAAACCTTTAAATAACTAAACCCTTTCCCATTTTGTGACTAAAATGGAAATCACAAGAACAAAACACATGTCATATGATCTATATGTGTATAAAATTATGCATGAGTACTAGCACTTTCCTCTTAGAGCTAGGAATATAAGACCATAAATCAATAACATCAAATACCTAAATTATCTGAAAAAATAACACAACTATAACCATGAAAAGTAGAACAATATCATTAGTTCCCTCGGTAACTTGGATTCCCTTGTATGTGGGTTAGCTAATACCACTCATGAGCTCCATACAAATATTTAACAAAATCCTATCTCTTCTCTACCTTAACCAAATAAAAAGACACTAGGAAAAACCTTAATCTAATATAACTTAGTAATTTTCTGACCTGGATCACTCTATAATAATTTTAACAGAGTGTCACTTGACCTTAGGTGCACCACCCCATAAATCAAATGCTACTAACTAGTAGCGAGGGTCTATAGTGTGATAGTTAGAGGATTATACTCTTTAAACACATATAACAGAAATATTAAAATAACATAATATAAGTAATTCAAATAAAAAGTAATAATAAACCACTATATATATATGGTCAATTAAATAAACAAATATCATGCCATGTTAGTCATACAAAACTAAAATGATTTTCCATAATATAATCACAGATGTATAAGTACTAAAATAATCGAAATAAATATCCATCCTAGTACCAAGGAACTACCTGTCCCATCTTCAAAACTATATTATCTAACCTAATCACCAACTACACTACAATATACACTAGGTTTTTAATGTTGAACCTTTCTCCTTACCTATACCATAATACATATAGTTTTTGCAAATCACAAAGGTCCCATGTAAGGTGTGAGTATGAACTCAATAGGCCACCACCAATGGGTCCCTATCTAATATCCATATGTATACTAATGGATGAAAAACATAATAAATTACAACCAAACATAACACACTAAACATAATGTTCCTCTCATTTTTAACCAACCATGAGTAAGCCTTTACCTTCTTTGAACAACACCAGAGTGGAATGATATATGAATCATCTATCATACTGAAAGTTCCCTTGACCTTCCAACCAATTCCCATGTCACTTGACATCATCAACCCAAACAATCAATGATGCCCCAATGAAACATCCACAACCTATCTAATCAAACCTCACATATCCAATGATAATACCCCTACCATATAGTGGTCTCACACACCACTAATTGTGGCCATATATGGTTTATCCCCTTATTTAAACCTATAGTCAACACCATCACACCTATACCACATAACTACAAATTTTACACCCACAAATAGTGGCCAAAACCATTTTATATACCATATTATATGTCTAAATTACCCCAACAGCCTCGACCCCCATAGTGAGTAGAAATCGCCAATATCCTAGGCCCCACCATCAATGAACCTATGTTTCCACCCATGACCATGGTTAACACCATCTTCATCATTCTCGTTAACTACATCAATAACACATCCTAAGATCCATTACTTTACAACACATGGTATCTATCCCATCATGACTTCAACACACAACATTGTTCAGTCATTCCATACTATATCATATATACTATTTCCCACATAAGCCTACCTTGTGATATCTTCTTGGAACAATAATAACCCTAAGTGGTTTTGTTCTCAGTCACACATAGATAACCCTACCCTAGAAAAATCATTACACAATATATAATAAATTTAAAACACTGTAAATAGTTAAGCACCACCTATCTAGATTATTTAGGACTCCACTCATTGAGAATATCTTTCTAACTCATCTTCAATTAGATGATTCACCAAAATCCAACAAAAAATATATTTAAGGGCACCATAAAAAAATAGAAAAACGGTGATAGAAACTACCATTAACCACCCTGTGGTAGTTAGACTTTCCCTTGGATACTCACTACATTAGACCATATAAAGAACCAGTAAGATACAGCTAGAATATCACTTGGATAATAAGAGAAGAATAAGAGATATTTTCTAAGTCTTATCCATGAGTTTTTGTCATGAAAATCTCTAAAATCCATTTGATAATCGATTTACCATTTATTTAATCCATTTTAAAAATATCTAGAAAATCTCAATTATAAATGTTTTGCACACTTTTACTCTTATGAATGATTCTTACCCTTATTAATTATCCCTTGAATCTTGCTAAGTTAGGGACTCTTATTTATTATAGGGTACCCCTAAATGACACTTATGTATCGGTAGAAAAGACCCATGCATAATATATTTATAAATATATTATGTATCATAGTTTGGTTCAACACTGCCATATTTTCAATTAGAAAATATATTACACATACCTATAAATAATATATTTTGTATTTTTGATATATATCCCATATAAAAATACCCAATACATAGGATATTTCCTTCATTCATAAGTTTTTATTCCTTGTGTAATGCTTTTGTCTTATCCAAAAACCTATATGTGATAGATTCACCTCTAAAAAATATTTTATTTCTTATACATAACATTTTCTTATTTGTAAATTACTTACTCTTATGCATTCATGGTCCTCCAACCGATTTTCCTATTTCCTAGATCAATTATATTACAAAAGCCTTGCCTAAGTAGTATTTCTTTATGTGTAACGTTTTTTTCATGAATAATATATATTTTCCCCTTATAATACCATATATAAATTTTTTTCAGACTTGTCCCATTTTTATAAAATCACTATAACTTCCAAAATTTACCAAAATCATTCCAAAATACCTCCATGCATGAAATTTCAATTTTTAATTCACAAAACACCCTAAAATACATAAATCTATAAAATAGCACCCCAAAACATTTTTATAAAAAAATAAACCCTTGAAACCTTTAAAGGGTTTAAACTCACAATTTATAACCCTAACCCCAGTAAGCTCATAGTGAGTTTCATACTACATTTACATTGTCATAATATACAAGGAAATCACATCCCAAAGTACCGAACAATTTAGTTTTCTTGGTAAACTAAATACATACATGAGTCTCTTATTAAAAATGAATATAAAAATTATAACATAATGTTTTTTGATAAAAATTTATTCCATCTAGTATATCCTTACATATCTTTCTTAATAAACTTCATGGAATCTTGGACAAAGTAAAAAAAATAAGGGTCAGCTCAACTGATCAGTAAATTTAAATTATAGTGGAAGAAATAATGAATAAATGAAAATAATAAATATAGAAAGGAAATAATTGAAACACACATAACATATAATCAATAAACTAATAATGAAATGAATAAACAATATGGGAAGGTAATTAATTAGAAACACAATCCATTAAAATAATTGGATAAGGCATAATAAATGTGGAAAAGTAATTAACTAAAAACCATTCCATTTAGTCAATAAACTAATAATGAAATGAATCCAGTGATTTTTTTCATAGTCAAAATATCATGGATAATAATAACTGAATAGTGAACAATGGAAATTCTTAATTATTGGATGCCATGTTTCCTAGGTACATGTCACCTTTGCCATTAAGACCTTTCATAGGATAGTTTAAAACATAATGGGTGAAAACCCCACTAAGGTTAGCCAATAGACTCATCCCATGGGACAGCCGATGCATCGAGGGGCTACCTATAACTGAACCCCACCCATGTCATACCTACCCAAATCATTCCTCATATATCGAATAATCAATTTAAATCATAAACAATATTCTTTATCAAATATTTGTATTGAATAAAAGATATGTATTTATCAATATTTCCCTAGTTAATTAAATAACTATCAAAGTAAACGCCACATAAAAATTTTATATGTTTTAGTCAATAATCATATCAATGATAAATGATATATATATTTAAGGGAAATTTATTGTTCATTAATTACTAGAAAGTGAATATATCAAGGGGACAATTAAAATTAATCAAGTAAGTGAATTAAAATATAATACTTGGAAAACTAAATCATAAAGCATCCATAGGAAGAATAATCATGGTATCAATACAACATATCCCAAGTGAAGTGAAGATAAAGGGTTGTTTTTTTTATGAATAGAAACACTATAAAAAGATATTTTAAAAACATTCTTGAGGAAAATATCCATTTATTTTTTTAAAAAAATTAAAAATACTTTTCATTGAAAATCACTTTTAAAAAAAATTAAAAGTTAACCTTGTAAAACTTCAAATAAATATTCAAAGTTATTATAGTGGGTAAATCCGTACATGCCCTACATGGTAAAAAGAACATTACTTTTGCACAGAAAAAAGGTTAGAAAAGTGACTTGTTCAGAAAGTGAAAAAAATTCCTTTGAAGACATTTTTTAAAGATAAAATGGGTAAACATTTCTTTAATTAATAATTTTTAAAAGGTTAAAAACATTTTTGAAATTATTTTTATAAATCATGGTTTTGAGAGAAAATAGATTTCCGATCGAAGAGAGAAATGGTGACAGGTTTTCTTAAAAAAAATATAAAACATTTTAACTACCAAATAGTGGAATAATGGTAATATTACTTGAAAAATATCATGAAAAAATAGATGATAATAAAATTAAAGGGTTTTTTAAACAATTATTATGTAATTTCCTTTAATGGAAATTCAAGAATAAATAATCTTGATTAGAGTGAGATTGTGAAATAATACTTTAAAATGAACCTAATGATGAAGTGTGAATTAAGAAATGAATTGATTATGTGTATCAACTATAAATAAACATAAAATAATTTGAAATAAATCAATATATTTTAAAATTAATTACACATAATCATATAATATTAATTTAAATGAGGAAGTAATATATCCCAATGAAAAGGAATTGAGTTATGAAATTTCTTTACCAATTCGTAACTTTAATTTCAAAAAACATTAGATAAAATAATTAAAATTGAAACTAAATATACCATAAATAATGAATTATTAATTATATTAAATTTCAAAGGGGTAGTATATACACTATATAAAATAAACTAGGTGTATAACATTATAATATGTCTCAAGGAAATGAAATTGAGATAGAATCCCTTACCTTGCTTTTTATTTTGGGTGAACATCCTATAACCTCATGTATAATAGTTTTAATCATGTTATTAACTTAAAAAACAATACTAATATTTATAATATCATATATAGTTCTTTTATAATATATTATAACTTGTTCATTTATAATATTTTGTTATTTTCATCATTTCGGTTGTTAATTGCCCTATTTTTCAAGTATGTTTTGACTTATTGTATTTTTCGTCTTACTTAGAGAATAATTTAATAATATAAATAATGTAAAACATTATTTAAATATCATATATATTCATTATATATGTATTTATAATGATACATAAAATTTGGATATGGAGATGGTAGGTCGTACGTATGCATGAATGATGTTTCCATTTTCTTAAAAGAATGAACATTAAATGATATATATGTATATTATAATTAAATTATAATATTTATATCATATAAATCCTATTTTTTATTAAAACCATCTTAAATTCATTCCATGTAATGTGTGAATGAATCACATCACTTTGAGGAGGCAGTAGCCCACATGTCTACAAATAATGTTATCGTATTCTCACAAAACGGAAATCATGAAGGTATATGTTAAATAATAATTAAAGAATAATAAATACATAATTAATATCATATATATCATATATAAACTATAAATACATCATTATTCCAACCTTGAAATGTGATAATTGAAGAACAAACAACATCGGTTCGTGAGGTTGTAGTCTGTTGTACACACGAACGATGATTGTGTATCCCATTTTATAGAAGTGTGTATATGTGTGGGTCATAACCTTAATATAACAACATAATAGTATATTTATGATAATATTTTAATTATATAATCAATATATAATAATAATTTAAGGAGTGGATAAAAAAATAAAACAAAAGTCCTTGTTGAAGAACATTACCTCTTTTTCAGGTAACTATTTTTGATTTATACCAAAAATACTGACTTGGTTGGATTTATGAAAAAATTTAGTATTATGTGATGAGTTTAGGGATGTTTGGATATTATTTTATAATTTTTTTGATGATTTAAATGGCTTTATATGTTTGAATAAGTGGTAAGGGTGAGTACCTTTTTATAGTGGAGGAAGAGTGGCATTCTTGAAAATATTAAAAGGTAAACATTATTGGGAGGTTTCCCTTACATAATTTGACATCAATAATGAAACAAATTGAATAAAATGGGGTATATGGTAGAAATATGTCCAAGAAATGGGTTTTTTAAAAGTTTATAGGTAATTTGGATACTTAAGTTTGAAGTTTAACCACTAAGTAAACTCATTTTCACCTTAATTATTGTAATTATTTTTAATTTCCTTTACTAATATGTTTGGTAAAAAAATATTCAGACCTTGCTATAAATTATAAATTATTATTATTAAAAAACTGGAATCCATTTTTACAAATTAAAATCATAGAATTTATATAAATTAATTTAAAGTTAATCCAGAGATGTGAAAAAACAATGGGTTTTTAAAGTGAAAATGTTCAAAAGTTTGTTAAGTTTTTATATCTAAATTAAATATAAAAATGATTCTAATGAACTAAATTGTATTAATAGATGTAAAATTTAACTAATTAAAAATTAAAACCAATTTCAAATATAATTTAATAATATAAAATATATATATGAAAAAGCATTTTTCAATTAAAATTCAGTATTTTTCACTATTCATCAGAAAATGAAACTTATTTAGAAAAAATTGAATGATTCACCCAAAGATAATTTTTACATTATTCTTTAAAAATGAATTTTATTTTTAAAAATAAAATTTATAAATCTTCCAAAATTTATTTCTGAAATAGATGCGCAATTAAAAGGCGGTAAAATTACCTTTTAGAAAACTATAGCTTTTATACATAAAATTGGATTTGTTCTTATCTTATGTATATAAAATCTACTGGATGAATGTCAAAAATATTTTATATAATATATAATATATTTATTTCATTAATATCATTCACTAATAATATTTAATTTAGTTTATTAGGAAAAAATTCTTTTGGAATCATAAAAATAGTTCTTTATAAAAATATTTCCTATATATTCAATTGGTTTTGATATTCATTTCTATTTAATTGTTAACCAATGAGTTCAAAAATATATTTTAATAAGTTATTTAATCCTATTAATAATCACCAATTTAATATCTAGGTTACATATTATTATATTAAATTATACTATTTTCATAATATATTATTGTTTAGTAAATCTTAATCTTGTATGTGATGAAAGTTATTAAATAAAGTCATTGTTGTGTGTAACACAATCTAACCTCAGTGTTCCATGTAGAGAAAAATAAATTTTATATTGTGTGTAATGCAAGATAATATCATTTTTATGTGTAGTATAATCTCTTGGAAATATTGAATTTATCTAAATATAAATATACCATAAAGTATTGGGTTATTATATTCATTTATACACTTGGTGTTGCACGTCGTACACACTGTGAAATACAATATCCTTATTTTAAAATTTTGGGGAGTTATATTCTTAGAAACATAATTAAATTTCATCATCGTTATTTAAACTTGATATTGGTAATATAGGGTTTGAAATTTTAAAATTCCTTTGTTGAAATCACACATCGTAAATGGATTAATAAAATATCCTCTTAATAAGAGAGAAATCAAAGTAAAAAAGGTTGTGTAAGTGAGTTCCCAAGTAGGAGAACATAAGTGACAAGTGAAGATATGGATATGGATGAAAATAATGAATATTTATAGGTAGTGATTGAGGTTATTGATCACAAATAAGTGAATGATCAATGGAATGTTGAGGGCCTCAAACCCATAAATCTGTTATGATTTAAAAGACCATTGGTTCAAAAAAAATTAGGGTATTAGGATAAATTTTTTGTTTCAAGGCCCTTTTTTCTATAGTTTTCAAATTTATTCACTCACTAATAATATAAGGAAATATACTTACCTTGTATATTTCTATAAACAAAATTTCATCATTTGTTTATTCTATGATCAATTTCTAATTCATCCATTACTTCAAGAAATAAATATCCAAAAATGATTTTTTATGCCTAAAGCACTAAAATTTATTTTTAACGGATCGTAAGATCCACAAAACAAATATTTAAATGTATCTATAATTATTTTTAAAAACTAATATGGTTAATACATTAATCACTAAACCAAAAAAAAATTAATAATTTAAGTTCATCATTAAAATTTATTTTTCAAATAGTTTGCCAAAAAAAATGGCATGTTAACCAGGACATTGTGTAGGCCAGTGGTAGGCATGAAACCCTTATCATACTTTGATCATCGGTTCAATCCCCACCACCTTGATGGACTTGATGGGTTTTCACCCGATATACAGGTTTTCCTTTTTCTAAACTTTCTTAATATGATTCAAAAAGAAATATGATGGACATACTTGAAATTTAATCATTAAATATCCTTTTTGTAAAGGTTTTAAATAAAACCATTTTTTATAAAGCCTAATAATCTTATTTGACTATTAACCCTAATGTTTATCAGTACCTTTAAATCTATTTCTGTAAAATGTAAAGGAATTATTCCTCAAATAAATTTCCCACTCAAAACATATACTTTTGATAAATTTATTTAAAAATGTCCTTAATCATTGTAGACTCTCATTATATAAAACCTAAAAATGTATTTTTAATAATTAGAACTTATTATCAACCTTAATTTAATAATCTTATGATGATATCCATAACTCTTAAGTTAATAAATACATATGTTCTTATATGATAATCCTCAAAGTATATCTTAGGGTTATGTTCTCTAATCTATGTTTTCTTAAATCTAGTTCCCAAGGTTTCTAATAAATTTTCTCTAATACCAACTATAGAACTCCAAACCCATTATTCCAAGAGCTGGTGTTGTACTATATTTACATTGGCATAAGATATAATGGAATCAAATCCCAAAGGACTGGACAGTTTATTAGTCTTGGTAAACTAGATAGGTACATGAGTCTTATATTACAAATGAATATATAAATTACAACATGTTTTTTGATAATAACTTTAATACATTTAGTATATCATTTCATATCATTCTTATTACACTTCATGGAATCCTAGGGAAAGGAAAAAAATAAGGGTGGGCTCAAATTCTTAGTAACGATAAAGTATAGAAGAAGCAATAATGAATCAATGAGAATAATAAATACGTAAATGTAATAATTAAAACACACATTTCATAGAATCAATAAAATGAGAATGAAATGAATAAACAATATGGAAAGATAATTAACTAGAAACACAAGACCTTCAAATAACTGGATAAGAAATAATAAATATAGAAATTTAATTAACTTAAAATTATTCTATTTAGTCAATAAATTGAGAATGAAATGCATTTGTAGATTCATTTCATAGTGAAAATCTCATGGATAATAATAACTGAATAGTTAATGAATTCAATGCTTAATTATTGGATGCCATGTTTCTAAGGTACATGATACCTTTACCATCAAGACATTTAACAAGAAAGTTTAAAACATATTGGGTAAAAAACCCCCACTAAGTCTAGCCAAATAATGCATGCCATGAGACTAATGATTCATTGAGGGGATATCTATAACTGGGATCCACCTATTTCATACCTTTCCAAATAATTCCTCATATATCGAATAATTTATTTAACTCATAAACAATGTGCCTTATTTAATATCCGTATTGAGTAAAATATATGGATTTATCAATATTTCCCCATTTAATCAAATTAATATCTAATTAAACACCATATAAAAATGGTATATGGTTTAGGAGATAATCATATCCATGATAAATGATATGGATACTTGGGGGAAATTTAATGTTCAAAGATCATTTGAAAGTGAATATTTGAAGAGTATTACAAAAATGATTCAAGGAAGTGAATTTCAATATTATCCTTGGAAAAATAAATCATAAAGCATCCAAAATAAGAATAAGGATGGTATAAATAAAACATATCCCAATTAAAGAAAAAAATAAATAGTTTTTTTCATTGATGAATATAAACACTATAAAAAGATCTTTTAAAAATATTCTTGAGGAAAATATCCTATTCTTTTTTAAAACATTTTGAAAATAATTTTCATTGAAAATAAATTTTTTTAAAAACTTTAAAAAGTATCCTTTTAAACATGAAAAGGAATTTTCAAAGGAATGAAGGAGGTTGAATATGTACATCTCATACAGGGTAAAAATAACATTCCTTTTGTATGGTAAAAAGATCAGATAAGTTACTTGTTCAGAAAGTGACAAAAAGAATCCTTTGAAAAAATATTTAAAAGATAAAATGGGAAAATATTTATTTAATAAATTATTTTTATAAGTTTAAAAAAATTGAAATCATATTTAGAAAACATGGTTTTGAGAAAAAATATATGTCATACTGAAGAGAGAAATGAAGTCAGGTCTTCTTAAAATAAATTTTCTAAAACATTTTAAGTACAAAAGAGTGGAATAATGGTACTATTACTTGAAAATGATAATGAATAAAAATATTAGAGTAAAATATAAAGTTTTATTAAACAATTGTTATATAATGTTATTTAATTTAAATTAAATAATAAAAAATCTTTATTAGAGTGAGAATGTAAAATAAACCCTTAAAATAAACATAATGTTGAAGTGTGAAATAAACCCTTAAAATTAACAAAACATTGAAGTGTAAATTAATCAATGAATTTATTATGTGTATAAAATGTAAATCCACATAAAATAATTTTAAATTCATAAATATATATTAAATTTCATTATACACATAATCATATAATATTATTGATAATTAGGAAGTAATATAACCCAATGAAAAGGAATTGAGTTATAAAATTTATTTACCACTCAGTAACTTTATGTTTAAATACCCTTTGATAAAATAATTCAAATTTAAATTAAAAATACCATAAATAATTAATTATTCATGATATTAAATTTAAAAGGGTCAGTATATACTCCATATAAAAAAACTAGGTGTAAAATATTACAATATGCCTCAATGAAATTAAATTGAAACAGAATCTCTTACCTTGCATTTCCTTTTGGGTGAACATCCTTTAACATCATGTATAATGGTTTTAATCTTTTTATTAACTTAAAACATAACCATAATCATATTTATAATATCATATATAGTATTTTTATAAGATATTATATCCCTATCATGAGTAATCCTTTGTTATTTTCATTATTTTGGGTGTTAATTACCTTGTTTTTCGAGTATATTTTCACTTATTATTTTTTGTTAGTCTTACTTAGATCGTGATTTAATAGTATTAAGAATTTAAATAATTATTTAAATATAATATATATTCATTATATATTTATTTATAGTGATACATAAAATTTTTAGATAGGAAATGAAATACATCATTCATAGAGACGGTTGGTCTTACGTATGCATAAACCTTGTTTCCATTTTCTTATTGTATTAAAAGAATGAAAGGTAAATGATATATATGTATATTATAATTATAGTATAATATTTATATAATATACAAAAAAAATTTATTAAAACCATCCTTAATACATTCCATGTAATGTATGAAGGAATCACATCACTTTGAGGAGGCGGTAGTTCACACGTCCACAAACGATGTTATTATATTCCCATAAAATGGAAATAATGAAGTTATGTGTTATATAATAATTAAAAAATCATATATATAATATATAAAATCTAAATTCATTATTATAGCCTTAAAAGGTGGTAATATAATAACGAACGATATTGGTTCGCAAGATGGTAGTCTATCGTACACATGAACAATGATTGTGTATCCCATTTGAAGGAAGTGTGTATAGGTGTAGGACATTCCATTAATATAAAAAATAAAATTATATTTAGGATAATTATTTATTAAATAATAAAGATATAATAATAATTTAAAGATTATATAAATAAATAAAACAAAATTCCCTACTGAAGAACGTTTCCTCTTTTCAGGTAACCCCTTTTGGTTTATAGCCAAAAGACTTCCTTGGGTGGATTTATTCCCAAAGTGAGTCTTATATGATGAGTGTATTGATTTTGGGAGAATATTTTGGTAGGTTTTGGATCAGAAAATGGATTTATAGTTCTTAATAATTGGTAGGGGTGAGTTCCTTTTTGTATTGGAGGAGGAGTGTCATTCTTGTAAATATAAAAAGGTAAACATTATTGGGAGGTATCCAATGCATCATGTGACTAAAATAATGAAACAAATTATATAAAATGGATAATATGGTATAAATATGTCCATAAAATGGGATTTGAAAAATTTTATAGGTCATTTGTCCACATAAGCTTAATGTTTAACCACTAAGTAAACACATTTTCACCTTAATCGTTGTAATTAATTTTAATTGTCTTTGATAATATTTTTCGTAAAAAAAGAAGTTTACATTAATATATATTATAAATTGATATTATTCCACTTATGGAATCTATATTTACAAATAAATATCACATAATTAATAGAAATTAATTTAAAATTAGTCCCACAAATGGGACAAAACGATCAGTTTTTAAAGTGAAAATGTTCAAAAGATCGTTCAGTTTTTTTATCTATGTTAAATATAAAAATTATTCCAACGAAATAAATGGTATTAATATATTTAAAATTAAAATAATTCAACATTAAAACCAATTAAAAATATAACTTTATGCTATAAATTATATATATAAAAAGGCAGTTTTCAATTAAAATTCAGTATTTTTCAATATTCATAAAAAATGAAACTTCTCAGAAAAAATACCAAAACATCTACCTAATATAATTTGGAAATTTCACTTTAAAAAAAGAAATTTATTTTTGAAAAATAATATTTATGGCAGCTCCGGAATTTAGGTTTAAAATAAGTGCACCATTAAATGATGGTAAAATTACCTTTTAAAAAAATATAGCTTTTATGCATAAAATTGTATTTGTTATCATCTTATACATATAAAATCTATTACATGAATGAAAAAAATTAATTATTATATAATATATTTATTTCATTAATATCATTCACTAATATTAATTATTTTAATTTATTAATACAAATCACCTTTAGAATCATAAAAAATTTTCTATATAAAAACATTTCCTATATATTCAATTGGTTTTGATATTAATTTATATTTAATTATTAACCAATGATATCAAAAATATATTTCCATATGTTAGTTAATCATATTCATAACCTCCAATTTAACATCTAGGTTACATATTTTTATATTAAATAATAATATTTTAATAATATATTGTTGTTTAGTAAATCTCGGTCTTGCGTGTGACACAGGTCATTGAAGAAAGTCATTATTACATGTAATGCAAGATAGCCTTGGTGTTCCATGTAGAGAAAGATAAACTTCATGTTGCATGAAATATAAGATATGCTCAGTGTTTCATGTAATATACGTTATTGGAAATATTTAATTTATCTAAATATAAATATATCATAAAGCCTTAGGTTGTCATATTCCTTTCTTTAATTATTGTTTCATGCCATACACAGTATTAAATATAGTATCCCTATTTTATAATTTTAAGGCATTACACACAATGCCAACCTGAGATCCAACCAGAGTTTCAACTTTAAATACTCTACACTTTACAATGAATGAAGTTTTCTACTTACACATCCAAGGAGGTGGATTGTAAGGAATGAAAACTACTAAACATATATAATAATTGCTACTTAAAGTCATAAAATAATTAAACACATCATTTTTTTAATCCTAAAAACAAATTTCTATGACTAGAAGAAAAATTCACATGTAATGACTTGAAGAACTTCCATAATTTTGAATCTATTAGATATCGTATGAACCCATCATTTTTTATCCAAATAATGATAATTAACATGCATAGTTGTTTTAGAGAGCATAAATAATATTTTAAAAAACTATTTTAAATGAAAGTAACATAATATATTTATAGGGTATTTTATTTTACACCTCTTATTTATAGTACATTGATTTATACTTGAATCATTTTTTATTATCATTCATCTAGAAAAAAATATCTTTTTCAATCTTCTCTATTTGAATATTCTCCCCAATATAGAATAAATTCATTATTAAATTCATATTTCTTAAAATAATTGAATCCAAGCTTGTTAATAACATTCTTCATATCATAAAATTGTTTAAGGATATTAGCATTAGTAAAACCATCCAGCAACATTCCCAATATCATCGATATTGCTTTATCTGTACCTCTATTTTGGCACTTCAAATGGTATAAATTTAGAAGAAGAAAATCAAACATTAAATACTTAGAATATTCATTATATAATTATTTATTCTCATCTTTAAATAATTCTGAAAATAATTTTTTTTTCTTAAATATATTTTTACTCATTTTTTCCCACAATATCATCCACTAATGTGTCACCATCTTCCTTAAGCTATTTTATAGTTTTCAAAACATAATTTTATAGGTTAGTATCTATTAAATCAATAAGAGGATCTATTTGTGTGTTTTAATGTTGATTATGTTTCCATACAATGTTGAAATCATCATTTAACAAATTTTTTATTATATTTTCTACTATTTAGGGTGTAGCTTATTTATTTGGTTGATATACATAGATGCTAAAGGGTATCTAATGTTTTATTCCCAATTCAAAATCCAATGCACATATTGAGCATGAAACTATTTCAATATCAAGTGCTTAAATACTTCATGTTTATTAAATCATCGTCTAAAATTAAAATCCAAACCTAGACATTTTATTCTTCAATTGAGAGATTTATTTTTAACTGAAAAATACAAAAACCATCTTCAAACCCATAATATATTGAGGTGTGTTATGGGGTAATGTAATCCACCATTTATCTATGTGTAACTGATTATCTATATTTTAAGATAAAAAATATATATATATGTAAGAACAAAATAATATAATTTATTTAAAAATTTAAGTCAAACCTAATTTTTTAAATTACAAAAAATATTAAAAAATAATTTTTAGTAATGACCTTTTCTATTCTAAAAGATAAATTCATTTTAAATAGTTTAATAAAATTAACTTTTATTTTAAAATGAATTTAAAAACTACATTATTTCAACTCGAACATATAAAATAATTCACTTCAATACATTGTACTTTTAAGATAAACTTTTATGAAGTATATAATAAGTAGATTCCCATTTAAAAATAAAAAATATCTTTACTATAATATATATAAAGAAATATTTATAAGTGAATAAAAAATTCAATTATTTCACATTACATAATTTCAATATGCATAATAAAATACAAACTAAAAGTCATTTACCATAAAACTAACTAATTTCCTTTGAATTTAATTTATTCTCAAAACTATTTTTGTTAAACCAAAAAAGATCCCAATAAAAATTGGAATTGAATATAAAAGTTTTAAATTTTAAAACCCCATAGAAAATCCCTTTTAAAAAATATTGACTCACCCATCCAAACAATACACGATTCCTAAAATGAATCCAATAACTATTCTATATCAAAGAGATATATTTACTTTCAAAAACAGTTTTTGAAATCAAAATTCCATTCAATTAAATCATTTTTTATACTAGTTTCATTTTTAAATCATTTCAAACAAAATTGAAAAATATTTCAATCCATCGATGTAAAATATATTCCGAGTTTGCATAAAAAAATAGCTATCAATATCATAAAAAATGGTTTTATTTTTTCTAAAATCCATTTTATTCCCTTGTTAAAATTATTTTCAAAAATTCCACTCATGTTTTATTAAACTTCTCTTTCATAAAAATATACACTATTCATTTAAAACAATTTACTAAAATATTTTTAAATGACTTTTACACCTCAAAACAACATTTTCAAAATATTTTAAATTGGATACATAAAGTTTAATAACATACATTTAAACTACAACAAAAAACTATTAAACAATTTCAAAACCTAGAAGATCAATAAAATAAATAAATAAATAATCATATATTTTTAACATATAAATTTTAAAATGCATGAAAAGTAAAACTGATAAAATAGTGTAATTTTTTTACAAAATCCTACATGTTTAAATCATAACAATCTACATAATGGTAAAGATAAAAAATATTAAGAAAATGACCAAATGGGTTATATCATGGTAGTGAAACTCAATAGAACAAAGAAGTATGGGAGAGTATTGACCAAGCCAATTAACACTATAGAAAATAGGTTATTTAGCATCACTTTATTTGTGGCAGTTTTCAAAACCATCGCTAAATATTTTGATTTGATTTTTTAAGCGGTGGTTTTAAGAAACCTTCCTTAAGTAGTGAACCTTTAATTAAAATCCACCACTAAATATGTTTTTTATATTTTTCATTTTTATTCAATTTTATTGATTATTTAATTATTTAACTATTTAATATTTAATAATTATTATTTTTTATTTATAATTATCTATTATTTATTATTTAAAATTTTAATTAATTTGTAAATGGTAATTATTAATTATTCATATTTATTAATAATTAATTGAGTAAAATAGAATTAATTATTTATTATTTATTATTTAATAATTATTAATTATGTATTAATTCTTAATTATTAATTAGTAAATATTAATTAGTGTAGGGGGCTTCGTACTCCATTTTTTCTTGGTCAAAAGAGGTCGGAAAGACCTATAATATGTTTAAGTTAAGGAATTTTAGATCTTTTGATGATATTTCTACTTAGTTTAAGATAATCTTCATATCTTGGTAAGAGGCTCGTGGTGTTTACGGTTCATTAATTATGCATGGGGATGAGATCATCAATGAGGATATTTTAATGGATTACACTTTGTAAGGGTATCATGGTATTATATCCTATATGTTGACAATGTAGGATATGGTTAGGGCTTACACCTAGTAGGAGGGCTGGATAGACACAACTTAGTAGCAGGTTTATTTGGTCTCAAGAGTATTTGAAAATTATTTTGGGAAATTTATTTATCCCAATTAAAGGACCTGAGTGAATGGGTTCCTAGTTGGGGTGGTTTGGAGGTCTGGGCATAGATTCCTTACACTTAGATGTTATCAATGATGTATCCTCATAACTTCATACTTGGTCCTAAAAACGGGGGATATGGGGGTTCTCCACATTTCCCTTATTGATTGGGTAAACTATGGTCATGTGATAAAGAAATTATTAGTTACTTTTAAGGTCATGTATCCAAGATAATTATAGTGTCTTTATATGTGACTTGGTATTGGTTTGATTTAGGATAAATAGTGTTGGTGTGGTCTTTTAGTAAATTGTTTATCCCAATTAAATGATATGAGAAAATAGGGAACCTAGGTGGGAAGATTGGGAGTCCTGGGTAGGAATTTCTTTCACTTAGATATTATCAGGGATTTCTCCTCCACACTTCATGCTCACTCTTCAAAATGGAGGTTCTAGGTTTTCTTTATCTTTATCTTATTAATTGGTTATACAATGATCATGAAACTAGAACCATCATGGTTCCTTTTAAGATCATGCATCCTAGACCATCATGTTGCATTTAGATATGACTCATGTGTGGCTCACTTTGGGATAAAGAGTATATGTAATTTCTTTTAGGAAATTTACTTATCTTAATTAATGGATGTAAGAAAATGGGGCACCCCAGTGGGAAGATTGGAAGTCTTGGGCATGAATTCCTTATGCTCACATGTTATTGGGTAATTCTTCTCCATAATTCATACTTGATCACAAAAGTGGGGGGTACGGGGGTTCTTTTTCTTTCCATTATTAATTATTTATACTATAGTTGTGTCATGACCTAATGCGCTAAGGATCACCTGTCTAGTAGTAAGATGAGAATAACACCACAATCCCACCTCCAATAGGCTAGGGGCTCACAACTAGAACTGAGTAGGAATATCACGCACATGGGAGGCCTTAACCTAAAGTACTTATACACACTCACGCATCTCCTATAAGAACCCAGTTTTTCACTTAGGTATGTATCCTTTAAATTTTAGTCAAAATATTTAATTTAGACCTAATATGGATACCTAATGAGTTAGAAAAGGTTTCAGGGGTGTCTGGTGAAATTTTCAAGCCCAAAACTCATATCTTTTAGGAAACTGGCCATGTCGCACGGTTAGCACATAGTTGGAATATGGTTTGGATAACCATATAGATTGAATTTTTTAGACAGAACCACTTTTCATGGTTTGTACATAGTCATGCAGCCTAATCATGCAAGTGCCTCTTCTTTCTAGGTAATTGTGCATGGTTTGCATGCGGTTTTTCAAACTGTGCGGACAAATCGTGCACAGGCCATTTTGTGAGTAAAATGTCAAAATTTACCTTAATTATCTAATTAACACTCCTTATTCCTCATAATATGAGAACCATTGGGATTATCCTATTTTCCTCTCAATTTGGAGCTTTTTGAAGGCCAAATCTAGGGATCAAGAGATCTCCTTTGTTCAGGATCCGATCGAGCTTCTATTCATCATGTTGGATGTAAAACGATAAGTACTTGAGTCATCTTGATTCATTCTCCTTCTCTCTTACTCTCGACCAAGTTATCAAAATATGATCATTTTTTCTTTCTATTAGATCTTCTCTGATCCAACCCAAATCAAGTGCCAATACTAAAGAATAAGAATCATACAACTCTAAGATGGGTGGTCTATAACACATCCCTCAACTTCATTGATTTTGTAATTATCATGTGGGGCCTAATTATTTCATCGGGTGTCGTTTATTAAAATTATTTCTCATGATTATACTCATTAGAACTATATATTTATTCTCCTTCCAAATATGGGATTAGTTTTCAGTGGTTATACCCACAACTCCATTCACTCCATGTAGGATGTTATTTCATAATTCTCGTTTTAGTGTTTTAACATGTTTGAGCCACCATTCTAGTGTGCCTTGTCTTGAACTTCCTAAGGGTAAGTTTTTATATATTAAATAGATTGTTTATAATTAGAATTTCATAATGAAAAGTACCATGTATGCTCACCAATTGACATGGTTAAGGTAATTGTTTCAATTTGACAATAAAATGTGACATGTGAATTGGCAAGTATACAAATTATATGACTTGGAATTATATATAGATGAATAGTAGGTTTTATATCTGTATCACCCCCTTACACATTAATGAAAGGTATAGGAATAAACCTTGAATATGAAATATGCTTTAAATGGATTAAATGAATGGTTTCATGCAACTTGGCCTTGTCATGCTAATTAAAGGCAAGGCTTGAACCAAATGACTTGATTAAAAGGTTTCGTGCTAATTGAACTTATCACACTAATTAAAGGAAAGGATTGAACCAAATTAATTATTTCATGACTTCACACATAAACCAGAATGGCCTGACTCAAGATTTTCTTGTATTCTTATCAGGGAATTCCATGAGCACTCGGGAACCCCATTCCGTTTCAAGGATACGTCTTGCTTAGGTTGAGAACCACCTAGATATCGATCCTTGTCTATTATTTGGATACCTAGTATGACATCGTAGGTTCCCCTCAATGTCATTATAGGATGACTTGGATACTGTCCTTAGATCCAGCATTGACAAGTAGGTGCCATGGTTACAGCTTATAGGGCCCTTTCTCTGCATAGCCCCATTTTACCTTGGACGACCAACTTAGATTAGATAGGCACCTCATTCTGGAATTCCTTGGACTATTCTCCTTGGATTACACTCTTAAGAATTCCAGGATATAGTTATTACTAAGTTGTCAAACCTTGAGGTCTACGTCACCTTGGTTATTACCTTGGGACTTCACTATTTGATATCATTACAGGTTGCCTTGTTAAATCTTGGAACCATTTAAATTTCTAACATGTAACTTATTTATAAACTGATAATAATAAAATAATGAATTTTTGACATGTTCAGAAGCCATATAAGGGTTGAATAAGGTACTTGGGTATTTACTTACATTGTACTGTTTTACTTTATATATTCATGCTTGAACACTTTTACATTTCCATTACACAGGTCGGATGTTATAGAAATCGTTGGTGGTGGTCCATTGAGATTTATCTTACACCCTCTCTGGGAACTATTTGGTACTCAGGGAAGATTGCATGATTGAAGGCATTGACAAAGGGAATCATACGGCTTTAAACACTTGATTTCTTACTATTTAGTATGGAGATTGATAGTAAAGGACCTAGTTGGATCTCAAGATGCTTGGGATAATCTTTTGATTAACTTTATACTTTTTTGGAACATGTTATGTCTGCTATCTTGTATCCATGTTATCCAGTTTTCTAGTATATGACATGTCATCATTTTTTTTGAATGTTATTCTAGTTGTTTTAGTTATTGTTATTTTTTGTCTATATTTTTCGATGTGACTTATGTTTAATTATATTGTTTCTACTATTTAACTATGGTTACTTTCATTGGTTGTATTACAATTTTCTAATGAGGGAATAGTCTCCCCACAGACACACCATAGGCCCTCACTTCAATTCAATATCCTTTAGCATTTGGGGAGATGCACTTGAGGCCATGTGGCCCACCAGGATCAGAGCACCCATTAAGTGGCATCCGGGTCTAGGACGTCACATTTCCATACACCAGTATAAAGAATAAAGGTAAATAAATAATACTATAAATGAATGTATAAAATATGTCCTATATCAGAGTACCACAAGATGTATAGTAGAAGTATAAAGGGGCAAATTCAATCCCACCAAAACTAAAAAATAACCCAACCTCCTGACAACATGAGGGAAATCTACCCAAAAACAACTCCTAGATCCATCTAAGGTCTGTCTAGCATAACTAGGATCCACCTGCTCCTAGTCCACCAAGGTCTTAAACAAAAAGCCTATTGTTTGTATAAGATAAGAAATGTGTGGGTAGATCTTATGCATGGGTGAGTATTTATATAACCAGTAGGACACCTCAAAATCACTAAACAAAATGTATCAAGAGAATAGTCAACTCATCACCATTAAGGTATTTCAATCAGAATATGTGACAAAAAATATGACCAAAATAACCCATATAAGATCAATATTAACACTAAGTTTTAATATTAAGTCATGAATTCACTTCTAGTCTAGGATTTTACTAGAGCTAAAAGGTAACACTCATCTGGGAGAACTCACTACACAAGACTTTTCATCCCTGATGGCTCTCATTTGAGACATCTCACTCATCAGGTCTTACTATATTGATATTACTCATCTGAGATATCACACTCACTAGTATTATCTAGAAAGAAGTAAGAAGGAAACTAAGACGGGTCATCTGAGGTAAAACATTTATTGTACTACACCTCATCGGAAGACAACATTTGTCATTACACAGATAGGGGATCAAACATAGGACCTATTGGGTATGACTGAACCTAAATAAAACTCTGAATATATTGATACATAGATAGGGGATCTCAACTGGGGCCTCTAGAATATACTAAACCCAACTTGGAATAACCTTCTAAGTAGTGGATCATTCACCTACATAAGTTGGTCATGAGGATTCCTCAAACCCCGCCTAGGGAAGAAGAAGAAAATTATATAGGATCTCACATGGGGCCTAATAAAGTGATTACTTAACTCTATTCTAGAATAATCCCATAGAGGGGATCACATCCTATGCTTAGGGAATTATACCTCACTATACTCTTATGGGGATGGACTAAGGGAAAACCTTTGATAAATAGGTCCATACTAAAATGGTTTGAGGTAAATCACTCAATCTCACTCCAGAGTTAAACCAAGAAGAAGAAGGGATTTAACTTGTCTATTTTAAGGAGTATATGGTGTGTCCCATAGGGGTACATGGCGTATCTCACTATGTTTGGTGATGCCCACATCTCGTGTGTACATGGAATAAATTTATCTAAAATACATAGTGTTTCCCTAGCGGTACACGGCACATAGAGGTTGTCCTAGCACTCATTTGTTGTCTGGTCTAGCCTATGTACTATCACCTATACATGTGTAATCATGGAATTTCTATCTACCCTGGTTGTTTCTGAGTACTTCCATAATTACATGGGGTGTACTTCAGGTCACACGGTGTGTAGGGTCTAGGTTGGCACTCAGTGTGTGTTTTCTTCCCATGCTTGTATACTTTTTGAAGTAAACGGCATGTGCCTTGCCTTACACAGTGTGTGGGAACACATGGTCTCCAGGGTGTGTACTATCTATACACACCGAGACATCTGGGATACGTAGTGTGTGATCCCACCACATTATTTATAGGGTCACACGGCCTCCTGGGTGTGTACTTCATATAAATCATGAGCTGGATAGCTGAGGGTCACACAGTGTGTGGACTCAACACAAGATTTTTGATATTTAACTCCATTTTGAAACACTACCCTTCACACAAAGGGGACTACAAGGCGTGTCTTCCTAGAAAAAATTTCTTATATATTATAATTTCTTAGAAATTTCAGACTTTTCAATGCATCTCACCTACATCATCATCACCATCGACTCTACCACTAGACCCACCAATAAACATGGATCTAGGATCGACTTAACCTGATTTTCACCAGTGACCAGATTCTGACCATCAAATATTATCATGAAATGATTCTTTTCATATCATACTACCATCACCACACAAAACCATAAACAATGGGTCTCAAATACGAACCTCAATCATTCTTGGTTGTTTACTTACCTCAATCCTGTTATAGATCCCTATACCAAATCTACTGTGATGATCTGTTAGGTCAAATATTGATTAAGAAACAATCATCCACCAGGTATTTGTTAAACTGCCAGCCAAACGGAATGCCCACGATGAACACATATTGAAAGGTGGGTGACAAGAACAAAAAAACAAGAGAAAAAAACCATGGCCATTGTTTGAGTTAACCTCAATTTGTTTCCATTAGAAAAATGAATAAAGAACCAATAAACAAATAACCGTAAAATATCATTAATTCCAAATTGTAGGAAGATAAATCACTACCCAAAAAACATGATCAACCCATGAATCAATCAGTTAGGGGATTTGATTCATGTTTATCATGGGATAATAAAATAGAAATTAAGTCAATGGAAATAAAATTCCCTACCTTGGTTTTGGATCTATCACTGATGAAGAAAAATTCCCCATCACTTTTGTTTGCAAGATCCACAAACTTCTTTGGAAAAAACCTTCCTGTTGATCATTGATCCATGAACCGATCATCATTCATCAATGCTCTCCTCTAAGTTATCTATGAAAATACTTAGGATTATGTATATAACCCTAAGATTTTCCGACAACCAGGTTTATATAAAGGGGATCTAGGTAATGAAAATTAAATAAATGAATTTATTTATTTATTTATTAATAATCCCATGATTTCACTTAAGCCAAACACCCAATGCATACAAAGGTTATGTTATGACTTGGGTAAAACCCACATTCTAGATTTAATGGTGGTATCATAAAATTTTTTATTAATGATAAAGGACTCCCTTTATCATCACTTTTAGTAGCACTAATAAAGGATCATACTATAGTGTGATTTTAAATTTATATCACACTAAAGTAGATGAAACAACAACAAAAATTAGGTTTCAGATATATAATTTAATTGAAATAAAATTTATAGTATAAATACAAGGAAAAAATAATATTATAAAAAATTTAAACATTGGTTTGTAAAATTATATAAATAAGTATAAATTATCACTAACATTCAAGAACATCAATGTTTCTTTGTCTTTGGCCCCCAACCCTCAGTCATTCTATTGCTAAAAAAACCACCCAAACTCAAGAAAATTATTTCACCGGTATAAGAAAATGATTATAATGTTATTAAAACTATAACTAAATAAATTAAACACAAAGTGTCAATTTTAAACTAAACTTTGATTCATACCAGGAACACTGTGTATTGGATTCAATTTTGGTTGATATTTGAACGTCACACAATTTCTTATTCATCTTCAAGCATTATATCTGTGAAAATTAAATAAATAAGTATAAGATAAAAATGATAAGTAAATTAATTAAGTGGTAGAAGATAAAATGATGATAAGACAATCTGATCTTGTTTTCTCATTTTTTGTGATGTTATGTGTGTTTTAAACTAAAACGGAACTTATATATCGAAAACATGCACTTCAAGTCATATTGACCACATCGTGTGTCTAATTGATGTGTGTCCAATTTCTATATATCATAAATTACTTATGGATTTTTTTTCTAAATTATCAAAACAATCTAAATGTGTTTTATCGATTTTGTTTATGTTACTTGTGTTTTTTACTAAAATGTCATTTTAAACTAGAAACAGACACTTTGAGTCATAATGGTCACATTGTGTGTCAGTTTGATGTGAGATTGATTCATAAACATCATAAATTAATTATGAATCATTTTCCTAAATTATCAAGATAATATGAGCATGTTTTATTCAATTTTAGTGAGTGGCACACTTTTTGAATTAAAATGTCAATTTTGAATTGATAACAGACACTTTGATTCATACTGATCACATCGTGTATCAGATTGAGTTGAGGCTAATTCATACATGTAAAAAATGAATTATGGATTGTTTTCCTAAATTATTAAAATAATATGAATGTATTTTCTTAGTTTTGAGTATGTCACTTGTCTTTTTTTATGAAAATTAATGTTAATTTTAAATAAAAAGATGCACGTGGAGGCATATTGGTCACATCATGTTTCGAATTGAGGTTAAGATAATTCCTACACCTCATAAATGGATAATGAATCATTTTTATAAATTATCAAAATAATTAGAATGTTTTTTCTTAGTTTTGAGTATGTCACTTTTCTTTTTTACTAAAACAAATGAAAATTTTAAATAAAAAAGGCAAACTTTGAGTCATACCCATAACACCATGATTCGGATTGAGGTGTGGCGGATTCATACACATCAAAAATGACTTATGGATAATTTTCATAGAGTATCAAAACAATATGAATGCATTTGTTCAGTTTTGAGTATGTCACTTGTCTTTTTTACTAAAATTAATGTCAATTTTAAATAAATACACTTTTGAGTCATACTGTTCACATCGTGCATTAGATTGATTTTTAGTTGATTCTTACACATCACAAATGACTTATGGATTTTTTAATAAAGTGTTAAAATAATATGAATGTTTTTTCTTGGTTTTTATTGTGTCACTTGTATTTTTTACTAAAATGTCATTTGAAACAGGAAACATAAAATTTAAGTCATATCAGTCACATCTTGTGTCGATTTTCTATGAGATTGATTCCTATGTGTCAAAAACGACATATGAATAGTTTTTCTAAATTAACGAGAAAATTCGAGCACATTTTCTCAGTTTTTAGTGAGTCGCGCACTTTTTGAAATAAAATTTAAATTTTAAACAGATAATGAGCACTTTAAGTCCTATTGGGAACACCTTTTATTAGATTGAGGTTAGAATGATTCCAACACATAAAAAATGACTTATTTATCATTTTCCTAAATTATCAAAACAATTTGAATTTTTTTTCTTATTTTTGAGTATGTCACTTGTCTTTTTCACTAAAATTAATGTCAATTTTAAATAAAAAGACATAGTTGGAGTCATACCAGTCACACCGTGTGTCATAATGATGTGTGGTTGAATCCTATATGTCAAAAATGACTTATGGATAATTTTTATGAAGTATCAAAACAATATGAATAATTCTTCTTGTTTTTTAATATGTCACATGTCTTTTTTACAAAATTTAATGTTAATTTTAAATAAAAACCCACACTTTGAGTCATACAAGTAACACCGTGAATTTGATTGAGGTCAGGGTAATCATAAATGTCAAAAATAACTTAAGGATCATTTTCCTAAAGTATAAAAACAATCTAAAAGTTTTTTCTTGGTTTTGATTATGTCACTTTTCATTTTTACTAAAAATTGATGTCAATTTTAAATAAAATGACACACATGGAGTCATACCGGTAACACTGTATATCATATTCATGTGAGTTTGATTCCTAAAGATAAAAAATGACTTATGGATCATTTTATTAAATTATCAAAACAATATGAATGTGTTTTCTTGATTTTTAGTATATCACTTGTCTTTTTTACTAAAATTAATTTCAATTTTAAATAAAAAGACATACTTGGAGTCATATCGGTCACATCGTGTGTTGAATTGAGGAGAGATTAATTTTTACATATCAAAAATGAATTATGTGTTATTTTTATAAAGTATTGAAATAATATAAATTCGTTTTCCCAGTTTTGAGTATGTCACTTTTTATTTTATTAAAATGTAAGTTTAAACTGGAAACACACACACATTAACTCATAATAGTAACATTGTTTATCAGTTTGATGTGAGGCTGATTCCTACACATCAAAAATGACTTAAGAATTTTTTTCCATAAATTATTGATACAATATGATCATGTTTTTGTGGTTTTTAGTGAGTGACACTTTTTGAACTAAAATGTCAATTTTAAACTGATAACGAACACATTGAGATATACCAGGTACACCTTCTATCAGATTGAGGTTATGATGATATCTACACAAAAAATGACATATGGATTGTTTTACTAAAGTATAAAAACAATCCAAAAGTGTTTTATTGGTTTTGAGTATGTTTCTTGTCTTTTTTACTATGTCAATTTTAAATAAAAAGATACAATTGGAGTCATATCGGTCACTACATGCATCATATTGAGGTTCGGATAATTCCTACATGTCAAAAATGAATTATGAATCATTTTACTAAAGCATCAAAACAATATAAATACATTTACTCGATTTTGAGTATGTCAATTTTCTTTTTTCTAAAATTAATATCAATTTTAAATAAAAAGACACACTTTGAGTCATGCTGGTAACATTGTTCATTGGATTGAGGTACAGATGATTTATACACATCAAAAATGACTTATAGATAATTTTTCTAAATTATCAAAACAATATAAATGCATTTTATCTATTTTTATTATGTAAATTTTCTTTTTTAATAAAATTAATGTAAAATTTAAATAAAAAGACACACTTGGAGTCATACTGATCACACCATGCATTGGATTGAGGTTTGGTTGATTCATTCACATAAAAATGACTTATGTATTATTTTCCTAAAGTATAAAAACAATATGAATGTGTATTCTTGGTTTTGATTACATCAATTTTTTTTACTAAAATGTCGTCTTAAATTGGAAATACACACTTTTGAGTCATATCGGCCACATCATGTGTCGGTTTTTTGTGATATTAATTTCTATACATCAAAAATAATTTATGAATTGTTGTCCTAAATTATTGAGACAATCAGAGTGTGTTTTCTCAATTTTCAATGAGTGTCACCCTTTTTGAACTAAAATGTCAATTTTAAACTAATAATGAACACTTTGAGTTATATCAGGAACACCTTGCATTAGATTGAGGTAAGGATGATTCTTACACATCAAAAATGACTTATATATCATTTTCCTAAAGTATAAAAACAATATGAATGTTTTTTCTTGATTTTGAGTATGTGTATTGTCTTTTTTACTAAAATTAATTTCAATTTTATTTAAAAATAAACACTTGGAGTCATATCAGGCACACCATGAACCAGATTTAGGTTTGGGTGAATCCTACACATCACAGATGACTTATGGATAATTTTTATGAAGTATCAAAACAATATGAATGTGATTTTTTAGTTTTGAGTATATCACTTTTCTTTTTTTACTAAAATTAATGTCAATTTTAAATAAAAAGACATAATTTGAGTCATTTAGGTCACACAGTGTTTTTGATTGAGGTTTGGATGATTCCTACACATTGTAAATGACTAATGTATCATTTTATTAAAGTATTAAAATAATATGAATGTGTTTTATCAGTTTTGAGTATGTGATGTTTATTTTGAAATAAAATGTATATTATAAACTAAAAACATATAGTTCTACTACTGGAAGACTAGCATATACCCACAGTTTCAAATCATGGGTATATCCCCTAAAACCATTGGTATAGGTCATACCCACAGTTTCCATAACCATGGATAATGGAGGTGTTAGTATAGACCTATAATTATGGTTTTTATACTAATTGTGAGTATAGGACCATTAGATTCTAACATACCCAAAGTTACTATTAAATTTTGGGTAGATATTAATACCCATGGTGTATAAAATTGTGGGTATATCTTATCCCAGCTGAAAAACTATACCCATTCTTTGAAGAATAGTGGGTATAGGTGCCTGTCCCCATTTAGAAACACCAGTAGCATCTATTCTACCTGAATTTGTAAGTCAAATAAAATACACAGTATAAATTCAATGCAGTACAAATATTATATATTTATTATTCAACCAACTACTTTAATAATTTTCAAACCATTTAAAATATTAAAACATACATATACATCCATACAACAAATAAATTCAAGTTATTAAACAAATTCCAAATGTTTCCTTAACTAATTCAAAAATAGAGGGGATCAATATATCCCCCATAGAAAACATCCTCATCCTCATCGTCATCAGTAACATCCTCATCACCATTAACACCATATTCACTACCAATAGTAATATATGAAGCATCAGCATCATCCTCATCAATAGCAGCATCACCACCACCATCAGCCCAACTGCCACTAGAAACCTCAATGGAACTAATAGGGTCATCATTCAAATAGCGCATTGATACCATATATGAATCAATAGTAGTAGCAGCCTCTGATGTAAGTGATTAACTAATAACTAACATAGATTTCAAGAAGTTTTCATTGATCAACCTACTTCTTTCACGCTCTTGTTTACTATTTTAATGCTCCTGTAAAGCTATTTATTTTGCCTCGGCTGCTTCTGCATGATCTCTTTGCAGGTAAGGGGTTTTGAGGTTTGAGAGGAGCCCGATGAGGACCAACAACTAGTGGCGATGATGTTTTTTCTAGTTCGACCTCGGACTCTCCCATGGTTCTCCTCACATAATACCTGACTCTAGTGATCATTGGGCCCAAAGTTGTTATCTTTTTTATCGTCCAGGGCCTCTAAAAAAGACTGTTGAAAATAGAAAATATTCATTTAATCATAAATTTTATATAAATATTTCAAATATAAATAAAAAAAATACAATACTTTCTTATTTTTTTGAATTTACTGCACTTCCTTCCTTTTTCTTCCTACTTGAAAAAAATAATTTAGATTGAGGCACACGGCCTTCGATGCCCAATACCACTTACTAAAAATGACATTGATTGGTATACACATATTCAGGATATAAACATTTTATAATCATTAATAATAATAATAAAAGGGAATAAATTTTAAATGATTAAAAAATTTATAAATTTAAACATGTGATAAGCATTGATGAAAAAATCATAAATAAAATCTAATCATAAACACTATTTAATTCTAGAACAACAATGTTGTGGAATGAGTTTTATCTATGAAAAACCATTTTATCACATGTGTTATCATAACTAATATATAAAAAATCAGGTTAGAACATCCCTCTTTGAATTATTATCCAATGTCATATAAAAACAATCGGAAAACAACTAAATTCAATTATCAGATTAACCATAATACACTATAGTAGTGAATTATAAGCTTTAAGAATTTATCAACCACTTACCTCAATGTGTGTTACCATTCTTTTCAAGGATTAGAAGCCTAATTCACACTCTAATTACCAAATATCAATAATCCAATAATAACGAAAAGAAAAACTAGAATTAAAACATAAAATAAACTAAATCTATTTTCCTTTGACCTAAACCATAAAGAAAAAAATATACACACCATCCCAGTTTCAACACAAATAAAAATATTTTTAATATTCCTAGAATATAAATTTTGAATTTTACATACTCTCATGTTAACTAAACATCAACATGATTTAACAAAATAAATAATAAATCCAATTATATCATGTGTCTTTTTAACAAAAATAAACACCAATACATTTTATCTTATTTATTGAAACAATAATTAAATATTTGATCATGTAAATAAAAATTTTAGCAGAAACCATAGTTCCCATTAAGACTTTTTTGTACACAAAAAAACAAAAAAAATTACAAATAAATTTCATTTGATTTATTAGATTTCCAACTTAAACATGCATCAAACATCCATTAATAACCTTAATTGTAAAACTAATCCTTAACATACTATTCTTTCACCTAACAAAATATAAATGGAATTCACTTTCAACCAACTCAAAATACACACATAAAATCAATATTGAATATACGCTTTCATCAATATCCATCCATGAAAAAGTTTCCTTGATTTACCCTATTTTAACCACTTTTAAATTAAATCATAGAAACATATAATCAATATTGATATTGCATTGAGTGCAGAAATAGGGAAATATTGATCTCAGCAAAAAATCCAACCTCAAAAAATTCTTTGAGGACACAGAACACATTTAAACAATAAAAACGCCTAAATAAGGTTTAACCATGATCCTAAATTCAAAAAAATTAAAATAATCCATGAAATTCATCATGTTTGATTTATTTTAACAATTATGTTCAAATTTTATAAAAAATTTCCAACTCAATATGATTTATCAAGATTTAAAGTACCTGGTTCTTCTCATACTCAAGAATTATAGTGTTCCCTAATTCATTCACATATGTCATTGACTCGTTGTTATTTTTTTCCCCAATGTTTCCTAAAAACAAAAAAATCAATAAAAGTAATAATAATTAAATTAAATATGAAAACTATAAAATATTGGGAAAACCTTAAACTCATCAGCCTTCCAATATACAATCATTTTTTCATATTGAGTTTTTGGACATATGGGGAATATGGGTATAGCCTCTAAATCATAACCAACTCTGCTCCTCCAACCAACATATAACTCATGCTTATATGATCACTATAACTCCCCAAGATCCATCAACCTTCCAACCTTAGTAGATTCACCATTGGGAAACAAAAAATGACTCTACAATAGACATGTTAATTAATAAAAATACAATAATAATATAGATATAAATTTATAAAACTTTATTACCTATATATGTTCCCATTATTAGTTCTTGATTTCATTACTAAGATGTCTTCATAAGACCGGTTCCACTGGAGTGATATTGTGGTACTTGGCTAAAGTAGCCACAATACTTCTACACTTTATCACATTTTTACCTGTCATGTTTTTCCTTCATTTTAATCCACCATTATTTGTGCTTCAAGATTCTAGGATTACCATATATGGGTGTGCCCACGTAACCTACTAAAAGATACCATTGAATAAGATAAAATAGAGAAAAAAATTAAGTCACAGTACAATAGGAAAAATTGAGGTGATATAAAGTGATGAAATTATAATAAAAAACATGATACAGGACGCTCAATAGGCTCTGATGAATCCATGGGTTTTTCTAGATAAGTAGCCTATGTAGGATGTGTGTGTTCCAATGCATGCTCTGTGTGATGTACATGAACTTGAGTGGGAGCTTAAGGGTTAGAATATTCAGAAGATCCAGGATGGATATAATGAATTATAGTAAATGTATACATGACAAGATATGGGTGGTAGGTTTGTAGATACATCCATGGATATGGGAATGGTAAAGGTAGAAGCATCCCTACAGATGGTGTAGACATGGTATTGGAAGAAGAGGTTAAATGAGATGATGATAGAGGCATGGGTAGGAACATCTCTATAGGAAATGTAGACATGGTATGGGAAGAAGAGGCTAAATGATATGATGATGGCAGTATGGTTAGAAATATCTCTAAAGGTGGTGTAGACATGGTATGAGAAGAAGAGGATAAATGATATGATGATGGAAAAATTCATGGGAACATCCCTGGAGGCTCAAACATAGGATGTGAAGGTTTGGTTGATGGGGTATTTTTTGGTGGGTCGGGATAGAAACGTGTAAGACAGGTGCTCCATCTAGGTCTAGGAGAATCCCCGCTTATACCCATTTTGGTAAGATGAGGAGGATTCAAATCTAGTGTAGCTAAATATCCCTAAAACAAATTTGATAGATAATATGAACATGAAATTATATGTAATACGGAATAAAAATATTAAAATTATTATACTCACTAAGGGAACAAGAGTAGCCAACCCATACTTGTGCCTCTCTCGATCAGCATCAAATAATATCTTCCTTCGAACTTCTTTCAAAAACTTCATAAGAAGAAAGTATACAATTTTTAGAAATAGTTTTTAAAAATCATGTATAAAACATAGAAGTCAAATAAATTATAAACAATGTCATAACATATTTTAGTAACAATAATTTAAAACCAAGTAATACATTTTTTAAAAACCCATTGTAAACTCAGTTTTCTACAATTAAATAAGTCTAATTAACTGTAACAAAACCAAAAAAATAATGAAACATACACATCATTCCGAACTGAAACTAAATTAAAGTAATTATAGTAATACTAGCCTAAGAAACTCATGTCAAGTTAAACTGAATTAACTATAAACATATATGGTTGCTTTTATATATTATCAACTACAACTTTAGGTTTAATATCAACTCTCACAATGGGACAATTTGAGTCATCAAATTCAATATTTTGGTCAACACTAATGGGGGTGTCGATTTTTTCAATTTATTCCCCATCATCATCGAAAATATTTATTGGGATCTCTTCATTAATGACACCATAATCATGTCTCATATGATCTTTCACATAAAACACTTTTTTCCATTTATGCCAAAATTTATGGTTCATTGATAGCTAAGAATCGACTCATGTCAATAACAGTGAATCCAAAATCATCAATAAATGTACCTTATCACATAATTGGAGCAAACCATTTACATTTCATCATAGTGACTAGACCTTCAGAGTAGTAATCCAATAACAATATTTTCTCAACAAGTTCATAATAATGTGCATCTTCATATTGAGGTCGGCTATCTAATTCACTGTCATAATAGTCCATTGTAGTAGTTAACATAATTCCATCATTTTGTGTTCTCATTTTCCCCTCTTTATCAATTTTATGAAATTTATACCCAGTGATTTTTAATGATTTTCATCCACGGACCAAAGATTTGGGACCAAAATCAAATGATCTTAATTCTTGAGAAACAGTGTCAATAGTTAAACTCAATACCTTAAATGTATATAAATAATAAAATTAAATAGATATATTTATTTAAATTTAATTAAAGTAATGTTTATACCTTTTATTTCAACTAAACATAAAACTCTTGGCTATGATAATCATCTCCTTCTCAAAGGCAAAGATCGATGAACTCTATTTATAATTTGTTTATGTTCCCTATATAAAATGATAAAAAAAGTATAAGTAATATTTGAAATGACATAGTATAAGATAATATATAATTATCTAAATTACATACTTGATATAGCCATAGAATAAATCATACTTAAACAAGAATGTGTGATGTGCCATATCCCTCTATTCAAGGCTCAATTTAGTCAATGTATATAACCCAGGAATTCCTCTTATTTGGGGAAGATGTGGAAATGAGGGATGAATTTCTTCATACTTATCATCTTTATTTCTCATTGTTCGGTTATCTATTGTTCTCACATTAGACAAATACATTAAACAAAAATCCATACATTCTTAAGATAGATAACCTCTCACAATTGAACATTCAGGATAATTCTTGTTTTGGACATAATATTTCATTATGCACATATTTCTTTTAGTAGGATACATCCACACACAAAAAAGAAACAAGGCCCCCAATAAGTGTTTCGGTTAGAATATATACTATTAAACTCATCATGTAGGTCAAAAATGATAGAGGAAAAATAATTCCAAATCACACAAAATTAATGGCAGCTCTTACTGCATTTTTATCAGGAATGGAATGGATAACATTTTAGAACAAAGGTCTCTAAAAAATGGCACAAGATAATCAATTTCACCCTTACATTATTTGATATAAAATGTTAAATAGATATTGGAATTAATTCATGAAGAAGGATGTGATAATCATGACTTTTTAGTGATTTTAGTTTCAAATCCCTTTTGTTGACTCATTCTGATATGTTGCTGGAATAGCCATTAGGAACCTTGATATTCTCCTATACTTCAAAAAATTGATTTTTCTATAATGGTTTCATCACATAAGAATCACAGGGAACTTTCCATTTGTTTTCACTGATACAAACAGGATGTAGTTCTGGTAAATACCCTAATTCATCAAGTCTTGATGAGATTGGAAGTCATCTTTGTTCTTCCCCTTGATATTTAGAAGAATTGAAAGAAAAATTTCACAAATATTTTTCTCAATGTTCATTAAATCTAAAAAATGATGTGACAAATTGGTAGACCAATATGGAAACTCAAAAAACGTTACTTCTCTTTTTCCAATTGTAAGTGGATTTAGTGTCAACATTATTCCTCTTTTTAGATTTTATCTGACTCTTCCCAAATGAAAAAATGAAATATTTTAATTTATTAATCACCTCAATTCATGACATATGTTGAGGTGGTTTTTCAGTGTCAAAAGTTTTATCAAACCTCAAACTATTCTTCCTGTATTGATAATCCATTGGAAAAATTATCGATGCCCCATGAAACTAAAACTACGATGATATTTAAGCCTTATCGATCATGTATTCTTCATAAAAATAGGACACGATAGTTTTACCTTCATTCTCCAACCATACATCATTTCATAAGTAGGTAAATCACTTATAGTCCATATAAGGGTAGCACTCATCTGAAATGTATTTTTTGAAGAAGCATCAAATGTGCATACACCCATATCCCAAAGCTGCTTAAACAATCTTATTAATGGATTCAAGTAAACATAAATATCATTACTAGGATCATAAGTTCCTAATATCAGTATAATCAAGAAAATGAGAGGATTTTGAATACAAATCCATGGAGGAAGATTATAAATGTGAATAAAAATTAGCCACATGTTGTGAGAAGTAAGCATCTGACCAAATTGATTAAAACCATCACAGGATAGACCCAACATGACATTACACTCCTCAGGTGAAAAAATAGGATGTTGTGTATCAAATTACTTCCATGTTAATCCATCTGCAGGATGAATGAACTCACCATTACCTTTAATTCCCTTAGTATCATACTATTTCATATTTGTTGAGATTTTTATAAACCTGAAGATATTTTAAAGCCTGAGAATTAATGGAAAGTTCCACATGCCTTTATGTGGCACACAAGATGGTGTCCCATCTATATTTTCCTTCCATCATGATGTACCACATATTTTAAATTCATTAAGGTCAGCTGTTTCCTCCTAAAATAAACTGTAATCTTTCAGACAATCTGGAACTTTATTAATAAAAAATTCAAGCTGCTTAATTAACTTCCATGAATTATAATGATTTAAGTAGATATCTGCACCATCTGGAAAAAATTCCTTCAAAATTTTAAGAATATAATCAATGGTGGTATTAGAAATTCCATACATTTTTTTATATGATATAACCACATTAAAATTCTAAATAGGTCATTTTAGTACTTTCCTGATATACTGGAGTTATGTCATCATCCAGTAAATTTTTCACTCTTTCACCATCATTATCTTTAGTCTTTTCCTCATGTATATTGAAATCATTACCATATTATTCTAATAGACTATATATCTCATGATGATGCATAAATGGAAACCGATCAACTATCAAATTCTCCATACCACTTCTTTCTTTTCATTCATGAATAGTAGAAGATTTCCCCATATCTTCGTAGTTATACAAAACATAATAGTTTTTTTGAAATATAGGTTTTTTATATGGTAGATAAATTCTTCCTATATTAACCATGGTATTTCAACACACTTATGGAAGGGACATTGTATACAACCTCCATCTGAAGAACTGTTAAATGTAAAATCTTTAAAAAAAATCCAAATTCTTTTGAAACTCAGTTGAAATCTGATCTGTATGATACATCCAACTTCTATCCATTCTATTAAAAGGAAAAAATATATTCTAATAAAAAATGTAAAGTATAATTAAAAAATTCATTACTAATAATTTTAATATTAAAGTCATCAAATCATACTAATGGATAGAAAAAAGAATAAGTGAAATAACATATGATATAAATGATGACTAAAAATAATGAACCAAGGTGGGTGTCCCTGACATTTAAGAATTCACTATCATGGTAACTATCCAAAAATATCCCTAGGAAGATCAAGAGGTGAAAAAAAACTAGAATGAAATGAAAAAATAAAAAAAATCTTAAGGTTTTATGAAATGAAATGAAAACACATCAAAAGTGTGTTAAAAATATTTTCCAGTATTTTCATTAAATAGTAACTATCACATAGAAAATTTTTTCCCCTACCAATACCTCATTTATAAACCACCTTTTTAAAGTTACACTTTAAAATCACATCATCAACACCCCTTTATAAAATACTAATTTCCAAATCAAAAGAGGATTCTATTATCTAAAAACTTTTCCAAAAGATCATTGAAAACTATAATTTACATAAAACTTGTCATATTTTCCTAAAACATTATTTTTAAAACCAACACACACTCATAGTTTCATTAATAAAAAAATTATTTCCTATGAAATTTATTCCAAATTTATTTTGGAAACATCTTTTTACACTTTAAATAACACACCCTTTCAAACTCGTTTTCAAAATAGTTTGAAAGAACTATATGATTGCACTTTATCTTTATTTATTTTAAAACTTTTTTAAATCCCAATTCAAAACATAGAGATATAAACCACACACAAATAATAAGGAAGAAAATATTTAGGAAACACTATGTCAATCCAAAAAAAAGGGTAAACAGCAAGAACATAGGTTCCCGACAATAATCTAAGAATAGGGGGATACAATCAATATACAAGATAAATCCCCAAAATTTATCCTAAAATGGATCCTGGTGTCATGGATCTGAAAATTGGGATATATAGAATCTGTTCTAGCATGTATTATAATAACCCAAGGTTTCTGAATCACACTGCATGCCTATATAATTTGAAATTTCACCTAGTCTCTGGGGGAAATTTCCACTCTATGGGATCCCTTGTTCTTAGAAAATGTTCCTTGAAAACATAATCCTAGGTCATGGAATCAACTACCTAATCCACTTACCCCATTCCCCCATGTCTACCATTAAAATTAAAAGTAGGTGAGAATAATTAATCATTTACAAAGATCAAGTATAAACCATTTTAAATGACATGTGCCTCACTTCCCATATCCTCACAAAGAGGAATCCCCATTTATTTCAAGACACAAGTAGCATATATAAATGCATCAATAATAAAAATCCCCTCATAATATCATAATTAATCATGGGAATACAAGATTTAAAAGGGGAAAAAGAGGGTATCACACTTTTTATAAAAACTTATTCTTCCTAAAATACCAAAAAATCCTTCACTTTAATGAAACATTCTTGGAATTCCATGTTAACTCACCCATTAAAATTAAATATGAATTTTATTTTGAGACTAATTTTATTAAAACACCACTCAAAACTAAATGGGAACCCACATTTCCCTTTAAACCACCTTGGAAAACATTCACATCCATTAACAAGTTTCAAAACATAATCCACATGGGATAACATTCCCTTTTAAAATCAAACAACCCTCTTTTTTAAAAACATTTTTAAACATAAAAAAAATTATTTAGAAATCAAAAAATATTGAAAAGAGGTTTCTAATATAGATCATATGGGTTAAAATAATCCTTTTTAAAATCAAACAACCCATGTTAAATACTTTTAACACTTTAAAAATAACCAAGAACTAGGTTTGAAATCCATTTTAAACAAGAAAACTTTTCAAACCCTCAAGATGGTGCTCATCACGAAATATTTACAAAAATATTCATTAAAATTTATTTAAGAGTTTTTAAAAACACTTATCATGGAATAGCATCCCATTTAAAGGTTTAAAACCACCTTTAAATTAACTTTTCCATTCTTGGGTCACACATATAGGATTAATTTAAAATAAAAAACATTTTTCAAAGAAGTGTTCAACAAGGGGTGACAGGGAATGTTAAGAAATGACATGACTCTAACCTAAGGGTCACATCAGGAATATGAGGGTGTTTATATCTAAATACATGAAATACCATACAAATTCAATTCCAATATAATACACATATCGGATGATTACATGATACAATTAGAAACAAAAATACACCCACAAGGACACATGTATTCACCCTGGGTTCTTTCCATGCCCGAACCAACTAGAAAAAATGGTCTATGGTTCACACCACATAAGTTAATACATAAAAAATTAATCACATTCAATTTCCAAAATAATCATCACTTTGAATGAACAACCAACTAGGTACCCAATACATTAGTTGGCTGGAATTTATCAAGCCAAAACTGCTCTAACCTCATTGATTATAACACCAAAAAATGGGATGTCATCCAAAATATAACAAAAGACATAAACTAAAATAGAAAATCATGCCTCTAATATGTAAAACACTTTAAAATTTTAAAAAAAAACTATATAGAAGAAATAATATTGGTGAAGAAAATATTACCTCTCAAAAATCACTATAAAAAAATCATCATAAATAGAGTAAGAACACTTTTTACGGGTGAAATGTCACTTGGGGTATGCTAAAATATCCTGAGGAAGGCAGTGGGGTGGTCAAAATCACCAGATGAGGGGAGGGTGGACACCAATTTCTCTGTAGGAGGGTAGGGAGGAGGCCAAAATCACCTGAGGGGAGGGGGTTGTGTAGATTCATGGGAGGAAGTGGGTTCTAATGAGGAGGAGGGGAGAAGGAGCCCGAGATGGCCTCCAATATCAAAAACTACATACTAACGGTTTAAAAAAATTGGTATCTCCCAACCTATACCATTAGTTTTTTAAAAACTATTGGTGTAGTATTTAATAGAAACTTTATACCCACGATTTAAAAAAACCATAGGTATAGCTCTATTGGGATAGATGGTTTTTCTAGTAGTGTTCAAGTCATATTGAGTGCATTGGGTAACATATTGAGGTGTGGATTATTAAGTATGTGATGTTTTTTTTTTCTTTAAACTATTTGTACCAAGCCATAAAAGAAATAAATGTTTCATTTGGATGGAAGAGGAAAACCCATGCTGCCTGAAATGCCTCATCCAAAAGCAACATGTTCTCTCTTTTCTGACTTTCTTCAAATAGTTGAAGGAAAAAATATGACTTTCTAAAAGATATAAGAAAAAAATAATAATTTATTAGATAAAAATTATAAGGAAATTAACATAAAAATTTTAACCAAATAATTTGTAAGAATTTGTCTTTTCATGATGTCTGTATACATTTTCAACCCATTTCCTTATTTCCATTATCTTAGTTCCTACTATGAAGTCCAATATCTCACAAGCATGAGTAGCTTTGAACAAACCACCCTAACTCAATAAAAATAATCCACCTATATAAGAAAAAAATTCTTATATTGGTAATACTATAAAGAAATAAATTAAACATAAATATGAAACAATACATTAGTAAAATGTCAATTTTAATATAAAACCACACAATTTGAGTCATATTGGGTACACTGTGTATCGGATTAAGGTATGGTTGATTTCTACATTTCATAAATGACTGAGGGATCCTTTTTATAAAGTATCAAATAAATCCAAATGTGTTTTATCAGTTTTGAGTAGGTCACTTTTTTTACTAAAATGTTAATTTTAAACTCAAACCACACAATTTGAGTAATATTGGTCACATTGTGCATTAGATTGATGTGAAGTAAATTCCTACTCATGAAAAAATAATTATAAATTGTTTTCCAAAATTTTGAAAACAATATGTCTCATTTTCTCAATTTTTTATATTTTGACACATGGTTTAAAATAAAATGATTCATTTATATTGAAAACACACACTTCGGGGAATATTGGCCACATCATGTCTCAGATTATTAAGCAAAGAATTACAACAAGTGAAAAATGAATTATGGATTGTTTTCCTAATGTTTGAAAAAAAAATCCAATCTTTTTTCTTCGTTTTGAATATTTGATGTATGTTCTAAACTAAAATGACACTTTTATATTGAAACCAAGTACTTTGAGTCATACCAACCTCATCGGGTGTTGGATTGATGAGTGTTCAATTCCTACACATGAAAAATTAATTATAAATTATTTTCCTAAAGTTTGAAAACAATCCAAGTCAGATTTATCATTTTTGTCTATTTGATGTGTGGTTTAAACAAAAATGACACCTTTGTACTAAAAACATGTAATTAAAGAAATATTGACTACATCATGTGTTGGATTGATGTGCGGTTAATTCCTAAACATCACAAATGAATTATGGATCTTCACCCAAAATTTTGAAAATAATCTGAGATCGTTTTCTCAGTTTTGATTATGTGACATGTGTTTTAAACTAATGTTTAAATTTAACAAAATAAGTATCAGATAAAAATTATAAGGAAATTAACTAAATAAATTATATAAAATGATAATTAAATAAACTAAATAAGTAATTAGAATTTACCTCTTCATTATTCCCATATATATTCAGACACCATGTATTTTTATCATTTATTTCTAAAAAAATTGATTTCATCCATTATAATTCTACTTGAGAAAAATATTGAAAATAATATATAAGAATTATGATACTAATTCTCACACCCCAAGTATATTTCTAAGATCATAGATCGTACTAGATCACAAATATTGTATATAATCACATAAATATTATATTGTTAAACATTCTGACACCATGTATGCTTCCTCATTCATCTCTAAAAATATATACCTCTTTTTTTTAATATAAAAGTTATTGAAAATATTTTAAGTACTGAAAAAATATAGACAAAGGATTAATAACTTTTTAAATGAAATTTTAATTACCTTAGGAAATTAAATTTTTGGGGATGATAGTCTTTTCATGGTTTATTATCTCTCTCATATATTTATAAACATAATATTCACAATAATTGTTATTATCTTGCTTCGGACACTATAGAAGCATTGACCAAAATAGGTAAATCATTTTGAAAAATGTTTTGATAGTTAAATATTTATATATATACCTTAATTTGATTCCATTTTAAGTAATCCAAAGGACTTTTATATTCGGTCACCGACCTCATTTCATGATTCAGCCTATATTTAACAACCACCCTATCATACCAAAATTCTTATTAAAACACTGACTGAAATATATAATTCAAAGTTTATCAATAAAATTCTTATTTTACTGTATTAAAAGTTCATAATACACATAATTTGTGGTCAGTTTGTTGGATATCCATGCATTGGATCCAAAAAAATAAATATTTGGGGTATCTAGATTGAGTGTGATCATCATCTAGTGCTTCCTAAAAAACAAAAACGAAAACAAATAAGTAATGAAAAAAATAAAAAATTATTTCATGTGGTTAGATCACATGGTTTTACCCCTAAATTATAGGCATTAAAAAGAGTCTTTCATCTATTATTTTTTTCTCAAACTCATCGTTTATATCATATTTTTTTCTTATCAATTTCTTCTTTCTCCAAAGAAGTTTCCTGCATAGAAATGATATAGGGATTAATGAATCCAAATCATGATTCACATGGTTTCTCTTTATATATTAGTAATATAAATTCATATAGAAAATATGAATAGTTATTAACTTTAATTAAAATATTATATCATTTCTTAGAAATTCATATTATGAAAATATACCATATGTATGTATTCACAACTGAGACTCTCATCCATTCAAACCTGAGAATATCATTTATACTCTTGAGACCAACTGCATCTGTAATGAAAGTTCCAAATATTTATTCTTAATATAGAATTTAAGATATATCTCCATCTTTAAATGTGGTCACTAAATGAAATTGTAATGATAATAATTTTTTTTTTGGAACTGGTCAGGAGAAGGTACTCCTGGAAGGTTCTTTTGATTTCATGGTTGATTCGCTAGATTTTATTGATCCAACCTTTAATTTACCCTTCTATTTATCCATATGTAATACCATACCTCACTTAAAAACTTTTTTAATCAATTGTTATAGGTTTTTTATATGAAAAAAATTGTTAAATACATACCTCATGTATCCTTATAATATTTTATGGTCATGCTATGAAAGTCTCAATAGTATAATTGACCACTGTAATAGTCTGATTATCAAGTGTAACCGAAAAATCAATTTTCACCTCTTGAGCTACCTTAATCCCCACTCTCATTTGATCTTTTGGTAGTTATTTATTGTGTATCTTGTCTCTAGAGATATTATACACAGTACCCTTTGCAATAAAGTGGTGCGTGGGTGTTAACAGATAAAAATCACATACAACTTTACCCTATAGAATCTTAGTAATATAAAGTTATCAGAATTTGTTTGATTCACATTTAAGAGAAAGATTAATGAAAAAATTTATTACCTCAGGTAAGGTATGTGGTTTAGGGTAATGACTAGTCTCAAAGATAGTGGAGTCATTTGGTTTTTCATGTGCAGATCCTTGTTCCACCACTAGTTTTCATTGATCCTTTCTCATATATTAGTATGCCAAACCCGACCACAAAATAATATCTTGCAAAGCATGTATTTCTTCCTATATTACATTCATTATCTTATATGAATCTTATTATGGTTTTTTATTCTCAAAATATGTTCTAGAAGAAACTCCAAAACCTACTTCTCTAACATAACCATATTTTTCTGGCCACATCAAATCTATTGAAAGTAGTTTTTCTTCTTGTATGGTCACTATCAATTATTGTGTCTAACACAACCATATTGTTCACTAAATCAACGCACACCAAAGAACACACCTTACTAACCCCAAAGTGATTTTTTCCAAAATAATTTATTTTATTAAAGTGTCAAACGGGCCTTCACTAACTTTAAAGAAACACCTCATTTCTCAAGAAAACCCAAAATGATTGTTTAGAAGAAACCATTTGTCTTTAAAACCAGAACCACATTTGAAATTCCGTGAATTATGTTTAAAGGAAAAGCTGTCATTCTTTCACTATTGGGTGTCCGCTCGTCAAGAAAATATTTCAAGAGATGTGTATATAATAAATGGCCCTTTTTTACACCAAATAGTTATTTAAAAATTAATCATCTTATATTATTTTTCTATTTATTAAAATTATTAAAACATCAATCAATTAATAAATTTTAAATTTAAAGGTTAGTGCAGTGTGAGACGTACCTCAAGACCAAGGCACGACGACGGCGAAATCTCGGAAATCAGGCGCGGCGATGACGCTCACTCGGAAACACCCCACACGGGTCCTAAAAAGTCAAACCAACCCAATTAATAAAAATAATTCTAATCAAACCAGGGAAATATATATACATATATATTCATATATATATGTATAAAATAAAAATATTAAATGAGCATAAAATAAAGAAGGTATACCAACGGGGGGTTACGACTGGAAACAGACCACCGTAGGGCGTCGCGCTGGAACAACGGAAGGCGCGCAGCTGGACGGGGTTCGACCAAGGGATGCGGGGAGGGCCGCCGGACAGCAGCAATGCGAGTCAGCCGAAGGGAAGGGTGCAAGTGGTACTCGTAACGCTTCCCGGTTTTCCTTTAAGCCTGTGGTCACGGGTTCGAGTTGTGGGGGAGGCGTATTAAATCCTCTCCAGGCAGGGGACAGTTCCTGCCAAGTGTTATCTGGGCCGGTCTAAGGTGGGGGCCTGTTATCTGCCTGAGGGTGGGGTTCTGCTATCTTCCAAAGGGCTGGGCTCGAGCGTGGCCTATTTCATTGGGCTTTAGGCCCACCGGGTTTGTTATATAAAAAAAGGAAGCTTCACCTTGTTGACATGAGTCATATCATTTATTCATTTAACCCTTTATCATTTGGGGATTTTACAATCACCCCCCCCCCCCCCCTTTAGAGCACAGCGTCCTCTTTTTGGGCCCTACAACTCAACCCAGGCAGTGCACCACACTTAAGGCTGGGTTCCTCCTCTAATACCAAATGTGACAACTGGGTCCCGGTGACTGCACAACCACCCCGCCTTAACATGGTCGTCGGGTCCTGGCTCACCAGGTACCACCAGTTGCCCCGCAGACATGTGGGGCCCACCCCAGTGTCCACCCACATGCCTGAACGAGTCATCTGACTAATAACAAACCTCATAGGCCAACACATGTCCTTTCCAGTGTGCTTTGTCCTCACTCACACACACCCTGGGAAACTTTCCAGAGGGTTACCCATCCTGATCACTACTCCAGGCCAAGCACGCTTAACTGTGGAGTTCTAATCAGACAGGCTCCCAAAAAGGAAGGTGCAACTTGTTGACATGAGTCATATCATTTAGTCATTTAACCCTTTATCATTTGGGGGTGTTACAGATGTAGCGGTTATGATGATGAGGAAGGGAAGGTTTCTAGTGGGTGTTTCTCACCAGTGTTATGGATGACAATGGGTGATTGGGTGCATCAAGGTTCATGGATCAAGGCATCAGCTCATAGTTTGTAGCCTGAGGTGGTGGCATGGAATATTTTGTTTAAAATTTGAATTTGGTTGTCCTGATAGTTTCATGTGATTTTTTTTTTGAATTTTGAAGTTTGGTTGTGGTGTTTTTTAATCGGTTTTTGGAAATTGTGTGGTTCCCACTCAACCATAAAGTGGTTCATGGAAAATAAAAAAAATAAAGATTTGCAGAATTTATAGAGACTAAAATCACATGACTGTCGTGTTTTTGTGCATTGGATTGATGTGAAGTAAATTCCTACTCATGAAAAATGAATTATAAATTGTTTTCCAACATTTTGAAAACAATATGTCTCATTTTCTCAATTTTTTATATTTTGACACATGGTTTAAACTAAAATGATGCATTTATATTGAAAACACACACTTCAGGGCATATTGTCCACAACATGTCTCAGATTATTAAGCGAAGAATTCCTACAAGTGAAAAATGAATTATGGATTGTTTTCCTAATGTTTGAAAAAAAATCCAATCTTTTTTCTCCATTTTGAATATTTGATGTATGTTCTAAACTAAAATGACACTTTTATATTGAAAACAAGTACTTTGAGTCATACCAACCTCATCGGGTGTTGGATTGATGTGTGTTCAATTCCTACACATGAAAAATTAATTATAAATTATTTTCCTAAAGTTTGAAAACAATCCAAGTTAGATTTATCATTTTTGTCTATTTGATGTGTGGTTTAAACAAAAATGAAACCTTTGTACTAAAAAAATGTAATTAAATAAATATTGACTACATCAAGTATTGGATTGATGTGTGGTTAATTCCTAAACATCACAAATGAATTATGGATCTTCACCCAAAATATTGAAAATAATCTGAGATCGTTTTCTCAGTTTTGATTATGTGACATGTGTTTTAAACTAATGTTTAAATTTAACAAAATAAGTATCAGATAAAAATGATAAGGAAATTAACTAAATAAATTATATAAAATGATAATGAAATAAACTAAATAAGTAATAAGAATTTACCTCTTTATTATTCCCATATATATCCAGACACCATGTATTTTTATCATTTATTTCTAAAAAAATTGATTTCATCCATTATAATTCTCCTTGAGAAACAGATTGAAAATAATATATAAGCATTATGATTCTAATTATCACACCCCAAATATATTTCTAAGATCATAGCTCATACTAGATCACAAATATTGTATATAATTACCTAAATCTTATATCAGTAAACATTGTGACACCATGTACGCTTCCTCATTCATCTCTAAAAATATATACTTCTTTTTTTTAATATAAATGTTATTGAAAATATTTTAAGTACTGAGAAAATATAGACAAAGTATTAATAACTTTTTCAATGAAATTTTAATTACCTTAGGAAATTAAATTTTTGGGGATGCTAGTATTTTCATGGTTTATTATCTCTCTCATATATTTATAAACATAATATTCACAATAATTGTTATTATCTTGCTTCGGACACTATAGAAGCATTGACCAAAATAAGTAAATCATTTTGAAAAATGTTTTGATAGTTAAATATTTATATATATACCTTAATTTGATTCCATTTGAAGTAATCCAAAGGATTTTTATATTCAGTCACCGACCTCATTTCGTGATTCAGCCTATATTTAACAACCACCGTATCATACCAAAATTCTTATTAAAACACTGACTGAAATATATAATTCAAAGTTTATCAATAAAATTTTTATTTTACTGTATTACAAGTTCATAATACACATAATTTGTGGTCATTTTGTTGGATATCCATGCATTGGATCCAAAAAAATAAATATTTGGGGTATCTAGATTCAGTGTGATCATCATCTATTTCTTCCTAAAAAACAAAAACAAAAACAAATAAGTAATGAAAAAAATAAAAAATTATTTCATGTGGTTAGATCATATAGATTTACCCCTAAATTATAGGAATTAAAAAGAGTCTTTAATCTATTATTTTTTTCTCTAACGCATCGTTTATCTCATCTTTTTTTCTTACCAATTTTTTCTTTCTCCAAAGAAGTTTCCTGCATAGAAATGATATAGGGATTAATGAATCCAAATCATGATTCACATGGTTTCTCTTTATATAGTAGTAATATAATTTCATATATAAAATATGAATAGTTATTAACTTTAATAAAAATATTATATCATTTCTTAGAAAGACATATTATGAAAATGTACCTTAGGTATCTATTCACAACTAAGACTCCCATCCATTCAAACCTGAGAATATCATTTATACTCTTGAGACCAACTGCATCTGTAATGAAAGTTCCAAATATTTATTCTTCATTTAGAATTTAAGATATATCTCCATCTTTAAATGTGGTCACTAAATGAAATTGTAATGATAATAATTTTTTTTGGAACTGGTCAGGAGAAGGTACTCCTCGAAGGTTATTTTGATTTCTTGGTTGATTCGCTAGATTTTATTGATCCAACCTTTAATTTCCCCTTCTATTTATCCATATGTAATACCATACCTCACTTAAAAACCTTTTTCATCAATTGTTATAGGTTTTTAATGTGAAAAAAATTGTTAAATACATACCTCATGTATACTTATAAGATTTTATGGTCATGCTATGAAAGTTCCAATAGTATAATTGACCACTATAATAGTCTGATTATCAAGTGTAACAGAAAAATCAATTTTCACCTCTTGATCTTCCTCAATCCCCACTCTCATGTGATCTTTTGGTAGTTATTTATTGTGTATCTTGTCTCTCAAGATATTATACACAGTACCCTTTGTAATAAAGTGGTGCGTGGGTGTTAACAGATAGAAATCACATACAACTTTACCCTATAGAATTTTAGTAATATAAAGTTATCAAAATTTTTTTGATTCATATTTAAGAGAAATATTAATGAAAAAATTTATTACCTCAGTTAAGGTATGCGGTTGAGGGTAATGACTAGTCTCAAAGCTAGTGGATTCATTTGGTTTTTCATGTGAGGATCCTTGTTCCACCACTATTTTGCTCTGATCCTTTCTCATATATTATTCTGCCAAACCAAACCAAAAAATAATATCTTGAAAAGCATGTATTTATTCCTACATTACTTTAATTATCTTATATGAATCTTATTATGGTTTTTTCTTCTCAAAATATGTTCTAGAAGAAACTCCAAAACCTACTTCTCTAACACAACCATATTGTTCTGGCCACATCAAATATATTGAAAGTATTTTTTCTTCTTGTCTAGTCACTATCAATTATTGGTTCTAAAATGTATAAAAAACTTATGAACATAAATAGATATTTTTATGTAATAATGTTATAAATCATAACTAGTTACTATTATGTCATAATTACACATGTTTTTTGTACATTTTTTGTGTTTTCTTCAACTAGTCTACCCTCCTTATATACACGATCCTCCTTCTATAGAACATGACGTGGGATGGAAGTGGCTTCATATTTTGATCCATCAATCTACATATAAATGAAGGAACATATGTTATTTCATATCACATAAAAATTATATTATTTATTTAAAATAAATAACAATTTCTTCTCTAGTTAAGTGTACCACATCCTTGCTTTGCGATAGGGGTACATTGGTTTTAATGAACGTTATTTATTTTCATCGCTCCTTTTATGTTTCATAAATAAAAAAAAATTTAATCAAATTAGATAAAATATATAATTTAAAATAATATATTATTGAATAAAATTCACTTGAAATGATTTATCATTGTGATGACTGATGAAATCATGCAATGTTTCCTGCTTTATAATATTTTCATAACCAATTGGTGGGTGGGGATTTACTTTCCCCTCATAATCCCTAAGATGTAACTTAGTAAGAAGAGTCTGAAAGCCTCTATGGGATTTTCTAGCAGCTATTAAGACATATTTCTTAGTGAAATTGTCTAAAATAAATGAAATCTGCAAGGAATAATGGAAATTAAATCAACATTTCATTATATTATTTTCAATAAAATAGATAAAGGTTATCGTAGCATTAACTTTATATCTTCCCAAAGGGTTTCCTTTATTATTGGATAGACACGGTGCCACAAATCTATATCAATAATCACATTAATCCTCATTATGACCCCAACATAACTAATGTACATTGAATTTTTGAGGTCAATGGGTTGTCCATGTTGAATCCAGGAAAAATATAATTTTATACCCTTACTTATTTCCTTGATAATTTTATCCAACATTATGATATTGTGTCGTCATTATTTTTTCATCAACATGAAGTTGATCACCTAATAATTCTATGGTTTCAGTATCAACAGCATGTTCTTCCCTGGTATTGGTAACATCATCATGTGTAGAATACATTTTCTATATGAGTAGTCAAACATTTAATTTACATTATGTTAATATAGTAGAGAACATATAATATTATGAGGAAAATCATAGTACATTAAAAAACACTTTGATCTTCTCATTGAACCCTATTTTTGTAAGGTTAAATGAATTTCGATCTTATATCAAAAATCTAAATCCCCTCTTTAAGGTCCCGTCTAATGTACAATACTTTTTCTACATTGGGACCACCATGAACTGATTGAGATATCCTAATGAAATGGTCATCCTCAATTGAATTTTCATCTGACCCAATAGTTGTTTGAGTCACTGGTGGGATAATCAAAAAATTCTTGCTTGTTGGATCTGAGACATACAATACTTTCAATTCTTGTGATTCCATTATTAATAGATCATATTTTTCTCCTTATACACTAAAATTCACCTTCATGAAGCCTATTTCATCAAATTTCACTACACTCCTATTTTCAACCCATTTGTAATAGAAAATAAGTACTTGAAAGGTTTTATAATACAACTCATATATCAATTCTATAATAATGAAATTTGACATATTCACATAAATTGGATTTCTATCCTTGGAACTAGATATGTGCATCTCTTCTACCACAGGAATAACTTCAATATTTTTCATTGTAGTGTAGTCATCATTTTATTTTAGATAGAACATATAACCATAAATTATAAAACCATTCTAAGATATAACATTTTCATTTGGTCTTATGTTATCCATTAAAGTCGTTCGGAAATTGAATTTGGGTTTTCATAAAAATCATTATAAATATGATCTTGAAGCCATCCTATAAACTATTGATTATGTGTATTTGATATTCATCCTTCATCCCTTGATGTATTCAAATCTTTAAGAATTTCTTTGTGAGATTCAATGTATGGATCAACATCTTCACTATTATGTAAAATGTAAAGGTGTAATTATTCCCACTCTATAATGGAAATTGTAACATCTCTTATAGAAATCTATTCACCCATAAGGCATATGTTGTGATGAGACTTTGGGAGACCAATTCTATCAACATCTAATAGGTAATTGGTACATAATTCAATAGCTTATTCAATAATATATCATTTTACAAAACAACCCTCTAACTAACTTCTATTCTTGGTATAACCTTTCAAAATATTCATATAGTATTCAATGTGGTACATCCATCTGTAATAGAAAATACCCCATAGTTGAACCTCTCTAACTAAATGAACCATCAGGTTGACCATTATATTAAAGAATGCTGGAGGGAAGAATATCTATAATTTATATAATATGACTGAAACTACCTTATTCTTGATTGTTAACTTCACCAGATATATAACTTTACTATATATGAATTTGAAAAAGAATAAGATCCTAGTTAATATATATCATACATTTTTAGGTAGAATATAATATAAATAAACGGGCATTAAATCTTACATAAAAACACGAAAGTCATGTGATTTTAGTCTCTATAACTTCTGAAAATCTTTATTTTTTTTATTTTCCATGAACCACTTTATGGTTGAGTGGGAACCACACAATTTCCAAAAACTGATTAAAAAACACCACAACCAAACTTCAAAATTCAAAAAAAAAATCACATGAAACTATCAGGACCACTAAATTCAAATTTTAAACAAAATATTCCATGCCACCACCTCGGGCTACAAACTATGAGCTGACGCCTTGATCCATGAACCTTGATGCACCCAATCACCCATTTTTATTTATAACACTGGTGAGAAACACCCACTAGAAACCTTTTCTTCCTCATCATCATAACCGCTACATCTGTAACACCCCCAAATGATAAAGGGTTAAATGTATAAATGATATGACTCATGTCAACAAGGTGCACCTTCCTTTTCGGGAGCCTGTCTGATTAGAAATCCATTGTTAAGCGTACTTGGCCTGAAGTAGTGATCAGGATGGGTAACCCTCTGGGAAGTTTCCCAGGGTGTGGGTGAGTGAGGACAAAGCATACTGGAAAGGACATGTGTTGGCATTTGGGATCTGTCATTAGTCAGATGACCCGTTCAGGCATGTGGGTGGACCCTGGGGTGGGCCCCACGTGTCTGCGGGGAAACTGGTAGTACCTGGTGGGCCAGGACCCGATAGCCATGTTCAGGCGGGGTGGTTGTGTTGTCAACGGGACCCAGTTTTCATATTTGGTATCAGAGGAGGAACCCAGCATTAAGTGTGGTTCACTGCCTGGGTTGAGTTGTAGGGCCCACAACGAGGACATTGTGCTCTAAAGGGGGGGTGATTGTAACATCCCCAAATGATAAAGGGTTAAATGACTAAATGATATGACTCATGTCAATAAGGTGCACCTTCCTTTTTTTATGTAACGAACTTGGTGGGCCTAAATCCCAAAGAACTAGGCCACGCCCAAGCCCAGCCCTCTGGCAGATAGCAGACCCCCACCCTCAGGCAGATAACAGGCCCCCACCTCAGACAGGCCCAGATAACACTTGGTAGGAACTGTCCCCTGCCTGGAAAAGATTTAATACGCCTCCCCCGCAACTCGAACCCATGACCACAGGCTTAAAGGCCAACCGGAAAGCATTACGAGTACCAATTGCACCCTACCCTTCGGCTGACTCGCATTTCTGCTGTCCAGCAGCCCTCCCTGCAGCCCCTGGTCAGACCGCGTCCAGCCGCGCACCTTCCATTGTTCCGACGCGACGCCCTCAGGCGGTCTATTTCCAGTCGTAACCCCACGTTGGTATACCTCTTTTATTTTATGCTCATTTTATATTTTTATTTTATACATATATATATATAAATATATATGTATATATATTTCCCTGGTTTGATTAGAATTATTTTTATTAATTGGGTTGGTTTGACTTTTTAGGACCTGTGCGGGGTGTTTCCGAGTGAGTGTCATCGTCGCGCCTGGTTTCCGAGCTTTCTCCATCGTCGCACCTTGGTCTCGAGGTAGGTCTCCCACTGAACTAACCTTTAAATTTAAAATTTATTAATTAATTGATGTTTTATTAATTTTAATAAATAGAAAAATAATATAAGATGATTAATTTTTAAATAACTATTTGGTGTAAAAAAGATCCATTTATTATATACACATCTCTTGAAATATTTTCTTGACGAGCAGACACCCAGTAGTGAAAGAATGTCAGTTTGGCCTTTAAACATAATTCACGGAATTTCAAATGCGGTTCTGTTTTTAAAGATAAATGGTTTCTTCTAAACATGCATTTTGGGTTTTCTTGAGAAACGAAGTGTTTCTTTAAAGTTGGTGAAGGCCTGTTTGGATCTTTAATAAAATAAATTATTTTGGAAAAAATCACTTTGGGGTTAGTAAGGTGTGTTCTTTGGTGTGCGTTGATTGCGTGAATTGTGTGTGATATTGGTGCATCGTGACTGATTGTTTTACATTGTGAACGAACCCCTTTTTATTGCTTGTGTTGACATGGGAACCTGGCATAGTGAGTGAATCTTCTGAGAACGATTGTTGCACTAGTTTATATTACACACTGGTTAGTGGCCCCATAGCAGGGGAATACGGAGTTATTGCTACTATGGGGATTGGGCCCCTCGGTTAGGCCATGCAGGGCTATGCCGAGCGTTAGGGAATTATGACGTCATCGAGTTAGGGCATGCCTTCAGGATGAGTCAGATGTATAGTACGTTCTGAATTGTTCACGATCTCCTAGGTTCGACCCATGTTTCCTTTAGTGTGTATTTGTGTGTAGTGGATGATCGAGAGGTCTAGTTCGGTTTCTGTCCTATGTGCGCCACTTTTCCCATTGCCCTTGGTGTGTGTTGTGTGCTATGTGTGGTTTTACTTTGGTTAATAACTGAAGTCTAGATTTCTAAATTGTTCGTAGAAAAATGCTTTAAAAATGAAATGTATCTATTCCTTTCAAACATTAAACTTGTTTTTAAATTAAAAAGGTCAATGGACTGATATTTGTTTTAGAAATGAAAGTGTTTGTGTGTGAAAACTAATATTTTATATAATTTAGTTCAAACCTAAAATTGGTAAATTCTTCATTTAAAGGTAGTGCATAGGGAATAGATATCGGGCTAGCCTACTGAGTTTTAATACTCACTCCTATAGTTCTTTTCTGTTTGTAGTGTTTGTGCAGGCTACAACTTGGGTGTGTTCACCTTGAGCGACGTTTGGTCATGAGTTGGAGAGTGACCCGCGAGGTCACATGCTGATAGTGGTTGTCTCTTTCGATTAGTTTATTTTTCATTATTCTTGTTTAGTTACTTTACTCTGTTTATTTTATTTTGCACTGCTCTGTTTTATTTCAGATGCTCTAATTATTTATTTATACTGGGAGAAATCATTCCCACAACCTCTGTTGATGCCCTGGCACTTGTTGCCAGCCCGGGAGGATCAGGAACGCCTCTCGGGTCATGTCGCGGACCAGCTCGGGTGACCGGTTCAGGGTTGACCCTGGTTGGTTCATGACAACATCCATGCCCGTAAAAAACATCCCCTGAGAACCAATCAAAATCCCAACACTGATATAATTCATCAATGTCTCTAAGAAGAACCACATAAGTCGAAGGGAATATCCAGAGGAAAAAGAAGAAAAAAATAATTACCTACTTTATGCACCAGAAAACCATTCATGTTTTCACCATCGAACACTATTGATGTCGCAAGGACAAAAACCAAAGACCATCAAACCAGAATATTATGAAAAACCAAGATAAATTCATCAGAAGCTTTACCATCATCTAATCCCAAACATCATAAGGAAAAAAACCATAAGAGACCAGACCAAAGTACCATGATTGAAGGACCACAATTAAATATAGAATTACCTAATCACAATAATTGAAGAAAATAGAAACCCAGAAGTATAATAGAAGAAACAAGAGTCACGACTGTCGAGACCCGGCACCAGAGCCACATTGCTGAGACTAGGCACCACAGCCACACTACCAAGATGCTCCATTAACGCTGAACGCATCCACCAACACCATCCCAAAATCTCCACAAACACCTTCATACTAGACTAATATAGATTCCATCACAATGGGAAATACCTCAAGAGAATAGGTGGGTGATCTTTCCAATAGGAGATCCACTGAGCATCGATACCAACTAATCCCAAATTACCTGAGCACCATCAAGTCAAACCAAAGTGGTGTTTTACATGAAATTCTTTATAATTGATGAATACCCCTCTAGAACTTTTAAACTATTAAAGAAAATATAAAATTGTTATTTTTCTTATCTTGGTAGAGTGTAATCTATTGGAGGAATAAAATTATGCCCTTTACCCTTCATCGGTTCCAACACTTCCCTTATCCCCATGTAAATCATGTCTAACCTAGCCTTGATTCTATCTTTTGTTTTTCTAGGAACATTTATTAACATGCTAATAGAACAATAAAATACATTTCTTATATATGAATAACATCAAGAAAATGTCTAACAGAAAAAAAAATTCCAATACAGTAATTCAAATAACATTGATCTTTTTTTAACCTGATTTTGTAAGGTTCTCCGAAAATGGTTTAACAAAAAATATTGGTAATATATTTTACTTTACCAAACAATTGATCACGCGTTAGTGGAGAATTTTTTGTACCTTTTTAGGTATTCCCATTCAATGTTATCATCCAGGATTTGTATTTATGTCATCGAGGTAAAAATTTATGATGTCCTAAAAAATAGTCTTTGAGGAATGTTTCAACCCAACTGAGGGTGTTATTTATTCAGAAATGGGATGCCCCAACATTCCTTTAATGCAATAGCATGACAAATTTCCATAAGAAGAAAATTCATTTATCATCCTATACAACATGGACCCCAATGTGAATTCTTCACTTCTATCAGAATCATGCCTTATAACACCTATATCCTATATCAATATCTTATATTTGATCAATGGATCCAAATATAAATCAATATCATTAACAAGTTTCTTTGGTCCAGATATAACTAGAGACAACATAATGTATTTGTGCTTTATAAATAACCATGGTAGAAAGTTATAATTTACCAAAATAACAGGACATATACTATGAGTACTACTCTGTACACTAAAAGGAGGTATTCCATATAAGATGGAAGCTTCTAAGCTCATTTAAAAATTTATAATACTCATAATCAATTTTCTTCTATTAATAAAAATCTGTTGGATAACGTAGGTTCCTATATTTACTTGTTGTATTTACATACCATGTCAATTTTCTTGTGGTTTCTTGACATCCATAAAGTATTCTAAACCATGTATTGATATGAAAGTTCCATAAATCTTTCAAAGTACTTGATTTATCTTTCTAGTATCAATCCATGCCACACTTAGGGCATTTTATTAGTGATTCATGGTCCTTGAGAAACAATATGATATCATTTGTAGAAGAATGTACTTTTTTAGAGATCATTATCATTGAATGAATCATTCATTTAACATCATATGTTCGACCAGAAAGTTTATTTTCTTATGGTAGCATATCATTCAAGAGACCAAGTATTTTAGTAATGTTGGTGTCACTCTATCTACTTCCATCTTTCAAATTATATAACTTTAATACTTCTGAAAATGTTGTGTATTTAATAAAACTAATATACAATGGTCTCTTAGAATAGATATTTAACTTCTAAAACAACTTTAGACAATTCTAAAGGTCATATTTAATTTCCATTTTCATTTCATCCATATGATCTTCATCATCATTTATAGTGGTATTCATATCAAATGATCTGTAAACCACAGTATCATCCCAATTGGTGTGCACGTTAAGTTTTCCCCCATGTTTAGTCCAAAATTTATAGCTCTAATCTATTACATAAAAAAAATTCAAACTATTTTGGACTAATTTTTATTGAATAATGACATTGTAAACACTAATAAAGGATTTAACAAGGCTTTTATGTATGCCCTTTTGAAAACATGATAAATTATTTAACTTTTCCTTCATTATCTTTTTTCATATGATTAGAATGCATCCATTTTCAATTCATATCCATCCTATTAGTATAAAAAGATAAGTGATGTACTCAAAATGATCACGGGTACCCAGTATGGAATGAATACATCTTAAAGTAGTTTAAGAAACATATGTGCATGTCTAGAAGAGATGGGAGATGAGTCTTAAGCAACAAAATGCAATAATAACTGTCTGGGAGATGAAGTTGATGAGGATGAAAATTGTCTCCTTAAATCTAAATGTTCCCAGACTAGGAGTTGGAAAATAACCAGACAAAATTTCAAAGTTTTTTCCTAAAGTTGAAAAGTTACTCAAGCACATAAAGGTTTGACATATGAGATGTTAATGGATTTTTATTCATTTGTTATAAAAGTATTGATAGTTCTCTGTATTAATTTTTATTATTTGAGACATATTTCAAGTTATACAATTATTTTATTTTATAATAATAATATTCTACCTAATTGAAATATTAAATATTAATTTACCCTTTAATAATTGTATTTAAAGCTATATTCCATATTACATATTTTAGGGAGTTTTGATTCTAAAATTACCAATTAGAAAATGGGTTTTTACTCAAAAATTACCAAAATATGGCCCATCCATATCAACACATCACAATAAATCACCTTTTTTAAACACTTTTTCTAGTTCCCTTTATGAATTCACTCACTTTATTTTTTAACACCAAACCCGTTTTTTTAAAAATGTTTTCCAAATTTCATATTAAAACCAACTAATTTATAAAATAATTTTCAAGAGACCAAAATTTTTAAAATTACCACAACCTAATTTAAAATTTTAAATATAGCCTCAAAACCACTTTCAAACTTCAAAAGGAAAATTTTTTAATTTTTAAAACCCCTCTTGAAATCCTTTTTTTAAATCCACATGAAAATCGACGGACTTTTTTCAAAACACTTAATGGGATATGAACCCTAATTTCTATAAAAATTGTTTGCATCAAGTGATTTTTTTTGAAATCATATTCAAAAACCATCAATAATAAATTAAAATTTTAAAACTATTTTGATGGAAGTATGTACACTTTGAAATGTTTAAAACTTTATGATTTCACTTTGAAATCACATCGCAAGTGTTGTTCACATTATATATTTATTCTTGGTTTATTGTGTAAAGTCTGTTAAATATTTTTACTTGTTCTAAAATTATTAATCCTATGAAATTAAATTTTGGACTTGTGTTATTTCATTAATATAATTTCATTATTAGAAATTCTATAAGATCCAAATCATTTTAAGATCCATAAAGGAATGTAGCTATCATATGTTTGGGTTATATTGCCATACTTTATTTTGATAAAGTAACCTGAATAATCACATGTCTTAAACCTTTGTTCAATAAAGGAAATTTCTATTTTTTACATATTTATGTTATAATATCTTGAGTACTTTTAGTGAACCTGAATTTAGGTTTAAATAATGAGTTTAAATGGTATGAATATACGTAGTTAAGTATTCAATTTTATACCTTGTATTTTATTACAAAGAAATTCATTTCTTTTCATAATAACCTAAAATAATTATAAGTCAATGAACAATACATAAAATTTATTTAGTGATTAAATCAATGATGAGATACTATATTTGTTGATTAAGTGGGAAGGAATGATTTGTTATTATAAGATATTAATTATCATCAACTTTTTTGATTTTTGAAACTAAACTAAAAAAAATTAAGTACTAAATATGTCTGTTTTCTTTAAGAATTATATATTGATTTTTTTTAATATAAATACCTTAAATAAATATTTTTTTTCATGAAACTATAACCTTAAGTATTTTCATTATTTAAAAATTTTTACTAAATCATAATTATATGTTACTAATAGGACATGTTATTTGTATATTTTAAAAATCAAAAGTGTAAAACTTAATTTTCATCAAATATGAGTTATACATGTTCATATTAACATTAAATGAACTCTTTACCTTAACAATGGTTGTTAATAAATTGGGTTTTAAAAGTGGAAAACTGATTTAAATTGGAAGATTTCATTTTTTTCTATTATAACATACTAATTGGTGCTTGAGTCACACCTTATGACTTCTTTGGGTTATTATAGATAATAATTGGTTATAACTAGTTTTATGTTTAATATTTTTCCAAGTTTAATACTAGTATGCATTATTTATTTCCTATTACATGTTTAGTACCTTGTTTGGCTTGAAATTACTAAACTTTAAACTATACATATTCCACAACTTATTCCTTGTGTGGATTAACATAAGGGTATTTGGAAAGTAATGATTGTGCCTCATTTGGATTGATATTTATATGCTTAATTATTTTCAATATTGTAACACACTAATTCAATCCAAATTAATAAAATTATTATTATAAAAATTGCTTTAAAGGTTTACTGGGAACCATCACAGAAATCACCACACACAAAAGCACCAAGACAAATAAAGCATCTTCCCAAGTGAGAATGTAATAACAACCAACAAACTAGATCAACTAAAAGATAGAAATCCTACCAGACTCAAGCAGATACATGAAGAGTAATACAATGAAAAAAAGAAAATTCATAGTGAAGGACTAAGAAAAACTAACCAAATCCCACCCAAGAACATGCTTAAAATTTTTGACATTAATAATATATAGATTTCACAACTCGCTACACAGGGACAGAAAAAATAAGAGGAAGAAACCAATTACAAACCTAAAATTCCTTAGACCATCTCCAACCCACAGTGCTAAATGGCAGTAACTTATGCTCTAAAATAGCATAGATATAGTTAAATTATCTCTAATTGGTTTTTCGTTTTTTACACTATAATTTTTATATTACAAAAAATAATCAAAAATTTGAATCGAAAACAGTAGGAAAAAAGTAAAAAAAATTAAAAGTAGATAGTGATGCAATAGTGAAGTACTAAAAATGGCATTGTATTGTACCACCACTTCAAAATAGCATAAGGAATGGTTCCTTGTTTAAGAAAAATACTTGTGTCATTTTAGCATTTTCAAGCTAAAATACTGTGGATTAGAGATGGTCTAATCAAGAAACTCAAACCAATTTCAAGGAGTTATTTTAACTTGAAGGGTGAGTTTTTGGTTATCTAGGATTGTGAAATCAGTAAGATTCAAATGAGAAGTATTATATAACCTAAACCTAGAACCCACGATAGTACCGAGAAAAGAAAACACTGTAATAACACAAACCTTAGAACATTAATAAGCAAGAAACAAGAGAGGAAGAGAAAAATATAACATACCTTAGATTCAAGGCTTGATTAGTCTAAGTGAAAGCTGAGGAGATGCACCGACAGCAATGGACATCCACAAAATCTTAAGAATTGTGATTCAAATCATTATGGCTAGGGTTCTTTTAAATAGATCAGGGAGGGCTTTATCAGCACTTCCAACAAAGCACTAATAAAGATACCTTTTATGAGTGCTAAATTAATAACCACTGATAAAAGATAACTTTATCAGAATTTTTTAGCGCTGATAAACTCTATCTTTATCAGCACTAAAAAATCATTGATAAAATGAATCTGTATCAATGCTAAAGTTTTAGGGCTGATAAATGATTTATAATTATAATTATAAATAAAAATATTTTTAAAAATATTTATAAATATTTGTATATTATTATAAATGAATTTATATCATTATATGTATTTATTTAATTACATATATATATATATAATTAAATATATTAATTATTTAAATATATTTATAATATATTTATAATTATTTAAATATATAATTATTTATTTATAATTATATGAATTCTTTTTTAAAATATATATATATTTATTTATAATTATAAATATATAATTTTATAAATATAATAAATATACATTTATAAATAAAAATATTTGTAAATATATTTGTTAGTTTATTTATAATTATTTATTTATAATTATAAATATATTTATATCACTATATATATTCAAATATATATATAATTGGTTTTTGTGGTATAATTACATTAAACACACACACACAGGCCAGAAAGGCATGCCATAGCCCATCCCCCTTGTAACACCCTGACCCAAGTTACCCAGAGTTGGTTCATTATTACATAACATTGGAATTATCATAAGATATCAAGTCTCGAAAGGCCGATTAGTTTAGTAGCCTTGGAAGTACTAGATACATGCATGAGTTTTAAATTACATCATGAAATAAAAAAACAACATTGTGTCCTCTTTGAACACACTCATATTCTTTAGCCTATTCTTGAAGGTTAATCAAAATATACTTCTTCGCTTCTTAGAAAAAATAAAACATATAAAGGGGTGAGCTCACATGCTCAGTGAGGATAACAATATAGCGGAAACTATCATAAATAATAATAAACATTTAAGGAAATGTATAAGACTAAAATACAAGAATTTTAAACATAAACTTCATCATAATATGGAAAAGCTAAATCAAATAAAGTCATTTACTTATTCACATTGATATTCTACTAGTTGAATAATCATATGTAATATCAACATCCAATTTTATAATAAAAAATGAATAATGTCAGACATCATAACCACATAGTCAAGGCCTCATGCCAAAACTACAAATAAGATTTTGTCAAGGCTTTATGCCAAGACACTAGTTTGTCTCATGATACCTACCGATGCATCGAGGAACTATAGTATGCTCCACCTATCACTTACTAAGTCCAATGTATTCCACATATGAAAAGGTTGAAACATAATATAAACATTCGTATTAAAACTAGAATAAAAAATGTCAACACTTTAACCATAAACCATGAATGGTATAAAAATAATACATCCATAGTCAAACATATCACAAAACCTTTAATATAATATGGAAGATTGTATCATAATAAATCAACTTCAAAGAAATGTAAAATCCAATGAAGGATGTTGACATAGATGAAATCAATCTAAAAACTATTTGAGTGAAATATTTCTTTCTACATTTAAATCATTCAAAATTAAAGAAAAATTTTATTTTGAAAATATTATTATAAGAATGTAAGGGAAGCTTAGAAGGTTTTATAATGGCAGAAAATATCTTCACCCATCGTATAAGTTAAAAAACATTCTTTCCTTAATTTGTCAAAAATGTCATAAAGTACCTTATTTGGAATGAAACGGAAAAGATTCCTTTCAATAAATTCTATAAAAATTAAAACAAGGGTATAAATGACTTTAACCCATAGTATTTTAAATATTAAAAATGTTTTGAAATACATTTTTAAGAAACACGGGTGTGAATGGTAAAGAGGTCCCAGTAAATACTTACGTATAAACAACCTCGGATAAAAAAGAGATTGTAGAATTAACCCTTACCTTGTACTTTTCCTTGGTTGAGGGTACTTTAACCTCCTATATAATAGTTAAATCATTATTATTAATTTATACCAGAACCACATAAACAAATATGATATCATATATGATCTTCCAATATTGATTTGTTAATAATATTTCAGTAGTATCATTGTTTTGGGTGTTTAACTGGTTCATTTTACTTTATATACTTTGTTAAGTAAGTCATGTTTGTTATGGAAATGATGTATTTGATTCATATCCAGAATTATATTAAGTTCTTAAACATTATTTTTAACCATAAAATGATAATTATTCTTGAATTGTTATGATGGGGAATGAATCTCATCGTGTTTGTGGAGACGGTAATCCGTACGGATGCACGAGCGACAATATCATTCTATAGATGGTGAAATAATATGTAATTGGATGGTATATATTATACACAGAATTATTAACATTTTATATTTATTATTTACATCAATTCTACTCATTATTATACCCATCCAAAAAATGAAATGTTTAATAACAAACTACACCACGACGTGGAGACGGTAAGCCGTATGTACGCACGTATGGTGACTTTTTCATTCATAGGATGGATATAATAATGAATATTGTTGTACCATATTTATAATAACATCATAGTATGTATAAGTTACTATAGTTATTACTTTGGTATGGAAATAACAAAGATAGATTAAGTGGAAGAAGAAAATAACTTTGAAAGAGGTGATGAAATTATTACTTCTTCGGGTTCTTCTTTTTTATTTGAACAAAATGGATCCTTAGGTTGGATTTCTGGTAAAATTAAGGCCCCTAGGTAAAATTGAGGGTATTTTTCAGGATATTTTATCAGCTTTTGACAGATCAAAATGGCTTTGGAGGTGTGATTTTTAGATAAGGGAAGTGAACTTTTATAAGAGAGGTGAGGGTCACTTTAGGAAAAGCTTGAAATATTATTTCATTATAAAATCATTTTTGGTTTCTAATGGCTCAAAAAGGATTTATTTAAAGGATAAGGTGGGTATGGGTGGAAAACCACTCAACCAATAGGTTTTAGATAGGTTTATGTCACCATATTAACCTTATATTTTAAATTTAACTCGTAGTTAAATAGTTTAACTTTTACCATGTATTTTTGTATTATTATAATAAATGGTTAATAAACTTACTATAAAAGTCCAATAGAACCCCAAGTGGATCATTATTGACATATATAACCTTATCTATGTCCTTTGGATAAACCTTATATTTTTATGAATATTATATCATTTAATAATATAGTATTTGTTTTAAAAACTCATTTATATCAATTTTTACACAATTTGGTATTTTGTTTCTGTTAAAGTCATAAAAACTTTATCACTTCAAAAAAATATTTAATTAACCATAAAATGTAATATTAACCTATAAAATTAGTAAAATTAATCAAAATTATCAATTGACTTTTATTTGGATATTTATAATATCAGTTATTTTAATCTTTCATTAATAAGGTAATTAATACATCATCATTATGTCATAAATAAATTCAATTATTTAATTTTTAAAATTTATAAATAAAATACCATTATGTAGGATATATTTTTATATTTATAATGAATATTTATAGTTCAATTTATATTATGTATAACCCTATATTAAAAATGATTTAGTTATAAAAATTTGAATTTAACACTTTTAACTCTTCTTTAAATAAAATAATAATAAATGTCCTAATCTAATCCAAGTGGATCAAATAATATCATATTTTATTCCTAAGGTTGATTTTGGTCGAAATACACTTATCCAGTAGAATTAGGACATGTGTTAGGATAATTATAATATCATTTTTACCTTTAATTACCCTATTTACTCTTAACTGTGGTAAATAAAATTCAAAAGTTACTATTCACAAAAAATTATTTTCATCCTATTAAAAAACATTTTACTTACTGATGTCAACTGTGTCTCTCAGATTTTTGAAATTCAATTCACAGAAGTAGTAAAATTATGTTTTATGCAAATTTGCAAATGTGCCTAGAAGGTGGGTAAAAGATGTTAAAAAGTTCAATAAAATTTTATATATATAATCTTATTATAAAATGACTCAAACAAATTAAATTAGACTAATATAGGTATTATATATCTATTTTGACTTTAAAATAAATTTAAATAAAAATAATAATTATTTAAATAAAAGTCGGTTTTAAACAATAACGCAGTGTTTTTCACTATTCATCAAAAATTGAAATTTTTCAGAAAAATACCAAAAATTCACCCTAAGATAATTTTGATATTAAAAATCCAAAAATGAATTCCATTTTGAAAAAATAAAATTTATAAAATTTCAAAAAGTGGGTATTACTATTCATAACGGCTGGTTTGATTGGTCATGGTGTGCTAGAACTCGAAGTTGCGTACAGGGAAAGCTATTGTATTATTCAAAGAAAAGAATATCGTGGAAGATTAGGGTGTTACATTCTTCCCTTTTTAAAATAAGTTCATCCTCAAAATTTCTAGAATACTACTGCATAAAAAGATTCAGGTGGTTCTTTATCATAAGTTCCTTGGGTTCCCATGTTGTCTCTTCCATCTTATGGTTTCTTCATAGAACTTTTACCAGACGAGTCGTCCAGTTTCTCAACACTTATTCTATGGTATCAAGAATCCTGATAGACTCTGCACAATAAGACAGATCGGGTTCTAGTTCTAATTCTTCATAGGTGAGTACATGCGTTGGTTCAGGCATGTATTTTCTCAATTGTGATACATGGAACACATCATGAACTTTGGAGATACTTTGTTGCATTTCCAAATGGTATGCTACAACTTCAATTGGTTATAGTATTTAGAAAGGTATGATGTACTTGGGACTTAATTTAACCTTCTTACCAAATCATATAACACCCTTCCATGGATATACCTTCAAGAAAAGATGATCTCCTACTTGAAATTATAAATACTTCCTTCGGTTATCAGCATAGCTCTTTTTCCTACATTGAGCTGCTTTGATGTGGGTTTGGATAATATTCACCTTTTCCATTGTTTCCTCAACAAACTCTGGGCCTACAAGTTTTCTCTCACCAACATCATCCCAATAAGTTGGTGTGAGACACCTCTTTCTATATAACGCTTTATATGGTGTCATATGAATACTTGAATGGAAGCTATTGTTATAGGAAAATTATAAAATATGTAAAATAATGATCCCACATACCTTGAAATTCAAGTGTGCATGATATCAACATGTCTTCTAAGGTTTGAATAGTCTGTTCTGATTTTCCATCAATTTGAGGGTGGTAGGCAGTGCTTAAATGAAGTTCAGTATCTAGGGATTTCTAAAGAATTTTCCAGAATCTTGATGTAAAACGGGGATCACGGTCAGAAATAATCAATAGGGGTGCCCCATGAAGTCTTACAACTTCATTAATATATGGTCTTTCTAAACGTTCAATTGGTAAATCTTCTCTTATAGCAAGAAAATGTACTGACTTGGTAATACGATCAACAATGACCCATATTGAATAATTCTTTCTATGAGTCTTTGGTTGCTCCATGACAAAGTCCATCGTAAAATCATCCCATTTCCACTCAGGTAAGGGAATATGTTTCATGACTCCTCTAGGATGTTTTCTTCGAGCCTTCACCTATGGACAAACCATACATCATGAAACATAGTCAACAATCTCCCTCTTCATGTTATCCCACCAAAAATGTTCCTTCAAATCTCTATACATATTAGTGCTACTAGGGTGTATAGAGAAATTGGAGCTATAAGAATCATCCAACAATTCCCTTTTTAGATCAGGTATATCAGGAACACAAAGTCTCTTCCCAATTTTCAAAATTCCATCTTCATATACGAATTCAATCAATCTCCCACCATTCACAGCTTTAATTTTATTTTGAAACTCCTCATCATCAGTCTAAGAACTTTTTATCCTTTCTAGTAAATATGGTTTGGAAACTATTTGAAAAATTATTGATGTTTCACCTTCCATGATTATTCCCATATCCATCCTTACTAGACCCATGAACATAGGATCCCTTTCGACTCTTATCTTTTTCATAACTCCACGATCCTTTCTGCTTAAAGCATCTACCACCTTATTTTCCTTCCTCGAGTGGTAGTTTATAGTGCAATGAAAATCTTTGAGTAGTTCAATCCATTTACTTTTCCTCATGTTGAGTTCTTTTCGTGATAAAATATACTTTAAACTCTTGTGATTATTATAAATCTCACATTTTTCACCAGATAGATAGTGTCTCCATATCTTCAAAGAAAATATTACAGCTTCTAACTCAATATCATGAGTGGGATAGTTTTTTTCATGAATTTTTAGTTTCTGTGATGCATAGTCAATAACTCTATCATTATGCATAAGGACACAACCAAGTACTTTCTTTGAAACACCACTATAAATAACAAACCCATCATTCCAATATGGTAGAGTCAAGATAGTAGCATTGACTAATCTTTTCTTCAATTCTTCAAAACATTATTCACACACTTTTTTCCAAACAAATGTAACCCCTTTATGTGTGAGCTTGGTTAATGGGTTATCCAATCAGGCAAAATTCTGGACGAAACGCAGATAATAACCTAATAAACCAATAAAACTGCGTACCTCGGTTATACTTGTTGGTGTTGGCCATTATTGGATTTCCATGGTCTTTGATTGGTCAACAGAGATTCCATCCTTAGAGACAATATGTCCAAGAAAAGAAATCTCCTAAAGCCAGAATTCACACTTTCTAAACTTCCTATATAATTCTTTTCTTCTAAGAGTCTTTATAATAGTGTGCAATTTATTTTCATGATCTTCATAGCTTTTGGAGTATACCAATATATCATCAATAAATAACACTATAAATTCAAAAATATATTCCTTAAAAACTATATTCATTAGATCCATGAAAGCATAGGGTGCATTAGTCAATCCAAAAGGCATTATTGTAAACTCATAATGCTCGTACCTGGTTCAAAATGTTGTCTTTGGAATGTCTTCCTTTTTCATGCACAACTGATGGTATCCATATCGAAGGTCAAACTTTGAAAAATATTGAGCTCCATGAAGTTGATCAAATAAATCATCAATGAAAGGTAGTGTATACTTGTTCTTTATTGTTATATTATTGATCTCCCTGTATTAAATACACAATCTCATAGATCTATCCTTTTTCTTAACAAAAATAATCAGGTCTCCCCATAGAGAAACACTAGGAAGAATAAATACTTTATTACTAAATTTCTCTAGTTGTTTATTTAGTTCCACTAATTCCACAATGTTCATTCTATAAGGGTTCTTTGATATGGTCTTTGAACCAGGAATTAAATCAATGGAAAACTCAATTTCTCATTCTAGAGGATGTCGAGGTAAATCCTCTGGAAACATATCAACATATTCTTTAACAATAGGTACATCCTCTATTTGAACATTCCTTTCCTAACCCATAGTTATTTCATTCTCTTCCTCCCCAATAATTAAATTTAGTAGAGTTACTGGGGGTGGATCTAGATAAGAATCAGATGGTGACGTTTCTTCTCTAAAGATAAGGTACTCCTTATCATCATAAAAAATTGTAACCTCCATATTCTTACAATAAATTTCTACATCAAGGTCTGAAATCCAATACATACTGAGGATTATATAAAATTCAATCATGGGTATGATGATGAGATTAGTAGATAAAGCACGTTTATATGCCCAAATGGGAACTGATTGACAAAACTTTGTTACAATCATACTTTCCTTAGGAGTTTTTACTAACAACTCTCTTATTAAATAAAATTAGAAATATATAATTTTCTTAGAAAATTGGGATGATATATGTAATGCCCCGACCCCAGTTACCCAGATTCGATGCATTATTACATAGCATTGGCATGATACAATGGATCATGTCCCGAAATACAGATTAGTTTAGTATCCTTAGAAGTACTAGATAAATACATAAGTTTTACATTACATTATGAATTTAAAAAAAACAACATTGTGTCTCTATAGAACACACTCATATCCTTTAGCCTATCCCTACAAGTTAGTCATAATATACATCTTCACATCCTGGAAAAAATAAAACATAATAAAGGGGTGAGCTAAAATGCTCAGTAAGGATAACAATATAGATGAAACTTTCATAAATAATCATAACATTTAAGGCATTGGGTAAGACTAAAACACAATCCTCTTAAACTTAAACTTCATCAAAATATGGAAAAGGTAAATCAAATAATTTCATTTACTTATTCACATTGATATTCTACTAGTCTAATAATCACATGTAATTTCAATAGCAAATTTCATAATTATGGAATGCATAATGTTAGGAATCATAACCACATACTCAAGGCCTCGAGCCACGACTAAAAATAAGATTTTGTCAAGGCCTTGTTCCAAGACACTAGTTTGTCCCATGAGACCTACCGATGCATCGAGTAGTTATAGCGGGCTTAACCCATCACTTACTAAGTCCAATTCATTCCTCATATGAAAAGGATAAAACATAATATAAACATTCGTATTAAAAATACTATAATAAATGTCAATAATTTAACCATAAACCATGAATAGTATAAAAATAGCACATCCACAGTCAAACATATCATAAAACCTATAATACAACATGGAAGATTGTATCATGATAAATCAACTTCAAACAAGTGTGAAATCCATCAAAGGATGTTGATATAGATGAAATCAAAACTATTTGAGAGAAATATCTCTTTATATTTTGAAATCATTTAAAAGTCAAGTAATTATAAAAGAAAACATTTATTTTGAAAATATTTTTATAATCTTGTAATGGAAGCTTCGAAGGTGTTATAATGGCAGAAAATATCTGCACCCGCCGTATAAGTTAAAAACATTCTTTCCTTAATTTTGTCGAAAAGGTCCTAAAGTGCCTTATTTGGAAAATGACAGAAATATTCCTTTAAAAACATTTTATAAAGAGTCAAAAAAGGGTATAAATAAATTTAACTCATATTCTAGGAAATAGTAAAAATGTTTTGAAATACATTTTTAAGAAACATAGATGTGTATGATAAGGAGGCCCCATTAGATACTCACATATAAACAACCTCAGATAATGAAGAGATTGTAGAATTAACCCTTACCTTGTACTTTTCCTTGATCAAGGATAAATTAACCTTATGTATAATAGTTAAATAATTTTTATTAAATTATACAAGAACCACATATATAAATATGATATCATATATGATCTTCTAATATTTCTTTGTTAACAAAATTTTAGTAGTATCATTTTTTCGGTGTTAACTGATTCCTTTTCCTTTATATGCATGGTTACATAAGCCATTTTTGTTATGGATAGGATGTATTTTATTCATATCCAGAATTATATTAAGTTCTTAAACATTATTTTTAATCATAAAAATGAAAAAATTATTCTTTAATGGTTATGATGGGGAATGAATTTCATCTCGTTCTTGGAGACGGTAATCAGTACGTACACACGAGCGACAATATCATTATATTGATGGTGAAATAGTAAGTAATTGGAAGTTATATCATAGATACAGAATAATTAACATGTTATATTTATTATTTAAATTAGTTATACTCATTATTATACCCATCCAACTAATTAAGTGTTTGAATAACAAACTACACCACGATGTGGAGACGGTAAGTCGTATGTACGCACATATGGTGGCTTGTCATTCATAGGATGGAGATAATATTGAATATAGTTGTAACATATTTATAATAAAATCATATTATGTATAAGGTACTAGATTTATTAGTATAGAAACAACAAATAAAGATAAAGTGGAAGGAGAAATGAATTTGAAAGAGGTGATGAAATATTTACCTCTTCTTCGAGTTCTTCTTTTTGATTTGATCAAAAGGGCTCCTTAGGTTGAATTTCTAATCAAAGTAAGGCCTATATATTTAAGTGAGGATATTTTTAAGGATATTTGAGCAGGGTTTTTCCAATCCAAATGTCTTTGGAGGTGTGATTTTGAGATAAGGGTAAGTGCCCTTGTATAAGAGTGGTGAGGGTCACTTTAGGAAAAGCTTGAATTATTATTTTATTATACAATCATATTCAGTTTATAATGGATCCAAATGGATTTATTTCGAGGATAATGTGGGTATGGGTCGAAAACATGTCATAAAATAGGTTTTATACAAGTTTAGGTCACCATCATAACCTTATCTTTTAGATTTAACTCTTAGTTAAATAGTTTAACATTTACCATGTCTCCTTGTATTTTTATATTATATGGTTAATAAACTTTCAATAAAATGCCAATATAACCACAAGTAGTTCATCAATTTTGACACTATTTGGTATTTTGTTTTTGTGAAAGTCATAAAAACATTATCACTTAGAAAAAAATTTATTTAATCGACCATAAAATGTCATATTAACCTATAAAATTATTTTAATTTATAAAAACCTTTAAATTATATTTATTTTAATATTTATAATATCATTTATTTGATTCTTTTATTAATAAGGAAAATATTGCATCATTATTGTGTCACTAATAAATATATTTATTTTATGTATAAAAATTTTAAATAAAATATCATGATGTATTAAATATTTTTATTTTTCAAATGAATATTTATAGTCAAATATTTCAATTATATAACCCCATATAAAAATTGTTTTACTCAAAGATACATGCTTTTGTTATTTTTGTCTTTACATTAGATTATTTAATATGAAATGTCATTATCACTCCCAAGTGGCTCCATGGGATCCCAAAATAGACCCAAGGATTCCCATGGTCGGAAATATATTATAAAATAGTATTAGGACACGTTTTAGGGTAATTTAATATTATTATAATATTACTTTTTACCCTTATTTACCAGATTTACCCTTTAACCATGGTAAATAAAATATTTACTAAAGTAACTATTCATAATGTATAAAACTAAAATTTACCTATTTAAACAATTTGGAAAACATTATTCTAAATATTGAATAATTGTTTCCAAATTCAAAGCACATAAGTTGCATAAATTAATTTAAAATTAATTCTTGTTGTCAAAACCAAAAACCGTGTTTTTAAGAAATAAAAATTATCAAAAGATTGACATGTGTTTACATACAATTTAAATGTGAAATTACATCCAATGAACTACATTATTTTAAATGATAAAAATATAATATAATTATACTTTATAACCACTCAAATGTATAATTTAACACTATAAATTATTTCAATTAAAAAAGTTTTTTTTAATTACAATTTAGTGTTTTTCATTATTCATCAAAATATGAAAGTTATCAGAAAAGCTACAAAAAATTTAAAAAAACTAAATTTTTATGTCCCGATTCTAAATAAGAATTTAATTTTATCAAATTGAATATATAAAAGTGCCAAATATTGGATTTAAAAAGGGTTTTTCATTAAAAAGTAGAAAAACTGCATTTTTGAAAAAAAACATACTTCTTTTATCTGAAAAATAGAATTTGTCCTTATATTATGTCTAAGAAACAAAAAATATGAATGTTAAAATTATATGGGATATATATAAAATTTAAAATGTGGTTATTTATATTCATAACCACTTTTTAAACGGCTAGTTTGATAGTTCATGGTGCGCTTGAACTCGGTGTTGCGTACATCGCATGCTATTGTATTATTCAAAGAGAAATGTACTATGGAAGCTTGGGGTGTTACATTATTCCCTCCTTCAATAAATTGAATCCTCGCAATTTGAAATTTTTCTTCAAAAATTAAAGTTTAAAAAATAGAAAATACCTTTGTGGAAACCCACAACTAAAATAGGGTTCATAAAATTTAGTCTTAATAGGAGGGAAAGGGAAATGAAAACGTCACCACCAAATTAGGATTTTGAATAGGATAACATTAGTGGAAATTATAATTGGAGTAAAAATGTAAATATTTATACGAATTGATTGAGGTCATCAATCACAAAAAATTGAATAGAAAATTGAGGGCCTCAAATCCATAAATCTATGATGATTTAAAATATCGTCACTTCAACAAAACATAAGATATTAGGATAAAACATATTTGGTTTTAATATCCTTTACCTAAAGTTTAAGAATTAATTTCTTAATATAATAAGAAAAAAAAGAATACTTTACATGTATAGTTACATCTTTTAATTAATTTCTACCACGAACTCATCTTTCACTCCAAAATATAATAGAACTCAAAAATATATCTATTTATCCTAGTCATATAGGGTTAAAAATATAAACATATACCATTTAAATGAAGAAAACTGTTTTCTAATAATTGGGGACTTCCTATAGGCTGTTGGTAGGTGATAAATCCTTATCGCACTTTGGTTGTGGGTTCGATTCCTACATCTTTATCCGACATGGCGGGTTATCGCCCGACCTGCAGGTTGTCCTTTTTCTAAAACTATAGTATTATAATATTCCAAAAACAATATTAAGAAATTTTTTAACCTTAAGAAATACTATCCAAAGTTCAACTTAATACTTTTCAACCTTTATAGTTATCCAAAATACTTTTGTCCAAACTCTCTCTAAAAGGTCTCTAAATTCCAAAATCAATTGTAACATCAGATTCCCAAAACAACTTAAAGTTTCTGTTATTATAACATACTGAAAATATTATTACCTTCATCATATTAAAAACTTAATGAAAAAAAAGGTATTTTAGTACAATCTTAATATATATCACATTCTCCTTATAACCAGAATATAATTCTTAAATCCAAAAACACAGATACATTAATTATTCCACTTCAACTGTAGTAACAGCATAATCTTGGGATTTATCCCTTGGAATTTTCTAAGTTAATTTTACTTGGAACTTAGGACATTAATTTTCATAATGCCTCATTTTTCTACAATTGTAGCATTCAACATTGATAGCCTCTTTGTTTCCCTTGCAATCATGAGCCTGGTGACCTTTCTCTCCACATTTGTAGCAAACTCTCATTCCTTTTAAGAAAGTACCGTGGTGTTTCTTACCACAATTATCACATAAGGGAAAATCCTTCTTCCCCTTTTCCCTTTATCTGTCACTTGTTCCACCATTATCTTCTTCTCTTGCTTTACTTTAATGTCATAAGACTTAGTGAATTCCTTTTCTGTCTTGATATTCTATGAGACTATATCTTCGTACGACGAGAAGGATTGTGAGACTAATGCTTGATGTAGAAATGGTTTTAAACCATCATATAATCAATAAATCTTACTCCTTGGGTTTCTTATATAATATGCAGCATGCCTTTCTAACCTTGTAATGTTATCCTCATACTTTGCGACATTATCATTAGCCTTTCACCTCAAACTCAGAAATTGCCTTTTCATATATGCTTGATGGTCACGAGGAAATTATTTTTCTAAGAAAAGATCTTTAAACTACCTCCATTACATATTTTATAATTCTTAATCCTCCTTTTTGTTTTGAATTAATGATCACCATTGATCTGTATATCCCATGAGGTGATAAACTATCATAACAACTTTTTCCCTTTCGTTACTCCCTAAAGCATGAAATATTTTCTCTAAGGAACTTATCCATTGCTCAACTACAAGTGGATTTTTATTCTCATTTAATGTTAGTGGTTTTTTCCTCATGAATCATTCTAAAATGTATCCTCCACATTGTGGATCAAGGTGCTCCATATAGGTAAGTTTATTATTCATAACCTGAGTGAGTAGTCCCAATATGGTGATAAGCTGATCAGCACCAGTTGCATCACCAACTCCACTATAATTATCTTTATTACAAGGAAAGTCCCTAAATAGATTATGTTTGTTGATACGGTTTCTATTCCTTCCACTAGGCACCATTTCTAAATAATTTCATACACTAGATTAGTTTATGAATCGCAATACATAATTCCAAACTTGTAAAACACTTAACATAAATTGAATAGTTTATGGATATAATCCATAATCATAAAAATGTTTTCTTTGATGAGGTATATACTCATAAATCCTTTATAATGGTTTGTAAATAATATGTGAATTATATTAAGAATACCCTCATGATTGTTGTAACCAAGAGTGTAGCAAGGCTCGTTGTCGTGTACTAGGATACCCTGAGTCAAGTCCGAAACTCCTTTTTGGAGTTTTCACTCCTAGGTACATCTGTACCAAAGCCGCCTCTACCTGATCGTATCCAGATAGAGATTTATTTCTTAGATAACTCACAAAATCTCTACATTAACAAAATTATAGGAAGTTCTTCTATACTAATCTTCAATGCCTATCTTAGGGTAATGTTCTCTAATCAGAGTTTTTCTAAATCTAGTTTCCAAGGTCTATATTAAAATTCCTATGATACCAATTGTAAATCCCCGACCCTAGTTACCCATAGTCGGTGCATTATTACATAACATTGGCATGATACAAGGAATCATGTCCTGAAAGACCGATTAGTTTAGTATCCTTGGATGTACTAGATAGATATATAAGTTTTATATTACATTATGAATTGAAAAAAAAAAGCAAAATTGTGTCTCCGTAGAACATAGTCATATACCTTATCCTATCCCTACAGGTCAGTCATAATATACTTCATCACGTCCTAGAAAAAAACATAAGAAAGAGGTGACCTCAGATGCTCAGTAAGGATAACAATATAGCTGAAACTTTCATAAATAAGTATAAACATTCAAGGCAATGTATAAGACTAAAACAAAATCCTTTTATACTTAAACGTTAGCATAATATGGAAAAGTTAAATCAAATAATTTCATTTACTTATTAACATGGTTAATCTACTAGAATAATAATCACATGTAATTTCAATAGATAATTTCATAATGACGGAATGCATAATGTCGGACATCATAACCACATAGTCAAGGCCTTGTGCCAAGACTACAAATAAGATTTTTTCAAGACCTTGTTCCAAGACACTAGTTTTTATCATTATACCTACCAATGCATCGAGGAGCTATAGTGGGCTCTACCCTTCACTTACTAAGTCTAATGCATTCCTCATATGAAAAGGTTGAAACATAATATAAACATTTGTATTAAAACTAGCATAAAAAATGTCAATACTTTAACCATAAACCATGAATGGTATAAAAATATCACATCCACAGTCAAACATATCACAAAACCTTCAATAAAATATAGAATATTGTATCATAATAAATCAACTTCAAACAAGTGTAAAATCCATCAAAGGACTTTGACATAGATGAAATCAAAAATATTTGAGAGAAATATATCTTTCTATTTTGAAATCATTTAAAAGTCACGTAATTGTAAAAGAAAAAATTTATTTTGAAAATATTCTTATAAGATTTTAATGGAAGATTAAAAGGTTTTAGAATGGTAGAAAAGAGTTTCACCCGCCATATAAGTTAAAAAAACATTTTTTCCTTAATTTTTTCGAAATGGTCCTAAAGTGCCTTGTTTAGAAAACGACAGAAAGATTCCTTTAAAAAACATTTTTTAAAAATTAAAATAAGGGTATAAATGAATTTAACCCATATTCTAGGAAATATTAAAAAAAAATTGAAATATATTTTTAAGAAACATGGATGTGGATGATAAATAGGTCCCTGTAGATACTAACGTATAAACAACCTCAGATAATGAAGAGATTGTAGAATTAACCCTTAACTTGTACTTTTCCTTGATCAAGGATAAATTAAACTCCTGTATAATAGTTAAATAATTGTTATTAAATTATACAAGAACAACATACATAAATATTATCTCATATATAATCTTCTAATATTTCTCTGTTAATAATATTTTAGTAGTATCATTGTTTCAGGTGTTAACTGATTTGTTTTCCTTTATATGCTTGGTTACGTAAACCATGTTTGTTATGGATAGGATGTATTTGATTCATATCCAGAATGATATTAAGTTCTTATACATTATTTTTAATTATAAAAATGCAAATTATTCTTGAATGGTTATGATGGGGAATGAATTTCATCGCGTTCGTGGAGATGGTAATCTGTACGTACGCACGAGCGACAATGTCATTATATTGATGGTTAAATCATATGTAATTGGATATTATATCATATATAAATAATCATTATCATTTTATTTTTATTATTTATATCATTTATACTCATTATTATACCCATCAAAATAATGAAGTGTTTGAATAACAAACTACACCACGACGTGGAGACGGTAAGTCGTACGTACGCACGTATGGTGACTTGTCAATCATAGGATGGATACAATATTGAATATGGTTGTAACATATTTATAATAAAATCACATTATGTATAATTTAATGGAGTTATTATTATGTAAACAACAAAGAAATAGTAAGTGTAATAAGAAATGAACTTGAAAGAGGTGATGAAATATTTACCTCTTCTTCGGTTTCTTCCTATTGATTTGATCAAAATAGCTCCTTAGGTTGGATTTCTGATCATAGTAAGGCCTTTAGGTTGAATTGAGGATAGTTTTAAGGATATTTGAGCAGGTTTTGGCTGAGAAAAATGGCTTTGGAGGTGTGATTTTGAGATAAGGGTGAGTACCCTTTTATAAGAGGGGTGAGGGTCACTTTAGGAAAATATTTAATTATTATTTTATTATACAATAATATTTGGTTTATAATGGCTAAAAATGGATTTATTTAGAGGATAAAGTGGGGATGGGTTAAAAACCTTTCATCCAATAGGTTTTAGATAAGTTTATTTCACCATTTTAACCTTATATTTTAGATTTACCTCTTAGTTAAATAGTTTAACATTTACCATGTCTCCTTGTATTTTTATATCATATAGTTAATAAACCTACTATAAAATTCCAAGATAACCCCAATTGGTTCATTAATGATATATCTATTCTTATATAAGTCCTTTTTCTGAACCTTATATTTTTAGTACTGTTATATAATTTAATAATATAGTATTTGTTTTAAAAACTCATTTATGTCAATTTTGACACTATTTGGTATTTTGTTTTTGTGAAAGTCATAAAAACTTTATAACTTAGAAAAAAATTTAATTAATCAACCCTAACATGTCATATTAACCTATAAAATTAGTTTAATGCATCAAAAATTTCAAATTATATTTATTTTAATATTTATAATATCATTAATTTGATTATTTTATTAATAAGTAAAATAATACATCATTATTGTGTCATAAATAAATATATTTATTTTATGTCTAAAATTTATAAATAAAATATAATGATTTATGAAATCTTTTTATCTTTCAAATTAATATTTATAGTCTAATAGTTCAATTATATAACCCCATATAAAAATTGTTTTACTCAAAGATACATGCTTTTGTTATTTTTGTCTTTACTTTAGATTATTTAATATGAAATGTCATTATCACTCCCAAGCGGTTATATGGGGTCCCAAAATAGACCCAAGGATTCCCATGGTCTAAAATGTATCATAAAATAGGTATAGGACTCGTGTTAGGGTAATTTAATATTATTATAATATTATTTTTACCCTTATTTATTTGATTTACCCTTTAACCATGGTAAATAAAATATTTACTGAAGTAACTATTCATAATGTCTAAAAATAAAAGTTACCAATTTAAAAAAATTTTAAAACCTAATTAAAAATATGGAATCCATGTTTCCAAATTCAAAACACATAAGTTTCAGAAATTAATTTAAAATTAATTCCTGCTGTCGAAACCAAAAAGTGTATTTTTAAGAAGTAAAAACTATCAAAAGATTGATATGTGTTTACATACAATTTAAATGTGAAATTACATCCAATGAACTAAAATATTTTAATTGATAAAAATATAATCTAATTATACTTTAAAACCACTCAAATTTATAATTTAACAGTATAAGTTATTTCTATTAAAAAAGTTGTTTTTAATTAAAATTTAGTGTTTTTCCACTATTCATCAAAATATGAAAGTTATCAGAAAAGTGAAAAAAAATTATCCAAACTAAATTTTTATTTCCCTATTATAAATAAGAATTTAATTTTATCAAATTTAATATATAAATGTGTTAAATATTGGATTTAAAAATGTTTTTGTCGTTAAAAGGAGGAAAAACTGAATTTTTGAAAAAAAATCTTCTTTTATCTGAAAAATTGAATTTGTCCTTATATTATATCTAAGAAACACAAAATATGAATTTTAAAATTATATGAGATATATAAAAATTCAAAATATGGTTATTACTATTCATAACCGCTTTTTAAACGGCTAGTTTGATAGGTCGTGGTGCGCTTGAACTCGGTGTTACGTACATCACACGCTATTGTATTATTCAAAGAGAAACGTATCGTGGAAGCTTGGGGTGTTACAATATGAAACAATGCGATGATCCAGAATCAAATAAATCATTGGAAAAATTTGAAGAAACCATTAAATTACCTACCACCATATCATTCAGAGCTTCAACCTCAGTAGTAGTGATCGCATAAGCTTGGCCTTGCTCCCTTGGCCTTTTCTGAGGTAAGTTTCCTTGGTTCTTAGGAAATTAATTTTCATAATGCCTCATTTCTTTATAATTGTAGCATTAAACATTGAAAGCCTCTTTCTTTCCCTTCCAATCACGAGCTTGGTGTCCTTTTTCACCACACTTGTAACAGACTCTCATTCCCTTCAGGAAAGTACCAGGGTGTTTCCTCCCACATTTACTACAGGATAAAAATTCAAATTTTTCCTTATTCCCCTTATTTCCATTTCCAGAGTGTTCAGCAGATCTCTTCTTCTCCTGATTTTCTTTAAATTTGTAAGACTTAGAGAATTATTTTTATGTCTTGATAGCACATGAGACTATATCTTCATACGAAGAGAAGAATTATGAGACTAATGCTCGATGGATAAATGGTTTTAACCCATCAAAGAATCGATAAATATTATTCCTTGGGTTATGTATCTAATCTGCAACATGCCTTACTAACCTTGTAAAGTTATCCTCATACTTTTCGACATTATCATCCTCTTTTTTCCTTAGAATCAGAAATTGCCTTTTTATATCCTCTAAATGGTCACAAGGAAAGTATTTTTCTAAGAAAAGATCTTTAAACTCCCTCTATTCCATATTTTATACTTCTTCATCCTCCTTTGTGTTTTGGATTAATGACCACCATTGATCTGCATCTCCTGTGAGGCGATAAACTTCCATGACAACTTTTTCCCTTTAATTACTCCCCAAATAATGAAATATTTTCTCTAAGGAACTTATCCATTTCTCAGATTAAAATGGATTTGTAGTCCCATTTAATGTTGGTGGTTTTTTCCTCATGAAGCGGTATAACATCGATCATCCGCGTTGTGGATCAGGGTGCTCCATACAGGTAAGGTTATTATTCATAACCTGATTGAGTTGTCCCAGTATAGTTATAAGTTGTTCGTCACCAGTTGCATCACCACCTCCACTATAACTATCTTGAGTAGGAGTAAAATCCCTACATGGATTACATGTGTTGATATGGTTTCCATTCCTTCCACTAGGCACCATTCCTAAATAATGTAATACACTAGATTAGTTTATGAATCACAATACATAATCCCAAACTAGTAAAATACCTACATAAATTGAACATTTTATGCATATAATTCATAATCATAAAACAAATTTCTTTGAGGAAGTATTTACTCATAAATCCTTCATAATGGCTTGTAAAGAAAATTTGAATTATCCTAAGCATATCCCCCAGGAGTTTCGTAACCAAGAGTGCAGCAAGGGCCATTGTTGTGTACTAGGATACCTCGGGTCAAGCCCAAAACTCCTTGTCGAAGTTTTCACTCCAAGGTACATATGTTCCAGAGCCACCTCTACCTGCTCATATCCATACACAGATGTATTTTCTTGGAAAACTCACAAAATTTCTACATTTCCAAGATTCTAGGAAGTTCTTCTATATTAATCCTAAAAGTTTATCTTAGGGTAATTTTCTCTAATCGGAGTTTTTCTAAATCTAGTTACCAAGGTTTGTACTAAAATTACTCTGATACTAACTATAAATCTTTGACCCTAGTTACCCAGAGTTGGTTCATTATTACATAACATTGACATTATCACAAGAGATCAAGTCTCGAAAGACTGATTTTTTTATTAGCCTTGTAAGTAATAGATACATACATGAGTTTTACATTATAACATGAAATAAAAAAACAACATTTTGTACCCTTTGAACACACTCATATCCTTTAGCCTATCCCTGTAGGTTAATCATAATATACTTCTTCGCATCCTGGGAAAAATGAAACATAGAAAGGGGTGAGATCAGATTCTCAATAAGGATAACAATATAGCAGAAACTATCATAAATAAGCATAAACATTTAAGGCAATGTATAAGACTAAAACACAATCCTTTTAAACATAAACTTCAGCATAATATGGAAAAGATAAATCAAATAATTCCATTTACTTATTCACATGAATATTCTACTAGTTTAATAATCACATGTAATATCAATTGCCAATTTCATAATAATGGAATGCATAATGTCGGATATCATAACCACATAGTCAAGGCCTCATGCCAAGACTAAAAATAAGATTTTGTCAAGGCATTGTACCAAGACACTAGTTTGTCTCATGAGACCTACCAATGCATCGAGAAGCTATAGTGGGATATACCCGTCACTTACTAAGTCCAATGCATTCCTCATATGAAAAGGTTGAAAGGTAATATAAACATTCGTATTTAAACTAGAATACGAAATTTCAGTACTTTAACCATAAACCATGAATGGTATAAAAATAGAACATCCATAGTCAAACATATCACAAAACCTTTAATACAATATGGAAGATTGTATCATAATAAATCAACTTCAAACAAACATAAAATCCAATGAAGGATGTTGATATAGATGAAATCAATCCAAAAACTATTTGAGTGAAATATTTATTTCTACATTGAAATCATTCATAAGTAAAGACAAAATTTATTTTGAAAATATTCTTATAAGCTTGTAAGGGAAGCTTCTAATGTGTTATAATTACATAAAATTGATGAACCCTTCGTATAAGTTTAAAAAATATTCTTTCCTTAATTTGTCAAAAAGGTCATAAAGTACCTTGTTTGGGAAGCGATGGAAAGATTCCTTTCAAGAAATTTTATAAAAAGTAAAACAAGGGTATAAATGAATTTAAACCATAGTCTATTAAATAGTAAAAATGTTTTGAAATATATTTTTAAGAAACACATATTTGGATGATAAAGAGTTCCCAGTAGATACTTACGTATAAACAACCTCAGATAATAAAGAGATTGTAGAATTAACCCTTAACTTGTACCTTTATTTGGTTGAGGGTAAGTTAAACACCTATATAATATTTAAATAATTTTTATTAAATTATACCAGAACCACATACACAAATATGATATCATATATGATCTTCTAATATTTCTTTGTTAATAATATTTTAGTAGTATCATTGTTTTGGGTGTTTAACCGATTCATTTTCCATTATATGCTTTGTTACATAAGTCATGTTTGTTAGGGATAGGATGTATTTGATTAATATACAGAATGATATTAATTTCTTAAAGATTATTTTTAACCATAAAATGAAAATTATTCTTGAATTTTTACGATGGGGAATGAATCTCATCGCGTTCGTGGAGACGGTAATCCGTATGTACGCATGAGCGACAATATCATTCTATTGATGGTGAAATAATATGTAATTGGATGGTATATCTTATACAAATAATTATTAACATGTTATATTTATTATTTACATCAATTTTACTCATTATTATACCCATACAAAAAATAAAGTGTTGAATAACAAACTACACCGCGACGTGGAGACGGTAAGCCGTACATATGCACGTATGGTGACTTTGTCATTCGTAGGATGGATATAATAATGAATATTGTTGTACCATATTTATAATAACAACATAGTATATAGAAGGTACTGGAGTTTTTAATTTGGTATGGAAACAACAAATAAAGAGGAAGTGGAATAATAAAAGAACTTTGAAAGAGGTGATGAAATTATTACCTCTTCTTTGGATTCTTCTTTTTTATTTGAACAAAAGGGCTCCTTAGGTTGGCTTTATGATAAAATTAATGCCTATAGATTTAAGTGAGGGTAGTTGGGAGGATATTTGAGTAGGGTTTGGCTGAGCCAAATGGTTTTGGAGGTGTGATTTGGAGACAAGGGGAAGTACCCTTTTACAAGAGAGGTGAGGGTCACTATAGGAAAAGCTTGAAATATTATTTTATTATAAAATCATTTTTGGTTTCTAATAGCTCCAAAAGGATTTATTTAAATTCTAAGGTAGGTATGGGTCAAAAACCTCTCAAAAAATAGGTTTTATATAGTTTTAGGTTCCCATATTAATCTTATCTTTTAAATTTAACTCTTAATTAAATAGTTTAACTTTTACCATGTATTCTTGTATTATTATAATAAATGGTTAATAAACATACTATAAAAATCCAAGAGAACCCCAAGTGGTTCATTATTGAAATATATAACCTTATCTAAGTTTTTTGTCCGAACCTTATATTTTTATTAACATTATATCGTTTAATAATATAGTATTTTTTTTAAATACTTATTTATTTCAATTTTGACACTATTTGGTATTTTGTTTTTTTAAGTCATGACAACTTTATCACTTCGAAAAAAAAAATTAATCAACCCTAACATGTCATATTAACCTTAAAAATTAGTGGAATGCATAAAAAGTCTCAATTTACATTTATTTTTATATTTATAATATCAATTATTTTAATATTTCATTAATAAGGTAATTACTACATCATCATTGTGTCATAAATAAATTTTATTATTTAACGTCTAAAAATTATAAATAAAATAACATTATGTAGGATATATTTTTATCTTTATAATGAATATTTATATTTGAATTTATCTTATTTATAACCCTATATTAAAAAAATTAGTTATGAAAATTTGTGTTTAACACTTTTAACTCTTTTTAAATAAAATAATAATAAATGTACTAATCTAATCCAAGTGGATCAAAGAATATCATATTTTATTCCTAAGTTTGATTTTGGTCGAAATAAACTTATCCAATATAATTAATACATGTGTTAGTGTAATTATAATATCATTTTTACCTTTAATTATCCTATTTACTTTTAACTGTGGTAAATAAAATTCAAAAGTTACTATTCACCAAAAATTATTTTCATCCTATTGAAACACATTTTACTTACTGATGTCAACTCTGTCTCTTGAATTTTTGAAATTCAATTCACTGAAGCGGTAAAATTACGTTTTATGTAAATGTGCCTAGAAGGTGGGTAAAAGACGTTAAAAAGTTCAATAAAATTTTATATATCTAATCTTATTATAAAATGACACCAACAAATTACATTTGATTAATATAGGTATTATGTTTATATTTTTATTTTAAAATGAATTTAAATAAAAATAATAATTACTTAAATAAAATTCGGTTTTAAATAATAACACAGTGTTTTTCACTATTCATCAAAAATTGAAAGTTTTCAGAAAAATACCAGAAATTCACCCTAAGCTAATTTTGATATTCCAAAGCCAAAAATAAAGTCTATTTTGAAAAATAAAATTTCAATAATTTCAAAAGGTTGGTATTACTATTCATAATGGCTAGTTTGATTGGTCGTGGTATGCTAGAACTCGAAGTTGCGTACAGCGCAAGATATTGTATTATTCAAAGAGAGGCGTTCCATGGAAGCTTTAGCTGTTACACCCCCCCCCCCAAGGAATAGTCCATCTATCAAGCCTTATTTATTCAGTACGTGACTCGAAGGCCTAGTGGGCATGAATCTCATTACATGGCCCACAATCTGGCCCGAAGACCCAGTGCAACGCCATGTCTACGTCACTACCTGCATGCGTCACCCCCTTCCTATGTCACCGCCTGCCTGTGGAAATTTTCTCCCAGCCGGATTTGAACCTGAGTATGATGCAGAATCACGGGGCACCTCTACCAGTGAGGTACACCCCAACTACACTATATATATTTATATAATTATTTATATATATATATAATATATAAATATAAATATAAATATATTAAATATATTTATTATAATTTTATAATTCTTTATTTGTAACTTTATAAATAATTTTAAAAAATAATAATATTTTTATATTTATATGATTATATATATTTATATAATTATATATATATATAATAAATTTATATAAATATAAATATAAATAAAGGAAATATATTCATTGTTTAAATAAATTTATTATAATTTTATAATTATTTAAATATATATGTAATTATTTATTTATAATTATATAAATTCTTTTTTAAAAATAAGATTTATTTATTTATAATTATAAATTTGAAAATTTATAAATATAGTGTATATACATTTATAAATATTTATATATAAATATTTTTTTTACAAATATATTTTTAACATTATTAAGGAATATATAATCTTAAATTCATGCATGTTAAAAATGAGTGAAATTGGATAATTAAAAATGAGTACACTTTAAAAATATTGAAAAATTTGATAAACTTTATTAGTTAAATATAAATTATTAAAAAAATATAGATATATATTCCAAAAAAAATGAATACATATTTAAAATACTAAAAAATAGTAAATAAATATATATAAATAAATATTAAAAACAATTAAATTTCTAAAAATATATTAAAATGAATAAAAAATACATAACTGTAATAATATTAAAAATAAATAAATAAAATTTACTAATTAAAAACATAATATATTCAATGTATCTTGTTAATAAATGAAAATTCTAAAATGAATACTAAAATTGGAATAAATTACATAAATATTAAGTGTATGTGTTTCTATATAGGATTCCATTAATTACACAAATATTTGTGTGTGAGTGTTGTATGTAAAAATGCATTAATTACGTATATGTATAAGTGAATTCAATGTAACACACGTTTGATATGTTAAATTGAAAAATCAAATGATGTTCAATTAATGTCCATTACTCAATATAATTAGTCATTATTTTTAATTAATATTAATTTTTAATTATAAACCATTCATCACTAAATATATGACTTATTTAATGTAAGTATGAATATTTTATACTATATAAATCATATTTTAGGAAATATTATATATATATATATATATGAATATATTTCCATATTAAATGTATTCATGATTAATTATGTTTAAAAACTATTAAAATGAATACGACATTAATATGTTTTTAATTATTACATTTTATTCATTTTCTATATTTATATTTAATATATATTATTTATTACTATTTATAATTAATATATATTTATATATATATATTACACTTATTAAATTTTATTAATTATTGTTTCATTAATAATTTGTTTAATAATTTTGTAGTTTATTGATTTTTAGTTTTTTTTGTAATTATTACAATTTATTCATTTTTAATGTTTTTATTTAATTATTACAATTTATTTATTTTATAGATCTATATTTAATATAAAATATTTATTAATATTTATAATATATATATGTATATTAAATTTATTCATTTTTATTAATAATTAATTAATTAATAAATTTTCTAATATTTGTCTTAATTTACCCATTTATAATTTTTATTTATTTAATTATTTCATTTTATTCATTTTATATAACTATATTTAATATATAATATTTATTAAAATTTATAATTTATGTATATGTATATTAAATTTATTCATTTTTATCAATAATTATTTAATTAATTAAATTTTAAATATTTTTTTAATTTACTCATTTTAATTTTTATTTGTTTAATTGTTTCATTTTATTTATTTTATATATCTTTATTTAATATATACTATTTATTAATATTTATAATATATATATATTATGTTTATTAAAAATTATTTTATTATAAAATTATTACTTTTTTAAGGTTATTCATTTTAAATTTTTATTTGTTTAATTATTTCAATTTTTTATTATATTTAATACTAGTATTTTTTATTGGTTTGTATAGAAAAATCTGCCAATGGATCGGTATGAGTAGGACCCAAATATGAAGGTGGGCAAAGGCCAGGGTTATTTATAGGTTGAGCCAAGGCTAATGTGGGCCCATATAAGTGTGTATAGTGTATAGGGGAGCCTATCCCCACAGCAAGATTCTAAGGAATTGATGTGATAGAATGATATATAAGAGAGCACCATCTCGAGCGTTATTTTGATATGGGACTCGTGTAGCGACTGAGACCTTTATCAATGCTGAAAATGAGCTAATAAAGGATACTCTTTATTAGCACTAACAATAATGTACTGAACAAGGTTACCCTTTATCAGCACTATAAATAAGGTGTCGATAAAGTGTACATTTTATCAGTACTAAAAAAAGTGATGATAAAGGTTATCCTTTACCAGCACTAAAAAAATGTTGATAAAGGGTCCTTTTATTAGAACTTATTTTTAGTGCTGATAAAGGATAACTTTTATCAGCACTTTTTTAGAGATGATAAAAGGTGTATTTATCAGTTCTTTTTTTATAGCGTTGATAAAGGTCAGCACTGTATATATTGAATTTTTTAGTAGTGTGTGCTCTACATCTAACGCCGAGTATACTAGGATGTCACCAAAGAAGACTACCATGAACCAATCCAAGAAAGGAAGAAGGATATGGTCCATAAGTCCTATGAACACCACTAGGGTTTCCAACACTTTAAAAGGTATCATCATGAACTCAAAGAAATCATAGGGGATTTAGAAAGCCACATTTAGTAAAAACTAATCTTGAACCTAGAGCTCATGATAACTCGTCCCTAGACCAAATTCCAAGAACCAATTTTCCCCTAACCACTAGGAGGAGGAGTCATCGATTTTCAAGGTTGCATACTCCCTCTTGAGTCACCTAATTCAGGTAATGTGAGTCCATTCCTAACCTCAATATCTCATCCATCTTCTAGGAGAGAAATGCAAGGCTTCCCAGAAGAACACATGGGATCTAAAAAATCCCCATCTCTATGGATTTCTCCAACTACACCTTCAACTCTAAAATCTATATAGGATCATCATATACGCTAGTTCAGAAAAAAAAAATCCATCCTTGGGTGAAAGTCTATGTAGAAAACAAACTTTTTTGGGGGAGGTAATCAGGGAAAATAATGACCCAATCTTTTCACACATGCGTATTACAAAAGTAAATGCCCGAGGACCATAATAGTTTAGTGCCTTTGGAAAATTAGAGCACAATATTATAATCCAATGAATTATCTTAAATGCTTCCCAAAAACATATTTCCATTTAGTACTCTTCATAGACATACCCTACATAAAACCTTTCTTTATAACCTGGAGAAAGGAAACATTAGAAAGGGTGAGCTTAGATGTCCAATAAGGGTAAATAATAGAAATACATAAACATAACATAAGCATAAGGGTATGAGAATATGATTATAACTTTTTAAAATCATACCCTACATATGAAAGATCATAATCTTGAGTCATGGAATAAATATTGGAAGTTCATAAGACATTAATCGTAAGGGAATCAAATAATATGAGCCATGAAAGCATAACATTGGCATAAGGCATAAATTTGTGGAATACACATCATCTTAAACATTGTGAACATGTAAAAATATAAATTGGTTCACTCATTAAGTTAAGTTCACAAAATCAGACCCTCATATAAACTAATGGACCTGAAACTAGGTCCACACATAACATTATGGAGATGAAAAAAAGGTCTACACAACATTATGGATGTGTAATCAAGCTCATACATATCATTGTGAACATGTAATCAGGTTCACATATAACACTGTGAACATTTAGTCACGTTCATATATAACATTGTGAGCATGTAATTAGGTTTACGTATAATATATTTCCTCATGATTTATTCATATTTAACTAATGCATTAGAGGGATATATAGGTCCCACCCTTCATAGAATGAAATCATACATATGTGTGCTACAAGATCATAAAAATTCATCATATCATAACCCATGAAATTAAATGGGTATCATAAACATTTCATCATATCATAACCTATGGAAGAATAAAGGTTTCATAATCATCATTTAATCAAAACATAAACCATTAAGATAAGGAATATGAATGGTATCCTTGGATCATATCCCCAGTAAGTCATATATAACATCAATGGATGTCATCTTAGATGGAAAATAATTTTTATTGATCATTTAAAATATTTCTTGAGGAAAATATCTTTCTATTTTTTAAAATTATTTTTAAAACTTAAAGCATTTTAAAAACATTTTTCTTTGTAAATAACTATGAAAACTTATAAAGGAAGATTTAAATCATTTAAAATAAATTTTAAAACATAAAACATTTTATTTAAAAATAAATTTAAAAAAATTTTAGGTAATCTTGGAATCTTTGAGCGGTCATGACAGTGAGAAATGTTATTCATGTCATGCATGTTAAAACAAAGATTCTTTTCACATTTTCGGTAAAAGACAAACATACATTGTTTTTTAAAAAAATATGAAGATTACTTTCAAAAAAAATTGTAACAAAAATAAAACATGCATAAAAATTAATTTTAAATATCATAATAGAGTAATAAAATATTTTTGAAAACATTTTTATCAAACATGGTTTTGAAAGAAAATAGATTTATGGCCTGAAGAGATAAATAAATTTGTATTTTATTAAAACAATTTTCTTAATGATTTTAAGTAAAAAAGAGTGAAAATGGTACCATTACTTGAATATATAATGAATAACTAGAGTAGAAGAAAATTCATGAGAATTATTGAGAGATATATCATGATATTTCAACATTATATACTTAATTATAAACAATCCAGATAAATGATGAGATTGTAACATAAAATATTTACCACTTTGTTAACATTGAATCATGAGCCCCATGAAGGAATAACATAAAATTAAACTTAAAATATCATGAGGATGAATAAATTAATGATATTTCATGTAAAATTAGATGTATATAAACCTCATAAAATAATATAGGTTCATAACATAACGTACGTCTCAAAGAAGGAAAATTGAGACAAAAATCTCTTACTGCTTGAGTAACTTTTGAATCATAATCCCTATGAAATAATAAAATAAATGGAAACATTAATTATCATTAAATTAGTTATATTAATTATATATAATTTCATAGGTCAGTATATACACCACACAAAATAAACTAATGGTGAATATGGCATAAGTCTCCTATAAATAAAACTGAGACTAGAAATCCTCTTACCTTAAGTCTTGACTTTCATCGTACTTGTTCAAAACTCCTATATAATAAATATAATTTTATTATAAATATATTATATAATAGTAATTATATATATCACACCATATATTTTTTTACCTTTTATTACCCATTTATTAATAATTACATGTCAAAGATATGTTTCAGGTAATAACCACTTTATTTTTTGTATATGTTTTAACTTGTTATTTTTGGTCCTATTACTTTAACCATGGTTTCATCATATAAAAAATGTAAACCATGATATAAATATCATATATATTAATTATATATTTATTTATATTAATTCATAATATTTGGTGATAGGAAAAGAAAAACATCGTTCATAGAGATGGTAGGTCGTGTGTACGCATGAACGTTGTTTCCATTTTCTTATTGTAGTGAAAGAAAGAAAAGTAAATGATATATATATATATATTATCATTAAAGTATAATTTTTATGTCATATATATCACATATTTTTATTAAAATCATCCTTAATATATTCCATGTAATGTTTGAATGAATTGCATCGCTTCGTGAGGTGATAGTCTATCGTACAAACGAACAATGTTATCATATTCCCACAAAATGGAAAGCATGAATGTTTGTGTGACATAATAATTCCAAAATAATAGTAAAATTATAAATATCATATATATCATATATATCATAAATAAACTATTAATATATCATTATACCCAACCTTTAAAGATGGTAATGGAAAAACGAACAACATCGGTTCACAAGGCGGTAGTCCGTCATACACACAAATGGTCATTTCATAACCCATTTGATGGAAGTGTGTGAGGTTTTAGGTATTAAACTTAACATAAAAACATATTATTATATATAATATACTTATGTTATTATATAATCCTGTCATAATAATAATTTAAGAAGGTTTATAAGAAAATCAAATTAGGATGCTCGTTGAAGAACATTACCTCTTCTTCAGGTATTCTTCTTAAGTTTACACTATAGTCTTACTAGGATGGATTTATTTGAAAAATAATTCTTATAGGATTAGGATATTGAATTTTGGAATTGATTTGGGTATTTATTTTCTAAACCAAATTTCTTTATAGGTGTGAAGAGTAGAGGAGAGGGGTGGCCTTTTATAAGTGGGGAGAGGACACATTTGGAATTTTTTAAATAAGTTAATTGTACCCAAATTTTTACATACCACAAAGATCCCATAATGTACCAAAAATTATAATATAAGTTATAAGGTAAAAATATGTCAATAAATTGGGTTTTTGAAATTTTTCTAGGTCATTTTGACCCTTAAGTTTAAAGTTTAGTCCCTCGGTAAACTCGTTTTTCTCTTAATCATAGTGATTAATTTTAATTGTTTTCACTTATTATTATTGTAAAAAATTATGTAGAACATATTATAAATTATAAATTATTATTATTAAAAATATTGAATCTATTTTTCTAAATTCCATTAACATAAGTGGAAAAAATTAATTTAAAAATAATCCTGCAGACGTGACGAGAAAGCATATTTTCAAAGCGAAAATGTTCAAAAGTTTACAAAGTTTTTATATCCTATTTTGATATGAAATTTATTCCAATGACATTAATTGGATTAATATATGTATAATTTAACTAATTATACATTAAAAAATCAAAATATAATTTTACATTATCAATTATTTAAACAAAAATGAATTTTTTAATTAAAATTTAGTATTCTCACTATTCATAAAAAATGAAACTTTTCAGAAAAATAGAAAAATTTAACCCTAAGATAATTTTAGAATTATTATTTAAAAAATAAAATATATTTTTTAAAAATAAATTTTATAAAAGTTTCAAAAATTAGTTTTAAAATAAGCACACCATAAAAAGACGACAAAACTACATTTTAGAAAAATACTGTTTTTAAGCGTAAAAAAATATTTATTCATATCTCTTGTCTAAAAAGCACCTAATATGAATGTTAAATATTTTATTGAATATATAATATATATATTTTACTAAAATAATCCACAAAAAGTGAAACGGTTAATTTATTTAGGTAAAACACGTTTATAAAAATAGTTTTTCAGAAAATGATTTCCTTTATTTTCAAAAGGTTTTATTTTCATTTATAATTAATTAGTCACCAAAGAATTCATTATATATACATGTGTAAACCATGTTTTTTTAATTTATTTAATCCTATCTATACCCTCCAATATAATGTCTAGGTGATCACTATCATATTAAATAATAATATTTTAATTGTATGTAATGTTACGTTTAAACTCAGTGTTGCGTATAATACAAGATAAGATCAATATTGTGTCTAACATAAGAAAAACATATTAATATGTGTAACACGAGATAAACTTAGTGTTATATGTGACACAATCTTAAATTTTTGTTTCTTTTAGAGAAATCTATCAAAAAAATAATTTATTTGAAAAAATATTAATTTTACAAAAACTCGAGGTATTACATTATACCCCCCTTAAAATGAATTTAACCCTTGAAATTCATCACTATGATACAAAAAAAATGAGGATTATTTTACCTCATCATATCCTCGAATTCCCAGGTAGATTCCTTAATCTGGTGGTATTATAAAAAACACTTACTAGGTGAGTGGTATTGTTTCATAGATCCTTCTCTATTTGATCCAAAATATATACCGGTCATTCCTAATAAGAAATATCATGTTGCAATAGAATGACCTCTGAGTTAAGTACATGTGATGGATCAGGTATATAATTCCTTATTAGTGATATATGGAATATATTTTGAACCTGATAGAGGCTCAATGGAAGTTCCAAATGATAAGTTATTATCCCTATATGATCAAGTATTTTAATGGGAAAGATATACCTAGGGATTAGTTTTCCATTATTTCTTTCATAGAGAAAATTCATAGAAAGAAATTCTCACCAAATTCAAATTATATATTTTATCGATGATTATCAACATAATATTTCTATAAACTTTTTTAAATCCTTACATGTTACTGAATTTATCTAACCTTCTATTCCATCTCATTAGCTTTCTTAGGTATCAATTGATTTCTTTCTGCAAATTCATTCCAGTACATTGGACTTCTAAACTTATTTCCATAAAGGGATTCATAATGATCCATATAAATGCTCAAATAAAAGCTATTGTTGCATAAAATCTCAAGTTTTTTAATGTTTGATTCCAACCACATTTTAAATCCATTGAAAAATATCTGAACATATCCTATAGGGTTTGAATTTTTCTCACAGTCTAACCATATGTCTGATGATGATACATTATGCTAATACTCAACTCTATATCAAGATATTTCTAAATACATCACCAAAACATTGAGATAAAATTAAGACCCAAATCAGATATAATTGAATGTACTTGTAACCTTAACACTTTCTTAATGTATATTCTAGAAATATGATCCAGAGATAAATCTTCTCTAATAGTGATGAATTATGTTAACTTTGTAAGGTGATTAACTACAACCCATAATTACCTCAATATTTTGGATAAGATAAACCCTAAATTTAACTAGTACCTTTAATCGTATTTCCAAAAAGTGTAATAACTTTTTTGTAACACCCCAAGCTTCTACGGTACGTTTCTCTTTGAATAATGTGATATCGTGTGTTGTACGCAACACCGAGTTCTAACACACCATAACTAATCAAACTAGCCGTTATGAATAGTAATACCTACTTTTTGAAATTATATATATTTTATATTTCAAAATGGACTTCATTTTTGGATTAGTAATATCTAATTTAGCCTAAGGTGACATTTTGGTACTTTTCGGATAACTTTAATATTTTGATGAATAGTGAAAATTACTAAATTTTAATTAAAAACAACTTTTTTAAATCAAAATAATTTATATTGATAAATTATGAATTTGAGTGGTTTTAAAGTATATTTATAATATATTATTACCATTTAATACAATGTTTGTCATTAGACATAATTTCACAATTAAATCGAACATAAACAAGTATCAATCTTTTGATAGTTATTATATCTTAAAAACACACTTTTTGTTTTGACAGAGAGAATTAATTTTAAATTAATTTCTGCCACTTCTGTGTTTTGAATTTGGAAAAATGGATTCCATATTTGGAATCAGGATTTTCAAATTGTGTAAATAGGTAACTTTTATTTTTATACATTTTGAATAATTACTTCGGTAAATATTTTATTTACCATGGTTAAAGGGTAAATCTGGTAAATAAGGATTAAAAATAATATTATAATAATAAAAAATTACCCTAAAACGTGTCCTAACCTTATTTTATGATACAAGTTCGATCATAGGCATCTTTGGGTCGATTTTGGGACCTCATGGTGCCACTTTTAAGTGATAGGGACACTTTATTTTAATTAAGTTAAAATGAATACAAAAATGACACAAGCATATATCTTTTAGAAAAAAAAAATTACATAGGGTTATATATGTTGTAATTTCGACTATAAATATTCATTAGAAAGCTAAAAAGATTTAATACATAATTGTATTTGATTTATAATTTTTAAACATTAAATAATTTAATTTATTTATGACACAAGGATGATGCATTAATTACCATAATAGTAAAAAATTAAAATAATTGATATTGTAAATACCCAAATAAATATAATTTGAGACTTTTAATGAATTACACTAATTTTCTAGGATAATATTACATATTAGAATTGATTTAATTGACTTTCTTTGAAGTAATCATTCTGTTATAAGTTTCAAAAAAATAAACTACTGAATAGTGTCAAAATTGACATACAAGAGTCTTTAAAACAAATATTATATTATTAATTGATATTAAATTCCTAAAAATCTAATGTTCATCCAAGAGACTTATATCATGATAGGTGTATCATTAATAGACAACTTATGGGTCTCTTGGATGTATATAGTAAGTTTATTAACTATATAATATAAAAATACAAAGTGACATGGTAAATGTCAAACTAATTAACTAAGAGTTAAAACTAAAAGATAAGGTTAATATAGTAACCCAAACCTGTCTAAATTATATTGGCTGAATGTTTTTCGACCTATACCCACCTTAAACTTTTAATAATAAACTTTTGAGCCATTAAAAATCAAATATGAATTTATTATAAATTAATATTTCTAGCTTTTCCAAAGGTTCCCCTCACCCCTCTTATAAAAGGGCACTCCCCCTTCTCATTACTTCACACCTTCAAAGCCTTTTGGTTCGGCCAAAATCTGCCCAAATACTCTCTAAACTTCCCTCGATACAAACTAGAGGCCTTAGTTTGATCATAAATCAAACCAAAGGAGCCCTTTTGATCAAATCAAAAGGAAGAACCCGAAGAAGAGGTAATGTTTTCACCACCCTTTTTCAAATTCATTTCTTCTTCCACTTCTTATTTCTTTGTTATTACCATTCTAAAATAATAACTCCAGTATCTTATATATACTGTGATTTAATTGTAAATATGGTACAACCATATTCATTATTCTATCCACCCTTTGAATAACATGTCACCATACGTGCGTACGTACGGCTTACCGTCTCCACGTCGTGGTAAAATTGTTATTCAATATATTATTATTTGGATGGGTATAATAATGATGTGTAACTCATGTAAATAATAAATATAACATGATAATTATTCTTTATATATGATATAATATCCAATTATATATTATTTTAATATCAAAAGAATGATATTGTCGCTCGGGCGTACGTACGGACTACTGTCTCCACGAACGCGATGAGATTCATTCTCCATCATATCCATTCAGGTATAATTATCATTTTATGATTTAAAAATAATGTTTAAGGACTTGATATCATTATTAATATGAATAATATACAACATATCCATGACAAACATGTCTTACGTAACAAAACATATAAAATAAAATGAGTAAGTTAACACCCGAAACGACGATAATACTAAGATATTATTAACAAAGCAATGTTAAAAGATCATATATGATATAATATTAATATATATGATTCTTGTATAATATAATAACAATTATTTCACTATTATACAGGAGGTTAACCTACCTTCAACCAAGGAAAAGTCCAAGGTAAGGGATTATTTCACAATCTCTTCATTATCCGAGTTTGTTTATACATAATAATCTACTGGGATCTCTTTATCATCTGCATCCATGTTTCTTAAAAATGTATTTCAAAACATTTTTACTATTTACTAGAATATGGGTTAAAGTCATTTATACCCTTGTTTGACTTTTTATAAGTGGTTTATAAAGGAATCTTTCCGTCGTTTTCCAAACAAGGTGCTTTTTAACCTTTTCGACAGAATTAAGGTAAGAATGTTTTTTTTAACTTATACGGCGGGTGAGGCTATTTTTCGCCGTTATAAAATCGTAGAAGCTTCCCTTACAATATTATAAGAATATTTTCAAAGAAAATGTTTTATTTTATAAATATATGACTCTTAAATGATTTCAAAATAGAAAGAGATATTTCTCTAAAAAGAGTTTTGATTTCATCTATGTCAATATCCTTTGATGGATTTTATGCTTATTTGAAGTTGATTTATTATGATACAAAACTTCTATATTGTATTGAAGGTTTTGGTATATGTTTTACTGTGGATGTGCTATTTTTATACCATTCATGGTTTATGGTGAAAGTATTGACACTTTTTATGCTAGTTTTAATACGAATGTGTATGTTATGTTTAAACATTTTCATATGGGAATGCATTGGACTTAATATGTGACGGGTGGAGCCCGCTATTGCTCCTCGATGCATCGGTAGGTATCATGAGACAAACTAGTGTCTTGGAATAAGGCCTTGACAAAATATTATTTGTATTCTTGGCACGAGGCCTTGGATATGTGGTTATGATAGTCTGTAATTATGCATTCCATCATTATGAAAGTGGTAATTGATATTGCATGTGATTATTCGATTAGTAGAATATCCATGTGAATAAGTAAATGGAATTATTTCATTTTATTTTTGCCATACTATGTTGAATTTCAAGTTTAAAAGGATTTTGTTTTAAGTTATAGATTATCTTAAATGTTTATTCTTATTTATGAAAGTTTCCGCTATATTGTTATCCTTACTGGGTATTTGAGCTCACCCCTTTTCTAGGTTTTATTTTTTCCAGGATGTGAAGAAGTAATTTATGAATGACCTGCAGGGATAGTATGTGGGGATATGATTGTGTGATAAGGAGACTATGTTGTTGTTGTAGTTTTTCACTTTATGATTTAATGTACAACTTTATGAATATATCTAGTGTTTCCAAGGCTACTAAACCAATCAGTCTTTCGAGATTTGATCTTTCTTGTGATCATGCCAATGTTATGTAATAATGCACCGACTCTAGGTAACTGGGGTCAGGGCGTTACATTTTTACCAAAACATATACAAAACCAAAGTGTTGTATTACTATAATTGTCTCTTAGAATATCCTAAATATTGATAAACTTCCATCACATGAAACCTTAAAAAGGGGTGTCAATAAATTTAAACTTTTGATCAACCTTAAACTCATAAAATAGTGATGGTATCCATGACTCTTAAGTTAATCTTACATGGATACATATACACTTCCAAAAGTTAATTAACCAATTATCCCCTATATAAGATCTTATCTTATACAAAAACATTTTCATTGGAATCTTCGTTTTATCCATGTGCCAATAGAATATCAAATGTGATTTCATTATTCTAGAATCCATGTATAGGGATATAATCATGTGAAATTTCACCAAAGGATGAACAATAAGATTTTAATAGGTCTTGTTAATATAAATTCAAACATGAAATTACTAACTAATTAGGGGAGGAAAAGTGTGCCCTTAATTATCATGATTCATTTTTTCCATTATGATTGTATAATATTACATTTATCCCTTTTCTTCATAGGTTTTTGTGGTATATCATCCACATTAGCCCTTGGATTGGGGAATTGATTCACATAAGGAAAAAAATCTTTTTACTTGAAACACTGGAGTGTGGGTGGTGCATTCTATTGATCTCTCTTTAATCATTTCATTGACTGGCCTCTTTACATCACTTATACATTCTTTTACTCGATGGCCAGGCTTCCCACACTTGAAACACCTTCTTGTTCTTTTTAGGAACTCACCTAAGTGCTTCTTTCCACTATTTTGGAAAAAATTATTTTGAAGATTTTTCTTCCCTTCATGTGAAATATCATTGAAATTTCCATGGAACCCCATATTCCCCTTCTTATCAAAAAAACTGAGAGTGATTACAACTTTTATTTCCAATTTTAGTGCACATCAAATGATTTCTTCATAGCATCCAAATCCCCTTATGGCTAACGCCCGTCAGAGGTTTGGTTTTAAGACACTGAAGAATCATTAAACCTTACTTTCAGGATGAATGATAGTACCCATAGAGTACCTCACAAGTCTTGTAAAATTTTGTTCATTAGTACCAATAGATTCACCATCCTTCTAATTTATATCAAGGAATTTCATCTCCATTTTTTTATAAATAATTTGAAGAAAGTGATTATTGAAAAATAATCTTTTAAACTCATTACAGTTTATATAGTAAATTTATTATCATTTGCTTGTATTATTAATAATATTCCACCATTTATCTACCTTACCTTCCCATGGTAACTAGAAAAAATTAATTTTTCATGCTTTGAACACTAGTAAACGGAAAATATCTCTTTAATTCTACTGATCCATTTTTAAAAAACTAGTGGATTCGCAGAACTACAAAAATAAGGTGATCATTTCCTCAAGAAGGACTCAATAGAATTTTGTTCCCTTATTTTCTCATTTTTAATTTCAGAATGATTCATATATTGAGAAATTTGTGTGTGTATAGAAACAAGGATTTTAATTTTAGATTCCATAACATTTGGTTTCTCAAGAGGATAATTATTACATTGTCTATTTCACTCATCATTAACATAGTTCCTTTAGGTTTTATCCATTGACAAAAACCAAAATCATAGTGTGATAAACACTAATCATATTGGGGAACTTTACAATCATGAGAAATCACTTACAGGGGGTCTAAATCATAACACCTACTTTTCAATCAATGAAAACTTAGGCTAAATCTAGGTCATTCATGGTCATTATCTATTTAAATCCTTTATGATCATAAAGAGTTTGTGAATTTAAAAATCATAGTTTTGATAGTGTCAAACTAGGTGTGCATAAAGGCCTATTGTCATGCACCAGTTCCTGATCAATTCAAGCTCAATATGGTTTTTTCAGGGTTTTTAACCCTAGGTACATTTGTATCAGAGCCACATCCACTTGTAGTATCCATACAGGGATGTGATTGTTTAAAAAAAACTTACTCTATCCTTTATCAAAATTCTAGGACATTTTCCTATACTTTAACTCATCCTTAGACTTATCCTTAGATACATCGCTGGACATATCCTTATAAATACCCCTATGGGTTTCACTAAAGTATTCTCATCCCAGTTTCAAAAGGTTAACTAAACCTTTTCTCTAATACCATCAATAAAGACCTAGGATTTTTGTACATGTGTATTATAAAATTACACACTTGGTGATCATAATAGTTTAGTGCCTATGGAAACTTAGAACATAATATTCTAATCTCGTGAATGGTATTCAATGTTCCCAAAAAGATCTTTTCCATTTAGTAATCTCCATAGAAATACCCTAGATAAAACCATTTTCCTTAACCTAGGGAAAGGAAACATGATAAAAAGTGATCTTATATGCTTGGTAAGGGTGAATAAGAAAAATTCATAAACATAACATGAGCATAAGGGTATGAGAACATGATCATAATTTTTGAAAATCAAACCCTGTATAAAAAAGATCATAATATTAAGTCATAGAATAAATATTAGTAGTTTATAAGATGTGAATCATTTGGTAGTTGAAGAACATGATCCATGAAATAATAACATGGCATAAGACATATATTTTTGGCATGAACGTATTCTTATAACATTGTGAACATGTATAAATAGAAACATGATTACTCATTATGTTAAGGACATGAAATCAAACCCTCTCATAAACTTATGGACATGAAACTAGGTCCACGCATAACATTATAGACCTGAAATATAGGTCCACACATAACACTGTGAACATGTAATCAGGATCATGCATAATATTCTGAACATGTAATCAGGTTCACACATAACATTGTGAACATGTAATAAGGTTCACGCATAACATTGTGAACATGTAATTAGGTTCACACATAACATATTTACTCATGAGTTATCCATATTTACCCAATTTATTGGAGGGATATATAGGCCCCACCCATAACATAATGAAATCATACATATTTATTACATAAGATCATAAAAATTCTTCAAATCATAACCCATGAAATTAAACGAGTATCATAAAAAATTTATCAAATCATAGCCTATAGAAAAATACAGGTTTCATAATCATCATGCCATAAAAACCTAAACAATTCATAAAAATAATATGAATGGTATCCTTGGATCATATCCTCAATAAGGAATATGTAACATCAATGAATGTCATTTTAGATGTAAAATAAATTTTATCAACCATTTAAAATATTTATTGAGTAAAATATCCTTTTCTCTTAGAAAAATGATTTTTGAAACATAAATCATTTTGAAAAACTTTTTTATTTGAAAATAACTTTGAAATATTATAAATGAAGATTTAAAAATAATTTAAAAAAATTAAAACATAGAACATTTTATTTTAAAATAAATTTGAAAACTTGTAAGGGAAGCTAGAAATATTTTAGTGTTCATGATAGTAAGAAATTTTTTTCATGTCATACATGTTAAAATAAATATTCTTTTCACATTTTTGGTAAAATCCAAACATAAATTTTTTTTTAAAATTAAATGAATATTAATTTCAAAAAAAATGTAAAAAAATATACATATGTAAAAATTTATTTTAAATATTATAAGAGATTAATAAAACATTTTTGAATTTTTTTAGAGAAAACGTGGTTTTAGAAGAAGGAAAATTTCCAATCGAAGAGATAAATAAAGTCGTATTTTCTTAAAAACATTTTCTTAATAAATTTTAAGTACTAAAGAGTGGGAAAATGGAACCATTACTTGAATATATCATGACTAAACAGAGTATAATAATATTCATGATAATTATTGAGAGGTAGATCATGATATTTCAGTATTGGATTCCTAATCATAAATAATATCAATAAATGATGAAATTTTAGCATAAAATCTTTATCACTTTTTTATAATTGAATCATGATACCAATAAAGGAATAACATAAAAAGAAACTTAAAATATCATGAGGATGAGTAAATTCAGGATATTACAAGTCAAAGGGTTTTTACATACATCTTGTGAAAGAATATAGGTGCATAACATAACATATGTCTCAAATAAAGAAAATTGAGATAAAAATCCCTTACTACATGAGTAACTATTGAATCATAATTTGCATGAAAGAATAAAATCAATGGAAAAATTAATTTTCATGAAACGATTCAGATTCATGTTAAATCATTTCATATGGAATTATATACACCACATAAAAAATGAGTGGTGAATATGGTCTAAGTCTCTCAGAAATAAAAGTGAGACTAGAAATCTTCTTACCTTAAGTCTTGACTTACATAATACTCAGTACAACCTCTTTTATAATACATATATGTTTGTTATAAATATATTATAGAATAATACATATATATATTACACTATATATTATTTTCTTATGACCTTTTATTACGTGTTTATTAACAATTCCATGTTAAAGTTACATTTTGGGTAAAAAACTATATGTTTTCGTATATGTTTTGACTTTTTTTTTCTATTAATTCAACCATGGTTTCATCATTTACATAATTTAAACCATGATAATAATATAATATATATTCATCATATATATATATATAGTAATTCATAATATTTTTTGATAGGAAATAAAATGTATCGTTCATGGAGACGATAGGTCGTACGTACGCATGAACGTTGTTTCCATTTTTTATCATATTGAATGAAAGAAAATTAAATGATATATATATATATATATATATTATCATTAAATTATAATTTTTATGTCATATATATCATATATTTTTATTAAACTTATCCTTAATACATTTCATGTAAAGTGTGAACGAATCACATCGCTTTGTGAGGCGGTAGTCCATCGTGCACACGAACGACATTATCGTATTTCCAAAAAATGGAAAGCATGAAGGTATGTATTATATATTAAAAATGTATAATAAAATAATAAATATCATATATATAATATATAAACTATAAATCCATCATTATTCCCATCCTTGAAAGGTGGTAATGTAAAAATGAACAACATCGGTTTACGGGGTGATAGACCGTCATACACATGAATGATGATTCTGTAACCCATTTGATGTAAGTGTGTATGTTTTCAGGTCATAACCTTAACATAAAAAAATATCAGTATATATAAGATACTAAATTTATTATATAATCATTGTATAATAATAATTGAAGAATGTGGATAAGGGAATTAAATAATGATGCTCGTTGAAAAGCATTACCTCTTCTTCAAGTATTCTCTTTGGGTTTGAACTATATTATTCCTAGGATGTATATATTATTTAAATAAGGCTTATAAAATTATTTTAGGTAATTTGGGAAGTTATTTGGGTAGGTATTGGCTGAACCAAAGGTCTTGGGAGGTGTGAAGAGGAGATGAGAGGGGGTGGCCTTTTATAAGTGGGGGAGAGGACACACTTGGAATTTTTGAAAAGAAGTTAGGTATGCCCACATTTTTACAAACCATCAGGATCCCATAGTGGAAAAAACTAGATAATATAAATTATAAGGTGGAATTATGTCTATCCAATGGGTGTTTTACATGTTTATAGGTCATTTTTACCCTTAATTTTAAAGTTTGGTCCCTCGGTAAACTTGTTTTTCTCTTAATCATGGTGATTAATTTAAATTGTTTGAACTTATCATTAGAGAAAAAAATTAATTTGGACATATTATAAAGTATAATTTATTATAATTCCAAATTGGAATCCTTTTTTCCAAATTCCATTCACATAATTATATTCCATTTTTTGTTTAAACTTGGTGTTTTGTGTAATGCAAGCTAAGATTAATGTTACATATAACATAAGAAAAAATTATTAATTCATGTAATTAAAGATAAACTCATTGTTACATGTGATACAAACTTAAATTGGTGGTGCATGTATCTTAATCTATAAAAGAAATTTAATTTATTTAGAAAATAATAATTCCCAAAAAACTAGGGGTGTTACATGGAACATCCTTAGAGATGACATCCTCATACTCCTCCATTTCTATTGGAATCGAAAATATCATATAGTCCACTTATCCAAGGTTTATACAATCCAAATTATAGAAAATTGGTTGTATCTGCCTATATACGAGCTCATCCTATACTGTCTGGGATTCCTTCTCATCAAAGAAGGAAAATCCCATCCCACTAACTTGGGTACACTGCAACCCCCACTGGTAATAATCAGTCGGGCATAGATAGTAGAAAACTAGTCCATACTAAGGAAGAAATCATAAGGTCTCACTGCTACTATGTAAATATTTCACATGAGTCCCTCTCTCCTCCTAGAGTCAGGTCACACTGTCGATAGAAGTGTGTGGTCATTGATCCTCTTTATAGAAGCCTATAATAGAAGGGTTGAGATAAAAGGATCTAATGGTATTACTATATCTTAAATAGTTGGTATGTTTAGGGAAATGTGTCTTGAGAATATATACTAAAACTACAGTAGGGGTAGAGAAGACACATGTCATACCTTGAACCACACTCGAAGCCTCCTGGTCACAAGCTCCTACGGCCTAAAGCTATCTTTTCTCTTCTTTGCTTATTCACCACAAACAGGGCCCACTCAAATACCTTAGCATAAACAAATGACCTCAAACACATAATTCAAAGGAACTCATCCACCACACCTTGACACTATCCACTTTGGGTGGAAATAACTCACCCATGATTTTTTAAATCACGTCACAAAAACTTATCTTGTTGGGGGAAGTGTCTCTATTCCTTGATTGTTTGAAGCCACATCAAACATCACCAACACAAGGATTTATTTAAGCAATGTTTCAACCTAGATAAGTATCACCAATAAAAGAACCATCAAGAGTGGTCCTTATCTGAATGAGACATTTACACCATAGGATTGTGTTGGCCCTCTACCACCTGATAAGAGGGTATGGCTCACCACAAAGTCTGGGTGATCTCTATATCTACAAATCACAAAGCACACACAACATAGGTTAATAATCCACTAGTAATACTAGAAATAACCACTTCTCAACCTGATAGGGAGTATCCACATGAACCATTATTGGTGGTTCAATATACTACTGAATGGGTGGATACATCGATCTCTATCCACCCAGAGGAACTACCTCCTACCCAGGTCCACAAACTAAAGCCTCATCACCAAGATAATTATAACCATGACCCCACTAGGTAATCCTAGCTGGCTATTATTGTGGAAGCATCCAGTGATAATCTAGATTCACCATGTTAAAAAGAGTATATTTGGACAGTTGGCTCAAGAAGGACATGGAAACCACAACCCATTCCTATATTATGCATGTACCATTGATTTACTTGCAACCAATAGCTACATGTCTTTTTTCAACAAGTAGGTTATCAGATTCCTTGTGAATGGATACATCACTGGTTACACCAACACTGGGTTCCCTAGCCAAAAATCTTAACTCGAGACACTTTAATATTGTTTCCCTAGTTCCCAAACCAAACCTCACAGCTAGATAATCTTCAAACTCCAGTACTAAGATGGCCTCCATTAATACCAATATATCATGACCTGTCCCACTAAGGACCTCCTGGCCTATGTTAAGACAAGAATAACACCATAATCCCACCTCCAATAGGCTAGAGGCTGGAAACTAGCATCTAGTAGACATATCGCATGCATGAGAGGCCTTATCATAAAGTACATGTACACACACACATCTCCATACACCAGTATAAAGTATAAAGTATAAAGGTAAATAACTCATACTATAAATTCATTCATAACATCTATCACACATTAGAGTACCAAAAGATGTACATAATAAGTATAAATCTCAAAATATAATCCCACTAAAACTGAAAAAGAACCCAACCTGATGACAACATAGGGGGAAACTACCTAAAAGAAACTCTTAGATCCATATGAGGTCCATCTAGAATAACTAAACTCTAACTAAGATCCACCTAATCCTATTCCACCAAGGTCTCTAACAAAAATATTTTCATTTGTATAAGACATGATATGTGTGGGTAGATCCCATGTAGGGGTGAGTATATACATACCCAGTAGAACACCCTGAAATTACCAAATACAAATCATCAAGAGAGTAGTCAAGGAATTACCATGAAGGTATGTAAACCAGGATATGATATATAAAAATATAACAATAATAACCTAGATATTCTAAAGATAGACACTAAGTCTCGTGTTGATGTCATGAACTCACTGTTAGACTAGGATTTTACTATATCTCAAAGGTAACACTTGACCAGAAGAACTCACTCCATGAGCCATTCCATCTCAAATGGATCTAATTTGTGAGTTATCACTCCTCAGGCCTTACTATACTGATGGAACTCATCCATGAGATCAGACTCATCAGGTCTATAACTGAAGAATCGTGAAGGAAACTAAGAGGGTGCGTCTAAGATACACACTCGATCAGACTACGCCTCACTTGAAGACAATAGATGTCAATAAATATATAGGGGGTCACACCCAGGACCTATGTAGAATACCTAACCCTAACTGGAACTTTGAAGATCTCGATACATGGATAGGGGATATCACCCAAGGCCTCTGAGGTATACCAAACCCTACCTAGAATAACCCACTAAGTAGGGGATTTTTCAACTATATAAGTTAGTCACAATGATTCCTTAAACACCACCAAGGTAATAAGAATAAAATTATATAGGATACCACTCTAGGACTCATGGAGGGATTCTATAACTCTATTCAATACTAAACCTACAGATGGGATCACATCATATGCTCAAGACATTATGCCTCACTCTGCCCTCATGGGTATGGTCCAAGGGAACATTCCTTATAGAAATATTTTCATACTGAAATGGTTCAAGGGAACTCACCCAATCTCAGCCTATATATTAACTAAGAAGAATAAGGGCCCTAATTTTTCCTTTTTAAAGAGTACATGGAATGCCTTATAGGCATACATGGTGTGTCTCACTATGTCTATAAATGTTTGTGTCTTGTGAACACGTAGAATGAATTTCTAAAAAATACTCGGCATGTCCCTAGGGGTATACAGCATGTATAGGTTGGTCTATAACTCATCATACCATCTACTATATCTTGTGTACTATAGTATGTTACCATGTACTCAAGGTGTTCCCATGTACACTGGTCATGTTATATTATTTTCCAAAGTAAATAGGATGTACCTCACGTCACACGACCTGTAAGGGTTGGGCCGACACTCGACGTGTTTCATCTTCCCATGCCCATGTACATTCAAAACTACATGGTTTTTTCCCCTCTATACACTACATGTGGGGCCACATGGTCTCTTAGAAATGTACTCCCTATGAACGTCGAGATGTTTGGGTTATACGGTGTATGGGTTCACATGGCCTCCTTGGTGTGTACTCCCTGTACACATTGAGCTGGCCGACTGAGGGTCACACAGTGTGTGGAATCACCACACAATGTGTGATATTTAAATTTACATAGAAACCCTATACACCACACAAAATTTACTACATGTCATGTGTTCTTGGAATATACACTATGTATATCAGAATTTCTTAGAAATTCCATATTGTTCGATGTCTATCACCCAGGTTTCAACCATCATTGATTCAGCCACTAAACCCACTGATAAACATAGATATAGCATTGATCGAGCCAATTATTCATCAATTAAAGGATTTCAGTCATCAAATATGATCAAAAATGATCCTGGTCACACCACGATACCATTTTCTTACCAAGCCATGGGCCATAAGTCTCCAATCCAAACCTCGATCACCTGTGGTCATCACCTCACCTCAATCATAACATCAATCCCAATCTAAAACCCATAGTGAAAATCTATTATTACAAAGATATATTGTGAAATGATCATCCATCAAGTATTTATCAAACCACTGACCAAATGGAATTTCAATGATGAAAGCAAGATGAAAGGTGGGGGGAAATCACAAAATGCAATAAGTGGAATGAAGCTCAACCATTTATTGGGTTAGACTCGATTTTTTGTTTTTATAATGATGAATGAAGAACCAATAAACAAACAACAATCAAATGTCATTAATTCCTAACTGTGGGAAGATAAATCACTACTCGCAAAACATGATCAACCCACGATTAAATTCGTTAGTGGAGTTAATTTTAATTTTTCATGGGATAATAAAATAGGGATTAAACCAATGAAAATAAAATTCCCTACCTCTAATTTGGATCAATCACTAATGAAGAACAATTTCACATCATTTTTGTTGTTAAGATCCACTCTGTTGGTGAAGACCTCGATACCGATAGATGATCTGTGATCTAGTCATTTTTCACCAAATCTCTCCTCTAATATCTCTCTCAAAATCCCTAGGGTTATGTGGTTAACACTAGTATTTTATCATAACTGGGTTTATATAAAGGGGATCTAAGTCATAGGGATTAAATTTATTTATTTATTTATTAATCCTTCCATGATTTCACTTAATCCAAACACCCAACGTGCTTGAAGGTTATGTCATGTCTAGGGTAAAAATCACATTCTAGATTTAATGGATATCTTAGATTTTTATTTTGAGACTCTATTTAAGAGTTATTCCATTATTTCTAAAAAAAAGTGTGTGTGTGTGATATAATAAATTAAATATTTTTAATATCACTACACCAAGTCTCTTTGGACCCTAGAATTATGCACTGACTCAGCACTTAGCATCAAAAATACTCCTTAAAATATTCCAAATTCTTACATAAAAAAAATATAATCATTATAAATTATGAAATAATTACAATCAATGAAGAACCCTAAACCCACACTCCCAGGTCTGATACTAAAAAAATAATTTTTCAAATTAACTTTGATACCAAATGAGATGATCCAAGCTAAACTTGAACAAAATTCACATTAGTATTATATCTCACAATAATATCACAAAAATAAAAGAACTTTTTGGTTTAGTGTCTTTGAGTACAGATTACATAGGAAACATATTTTACAAAACTTATTAACATTTATCCATAATTAAATCATACTATAATCCCTTATATTAATCTCATAAGTTTCATAACCTAGGAAAAGAAAAATATGATAAAGTGGTGAGCTAAAATGGTCAGTAAGAGAAAAATGTCATCATCTCATCAAGGTTTAAATCATAATAATATGAGAAAATATGGTCAGGGGAGAAATTTCATATTCAAAAGAACATGGAACAATAATAATTACAAATAAGTCATGATAAAAGAATATTTAATCTCAAATAAAAAAACTTAAACCATGGAAAAAGTGTTTGGAATCACAGGAAATTAAACATGATTCATAGAGCATTATCATAGGCATAATATTATGAATTAAGAGTGTGAAATAAAAATAAGCATATAAATCATATTTCAAGGCTACCCACTAAGTAATTTATCATATAATAGTATTGTGATAACCACCTACGTACCTTATTGGGTTTGGGATAATCCTCTCATGTACCCTTGGGCTTGATAAAAAACCTCTCATGTACCCTTTGGCTTGGGATAAATTATCCTATGTACCCTTTTTCTTAGGATAAATCCTATCATGTACCTTTTATATTGGTATAAATCCTTATCTGTACCCTTTTTCTTGGGATAAATCCTTCCATGTATCCTTTGGATTGGGATAAATCCTCCCGGGTACCCTTTAGCTTAGGATAAATCCTCTCATGTACCCTTTTGATCTCATGAGATAAAAAAATTACCAAAACATTAAAGGGAGATGTAGGACCCCACCCTTCATCATCCAGACCTATTTGTTCTAATTTAACATAACCATTCATCACAACATAAATAACCCATGGTAAAAAAAATGGGTTCCACAACATTTATAGATGGTATCATCAAAACTATCCTAAATAATGTAAATGGTTGATACCAAAAAAATAAATAACCCAAAAAGAGTATTTCATAATAAAATTTAGCATGAAATTCATAAAAAATAACTTCTAAGTAAATAAAACCTTTAAAGATAAAGATTAAAATGGAGGTGAACCCATTAAATAGTTTTTATAAAACATTTCTATCATTATCATAAACAATGAAGTTACGTCTCATATTCAAAATTCATTATTTAAAAGGTGGAGTGAAAACATTTAAAAAAACATTTAATTTTAAAAGTAATCTTCAATAGTTTAACCTTTAAAATGAAATAAATATTTTAAAAAGGTGATGTGAAAACATTTTAAAAGAATTTAATTACAAAAAAAATTAAAAAGGAGCCTTGAAAACGATATAAAGGTTTCAAAAATTTGATGTGAAAAAATTGTAAAACTTTTAATTTTTAAAAAAGAAACTTTAATAATATATCCTTAAAATTAAATAATGGTTATCAAAAATAAATTTGTAGTGGAAGATAAGACATTTGATTTTTAAAGGTTGGAAACCTTTTAAATATTTTGAAATACCTTTGTTAAAAACTTACATCATTAAAAGAGATAATAAAACTTATATTTTAAAATAATAGAAGAGAAATATATAGATAACATGATTAAACACAATTTTGGGTTTTGAAATAATAAAGGGAAAACATTTTTTATAATAATGAACATGGAAATGGAGGAAAACCATCTTCAAAGGATATGATATTTTTTGTAAACATTGCAATTTTATGAAAAATAAATTCATCGATAAAGCATATTTGAGTTAGAAACATCATTTTACTTAGATATAAAAGAGGAAATATCTTATGAAACATGAAATATAATAATTTATCAAACATAGAATAATGGCTCTCAAGGAATAACATTTTAACTCAAGGAAAAGAATTTTGAGTTAACCAAATCCCTTACAGATGTCATAATTCATGAACCAAGGAACATTTAGAAAGGGGTTCTCTGATAGAAATTCAAATACCTAGAAAAAAATATAAATTTCCACATAATACAATCAAAACTCATAATGTACCCAAATTACATTAAATAAGTTTAATAATAATAATAATAACTCAATGAATGAGAATTGGGTTCCCAAAAATGCTTATAGTAAAGGTAACATAAGAATAAGAGGGTTGACATTAAATTGTAATTCATGTATCATAAAATTAGATATATTAATTATACTTTAATTAAATATGGAAATTAATTCACTAAATAAAATAAATAATGATTTTCAATATCAAACATGTCTTTCATATTTGAAAAAGAGACAAAGAAACTCTTACCTTAATTCTTGACTTCCACTAAAGTGCTCAAATATCCAGTATAACAAAAATAACTATCTTAATCACCTATTTTAGAACCTTATTCATATAAATTACCTATTATAAATTTCTTTTATAATTATTCTCTATATGTATATTAGTTAGTTATTATCTATTTTTTATATCGGGCATGAGTAGTCCTGAATGTTTTGAACTAGTTTCATAATAGTGGTGTTATTCCTTATTCTTATCCCAAAGTTCATCATTCCCAAATCATACAAGGAATAGTAATTTATGTTTTATAATTATTTATAATATTATAATTTCATTTCATAAGTATTTTAGTTATTTTCCATGATGATGAAATTGATGACGAGCTTGTTTGGGTAATTGATAACGAACCAACAGCATTGTCTTAATTAATGAATTAAATATTTATAAGTTCAAATAAAAAAATTATAATTATTTAATTATTAATATCCAATATTGATTTTTTAAGTCCATACTTGATAGAAATTTATTTAATTGTTCATTTAGGTGGTCAAACTGACCCAATATGAATATGTTGTAATATATGTGTGAGTATGGTTATGTAAGAGATCATGTTTCTATAATATCAATATAAAAAAGTATAATTAAATTATTTATATTTTATTAAGGTGATGAATCAAAATTTTGAAGAGTTTTAAAAGGGTAAATGAAAAAGAGTTTGTCACTTATAAATAAATATCTTTCCCTCTTAGTATGTTCATTTTAGGTGCTTAGTTTTAGAATGATTGCTTATTACTAATATTATTTATATAATTCCTAATTTATATTTTCAAAATATAAATCATGAAATAAATAACATATCTATTCACTAAACCCATTTCTATAACCATCCTTGAAAGATGGTGATGAAAAACAAAAATTCTTCATTCATGGAGGCGGTAGTCCACACACGCGTATGGGAAACATTTTCATTTTTTTATTGAATAGGAGGAGAATAGATTTTAGTTATACAATAAATATAATAAAATTTCATTATATTATTTATACTGATGTAATTTTATACATATGTTTGGAATGGGTTTAGAGGAGGGTGGATAATGAATGTTGTTACGCACGATCTGAAAAATATTTTTGATATTACTAAGTATAGCACATGGGATGAACTAGATCATCTCTCTTGATGAGGAAGTGAATTAAACAAGATCTGGTAGTTAAAAGAAACAAAAAAGAGAAGAAAAATCAGAATAAAAGAGGGGGTTTGGTTAAGTGATTTATTAACAAAATGAAACAAATGAGAAAACAATTACTTTTAAAACAATAAAATGAATGATTATGATATTTATAACCAAACCTATTAATTAATCATTAATAATTTATCATTATATATTAATATTAAATTAATTTAATTATGGTTCCTTAATTTGTTAACCTCAAACCCTACAGGAGAAAAACATGACCACAAACCCTAAGATAACTTCGAAACTTCCAATCATGGAACCCTGCTTTAATTGTGGTAAAAAAGCTAAATTATGATTAGTGGATAATTATATGAGCACCTAAACTTTAGAAATTATAATTTATTGAGTTTGGAGATTAAAGTTTAACCCTATGAATCAATCCCAAGTTGAATATATTTGACAATTAAAGTGTCGCTCTCATGATTCACCCAAGCCCAGCCTCGTGGTCAATGTGTCAATCATTTGAGTGATCTTATCTTGGAAAAATCTTTTCATTAACCATGATGTTATGAATTATAGTGAGTAAATGAATTAAAAACAACTAATTAAGGAGGTAATAATAAGATTTACTACAAAAAAACTACTCTCCCATGGGTGAAATTATCATCATAGAGATGGTTTTCATAAGGAATGGTTGAAAAGGCTATAACTTAATATCATCTCTAGTCATATATTCTAGTATAAATAAACAGTATATAAAGATGACAAAATAATAATAAATAATTTTTATTGAATATTCAAAGATATTACAATCAGAAAATTAAAGTAACACAATGTAGAGGTAGGAGAGAAGCATATTCTTGGAAGATATCCTTCTACAAAGGATTCCTTCTTCTAAATAGATAGGGAGTGAAATGGAACCACCCCATTTAGAAACACCTTCATAAAGCCTCTACCAACCCTCTTAAAGATTTAAAATCTTATTTAAATATATTTTGATAGGTTTAGGTTTTGAAATTTAAACAAGGAAACATGTCGAATTTTTCCTCCAAAAGTTACTCCATCTTGAGCCATATTTTCCACCGATTTCCCATTTGAATTGGCATTTACTCCAGTTTAATAAAATTTGGATAATTTATTCCTATAAACCTCTAAAAATTTCAAAAAAAATCTAATCAGTAATAAAGAATTTATTGATGGATTAGTGAGGTGGATTATACTATACTCAATTCAGTCCAGCCCTGCACTAATGTCCATTTTTGACCCTCTATATGTGTGATCCATGTAGTGTCCCGACCAGAGAGCTGCTAAATTAGTTCCCCAATAGGGTTTACCACATGTCATTAATAATTCATCCTCATACACTAGAGGTTTTCAACTAACAGGGAGGGTCTAATAGAGGTACAGTGGGAAGACTATACCATCTAAATCATTACTAAACAGTTGAGGAAATAATTAATAATATAAATAATTGAAGACAATTAAATATTTGGTAGATAATAATAACTATTAATGTGTACGATGCTAAATAAACATCCATTCATGAACTTTATAATCCAATAATACTGGAAAAAAACATATAGTAAGAAATACATACAACAGGGATAGACTGAAAAAAGAATAAATAAATAAAAGAATCCAACTCTAGAAGGAATCCTGAGTAAATGATCAGTTGTTACTCCCAAGATCCTATGTCTAGTCCTAGCCCAGAATTAAAAATAGAACAAGACATTGTCCAGTTCCTAACCTAAAATCATGATGTATGTTTAGGTACCAAACGGCATCTCAAAGAGGGTGTGAGATAAACTTAGTAGGCCACCACCAATAGAGTATAATGTAATCTATTCTGTGGTTATAAATAAAGTAGTTTGTATGTATAATAAAAAAAGAAATAAATAATAAACTATAAACATGACATCTTGTGTTCCTTGTGTGTAAATTGTTTAAATCTAACTTTTTTGACCTAATCCAAGAATTCTTTGAGTGCTTAATATATTTAAATTTTTATTTATAAGGTTAGGACCCAAGGCATCCATGTATAGTGATTGTCACATGAGATTCCATAATTTCCATGGAATTTAAGTTTTATAAAATGGGTGAAGTCCACAGGGGTGTACCCTTGGCAGTTCACTATAAGATGAAAGTTATACCTGGTCCCTAGAAACATGTCCTAGGTATCCTAGGTGTAGGACTTGAAAGTAGTCCAAGGTAGTAACCAAGGTGGCATGTAATATCAAGATGAATCTAAGAAGAATCATTTAAGGAATTCAATTTATTTAATTTATATAAATATAGGTAAACCCTCTGTGCTAATCTAGGGCATTCACATCTATAATACAAATACTAAATCCAAGTGTGGTTGTTCACTTATCAAACACATCAATGAATCGTTCTACGTCACATGAGCCCATACAATGAAAACCACAATGGGATTCTAAGTATCGCTCGGGGAATTCCACACCTTCAAAATTAAAGGTAGATGACCATAATCAAGCATGATATAAAAGTAATCAAGGTCCATGTTAATGTCCATACATGTTATAAATTCAATTAGTATATTTTCATCATTAAATTTTATAAATAATAAAAAGCTACATGAGAAGAATTCATTTTGTTCCACCCTTCATTAATCCCATTTATTCATGGTCATAATTCACAGTGTAACAAAATTATGGTGACATAGTCATACCATTCACATATATTCAATTAAATTTACATAATTCAATTCATTCATTAATAACATATATCCACTAAGTAAAATAAAAAGGGCTAAGTGTAGTCTACTTTACATATCACAAATAAATTTAATTTCATTCATTAATACTTATCATTTATAAGTAGATGATTGGTCCAAGGAATATCCATACCACATGATAATTCATCAATTCCATTTTAAAAATTCAATATCAAGTGATGAAGAAGATCCAATTATTTAACACGTGTTATCTTATAATTTGTTTCTCCTTTAATATGATCATTTGGTCACTTCATTATCCAAGGAAAATCCAAACACACCTTAGTGGCATTTTGGTCATAAGGACAAAATTTCATCAATTCATATGATCATACCCACCCATGGGGTGGTTTGGGTTGATTTCTTCAACATCCAACCATGTATAAGGGTGTATTAACATGTCTAAAAAATTTCTAGGTGATAAATTCAAATCATTTCATATTTTAGGAGTATCACATGGAAATTATAGCATGCATCACAATAGAAACAGTTTATAAATGATGAAACTTTAAGGGAAAATAAAATAGACTACATACCTTAAGCTTAGGAATCTTCAGTCACCAATTATTGGGATTTAATTCAAGATATAATGAGATAATTTGAAGGAATAATAAAACAAACTAAAAATAGTCATATGATCTTTCATGGAAATAGCATTCAATATGGAAAGATAAATGGATAATGGAAGTAAAATGAATGATAGACTAACTGAGGGTTATCTGACGCAACCAACGGTGATAAATTTTGAGCCTAAACAATGGAGATTCGTCCATACCTAAAGGAGGAGGATGGGGGAGATCGAGTGGAATACTTTGTGTGATGAAAAAGGGGTAAAAGGGAGAAATAGTTTTTAAAGGATAAGAGGGGAAATGATAATTTCTATCCCCTTTAAAGAGCTATGTGGTTTGGCTGCATAGTTTGGAAAACTATACAGTACCACTATCCAATCATCTCCTACCCAGTACATTTGTAGTGCATGGTTAGGAAAATCATGTTCCAACTTTGTGTGGTCCCTATGAATATATGCACCAAGTCGCATGGTTTCTCCTATGGTGATTCAAAACTTCAAAAAAATGTGTCCCTATACAAACAAGTCGCATGGTTCTACCGCACGGTCAATACTAACTAAGCGCCAATCATGTGCCTAGGTTTTCTTTTCCAAAAAATAGGCTCTAAAAGCCTTATGATTATAAAACTCATTTGGGATTTCAAGACACCTCTTGGGCCTTAAAACCCATCTAAAAAAACACTTTTAATAATTCCAACTATTATAATTCCTTTCCAAATATAGATTTAAGATTTTTCCTATCTACCAAATGAATAATTGAAACTCTTTTAGAATCACCAACCAGTTCAAAACATGGGATGTTACAGCCTTCCCACATTATAAATTCTCATCCCTGAGAAGTATTGGGGAATAATGAAAATAACACTCGTCCTACTTGAGTTATTAGTTTCTTTCTGAAATAGCCGCATTGCATTTCCAAACACCCAATGTGCCTCCAAGAACCACTTTAAGCATAAAAAAGTAAAGTTTATAGATCTTGATCTAATACCCATAATTTCTAATGAAACATCAATATGTCGTTTATGTCAGCCTATCTAACCCAACGCATGATCACATTTTAATCTATTTTAATAACTAGCCTATGACACTTCCCACCATATGTTTTAGATTTCCAATGGCCAATTTTAAGTCATGGTACGCCCACCATTATAATTTCCTACTAAAGCACAACTTTAGTGTCCTGGTGACACTCCCAGCATGATTATCAGATCACACATAAGGATGCTACCCTCAGTCCTAGATTTAACCAAAATGGTAGAACTCTAATTGACCAAGCTCATGTTGGTCGCACCAAATTTTCCTTGAAAATACATGAATGAACTTTAAACTACACCCACCTCATCCCAACAGCTTTCTAAATGTGTTTTCTTAATAACTACATTCAACTATTAGAAGAAACTCAATTTGAACCACCTCTGGTTGACAACTTCCTAAAATAATTAGCTTCAATAACCAGCACATCACCAAATCCATATTATGAAATCCTTTATCCCAAGTTTTACTAAAATCATTCTGAACACACTCATCCAAGACTGTACCTAAATTTCAGTGAATTCTGATAGATGAGACATATCATGACCAAAATTGATGTTCTTCCATAACACAATCAAAAAAAGATACCTGATCTAGTATCCTTGGATCTTCATAAGTAATCCTAGACCTGAAACCCTTACTTGGACTTCCCCAAGTTTGTATTCAAAAATGAACCTTGAATTTACTGAGAAATCTAGTAGTAATTGTTTCATTTATTCAATATAATATAAGAGTAAAAATGACTATCACACAACTGACCTCAAGGTACTGTGAGCCTTCTCACATGAGGGTATCCCACTAGTGACCTATGTCTCACTCCCCACCTTAGGAGAATCCATGTCGACGTACTAACAAAACAATTCCCTTATTACCAAAACCCATGCCCTATCCATCCCTGGACATAACAACTATAATTTATAAGAACCTTCTCATTCTAGAGTGCTAAAACCACATCACCCAACAACCATTCTCGCTTCTTGGTAATGGTTCTCATAGAAAACAACTAATTTCAAAATGCAAAAAGGGCCACCAACCTTAAATGTCCAATGGTGTATTATGAACCATATATCTACATTAAATTATTCATTGAGAACATATCACAATAATTCCTTTAATCCAACCATAAAATCTATTTAGATAGGTATCTTGGTGTATATTTTATGATCTTCCAGTTTATTGAGGAAGATGTCAAGATATTGGGCATGATCACATATAACTAGGATTACACTAAGATTCTATCAATAGGAATGTATTACTTCTTTCAAGACACACTCACATCAAAAATGGCTACACATTCTTTTACCAACACCTGGCACTAAGTCTCCCAAAAATGTGAATTCAGTTCCAACCATGGTCAACCATCTCACAACACCTAATCTATTTCCAAAATAGACCTCATCACTAAGAACTTTCTTTAATTTACCAAAACACCTAGGTCACCATGCCCGCAGGTTTCATAAATGAAACTATTGATCCTCGCCTCACACTTAGCCTCTCACTGACATTCAATATTATCCATTTACCACATGCAACTAGAGAAAACTAAATTTCCCTACACAGTGGGTGTATATCTCATACCACCCGATTAAATACCCAAATAATGCTCTCACAAGTCATCTATAAACATGGTCATGTTGAATGTGACACATGGAATATCAGTTTTTAATATTCTAGGAGTTTACTAGGAATTCCTCTCCAAAATCATCACCTATCTATACCTTAATTTATCGAATTACCACCCGCCTCATGGTGTTGTTTCAAGAATTAAAGCATCAATTACAAAACCACTATTCAACTAGGCTAATAACCCTTATAGTAATTCCCATCAAAACTAGTCTCGATATGTAAGAACCCTAGGTGCTTCCTCAGAAAACAAAGGCATAATCATGTCTATAACGTAAAACTCAAGCACCTACCATGAATTAGTCTCAAAATGAGTATAAAACCAAGCTCATTTACTTTAAGGAATCCATAAACCCCATTCCAACCTCTCTCATAGGTTTCCCTTGATCAAAATAGTATTGCTGACCTACTAGGGTCCGAGTCAGTTATAAGGGACTATAGGTCTTTCATCTTTCCCTGAGGATCAAGTATCAAAGTAGGGCTACTAGGTCCATTCACCTATCTCTATGGTCTCTCACACAAGAACCTTATCCTTCTTAAGGGCCTCTATTACACGGTATCTAGTGCACCTATAAATTCTCTCTAAAAGAGGTAAAACTAAATCAGGTAAATAAAATATCAAACTATGAGGGTCAAAACCTATCAACATAGGTGTAACGGGATCACCTGCCAAGAATCATCCTACCAGACCCTAATTATCTTTGAGCATCCTCATAGGGAAGTTATTCTTGGAGGGTTATAACATCATATAAAAAGGATAAAAGTTAACACTTATTGGGTATTTTTCTATTGTAATACCCCTCTAGGTTCAAATTACCATAAAACCACCCATATACTTAGGAGCTTAGTTTCATTAACTAGGAGTCCTAACTGACTCAAACAATCAAATGGAAATCACTTACAATTCCTAGAAACTTGTCTCAAAAGTCTGAAGGTTTCCCATCTCCAAGGGTACTACCACAATAGGATAACCCCTAACTTTTAACATAAGGCATTGAATTTTAAACTATTTTCATGTCTAAAAGGTCACTAAGATCTACCACCTATCCTTTAGGTCCAAAGAAATGGGCAGAAGATAATATAAATGAGACCTATAGGCAATGCTCACATTACCATTTTAAGAATCTCTCAAGGAAATTCTAAAGATACCCCTTACACAAGGGTTATTTGTTATCAACATAACTAAAAGGTTTTAATTCTTCCTTTTCATAAAATTATATTTATTAGAAACATTTTATGAGGATCATATACATAAAGGATATCAAGTACCAGTTTTTAAAGGCAAACTATACTAATCACTTTATTTAGATGATGTCATGCAATGTTATAGGAAAATTATATCATAATTTTATTTCCTCCATTTATTTAGCCATAAGTTCTCACAACTAGGATTGTTTAAGAAAATATAAATTACAAGCTATATAAGAAAACACTATTTAGGTTGTAATTAGAATTTTAATTAACTAATGCCTCATAATAATAAATCTCATAAGAAGACAAAAACTACTAGAAAATGAGGTTACTGCCATGGACCCATAGCCATAGTTCTAAACCTGTGGCTATAGGTGTCTATATCCATGGTTATGTGGCCTATATCCACAGTTATATGGACTATAGCCACGATTTTAAAACCGTGGCTATAGGCCAATTTTTCATGTCCTATAGCCAAGATTTTAAAACTGTGGATATAGGCCAATTTTTTTGATGGCCTATAGGTACGGTTTTTCAAAACCATGGCAATACGGTTCCCACGCTTGCATGGGAAAAACATTTCCAGCCAAAACTTTGGCAGGAAGACCTACTGCCACAGTTTTGAGGCTATTCCCACGGTTTATATTAATATATATCATAATATATATATACCCAAATTGTCGTGTGGTGTAGTGGTTAGTATGCTGGTTTGAAAAGGGGAGGTATAAGGATCAAAACTCACTAGGTACATTTTGTATTTAGGTTATTTACACGGTTTACCAAGGCTATATCCACGGTTTTAACTGTGGAAATAGCTTTCTATAGCCATGGTTTAAACCATGGCTATAGGTCAACCGCCACGGTGGCTATTTTTAAGGCCTGTTGCCATGGTTTTCAAAACCATAGAAATAGGTTGGGACTTAATTCCACTGTGATAGTGGCCATGGTTGGCAAAAATAGTGGTTGTAGGCTATGGCCACGTTTTTGGGGCCTATTTCCACGGTTTTGAACCGTGGAAATAGGCCTTTTTTCTAGTTGTGAAAAGTTCTTTTATCAATTTAGGGGGAATGGTCAAGTAATTTGTCACCATAAATTTATATGTAATATTTTATAAGTGGATATTGGAACTTTAAATAACCATAACATTATCATAAACATACCCCCATGGGGTTAAGTACTAAGGCATATAAAGAATAAGGTGACTTAGAAGGGTCCCATCAAGCCATCCTGGGTTCAATTATATAGGTAGTCATTCCCAATTTATAGATTTATCACTCTATAAATTAAAATTGTAATCCCATTTAAATTCAACCCATATATAGTGAATTTATCAAAGATTTTAAACATACCCATTATGTTTTTATCTCATAAGAAATAACTTTAATTTTTCAAAACAAATCCAATTACCCTGAAATTTAAAGATTTTATTCACATTAACTCATTTAACAAATCATTAAATTTTCTTTATGAATCATAATTTAACAACTCTTTTATTTATAAAATGGTCTACTTAGATGAATTACCAATCCTAGGTTATAAAGGTACAAGTATTTATAAGTTATAGTTTACATTCACATTCATTTAACTACCACTAGGTTTTTACCTTCGGTATCAGAACATAATAAGTCCATATATGATGGTTTCATTATATGGGTCACCATTCCCAATTTATAAATGCCCATACACTTTATAAATTTCAATTGGTACCCACTTAATCACAACCACTGATGTTTCATCCAATACAACCAATGGTCTAAATATCAAACATGTCGTAATTGATTAATTAAGTTTCCACCATCAAGATATATGGGAAAATACTATTTAGGTTGATGCAGACACTTTAATAACCAATAATATATAATAATCATAATAATGCATGCTATCATAATAAATGAATATAGTAAAAATAGAAATAAACTACATAAGAAAAGATTGTTGATACATAAGGCAGGAAATCACACAAGCATAGTGTATAGGAAAGTATACTGAATAATCACAAAAATCATGGTCTAAAACTAAGACTGGTACATAATCACACAATAATATTATATAATAAATCTTTCTAATGAAATATGAATCCTATGTACCTGAATTCATGCATGAACATTCCCCATATCTTTCCATATCGATCTAGGAGGTAAATCTCATAAATAAATAGATATAAAAAAATTACACCAATCACTCAAGGTGAAATCATAATCAACTATAATAAAAAACATCTTAAAAATAGTCACATCCCTAGAAACTTGATCTTTCTCTTAGTGTGGGTTATCCAGATCTAAACATGAGCTATTTACCAAGTACCAATGCACACCCAATATTTTTTTTACCATCCCAAAATAATAAGACAAGGAAAGAAACCCTTTGATTCCACTTATAGTGTCCTGACCCGAGATCCACTAAAATGGTTCCCCAAGCTGGCTGACCAGATGGCCTCAAGCGCACAACCCCATACACCAAAGGTTACCAACTAGTAGTGAGGTTATAATGGAGGTATAGTGGGGAGACTATACCCTATGGACTGATACTAAATAGTGAAAGAAATAATGAATAATATAAATAGTGTAATACAAGTAAATCTATAGTATATAATAATAATTGGTAATGCATCCAACACCAAATAAACATCCATTCATGAACATTATAATCCAATAATACAGGTAGAAAACATACAATAGTAAATACATACAACATGAATAGAATAAAAAAAGAATAAATAAATAAAATAATACAACTTTAGAAGGTATCCCAAGTATATTCTCAAAAGCTACTCCTAAGCTCCCATGTCCAGTCCTAGTCCAAAATGAAAAATAGCACAAGTCATAATCGAGTTCCTAACCTATAATCATTATTTCTATCTGGTTACTAAATGGCGGCCTGAATAGGGTGTGATATAGACTTAGTAGGCCAACACCAATGGCGTCTAATGCAATCTGTCCCAAAAGTATATATAAATAATTGAGTAGGTATAATAAATAATAAACTGTAAACTTTTCAACTCGAGTTTCTCATTGGTAACCTGATATAATTTACCTAATTTATCCTAATAATGGATGTCTCTAAGTGATTATTATATTTAAATTTATATTTATAAGTTCAGAACTCAGGTCATGCATCCAAGGCATCCATGTATAGTGATAGTCACATGATATTTCATAATTTCAATGGAATTTAAGTTTTTTAAACTAGGTGAAGTTCACAGGGGTATACCCTTGGCAGTTCACCCTAAGGGGAAAGTTTTACCTGATCCATAGGAGAATTTCTACGGTATCCTCAATGATAAAATTTAAATAAGAACAAGTTGGTAACTAATGTGATATATAATATCAAGTTGAATCCAAGTAGAATAATCCATGGCATCCAATTTATTTAATTTCCAGAAATATAGGTGAACTCTCAGTGTTAAGTAAAGGAATTTATGTCCATAAGAAAAAAGAAAAAATCCAAGTGTGTTCTTTCACTTGGAAGATGCATCAATGATTTGGTTAGAGTCTCATGAGACCATCCATGTCAAACCACAATGGGATTCCAATTATTTATTAGGACATGCTAAAACTTTAAAATTCAAGGTATGTGGACATAATCAAGCATGATATAAAAGTACTCAAGGTTCATGTTAATATTTATTCCCATTTTCAATTAAATTAATAAAGTTTCATCGTTCCATTTTATAAATAAAAAACATGTCCATGAGAAGCATTGATTTCATTACACACATCATTAATCCCATTTATCCATGGGCATAATTCACAGTTTAACAAAATAAAAGTGACATGGTTATACCATTCACATACATTCAAATCAATTTACAAAATTCATCATTCATTAATTCCATATATCCACTAAGTAAAATATAAAGGTCCAAATATAGTCTACATTCCAAATCACCACTCAGTTTAATTTTATACACTAATCCTTATCATTTATATGAAAATGGGTGGCCTAGGGAATATCCCTACCACATAAAAATTCATCAATTCCTTTAAAAAAATAACTCTTGAGTAATGAATAATATCCAAGTATTTCACATATTTCATCTTATAATTCTTTTGTACTTTAATATTATCATTTGGTTACTTCATTATCTAAGGACAAGACAAACACACCTTAGTGGTGTTTTGGTCATAAGGACAAAAACTTGTCAATTCATATGATCATACCCACCCATGGGTTGGTTATATATTGAGGTCGTTAACCTCAAACCATGTATAAGGGTGTATTACCATGTTCAAAAAATTTCTAGGTGACTAATTCAAAGTATATCAGGTTTTTGGTGAAATGTATGAGAAGTATGGCAAGATCCACAATAGTAACAATTTATAAACAATAAAGCTTTAATGGAAAAGAAACTATACCTCTAACCTCAAACTTAAGAAGCTTCACTCGTGCATTATTGGGATTTGATTTGATTTAAAATGTGGTAAATTAAAGTAATAAACAAAAAACTTAAAAATAAGGCATATGATCTTGCATGTAAATAGTATTCGATGAGGAAAGATAAGTGTTGAAAATAAGGAAAATGGATTATAGAGTAATTGAGGGAAATACAAAACTACTGATGATGACCTATTTTGATCCTGAATGAAAAAGATTCATCCATTCCTAAAGAATAATGAGAGGGGAGCTAAAGTGTTATGTTCTACATGAGGAAGGATGGATAAAAGGGAAAATAGGTTTTAAATGAGAGGAGAGAAAATGGTAATTTTTCCACTTTAAAGAGCCGCACAGTTTGGCCGCACAGTTTGCAAAACTGTGTGGTGGTACTATCCATGAACCTCATGCCCAACACGGTTGTAGTTCATAGTTAGGAAAACCATGTTCCAACTATGTGTGGTCCCTCTACACACTTGCATTAAGTTACACAGTTTCCCCTAGGGTTCTGAATAGTTTAAACAAATTGAGTCCCTATATAAATAGTATGCACGATTGTGCCGCACAATTAGTATTAGTCAAGCGCCAACCGTGCACCTAGGATGTCTTTTATAAAAACCGATCTATTGAAGCCCGATAATCCCAAAAATTGTCCAAGAATTTGAGACACATCTTATACCTTAAAACCTATCTAAAAATAACACTTTTAATCATTAAAACTCTTATAATTCCCTTATGGATCTAAATTTAAAATTTGGCATGTCCACCAAATGAAAAACAAAAACTCCTTTAGAATCTACAACCGATTTAAAAAACAAGATATTAAAATCCTAATTAATAGTATAAATAAAAAAATTATAAAACTAAATTTAAAATATGTATCTAAAATTTCATGTCATCATTCGTAATATAGAAAATTTTATAACAAAATTAAAAAGGTAAAATTAAAACAGTACAAACAAATTTTTCATTCAATTTACAAATTCAATCTCAAAATATAAATTTTATTTAAATATAAATTTGTAAAAATTATATCAATTATTTTCAATAAAATATTCAATAAAAACATGGTTTATCGGTGGATAAAAAGGATAAAGAAAGGAAGTTAAAGGGTAAGTAATACTTACATTAATAATTGGGATCTTCTCTTGAATTATCCATTGGAAATGAAGGAATTTATAAACTTTGTTTGGGGTAGAGGCTAAAAAATGTGTATAATATCTCTAAAATAATTAAATTGGTTATATTTTCATAGGAATTTTGAACTATATATGTGGTTCGAAATGGGTGGGAGTGATCTATTTTTATATGTGAAAAAGCGGTACAAATCCTTGGAAAAAATGTTGGGTAAGGGGTAAAAATGGAATTGTATTAGATATATTTATGTGGTTAAATGTTGATGAGATATGTTGGTATGACTTTCCAACTTAAAAAAATTATTCTAGAAGATTTAATCTTCTAATTGATTGAGTAAAATTCACCACATTAAATTACCCATTTAACCATGGTAATTATTTTATCACTAAAACTATAATATAACCCTCATTACCAAATTTTTATGTGATGAATATTAATTTTGACTCTATTTAATATAATTCAATTTATAAATATGAGAAAATTAACATTAAAATTAAAACATATAATGTATTGAAAAACTATTTTGGAAGAAAAAGTTGTTTTAATAACTATTTGTTTGGAATATTATTTAAGATTTATTACCAATTAAATGAGTGTTAATATATTTTTATATATGTTTAAAAATCATATTATAGTATTTATTTTAAAATATATCAATTTAATTTAAAATCAAAATATTTAGAAAAGTACCATTCTTGGAAAATTAATGGTTTTACCATGATGACTAATATTTATCTTAGTAACTTAATTTTATGCCAAAAAATTAAATTTATCTTGTTACATAATATGAAATAATTTATATAAAATATTAAAATAATTTTATAAAATAAAATTTATAATAGTTATAAAATTTAATATTAATATTAGTGCACATAACACATAAAAACCTTTTTTAGGAAAAGCATGTTTTTTAATTTAAAATTTATGTGTAGTATAAATATATCAATGTTGTTGAATTTAATGATATAAATTGGTTTATTATAAATAAAATAAAAGTTATGTGTCTTATAAATAAATCTAAAACTAAATATTACCATTAAAATGTTTAATTAAAATAAAATATTAAAAAAAAATTTAAATTGGACTTAAATGTTACTTATGTTCTAAAATGTTGAGCATAGGTTTTTCTAAGTTGAAAATGATATTTTAAAATATATAGTTTTACTCCTTAAATAAATATTTAATTAATTAAATGTTTTTATAAACTTCTAGTTCCCACTCGTATATTGATAATGTTATAAAATTTATAATTTTGGTAAAAACTTTAGTGTTCACTATTCACTTAAAATCAATTATTTCAGAAAAAAATAAAAAATTCACATTAAGATAATATTAATATATGGAATTATAAAATGAATTTAAATTTTTAAAATTAAAATTCTAAAATTTATAAATTTCTATTTTAAATTAAAATTCAATATATATAAATAAAAACTACTTTTATTGAAAAATTTATTTTTAAAACTATTTTGAAAAAAAACATAGTTTGATATTTTTGAATGGTTTCCAATGGGGTTTTTTTGTGGAATAAAAAACCCTCAATGGTTATATATCTATTATGACTTAGGGACCTACTTTCCAAAGTCAAGCACTCGCTAGGAGGTTTGGTAAACGATACTTAAGAACTCACATTGGTCGAGAGGATGGGAGGTCGAGCTCATCACACCCTTTTGGAGGAAATTATTTCCTACTCTAGGACTCTCCTATAGATTTAAGATATTTTCATGAATTATTTATTAATTATAAAGTATTTTTTTGGTCATCATAGAGTTAACAATCAATTATTAACATGTATGAAATTTAGAATCATCTGTATGTATCTAAGGTTCTTCATCAATGAAGATATATGTATGTATATTAGGTTCTCCATCAATGGTATCTGATTATGTACTAATTAGAGATTATTTGGTCATTATTATGATTATGTTGGTATTCTAACCACACAGTGGTGTTCTCTAGAGTGTATCATCATCCAGGGAGACGAGAGTTATTTTGGTGTTTGGATCGAACCCATGCCTAACCATATATTTTAATTTCATGTGGAAAGGACATTTAGGTGGAAGGTGTCGAGTCAAACCTAGGTGTTGGACTTATGTCGAAGCAGCCGAGGGAACTTGGAAGGGATATGGATTTCCAAGTTGAATTAGACCCTACTGGGAATGTGAAACATAGATAATAGGGTTGATATATGGTGTTGGTTTTGGACCTCAGGAAGGCTTTCTACGTATCCCATTTGGGCAGGAATCAAAGCCCATGTAGTTAGATTGGTCCCGCGGGGGAGTGTATCCCTTTGAGAGGATTTTTTTGAGGCTTACTCCTGAAGACAAAACTCGGATGAATGAATTTGGGTCCATGAGAAATGAATTTACTCATGGATATTTGGGGCTTTAGTTTAAGGCTTACTCTTGAGGATGATGCCCATTGATCTATGGCCTTGGGTAGGCATCCTACGTATCCTGATTATAGTATGAATCAGAGTTCTCATAGATCAATAAAAGTTTGAGGCTTACACAATAAGTTTTCCTTGGTAAATGGGGTGATGATTGGGGTTTACTCCTAAGTAGTATGCACAGGTGATTGGTTTGGTTTGGTGATTACTCCTGATAAGGATTCCCTTGATAAGATTTTAGAGCTTATACCAAGTAGGAGGCCCATGGGTTTGGTGTGATTGGGTATTACTCCAAAGGTGGATGCCCATGGATGGGTTGGGATCATGTGGATGTCATGACCACCATCATCCTTTAAGCCCACATGAGTCATGATTAGTGTGAGAAATAATAGGAAATTGAAGATTTGGGAAACTATACAACTTTCTTTTCCTTGAGGTTGGATACATATCCTCGAGGACTCACACCTAGGGAGAACTCTGAAAAAAGGTGAGAGAAAGATTCAAAGGATGATTCTCCACTGAAACACACATCCAAATATATGGATTTCGTGATCATGGCTATCCCCTTGGCCCATAATTCATGATGAGTAATTCTTGAATTTGATGGACAAGGATAAGTCGAAGATCTAGAAAACCACACATATCCTCTTCCACTAGTGGAAGGGGGTGAGGGTATGGGCGAGAGAGGAGAGGTCTTAAGTTCATATCCCCTCTCTAAACTAGTATCCAAGGGGGATAGGATAAGGAGTAAAACCTACTATAATAAAGGATAGGGGATTACTCCAATATGGATGCCCTAAAATTTGGTTAGGGATCATTCCTAAGGACGGTTCCATTTTATTTTTTTGGGGATTATTCATAAGGTGGATTAAATTCATGTTTAAACTGACATAGGAGTTTGGTGATGAGGTTTTAGGAGTTTATCAACTCAATTTACTCAAGGAATCCAAAAGAAGAATCTCAACTTGCAACATGGGAAAGAAACCAAGAGGAGTATGCTGACTCAAGGAATTTTAGGGAGTGTAGAGGAGTATCTCAAATCATGGTATCCCTAGGGTGGACGTTAAGGTCATATAAGGAGAAACCCAAAATTTCCTCAATCTAACCCAAAACTTTCATGGTGTGACTCTCCATTTTTCATGGGGATCAGTGGGTGTAGCAAAGGGACCAACCTAAAGGGTCGGAACCATATCCCAGCACTAATCCTAAGCAAGGATGCAGGGGTACATCCCCCATGGTATAGACTAGTGGGATATTTTAGGTGGTTCACTCAGGCAGTTCACCCAAATATGGGTCACCCAGGTATGGGCCTCCCAGGTATGGGTCACCTAGGTAGGTCACCCAGGTGGTTTGCCTATGTATGGGATGCCCAGGTGGGTTTTCCAAGTGTTGGTCTAAGGGCCTCTCCCTAGTGAGTACTATCCATGGTAGGTCACCCAAGTAGGGATGGACTACTTTGGTGAAATATTTGCACGACCAAGTCCCTCTCCTAGATTTTCCATCTAGGAGTTTGGTTATCCTCTTAAGATTTGAGGTGAAGGAGTCTATTTATAGACCTTCTAGTGGGCCTACGCGAATATCCTGCATGGTGATGCAAATTCCTTTACAAAATTTATCCAACTTTCAAGATCTATAAATTTTGAGTTTTATGTCCATTTAGGTTCTGAGACTAGTCAAATCTAATATTTTGAATAGATATACACTTCTTAATATAGTGAATAAACCACATGTTCTCGAAATAAACTCAAGAATTTCATTTTAATCCTTTGATACCTTTTTATTATCGATCATAGAAATCCATGGCATAATCTTGGAGGAAGGTTCTTCACACTTATCCCTTATTGTGGAGTAGTCTTGTGGCATATGGAAATCAAACCTGTTTCTTCTTCTAACATGGAGATGCATCTCTACCCAAACTCTACATTAATTTTTGAAGTGAGATTTATATCAATAATTATATGGAAAAGTTCATGAAATTCATTTTATAGTGTCAATAAATTACCCCCCCCCCAAAAAAATTAGATTCCTTTTGAATGAAAATAATCTGGTTCTAAGGTAATTATAAGGAACTTTGATACATTCCGAAATCATTTGGTGGACTCTGTATCTATCTCAACTTTAAAAGGATTCTCTAATTTTTTCCTAAGACATGGGGCCTAGAGAGAATTGTTTGACTATTTATAGGTTTATATAGACAACCCTACAACCTTTGTGTCTTTTGTTTCATCTCCCAAATTTTTTCCTAATTCTAGTATAAAGAAGACTCGGTGTCTAAGACTTGGATTTTTATTAGGACACCCTTTTAGAGTTTTTAGCCTAACAATTTTTGTTCCTTTTATATTTTTACTACTCTATTTTTTTCTAAACCATATGGATTATAGGTCTAGGGAGCTGAGAATAAACTTTTTTCTAGATTTCCCTTTATGGGTTTTCAACCTAGAAAGTATTGTGTCTCTTTTTTTGTAAAGTTTAAATTTATTCATACCAAACTAATGTTACTGGTGTTTTAGGTAGAACATCTTTGACCATAAGTTTTAAAATGATGACCCAAAAAAATCCTATGGTCTGAGAATGTTCTGAAATTATTTAGATATCTAGTGGGGAATTTTGAGCTAATATTTTTTGGTTACCGAATCTAAAACATGATATTAGGAAATATAGAAGGTATCTGTTGAGGAAGATGTTACCATTGGTTTACAAACACATTTTATGGGCTGTTTTATGGAAAGAAAAATGGGGCATGTTACTATATATTCAAATAATGGCATTCTTTGGCTTCCAGGCCCTAAAATTTATGAGCAACTTATGCAAATATAACTAGGGCATGTTATCGGAAATTTAGGAAAAGGATTTCTGAAGAATTATGGAATTCTATCACTGATGACTGAATTTTATGAAGATTTAGATTTATCAAGACCATGATGGGTGGTTTTTTCAAAGGAATGTGCCTAATAATGAAGGGAGTATCTTTATTAGCATTTGCCATGAATGGAAAACATCCCCTATATGAATTTGGCTCTAATGAAGGAGGGTACATCTTGTTAGATGGTCAATATTAGGAGGGAAGTCCCCTTTTTAACAAGGTTTAAAGTGTCATGTATTTTAATGTCATGTAATTAAGATATTGACCATGTAGTTTAACATATTACGGTGAGGATATTGTTGTACAGTTTAACATCTTGTGACTAGGACGTTATGCTATGCAGTTTTAAAGTCGTACAACAATAACATTATGCTATGTAGTTTAGAGTTGTATAGAAAAGAAATTATTCTATGTAGTTTAAACTCATACAGCAAGTAAATTATGCTATATAGTTTAAATTCATACAATAAGGACATTATGGGGGATATAATTTAAGGTCTTTAGCTTTGACCTCAAGGTTAATGGTTTTCACATTTCATGGTAATTTGTCTGAGAATGCACCATAATGTTCAGGTATGAGGGGTGAATATTGTAAGCCATAATCTGGGGATTTATCGATCCTAATAATGGTATGGAGAAAGGGCTCGTGGCAATAAAGGAGGTCTCTCTTGTGAGAAAAGTTACTACTAATTGAAAAACCTGTTTTGTTGATTTTTCTTATGAAAAGAGAGATGGTGTGTGTTACAGTATATTCAATAGTGGCATCCTTGGGATGAAAACCCCATATCATGGGATTTTTTATGAAAATACAACTGGGGCATGTTATAGCATAGTCAGGAAAATAATTTCATTGGAATTTCGACATTCTATCTCTAAAAGCTAATGAAAGTTTGTGGAGATTAAAATTTATAAAGACACAAAGTTTGATTTGTGGGAGGAAAGGACCTGAATACGAAAGGGGCATTCCAAGTCATAATTTCAAAAGAATTAAGGTAATAGTTTCTCTATGTAGGTATAACCCAGGAACAGGTAATATGGTGCCTATAGTTTTAGGCCATACGACTAGGATCATAATATTATGGAAACAATAGGTGGTATATTGATTATTGAGATAAGGTCGTTCCTTCATAATTAAGACATGAAGAAGGAAGTTGTAAATCATAGACTTGGAGCTTTTCATATTAGGGGAAATGATACATGACAAATATTCAAGAAATGACCATCGATAGCTTCAAATCATGGGTCCTAATATAATGTCATCAAAGCTTACGAGGGTGGAAGAGGCTTCTCTAATACATAAGGTCCAGGTTTCACTGTGTATCTCATTATAATGAGAATCAAGCCATATGTTCTGTAAAAGTTCCTTGTGTATATCTAGTTCATACAAAGGGAAAAGGAAAATTTTTATTTTTGGTCATACCTCGACCTGATATTGGAGATCCGAGTATCACTACATATCTCACTAGAATAAGAATAAAGTCACACATATTTATTGAAGAACCAGGTAGTTTGACATCATGAAAAAATGATATTGATCGTGCAATTTAGCATCTTGTGGTAAAGACATGGGTCACCTGATGTGAAATAAATATTGTAGCTAGACCAAGGGATAGGACTCAGGTGCCACTATGTATCTTTCTAGAGAAATAATCAAGCCACACATAGTTCTTGAAAAGGTTTCATGTGCCAATATGATTCATACACAGGGAAAAAGGGATATTTTTTTTGTAGTTGGGCCTAGGATTAGAGATCCAAGTTTCACTATATATCCCATTAGAATGAGAATTAATCAAAAATAGTTCTTGGATAGATCGTGTAGTTTTCCATTATGCGATGATTATGTTGGTCATGCAGTTTAGCATCTTGCAGTAAGGACATGATAATGGTAAGGATTTTACATATAAAAGGGTCCCAAATTCCATTATGGATTAGAAAATATGTGATTGGGTCTTATTCATAGGATTTTCCCATCCATTCTTCCTCATATCTATCCAAGAGGGCGTCTTGACCCACTGAGGGGTTAGAGGGGTGTGATTAAGACTTACACCCAAGATAGAGGCCCATTTTTAAGGGACCATGAGGATTATATACACTCATGGTATTTTGAGGTTTTCTTAATGTCGAATGAGAGGGATGTTAACCATGAAATTTAATTTCATGTGGTGAGGAAATTTGGTGTCTTGTAGTTGAAAGTCATACGACTAGGACCTTATGTCATGAAGTTTATCATCTTGTGACAAGGACGATGATTATATGCAGTTTAATGTTGTGCAAAATGGATGTTATGTCATTCCTTTTAAGTTTGTGTGACAAAGATGAACTACATAGTTTAACATCCTGTATTTGGGACATATATGATGCTATGAAGTTTAATGTCTTATATCTAGGATGAATACATGTGAATACATGAAATGTTTTTTTAGGAACATTGCATTGGTTGGGGTCATAATGAGCTCTCCATACATTGAGATTAAGAAATAAGATCTGTTATAGTGGACCTTGTGTATGGAGTAAGGTCTCTCCCACTTTGGATCAAGTTTTGGAGGCTTCTCTCCTGGTATCATTAGAGTCCTAAGGAACTATACCAGTTATACTTAGGGGAATGAGTAGTGGTATACCTTTTTTTAAAGGCTTTTACTATCATATGTTGATAGACTTTCAAGTGATTCAAGGTATGAACTCTTTTTTCATCCAGTTGCTCTAATTCATCCAGTCGTTTCTGGGAATGATCCTTTATAGAAAGTTTGTAAAAAATGGTAATAAGGAGAGATGGTAATTGAACCTCAATGGCTAGGACTACTTATGTTTCATATACTAGTGAGTATGGGGTTTCCTATGTAGTATTATAGTTTGAAATCTGATAAACCCATAAAGCATGAAAGAGATTGTCATAAAAAACCTTTTTATCTTTATCCATCATCTTCTGGAGTATGTTCGATGGAGTCTTATTTTAAGCCTATGTCTATCTGTTAGCCACTACATGATAGTGGGAGGAATGTTTAGATTTGATACTATACTCCTGATATAGATTTTCAACATCAATGGAACATAATTTTGTGTCGTTTTCCATCAGTATTATGTGAGGGACACCAAATTTAGAAATGATGTTATTTTTTACGAAACTAACAATTTTTTTCCTCAATTTCTTTGAGGGTTATTACCTCAGTCCATTTGGAGAAGAAATTAGTAGAAATTAGGATGTGCTTGAACTGATTGGTCATAGAAGGAGGGTATATCCCCACAATATCCATTCCCTATATAGAGAATTATTAGGAGTATTTGGTTGTATGTAGCAACTCTGGGGGGTGATGGATGAAGTTGTCATGAACTTAGAAATAATGATTCTTCTTGGTGAATTCTATGAAATCTTCTTTCATCAAAGGCTATAAATATCCAATCCTTAAAATTTTATTAGAAATATTGTACCCTAATTGGTGGGAACCACATGCTCTTTCATTTACTTCTTCCATAATAGCTGCAGTATCTACTCTATCGACACATATGAGGAGTAATCCATTGAATCCTCATTTATAGAGTAATTTCTTATGATTTTGGACATACTAAAGGATGAATTTAACTGCTTGTCATTGGACTTAATCTTTCCCAATTATATCCAGTGGGAGCACTCCATCTTGAAATGATTGGAATCATCTAGTTAGTGGTAGAGCCATATGACTTAGGGATGGGAATAATTTCATTAATTTATTCTATTCTAATGTGAAAAAAGGTGATACCATTATGTAGTGGGAAATGTTAATGATTGTTTCTTCCCAGTTTGGACCTTCCAGAGTTTTAGGTGTATTTTCCAATGCATCTTCTTGGGAATCATTTTCAAAAAATGCCGGTTCAGATCTCTGAAGCTGATGCAAACTCTGATTTTCCCATTTGTATTCTTTACCGGGACTATGTTGGATATCCATTTTAGATATTGTACCTCTTGGAAGAATTCATCCTTGATGATATTATCTAATTCGGCCTCAATTTTGGAGATGTGAGTTAGGTGTGTCCTTTTGGCTGCTTGTTTTTATCCCCAGTGATCTTCTGAAAAACCCAAGTGATGGATGGCCAACTCAGGGTCAAGTTCTAGAATCTCTATGTAATTCTAGGAGAACACATCATGGTTCTAATTCAGTAAGGAGGTATATACCTCTCATTCTTCTAAATTCATATCCTCGTTGGTGATAGTGGGTTTTGGATCTTCATCCATACCCATATTTATTTCTCTGAGTTCGTCCAAAGTGGTGGAGTCTCATTACTCAAATGATGGAGGAGAATCCCTGAGGTTTTCCTCTTATTCATATTCCTTAAGGTTTACTTATTTTTCCACTTACTGAGAGGTATATGATGAAGTAAGATTCTCATATTTAGGGGAGGAGTCATCATTTGGACTTCCAAAATATGAAGCAATCATTTCTAGATCAATTAATGGCATGATTCCTTTTTGGAGCTCTGAAGGGGAGAAGAGGGATTTATAATGGGAATCTCTATCTTCACTCATTTATGTGACAACTTCTTCGAGCCTAGATGATGAAACTGATATTTTTTGAAGCTCAGGGGATGGAATTAAGAAATTTTCATCCAATCTTTCATTACTACTCGGATATTTGACAACTTCTCTTGCACTGTTGGGTACAGTTTTCACGACTGTAATTACGTAAGTAACTAATCGGGTGATTGAATTCTATCCCAACCTATTTGATTTGATTGATGGGAATCATGTATTCTACACTAAGATGCTTGAAAGGGTTAGTTGGGATCATCTCCAGGCCATTTGGGCCATTGATCTGAGCAACATTATCAGTAGTGGACTATTTCACTCCCTTATGGTAGAACCCTGCTTCAATGTACTATGATTCATAGGATTTTAAGGGGATTTTTCACCATGAAAATTCCCAATTTAACCATTGATACAATATTTGACGCATTGGTGGTATGATGAAGGAATTTTTGCATGAAGATGTAGCCAAGGTCTTCCTGGCATGACATTAAAGGTTGTATCCTACTAAACAACCATGGATTCTAAGTCAAAAATGAAATCCCCAAACTGAGTTCTTAGTGTGATATCACCAAGAGTATTTTTATCATTCTTGTTATAACTATGTAACATCAGAGTATAGGGGGACAAGTTAGATTCATTAAAACCCAGTTGGAGAAGTGTCTGGACCAAAATGAGGTTGAATACGGATCCATTTTCAATAAAGGATCATTAAGTATCAATGTCATTTATTCTAATAGATGTATACAAGGCCCTGACATGTCCTTGTATGATAGCATCCACATCCTGTTCTATAAAAGAGATGACTATATGGAATTATTCATGATCATTATCTACATGATATAATTCATCTGTGGAAACCATAACTTCATACTCCTAGGGGGTCAACAAGGCCTCTATGAGTGATTCCTAGAGGTCTTTTGATAGACTAGAAGAATCTATAATTAACAACTTGGTTGGCACTTAGGACAGTTGCGTCAAAACATCATACTTATGATCCAGAGTCATGTGATTCCCAGCATGGGGATGTTCTTTCATAGGTTCTTTGGGAGATTATGTTCCTAATGTAAATGAATCATCCCTTAGAATATGAGTTAAAAGTGCTTCCACTCCTGGTGAATTAGTTCGACTAGGTCTGCCTACACACCGTGGTTGATTAGTTGGTGGAATATCCTCTAGTATATCTTTTAGGATGATTGTGTCATGGTAGACCCTATCTTGTGTGGGGGAATTCACTTATTCCTATTGAGATCATTTGAGAGATCCCCCATGAGTTTTGTCTGTATAGATAGTTCGATCAGGGGCGTGGTTACAGTAGTGACTCCTGGAACGACCACGTCTTCACCTATAACTTCAACTTTGACAGCCTGTTCCCTCAGTTCCCCAATCAATTATAAGGAATTAGAGTTAATAATTATGCTCATCATCTACAAATGGATCCATTAAGTGAATAATGTTAATGTAACTAAAGATCAACTCCTCATCTGATTAATATTCCTTCTGATGGGTTGAATCTTTTACTCTTTGACAGTTTAGTGCTCATGATTCTAAGATTGTAGGCATGAAGTCCACTAAATTTAAAGATAACTTCATCTTTGTTATAGGATCATCTTCTTGTGTTTGCTTCTTACCCTTTTGACCATGTCTCTTTTTGGAGGATTTTCTTTTAGAGGACTGAGATGCTGATGAATTTGGTTGTGATGTAGCATAAGTGGTTGGAGGCATAGTTGGTTCTTTCAACTATGTCCAGATAATATCATGAGTTTGGTTGATCATTTTTCTGACAATTCAGCCTCCAAAATTCTACGTACACTTGATTTTGACTTCTTTCCATTCACTTTCCTAGTCTTGATTAATGGTAGAAACATACACAACTTGAGTAGACAAATTTTTCAGCTTCACATTCCCAGAGTCCATCATCCTTTAAAGTAGGTCTTTTAAAACAAAATAATCCTGGATGTGGTTCCCCAGTACTTTATAGAAGGGGAAATGATTTGGTATATATTCATCACCTTCTTTTCTATGATTCCTGAGATTTAGAAACTTGACTATGTTTTTGTCTAATGTCAAGATGAAGTAGTTAAAGACTTGGTCATTTCATAAATAATGGACTTTGTTTTTCATCTCCTCAAACTATTTTTACCTCTGATCTCTCTGATCATCCTGAAAAGGTGGGAATTGTTTCTAATGCTTGTGAGGTATATCTACATGATATGGTGTGGTATTTGAAATTTGAGTGGGTAAAAGGTCTTGCTTAAGCATAATTATAGTGGACTCATCTTTCTCTACTATCTTTCCTTGAGTTGATGGGATTACTTGAGCCTTGGATTTGGTCTCTATGATGGATTCTTTTGTCCTTTTAGAAAATGCAGTAAGGTCCTGAAACCCTCCTATGTATTTCAAAGGAATAAGAGGTGTGCACAACTCATCATGAAGATTAACTATACATGTGGGAAAACTCTTCTTTATGGAGTGGTATGTTCAATGATTATTTCAATATTTTCTACCTAGAAATAAAATCTGATACTCTTTCATTCTCCCACTGCTTGAAGTTTGAATGATCAAAGAATGTTGTCATCTGCAGCATCAATCTAAACTGGAATAGAAACTTATGATGAAGGTCTTCCCACTCTGTGATTGACCTAGACCAGAAACTTGTGTACCACAAAGAGGTTTTCCCTTAAATTTATTGCATGAAGACCCTGAGTTTCACTAACTCCTACTGTTCAGGCCTACCCATCATGGGATGACAATAAAAGACTAAATGCATCAAGTGTTGCTCTAGGTCTCCCAATCCATTGAAGAATGAAAATATAGGATTTCCAAGGTTTGGAGAGGGAAGAGTAGGATCTTACCATTCATGGTAAGGCTTCTTTTCAAATTGTATAATAATGTATTATTCGTCCATGGCTTCCAATAGAGTCATTAGTGACTCAACAGTATTCATAATAATTCGAGGAATGTATGATTGAGTTGAATCTTGAACAGGTGTGGTGATCGATAGATCCATTGGCGGTGGCACTGCTGGTATTTAACATGGGTAGACTATAAGGGAAGGCATATAAGGATGTATCTGGCCCTATTCTGGTTGTACACATAATGGGGGAAACTCTTGATTTGCAGCTTTGGGATTCAAGTATGTTGGTGGTTAGTATCCCATGTTGAGAAGATGTTTCAGATCTCCTTCAGTTTTTGCGGAAAACCCTATTTGTTGAGGTGCACCAGTTGGAAGTGCGAGTTGAGGATCTTCTTATAAGACATGTCTAGTAGGAAGACTTCCTTAGAGTACTTCTATATTGAGTCTCATTAATCATTTCACCTCCTCCTCTTACTGAGAAAATATTTCTTCTAGAGAAAGAGTATTAAACTCTCTAAGAAGGATGTGAGGTAAAATTTGACCCTTAACCTTTTCCATATTAGATCCCTTTAGAGGAGGTAATGATGGATTTTTAGATAGAATTATCATATTTATGGTAAGCCTCTAGTTCCAGGTATGCACACCTCCTTCAATTGTTTTGGTGTGACCACATTGTGAACAAAAACTTCTTCCTCTAACTCTTCTGAATTGGCCTTGTGATATGTAGAATCTATAAGGGTATCATTGATGACATTCAATGATTAAAAATGAATTAAAGGTTTTCTATCAGTGTCTTTTCAAGAATATCTTCTTCTACACCCTCCACGAGTCCTTGTCCTCTCCTTTTCTGATTATATGGGAGTTTCTTGGTGGATAGTGATGCGAAGGGAATCTCTAGACAGTTCATATGTGCATGTCCCTTGTGAAGTTACCAAATCATGGAATGGGATAAACTAGGAGGATCCATTTAGCATAATTTTCCCTAATTGGTATAAGAATGATTCCCATTAAGAAGGGGATTGTTGAGGTGAAAAATCCCTCATCCCTGAGGGCTGGGGCTATTCTCGTTCTACTTTCACAACCCTTCGGGTCTAGTTTGGTGACCTTGAGGGTTGGGTTAAAAAATACCCTATATATTTGGGTTGGGGTTTCTCTTGAACCACTATGGATACTACTACTATGGGTTTCCTTCTAATTTTATATTTTTTTTCAGAACATGGGTTGGGTGCATCATTCAGTATGCACTTGGATCAAAAATTTCTGAAGATCATTTCTTGATGTCTGACATTTTCATTAATTTAGAATAGAATTACCCTAAATGGGATGATTTCTTGATATTCTTAGATGTTTAATGAAAAATTATCTCAATATTCTTCTCTCTTCTAGACCAACGTCGGTGAGAGTCAGTTGGGGTCTATTTTTTTAGCATGTCTTTGATTATGAATAGATTCTTCTTGTCAAAGCCAGCCTGAAGATGTAACATTGCACTCTACAACATTCGGCATACTTTTCTAGTTAGGTATTATGGTGAAATGTAACACTCCATGTTCACCTCATCCTCTGATATAAACACCATATGGGGTATTGAAAATTAGTTGTTGCAACCTCATTAATATGTTGAGGCATGCACGTTGAAGGGTTCCTTGTTGTTTCTCGATATTTGGATGTCATGATTCTAGGAGATATTCTAAGTCAATTTAGAATTGAAACCATTCTATTACCTTAATGTTAATTTGATACTCATAGTAGGGTAATACCTTTTCTTTCAAGTGATTAAGATTTTTCTATATGTTGAGGCAGATGTCGTGTACACAATCTTTAGACAATGCCTCTGGAATGTTTTACTAAGGGGTGGATAAAGGTCATAACATGACTGATACATCATATTTAGCTAACTATTTTCTCATATTTATCATGTCTTCTTCACCTTTCAGTAGAGGATCCTCTACTTGGTCTGACCAGAGTGGACACTTTCCTATTGTTTTATCATAGGCGGTGAGATTGGTAGGGGTTTCTTCTGTTACACTGGATGGTAGGTGACCCAAGGGTGGTTCAGAGAATGAATGTCGCCTTGGGATGTCTTCTGGTTGATAAAGGATTTCACATGCTAATGACAAGGCATTAGACATTACTATCCTTTTTTCACAAGTGCCTCGTGATATGAGGGCTTTCTCGTCACTGTATTTCTAATTGGATAATTCTCTGGACAATGTGAAAACTACTACGTAGATAAATTTTGTAGAGAATTCCATCATGGGGAGGACTACCATAGTGGATTAAAATAAGGGGAAGACCCTATTACTCCTTAATATTCTGTAAATAAAGAGGGTTGTTGTAGATATCATCAGGATATGGGTTCTCAAGATCAATCAGATTGTGGTCATGAAGAGATCCTTCATGGTGAAGTGTCTATAGAGGACCTTCAAAATTACTGCTACTTCTCCCATAATTTGGTAATGGGGGAGTAGGATCTTGAGATACCACATATAAGAATTTGAGATATTAAATAAATCTAGCATTGAGTAGAGATGTATTGTATATCATCTCCTTGTTTTCTAGTTTTCTTTGGTGAGGCTTCTTCTTGGATGCCTTCATACGAATGAATAGGGCCACTTGCTAGGGGAAGTAGTTTTCATGGGAAGGTGCTTATTCCTACCTTGTAGTGGCCATTAGGATATGTTGATTACCTCCAGTTGGAGTGTTTGTATGTTCCTGGTCTATTTTCCCATATAATATAGGGGATATTTTTCCATGACCCTCCTAGATAAGAGAAGAGGTGTGTGTCTTCTCTGAGGTGAAATTCTAATGATTCACCCCACTTATGGGTATGGAAATATATGTCTATCCCTCGGAAACTACTTTCATCACTATTATTATTTCTTGTAAAATTTTAGGATGTGGGTTTGGATTTTTGTATACCCTTTTATCATTTCTAGGATATTCTTGGTGACTTTAGTGACTGGAATGGGGATTGATGCCCATCCCATATCTGTAGTAGTTGTATGTGTTTGATCCTATCCTCCATTTCCCACCATTAGATACTAATAGTACTTGTGTGTGGGGCCATAGAGTTGAGTCTTCCCCATTACTCATCATTGGGACTTTCTGACCAACTTCTATGGGTGCTTCCAAATGAAACTATTGATAGTCTTGAGGAATACAGGCAGGTGTGTGCACCTACTTGTAGATTACCTCCAAACTTGGTTGGTAGGATTATTTGAGTGTTATCATAAGATTCTTATGGTTGGATTGGTGGGTGTAGATAGGTATATGTTCCTGGTCATATTTTTCATCGGATTTAAATGGAAAACTTCCTTAGATGTTGTCAGGAAAGACTGATGGCTAGCTGAATTAAGGTGGGTGAGTGTATGTGCCCACTCACAGTTGTCACCAAATTTGATTGGTGGGATTATCTAGTGGGGAGGTGGGTGTGTCCATTCTCCATGGTGACTGATTTATTCCCTTAGTGGGATGCCTTGCATACCCAGTTCTAGATGACATATTCCAATCATCTAAGGACGGCACCCTCATCATGTTCAGGGATCACTACCGAATAGTTTTAGCGATGGCGATTATGGGTATGAGCCCCTTGGAAGGACCCTGTGTCTTTTGGATGAAGCTATATGGGAATCTTGATCTACCTTCATAAGGTAAGAGAGTGAATAATTATTGTGTTTCAGGGATAGGCTCTTGAAATGGTTGAAGACGGTGGTTGGTGTTATCTGTTCCAGGGCCACCATCCATCGCTGACCAAATAATTGGTGAGGCTTCATAATCTAGAGGGTTTTTCAAACATCATCTAGGGTCGAGATTGTAATGTTTTGATAGTACTCTCAAACCAAATAATTTGAGACCCGGCATTGAAGATGTTGGGTTGGTGATGGAATCCCCCGTGTGGAAGAATACCCATCATAAGCAGTAGCCATCGCATGTGTTGGTGAAAGTTGGAAGTACATCATTGGATTTAAGGAAGTTATTGGAAATAATGTTTTGGATATACAGCAAACAAAAACAAGAAAAATCCATCAAATCATAATATCATTTGAATGTACACATGCATGATTGATTGTCTTGGTTGCACCTCTTTTATTTTAAGAGTGAAAGGGGCTTGGAATGTGGGTGATACTATCATATTGGTTAAGGATTCACATCAGGTTTACCATTTTTTTCAGATGAAAACATGGTTTTCTATTTTTAAATGGTTTCCAATGGGTTTTGTTTATGGAACTTGAAACATCCAATGGTTCTATATCCATGATGAATCTAATACCTGATTTCCAATGGTAGGCACTCACTGGGAGGTTTGTCCAATGATACTTAGGAACTCACATTGGTTGAGAGGATGGGATTTTGTGCTCATCACACCCTTTTTGGGGGAATTATTTCCTACTCCAATACTCTCTTATTGATTTAAGATATATTTGTGAATCCTTTATTAATTCCCAAGTATGATGTGTTCCACTTTAGAGTTAACAATAAATTATTAGCATGTATGAAATTTAGAATCATATGTATATATCCAATTTTCTTCATTAATGGAGATATCTGTACTTATTTGAGGTTCTTCATTAATGGTATCCTCTTATGTACTAATTATATATTCTTTATTCATTATTATAAAGATTCTGGTTTTCTAGATACATAGTGTGGTGCTCTATAGTGGATTGTCATCTAGGGTTATGGGAGTTATTTTGGTGTGGGAATTGAATCTATATAATGATGGGATTCCTACATGTCCCCATGAAAAGAATTAGAACCCACGTAGTTTGATGCCGCTTAATGGGGTACATCATACCTTTTAATTTTATTTGATAATGAACTAACCATGAAGTTTAATTTCATGTGAAAAAGACATCTAGGCGAAAGGTTCCTAGTCATATCTTAGTGTGGGACTTATCCTAGAGTAGCCTAGGGAACCTGGAAGGGATATTTATTTCTAGATCAAATTAGACCCTACTGGGAATGTGGCCGAGGGAGAATAGGGTTGATATAGGGTGTTGGATTTGGACCTCAGGGACGCTTCTAAGATATACCATTTGGATGGGAATCAAAGTTCACATATTTCAGTTGGTCTTGTAAGGGATTTTGGACCTTTGAGAGGATTAATTCAAGGATTACTTTTGAATAGGATGCCTAGATGAATGAATTTGGGGCCATGAGAAATGTCTTGACTCATGGATATTTTGGGGTTTGGTTTAGGTCTTACTCCTGAGTAGGATTCCCATTGATCTTGAGCCTTAGGTAGGCATCCTACGTATCATAATTATATAAGGAATCATAGTTTTTGTAGTTCAAGAAAAGGTTAGGGCTTACACACTAAGGTTTCCTTAGTAAATGGGGTGATGATTGGGGCTTACTCCTGAGGAGGATGCCCAAATGATTGGCTTAGATTAGGGATTAATCCTGATTAGGATTCCCTTGAAAAGATGTTTAAGCTTATACCAAGTAGAAGGCCTATGGGTTTAGTGTGATTGGGGAATACTCTTAAAGAGGATGACTAAGGATGGGTTGGGATCATGTGGATTTCATGACCACCGTCAACCTCTAAGACCACATAAGTCATGATCTGTGTGAGAAATAAGAGGAAATGGAAGATTTATGAAACCAAAAAATCTACTTTTCTCTGAGGTTGGATACACATCCTTGAAAACTCACATTTAGGGATCACTCTTAATAAAGGTGAGAGTAAGATTCAAAGGATGATTCTCTACTAAAACATGCATTTGACTATATGGATTTCATGATCATGTCTATCCTTTATACCCACAAGTAATTATGAGTCATGATTGAATGTGATTGAAAAGGGGAATTAGAAGATCTTGAAAACCACACTTATCCTCCTCCACTAGTGGAATAGTATGAGGATACAGGGGAGATAGGAGAAGACTCTAGTGTCTATCCCCTCTCTATCCTAGTAGCCAAGGGGTGAGGAGGATCATGAGTGAAACCTCCTAAAATAATGGCTAGGAGATTACTCTAATAGGGATTCCATAAAATTTTTATGTGGCTTATCCTAAGGAGGGTTCCCTTTAATTTGGTTGGGTCTTATTCCTAAGGAGGATTCCCTTCAGGTTTAACCTGGAATAGGAGTTAGGTGATGAGGTTTTAGGAGTTTTTTTAGGAGTTTCTTGAGAAGTTTATTGACTCAAGTTACTTGAGGAATCCAAGAGGAGAATCTTAACTTGTAACACAGGAAAGGAACCAATATAAGTATGTCGATTCAAGTCATTTCAGGGAGTGAGGAGGAGTATCTCAAATTGTGGTATCCCTAGGGTGGATGTTAAGTTTGTATAAGGTTCAACCCAAAATTTTCTCAAACCTACCTCAAAAGTCCACATTGTGACTCACCATTTTTCATGGGGGTTAGTCATGGTAGTTAAGGGATCAGCCCAAAGTGTCAGGACCATAGCTTTGCACTGGTCCTAAGTGGAGGTGTGGGGTGTGGGGGCACAACCCCTGCAATATAGACCAATAGGATCTCTTAGGTGGGTCACCCAATTGGTTTTCCCATGTATGGGTCACCTAGGTATGGTCTGCCTAGGTATGGGTTGCGTAGGTGGGTTACCCAGGTGGTTCTCCTGAGTATGAGATGCTTAGGTGGGTCACCCAAGTTCTAGGATAGTGGCCTCACCCTAGTGAGATCATGTCATGGTAGGTCACCCAAGTAAGGATAAACTAATTGGGTGAAGGAGTTTTGTGACCAGATCCCTCTCCTAGATTCTTCATTTGGGAGTTCAGTTGTCCTCCTAAAATTTGAGTTAGAGGGGTTTATTTATAGACCCACTGGTGGGATTTCATGAATGGTCCTGCACAAATGTCCTAGAATAATGGCATGGGTGAATGTCTTATGCCATGATGAAAATTCCTTTACAAAATTTGTCCCACTTCTAAGAGCTATAACTTTTGGTCTGTATGTATTTTTGGGCTCTAGGACCAGTCGAATAAATGATTTAGAAGATATATACACTTATTGATATGGTGAATACACCAAAGTTTTTATAAATAAACTCATAAAATTCATTTTAATCCATCTACACCATTTTATCATCGATCATAGAAATACACAACCTACTCTTAGAGGGGATTTCTTTCCATTTATCCCTCATTGTGGAGTAGTCTTGTGGCACATGGAAATCCAACATGCATCATATTGTGAAATGGAGACACATCTCTACCCAAACTTGACATTTTTTTGTAAGTGAGGTTTATATCATGAATTATGTGGCAAAGTGCATGAAATTAATTTTGTGACTTCAATAAAAAATATTAAGTGTTATTAATCATATTTTTTATGCATTTCTAAATGATTTTAATATCTTTTATGTAATAGTGGTTTTATTATTCTTAAGTTCTCTTAATAATAAATATTCCATGGCTCATTTTATCTTGGTATTGTGTGTGAGGTATGATATCAAACATAGTATTGATTTAAAAAAAATATTCCAATATCTCAGGTTTTTACAATCATGGTGCCTTTTAAGATTGTGCATCCAAGACCATCATGGTGTCTTTAGACATGACTCGGTAGTAGGTTGATTTGGACTAAATAATATTTAAAAGGTATCTTGAGTAATTTCTTTATCCTAGTTAAAGGGCTTGAGTGAATTAGGAACCTAGTATATTTATATATATTTATATATATTTATATATATTTATATATATTTATATATATTTATGTGTATTTTTACGTATTTATATGTATTTATATTTATATTGGTATGTGCACTGATATAATTTTTAATCTTGTTTAAGGTCTAAGTATAAGGTGATGGAACTCGGTTGTTTTTAATTATAAGCATTAGGTATTTGAGTGGAAAGACTTCAAGGCCATTTTCACCAAGCAGTTATACCCTATCACCAACCAACCCAGATTACCCAAACCATCCATAACCTGAATTAGTCCTAACATGGCCCAAAGGGTTTTCTTGATCCCCATCGGATAGCGACAAGTTCCTAGGAATCAATAACTACCTTTGGGAATGATTTAGACATGAATAACCTAAAATAAGGTGATAAATAAATTGAATATATTGGTATTCCAAAAATAATAAAATATCAGATAGGTGAAATCAACATGAAAACAAGTTTTGAGATACATAAAGACAACCAATATACTCAAAACTGCTAAGTTCCAACTCTATGTGACATTATGTCACCTCTAGTCTCCCACACACTTCTAATGAACAAATACACTACCTCCCTATGATGTCTTTACCTTACCTACATCATATATAAAAAGATCTATATACACTCAAAGGTGTATGTAGGGTGTGAGAAAAGATCCTAATGGGATCCCAAAAAGTGTTTTATAAGTATGATTTATATAATAAACCAATTATGGTCAAATAATTTAAAACAATTCATAATATACACTTTAACATAAAGAATGGTTAAAACACCCCTTTCACAATTTAACAAATCATTCCATTAAATATTTTTCCAAATCATTTCAATACATGAATCAATATAGTATTTCAAAGATAACCAATAGAGAAAAAACCCCATGAATATAAAAATTTCTAGGTCAATGAGGATCCTCATTCCATTTTTATGATCAGTAGGCCACCTGGTATGCACATTACCCTAGAATAATAGGTCTATGGGGTAATAATACACTCTTGATAGTGACTCCTTTCCACAACTTAGGAAACCCAGTGCACACATTACCCTAGAAGAACAGGTCTAGGGGAAAGAGTTTATCCTTGAGGATGGCTCCCTTCTTTATCATCAATCACATTCAGTTTTTCCATAATAATGGAATTCAAGGTAATTTCATCTTTGAAACCATTCATATCAAGATTTAAACTTATTTATATCAAAAACATCAAGGGTGGATTCCATTTTTAAAACCATATTCAAAACCACCATATTTCATTAAAACCATTTTCATGCCTTTAACCATCTTTAAAAATCAATTTAAAAAAAAAAGAAAGAAAGTTTCATAGAATAAAGATGAATCATGAAACCACATACCTTGAAACACATGAAATTTCAACTCCCATGGGTAAAAAATAATCCAAGATAAGCTAAGGGCCTTAAGAATTGAGAAGGTATCCTAGAATAAGAATTCCAAATATTAAATCTCCAAATTGGCATGTTCTAGAATAAATAAAAAAATAAAAGTGTCACATACTACTATAATTCATGATCAACACAGCACATGGATAGAATATTTGACCAATACCCCTTAATTATACAATTGATCTATAAAGGAAAAGTTTAGAATCCCAATCCCAACAATTCCAATTATTGATAAAGCTAGTCCATAGATAGAAACAATATGAATTTGAAGGAGAAGGTGATCCATGATTAAAACGGAGATCAACTTACCAAGAAAGTACCATGGATTCGATTAGTGCTTCAATCCACCAAGTAATTGAGTTGAGAGAGACAATAATGCAGCAAGAGAGTCTTTATGTTGAATGAGTTGAATTTGGGTTCAATATAAGTTATAATAATTCACAAAACTAAATAATCTGTCAATTTCAATAATTCTTTAAAATATCATATTATAAATGTAATAATTTTTTAATAATCACATTTTAAAAGTTGGATCTATTACCTATGAACTCTATAGAAGAAAACTGCCCAGGGACTCGACCCCACGATAGACGCCCCACACCCCACCCCCCAGTGCCACCCCAACCGACTACAGGGGGCTTTAACAATCACATTTTAATTATAATAATTCAAAATAATAATATTTTTAATATCCAAAATTAGTTGTGCCAAATTAATTTTTATAAAAATGGGTTAAAATTTAGAGTATAAAATATTTTTACACTTTTTTGGGGTGAGTCGAGTCCACCCAACTAAAAATAATAATAACCCTACCAACCGACATGACCCAACTCAATGGAAAAAGTTATACCACCTTATTTGAGGTTGTTCTACAATTTTGGGTGGGTCATATTTGGTTGAATTGATTTTTCATTTTTATAGTTTTTTACAGATCCTTGGGGCCAATGGTCATAAACAGGTGGAGATTGTGTGGGTTGATGATGATAGACAGTATCAAGTGGGGTGATGACAGCATATAGTGGTGGTGATCATTGGGTGGGAGGGGAATAGGGGAAAGTTAAGGTTAATGAATTAATAGGGAATGAGGAGAGGGGTTCAGGGTATTCTTTTAAAAAAATCATCAATTAAAAATCATTATTAATAGATAATGTATATTTTTTTTAAGTTTAGTAGCAACTTAATAAGATCATTACTAATTACAATGATGTTTTTATTTTCTATTCAGTTATGGTTTATCAAACCAATCCTAATAAAAACATCTAAAATTATTTATTCTTATAGTAGAATAATTTTTAAGTTTGATTTATCTTTTTTTATCTTATGATCTCCCATTTCAGGAAGCTCAATACGTGGTGTTCTTATTGATTCAGTGACTCTTATCATCCCTGATTTTGACAAATAACAATACACTACATTAAGGTTTTGACTTTACATTATGTTTTTTGTTTAAGTTATGTCATATGTAGTCTTTCTATCGAGATGGTATGCTCTGATGAACTGAATTGGTTTTTACATCTATCAAAACATAGAATGTGTGTTGTAATGGCATGTGGATATGAACTCATTATATGATTGAATGTAAATATAAACCCATTGGATTATGGAAGGTTTCATCTGATGTTGTTATAAATAAACCCAAAGAACTTAAAATATGACCATTTGTGTTTGTTACTATATATGTATATAAATTGAATATGAGGCTTTGTGGAACAAAATAATGATTGTGATTTCTTTTTTTGGAAATTTGATTGCAATTGAAATTGTGATAACATCCTGTAACCATTGAGTGCTCACATTTTTATTCTTTTTCTGAGTTTTCTAAGAACTAACATTCAGTAAGGATTTCATTATAGAGTTCTTATTATTTCTTTTTTTAATAATTATTTTTCTAGTACCTTATAATAAATAAGCTTCCAGGACTGGAATCTAATGTTTATAATCTTTTGAGATCGAGTAGCTTTCATGTGTGAAATTTTTTTGTCTGGACCATCATTTTTTATGAAGTCCTAGTGAAAAAAAAAATCTATCATCTGATGGATGATAATCATAGTGCTAGAGCTAGTTTTTTCTACTAATGATCTTTCAATCATAGAATTTTCGAGTTTTGAACTTGACACATTATGATATGTCTATAATCGAGAGTACATTTTGGTCTTGGAATGGGTATACCTAAGATCAGGTCTATAGATCCTCCTATCGCTTTGGATAAAACCAAAGGATTCTTATGAATTGGAAATGGATTGGTAATTAATATCCTTTAGAGTATTTTTTATTGTTATCTGAAACTTTGAACATTGTTTTTTTACTTTTTACATTTTAATTTTTGTTGTGCTTATTGATTTTATCATGTGATAATTTAACTTCCAATATATTTACTTTTCTACTAATTTTTCATTTTTCACTATAATAGTTGATCTAAAATTGTATTATCTGGTCAACTTGATTATTTGAGTGGGAGAAAAATTTCAAGTCATTAATGGACTACAATTCACCCCCCTATCTTGTAGTTGTTGGGATTGTGAATCGTCTTCAAGGATCAATATTTAGTTTACCATAAAGAGGCTGTGGTAGTGAGACTTCAATCGGTGAAAAGTTGATCAGGAGAAATTTATAATGTAATTTTTAGTTCAGTGGAATTTAGATCATTCAATGTGGTCAATTATCGAAAGGATTTTGATGAACTTGGTATATTGGATGTAATTAATCAATGCATGGATTTCTATAGGAGATCAATGGTTAATATTTTTAAATGATGGAGTTCCATAAAAGTATGAGGATAGTAGAACCAAATGACCAGATAGACTCCACTATAAATATGGTTTGGGACTACCTATTGATGTGTAATGTGTTTACTTGTTAAGAGAAATCTATATGGATTACAAGTCACTAAGTTTTAATTTTTGTACTTATGAAGAAATATACATTTATAATGTTATCCCATGGATGTAGGATAAAAATTTGAATAACATATATCCAAATTTGTTCTAAAATTTTATACATTTCCCTTTCTTGTATGCTTGTATGTGTACTTTTCAAAAGGATTAGTGTGTGGTGATTTATGTTGCGTACATCTTTCTAATTTTTAATGCTCTAAGTCGGGGAGATTGGCGTATCCATTGTACATGACATCAAGAGGTTAAACATCTGATTCATTAAAGATCCTACTTATAATGGTTGAACATCTGATAAACTCATGATTTGTGTTTCTACTTATCTCCCAATAAGCAGTATCAGAGTACTTCATGTATAAGGAAGGTGGATAAGAAGATTGAATATGTATAAGTGTTAGAGTTTATCTAGGGATCCTTTAATTAGTCTTTAAATGAGATATTGGTAGGATTTTAAAGCCTCTTTAAGGATCTATATTTAGTTTATAATAAGAAAGTAGTGTAAATAGACTTCAATCAGTGGTAGGTTGATCGAGAGGAATTTCCTATGTTATTGGCATCTCAGCAGAAGTTAAATCATTCAATGTGGTTAGTTGTCTAGAGGATGGTGATGCACTAAATCTACCTGATGTAACTAGTTTAGATATAAATTGAAATATAATATCAGTAGTTACTATTATAAATGTATGGAGGCCTACAAAAGTATGAGGTTTTTCCACTATATGATTGGATAAACCCAACTATAAATATAGGACATGACTACCTACTAATGTACTTTCCTCAAATTTTTAACGTACCATCTAATGATTCCGACTGAACAGAAAATGGTATAATGAGTGTATACCATCACATACATCAAACTTCAAATTAAAAATTCAAATAAAGTTTTTTCCATGTATCTCACCTCATCTTCTAATCACTATGCTTGTTCCTTCGATAGTTTAAAGTGCCTAACCAGGAAGTTGAAATAGACTTACATCCATTCATTTTAAAATACCTAATAAAGTTCCAAATATACTCACTTTAAGACAAATATATACTTCCAGTTCTCATATAACTTCTAATCCTCATTCCAATAATATTTTTATAAAAATCAATATCCATAATTTCAAAAGTTTTGGATAACTCACACATTAATTATTGGATCCACCAGAAGCATATCATTAATGTAAAGAAGTAAGATGATAAAGAAACCATCCTTCCACACTTACTTATAACAATATTGGTATGAGTTTCTTCTCATGGAACCCTTTTAAAACATTAAAGATTCAAATTTCTAGTTACATTGATGTGGTGCTTGTTTCAGTTCATGAAGAATATGTTTAAGTTTATACATCAAATACTTCTCTCGGTCATTCTTAAAATTGGTTGGTTGATTCATTTAAATGTCTTCATATAAATCACCATAAAGAAATTAAACATTTACATCCATTTCTTATAAACATAATAATTGGTATCAACCATACTTAATACTGTCTGGATGGTATTATATTCAACTACCAAAAATAATATTTCTAAGAAAACCACACCCACCTTCTATTAAAACCCTTTCACTACTAGCCTTGCCTTTTACCTCTTACTTTTGACCACTTTTTCTTTTAAATGAAAGACCCACTTATTCTTTTGTTCTATTTTTCCTTATGGGAGTTTAATCATTTACCAAGTTAATGTGAACCCCAAGGAAGTTTTTTATTCCTTTCTCATTAAATCCCACTATTTAAAGTCACTGAGTTTCATCACTTCTTTCAGAATTTCACGTTCTCCCCATACATTAAAATTAGGTAGTGTAAGTCATGAACAAACCTGATCATCTAACTTTGTAATACCTTTAAAAATCAACCTATGATCCTTCACTTTATAATATTTCATCTTCTTAGTGCACTATCTTTCAGGGTCCTATAAAGTTCAAGGAATCACTACGACTCAGTGGTATTAGTGTATCCAAAAGCTGGTGGAGAACACTATATGTATAAAGAAGGTGGATGAGAAGTTCAAATATTTCAAAGTGTTAAAGGGTTCCCAATGATACTTGAAGTATTATTAAAGTGGGATATTTTTAGGATTGTGAAGCATATTCAAGCCTCTAAATTTATTTTATCAAAATGAGGCAGTGGTAGTGAGACTTTAATCAGTGGTTGGTTGATCGAGAGGAATTTTTAATGGAATTGTTATTTCAATGGAAGTTGTATCATTTAGTATATTTAGTTTTCCAAAGGATGGTGATGTGATCAATTTACTATATGTAACATGTTGAGATATATATTTCTACTAGAGACTAGTGGTTACCATTATGAATGGATTGATTCCCAAAAAAATAGAAGGTCAGTGAAACCTGATGAGTGAATGGATCCCATGATAAATATAGTGTGGGACCACCTACTATTGTGTAATGTGATGAATCGTTAAGATAAATCCATATGTATGACAAGTTAATAAGTTTAATCTTTTTACTTCTATAGAAATATACATTTTTAGTGTTCTCCCATGGATGTAGGTTAAAAATACAAACCATGTAAATTCAAAAAAATATTTACTTTTCCATATTTCTCTTGATTATATACTTTCATGTGTATTTGTTGAAATTCTTAGTGTGTGGTGATTTAGGGTTAACACATATTCCTAAGTTTCATTTCTCTAAGTCATGGATATTTTTATGTCTACTATGTGTGATTTCAAGATCTTAAACATCTGTTGGATTCAAGATCCTTCTTTCAATGGTTGAGAATCTAATGAACTCATGATTTGTACCTGTTCTTGTATCCCAATAGCAGTTCCCTATAACTCATCTTAAGGGACAACAGTTTAGATCCACTTAATGATGTGAGACCAAATTAGGTTATATGCTTAGTCAATTGAGGACATAAGTGATGCTGATTCGCTTTATGAAATTCCATTCAATATATTCTAAGGGAATAGAATCCTTTGATATTAGTCTAATTATGTGTTGTGAGTGTCTTATAAATGGTTCTATTGAACTATTTTATATATTTTATATTATTCTCAATATTTATTCCAATAAATATTCATAGAATTCAATTTATACTCATTGAAAAATGATAATTCATGTGACCATTCAATATATGCAGCATTTATAAAATATATGTATGGTTCACATTGTAGATGGGTGAACCCATATATATATATATATTCCATAATCAATACTTAATATAAATAAGGTAAATATACTTCCAATATAGTTGGTGGTGATATAAATAATTTACCTTAATAAAAGGTAATCCATGGTAAATTATTATACAATGAGCATTCATAATAATATAATGAGAATTAATAATTATCTTATAAGTGGTTATTTATTATACATACATCCATAATAAATTCATTATTCTCCTCTTAAATTATTTCTTCTATGTTATCAGTAAATTGATGTTCATGTATAATTGTATTAATATTTTTCATTATAATTGATCTTGGATAACCTAAATGATCATGTCTGTAGTTCCCATGTATTTACTGTATTTGTTGTCAATAAGGAAGGTTTCCAATATGTGTTGGAGAAGTATGGGAGTAATAATGAAGATTTTGTAGTTTTTATTTGAAAAGGAAGATATTTTTTAGGTTTATTCTATTGAATATCTCTTGATGACTCATGAATATGTTATCAAGGGGTATGGGAACTTATCATATTGCCTCAAAAAAAGTTTGGTGGTGAAATTAAAGGAGTAAACCCCTTAATTTGTGATGATTATTGAGATAATTTTTAAGGATAAATGAAAAGTATTGAAGTTGGAGAGGGACTATCTATAACAGTCAACAAGGAGTTGATAAGCTAACCTATGATTAAAGAATTAAGGGTTGGATGAAATTATGAATAATCTATCCTAGTGTTTCCAAGAATGTTGGTTATTGAATAAAGTGATTTAAATCACTTGGATAAATGTTTTTGAATGATAATTTAAAGGCTAAAGTTTATTTAGAGTTGAAAATTCATAAAATCATGATGATGCATATACTACATAAGGATCATATATGTCTTGTGTAAATATTATTTTAGCCTATATACATTGGAAAAATGGAAAGGTATAGTTGTGTATGAATAAATTAGTATTTGCACAATAATGATTAAGGTAAGCATAAACATCCTTTGTTTAAACATAAGAACTGTAAGGATCATATGTGTGAGAAAGATTGAAGTCTACCATAAAGATAAACTATGTAAGCATCATTTGATATGCATATACATGATTTGCATCTATGTAAAGATTAATGGACCATAAGGATCATTTATCTTTATGGTAAGACATTTTAAGGATCATAACTTAGTGAACGTCTAATAATTTTGAAATAATGATTAATTAATACCATCATAATAAATATTATGATAAATGGATATTTAAATTGGAAGATTTTTGTATTGAGATTCAAAGGATTCAAATATCACCATTGATCAATTGGATCATGATTCAGGTAAGATATAAGATGATTGTACCACACCATGAGGAAGTTTCACATCAAATTTATGCCTCTATGTATACGTTGAGAGAAATTCAAAAGTAATTAAGTTTTTTTGATTTTGTGGGAAATTAAATATGGAATATTTATATAACCTCATGGATAAAGGAAATAATCTGAGTTTTAAGGATGAATTAAATGGAGTCCTTGACTCTATTCAAATGAGTTTGAATGATATATTCACACTAATAGAAGAAATAATATTTCCATAATTCAAAATGAAAATATTCATATATATTATATGAATATAAAATATACATGATAATAAAAAAAGAATATGTGTAGATAAAAACTGTAATTCCTAAAGAACTATTCTATGTTGAATAGAATCACATGAGAGGAGAAGTTGATGCATCCAAAATTACACCTATATATTGAATAATAATAATGATAAATCCAATGTTGTTGTTGTGGTGTTATAGCCAATGAGAAAGTGAGATCTATGAACCTCTACCTATGATATTTCATCATCAAGAGAACTAGTGTGTGAGGTTGTGTGGTATTTTGGAATAATATGATGTGATAAATTAAAGGGAAACATGGTTGACCCACCAGGACATCAGTAGATTGGGGGAGACAAATACCTATTCAAAAGATGGGTTTGGGAGGTCCCTTGAAGAATTTTCAAGAGGCAGTATAAAGATCCCACCATGAGGTGTCAAGAATCTTTTTAGGATATAGATTCAACTTGTGGGAGCTAGTATAAATAACCCACAAGGAGGTGACTATTTTGATCACTTGGGATTAAGATTTCAGGATATTTTTTAATAGATTATTGGGGAGATAGTTTGTACTTGTACTCAAGCTTATTCAAAGTGGATAAACTAGGTCTTGGAAATTAACTAAACCTAAAAAAGAGTAGGATTTCATGGTCAAATATTATAAATTTCTTGTGTTCCTGATTTTATTTACTGTATCACTCAAGTAAGTATGAGAGAAATTGGAAATAGAGGATCAAACTTTAACTAGACACATAGGTTGAATTAAACGAGGCAAATTCATAAAAGATAAGGTATCACTAATTTACTCTCTCCCCCCCATCCTCTCAATGATATCACCAGACCTAGGGACTATAAGTGTTATTAGAGATAACACAATTTTCATCTAAAATATCCAAGGATAAGCATGGATAATCTCAACCTTATCCACAGTATAGGAGTACCTGTATTTTATGACAAAAAATCATTTATAGAAGAACTAGATGATTTTATATTTTCTATCACAAGGGATTGAAGTGAGTGATGGTGTAATTATGGTATTTATTCTACTTAGAAGAGATTCTCCCATGACTTATGATGACAAGAGGAATATTGAAGTTGATGGTAAAGCTATAAATTTCATCCTGGAATCTCTATCAGATAAATTATACACAAAGATAATGGGACTCAAAACTACTAAAGAGATATTAGAGAAATTTAAAAATGTGTATGAAGGCAATGGGAATATTAATAAGGACAAATTTCATATTTACAGAGATATAATTGAATACATTGGTATGGTTGATGTTGAGAGAATTAACGACTAATTCACTAGGTTTAATGATATTTTCAATCATATTAAATGGTTTGGAGATAATTTTGATGATCCAGCTATTGTAAAAAATATCATGAGTAATTTTCCAAATAGATCTGGCCCTAATATTTTAAGCCTTGAGAATATTGTAGATCTATCCATTCATGAGCTACACAATACCCTCCTTAACTATGAAATTACAAAAGCACTTATATTAAAAAAAAATTAGGTGATAACATTCAAATCCAAGAAATAAAAAAAGATCAAGGAAAGTGAGGTTCAATATGATTTAGATTCTAGAAGTGAAGATGAAAGAAGACAAGAGAATAAGAAATCCATGGCCTTTATATCTAAGAACATCATAAGAGAGAGAGATAAATTCAAAGGTATAACTCCTCTTAAGTTATTTAATTGTAGTGGCATTGGGAATTTTTAAATTGACTACCCAAAGAAGAAATTTTAGGAATATAAAAGTGATGATGAATAAGAATATTATTCTAAGGGAAGATCTAGAAAATCCATTAAAAGTTATTCTAGAAGAAATAAGAAGACTTCAAGGAAATTTTGGAGAAATTTAATGAGTAGAGAATAAATTGAAGACTCTTCATCCTATATTGATTCAAATGATGAAGGTATCTATAAAAATTAGATAACATCCATTACTTAGGTAAAAATACATAAAATCTCATCAAGAAGTGATGAGGAGGAAGAAGAAGGCTATATTGATTAAATATTGAGAGATTAAATAGTGGACTAACTTTAACAAAATTCCAAGATCAAAAAAAGAGTTAAGTTTCTTGAAAAACAAAAAATAAGTAAATATGATAAGGAGAGTGATCTCATTAAATATATCATAAATTCCAAGGTGAAAATTGAAAAATAGGATAGGATATTGGAATAATTTAATGCGAAATTAGTTTCTAAGGAAATAAAGATTCATAAAAAAATCTAGGTGTATTAAATCTAATAAAAACATGAATAAAATGATAAATTACTATGAAATATCTATTGAAATTAAATCTAAATCATCAATAACTACTTAGAAGACCATACCAAAGAAAGACGTCCAAATTGGTTCTATTTTCTCAATTGATACTGAATACATCTTATACAGTTATATTGGCTCTAAAACTCAAACTAAAAATGTTTTAGATAAAGAAAATTATAAAACTTATTCTCCTATTATAAGGATAAGTAGATATGATTTGATAAAGGAAACCCCCCAAGAATATGAAAAAACAAAGGTTGTTACTTATCTGGACAACAAGCGGATTTTCATAAGGTTAGTCAAAATTATAGAAGATCAAGTTTCAAGGGATAGTGTTAGTGTTATAGAGGATTTGAAAACAAAGCCTATGAATGCTGGTATAATATTTAATTTCCAAGAAATTGACATTAATTAAGGGGTATAAAACATAAAAATAATAGAAGTATCTTGGTTAGAAGAAGAAACACTTCTAAAAGAAAAACTTTTGAAGCTGTAAAATCAGTAGTCCTATCAACAAAAAATAAATATAACTTCCGGGAGGATATTTGTGGAGAGTGTGAACAATAAGGTCAAAAAAATTATGTGTATGAAAAATTTTCTAAGACAACATTTATAAATTATTTAAGTGAAAAGGTATCAAAGATGAACGAGAAAAATTGACAACACTAATTAAGGTAACTCTTGTAAAAAGTTAAATATGAAGATAGAATATAAAAATACTTGTGTTCAAGAAAGTAAAAAAGGATTTCAAGATTAGGTGTTGTGTGGTAAGAACAATAAATCTAAACAAACTTCAATAAATGGTTCATTATTGTTGTTATCTTAGGATAAAGTGTCAAAAAAGAAGAAGCATGAATTAAATGAAGAATGTGGCTTTATGGGTCATGATTATAAGAGGATCCCACATAAGAAAATAATCTAAAAAAAGAATACATCCATGTCACATCAAGAATAATAGAACCAAAAATATCAAAATAAGAGGCATGAAGAGTCCTCTAAATAAAGAAGTTGGGATGAATGGAAGACTCTAGTTGAGAGGCTTATCTCAACCTTACTGCTCTTATTAAGGATCTATATAACCCCTACTTATTCCATTTTTATTAATAATGTGAACTAACATACAGGAAATTAAAGGAAATCAAATAAATGGGAATATCAATGAGGGTGTTACTAATAGAAAGTAATAGTAGGTGTTATTTATGGCGTGTTTTAACTGTCATGAAGAATATAAGTTGAGAGAATCCCTTGAGGGTAGAAGATATGAAGAAGAGGCTATTAAATCATCTTTTTTTAGGAAAATATATAATTTCTATGAATATTTAAATTATGGTAATCCTAGAAAAGTTGAAGATATAGGTATTCTAATCATATTTTTTACACTTATTTGAACTATATCAACATTTCTATAAAGGGGGTGTTTTTTTATGAAAAATTTAGGAGAAATATGGAGTTTTCATTACTTTCATTATAAATTTTTTATGTGTTTTTTTAGATGTGTGAATGATTTAAATTTTTTTATAAATCAATTTAAAACAGAACCAAAAATGAGAAAATGAAATTGATTTCACATGCATGGATATATATAAGTAGTATTGATGTCTTAGTGAAGTATCTATTGTTTTATAAACCATTTTTTTCACATAGACTTAGAGTATATTAACTAAAGGATCTTGGATAAGTTGTGTGTGGTTCCATACTTATATCACAAAGGAATCAGATTATAATTTGAAACTAAATAAGGAGAAAAATTTATGGTGAATTTACCCTTTTTTGAAGAAGAATAAGGATAATATGTGTGAGGTACAAACCCATACATTCCTTTGAATCTATTATTAATAAGATGGAGAAAATAAATGAGTACACACATTTCCATAAGAGGAGTTTGATGGTATTGAAAAAAAAATTCAAATGGGGAGATTGAAGTGCCCATGTATGGATTAATTTTTTTCACTAAGTATGGTTATCAATATGTATTAAATAAATATGAGAGTAATGATGAAGGTGATACCATGGTGATTAGAAATGGATAATGTTATTGAGGTTTCAGGTATTTAATATTTCTTTATGTCTTATGAATATACTGGAAATGTGTGTTGGGTATACTTTTTAAAGCTACATGTTATTCATTTGTGACCCATGTTATTAATCATTTGTGTTATCTTTAATCCTTATACACTTAAACATAAATATATATATGTATATAAACACACATTTACGTATATATTCACATATGAATGTGGAAATGTGTTCTTTGAGATAAGAAGTATCTATATATCTAAAATCATATGTGTGTAAGGATAAAGGATGGTTTTGTAACTCAAAGTATATATATTGAACCTAGTTTTAAAATGTTATTCTCAAAAGAGTTTTTTGAGTGGTGTTTTGAAAAATAAGTACTATTTTAAAACTATAAGGCTCGATTGGAACCTTATAAAATTATTCAAAAAATGTGATGTGCCCCAATAGAAGCCCAGGATATTATGTTATGTGTTTGACTAGAAATGTATATTATTTTTTATGTTGGTGTGTTTATTGAAGAGGTATTCACAGTAGTAATGTACAGGAGTGGGGTGATGTTATGAATTTTCCTTTGAATGATTATGATTGATATTTAATATTGTTACCCCTCCTCCCTTTTTTATTTTATTGTGGATATAGAACACGGGAATATGGGTACTTAGGTGGCATGAATAGGAAAAGTATGTTTAGAAAAGATCTTCCCTCACTAGCCTTTGGTCTATGACACAACACTATCTAAACAACAGGATGATATGGATGTGGATACTATTGGAACTCTAGATCCATCCTCTCTAGAGGCCCATGCATGATAATGGTTATGTATAATTTTATAACTGAGAGTACAAGGATCATAGGTTGAGGCCCTAACCTTAGTTTCCCTAGGGTTTCTCCGTGGTGCTTACTCTCATATATTTCATCTTTTGTGGTAGTGTATTAGTAATGACATTTAACTGCATGGGTTTTATTGCTAAAGTTATTGGTATTATTATTATCATTAATTCATGATTTCAAATTCCTATTTTTCTAAAAGATAAAGCGACCTATTTTTTCTATAAATGATAATTTAATGGTTTATAATGAATTTTAGTAATTTTAAAGGACATTTAAATGTGTTTTGTTATTTTCTAAAATATTTAAAAGGATTATTTTAATAAACTTTTTAAATCTATGTTTTAAATTGAGTGGTTTGAAAACATATTTTTATATGTATATTCAAAATAACTTTCAAATGGATCTTCTATCAAAGGTTGAGAATGTTTGAAGGTGGGTTGTGTCCTACTAGGAATTTTTATGATCAGACCTATATTATATATTTTTGCTTTAGTTTTTAACTCAATTTATGATTATTCTTAGAGTGTTTATTATTTTGGGAATTGATGGTGACTCATAGAGTCACATAGAGGTTAGTTGATTGTTTTGTTTTATTTTTGTTTCTCTATTGCATTAAAAAATCGGTCATCCATGGTTTTCTTCCTCTATTTTAATCAGTGTTTTTTATGCATGTGGAATTTTAGATATTGAATAATAGGGGTTATTTCTTTCTAGGGAGTTAGAGGTGAGAGAGGGGTTTTGTTATGTTTCATTTTATTTTATAACTATTTATTTGTTTTCATATGGGTGTCCAATGTATATACACATCATACTGGTTTTTTGAAAAAATCATACTGCTAGTTTGATTTTATTTTATGGGAAAAATGAACCCCACTGAGTTGTTTCTAATGCTCTGGTGCTTATCTCTAGCCCACAAGGATCAGTAACTCTCATCAGGAATTTTCATAGGTTGGCTCAGGTGTCTGATAGATGGACGAATCAGGTTGGTCCATGACAAAATGGTATCCGATCCAAGGTTCTTAAGAGGTCCTAGGATTCAGAGTTACCTTTGTTATTTGGGATTTTTGGTGTATTAGAGTGGGATTTTCAGAACTTGGGAGGTAGTTCATGGGTGGGTGGATAATCACCATAGCCTATGATGAATCCTAGTTACCATGGGATGTCGGGATTTGAATTTCGGTTCTGAGTTTTATTATTGATTATTTTTATATATTTTGGTTCATATTGATGGTATTATAGATTTTTTAAAGGATTTATATGTTTAAAGTTATGTTAGTGGGAGTTGAATTAGTATCACATGGTGAGCTTGCACAGCCAAGAAAACTATGTAGATCTCGAGTGCATGGTTTGACATAACTTCAAGTAGAGTTTGTATGATTGGAACATCGCACACTAAATCATGTGATCAAGTCATGAAAACCCACTAGTCCCATTTAAAAAAAATTAGTGTTGTGTAATGTTATTTATTGGGTTTTAATTAGCATTTCAAAAAAATTAGGTTGGTTTTAAAAGAAAAATGATTGCGGTGTTGAAAATTAATAGAGATCTTATGATGAATTTTGGTTTTCAAAGGAAAATTTGGGTTTTGAAAATTGAGAAAAGGATATTTATAATGAAAAAAAATTAAAAGTGAAAATTTGAGTGTTGGGAAGAGTTTGTCTAAAAATTAATTATAATGGTTTGTCATTTAAAACTGATTAATGGTTTTATTAAAGGAACTTTTAAATTTTTAAAATGGTTTTCAAGTAAGGATTTTAGATTTTAAAATAGTAATATGCTTCTTGAAATACTCTTAAGTGGTAAAAGTTATCCTTGAATTTATTTTAGGGATTTTATAACTAGTAATTTCTTTATGAATGGATTTTTATTGATCTTCTTTATTGAAGGACTATATTTTAAGTGATAGAAACTAGTTTTGAAACTATTGAAGATACCTTAAAAATAAATTAAAATTAAATTAGTGTTTGTAAAATTATAAATGTTTTCAATAAAGAGCATGTAGGGTTTAAAATGGGTTTTAAAATGAATCATTAAAATTTAAAAAATGGTCAATGTAGATGTTCTAGATTTGTTTAGGGATTTAATTTTCTTGAGTAGGAATTTTTATTTATTCCTTTAAGTTATTATTTAAAATTAGGATGTGTTTTTAGATAAGGGTGAGTTATGTTTTGAATATGAATGATCAAATATCATATTTTCCCCCATTATTTAAAGTATTATTCCCATAATTTTCTAGAGAATTATTTTAATATCCTGAAATTTTAAAAGAAAACTATGTTTGATAACATATATGACACACAACACCAAGATTAAACAAACCATGAAATATTATTATATAGTTGTTATAACCAAACCATTAAATTAGAGGGTGTAAATAGGATTAACTACTTTATGAAATATATATAATAGCTCTAATAAATAAAAATTTATTAATTAATGCTTAGGAAATAAGCACTAAATTCTTATTAAAGTCATTTTTTTCTTCAAAAATCATTTTTTTTTAGAAAATATTATAATTAATTTTTGAATAGTGAAGAATAATAATTTTTATTGAAAACTATATTTTCTTTTGAACTATTTACAAAGTAATATTCTATTTTAGATTAGTTTTAAAATTTAATTTGTTACTTTTAACTAAATATAATCTAATTATAGTACTTTTAATTGATTTTATACTTTAATCTGGTATAAAAATATTTTTATGCTTAAAAAGACATTTTTTCTAAAAACTTGTTTTTCGTCTCATTTTCTCAATTTAATTTTAAATTAAATTCTACCAATTCTATATTTTTAATTTTAAAAAATGGATTCTGTATTATGAATCAAGGGTCCATATTTGGTAAATATTACCCATTTATTTTTTTTCATTATGAATAGTAACCTAAGTAAAATTTTGTCACATCAGTAAAGGTAAATCATGTAATTAAAGTTAAAAATAATATGATAAGGACTAAAAAATGACTCCAAAAATTTCCTTGATTTTATTTTATGATTATTTATTGTCTATAATCATAAAAAAATTTAATATATTACCTTTTATTTCTATTTTTCCATGATTTTGACCTTTATAATATTTTATGCAAAGAAAAGTCAAAAATGTCATTCTCTTTATTTTATTATCATTAATTTTTTAAAAAAGGATAAAAAGAAGTTTTGTTTGGTTATAAATATTCATTTAAAATATAATTTACTTTTATTTATCATGGAATTTTATTTATAATTTTTAGTAATGAAATAATTACCTTAAATGACTATGAAACACTCGTATAGTATTTATTCAATTAATAGAAAAATAAAATAAATGATTTTAAAAATAAAAAAAAAGTGATATAATTTGAATTAGTTAATGTATACCATTATTTGTATAGATAAAATTGACATATTATATAGGTTTTAACGAATTGTATTCTAATTTCATCATTTTATTGTAATTTTTAAAGTCAAAATTAGTGAATAGTTCCAAAATTGACATTAATGATATTTTATAATAAATAATATTTTATTAAATGAATTAAAATTCCTAAAAATCCTATATTAAATAAAGGTATTAGGATAAGGTTTAAAATATCATAAATGGTCTATTTATGGCCAATTTTCCTTATATATTAACTATATTAGACCCTGAAGTGTAAAAACAATTATTACGGTAATCATCAAAAAGGGTTAGCATGGGTTAAAAAATATATATATAAGGTTAAATACCTTATCTAAACTTGTAAAAAAATTATTTGATGATATTATTTTGAATCATCCTCATATTAGTTTCTAATATTATCAATTTGGATCCATTTGAAAATGAAAATTAATTTCTATTAATTTAATTTTTTATGAAATTCTAAAAGTTCCCCTCACCTCTCTTTTAAAAGGTCACCTCCTTTCCTATTTTCTTCTCACTTAAAAAGCTGTTTGGTTTTAAAAATATCTATATAAATACCTTTCTAACATCCCTACCCATATTCTAGATATGTTATTTTGGGTATAATACTAACCTTAAATGGATTAACGTGTAAAGTAAAAGAGGTTTTTCGAAGAAGAGGTGTAGTTCTTAACTGGGGGTATTTGTTTTATTTAAGATAAAACAAAAACCCCTTCTTAATTGAGGGTTTTTGAATAATGGGTATTGTTCTTAAGAAGGGTTATAGTTCTTACCTGAGGGTTCTTCCACCTCCTTGAAATATTATTCAACCATGATAAGATATTAACAATAGTATCTTACATATACTATGATGTTATTATGTTAGTGTCATATCCTATATCAATATCCAAACTTATTCAAATGGGAAAGGAATCTATCATTCATGTGTACAGTGGACTACATCCTCGCAGATCGATGTAATTCATTTTCTATCACCACCTCTCATAAATGGTTATAATGATGGATTAAATATATATATGTGTGTGTGTGTGTGTGTGATATTAAAGACATGTTTATCATTAAGAAGGCTTTTGACACCATTGATTGGGGCTTCATAGGTAATGTTATGCATCGATTTGGTTTTCATCCGACTTTTATTCAGTGGTCTTACACCTTGCTCAGCTCAGCCTATATTTCCATTCTTATTAATGGCTCACCTGAGGGTTTTTTCAAGTGCTCCAGAGGGGTAAGGCAAGGGGACCCCTTGTCTGACATTATTTTTGCAATTGCAGAGGATTACCTTAGTAGACTGATCACCTATCATGCTGGCAAGGGAAATCTGAAAGTTCTCCAGGCTAATAGAGGTAACCCTGCTCCCTCACATCTTCTCTTTGCTGATGACATTATCATTTTTACTCAAGGGGGAAAAGAAATATTCAGAATCTCAAATCCATCCTCCATCATTATGAGCTTGTCTCTGGACAAGAAGTGAGTTGGAATAAATCCTTTATTTTCTTTGGGAAGGGCATTACAGACTCTAGGAGGCACTGTATGATTTAGAGACTCGGCATCAAGGAGGGATCCTTCCCTTTCACATATCTTGGGGTCCCAATGTTTTTTGGTAAACCGAGATCCACCTATTTCATTGATGTAGTTTGCAATGTCAGAAGAACTCTCTCTAATTGGAAGGGTAAAGCTCTCTCTATGGAAGGTAGAATCTGCCTTGTCAAACATGTGATCATCTCCAAACTTGTCTACTCCTTTATGGTCTACTCCTGGCCTTCTTCTACCTTCAGGATTCTCAACTCCCTTATGAGGAATTTTGTTTGGAGTGGCAGTATCCTGGAAAGGAAAATTGCTACTGTCTCTTGGAACAAGTGCTGCTTACCCCTCACTATGGGGGGACTTGGCATTAAGAACATTAAATGTTTCAATCATTCCCTTCAAGCTCACTTTATGTGGAGACTCATAAATGGAAACTCAGCCTCCCTGGACTTTCTCCGAAAACGTATTCTCTCTCGATTGATTGCTGGTAAATTCTCTTATATGAATTCTTCTGTTTGGCCTGGCCTGAAAGAAATCTATCAAAAGATCAAGATACACTCTCATTGGTTAGTAAATTCCTCTTCCAACCTGAAATTCTGGAGGGATAACTGGACAGGGGCACCTTTGGCCGAGGGTATCGATGCTGAATCTTTGGATGCTGATCTTGATGCCTCTATTGCTGCACAACTTGTGATGAAACATAACCTGCCTATGGAAATTCTGGAAATTGTTAACTCTTATGACTTCATAAATGCTGACGATATTATGGTATGGGAACCATCTATCAATGGAATGCTAGACTCTAAAAACTTCTATCATCATTCCATTTACACCAACAACTCTACTGCTGTCCAGGATTTTAGAAAATGGATACAACCCTCTCAGTATACTCTTCTATGGAGAATTCAAAGGAAAAGACTCCCAATGGACAGCAATCTTCAAAGAGCTGGCATCTCCCTTTGCTCACGATGTGACCTGTGTCACCAGCATAGAGATGATCTGGATCATCTCTTTCTCTCTTGCAAAACCGCTGCTTCAATCTGGATTTTCATTTTTGATCTTTTTGACATCTCCTTACCGCATGTTGATAATGTTGCATATTTTCTGTACTCTATTGCAGTTGTTCATCTCTCCATGCAGCTTCAAGTCCTCTTCTTTGTTGCCTGTGCTGAAGGTTTTCATATCATATGGAGAGGCAGGAACAGTATCAGGCATGGAAAGTCCGCTTTCAGTAAAAATTCTGCTATTTCTAGCATTCTTTCAATGACCAGAATTGCAAATCAGATCCATCCTAGACAATGTCATAACTCTATCAAAGATTTTGTAGTCCTGAGGAGGCTTCATTTGTCAGGCAACTTCCCCAAACCTTCAGGCACTATGGAAATCTTCTGGATACCTCCATTGGTAGGTTGGATCAAATGCAATCTTGATGGTGCCTCAAAAGGAAATCATGGACCAGCTGGTTATGGCATTGTGTTCCGAGATGAAAATAGCAACTTCCTTGAAGGCTCCTATGGATCTTGCGGTTATGCTACTGCTCTCTAAGCTGAGATGATGGCCCTTATTACTGCAGTGGATATGGCTCATGAAAGACACTGGAATGATCTCTGGTTTGAAAGTGATTCCTCTACTATAGTGCACGCTGTCTGGAAAAATCAGATCCATCTTACCTGGAAACTCACCCCGAAATGGATCAAATGCTTTGAAATTCTTGCCACCAAGAACTTTATCATTACTCATGTTTATCGTGAAGCCAATTCGGTTGCTGATAAGCTTGCTTCCAAGGGCATCTCTGAAACCTCTAGAGTGCACCTGACCACACCTGATGAGGATTTGACTGATCTGCTTAATAGGTACAAGTGTAAAATCTCCTCCTTTAGACTCCTGTAATTTGCCTCATTTATTTGAATCTCTTGCTTTGCTTTTCTAAAAAAAACCTCCATGAAGTGATGTGATTCGTTTTTTATAACCACATCATATAGATGATATATATAAGTGTATTTAAAGAAATAATATGGTGTTTATTATATTATTATAATTATATAAAGATAAAATAATACTTACCTTATTTCTATAATGATCGTTGAAAAATAGAAACGTTATTCATGCGTATGTACAGTCTACCGTCTCCATGATTATAACATAGTTCATTTTTCATAACCATGTATCATAATTGGATTCAAAATTATAATTAATGTATAAAAATGATAATTATTTTATGATTATTATATGTATATGATGAAATAATTACCCATTTGACCATGGTCAACACATCGAAGTTGTGTTGAAATTATGGATCAAACGTTCTCAAAGTACCTGGCGTGGAATTAACTGATCAAGTAATTTATTATTTCATTAATATAAATGAAATAAATGGATTAAGGATAGGTTAATAAACCTAAAATTTTTATTAATTAATAAAATAATTTATATGATTTTATCATACAGGTGTTAAAGGATATATATATAGAAAGTCTAGACTCGAGGTAAGAGATTTCCTCTCAATTTACTTTCATTGAGGCGTATTTTATTTTTATGCCCATAATTTATTTTATATAGTGTATATACTACCTCATTTAAATTTTATATCTTAAATATTTCATAATTAATGTTATTTTAAGTTTAAATTTCAATTATTTCATCCAAGGGTATTTGATTTGAAAGTTACCAAGTGGTAAAGGGTTTTTTAACTCAATTTCCTTTTGTTGGGTTATAACTCTTTTTTATTGAATTTTGTATACAATTATTATGCATAAATTTATCTCTAATTTCTTTATTATGTATTTAATATTATTTTTTATGGATTTTCATATGTTACACATAATATCTCTATTTATTAATTCTCAATTCAATGATATGATCTTTGTAAGGGTTTTTTGTCTCAAATTCTCTTTCTTTGGGACATAGATTTATGATGTGCACCTATATTCTTTTATGATGTGTATATACTGCCCCTTTGAAAAGTTATATCATAAATATCCTTATATTTATGATATTTAAATATTAATTTGAAGTTACTCTTTCATGGAGATTATGATTGAAAAGTTACAAAAGCGGGAAAGGTTTTTTTATTACAATATCTTTTATTTTCAAGATTGTTCAAGGTTCCTTAGGAGGGAATAATATTCTATTATTTTAAAGAACCAAGTATCTTTTATTATTCTCTGGTTATGAATGTTTCACATGTTTAATTTCCATTTCCTCCCTTATTTATTAAAGAAACATCAAGAAAGTTGTCTATAAGTGATATTGATCTTGTATCTTCTTTTAGATTAGGAATATTTCACTTCCAAATCCACATTTTCTAAAATTATTTCAAGAATTTTATTTTCTAAACATAAATTATTTCCAAAATACTTTTTACAATATCTTTTAACTTCTTTTATAAATTGTTTTAAAAGGAAATTTATTAACTTTTTTCAAATGGGTCACTTTTGATTCTGTTTTACAAAATATTTGAAAATAAAATTCATTTTTAACATTTACAACATGAAGGATTTTATCACTGTCATAACCATTATTTTATTTTAATATTACTTTATAAGTTTCCATGTTTATTTTTAAATAAAATTTTTTTCCCAATATTCTGTGAACTTTTAGTTTTTAAAAGTGATTTTTAAAGTGAAAAGGTTATTTTCCTCAAGAATGATTTTAATGATATTTTAATGGTATTTTAATTCATCGAAGTCAATAACTCTTGATGTTACTTATTATATTCTTGGGATATTTGGTAATAATACCATTATCATTCTTTCTCTGGATGAATTATTATTGTTTCAAAGATATTATCATGGAACTCGTTTCTTTTTCACAGTTTAGTCAAGTTATGAAAAGAATAATGATTGTTTCTATGAGTTTTATGATAAAATTAAATCTCTATGTACTTTATTTATGTTATGAATCTTGGGAATTTTTTATGATGATGGGTGGTTCTAATATAAACTAAATACAATTGGTTCTGTTGTAAACCAAGGATGGGTTTTTACATTATAAACCAAAGATGGGTAGATCCGTGATAGCCCTCCAATGCATTGGGTATAGAAGTTGATCGTATGGTTATTCCAATTGTAAGGGTTTTATAAATATAATGTTCCAAGATTTAAATATGTTTTATTTATGATTTATATGGTTTTTTAATGATTCCTTTTATCAAGATTCATATCACATGGCTCATGATTATTGATTATTATCACTCTTGGATTTGTTAATGATTCATGTCATGTTTCATGATTAATGATATGGATATTGATGGGTATGAATTCTCTTATGTTATTCTCATGCAATTTGATTATGTCATCATACCCTTATGCTCATTTTATTCTCACTGATAACTTTCAATTGTTAATGATTATGTTTATCCTTACTGAGAATTTGAGCTCACCCTTCTTATATTTCCTTTTCCCTAGGTTATAAATAATTATTATAAATTATTTGAGTCTATAAATTTTTAATATATAAATAATTTTACGATATATGTTGAAGACTAAGTATGGAATATTAAAAGTTAGGTATGGTGGGATATATACTCTATTGAAGTCATGAGTATTGTTTATGTAAGTGTTTTTCCTAATTCTGTGAAACTATAAACTAAAAATGTCCTTGGGTATGTGAGTGATCCAATATTTCCTTTTGATGATTGTATGTTTTGGATTTAAAAAATTGGGTCACATTTATTATTATCAAATCCAGAAATGTAACATTTATGTTTTTAGGGATGGATCAAGGAGTGAAGGTTTGGGGATGTTATAATTGGTATCAAAGGAAAAGGAAGATATATGATCCTTGGGAACTCTCATGCATGAACATTAGGTGAAGTGTGACACTCCGCCCAAGGGATTCATGAGTAAAGGGATGCCACTGGGGATGGTGGTAAGAGTCCATCCTAAGAGGTGTATCTGTACATGTAGTGATCTGATAAGTATCAATTATAACCCACTAGTAATAATTCTATACTATTACATTTATTAGGTCTAGGATATTGTATCTTGTGAGTTTTTAGTTGGTTTGTTCGTGGATTGTTTCTTACTAGGTGTGTTTCCTTAAGTATTTTTTCAGTTGATTCTTAGTGATTTTGATACTTTTAGGTTTTTCTTATGCCTTATTGATGTGATTAGTTATTCTGAGAGTTTATTTGGATATGATTGTACTAATAATTATTTCAATTTCATTGGTCATGGGACAATCTTGTGGTTATTTCATGGGTAACGAGGATGGACATTGAACCAGTCGATATTATGCACTAGTTAGTGTTAGTTTGAAAATTTTGGGATCACCATGAGTGGTGCCCCAAGTATGTGGTCCTAGGTCAACTTTCCCTTTCCTTTTACCCAAGTTTATAGCCTATGTTTCTTGATAGGTCATGATCATGGTTGATTCCATGCCCCTTTTTTATGGGGTAATGCTAGACGATCAGCAATGCAAGGTGGGGATCTAGGTGATCAATGAGGCAGAAAGCTGGGGAGGGGCAGTTCAAGTGGGCTGGGCCTACGGGTCATGTATTGGGCATGGTATGCCTCTGGGCCTACAGGTCATGTACGGGTTCCCCTGCAACCCTTAAAAGGGGGATTATCCATAATAAAATAAAAAAGAAGGCCTTCGGGCCATTCGGGCCTTACAGTTTTTTAGCCTTTTCAATCCACCATTCTAGTAGAACACTTAAATGGTGGGTAGAACCATTACAGTTCTCCATGACTTTCACTTTTTACTCAAAGTGGTATTGTTTGAGTGTGATTTGGATATAGAGCAGTGTTTATAGGTCTAAATTTTATTTTTTGTGTAGTTCAAATATCGTGTCATAGTTGGTTCCTTCTTTCTAACTCGGGTCTCTTGTGCTGTCTTCCTTGAATTTGATGGATTTATAGGGGCATAAAGGGCCATGGTGGGGATAATTTCCCCACCCTGGCCCCTATATTATTAATTATTATTTTTGTTTATTTACTTTACTTTATAATTATTGAGGCTCAGGTCTTTTTATTTTAGAAATTTTTTAATTTTTAGGAATTCCTACATATCGTGTGATTAGTGCTAACTATGTGGAAGTTGTGTGGTAGGGGTCTTCAACATCGTAGATCCATTTCACATAGTTGGTTCATTGTTTTCTAATTATGTGTTTGGGTGACCTGGTGTTCCTAGTGAAGGGTGTGCAGTTGGCACACAATTTGGTAAACCGTACGACAACTATGCAATGTTCCCGGTTTAAAATATATATATAGTTTTACCTCCATGCCCTTTTAACCCACTAAATTCAGACCTCCCTCTCCTATCACCCTATAATACTTGATATTAATCCTAGATGACCCCTCGTGAAACCCTCCTCATCTCATCCTCTGGTTATTAGCATTTCTTCTCATGATTTTGGGTGGAATCATTACAGGTTAGGTCTTCTTTCTCTCCTCTTCCATCTTTCCTTCTCTTATTTCTTGTTTTTATTCTTCTCCTTATTTCTCATGCTACATAAAAAACCCTAGGATTTTAATTTTGATCAATTTTTGTGATTTTATTGCTCAAAGGGTGTGCGATCTCTCTTCTGGGTCTCCTTTATCCTGTATTCGAAGCTTCAAACCTTTCGCCTTCGATTCGAGGGAGGTTTTACCCATGCTTGAATATTTAATTTTTGAATTATTGATATATTGGTTTTTAAATTTATGCTTTTTATTCCTAATGATGGTATTATGAATTCCGATGAAATTTCAAAAGATAAAAATTTTATTTCAACATGGTTTTAATGGAAAGTGAAGAGTCTTTATATTTTGGATATTGGTTCGAATATATTTTTCTTAAACTGTGCACACCAATGGTTTATAAAATTAATCAAATGTATCTTAAAGAAGCATTTATTTGGAACCAAATTAGATTTTTGTTTCTTTAAAGAGGTAATTCAAACCATCAAGCTTTCGATATAATTTTTAAAGCTAAATTTTATTCATTTGTGACCTATTTTATGAATATTTAATGTTATATTTAATTTATATACACTTATACACACACACACAAACATATATATATATATACATTTATGTACATATTGACACATGGATCTGTGAATATGTAAATTTAGATAAGAAGTATCAATATATATAAATTCATATGTGTGTAAGGATAAAGGAAGGTTTTGGAACATAAATTTTATATCTTGATCCTAGTTTTCAAATTTTATTCTAAAAAGTGTTCTTTGAGTGGTATATATAAGAATAAACATTATTTTTTAATTATAAAGCTCGGTTGGAACCTTATTAGCTTCTTAAAAAAATGTGATGCACCCCAACTGTAACATCTCAGGTAAATAACGAATAAAGCATTTTCATATTTATTAATATTTGAGAATTATATATTAATTTTACTTTAAAGGGGTTGCTATGTTCGATAGCATACTCGATACGCAACAATGAGTTTTTTTGAAATCTTACGTTGAACACTAGTAATATAATAATATTATTTTAAATGGTAGTTAACACATAGTCGTTGTATTGGCAGGAATGAATAGAAATAACTAAAATATGATTATATATGTTTTTTTAAATGTTTTTACATTTATCCAATAAAATATAAAGGCTTAAAATACGAAAAGAATTCAATTTTAGGCATATATACCCTAATTTTTACTAAAGGTTCACTTATCGCCTTTTGATGGTGAACCATCATTAAATATAGTTTTGGTCACTTTTATACACTCTATTGGACCAAATAAAACTCTTCTTTATAATCGGGACATCAAAATTTACTTTGTGTAAATTTTTGGTATTTTTCCGATAAAGTTCATTTTTTAATGAATAGTGAAAAATGTTGTATTTTAATTCAAAACCTATTTTTAATATAATTTATTTATATGATTAGATTATCTTTTTATTTGGTTTTAGAGTTTAATTAGAATATATTTTTACCATTTAATCCAATAGTGGTCGTTGGAATTAATTTCACTTTGAAATTGGACTTAAACTAGTGTCAATCTTTTGATACTTATTATTTCATAAAAACACGTTATTTGCTCTGACAGCGGGAATTAATTATTAAATTAACTAATGAAACTTATATGTTTTGAATTTTTTAAAATAGAAATCATTTTTGAATTAGGAATATCAAATATAGCTTAGGGTGAAGTTTTGGTATTTTTCTGAAAAGCTTCAATTTTTGATGAATAGTGAAACCACTAAGTGGTACTTATAAAAACTGATTTTTCCGTTTAAATGAAATTTTACCACCTCTATGTTTTGAATTTCAAAAATCCAACATACATGGCTGTCATTAAGTAGTAAAATTTGGTTCACTGGGATTAAAATAATTTTTTGGTGAATACTAACTTTTAAGTTTTTAATCGTGATTAGAGGTAATTAGTGTAATTTAAGGTAAGAATAATGTTTTAATAATATGAAATCAACTTGAAACATGTCCTACCCTTATTTGATGTGTCATGGCAGACCAAGAAAATCCATGGGTCAACTTGGGGACCCCATGGAGCCACTTTTCTTGGAAAATGACATTAATATCTTTTTATTTAATGTTAAAGTAAAAATGACACAAACATGAGTTGTTTTACTAAAACAATTTTTAAGTGGGGTTATACAAGTCATATTTTTTACTATAAATATTAATTATAAAGATAAAAATATTTCCTAAATCATTATATTTTTTTTATAATTTTTAGACATTAAATAAATTAAATTATTTATGACACCATGATGATGTAGTGATTACCTCATTATTTAACGATTTAAATAAAATTAAAAGATAAGGTAAAATCTAAGATCTACACTTGTAAAAAACCTATTGGATGGGTATATTTAGAACCCTTATCACCTTATCCTCTAATTATATCAATTTGGGACCTTTTAAATCCGAAACTCTTTTTAAAATAAAGTAACATTTCTTTACTTTCCAAGAGTGCCCCTCCTCTCCTCTTATAAAAGGCCCCCACCTCTACCACCTTACCCACACTTCCAAAGCCTTTGGCTCCGCCAACCCCTAGCCATTTTGTCTCTCCACATCCCTATATTACTCCTAGAAGCCTCACTTTGGGTAGAAGTCTTCCCAAGGAAGCCTTTGAGCTCAAATCTAAGAGAGTTACCTGATTTTAAGGTAATGTCTTCACTTGTGTTCTTTTGTTTTATTTTTATTCTCCAACCCCCTAAACTCTTTTTATTCATTTATTTTGTAACAAATACAGTATCTTAAATATACTATGATGTTTTTATAAGATTAATTCAATCTACACTTACACACACCTACATCTAATGGTTAAATAACATACTATTTCTGTGGATGGAGAATTTTTGCCTCACGAAACGATGATTATTCAATATTCTTCTAACACCTTCAAAGGTGGCCATTAAGATGTCACTATATTTATATATGATATATAATATGTTTATTTTCTCCTTAATATTCTGTATTTTTCATTTATGGAATGACTTTATGGCTTCCATTATGGGTATACAAGATATCTTCATTTTAGGAAGTGCGAACTACCGCCCCCTCAAAGTGATTTGATTCGTTAATGCCATATGTGGGACATATAAAGGATGTATTTAAAGTTATTATATATGATGTTATACTGGAATTATAATATACCTTTATATAATTATTATTTATTTCCATTAAAGTATGAGATAGAAATGAAAGTAGCGTTCATGCGTACGTACGGCTTACCGTCTCCATGAAAGGTGCATTTCATTTATTATCCCCAAATGTAATGTACTATTATAAGTACATATATATAATGGATATATATGATGTATGTTACATCTAAGTGATGAATATAATTCTGGAATTAAAATATACATACCTATCATTTAGTTTTAATTCCATTAATATGACATAGAAATGAAAGTAGCGTTCATGCGTACGTACGGCTTACCATCTCCATGAACGGTGCATTTCATTTCTTGCCTCTAAATGATTATGTAATATTATAAATACATGTATATACTGGATATATATTATATATATGATATCCAAATCATTAATATCATTCTGGATATAATGAACCTTTGACCACACGAACAATATGTAATTGTAAGAAGTCCACTTTCGACATAAGAACCAAATATCGACAAAACAAACATTATTAACTTAAATTATTACATAATGTTTATAACATAGTAATAAGTGATATAAAAGTAATAATTAACTTTAAAAAGGTTCTTAAGCAAGTATAAATTAACTCAAGTTTATTATTCATGATGTTAAAGAACGATCGAGTCAAGTCGGACCCGAGGTAAGGGAACTTCATAACCCAATTTCTATTCTTTGGGTTAATCTCCTAATTTCAAATTATGTCATGATATTATTATGTCATATCTTGTATTTGTAATTTCTTTATGTGTACTTATAGTGAATACACATAATAGATCTATTTTATTTAAAAAATGATCTTTGTAAGGGACTTCGTCTCAATCTCCTTTCATTGAGGCATATTTTGTTTTATACACAACTTTCTTTTATACGGTGTATAAACCCCTTTGACTTCTAATTTTATTCAAAAGGAATCTTTTTATACGAAGAGTTTTACTAAAGGACAAAAGGGAATGTTTCTTTTAACGTACGTGGTGACAATGACCTTTTCCGCCGCCGCGAGTATTATTTGGTCTTTGGCTTCCTCTACAAGCCGTAATTTTTTTAAAATGAAATAAATACCATATACTCTTTTATGTATTTTGGTATTGAAAATGGTTTTTATAATGGATTTGTTATGTAAATATATTTAAGTGATATATTTTGATCAAATTGTGGAAATTTTTTCTTTCCATTATATTTTTTTATGTCTTATGATTTTATAATGTTACTTGGACATTTTACGGGTGGTTAAGTGATAAACCATATGACGGGTGGTGCCGTGAATACCAAGACGGGTGGTTACATTATAACCTCCAATGCATTGGGTATGGAAGTTATCCATATGGCTATTCCATTAAGTGATATGTGTAGAAGTTTACTATATGGTTATTCCATTTAAGTATGTTTATGTCCCAAGTTACCTTTATATGTTATGTGATCTTTATATGGTTTTTATGGTAATATTTTGGTTACAAAAGGGTAAGTAATGATCTTTTATTCAGTGAAGAGTTTTTACTACTTCATAAAGGTGAAAAGTATTACTTTGATAAAGTATACATGGTTTACTTGTTGTTTTGAAAAACTAACAGTTTTCATTCATTGTGTATCCCTTACTGAGCTTTTTATGCTCACCCCAAGTTTTTGAAATGTTTTTCACAGGTCTTAATGTGGAATAGGGTCAAGGATGGGATCAAGGAATAGTCATTCTATCTAAAACATGGAACTAGACATGTTTTTTTAAGAGTTTTTATTTTATGGAAACTTAGTAGAAGTTTCTACTTTGTAATCTTTTGAGATGTAATAGTTATGATCTAATTTTATAAAACTCTAAACCTGAAAATATCATCAATGTGAATTATTCATTTAATTCAATATTAAGTAAGGTTTAAGGCTGGGGCATTTTAGTTGGTATCAGAGGTCGGTTTAGACAACCTTAGGAGCTATAAAATTGTTAAATTATAAATTAATTTATGGTATGATTGAAATGATATAGCATTTAAAGATTACCATGTTGCTTCGCCTAATATATTTCTGTGATAAGAATGGTTTTCCATAGAGGAAACAGATAAGATTTTCTAGGAAGGAATATAGAGTATAATGGCCTTTCGAATCAGAAACTAGAGATGGTCGGAATCAGAATTGAGTAGTTTACTGCACTGATGGCTCAGTTGAATCAGGTTACTACTGAAGGAGTTGAAAAGAAGATTGGTGAATGCTCCAGTTTTGGAACTTCCTTCCAGGAATGGTGAGTTTGTTATCTACAGTGATGCTTCATTGAAAGGACTTGGTTGTGTCCTTATGAAGAATGATCAGGTAATTGCATATGCTCCATGTCAGTTGAATACTCATGAGGTAAATTACCCTACACATGACTTGGAATTAGCTGCTGTTGTTTTTTCTCTAAAAATTTGGAGGCATCATTTGTATGGAGTAAAGTGTGAAATATATACCGATCACAAAAGTTTAAAGTATATATTCACTCAGAAATAATTGAACATGATACAGAGGAGATGTCTGGAATTAATCAAGGATTATGATTTTACAATTTATTACCATCCGGGAAAAGCAAATAAAGTGGCTGATGCTTTGAGTCGAAAAAGTAATGCTTCATTAACCATGCTACGTTTGGAATGAGATCCTTTGGTTTTTGATTTGATGGAATTTGGCATATAATTTTTTGGTGAAAAAAGTTCTTCTGTTTTGTTTCTGGTATCAGTGATATCATCCCTATCAGAGAGAATTAAGCAAGCGCAGAAGAAAGACAGTGGGTTGCAGAAAAAGGTAGAGTTGGTTCAGAAGGGTAAGTTGCCTGAATTTAATATTGATAATGATTGTGTTTTGAGGTTTGGGAAGAGATTATGTGTACCTGGTGATTCAAATTTGAAGAATGAGTTGTTATGTGTGGCTCATAGTTCCCCGTTTTCAGTTCATCCTAGCAGTACTAAGATATATAGAGATCTGCGGGAGTATTACTGGTAGGATGGAATGAAAAGAGATATTGATGATTTTACTATGAATTGTTTGACTTGTCAGCAGGTTAAAGCAGAGCGGAAGTTACCGAAAGGGATGCTTCATCCTTTACCAGTGCCAGAGTGGAAATTGGAAAACATATCCATGGACATTTTTGTGGGATTAACGAAGAAACCTCGAGGTAATAATGCAATCTGGGTTATTGTTGATCGCTTGACTAAATCTTCTCATTTCCTTCCTATTCATGATACTTTCTCTCTAGATCAACTTTCTCGATTGTATCTTAAAGAGATAGTCAGGTTACATGGAGTTCCCCTCTCCATTGTGTCTGATCGTGATCCTAGGTTTACTTCTAACTTTTGGAAAGGCCTTCAGAAGTCATTGGGTACTGAATTAAATTTTAGTACAGCTTTTCATCCGCAATCAGTTGGGCAGTCAGAACGAACAATTCAAACCTTGGAGGATATTCTACGAGCTTGCTCTATGGATTATCAGGGAAGTTGGGACCAACATCTTTCCTTGGTTGAGTTTTCATATAATAACAGTTTTCATTCTAGTATACATATGACACTGTTTGATGCATTATATGGGAATCAGTGTCGAACTCCAGCTTTTTGGGATGAATTAGATGAAAAGAAGATGATGGGACCAGAATTGGTAGAAGAGATGGAAGAAAAAGTTCAGTTGATTCAAAAACACATGAGAACAGCTCAGAGCAGACAGAAAAGTTATGCGGATAACTGGAGGAAGGATCTATCTTTCGAGGTAGGTGATCATGTTTTTCTCAATGTTTCACCGTGGAAAAGTGTGATGTGATTTGGTAAGAAAGGAAAGCTAAGTCCAAGGTTCATTGGACCATATGAAATTCTGGATAAATTTGGATCAGTTTCTTACCGAGTGGCTTTACCTCCGAGTTTATCTCAGGTACACAATGTTTTTCATGTTTTGATGTTGAGAAAGTATATGCCTGATTCATCTCCTGTTTTGAGCCCAGAGATAGTTCAGTTGGAAGAGAATGTCTCTTATAAAGAACAACCAGTCCAGATTCTTGACCGAAGAGAGCAAGTGTTGCGAAATAAGTTAAATCACCAGGTAAAGGTTTTGTGTAAAAACCATATGGTTGAAGAGGCAACATGATAATCCGAAAATGCTATGAGGGATAAATACCCCCACTTATTTTGATAGGTGAATAAAATTACGAGGATGCAATTCCCAAAAGGGGGGAAGGATGTAACATCCCAGGTAAATAAAGAATAAATCATTTTCATATTTATTAATATTTTCGAATTAAATATCAATTTTACTTTAAAGGGGTTTCTATGTTCGATAGCATACCCGATACGCAACAATGAGTTTCTTTGAAATCTTACGTTGCACACTAGTAATATAATAATATTATTTTAAATGGTAGTTAACACATAGCCATTGTATTTGCGGGAATGAATATAAATAACTATAATATGATTATATATATTTTTTTAAATGTTTTTACATTTATCCAATAAAAGATAAAGGCTTAAAATACGGAAAGAATTCAATTTTAGGCATATATACCCTAATTTTCACTAAAGGTTCATTTATCGCCTTTTGATGGAGAAACATCATTAAATATAGTTTTGGTCACTTTTATACATTCTATTGGACCAAATAAAACTCTTCTTTAGAATCGGGACATCAAAATTTACTTTGTGTAAATTTTTGGTATTTTCCGATAAAGTTCATTTTTTAATGAATAGTGAAAAATGTTGTATTTTAATTCAAAACCACTTTTTAATCTAATTTATTTATATGATTAGATTATCTTTTGATTTGGTTTTAGAGTTTAATTAGAATATATTTTTACCATTTAATCCAATAGTGGTCTTTGGAATTAATTTCACTTTGAAATTGGACTTAAACTAGTGTCAATCTTTTGATACTTATTGTTTCATAAAAACACGTTATTTGCTCTGACAGAGGGAATTAATTATTAAATTAACTAATGAAACTTATATGTTTTGAATTTTTTAAAATAGACATCATTTTTGAATTCGGAATATCAAATATATCTTAGGGTGAATTTTTGGTATTTTTCTGAAAAACTTCATTTTTTGATAAATAGTGAAACCACTAAGTGGTACTTATAAAAACTGATTTTTCCGTTTAAATGAAATTTTACAACCACTGTGTTTTAAATTTCAAAAATCCAACATACATGGTTGTAATTAAGTAGTAAAATTTGGTTCAATGGGATTAAAATAATTTTTTGGTGAATAGTAACTTTTAATTTTTTTTAATCGCGATTAGAGGTAATTAGTGTAATTTAAGGTAAGAATAATGTTTTAATAATATGAAATGAACTTGAAACATGTCCTACCCTTATTGGATGTGTCATTTCAGATCAAGAAAATCCATGGGTCAACTTGGGGACCCCATGGAGCCACTTTTCTTAGAAAATGACATTAATATCTTTTTATTTAATGTTAAAGTAAAAATGACACAAACATGAGTTCTTTTACTAAAAAAATTAAGTGGGGTTATACAAGTCATATTTTTGACTATAAATATTAATTAGAAAGATAAAAATATTTCCTACATCATGATATTTTTTTTATAATTTTTAGACATTAAATAAATTAAATTATTTATGACACCATGATGATGCAGCGATTACCTCATTATTTAACGATTTAAATAAAATGAAAAGATAATGTAAAATCTAAGACCTAAACTTGTAAAAAACCTATTGGATGGGTATATTTCGAACCCTTATAACCTTATCCTAGAATTATATCAATTTGGGACCTTTTAAATCCGAAACTCATTTTAAAATAAAGTAACATTTCTTTACTTTCCAAGAGTGCCCCTCCTCTCCTCTTATAAAAGGCTCCCACCTCTACCACCTTACCAACACTTCCAAAGCTTTTGGCTCGGCCAACCCCTGCCCATTTTGTCTCTACACATCCCTCTCTTACCCCTAGAAGCATCACTTTGGGTAGAAGTCTTCCCAAGAAATCCTTTGAGCTCAAATCTAAGAGAGTTACCCGATTTTAAGGTAATGTCTTCACTTGTGTTCTTTTGTTTTATTTTGATTCTCCAACCCCCTAAACTCTTTTTATTCATTTATTTTGTAACAACTCTAGTATATTCAATATACTATTATGTTTTTATAAGATGAATTTGAGATACACTTACACGCACCTACATCTAATGGTTAAAGAACATGTTGTTTCTGTGGATGGCGAATTTCTGCCTCACGAAACGATGATTGTTCAATATTCTTATAACACCTTCAAAGGTGGCCATTAATATGTCACTATATTTATATATGATATATAATATGTTTATGTTCTCCTTAATCTTCTGTATTTTTCATTTATGGCATACCTTTATGGCTTCCATTATGGGTATACAAGATATCTTCATTTTAGGAAGTGCGGACTACCGCCCCCTCAAAGTGATTTGATTCGTTAATACCATATGTGGGACGTATAAAGGATGGATTTAAAGTTATTATATATGATTTTATACTGGAATTATAATATACCTTTATATCATTATTATTTCTTTCCATTAAAGTATGAGATAGAAATGAAAGTAGCGTTCATGCATACGTACAGCTTACCGTCTCCATGAACGGTGCATTTCATTTCTTATCCCCAAATGTAATGTACTATTATAAGTACATATATATAATGGATATATATGATGTATGTTACATCTAAGTGATGAATATAATTCTTGAATTAAAATATACATACCTCTCATTTAGTTTTAATTCCATTAATATGACATAGAAATGAAAGTAGGGATCATGCGTACGTACGGCTTACCGTCTCCAGAAACGGTGCATTTCATTTCTTACCTCTAAATGATTATTTAATATTATAAATACATGTATATTATGGATATATATGATATATATGATATCCAAATCATGAATATCATTCTGTATATAATGAACCTTTGACCACATGAACAACATGTAATTGTAAGAAGTCCACTTTCGACTTAAGAACCAAATATCGAAAAAAACAAACATTATTAACTTAAATGATTACATAATGTTTATAACATGATAATAAGTGATATAAAAGTGATAATTAACTTGAAAAAGGTTCTTAAGAAAGTAGAAATTAACTCAAGTTTATTATTCAGGACGTTAAAGAATGATCGAGTCAAGCCGGACCCGAGGTAAGGGAACTTCATAACCCAATTTCTATTCTTTGGGTTAATCTCCTACTTTCAAATTATTTCATGATATTATTATGTAATATCTTGTATTTTTACTTTCTTTATGTGTACTTATAGTGAATACACATAACATATCTATTTTATTTAAAAATGATCTTTGTAAGGGACTTCGTCTCAATATCCTTTCATTGAGGCATATTTTGTTTTATACACAACTTTATTTTATACGGTGTATAAACCCATTTGACTTATAATTTTATTCAAAAGGAATCTTTTTATATGAAGCATTTTACTAAACAACAAAAAGGAATGTTTCTTTTAACGTACGTGGTGATAATGACCTTTTCCGCCGTCGCGAGTATTATTTGGTCTTTGGCTTCCTCTACAAGCCGTAATTTTTTTAAAATGAAATAAATACCATATACTCTTTTATGTATTTTGGTATTGAAAATGGTTTTTATAATGGATTTGTTATGTCAATATATTTAAGTGATATATTGTGATCAAAGTGTGGAAATGTTTTCTTTCCATTATATTTTTTTATGTCTAATGATTTTATAATGGTACCTAGACATTTTACGGGTGGTTACATGATAAACCATATGGAGGGTGGTGCCGTGAATACCAGGATGGGTGGTTATGTTATAACCTCCAATGCATTGGGTATGGAAGTTAGCCGTATGGTTATTCCATTAAGTGATATGTGTGGAAGTCGACCGTATGGTTATTCCATTTAAGTATGTTTATGTCCCAAGTTACCTTTATATGTTATGTGATCTTTATATGGGTTTTATAGTAATCTTTTGGTTACAAAAGGGTAAGTAATGATCTTTTATTCAGTGAAGATTTTTTACTACTTCATAAAGGTGAAAATTATTACTTTGATAAAGTATACATGGTTTACTTGTTGTTTTGAAAAACTAACAGTTTTCATTCATTGTGTATCCCTTACTAAGATTTTTATACTCATCCCATGTTTTTGAAATGTTTTTCACAGGTCTTAATGTGGAATAGGGTCAAGGATGGGATCAAGGAATAGTCATGATATCTAATACATGGAACTAGACATGTTTCTTTTTAAGAGTATTTATTTTATAGAAACTTAGTAGAAGTGTCTACTTTGTAATCTTTCGAGATGTAATAGTTATGATCTAATTCTCTAAAACTCTAAACCTGAAAAGATACTCAATGTGAATTATTCATTTAATTCAATATTAAGTATGGTTTAAGGCAGGGGCCTTATACCAATAGAAACCCAAGCTATTATGACATGTGTTCAACTAGAAATTTATATTACTTTCTATGTTGATGTGTTTCCTAAAGAGAGGCTTCACATTGGTAGGGTAGGGAAGTGGGATGATGTTTTGTGTTTTCCTTTTATTAATTATGATTGATATTTAATATTGTTACTCCTCCTACCTTTTGTATTTTATCATGGGGATAACACATAATAACCTAGGTATTTAGGTGGGATTAATTGGAAAATTATGTTAGTCAAAGTTCCCCAACCTTTAGTCTATGACACAACACTGACTGAACAACATGGTGATATGGATATGGTTACCATTGGAACTTTTGATTCATCCTTTCTAGTGGCTTTTGCATGGGAAAGGTTATGTATGGTTTGATCACTAAGAGTGCAAGGATCCTAGTTCAAGGACCTGGCCTTAGTTTCCCTAGGGTTTCCCCATGGTGCTTACTCTCATATATTTATGCTTTTGTGGTAGTTTATTAATTATGGACTTTCAATAAATTTTTTTATTGATATAGTTATTGGTATTATTATTATCATTGATTCCTAATTTCAAATGATTCTTTTTCTAAATTAAAGTGGCATGTTTTTCCCTTAAATGGGAATTTAATGGTTTATAGTTCCTTTAAGTAATTTCAAATGACATTTTAAATGTGTTTCCCGATTTTAAACATATTTGAAAATTTTCTTTTAATAAAATGTATAACTCCCTATTTTAAAGTGTGTGGTTTAAAAACATATTTGTACATATATTTTCAAACTAGCTTGAAAATGAACCTTCTATCAAATTTTGAGTATGTGATTATACAAGTGGTTACCTATTGGGCATTTTTATGCTCATTCTTATATTATATATTTTAGTTTCAAGTTATAGATCTACTTATTGTAACTATAGTATTTTTTTATTGTTTCGGGACTTGATATTGGCTCATTGAGTCACATAAAAGTTTAGCTGGTTGATTTATTTTATTTATGTTTCCCCATCACATCAACCAAATAGATCATTAATGTTTTTATTTATTTATTTTAATCGATGGTTTTTATGCATGTGGCATTTTGGATGTTGATAATAGTGGTTTCTATTTGTGAGGGACTCGGAGGTGAGAGGTAGTTTTTATTGTGTTTTATTTTCAATTATACCTGTTTATTCATTTCTACATGGGCATCCAATGTATGGACACATCGTACTGATTTATCTATAAAATTATTACCTCTAGTTTGATTTTCTTTTATCATAAAAATCATTCCCAATGAGTTGTTTCTGATGCCTAGGTGCTCATCGACATCCCATGGGGATCAAGAACACCCTTTGGGCCTTGCCACATACCGATTCGAGTGTCCAATAAATGGATGACTTAGGTTGGTTTATGACAAAATGGTATCATATTATAGGTTCTTAAGAGTGTTCTAACATGATTTTTGGAAAAGTATTGAATACTTTTTAAGATTCATTGACTCTTACAAAGTGAATGGGTGTTGGAATTTAGAATAATGTTGCAACCTAATTTTTAAGTAAAGTTTCAAAGACTTCATGAGAGTCATGGACTCTTACAAAGTGGTGGGTACTAGACTTAGTTCTTGAATTTTTGAAAAAGGATAGAGGATCTGTGTAAGGGTGATTTTTACCTAAATATGATTTATTCTTAGAATTTGATAAAGACTTACAAAAAATGTGGCTCATCCAGCCAAGCACCATAAGAGATCAAGACCAAACATCAATGGTAGACAATTAATCATCGCCATGATGCATGGCATGGTGAGCATAGAGGATTCCAACATGGGTTAACACTAGCCTGAGGAGAATGCACCCACACTATTATAGAACAGTCTTTTAATAGCGCTAAAAAAAGCTATTGACCATTCTAAAAATGATGATAATAGAAGTGTGGTTAAAAGGGGGTCCCTTTTATCATCGATAAAAAAGGTGTTGATAAAGGACCCTTTTATCAGCGCTAAAAAGGCACTAATAAAAGGTGTCTTTTAACTACGCTAAAAAAGCACTGATAAAAGGGGACTTTTATCAACATTTTTTCAGAACTGATAAAAGGGTATTTTATGAACGCTAAAATAAAATCACTGATAATAGTCTAAAAATAAATTTTAAAAATAAAAATTAAAAAATAAAAATTAAAAATAATATTCGGACCCCTTTTATCAGTGCTACAATCCCCCTTCAACAGCACTAGGCACACCTCCTCACCTTTAATAGTGTTAGGCCCCCACCCCTTTAATAGCACTAATAGCCCCCTTCACCCACTGATGCACCCCTACCTCCACTAGGATTCGAACCCAAGATCTCTCCATTGTGCACCTACACCTTTACCACTCATCCATCTTGTTTTGTTCTCCATTTTACGATATATCTATTTATTTATATATATATATAGTTATATTTATTCATATATTAATATTTATTTATATTAATATTTATTTAGTTATTTAGTTATATTAATATATATATATATTCATTTATTAATATATATATTAAAAATATATATATAGTTATATTTATATATTTATATATTTATATATTTATATATTTATATATTTATATATTTATATATTTATATATTTATATATTTATATATTTATATATTTATATATTTATATATTTATATATTTATATATTTATATATTTATATATTTATATATTTATATATTTATATATTTATATATTTTTATATTTATATATTTATATATTTATATATTTATATATTTATATATTTATATATTTATATATTTATATATTTATATATTTATTCATATATTAATATATATATATATTTAATTATATATATATATAATTATATTTTTTTATCCATATATTTATATGATTACTTTTAAATACATTTATAAAATATGTTTTGTGTTTTTTTGTGTTTATAAATACATACATACATATATACAACATACATACATATATATATTGTATATCTGTGTATCTATAAATATAATTATAAATATTTTTATTTATTTACATATATTATGTACTAATATTTATATACATATATTAGAATATATAAATAATATATATCAGTTTGTTAATAGAGACACACACAGATATATATATACACACACACATACACACATTTTATAGGTATATAAATATTCATATATTTTTATTTTAAATAAAATGGATATTATTTTTTATTTAAATATGGTTTATATATTTATAAAGATATTTTATATGTAAATATGTTTACATATTTATTTATAAAATTAAGTTTTTATTTTTTAAATATGTATACATGTGTATATACTTAATTATAAATAATATTACATTATGGAAAATTACAAAATTTTAATGTCATAATATCATTATGAGTATAATCCTTGAAAATAAATTGATTATCCACCAAAAAAAAGCAATAATACCCCCCTTAAACGAGGCTGAAAATCCATCGAATGTTAAAAAATTGGGGTACCCCGACTAAAAACTCAATTTTGGAGGCCTTCCTTGACTTTTTGGGGGTTGAAAAATAGAACAAATCTTATAAAGCTTAGTCCAAACCTCTATGGTGTAAAGTTTATCACAGGCTTTAATTTGATATGTTGTAGAGCCCAAACGAACACTCGGATCAAAATTTAGGGTTGTTTGAAGTTTGAGTTACGTTTTCAACTTATTTTAGATCTTTTATTGATTTTTTGATTTTTTTTTCTTCAAATTGTTATTAAATGACTATTAATCGATAATAATTAGTTAATTATTAAATTAAAAAAAATTAAATTATTTTATAAACCATTTTCTCTAAATATCCTATATATCAAGTGTAACTGCCTCTTTACCGTATCAAAAACATATTTAAAATATATATATTATATTTATATAAATATAAATATATTTATATATTTATATCAATATAAATATATTTATATATTTATATCAATATAAATATATTTATATATTTATATCCATATAAATATATTTATATATTTATATATTATTTTTAATGAAATATATTTTTTTTGAAATATACCCTTTATTAGCGCTGATAAAGGGGGTATTTATCAATGCTTCTAAAAAAGAACAGACAAAGAGGGAAATTTTAATAGTGCTAAAAAAAATCATTCATAAATGGGGTCCCTTTATCAGCTCTAAAAAAAGCACTAATAAAGGTGTACTTTTAAAAATTATTTTTTTAGTGATGTTAAAAGTACCCTTTATCACTACTTTTATAGTGCTGATAAAGGTACCCCATTTATGAGTGCTTTTTTTAGTGTTGCTAAAAGGAGGTGCTGCATAAAGTCATTTTTGTAATAGTGCCAATACGGAGCGACACTAGGAAAAGGAAATAATCTTTATATGAGGTGGCACAATGAACTGTAGGAGTGGGATAGATCCACTAGACTTTCATATTCGGCTAAGGCGTGATTAGGTTAATATAGAAGATCATTCCCAACCAAAAAAATGATATAGTACATGTGAATGTGCAGCACTATTCCTCTTTTTAAAATTCATGTGAAATAGGCAATAAAATGTTGTCTCGTGCTACCCCTCAGTGTATTCTTTCCACGTGCCTATCGAGCACCCCACCAGTGTTTTTCGCGTTGTATTTTTTCACCTAAAAACCACCATTATTACCGAAGATAATCTTGATGAATCCCCTACACCACCTTAGAACCTCCATGTAATTTTTGTACAAATCTTGATTTATACCACTATATGGATGAAACTACCATTTTAATGATATATAGGTCTCAAAATAAGGCATGAAAATCCATGGAGTCATCATCTTTGTGTCTTGATCTACTGTTGAAGCTAGGATGAAGTTTTCACTGCCACTACAATGTCTCAATACCACCAGGGATTTTAAGTGAAGCTTGAATCTTCTATTGTGAAACATAAATATTCCATGAAAGTTATGCATGATGAAACATTGGGGTTTTCAATGTGGAAAGTTTTGTGGCCATGTATTCACAAAGAAATGGAAATTGTGATACATGCCACAATCATGTATAATATTTCAAAGACACATGTTCATGACACGTTGCAAAGGTTTTATCAAATGAAAATTATAAATACAATCCTTCAATATTTTTAGAGAATATTTTATTATGTTTGATTGTGGATGGTAAAGGGATTCTCCCATGTATAAGATATTTTAGGAAAGAATTAGAAGTAATAAGAAGGAATATTATTCCTATAAATAAGGGGAGTTTATTCATGGGGGAGTTCTAGTTTGTAGTTTAGGTGGTTCTGCTGCTATAATTTTAGATTAGTTTTATTCTATATTTTATTTTTCCCACATTGTAATTCAAATATTGCATTGGTTTTAATAAACAGTTTCATCTCTCTCTATCTCTATCTCTCTCAATCCCCCTCTCTCTACCCTCTCTCTCTCCCCCTCATTCTCTCCCCCTCTCCATCCCTCTCTCCCTCTCTCTCCCCCTCCCACCTCTCTCTCTCCCTCACACTCTCTCTACCTCCCTCTCTCCATCCCTCCCTCTCCTCTCTCTCTCCTCTCTCTCTAAAACTCCCCATATCCCTCTCTATCTCACCCTCCCCCTACCTACCTACCCCCCCCCCCTCTCTTGATCTTGCTCTCTCTCTCTCCCTCCACTATGATCTCTCACACTCACTATGGTGAGTGGTTGACTTAAGGATTGAACTTAGGGGAGGTTTTCATGATGTTCCTAAAATCATGCTCTTATATTCATAATGTTTTTATTCTATTTATGTCAAGGTAGATATGGGTGTTAAGGTTTAGCAAAGAAATCATCCACTACTCCATGTCATAACTCTCAAACTCGTTATATTATCCACCAAATAACCATCGTCTACCTTATGTAGGATATACTATTCAAAAAATGGAGTTGAGTGTGTTTAAGGGATGAAATGGAATACAATTTAGTCAGGTCTTGGAAGGTTCCACACATATGATGTAGTGTTTCATCATTCCTAACTATTGGAGGAGGTGATATTTAGTGTTACAAAGAGATATCCTAGGCATGCTAAGTATAACACTCAAGGTAGGGGATAGTAGTTCAAGTGTGATGGGATAAACTATCAAATAGATTTTAGACAATTAAAATATACAATGAAGGAACTTAAGTATCTAACCCTATGACCAATTTCTTTCATCTTAATTCATTAATTTTTTCTTAATTTTATATTTACATGTTTCTTTCCATCCTTTCATTCCAATTCTCAACCCCTATGTTTTAATTGTTTTCATAAAATATAAAAACATGCAAAATAAAACAAGTGTTTAAGAGTGGTGAGTGATTAACTAAAAAATCTTCTCAAAAGAGATGATGTTGGTCAGTTATTGTACTACATTAGAAAAATAGAAATAATATTTTTCATAACCCATGATAGTTATGTCAAAATTTAGCATCATTTATTGGGATCCATCGTAGTCTTTCACTTATTATTTATTTTCATTTTATAAATAATTTACAACTTTAAAATTAAATCTAATAATATAAAAAAATAAAACCATTTTTTTACTCACCCTCACCCATATATGGGATTGTTTATTTACTTGCTAGACTGGTGAGGGGAGCATGAAGATTATCTTACAAAGAGAATGTGTTTTCAAAGATCAAAAAGGATCTTAAAGAGGACCTTGAGAACCAAATTCAAGAGACCTTGGTCAGGGAACTAACTAAGTCCTCCTTTTACTTTTTAGAGTTTTATCCACAAGTGACTAAGTAAATAGAAGAGTCTATCATTATTCCCAAATTCCAAGAATATATTAAATAGGTTGAGGTTACCTTGGATTATTACTCACTTCCCTCCCCTATAGAAATTCTTCTAGAGGCATGCATGCAGGAACAATAGCTAGAGGCTGAATCACTCAAGTGAGTAAACCTTTCATTAGAATCATTTACTTTTAATTTATCATAATTTTAATCACCTTCTTACTCCTTATATGATATAACTACATATCTGATCATTATATACACTACCCTAGACAAAACAAACTTATAAAGCATATATTTTTTAGTGGGAAACAAATCTAAATTCATAATTTTTCAATTTTATTCAAATAGAATTATTTTCTTACCACCCTTTTTATAGGTTCTGGGCACAATAGAAGCACAGGAAGGTCATTGCCCGACTTTTCTTTTTGTAATATTCAATGAAAAATCCAAGATCTATATGATGATGAATTTTGTGATCCATAAAATTGAATCAAATAAATAAGAAAAGGGAATAGAAACCCAGAACCAAGAGAGAGGATCAATATATATTATTTATAATTAATTTAATTAAATAAGAATTACCTCAAAGGTTTATTCTTTATTCATTGATGTGTTCGGACACAGATCTTCAGTTCACCATTATTGTGTTATAAAGATCAAGGGTAGATATCCTCTAGCGGTGATCCACACATATTCCACAAATATCTAAACATCGCCGAAGAGTCTCCGGGTGTTATCACGGAAGATCCTTGTGCTTGTGTTGTCAATCTTCGATCACCTTTAGAAATTCATCCAAAGTGTTCTCCTTGATCTAGTGGAGTATGATCGCTCTCGTTCTTGAGAGAATTCTTGGATAGGAAATAACTCTCTATGATTGATAGGTTTTCTCCAAAATTTTGTGCACAACACAATAGGTGTCACTTAACTTTCCCTTGGCTAATGAGAGAATAATATAACGAGATATTTATTTCACTAGGGTAATAATAAAATAATTTTCACAAGTGCCTTTAATTATTTCATTAATCTCAGTGAAACCCCCATGTCAAATAATAACAGTAATATTATTATTTCCTGGAATGAGCTTAAATTTTGAGTTATAATTAAATATTATTTAATCAAATAATATTCAATATTATTATTTCTCACTAGACTCTTAAACTCGGTCAGCCAATCCTTCTCAATATTTATTAATTATTCTACCCACAATATATTCTCTCGAATAACTAGTGATAGAATAAATGTGATTAATCATACATGAATAATTATTAAACCATGACTGAGATTAATATTTATTCAACTTATTAAATAATAAATTATTTAACTGATATTTTGGATACACTTAGTGTGTGGACCTCTAGGTCTCTTTCTCAGTGGCATTAGGCGAAACAGCCTAAAGTCCCAGGTTATCATCTAGCAACACACCAAGGTACCCATAGAGAAAGAAGTTAATGTCTCAACAACATGTCACCTCATACGAATGTTTACTAGGTAATATAATCCTTTTATCACAATATCTATAATCGATCAAGTTTCATGCCAGTACCATCAACCTATATGTTTGATATCTCTTTCTTTAACTTTTCAGAAATAAAACTTGACTATAGAACACCATGTCCGTGGATTTATTTAAGATATATCATTTGCATCAAAGGTCTTGATGTATTAACTTATGTTAGTGAACATAAGAGATAAATAATTTCTCACATTATTCATTAATGCAATATTACTAATAATAATGTCATAGTACTTATGGGTTATCATCATAGTAGGGAACTGTTATGACCTTTTAGTGAGATAGATACTATTGGGACATTATCACATATATTTGTATTCATAATAATGGTCATAATGTGGTAAGGAGTTTATTTATATTCAAAAACCATGAATATAAGTTATCATAAAGTACATAGATTTTGGGTCTATGGTACCAACTCCAACAGACTCCCACTTACTCTAGATCCAACTACCAACAACCTTCATTCTGCTAGATCTCACATGATACTCATTCTTCTACTATGATAAGACTTTAGTCAAGGGGTCCACCACATTTTCTTCTTTGGATACTCTACTCACTGCAACTTCACCCCTCTGGTGAAAATCCCTCAGGAGGTGATACTTTCGGAGTATTTTTTTTGTCCAATGATGTAACCTTAGCTCTTTTTCAAGATCCACCACTACAGTATTATCACAATATAATGTTATAGGGTATTTATTACTAGGTATCACATCAAGATCCTTGACAATGTTCTGAATCCAAATAGCTTCATTGGCTATATCAGAAGCAGCTATATACTCATACTCTACTATAGAATCAGTGAAAACTTTCTACTTTGAGCTCTTTTAGCTCAAAACTCCTCCATTGAGATAGATTAAATATCTTAACTGTGACTTAATATCATTTTAATCTGTCTAAAAACCATCATCAGTATTCCCTCTAATGACAAGCTCATCATCTCCTCTATACACTAGGAACATATCCTTAGTTCTTCTCAGATACTTAAGGATAGTCTTAATAGCATTCCAATGTTGTTCTATTATATCTTATTAATATCTATATACTATACTCAATGCATAGGAAACATCAAGTATATTACATAACATGGCATACATGATTGATCCTATCGTTGAAGCGTGTGAGATCTTACTCATTCTATATTTCTCATATTGTGTTTGGGGACACATTTTCTTAGAAATATGTAATCCATGTGAAACTGGAACCAATCCCCTCTTGTATTGTTCCATACTAAATCTCTTTAGTATCTAGTCAATATATTTACTTTGACTTAGTTTAATCATCCTCTTTGATCTATTACAAATGATATTGATCCTTAGAATGTAGGATGCTTTGCCTAAGTCTTTCATAGAGAAGAACTTGTTCAACTAGTCCTTAACTGACTATAAGACCTGTATGTCATTTCCAATAAGTAATGTGTCATAAACATATAATACTAGGATAATGACTACATTATAACTAAACCTTTTGTAAACACATGGATCACATTCATTTTTAATGAAACCAAATTCTCTTGTGGGTTCATCGAATCAAATATTCCATGACCTAGATGCTTACTTCAATCCATAAATGGATATCTGCAACTTGAAAAACCTTTTGGCATCACCTAGTTTCACAAACCTTTCAGGATGTGTCATATAGATATCTTCCAGAATATTATCATTTAAGGAATTCAATTTTGACATCCATCTTCCAAATCTCATTGTTATGATAATCTGATATGGTAAGTATGATTCTGATGGATTTAAACATGGAAATTGGCGAAAAGGTTTCATCGTAGTCAATTCCTTAAAGCTATTTGAACCGTTTATCTACTAGAATTGATTTATAGATACTAACTTTACCTTCCATTTCCAGTTTCCTCTTGAATACCCATTTATATCCAACAAGATTTACATCAACTGGTGCATCGACCAGAACCCAAAATTGGTTCTGATACATGGAATTCGGCTTAGAATTCATAGATTCTAGCCATCTTGTAGCTTCTGAGCTCTCTAATACCTCCTTGTAGTTGAGAGGTTCATTATTGTCCAACAATAATGAGTCACCATCCTTGGTGACTAGAAAACCATATCTCTCTGGTTCCCTTACCTCTCTTACACTCTTATGCAGTACTTGTATTTTGGGAACTACTTCTTCCACAGGGACCTGTGGAACTTGTTCCTATAGCAGCTTCTCTATATCTTGAGCATCAAATTCAATGAAGTTAATCTTGCCTCCACTATCCTTTTTGAGGATGTGATCCATCTCAAGAAATAAAACTTGTCTAGTGATAGTCACTTTCTTATCTGAGGGGTTGTATAGGTAGTATCCCTTTGTTTCCTTGAGATACCCTATAAAGATTCACACTACAGAATATTTTTCTTTTTCCAATATGGGAATATCTATTGGTAAAGACACATTTTATGTTGGTAAATTGTTTTACCAACACATATTTCTTTTTCAATAAATTGTTGGTAAAAACTTTGTTGCTAAATGTTATTGCAATAGATAAAATTATTTTGTTACAATTATAATAATACTAATAGATAATATATATGTGGGTCAAAATGTTTAGAAAAAAATTAATACGGCTAATATATCTGTTTCTAATATTATTAATATTTATAAATAATAGAAATAATTAATATATTTTTATAAATTATATTTTAAATAATTACGTGTTGGTATTCCAATATTTATTAATAAAATTTTATATTATATTTATTAATATAATTATATATAATATATTTATTATATTTATTATATAATAATTATAAAATTAACTTATATAAAACACCAAAAAACTAAGACATCATTTGAAAAAACACATTCAAATATAATTTCAATACATTTTGAAACTATATGAAAAGACAAGAATCACCAAGAAACATATTGGAAATATGTTTAAGAAGTTCAAATACTAAGAGGCTTTCCATGAAACTCAATGAAACTTCATCTCCTATATATATCTTGAAAACATAGAACTTAACTATCATGGAATCCCCATCACTTCACATGAGCTATTATTTACTACATTAGATTTGAACATGCACAATTTCACCATCATCTATTTGATTGTAGTGGACCAACCTTCTGCTTGAAGTAGCACCTGACCTAGCTCCCTCCACTTTATACATGCACCATCTTGACCAACGTTTTGATCACACAAACACTAAAATTAGAAAATAGTTTTCATTTAAACAAATTATATAAAAATAATAATTCATGATGTATCATGTAAAAAAATAGTGCATGATATAATCTACTAAATGTGCTTTAAATTTATAATGGAACTACTTTTCAATTGAGAATTCATAAGCTATAGTGACTATATTAACAGATAGTAACCTTACAATTAAATATTTTATTATCTAGATTGACCATGTTTATGGATTTAGTGGGAACCCACAAAATTAAACTTTAATAATAAAACAATCCAGATTCAGCATCATAATAGAACATGATTAGAGGCTTCATAAGGACAAGAAACTCACTCTTAGTTTTGATAAACATGAAAATTAAATTCAGACCATCATGCATCTATCACTTCCTTCTAACATCAACCGGGGAGGTAAAATCAGAGGGAGGGAATGAAAATATACAACTACCATTTTGTGGTTGAAAATACCATCAATAGTGACTTCCAAATAGTAATCTTTTGAGTCCCCCCTCCATGAATGCTCAAAATTCTAGAGTCACTCTAGCAGAATTTATAGGTCAGAGAAGTGAATAAATTTGATTACCCTTTTGTCCAAGTGTCCCAAGGGGCTACAAAAAACTTTTAACACCTTCTCTCTTTAAAATAGACTTCCCTGTGTCCCTCTTTTTCCATGGATGTTGTGCTAGCATTTTGATGAGGGTAAGACTGGGCTGAATATTGGACTTGGATAATATTTTTTGGGCCTGGTGTCAATAGGCTGTAAAAGGTATAATGTAAATGATTTGTTTTTCTATTTGTTACGAACACTTTCATTGACAAAGTGGTGTGTTGTAGAGAACCTACTTTGGCTTACCACTATTGAAGAAGACCGCAAAAAAACCTCTACAACAAAAAAAAGCATGAAATGTATATAAAATAAGTCATGATACAATCCCACCCAATAGAAAAAAAGTTGAAAAGTCCCCACATGAATAGCAGCACCTGAACCCATGTAGCAGCAACTTCGAACAAGATTACCATTCCAACAAGAATCCCACATGTAAATGAAAAGGTATGGATGGACTGTGTAGAATTAATTCTATTAAACTAGGCCATACTTCCTTTAAATAGCTCCCTAAGGTGTGGATATCAGAAAATGTTTTTTTAACTTGGAATTTGGATCTGATTTCACTGGTTTTACTACTTCAGATATCTAATTTTCAGCTATCAAGTGGTTCTCAATTCCATTATTCCTTTTCATATTCTTTGGATTCAAGCATGTATTAGAGGATCCATGATCTTTTTCCTTTTCATGAGTGGTAGTTCTCAAATTGACCAAAACACAGTTTTCTTTTGTTGAATTCTCCTTACCAAGACCACTTTATACCTTTCCATATACTTTATTTCCATATGAATCTACTAATAAATATATAAATATATCAAATATGATAGGATTATAGATGTGAAATAATGAAACATTCTTTAGCTCATCAAACAAGCCACTCTAGACATCTTCACTAGTAATCCCAAAACCATTACAGAATATGGTATCCCATGCCTCCTTTAACCTAGGGCCCTCTCCACCAGTAGTTCTGGAATTGGAGTCTCTCCCAAGAATTCCTAATTCTGGCTAACCGCTGACCATGAGTAAAATTCAAGCTGCCCAACCCTAACTAGTATAGGTCGTGCTTTAAGCTCCTATATTATAATACCAACCACATCACTATTTGATTTTTTCAAATCCTTCAATATATAGGCCTCCAAGGGGGATTTGGTGACCTATCATGTGAAGGATATAGTATCTTGAGAAGCTACAAATCTTTTTTAAATATGCCTATCAATACCCACATCAAAACAAGATTAAGTCCCCTCCATCAATTATCAACTATTCCCAGAACAATAGGAGAGGCCTCATAAGAATTGGGATGCTTGGGGAATCTGAGAGTCACATATCCTTTCTACTAACCAAAAAGGAAAAATTCATTATACAATTAAAAGATAACATATTTCTTGAAATGATACTAACTATAAATACCAATATAGATGATATTAAGAAAATGTTTCCACAAATCTACATCCATGAAAATTGAGTATAACCTAGAGATAGAAAATCACAAGAACGAATATCTGAACAGAGAAATATTCCAGAAGAATGTCCACCAAGCATCAAGAGCATTGAATAAATTTAAGTTAATCCCTAACAGTCTTACCCAAACCAAGATAATAGTAGTATAATGTCCCATGTGAAAATTTATAGACCATATGATGTGAAGATACTAGAATAAACCAACGAATTGGGATGATCTAAACCACGCCTTTATGAAATCCTCCTCTAGTAAATGACTAAGGAAGCTTTGCGAATTGAGAAAAACTATATGGATATGATTCTTAAATCCCCAATATTTATTAACATGATAAGATAAATCTTGAATTGATATATTCCTACAACCGAAATGATCAACCAATAATGACCCATTAAGATCTAAACCATTCAAGAATTCTTGAAGTGAAATATCTACAAATGTACACCCACCCACAAGTCCAGTGACCTTCAAACCAACATCAAGGGCTTAAAACTCTAATGTCCAATCCTGGAAGGTAACAAGGCATGTTGAAGATTAAGTATTCCCCTCCCCCAATAGTGGGGGTGGGGTATATCGATCCAGGCATGGCTGACTAGGTCATCGGGAGAGAGAGAGACCAATTCCACTAGAGATTGTTCTTTTGAAAAAAAAATATGAATTTACGTAAAAAATTTATATTGTATAAAAATTATGTGGGTATATATATAAATATAATGAATAAATATTACTAAATTATGGATATTTTAATTAATTTTATATTTTTATTATCAAAATGATATGTATGAAATGGTTAATATATATATATATATTCAATTTTTGATAAAATATTTGATATTATTAAATAATTTATTACACCAGATTTTTATAATTCAATTTTTTTGGTAATAATAATTAATAACAATAGATTTGTTTATTGGAAGATCATTTTTTGGTATTACTATGATAATAAAACATATTTAAATATTGGTAAAATATGTGTTGGTATTAAAATATTAATATAAACAGATATATTTTTTGGTAAAAAGAATTATTGGTACCTATAGTTAATATCAACAAAATTGAATATCTATTGGAATTAATCATTTTTACCCACATATACATTATATGTCAATAATTTTATGTTTTTAAAGGTTACTTTTTTTTAGTGACACTTCATGCCCCAGGGTTCTAGTTTGTTTCTTGAGAAAGCCTTAACAAATGTCTCACATCCCCCATCTACGTGTATGCGAAAAAACAAGTTTCCTTACACTCTATAGCTCGAAGGGAATTCTGTTTTCCACTTTATTTGATACTCAATTTAATGTGTATACCAAAGTTTGTAATGAATATCCTCAAAAGGATAGAGGAATATCTGCATGACTCATCATCGACTTTACCATGTCCAACAAGGTATGGCTCCTCCTTTGGCTATCACCACTCCACTATGGTGTATAAGGTGGAGTGAGTTGAGATATTATCCCAAAATCTGGCAGAAGGTCGATGAACTCTTGGTTAATATATTCTCTATCTTGATCTAATTGAAGCTTATTTATCTTCTTGCCAAGCTGATTCTCTGGTTAATCATTGAATTCCTTAAATTTCTTACTCAAACTTATACCTCATTAAGTTGACATAGCCATATATACTCAAGTCATCAGTAAAAGTTATTAAGTAAGAATATCCACCTCTAGATTCTACTATAAATGGTCCACATACATTAGTGTATACCAATCCTAGAATCTTTATAGACCTCTCACCCTTTCCACTGAATGGTGGTTTGGTCATTTTCTCTTGTAAACAAGCATGACATCTATCAAGTGGTTTTAGTTCAGAAGAGCCTAAATAACCATATTGAAAGAACTTTGTCAGATGCTTCTCATTTATATGACCAATACGGTGATTCCATAATTGGGTGTTATATGAGTTTTGTGAACATGATTCTTTATCGATTTCCAACACTTAGTTTTTGTAATTTAATACATACAAACCATTATTTAAATGTCTCATACCATAACATATTTTTTTCTTATAAAAGAAACAAAATTTATTTCCGAACTTGAAAATAAACCCATCTGTATCTAAACTTGATACAAAAATTATGTTTTTGGTAATAGTAGGTATATAATAAAAAACATGCAAAACCAAAATCATTCTCATCAGAAACGAAAGGTGGTAGTCACCAATGGCAAGAGGAACTATTCTTTCACCATTGGCATCTCAAAAATCCACCTCTCCTCTAGAAATTTTCCAAAATCTACTTGTTTCTTGAATTTGAATATATATGTGAGCACCACAAGTTATATCTAATACCCAATGTGTAGAAGTGGAAAGATATCACTCAATAATGAAAGCACCTTTGGCTTCCCCTTACCTCTAGGTGCAGTTCCTATTCTAGTGGCCTGACTTGCCACATGAAAAACATACTACCTCTTTTTCATTAACCTACCTTTGGATCTTCTTTTTCTTGGTCGGATGGTGCTCGAGGGATTTAGACTATTTATAAGTCATAGGCCCCTTTTCCTTGTCCGTTCTCTTACTATTCATTATAAGGACTGTGGGTTTGTCACGCCCCATGTCCTTATCCACTTGGTGAATCAAGGTTAGAATTTTTGATAGACTCTTCCCATTATTGATTATATTATAATTCACAATAAAACTAGAGAATTTATTGGGTAGTGATGAAAGTATGATATTTAGACACAACTCATCTAGGAATTTAATCCTTAAGATGTCCAGATGCTCAATGTTGCCGATAAGCTTGACTACATGAGGCCCAACTGGCACAGACTCTCTAAGACTAGTCGTAAACAAATCATTGGAGATATCATACCTATCTTGTCTCTCCTTCTCTTGATATAGATCCTGAAGGTGATACATTATGTTATATGTATCAATTTCATCATGTTGCTTCAAGATCTCATTGTACATGGATGATAGCATGAAATATTGAACATATGTAGCATCATTAAGATTTTTCTCATACAGATAGATCTCTCCATCACTCACCTCATTTTCAGGTGCAACTGGTAAAGGTTCTTCTAGCACATACAGTTTCCTTTCATGGCGAAGGATTATCCATAGATTCCTTTACCACTCTTAGAAATTAATGTCAATGAGAAGGTTTTCTTTAGTCAGGTATGGATTGTAAGATATGTTTGATGTCATTTTTTATGTTTATACAAATAAGATGAGTAAAATTTTAGTACTTTATCTGATAAAATTTAGACTAATAAATAAATATTATATTTATTAGTCTCCCACTATTTTATTCAAACCTAATATCCCTCACTATTGGCTTCAGAATATATTGTTTCTTGGAAATTCAAGTGGAAAGGATCCACATTCCCCTTCTCATTACCCAAAATTTGGTTGTTCAAGCAACTTGAAAGGTTTTAGGTAGGAATTATAAATTTAAACTACATTAAATCATATTTCCTTGATCCATTGAGTGGATTCCCTAATCCTGGAACCATTAATTTATATTTCCTCAACCTTTGCCTCTCAGTTACACCAAGTCCTGCTTTGGCAGTCAACCCTTGATGTCAAACAAGTTAAGTCAACCCAAAACCTCAAATTAGAATTCCCCAATAATTAAAAGCACCCCAAAATTGTATTGTCTAGAAACATGAACTATGGATCAATTCTAACCGAATTAATGAAATACTATATTGACTTAATATTTTATTGATGTATTTTATCCTTTATGCGTAAATTGCCAATTATTATCTTTTAAAATTCTTGTTAATATTAAGTAGGATATTATTAAGTGATTAAACATGTATTAAATAATATTTACACACAATCTAGTTTATTTTAGTTCCATATTTCATGCTTGTTAATTCATTAATTATGTTATTTCAACATAAACATCCATAATGAATAACCATGCAACTGATAAAAATAAAATAAAGTGTATGATCATGAGCTTGTTCTACTAGTTAGTTTATCTAGAAGTTGATAAACTAACCACTGACCTAGGGGAGAAACATCTTGAACTATTTAAGGTTCATGTTTACAGCTTTTCACCTATCCACCTTTGTATCTTCTTATATTGGTTTCACCTCGGCTCCTAACTTGAACCGCATCCACTATCTTGGGATCTCCATCCATTACATATGATTTTTCTCACACACAAGTGAGGGATAAAAGGGGGTTTACATAAAAGAAACCATGGGTGCACAGGCCCTATATATTGATGAAGAGAGAAGGCACCTAGGACAATAATTAAATTTAATAATAAATCAAAAGGAAACCAAATACATACAAAGGTCTGGTCTAGCTCACGATCATTTTCATGCATGTAATGAATTACGTATTTAATAAAACTATAATTAAATTATTTAATCATTCTTATTTAAGATAAATCTCACTCAAAATGATTAATTATTATCTTTAATTAATCAATACTTTTATCTTAATCATTTTTATGAATTTCCTTGAGATTATTATCCATTATAATTTTAAACAAATTAAAATTCATTTAAAATTAACCTTGTACATAAATGTACCTTGGAGGTAACCCGGTGAATACTCGTACAAATCTACTCAATATGTATTATACTTGTATACACTTTATTCTTTGTGACATATAACATGCACAACTTATCACGTACTTTCATGATGTGTACTTCACAGATGATGACATGAATTACATGAATTTTCGGTAACATTTCATGCTTTAATGCATGTATAATAATAACTATAATACAACTTATACATGATATGCACATCTTAACATTATGAAGATATTAAAGTTTTAATTCTACATAATTTAGTAAAAGTACATGGCATGTAAATCTAATCTACATTGCGTGTACTACCTTCACTGTATATCTGAAGTACACGCCTAGGGACTCAACATGTGAGGCGTACTTTGGAATTCTTGGAGTACACGGTGTGTCTAGTGGGAAACACGCCATGTTGACTTTGCATTACATAGTCACTGGTCAGCTAGGCCATGTATGGGATACACGGACCGACCCTAACCCGGAAGGGACTACATGAACTGTCCAGTGGGCTACATGGCATGTAGTCCGACTGACCGTGTGCAAGTCTATCCCGGTCAACACACGGTGTAATAATTAACTACACCATGTTTCTTCAATGCACATGGGTTGAGTAATTTCCAAATTAACTCCTGGTGCATTAATCACAACAACACAGCGTATAAATTTAGTTACACAGCGTGTACTGTTGTGTTATCTAGGAAAAATACCTGGCACCTTTAGATGAGTTCCTCGATTTTATTTTAATCATAAAATTGATCATTTTTATTACATATGTGAGAAATGATGGTGGAAGAAACAGATATTGTAATTCAAATTAAAATAATAATTAAAATTGAATTTAAAAAATAAATTATAAATGCGTAAATCTCCAATGAATTTAAATAATTATAAATAATAATATTCCGCTATGATACCACTCGTAGTTTCCAGGCGCATTAGAAGCACGAGCAAGTCACTACTGGAAAAAGGACCCATACCCACGGTTCAAAACCGTGTGTATAGCCCCCAAAACTGTGGGTATAGCCTATACCCACGGTTTTGGGAACTGTGGGATGGAAAGGCATTGGTATAGGGGTATCAGTCTATATCCATGGTTTTGGAGAACCATGGGTATAGGGGAGTCAAAGTGTGGCACACCGCTGTTCCAACGTGGCACACAACAGACCCCACATTTTTCAAACCGTGGGGTATTTAAATTCAAAAAATGCACGCAGGGGGGATTCGAACCCACACCTCACGCTGCGCCTCACGGCCGCGCCCCACCAAGGGACCAACCGAGCTATGATTTTTAATTGTTATATATACATACATCTACATATATATATTAATATGATCAATGAGGGGTATTTAAATTCAAAAAATGCAGGTAGGGGGATTCGAAACCGCATCTCACGGTCGCGCCTCCCTAAGGGACCAACCGAGATATCATTTTTATTTGATATATATACATACATCTACGTATATATATTAATATGATCTGTATTTCAAAAAATGTTAACTACAGAAATTGAACCCGCAACCTAAAGTACCCACGGAGAAGGGTTTACCAACCGAGCTAAAGAATTTTTGAAAATATATATTTATATTTATGTAAATATATTAATCTAAACCATGAAAAAATGTCTTACCGCCAAAAAAATTTTGTGTCCTGCCTAATTTTCTTTCCCTGCCGTAGCGCAGGAAATCTATATCCACGGTTCTGGAGAACCATGGGTATAGGTCTTCAAAAAAACCCCAATACCCACGGTTTTGAAGAACCGTCGGTATAGGTCTTCGGAAAATACCCTATACCCACGGTTTTCTCCAAAACCGTGGGTATAGGTCTTAAAAGAAAACTATACTTATGGTTTTTGGAATAACTGTGGGTCTAGGTTCACATACTATCCCTATACCCACGGTTTTGGAAAACCGTGGGTATATACCTATTTTTCAGTAGTGATTCATTGCTCAACTTTTCTTTTTGTAATATTCAATGAACAATCTAGGACATATGCGATGATAAACATTGTGATCCATGAAATTGAATTAAAGAAATAATACAAGAGAATAGAAACCCAAAACCAACAGAGAGAATCAACATATATTGTTTATAATTAATTAAATTAAATAATAATTACCACCAAGTTTTATTCTTTTTTCATTGATGTGTTCGTCCATAGATCAGCAGTTCACCATAGTTGCGTTGTAGAGATCAAGGGTAGATCTCCTCTAGTGGTGATCCGCACATGTTTTGTGAATCTTCAAATGTCACTAAAGGAGTCTCCGGGTGCTAGCATAGAAGATCCTTGCACTTGCATCATCCGCCTTCAATCGCCTTGAGAACCAAATCCAAAGAGTTCTCCTTGATCTGGTGGAGGAGGATCGCTCACGTTCTTAAGGGCATTCTTGGAGAGGAAATAACTCTCTAATCTTGAGAGGTTTTCTCCAAAATGTTGTGCATAAAACAATAGGAATCACTTAGATTACCCTTGTCTAATGAGAGAATAATATAATTGAGCATTTATTTCACTAGAGTAATAATAAAATAATTTTCACAAGTTCCTTTAATTATTTCATTAATCCTAGAGAAACCCCCATGTTAAATAATAACAGCAATATTATTATTTTCTAACATTCGCTTAACTTGCAGGTTATAATTAAATATTATTTAATCAAATAATATTTAATATTATTATTTCTCACTGTACCCTTAAACTCAGTCTTCCAATCCTCCTTAATATTTATTAATTATTCCACCCACAATATATTCTCTCAAATAACTAGTGATGGAATAAATGTGATCAAGAATGCATTAATAATTATTAAACCATGAATGGGATTAATATTTATTCAACTTGTTAAATAAAAATTATTTAACTGAGATTCTGGATACACTTAGTGTGTGACCCTCTAGGCCTCTTTCTTAGTGGAATTAGGAGGATCAGCCTAAAGTCTAAGGTTAGTTTCTAGAAACATGTCAAGACACCCATAGAGAAAGAAGTTAATGTCTCAAAGACATGTCACCTCATACGAATGTTTACCGTGTAATATAATATCTTTATCACAATATCTCTAATCGAGCAAGCTGCAAGCCAGTACCATCAACCTATATGCTCAATATCTATTTCTTTGACTTTTTGGAAATAAAAATTGCTTATAGAACACCACGGCCATGGATTTATTTAGGCTATATCATTTCCATTAAAGGAAATGTAATGGACCAGACCATGATTCATTAAATAGTTTTCCAAAAACTCGGTTCCATCAAACGGTTCCACCGAAACGGTGGCACCATGACGGTGGCACCGGTCACGGCGGCACCGTAGCGGTCACACCGTCACAGCGACACCATGACGGTGGTACCATAGCAGTCACACCATCATGGTCACACACTGAAACGGTGGCACCGCTTATGGTGTTCCACTGAATCGGTGGCACCGTTATGGTGTCTCAACAAACGATGTCCCACCCTTTGTTCTTTTTTCCAGTTTCCGACTTTTTCCGCTCCCGCAACGTATCTTTTGACATAAAAGTGATTTAATACCCCTTTCAAATCCTTTTTAAAGACCATAAATGGTATCTATATTCCCCTAAGAGCCGGGCGACCCTTGACTTACCAAAACATGTGAATTTTTCCTCGGTGTCACACCCTTTTTCTCATACTTTTCAGTTCCACCACTATTACACATTTTCCTCTATTTAAAGGAAACCCTTTAACTCACGGCCATTATGGACACCTCTCTGATGATAATTATTAAATAAAAATTAATTCCATCGTGTGTAATCGTCCAACCACGTGGTGAAACCACAATCTGCCTTTAAATCCATTCAAGGTTTTCATACCACGTAACTCTAAGATCTCATCTTTTTGTTGCACGGGGATTCTTTCTTCTTCTTGGCTGGTCTCTTTTCCTTTCCTTGATGTATTTGGAGTTCCCCTTCTAAAGGATAGTGGTGCACCTATGTTGAAGCCTTTCCTACTCACTCTTGGAGTTCTCAGAGTTCTTCCCCTATAAGTCGTGCATCCCCAGTTCTTGGAACGAGGAGAAAAACTTTGATCATTGATCATCTAGGTAGGGTTCTTCCTTCATCTCTCTTTAATGTGTATCATGCAGGTTGGGTATGAAAATGTTTCTTTCAGGGATGGATGAAACCAAACCTTAATGAAGATAATAAATGGTTTTTAAAGAATAAAGGGGTGTGTTTTATGATGTTTTTGTACTCTTTTATATTTTCTTATATATCGTGAATTGTATTGGCTTATGTCCACTGAAAATAGTGGTTGTTGGTGGTTCATCATTGTAGAGACCCGAAGCTTAACGTACATATACATTACATTACTTTTTCAGAATACTTAGTACATAACAAAAACACACACACAAGGACCATAATAGTTTAGTGTTTTTGGAAACTCGTAATATAATCTTCTAATCGTGGTGAAAGATCTTCAACATCTCCCATAAAGATCTTCTTTTTTTAAAACCTAAATCCTTTCTTTATGTCCTGAGGAAAAGAAAACAAAAAAGGGTGAGATCAAATGCTCAGTAAGGGTAAACAAAAGAAATATCAATCATGTCATATTCATAAGAACATATCTTTTGGAAATCTTAACCTGCAAAAGAGATCATAATTTCATAACATGGGATAAATCATAGTAGTGAAATGTAATCCCAATAATCATAACTTAAAACATGAAAATTTTTGGCATACACAAATAATCATAGAGAATCATTTCTTATTAGTCAAGACTCATTGACAAGACTATCTTAGTGGACAAAGTCCCTTTCTGAGCCGAGTTCACTCCTCGTTTCAGTCCTGTTTCACTGAACCGGTATAACCTACCATTCCAGCCATGTCTATCTCATGAGATATAAAATCTTTACCCAATGCATTGGAGGGAGATATAGGTCCCACCCATCTCATAATTATACCATTATTATGTGTGCCACAAAATCATAAACCATACATCATAGCATAACCCATGTAATAAAAATGGGAATCTTAATCATCATGACATCATAAAACAATTCATATAAGATAAAGGAATTCCTAAAAATAATTCCATCACAACATAATCAAATCAATGTAATAATAGAGATAAAAACAGAACCCTTTATTATCTTAGATGGAAAATAATTTTGATAGAACACTTGAACTCCATTCTTCAGGAAAATATCCTTTCTACTCCAAAAACAATTTTCCTTTCTTAACATGTCATACAATTCTAAACCAAAAGAAGTTGATTAAAAATAAACTTGAAAAATTGTAAGGGAAGCTTCTTGGAAATAATGTTTTAAAAATCCATTCATTCCGTATAAGTTAAAAGAAAACATTCTTCTCGTACTTTTGTCGGAAAAGTCAAAAAGTACCTCGTGTGAGAAACGACAAAAGATTCCTTTCATATCTTTTACTAAAAACTCAACGAAGGGTAAAATTGGATATAAACTATTGTAGAAGGATATAAATATTACATATTGAGGAAACATGGATGTGGATAATAAAATAAACCCCTGTAAATACTAAAGTATAAACAATCTCGGATAAAAATGAGATTGTGATATTTCCCTTACCTTAGGTCCGATTTGCTTCATAAGTGTCCGAACCTCCTCTTCTTTGAAGCGCCTCTTTGAGATCTCCTTTTAGGGCACTAAAATTGGTCTTTGATGAAGACCAGAACCTCTAGGATGTTGCTAGGGAAGTGGAGAAGGGAATTTGGTAGGGGTTGGCCGATCTTTAAGGCTCAAAGTGGTGTGAGGAAGAGAGGGATGAGGTGCCCTTTTATAAGGGAGGAGAGGGGCCCCTTTGGAATAACTAAAAATATTATTTTATTATAAAGACAAATTCGGTTTTAAATAGCTCCAAATTGATTTATTTCAAATATAAGGTTGGGATGGGTTTAAATCCTCTCATCCAATATAATTTAGACAAGTTTAGGTTCCTATTTTAACCTTATCATTTATATTTAACTTTAAGTTAGATAATTTTACTTTTACCGTGTCTTTTTGTGTTCTTACACTATAAGGTTAATAAACTTACTATAAAAAGACAAACGAATCCCAAGTTGTTTATTATTAATATATATAACCTTATCTAAGTAATTTGGCCAAACCTTAGATTTTTAGGAATAAAATAACAATTAATAATATAATATTTTTTTAAAAAACTATTTTATGTCAATTTTGACACTATTTAGTAATTGATTTTTTTGAAAATCATAACAGAATGATTAGTTAAAAAAAATTAAATAAATCATTAATAACATGTCATATTAACCTATAAAATTATTTTAATTCATAAAAACTCTTAAATTACATTTATTTGGGTATTTATAACATCAATTATGTCAATATTTCATTAATAAGACAATTAATGCATCATCTTTGTGTCATAATAAATGATAATTATTTAATCCCTAAAAATTATAAATAAATTCCTATGATTTAGATAATTGTATTAGAGTTTTTGATACTATTCATGTTCAAAGTTTCATGAAGTGTATCACTAAATTAAAATTATTATACTTATAAGATTTAAGAAAGTGACATGTTGTCACATTCTTTGGTTTTAATAATAATTAAATTATTTTCATGGAAAAAAGTCCATTAAATGAATCTAATCCGACCCTTAGGTGATATGGTTTTACTTTTAGTCATCCAATAGGATTTTGACATTTGTTAAGGTAATTTTATAATATTATATTTACCCTTAATTACCCGATTTACCTTTAACTATGGTAAATAAAATTTACCGTAGTTACTATTCATAATTCCCAAAAATAAAAAAGTAGCTTATTAACATAATTTGGATCCACTGATTTCAAATATGGAATCCATTTTTCCAAATTCAATACACAAAATTTGCAGAAATTAAATTAAAATTAATCCCGTTGTCGAAAGAAAACGGGTTTTTCTTTAAAACATTGCAAAAGATTGAATTGATTTATCCTACGAATTCAAGGTAGAATCAATGATAATGACATACATTATATTAAATGGTAAAAATATATTATATTTATACTTTAAAACCATTCAATATTATAATTTAACCATATAAATTATTGCGATGAAAAAAGTTGTTTTTAATTAAAATATAGCGTGTTTTTACTATTCATCAAAATATGAAAGTTACCAGAATGATATGAAAATTTATCCAAAGTAAATTTTTATTTCATGATTCCAAAGAAGAATTTTATTTTGTCAAATTGAACTTATAAACATATCAAAAACTAGATTTAAAGTGGGTGCGTCATCAAAAGGCGACAAAACTGCATTTTTTGAAAAATACTTATTTTACCCGAAAAATTTATTTTGTTCTTATACCATGTTTTAGAAAATATGCAAGACGAATAATAATGTTATAAGATTCAAAATTTAGTTAATACTATTCATAACGGCTAGTTCATAATAATATTATAATAATATATCGTTGTTTAGTAAAACCCGGTATTGCGTACAACACACGCTATCGAGGAAGGTCGCGATTGCGTGTAATGCAAGACAAGTCAGGGTTGCGTGCTGTGCAAGAATCCTTCGTTGTTTCGTATAACATAATCCAACCATATTTCATTTATATATTGAATATATATATATATACTCAATGTTGCGTAGAATAACTATTATCAAAATTGTGTGTAACACGATCCAAGAATAGTGTTGCGTATACTGCAAGCTAATACGGTGTTGTGTATAGCGCAAGGTAATATTGGTGTAGCATACAACACAATACATTAATGAAATTAAAAGAATATTTTTCATAAAATCTCAGGGTGTTACATTCTACCCCCTTAAAATAAATTTCGCCCTCGAAATTCGTCGGGGTTATAAATGGTTTGCTATTCGAAAGTTTCTTTAATAGAAACCCACATCGTAAAAAAGAATACCAAAACCAATCTTTAAAAACAAAAGTATGAAACGTAACGGTTACCCAAATAAACTAATCACTGGGTTTCCACATAGGTGAAAATATGGATATGGAAGAGAAATCTAACCATCATGTTCTGGTGGAGAGTGGTAGAGAACATGGCTATGGAAAATCCAGTAATCACAAAGCCATAAATTTGTGACTATCTAAGGTACCATCTGATTCATCATATATAAGAGCACTAGGACAACATTTTTGGTTTTCAAGATCATTTCCCTAAAGTTGATGAAATTGGAATTAGAATAAATACTTTCGTGATTTTGGTATAGTCTCATCGTTTGTCGTTCTTTGGACAATTTCCACTTCATCTCTTAAAGAAATGAAGTTGAATTTGTCATTCATGATGTGTTAGCAGATCATGTGATAGAATTATGGGTCATTCCATCTGTCTCAAACAAAAGGTTATAAAAGTTATCAAAAAATACATAAGTCCATCTATAGTGAGATTAATCATATATGGTTCCTAAAATGGACTTATAATTCATATATCATACTGCTTAATATAATAAAACCAGTTTCTACTAAACAGGGACTTCCTGTAGGCCAGTGGTAGGCGATAAAGGCCAGTCGCACTTCGGTTGTGGGTTTGATTCCCACAGCCTTGTCCGACACGATGGGCTGTCGCTCGTCCTGCAGGTTGTCCTTTTTCTAAAACTACATTACTATAACATCACATAAATAATATCAAAAAAAGTTCTATCCTTAAACAATACTAACTTATGGTTAACATAATCCATTCCAATCTTTAGGCTTATCTAAAATACTTCGGTCCAAGCTCATAGTATAAAGAAAACGATTACTTGAAATGTCGTCAACCAAGCATGTGAATACCATCATTTATCCCCCATTTATCTTGTTGGTCACATTCCAATCATGTGAATACCATAATGATGTATTCTCTTGAAAAATGAATACCCATTAAACCTTAGTGAAAACATGAATGCTGTCAAAAGTTAACTCTTTCCACATACCAAAATCCAAAAATTCTATATACTCAAACCATGATATAACCTTCTCCTTATATCAGTCATGAGCTCATGAATACTATCAAACATTTAATTTTATCCTTATCCCTTCATTATGCGCATATCATCTACATTCCAAAAATATCTGAATAACCTTTCATGGATACTGGTAACATTAATCATACACTTTCAAAACTCAAGGAAAGACAACAGTGCATTAATCCTTAGATGTCTCTTTATTCCATAGTACCATGAGATTACTTATACAAAATTACACATGATAAACATGTAATCATTCCACTACATTCTTAAACCATTGACCGAGCTTCAACAATTCTTTCATCTCACATATCATTTGTAGTCTCTTCATCATCATCAACATAAATACTACCCATACGACCATGCTGATTCTCTTCATGAGACTTTCCCTTAGGGCATTGGTTTGAATAATGCCCGTAAATTCCACATTTAAAACATTTAACCATTGTTGATGTCGTAGCAATACCATTATCCTCATCCCTGGTGTTAACTGAACCTTTTCCTTTGCACTTACTGGCTTTGTGTCCTTCTTTTCCACACCCAAAGCATCTTCCAGTTCCTTTGAAACATTATCCTTGATGCCTCTTCCCACATGATTTACATAGGGGAAATTGAACTTTCTTTCCTCTATGATCATCATGAAACTCCATCTTTCTCTTATTAGCCGAGTTAGGAAACTTACCAAATTTTACTTTATTGATCATATTATGAGATTGATGATTTGGAATAATAATGATGTTTGGACTTCCAAATCCCATTTTATTTGGTTTCTCATGAAGAATATCATTCCATTGTCTATCATATCCTCCATTATCGTGAATCATCTTGTTTCCAGCCAATTTCTAAAACCCAAAAAGAATAGTGTGAGAGGCAAAAATCATAATAAAGGGGGAGTAACTTCAATATCTAAAATATTTGGTTTAATCTAATATCTTTACCATAGTTCTAGGACTATATCCTATATGTATACTTATCCTTAGGGACATCCCTAGACATACCTTAGAAATATCTCTAGGGATCTCACTAACGTTCTCACATCCTAGTTTCCAAAGGTTGACTAAACCTTTCCTCTGATACCAACTGTAGAGACCTGAAACTTAACGTACATAGAAATTACATTACTTTTGCAGAATACTTAGTACATAACAAAAACACACACACAAGGACCGTAATAGTTTAGTGTCTTTGTAAACTCGGAATATAATCTTCTAATCGTGGTGAAAGATCTTCAACATCTCCTATAAAGATCTTATTTTTTTAAAACCTAAATCCTTTCTTTATGTCTTGGGGAAAAGAAAACATAAAAGGGTGAGATCAAATGCTCAGTAAGGGTAAACAAAAGAAATATCAATCACGTCATATTCATAAGAACATATCTTTTGGAAATTTTAACCTGCAAAAGAGATCATAATTTCATAACATGGGATAAATCATAGTAGTGAAATGTAATCCCAATAATCATAACTTAAAACATGAAAATTTGTGAAATACACACATAATCATATAGAATCATTTCTTATTAGTCAAGACTCATTTCCAAGACTATCTTAGTGGACAAAGTCCCTTTCTGAGCCGAGTTCACTCCTCGTTTCAGTCCTATTTCACTGAACCGGTATAACCTACCGTTCCAGCCATGTCTATCTCATGAGATATAAAATCTTTACCCAATGAATTGGAGGGAGATATAGGTCCCACCCATCTCATAATGATACCATTATTATGCGTTCCACAAAATCATAAACCATACATCATAGCATAACCCATGTAATAAAAATGGGAATCTTAAACATCATGACATCATAAAACAATTCATATAAGATAAAGGAATTCATAAAAATAATTCCATCACAACATAATCAAATCAATGTAATAATAGAGATAAAAACAGAACCCTTTATTATCTTATATGGAAAATAATTTTGATAAAACACTTGAACTCCATTCTTGAGTAAAATATCCTTTCTACTCCAAAAACAATTTTCCTTTCTTAACATGTCATACAATTCTAAACCAAAAGAAGTTGATTAAAAATAAACTTGAAAACTTGTAAGGGAAGTTTCTTGGAAATAATGTTTTAAAAATCCATTCATGCCTTATAAGTTAAATGAAAACATTCTTCTCGTACTTTTGTCGGAAAAGTCAAAAAGTACCTCGTATGAGAAACGACAAAAGATTCCTTTCATATCTTTTACTAAAAACTCAACGAAGGGTAAAATTGGATATAAACTATTTAGAAGGATATAAATATTACATATTGAGGAAACATGGATGTGGATGATAAAATACACCCCAATAAATACTAAATCATAAACAATCTCAGATAAAAATGAGATTGTGATATTTCCCTTACCTTAGGTCTAATTTGCTTCGTAAGTGTCCGAACCTCCTCTTCTTTGAAGCGCCTCTTTGAGATCTCCTTTTAGGGAACTAAAATTGGTCTTTGATGAAGAGAAGAACCTATAAGATGTTACTAGTGAAGTGGAGAAGGTAATTTGGCAGGGGTTGGCTGAGCTTGAAGGCTCAAAGTGGTGTGAGGAAGAGAGGGAGGAGGTGCCCTTTTATAAGGGAGGAGAGGGGTACCTTTGGAATAACTAAAAATATTATTTTATTATAAAGCCAAATTCGGTTTTAAATAGCTCAAAATTGATTTATTTCGAAGCTAAGGTGGGGATGGGTCGAAATCCTCTCATCCAATATAATTTAGACAAGTTTAGGTTCCTATTTTAACCTTATCATTTATATTTAACTTTAAGTTAGATAATTTTACTTTTACCGTGTCTTTTTGTGTTCTTACACTATAAGGTTAATAAACTTACTATAACAATACAAACGGACCCCAAGTTGTTTATTATTAATATATATAACCTTATCTAAGTCATTTGGATGAACCTTAGATTTTTAGGAATAAAATAACAATTAATAATATAATATTTGTTTTAAAAACTATTTTATGTCAATTTTGACACTATTTAGTAATTGATTTTTTTGAAAATCATAACAGAATGATTAGTTCTAAAAAAGATAATTAAATAAATAATAACATGTCATATTAACCTATAAAATTAGTTTAATTCATAAAAAGTCTTAAATTACATTTATTTGGGTATTTATAACATCAATTATGTCAATATTTCATTAATAAGACAATTACTGCATCATCTTTGTATCATAATAAATGATAATTATTTAATCCCTAAAAATTCTAAATAAATTCTTATGATGTAGATAATTGTATTAGATTTTTGGAGACTATTCATGTTCTAAGTTTCATGAAGTGTATCACTAAATTAAAATTATTATACTTATAAGATTTAAGAAAGTGACATCTTGTCACATTCTTTGGTTTTAATAATAATTAAATTATTTTCATGGACAAAAGTCCATTAAATGAATCTAATCCGACCCTTAGGTGATATGAGTCGACTTTTAGTCATCCAATAGGATTTTAACATGTGTTAGGGTAATTTTATAATATTATATTTACCCTTAATTACCTGATTTACCTTTAACTATGGTAAATAAAATTTACCGTAGTTACTATTCATAATTCCCAAAAATAAAAAGTAGCTTATTAACATAATTTGGATCCACTGATTCCAAATATGGAATCCATTTTTCTAAATTCAATACACAAAAGTTGCAGAAATTAAATTAAAATTAATCCCGTTGTCGAAAGAAAACGGGTTTTTCTTTAAAACATTGCAAAAGATTGAATTGATTTATCCTACGAATTCAAGGTAGAATCAATGATATTGACATAAATTATATTAAATGGTAAAAATATATTCTATTTATACTTTAAAACCATTAAATATTATAATTTAACCATATAAATTATTGCGATGAAAAAAGTTGTTTTTAATTAAAATATAGCGTGTTTTTACTATTCATCAAAATATGAAAGTTACCAGAATGATATGAAAATTTATCCAAAGTAAATTTTTATTTCATGATTCCAAAGAAGAATTTTATTTTGTCAAATTGAACTTATAAACATGTCAAAAACTAGATTTAAAGTGGGTGCACCATCTAAAGGCGGCAAAACTGCATTTTTTGAAAAATACTTATTTTACCCGAAAAATTTATTTTGTTCTTATACCATGTTTTAGAAAATGTGCAAGATGAATAATAATGCTATAAGATTCAAAATTTAGTTAATACTATTCATAACGGCTAGTTCATAATAATATTATAATAATATATCGTTGTTTAGTAAAATCTGGTATTGCGTACAACACACGCTATCGAGGAAGGTCGCGATTGCGTGTAATGCAAGCCAAGTCAGGGTTGCGTGCTGTGCAAGAATCCTTCGTTGTTTCGTATAACATAATCCAGCCATATTTCATTTATACATTGAATATATATATATATATATATATACTCAATGTTGCGTAGAATAACTATTATCAAAATTGTGTGTAACACGATCCAAGAATAGTGTTGCGTATACTGCAAGCTAATACGGTGTTGTGTATAGTGCAAGGTAATCTTGGTGTAGCATACAACACAAGACATTAATGAAATTAAAAGAATATTTTTCATAAAATCTCGGGGTGTTACATTCATTGTGCACTAATGAACCCCTATCTTCTGTGATGATTGAATGGTTGTAACATGGAAATTGGTTAATCATGTAAACTCGGTTGATTAAATGGATGTCCAGTGAACAAAAGTATTTGTGTGATCACCCTGGCTAACCAAACAGAAAGAAGGAACTTAATGAATGGTGTGTTTGACTCTGAAAAATCCCTTGCTCTGTCTTGGTAATATGTGTGGTTATTCTGCTTAATGCTTATGGGGTGACATGGATGGGGATGGGATCCCCTATTGTGCAGTTGTTGGTTTGTGCATTTGGGGTCGTGTGGGGTCGTATGTTGGGGCTTGGTTTGGTTCTAGTACTTTTAGGGATCTCACAGATCCCTTTTGTTGTTGTGACTTTACAAGACAACCAGGTGTGAATGCTTAAATTGATGCTTAACTATTTTTCCTTCCTTGGATTGTAGCAATGTCTGTTAGTTGCTCGGTAGTGAAGAATTATTTAAATGGAATCACTTGAATATGATAACAATAATGAGTTCTATGGGGAATTGCTTTTCAGGAATGAGTTGTGCCTTAGTTGTGGTTGTTGTGCTTTTTTATAAATGAATAGTAACAAGGGTATTTGTGTATGGGTTGGTTTTAGAACCCCTAGGTTGGGATGAGTTCTTGTTTATCTATATGTATAATTTAGTTCTTATGTTTCTTGTTTACGCCCCACCCAAGTTTAGAACTTTGTGCCAAACACCCCCATTTCATGGGGGAGGGTGTTTTTTCCAACACTACTATGAGTGGCTGGTTATTAGATCCTTTTATTCTCCCTTTACCGAGTATCCCAAGACTCTTCGGGCAGGATATGATGGCATGAGGTCCATTATATCCCAAGATTCATTGGGCAGGGTATGTTGTGGGGTTGGCCCAGGTGTGTGCGGGTAGGTTATTTCCCAAGTGTCTTCTGGATGAGGACCATTTGTCTTTGGGCATGGAAGTAGTTAGTTGGGATCAGGTGTCATTAGGTGTGTTAGTAGTTTTTCTAGCCCAGGTGTTTGCGGGTGTGGTTACGTGTGGTTGTGGTGGCCCAAAAGGTTGTTGTTGGGGTAGTAGTGGGACTGTGGTGAGAATGGCGAGGGAGGTTTGATGCGTAGGATGTCTTCAATAACCAGTGGGAAAGTGGTGTGTTGTACCCAAACATCGATGTGTTATTACTATTACTTTACTTTACTTGCGTTATTTAGGGAGTGTGTCTTGGTGAGGTTTGGGTGGATAGTTTCCTTGCTAGGTGTTTTGGTTATCTTCTTTTCTCACGAGACATTAAAATGCCTCCCCACTTGTGCACGAGAGATTTTTTTTCCCTAATGAGTATACCTATATACTCACCCTATGTATATAAAACTGCTTTTAGGTTTCCAGGAGGACTTCGAGGACCGTGCTAAACCTTATTAGTTTGGACGTCGGGACTGTTGGCGTTGCTGCTTTTCTTTTCTTTTGTTACTTCCCTTTGGAGTTTTTCTTGTACTTGTAGCACTTATTATCAGAACATGCATATGGGAATGGATTGTTTTGGATTTAATTTAACTTATATTTTTGGTGTTGTTTGGTATTTACTATATTATATCCTGATCCAACTAAATAAAAAGGGTAATGTCTTCCATATTACATATGATTTTATACCCTTGGTACTAGTCGCCACTCTAGGGCCTATTGAAGCCAGGACTCGGGGGTCATTATCTCTCCATCAACTTGAAGAAGGAAGGGTCTGGCAGTTTTCTGTCCCTTCCCTCATCTTGTTGAAGGCAGTTCATGACAGAGCCTAATATATTAACTTCCATTAGTGAATATAATGGATAATTCCTTTCTCTCATTATTCATTAATGCAATATTACTCATGACACACCCAATGTATCCTACCTCACCATGAACATCTGTCATCACAGTTTTCATCAATATATCAAATTACATAACTCATAATATCTATTAATAATAATCTTAAAGTCTAAGGACCAACACACATGCTCACAGATAGAAACATCTAATGACACTTATAAATGTGTATTTCCTACTGTCAGGTCTTGTTCTCATCATATCCTACTGGATATCACCAAGGGAGTACACCATGAGAAGGTGCCTCAAAGTCCTATGAGTCTCCACCCCTAATAGCCTATATCTTTTGTGTCCCTCAAATTATATCATCTGGATATATAACATATATATAATAATAATTTCATAGCACTTCTAGGTTCTCATCATTGTAGGCAACTACTATGACCTTTTAGTGTGATAACTACTCTTGGGACATTATCATATACAATGTTAGATATAAGAATAATCATGATGTGATAAGGAGTTTGTTGATATTTAAAAACCATGAATATAAGTTATCATAAAGTATATAGAAGCTGGTTCTAGGGCACCAACTCCAACATTTTTAGCATTTCTACTACAACAGATCAGGAGTAAGACTTAGATGATGATGAAGAAGTGTCTAAATAAGTTGCGGCTAAAGAAAAATAGGGGGTACCATATTTTCTCTTACCCCTACCAAGAAAATTCTACCTTGTTACAATATGGATGAACCTAATATACTATATCCATGGGATCTTCTATAAGAATTTCAATTTGTATCACATTTTAAGGAAATCTATGTGGTGGTTTATCTCAAAGAAACCCACCCACCAATAAATTTTGGGTGACCATTGGAACTTCTTGGCTAGAGGCATTAAAACTTATTACCTAATTGGGGGGTTTAACTAAGATTTATTCCTTTCCTTTCCAATTCTCTTTAGTGGATGGAATTTAGGAGATTAACATAAAGCTTCCATTTCAAATAATTCAAGTTATATTACTCCTTTTATACTTTATTTTTCTTTCTTACCAATTAAATTCTATGTGAAAATATGTTGTGATCATTATTGAATCTAAAGGTGGTAACAAAATTCTAAGTGTGGGGGAGTGGTTCTAATCTATTATAAGAATTTCATTTTTTAAATTTTTAGAGTGTTTTTAGGAAATTATGACTTTCATTGAATACTTTTAGAAAATTTAGACAATATTGATATTTTTGGAAATTCTAGTTGATTTGAATTTATGTGGTTTTAAATGATTTATCAAATGGAATTTTATTTCTTGATTTTTAATCTTCTCATTTACTGATGTTTGATTAAATGTGAAACTCAAGTGCATAAGTGTTGTCTAGTGTTAAATTTTCCCAAACCTAATAGGTTTATAAACCATTCTTGTATATTATTTCCATTTCTATCTTTCTTTAGATTCTTTAGTAATGTTGTTAAAATCTATAACTTACTGTTTTTCTCTTATTCAAATATGTTAGTGTTCATGAATTGTGCTAAAAATGATTGGGGAACTATTGTGAAAAAACTATTTTTTACATTAAAATTATATTTCAATCCTGTTCGTACATATAAAATTTTTATAGAGACTTTGTTATCCATTAAATACCTTGTTAGGTAGTCACATTACAAGTTATTTATCCATTTACAACTTGATTTAGAAGTAATTGCATGAATATGGTTGAGTGAAAGTGTGTGGGGGATAAGATGAGTTGTACACTATCCTTGAAAAAAATACTTTGAAGTTTTTTTATGGTAATACATCAATTTTTGTTTCTATTTCAGGATATAATTTGTGTTTTTAATCAACTTGATTCATAATGGAGAAATCAGGTCTCGTAACTCAACCTGAACCTGGTAAGGAGTAGGCTTTCAAGGTTGAACCTTGTAAATTATTTGTGTTCCTGCCTTTATTTATTACATCAATTGAGTAAGGTTGAGAGATCCATCCCACCCATTCAATGGGAAAAGTTCTCATGAAAGGGATAAGGTCATACCCTTATTATTATACATATTTTAACAACCCCATTCCCCAATGTGGGACTCATGACTTGCTAGTAGGCACATCCCAAGTAGGAGATCGATTAAGAGCCTGTTGCGAACATCCAAGGGGAGCCTTAGACAGACTGAGGTCCAAAAAACTCACCCTCAACATTACCTGAGGGGTTTTCAAGCCTACCTAATGGATATGATATTATGTATAGGTCTAAAATCTATCCACCAATGCTCTCAAAGTTCCACGATATAGTCCTCTTTAAGCATCTCCTCCACACAGTTTTCTTCCCTAGGGCATCTCACCCATTAAATAGGAAAAATTCCTTGTGATAGGGAGAGTGTCACACCCTTGTTATTAGGAATTCGTAAACCTCCTCACACCCCAATGTGAGACTCACAAATTTCTAATAGGCACACCCCAAGTAGAAGACTAGTTAAGGCCTTATCGAAAACAACTGAGGGGAGTGCTGGACAACCTTAGTTCTAACAATATTATTCATTTAATGTATCATGATAAATAAACTTCTCATTTACCATAATTGATTAAATTGTGTGTAAAAAATTATTTAGAATCAATTTTTATCTATTATGAATTATTTTTATATATAGAGGTGTTCAACACCTCATTCATACAATATCTCCATATGATATTTGTTTTCATGAATATCATTAATGCTAAATATATTTCATTGAGACATCAAATATAAAAAAGAATTATTGATTGTAAAATTTGTACTATTGGATATAAATATATTTGCTCTTATGGTGCCTTTGATTAAATTTCACTATCGTTAAATTCATATTCATGAGCATATACTAACTCTATATGAGTTTTGATTAATAATAAACAAATATGAATTATCTTAAAACGTTTAATCAAAATAATATTTATGAAACTTTTTCTTTAAGATTGATGGAGATAATATCTCTAGGATCTTCCATTTTTCATGCTCATATTTATCATTATAATTTCCACTTTTGGGGGATAATTAATTCATATTATAATCATTATGAGTTAGACCCACCATCTAGAAAATATTGTACACTTTAAAAAAAATCCCAATTGTTTCTAAAATATATTTACCAAGGAGGGGATCACCCATGTATTTTATGGTGTATATATATGGTATGATAAGTAATGTCAAATAATCTTCTACATTTATAACAAATAACACATTGTAACTGTAATGTATATTTCATAGAATAATTTTTATCATAACATTCACTTCAGAAAATAAAGGAGAAATCATTTGATCAAGATCTACTCCTTACAAATATTTATAATAAAGTTTCAAGTATGACTAGTGCAACTCATATCAAATTTTTTATGAATAATTTCATTATCTTCATGGAATGAAATAAAAGTAATTAAAATTACATTCTCATCAAGGAATGAATTAATTCATTAAATATCATGATTCATGAATGATAATTTATTATTTATCAATAATGAACATTTTGTATTAAATACTAATTTTATTAATCATGATGGATATTGTTTAACCACTTTAGGTGGTCAAATTATTTTCATAAAATATATTTGGTTATAGAAGTCTCATAACTCTATCATCACTTATATGAAATATAAGAGGAATAATATCCACTCCAGGGGATAAAATTACATGAATTACACGACATTATATTAAAAATATATAAACACATGATAAATAATAATTTATATTGATATTACTTCTATAGGATCCAAATTTGATAGATAGAAAATATTCTTCAACATAATTTTAAAATACATTATTTTCATATTATCTTTAAGGATGCATTGTTTTATAAATATCAATAAAATTAATTGTGATCTTTAAATATTTATTGTAATCAAAATAATTCTTATGGTATTATTATTATTATTTGTTTTGTCTTTATTATAAACAAACATGTCACAATGATCATCACAAGATATCATATCCACTCAAACTTGATTTAAAAATAAAATTATATATATATTCATTCTATTTGGAGATTTAAATAGACACTGGTGGAAAAAATACCTTTAAAGTTGATTTTTTTACCTTTCAACATCGGTTATACAGATGAATTAATATATGAGGCATTGAAAATGGAACTTTTTATGTCATTTTTTATAAACCGACATTGAAACCCCTTCTAAAATGAAAATTTAGAAGTCTTCCAACATCATTTTTCATTAAAATCGACATTGAAAGCTTTCATACTTATCTTTTAACATCGGTTTTTTATATAAACAACAAGGAAAATTTAATTTTTCTTTAAAAATATTACAAAATTACATAATCCTACACCTATAAACTCAAAATACCGAACCAAAATAGCAAAAAATAAAAGAAACAGAATAAGAGCAGCAAAACTCATTGAGAACTTTTACAACATTTTTTATAAATATACAGCTATAAATAAAACTAAAACTTTAACTTATCCAAACTTAGAAAATATTCTGTAAATAAATTTTAAAGGTGTTTCAAATCATTTGATGTATACGAAGAAGAATCATAAAAAAGCTACAAAATAAAGTTTTATTAATTAAAAAAACATCATTTTTTAAATTCTAAGTGTTATAATGAAATAACCTTTTCAAAATTTTTTGTTGCACTGGTCATGATTATCTCATAAATGTGTCGTAAAACATAATATCCACATTCAAAATTCCCTTGTTGATAATGAAACTATATTTATGAAAATATATTTTAAAAATAAAAACACTAGATATGTAATAAAAAACAAGATTTCACTGATATAAAAATTTTCAACCTAAACATTCACATGTTCAATTTTTTCTAGTTCCACTATTTAATAGTGAACCATGTTGAACTCAACACATGAACCATTGTAATTTCAAATATTAATTACCAAAACTGATGTAAAATGAAAAAAATTAAGATTAAATAACTAAAATAATAAAATAAATCCTACTTATTTAACAACTTTTCAATCTTATTCAAACACCACCCAATAAAGAGAATAACAAATATGCTTTACATTCTTTTGGAAAAAATATGCATAACATCCAATGTCCACTAAAATATAAAAAAAATATCATTAATAAAATTATAATGAATAGTGGTTCATAATTGTATATTTATTCTTACCAATCAAGGAATGGAAAAAACCAACAAGTAATATGAATTTTTTTAATATTTCAGGTACATATTCAATTATGGATTCTTGGTTCAAGTATTTCATCTCTATTGAAAGGTATTTTGGGTCCATAAAACCATAAACAGAAGTGTAATCATATTGGATGTAAAGAGTGTAGAGAAACTTGATTAGAAAATTAATTAATTATGTCAATATAACATATGTTTACTTAATGAAAATAAATTAATAATTGAAATTTAATTACATGGAAAATAACCCCAACATAGGTACTCAAAGATGATCACCTTTTACAACATCCATGATGTTGTTTTTAAAAATATTTAAGGTATATTATCTTCCACATGTATCAAAAATCATCAGAAAAGTATAATAATTATTTAATATAGAAAAAACATGTGATAACTTTGTTACCCGATCATCATCCCGAGGAGTATCTAAAGGTGCTTGAACCTATTTGTTTTTCCTTTGTAGTGATTCCTTCAATTTCATATACTTCTATATAAGTTAAGTGTAAGAAAATATTAGAAGTAATTTACAATTTAATAATAAATGAAAAATTAAAAGCAACACATGCCTTATATGCTAGCTAACGACAAAGAATAGGTGTCCAAAGTAAAAAAATTATCAATACATTGTCCAACTATGAACACCTCCTTGGTAGGTAGTGACATTGGAGCAGTTGGATCAATAATATCATGTACTTATACTCTTACTTGACCTAACTATATAAGATGATGATGTACATAATCCCCCAGATGGTGTACAATTTTATATACTACAATACATACATAGGGATCCATGACATGCAACTCATAGTACACGGTCGAGTCTGAATGAGGAGGTGGTGGATTTGGGTAGGCAAGTTGCATATTCTACATCTATCTCATTACTTCTACAAGCATAGTCGAAACAAATAATTTAATCATATCCTTTATCAACTCATTAAAGCTTCACAGCTCAGCCTTCAAAGAATCTATTTATCCCTTATATTATGTTCCCATTGGTGTCGTACTAGGGGCACAACCAAAAAAAAATTAAATCCAATACCCTCATTATACCCTCTGATGTGGCCTGGGTGTTAAAAATTTCATAAAGTAGTGGAAATAATATTCATCCTACCCTTAGGGATGAAGATCACATATTTCATTTGATTCTGAAAGGTGTCCTGAAGTAATATTTTCAAATGTAATTAGTGAGATAAATTTACTAAATAGTAATACTGATGAAAAGTAACAATTATTTACTTAAAATATTATCAACTACTTCCTTTGTTGGATCAGTAATATACTTCACCTTTTTGTATTCTCTCCCTTTCTATTTTTCTTGATGATGGAGGGGAATATAGAGGGTTGAGTGGAACCTCTTAGAAGCCGCTACTTAACATGGCTCTTAATTTGCTAAATTTTTTAGCAATCATTTGATACTCTGATAAAGTATACCCTATGAACAATATTGTATGAGGGTATGAATTTTGAGACTATATCTCTTGGTGAGTTTTTATGGAGTCCTATTAGATAATAAAAAATAAATAAGTTATCAATTAATTAAAATTAATTAAACAAATTAGTTTACCCTTACTTAACTTTAGTTTACGCTTACTTAACTTCAGTTTACCCTTACTTAATGTTTTTATCATTACATAACTTTTTTACCCTTACTTAACTTTATATTACCCTTAATTAACCTATAAAGGTTTTTTTTACCCTTATATATCTTTATTTTACTCATATGTAACTTTATTTTACCCATATATAACTTCATTTTACCCTTACTTAACTTTGTTTTACCCTTATATAACTTTGTTTTACCCTTACTTAACTTTAGTTTACCCATAACTTTTTTTACCCTTACTTAGCTCTATTTTACCCTTGCATAACTTTAGTTTACCTTAACTTAGATTTATCTTGACCTTAATTAACTTTATTTTACCATTATATAACTTTAATTTACCCTAATTTAACTTTAGTTTACCCTTACTTAACTTTTTTTCCCTTAATTAACTTTATTTTACCCCTACTTAACTTTTTTTACCCTTAATTAACTTTAGTTTACCCTTACTTAACTTTGTTTTAACCTTACTTAACATGTATATGTTTTTTTACCATTAAATAAATTTTTTTTACCCTTGCTTGACTTTTTTTAACCATACTTAACTTAATTTTACCCTTACTTGACTTATTTTACCCTTACTTAACTTTGTTTTACCTATAATTAAATTTAGTTTACCCTTACTTAACCTGTGAAAGTTTCTGTTTCCCTTACATAACTTTATTTTACCCTTACTTAACTTTATTTTACCCTTACATGACTTTAGTTTACCCTTACTTAATCAGTACAAGTTTTTTTACCCTTACATAACTTTTTTTACCCTTACTTAACTTTAGTTTACACTTACATTAATTTTTTACCCTAAATAACTTTTTTTACCCTTACATAACTTTAGTTTACCTTAAGTTAACTTTATTTTACCCTTAATTAACTTTTTTTACCCTTACTTAACTTTAGTTTACCCTTACTTAACTTTTTTTACCCTTAACTTTTTTTTACTCTTAAATAACTTTAGTTTACCATAACTTAACATTAGTTTACCCTTACTTAACTTTATTTTATCCTTACTTAACTTTATTTTACCCTTAGTTAACCTATAAAAGTTTCTATTTACCCTTATATAACATTGTTTTACCCTTAATTAATTTTAGTTTACCCTTACTTAACTTTGGTTTAACCTTACTTAACTTTAGTTTACCCTTACTTAACCTATACAAGTTTTTGTTTACCGTTATATAAATTTATTTTACCCTCACTTAACTTTATTTTATCATACATAACTTTATTTTACCATTACTCAACCTTTTTATTCTTACTTCACTGTATTTGACCCTTAATTAACTTTAGTTTACCCTTACTTAACTTTTTTAACCTTACATAACTTTAGTTTACCCTAACTTAACTTTATTTTACTCTTACTTAAGTTTGTTTTACTCTTAACTTTAGTTTATCCTTACTTAACCTATAGAAGTTTTTGTTTACCATTACATAACTTTGTTTTATCCTTACTTAAATTTATTTTACCCTTACTTAACTTTAGTTTACCCTTACTTAAATTTGTTTTACCATTATTTAACTATAACTTACCCTTATACTTAACTTTAGTTTTCCCTTACTTAACTTTAGTTTACCCTTAATTAACTTTTTTACCCTTATATAACTTTATTTTATCCTAGCTTAACTTTAGTTTACCCTTACTTAACCTTCTTTACCCTAACTTAACATTAGTTTACCCTTAATTAACTTTGTTTTACCCTTACTTAACCTATAAAAGTTTTTGTTTACCCTTACATAACTTTATTTTACCCTTACTTAATTATAATAAATCTATTTATAAGTAAATAATTATAAATATATTTATTAAAAAACACATATAACAAATTTAACCAACAACAAAAACATGGAATAAAGACTTCCTCTCACTGACTCGAGACAAACTTTTTCCATATCTCTCTATCTATAAACTCATACTTAAGGCATGAATCATGATTCTATTTAATCCCAAAAATATAAAATATAGTTAAATTTATCTTAAAATCTCTTTGTCTTGTTTCTGCAAAGGATAAACATTTTTTTCTTAATTCCTTTTGTCTCTTGAAAGTTAAATGTTATCTGTAATTGAATTGATAAAATATTAAGAAATGTATAACATTTAAACCATTATAAAACTAAATAAATAAGTTCCAAAATTTTACCATTATATACTCACATAATAGATCTTTCATTGATTGGCCAATGCTCAACTAATTAGGGAATAAAATACTTAACCTACAATGACTCGGTATAGCCAGGTATGTCCTAAACTGCATGGAATGTGGGCCAGTTGGGTGTTTATTCTCATTAAAGGTAATTATCACCCTCTACTCTCCATGTGTGAGTGGAAGTTTATGTAAATGTGTAATCTCATGCCCACTATCTTTAGGTATCTTCCTCTCTGTAAAAGAATAAGAGCTACACATAATTTTAAGAAATATAAGTTTAATTTCATTAAATAATTTAATTATTATAGATCTATATTTTTATGAAAAAATGTACATACCTCGGTTCCCCTACCTCGGTTTTTGTCATTTAAATAGATGCTACTTCAAAAAAAAAGTATGTGTACATGTATATGATTAAAACTAAAAAACTATAATAAAAAAATATTGTTTATAATAGAAAACAAAACATTGAATGTTATATTTATCAACCAAAAAATGTGTAACTAAAACTATTGTATATTAAAATTAACAACAACAAAATGACAGAAATGATTACCATCTAAAAATGTGTAATTTTTTTTACCTGTATTTGTTTAGAAATAAATAAATGTTATAAGTAAAAATTTAATTGTTCATAATAGGAAAGAAATTATAAATATTTTACTAAATAAAATCATATACTGGAAAATAAAGAATATAAATAAAATACTCACAACAAAATGATAAAAGCAATGTTTTTTAACCAAAAAATGGAAATCTGAATCTAATGAATATAAAAAATATTATGAAAATGGAAGAAATTATAAACATCTATATATTTAAATATCAAAGTTTTTAACTATGTTATTTTCACACACAAAAATATTACCTGATTAATTATGAGAGTAATGGAGTATTTTCTTATATCCCTTCTGAATGATTATTTTGTGTTGCATGGAAAATGTCAACATCATAGTCATTGTTATCATCGGGTAATTGTGTAATAGATGGAGAAATTTCAATTAATTCTTCAATATCATAAATATTCTCATCACCCAAATGATTTTTTTCCTAGAAAAACAACGAACCACTGATCATTTTATGGATCAACAACATAAAATATTCGGTTTTCATGCATTGTCATCATAAATGATTCCTCCTTGAAACTAAATCTTTTCAAATAACCAAGTGTAAATCCATACTCATCATGTTTTACACCGCTGTTGTTATCAACCTAGTAATACTTAAATACTGATACCTAAAATTTAGTATAATTAATCTCTCATGTATCCTCAATAACTCCAAAATATGATGTTGATGAAAAAAATGGGTTTTTAACTTTTTCACTTAAAAAATATGTTGCTTCAGCAATAATCATTACTCCACTATTTTGAATGGTAATTTTCCATCCTGGTTTTTTGTGTAAAATGTGTAACCATTAATAAGAAAACCAAACCATGTGATCACATTAACACTTGGTCCCTTGGTAGCCATTTCAATGTTTATGGTGTGGATAAATCAATGATGATTTTCTCATGAAACCTGAAACAAATGTGTTTTTATGTTCATTCATCAACCACTTTTCATTTCTTCTCAAATATCACAACTTCATTCCAGAAATATGTGATGATATATATGGTTGAACATTTCCTATGTTGTTCAAAATATATAAATGTGCATGCATCATGCGACATCCTAAGACTCAAGCTTCCGAATCCGATGCTAAAAATACTGTTTTTTTAATAAAAAGTAACTCAAAAATATATATTCCTTTACACATCCAAGGATCTTTTTGGTCTTAGTTTTGAAGGATTAAGAAAAATATCCTCAAAAAATATTAGAGTTTATAAAATTTATAAATAAAACATCTATTTGGCATCAATCACGCTAACCAAACACCTTTGTAAATTCTATCGAGCATATGTGAAACATTTTAAAACATATGATGGGCATAAAATTTCTCATTAAGGGGTTTTAAAATTAGGAGTAAAATCCTTTTATAAACATTGTCCAAAAACACTTTTGAAAAACATTTTATTTTATATCAAATATAAAACATTTGATAAATACTTTTTATGTAACGCCCTGACCCCAGTTACCCAGAGTCGGTGCATTATTTTAATACATTGGCATGATTACAATGAATCAAGTCCCTAAGGACCAATCAGTTTAGAAGTCTTGAAAAAAATATTACATAAATTAACTTTACATTAAAATTTAAAACATAAAACACATCATAGATAGTTCTTTGAGAATTCCATTATTCCCTTTAGCTTAAACCTGCATATCAATCATAATACACTTCTTGGAATCCTGGGAAAATAAAACATATGAAAGGGGTGACCTCAGATTCCCAGTATGGGTAAATAATTTAGTGGAAGCTATAAACTTTTAAGGCAAGATGTGTGATAAAAACAACATACTTTTTAAACATAAACTTGAACATAATATGGAAAAAATAAATCAAACATTACCATATAAACATGCACATGGATATTCTACTAGTTGAATAATTACATGTAATAACTAATTTCATAATGAGCTAATGCCTAACGCCGGACATAAATACCACATATTCAAGGCCTTGTGCCAAGACTAAAAATAATTTTTTTGTCAAAGCCTTGTTCCAAGACATTAGTTTGTCTCATGAGACCTACTGATGCATCGAGGAGATACAGCGGGCTCCACCCATCACTTACTAAGTCCACTGTATTCCTCATATGAAAAGGTTGAAACATAACATAAACATTCGTATTAAAAATAGTATACAAAATGTCAATACTTTATCCATAAACCATGAATGGTATAAAAATAACACATCCATAGTCAAACATATCACAAATCCTTTAATACAATATGGAAGATTTGTATTATAATAAATCAACTTCAAACAAGTTTAAATTCCATAGAAGGATGTTGACATAGATGAAAATGATTTGTAAAACTCTTTGATATAAATATCTCTTTTTCATGAAAACATTTAAAAGTCACACAATTTAAAAAGGAATACATTTAAAGACATTTTTGAATCAAAATGTCCCATACCACTTTGAAACTTTTAAAAGGAATTAACATTTTAAAAACATTCATGTCCATATAAATAAGTCCTTAAAAACCATTTTGAAAACATGGATATTAATGAGAACGATTTAGAAGAATAAATATTTAAAACATTTAAAATGATGTTTTAGTAAAAATTACCTTAAAAAGAATCCATTTGAAAAATATTTTATGAAACATGGACATGGATAATAAATATTTCCCAGTAGATACTTACGTAAAAACAACCTCGGATAATAAAGAGATTGTGAAAATAACCCTTACCTTGCACTTTCCTTTAGTCGAGGGTACGTTTAACCTCAAGTATGAAGATAGAAGTATGTTATTACATTATAATAGAACCATATTAATATTTATGATATCATACATGATTTATTTATGACTTTATACTACCCATTTAATAATAATTTCCATGTTAAATTAACATTTCAGGTAATAATCAATTTCTTTATCGTACGTGTTTTAACTTGTTACTCTTGATTGTATCACTTATATTAAGATTTAAATACTTCCAGAATATAAAACATGATTTATATATCATATATATTTAGAATATAAATATGTATAATAGACATATATATGAAATGAAAAACACCGTTTATGGAGATGGTAGTCCGTACGTACGCATAAACACTGTTTCTGTTTTCATATCATATTGAACGAAACTAAGTGAATAAGATATATGTAAGTACACACACACACACACACACATATATATATATATATATCCAGTAGCATTATTAAGTCATATATTACATACTTATTAGTAATATATATTTTTATAATCGTCGATGAATGGTGAACGTGGAAATGAATCTCATCGCGTCGTTGAGACGGTAATCCGTACGTACGCATGACCGACAATATCATTTCCTTAAAGGTGTGGAATTGGATGGTATATTAATTTTACATAGACATTATCATGTTATTTTAATTATTTATATACATATTATTCATCATTATATCCATCCAAATAACATAGTTTTGAATAAAAAATTACACCATGGCGTGGAGACGGTAAGCCGTACGTACGCACGCATGGTGACATTATCATTCATAAGATCGATTGAATAATGAATATAGTTGTGACATATTTATAATAAAATCAAAGTATATAGAAGATACTGGAGTTATTATTTTAGAATTGAAACAACAAAGAATGATTAAGTGTAAGAATAAGAGAACTTGAAAGAGGGTGGTGAAATCATTACCTCTTCTTCGGGTTCTTCCTTTTGATTTGATCAAAAGGGCTTCTTAATTTGGATTTTTGACCAAAGGAAGGCCTCTAGAATGAAGGTAGGATAGTTGGGAGGATATTTGGGCAGGTTTTGGCCGAGCCAAATGGATTTGGAGGTGTGAATTTGAGAGAAGGGTAAGTGCCCTTTTATAAGAGGGGTGAGGAGCACCTTAGGAAAAACTTAAAATATTATTTTATAATAAATTAATTTTCGATTTATAATGGCTCAAAATTGAATTATTTAAAGGATAAGGTGGTGATGGGTCTAAAACCACCCAACCAATAGGTTTTAGACAGGTTTCGGTTTCCATATTAACCTTAACTTTTATATTTAAATCTTAGTTAAATAGTTTGAAAATTACCATGTCTCTTTTTATTTTTATATTATATGGTTAATAAACTTACTATAAAATTAAAATTGAACCCCAATTGGTTCATTAATGTCACATATATTATTATATAAGTCTTTTTTATGAACCTTGGATTTTTAGGACTATTATATCAATTAATAATATAATATTTTTTTAAATCTATTTTATGTCAATTTTGACACTATTTGGTATTTGTTTTTTTATTAAAATCATAACCACAAGATTACATAGAAAAAAATTGATCTAAAAAACCCTAACATGTCATAATAACCTATAAATTTAGTGTAATTTATAAAAAGTCTCATATTACATTTATTTGGATATTTATAATGTCAATTATTTTAATCTTTCATTAATACGGTAATTATTGCATCATCATTTTGTCATAAATAAATTTAATTATTTAATGTATAAAAATTATAAATAAAATACAATTATGTAGTAAATATTTTTATATTTTTAATTAATATTTATAGTCTAATTTATCTTATGTATAACCCTATATTAAAAATGTTTTAGTTATTGAACATTGATTTCCACTCTTTTAACTCTTCTTTGAATTAAATAATAATAAATGTTCTAATCTAATCCAAGTGGACCTGAAGGATCATATTTTATTCCTAATGTTGTTTTTGTTCGAATTACACTTATCCAATAGAATTAGGACATGTGTTAGGGTGTGAATAATATCATTTTAACCCTTAATTATTCTTTTTACTTTTTACCGTGGTAAATAAAAGTAAAAAGTTACTATTCACCAAAAATTATTTTTATCTTATTGAACCACATTTTTCTTACTAATATCAACTGTTTCTCTCAAATTTTTGAAATTCCACTCACAGAAGCGGTAAAATTAAGTTTTATGCGAATTTGCAAATTCTCCAAGAAGGTGGTTAAAAGACGGTGAAAAGTTCAATAAAATTTTATAAATCTAATATTATTACAAAATGAATCCAATGAATTAAATTGAACATATATAGGTATTATGTATCTATTTTTACCTAAAAAAATTAAATAAAATAAATAATTATTTAAATAAAAATTCGGTTTTAAACAATAACTCAATGTTTTTCACTATTCATCAAAAATTTAAAGTTTTCAGAAAAATACCCAAAATTCACCCTAAGATAATTTTTATATTCCAAATTCAAAAATTAATTCTATTTTACCAAATTAAAAACATAGAAGTTTCATTTATTAATTTAAAATTAATTCTTGTTGTCAAAACCAAAAGGCGTATTTTTAAGAAATAATAACTATCAAAAGATTGACATTTGTTTATATCCAATATCAAAGTGAAATTACTTAAAATTATAAGCATTGGATTAAATGGTAAAAATATAATCTATTTGTACTTCCAAACCATTAAAATTTATAATTTAACACTATAAATTATTTGCATTAAAAAAAGTTGTTTTCAGTTAAAATATAGTATTTTTCACTATTCACCCAAATGTGAAAGTTATTAGAAAAACACCAAAAATTTATTGAAACTAAATTCTTATGTCCCGATTCTAAAGAAAAAGTTTATTTTGTCAAATTGAATATATAAAAGTTTCAAATATTGGATTTAAAAAGGGTTCACCATTAAAAGGCGGTAAAAGTGCATTTTTAAAAAATACTTCTTTTATCTGAAAAAAATGAATTAGTTATTACATTATGTCTAAGAAACTCATAATATGGATTCTAAAATTATAAGGATTATATATAGTTCAAAATTCAGTTAATACTATTCATAACTGCTTTTGAACGACTAGTTTGGTAAGTCGTGGTGCACTTGAACTCGGTGTTGTGTGTAGTGCAAGTTATTGAATTAATTTGAAGAAATAATGTACTATGAAATCTTGGGGTGTTACATTCTTACCTCCTTCAATAAATTGCGTCCTCACAATTTGAAATTGTTCTTCTAAAATAAAAGGTTGAAAATAGAAAATACCTTTATGGAGAACTCATATCGGAAATTGGTTTAATAATATTTAATCTTAATAAGAGGTAATATATATATATATATACTTGAAAAGTAGAGTTACATCCTTTAACTAATTCATACCACAAACTCATCATTCACTTCAAAATATTTCCAAAAAATATTCTATTTATCCTAATCGTATAGGGTTCCAAAAATAATGAATTTATAATTCACCTATCAGACCCTTTAAAAAAACTAGATTATACCATCCAGGGACTTCATGTAGTCCAGTGGTAGGCGATAAATCTCAATCACACTATGGTGTGGGTTCGATTCTTGCAGCTTTGTCCGACGCGACAGATTGTCACATGGTCTGCGTGTTGTCCTTTTTATAACAATCCAAAAATAACCTTAACAATAATATCCAATTTTAAACTTAATCTATACCAACCTTTAGACTTATCCAAAATAATTCTATCCAAACTCACAGTACAAAATTTATAAGGAAGTTAAACACAATGAAGATCCTTTTTTCCATGTAATAACATGTGAACACCTTCATCATGCATTATTTTAAAACATGGTAACACCCTGAATTACCATAAAACCATATTGATCACATTTATGCTCTCTTATCCTTTATATAATACTGGATATATTCCTTATATCCAAAAATTTTGAATATTCCAACAATAATGAAATAAACAAACCATTAATCAGTTCTAAGATAGTCAAGAATATCCAATATAATTTTTCCAAATCAACCATATATTATTCCAAAATTACTACCTTAGTATCAGGACCATATAATCTCAAATTTTCAATGAAATAGTATTGCAGTACAATCCTTATTTATTTCCATAATTTATATAACCAGTACATCATTGATACAACACTCAAATGACACAATACTTTAATAACAACATATTAACTCTTAATCATTCCTCTTCATCTTCAATAGTATCATAACTTGATTCTTATCCAATAGTAGCATTTGGGGTATACTCTGATGATTTGTACATTGATTCGCGTAGTGTCTCGTCTCCTTGCAGATGAAGCATTGTACATTTGAAACTTTTTTCTTACCCTTGCAATCACGTACTTGGTGTCCTTTTTCTCCACACTTATAACAAACTCACATTCCCTTAAAGAATTTACCAAGCTGATTCTTTCCACAGTTATCACATATGGGAAAATCATTCTTTTCCCTCTTCCCTTTATCCATATTTCTCTTTTCCATTCTTTTCTTCTCTTGCTTCCCTTCAAAGCCATAGGACTTAGATAATTCTTCACTATTCTTATTAACACATGATAATATTCTTCATATGTTGAGAATACGTGGGAGACTATTTCCATTCTAAATGTTGGCTTAATTCCATGAAATATATGATTCTTCTTACTCTTTGGATCATACGTATTGCTGGAGTTCACATTCCTTCTACTGGACGCCATTTCTATACAATGGCATACACTAGGTCAGTTTATGAATTGCAATGAATAATTCCAAACTTGTAAAATACCTAATGTGAATTCAACAGTTTATAGATATAATCCATAAAAATATTTTCTTTAAGTAGTTATATACTCGTAAATCCTTCATAATGATTTTTAAAGAAAATGAGAATTATCCTAAGCATATCCCCCGGGAGTGTCGTAACTAAGAGTGCAACAAGGCCCATTGTCGTTCACCAGTTCCCATTCGAGTCTTTCTCAAAGTGGTGTTTTCGAGTTTTTCCCCTAGGTACATATGTTCCAAAGTTGGCTCTACTTTCTCATATCCAGACAGGGATGTATTCTCTTGGAAAACTCACAAAATCTCTACATTACCAAAATTATAGGAAGTTCTTATATACTAATTCTCAAAGTCTATCTTAGGGTAATGTTATCTAATCAGAGTTTATCTAAATCTAGTTTCCAAGGTTATTGCTAAACTTCCTCTTATACCAACTGTAATGCCCTGACCCTAGTTACCCAGAGTCGGTGCATTATTTTAATACATTGGCATGATTACAAGGAATCAAGTCCAGAAGGACCAATCAGTTTAGCAGTCTTGGAAAATATATTACATAAATTACCTTTAAATTACAATTTCAAACATAAAACACATCATAGATAGTTCTTTGAGAACACCATTATCCCCTTTAGCTTAACCCTGCATATCAATCATAATACACTTCTTGGAATCCTGGGAAAATAAAACATAAGAAAGGGGTGAGCTCAGATGCCCAGTAAGGGTAAATAATTTAGCGGAAGCTGTAAACTTTTAAGGCAAGATGTGTGATAAAAACAACAGCCTTTTTAAACATAAACTTGAACATAATATGGAAAAAATAAATCAAACATTACCATATAAACATGCACATGGATATTCTACTAGTCGAATAATCACATGTAATAACTAATTTCATAATAAGGGAATGTCTAACGTCGGACATCATTACCACATAGTCAAGGCCTTGTGCCAAGACTAAAAATAAAATTTTTATCAAGGTCTTGTTCCAAGACACTATTTTGTCTCATGAGACCTACCGATGCATCGAGGAGCTATAGCGGGCTCCACCCTTCACTTACTAAGCCCACTACATTCCTCATATGAAAAGGTAGAAACATAACATAAACATTCGTATAAAACTAGCATACGAAATGTCAATACTTTATCCATAAACCATGAATGGTATAAAAATAACACATCCAAATTCAAACATATCACAAATCCTTCAATATAATATGGAAGATTTTAATTATAATAAATCAACTTCAAGCAAGTTTAAATTCCATAGAAGGATATTGACATAGATGAAAATGATTTGTAAAACTCTTTGAGAGAAATATATTTTTTCATGAAAACATTTAAAAGTCACACAATTTAAAAAGGAAGACATTTAAAGACCTTTTTGAATCAAATTGTCTCATACCACTTTGAAACTTTTCAAAGGAATTAACATTTTAAAAACATTCATGTCCATATAAATAAGTCCTTAAAACCCATTTTGAAAACATGGACATTAATGAGAAAGATTTAGAAGAATAAATATTTAAAACATTTAAAATGATGTTTTAGTAAAAAATCCCTTAAAAATAATCCCTTTGAAAAATCTTTTATGAAACATAGACATGGACAAAAAATATTTCCCAGTAGATACTTGCATAAAAACAACCTCGCATAATAAAGAGATTGTGAAAATAACACTTACCTTGCACTTTCCTTTAGTCGAGGGTACGTTTAACCTCCTGTATTAAGATCATAGTATGTTATTAAATTATACCAGAACCATATAAATATTTATGATATCATACATGATTTATTTATGACTTTATACTACCCATTTAATAATAATTTCCATGTTAAATTAACATTTCGGGTAATAATCGCTTTCTTTATCATACGTGCTTTAACTTGTTACTCTTGATTGTATCACTTAGATCAAGATTTAAATACTTCCAGAATATAAAACATGATTTAAATATCATATATATTTAGAATATAAATATGTATAATAGACATATATATGAAACAAAAAACACTGTTTATGGAGACGGTAGTCCGTACGTATGCATAAACACTGTTTCCGTTTTCAAATCGTATTGAACGGAACTAAGTGAATAAGATATATGTAAGTACATATATATATATATATATCCAGTAGAATTATTATGTCATATATTACATACTTATAAGTAATATATATTTTTATAATCGTCGATGAATGGTGAACGTGGAAATAAATCTCATCACGTCGTGGAGATGGTAATCCATACGTATGCACGACCGATAATATAATTTCCTTAAAGGTGTGGAATTGGATGGAATATTAATTTTACAAATACATTAGAATTTTATTTTAATTATTTATATACATATTACTCATCATTATATCCATCCAAATAACATAGTGTTGAATAAAAAATTACACCACGATGTGGAGACGGTAAGCCGTACGTATGCACGCATTGTGACATTATCATTCATAAGATGGATTGAATAATGAATATAGTTGTTACATATTTATAATAACATAACAGTATATAGAATATATTGGATTTATTATTTTATAATTTAAACAAAAAAATAATGATTAAGTGGAAGAATAAGAGAACTTGAAAGAGGGTGGTGAAATCATTACCTCTTCTTCGGGTTCTTCATTTTGATTTGATCAAAAGGGATCCGTAGATTGGCTTTATGACCAAAGGAAATCCTCTAGGATGAATTTAGGATAGTTGGGAGGATATTTGGGTAGGTTTTTGCCGAGCCAAATGGCTTTGGAGGTGTGAATTTGAGAGAAGGGTAAGTTCCCTTTTATAAGAGGGGTGAGGGGCACCTTAGGAAAAACTTAAAATACTATTTTATAATAAATTAATTTTCGGTTTTTAATGGATCCAAAATGAATTATTTACAGGATAAGGTGGTTATGGGTCTAAAACCACTCAACCAATAGGTTTTAGATAGTTTTAGGTCACCATATTAACCTTAACTTTTAGATTTAACTCTTAGTTAAATAGTTTGACATTTACCATGTCTCTTTTTATTTTTATATTATATGGTTAATAAACTTACTATAAAATGCCAATAGAACCCCAATTGGTTCATTAATGTCACATATATTATTATATAAGTATTTTGTATGAACCTTATATTTTTAGGACTATTATATCAATTAATAATATAATATATTTTTTTAAATCTATTTTATGTCAATTTTGACACTATTTGGTATTTTTTTGTTAAAATCATAACCGCATGATTAATTCAAAAAAAAATTGATCTAACCAACCCTAAAATTTCATAATAACCTATAAAATTAGTTTAATTTATAAAAGTTTTCATATTACATTTATTTGGATATTTATAATGTCAATTATTTTAATCTTTCATTAATACGGTAATTACTGCATCATCATTGTGCCAAAAATAAATTTAATTATTTAATGTCTAAAAATTATAAATAAAATACCATTATGTAGGAAATATTTTTATATTTCTAATGAATAGTTATAGTCTAATTTATCTTATGTATAACCCTATATTAAAAATGTTTTAGTTATTAAACATTGATTTCAACTTTTTTAACTCTCTTTTGAATTAAATAATAATAAATGTCCTAATCTAATCCAAGTGGACCTAAAAGATCATATTGTATTCCTAAGGTTTTTTTTGGTCGAATTACACTTATCCAATAGAATTAGTACATGTGTTAGTGTCTGAATAATATCATTTTTACCCTTAATTGCCATTTTTACTTTTTACCGTGGTAAATAAAAGTAAAAAGTTATTATTCACCAAAAATTATTTTTATCTTATTCAACCACATTTTTCTTACTGATATCAATCGTGTCTCTCAGATTTTTGAAATTTTACTCACAGAAGCAGTAAAATTAAGTTTTATGTGAATTTGCAAATTCTCCAAGAAGGTGGGTAAAAGACGGTGAAAAGTTCAATAAAATTTTATGTATCTAATATTATTACAAAATAACTCCAATTAATTACATTAAAAATATATAGGTATTATGTATCTATTTTGACCTAAAATAAATTTGAATAAAATAAATATTTATTTAAATAAAAAGTCGGTATTAAACAATAACTCAGTGTTTTTCACTATTTATCAAAAATTGAAAGTTTTCAGAAAAATACCAAAAATTAACCCTAAGCTAATTTTGATATTCTGAATTCAAAAATGATGTCTATTTTACCAAATTCAAAACATATAAGTTTCATTTTTAAATTTAAAATTAATTACCGTTGTCAAAACCAAAAGGTGTATTTTTAAGAAATAGCAACTATCAAAAGATTGACACTTGTTTATGTCCAATCTCAAAGTGAAGTTACTTAAAATTACCAGCATTGGATTAAATGGTAAAAATATAATCTATTTTTAATTAAAAACCATTAAAATTTATAATTTAACACTATAAATTATTTTCATTAAAAAAGTTGTTTTCAGTTAAAATATAGTATTTTTCACTATTCACCCAAATGTGAAAGTTATCAGAAAAACACCAAAAATTTATTGAAACTAAATTCTTATGTACTAATTCTAAAGAAGAAGTTTATTTTGTCAAATTTAATATATAAAAGTTTCAAATATTGGATTTAAAAAGGGTTCACCATTAAAAGGCGGTAAAAGTGCATTTTTGAAAAATACTTCTTTTATTTGAAAAAAAAATGAATTAGTTCTTACATTATGTCTAAGAAAATCATAATATGGATTCTAAAATTATAAGGATTATATATAGTTTAAACTTTAGTTAATACTATTCATAACCACTTTTGAACGGCTAGTTTGGTAATTCGTGGTATGCTTAAACTCGGTGTTGCGTGTAGTGCAAGTTATTGAATTACTTCGAAGAAATAATGTACTATGAAATCTTGGGGTGTTAAATTTTTGAAATATAAATCTAGTTTTTTCAAATTATATAACCATAGATTATAGATTTCAAAGCCATTAAAATTATATTTCACTTTGAAAACCCAATTTCATTTCAAAATATAATAATATTTGAAATTACATGGCTTTCTCCTTGAAAACTTTTAGAATATTTACTTTGAAAATAATAATTTTTCTTATGGAATATAGTGATACTTGGAAAAACTTAAGAAAACCATGTGACCACTAGTAGTATCACCTTTAGGACAACATCCCCTTGAGGTTGCCAGTTCACTCCTCATTCCTCATCATCAAAATCGACACCCAAGTACTACGTTTTTTAATAAAATGTTTTTAAAGTATGTATTTCTTATTATAATTCCTCTAAAATATCCATTCAAATATACATAAATTATTTTCAATAGGATAATAATTTTACATCAAAAACACTTTTGCAGAAACCATCTTTAAGAAAACACCATTCTTTCACAAATATTTGAAGAAATCTATAATTTATAAACAATACTTTTTAAATAATTCTTATAAAGGAATAATTGATCTTATAAATTTTCTTGTACATATATATGAAATGTCATGAATAAATATAGTTTATGTCCACACCTAAGATCATGTATGACATTTACCATATAACATGGACTTTGGAAAAAAATAAAGAAGCTTGATAAAACAAAAAAATCTTTTGAAATCATAAAATACTCTTACTAAATTGAATTCATACCTGAATAAAGTATTTATACATAAAATCATAATTTTCAAAATTGGGAATTTGAATGTAATAAATTTCCCTTACAAAAAATATAAATTTTGAAAATATAAATCTCTTACTGAAAGGGTTTTAAAAATAAAATACATAGTTTTGAATATAGATTTTTTCCTATATAAAATAATAATTTTTGGAATATAGCCATAGATACTTTGCTATAAAGAAAGTAATCCATTACATAAAAACAGGTTTTATAAAACTATAGATTAAAATATTTAAAACAAATCACCCTTACCTAAAACCTAAAAAACCAAAATGAGCTAAGGTAGTAGTGTTTTTCCACTTCCAGTATAGGAATGAGAAGAATAATGAGTGAGGAGGAATCTTGGGTCTCATGGGGGTTTTCAAATGGTTGTATAGGAAGGTCCCCCTATATATATATATAAGAGTTTGGATATTTTCTAGTAAAATTTTAAGGTGACTGTGGTGAAAATGATAATGGGTATTGTTGTTAAGTTGTTGTGTATATCCAATTTTCAATGATGAACAAAATCCTAATTGGCTCAATGATTTGATGGGTTCAAGTATTTTGAAGCATGTTAAGGGTTCTAATTATTTTATGGTTTCATATATATTTACATATATAATTTTCATCACCTGTGTCTAATAAAAATCAAGTAGAAAACGATGCACTGGGGAATTTAAAATGGACAAATTATAATCCTAGATAAAAAACTACTATTTTACTTTATTGTATATATACATGTTTACATATTTTTCATTCTTTTTGAAGAGCCTAAAGAAATTGGGAGTTAAAATGGACCGAATTTTATTTGTAAGAGTAATACCCAAGTTTAATATTTGATAAATATACCTTTATGATTAATTTGTCCTTTCCAAGATTCCACGAGAAGGAAAGGCTCTCCATTGGTGTTCAATGCTGATTATCCTGGCTCAAGACCTACGATGGGTTCAACCTTTAGGGTTTGGGATTCTTTTTCAAGAGAAAATGACGGTGGTAATATAGGGTGGCATCCAGGTGAACTATTTGTAGGTCGCTTACATAGGTGATTCCTTACATCAGAAGGAGGAGGGGAAGAAGACGATGAGTTCTTCCAGTGGGAGGTTGAAGATGACAGTGTAAAACCCAGCGTGTGGAGGAAGATGATGATACTTAGGGAGGTAAAATGGTTGATAAAGATGGGATCATACGACCCGTCTTATAAGCGGATGTTTTTAAGAAGGTGAATAGTAACATGTGCTCGTTGTCTCAAATCATAAGTTCGCTCGACTAAGCACTTCCATATATTATAATTGGTCTTGCTATTGGTTCATGCCATAGAATCAGGGGATCATCTCCTGGACACACCTTACACACATGCCCACCACACCGTCGTGCCGACCCACACATATGGGATGGGGAAACCTAGCACGCACCATGTGCGTCCTCTACGGGCTCTATGCCCATGCCTGTCTAGAAAAAACTCACCACCCATTCCACTCATGGGATGCTTGGGTTGGACCTCCCATATGGGTTGAGGTTTCTCCCCACATTAGGGTTGAACGGATGACCCTTGAGGCTACCTAGTTGGCCATTTTTTTTTAATATAAGTAAGTTTTAAAATTAATTACTTAAAAGAATAATATGAGGGTCGACCCCTGTGGCTCCCTAATTAGCCAAATATATTTTTTAATATAAGTAAGTTTTAAAAAAATTTACTTACAAGAATAATAGTATACTATATGTATCTATTATTTTAACCTTTTAATAATTTTATCAAGTTATTTATCTATTGTATATTAAATTTTTAATTTAACATATTAATATTAACTGTATAAATTTTAATACGTGTCATTGTTTATTATAATTGTAAAATCAATTTAATATTTTAATGATCAATGTAAAATGTTATCACTATAGATTTTGTGAAGGCTTAAATATTTTAAACTGAAAATAATATTTTGCAAACTGTGAATCTCCATATTAAAAAAATGTACTTTTAAATAATTAGTAAACACTTGTATTTTCTTATACAAAGTAAGTTTTAAAAAGAATATTAAATACATTTAATCAAAAATGTACACATTTAACACTTTTATTTCAAAATTATATTTATTGTTTTCTTTTTATTAATATTTACTTAGTATCGTAGTGATAATAGATAAGTAACCATAATTTGAAATAATTTTCTTACAAAAACAACCTTAAATACTTTTTTACAAAAATCATTAAACTTATTCAATTATAACTATAATTCATTAAACATTTTCAAAAAAGGTATTTTTTTATTCATTTAACAAAATAAATAAATATATTTTCATTAAGAAAATAAAATACTATTTCTTGGAAAATAAAACAAAAAATGTATCTTTTTATAATTTGAATATTAATTTATAACCAATACTTGTTTTAATTAAAGAAAATTATTTTGTTTCATAAAAATAAAACATAACTTGATTGTTTAAAAAATAAAACAATCCATTTAATAACATTTATTTAAAATAAAATTACACTTAAATTCTTGGGATGTTACACATCACTTCACAACATGGAATTAACTTTACCTTTAAGCCACAAATCCATTTACCTTCACTATCGACTGTAAAATGTCAAGATATAGGGTGACCGATATGCTCTACTTCAAACAAATAATCAGTACAAAACTCAATTAGCTCTTTTGATATATATTTTTGAACAATAGTGGTCTATGGTTGATGCGGATTCTTAACACATCCCTTCAAAATTTTCATATATCTTTCAAAAGGATACATCCAATGTAAATAAATAGACCCACATAGTTTTATCTCTCAAACCAAAAGAATCAATAGATAAACCATTATATCAAAAAATGATGGTGGAAAGTAAATTTCTAGTAGAAAAAGTATGAGGAAAACTTCATTCTATAACACGTCTAATGAATCTGGATCTATGAATTTATTGCAGATTGAATTGAAAAAGTAACACAACTTGATTATAGACTTTCTGACAGTTATCAGCAATATTCTACACAACAAATATGGAAGCAACTATTGCATCAATACATGAAAGTCATGAGATTTCATACTTGTTGACTTTAAATCCTTCAATGACACCAAATTTTTTACATTTAAAGAAACCCACTTAGTACTTTAATACCATGCAGACATTGACAAAAATTTATCTTCTCACTCTTGATTAATGTGTGAAAACCCAGAGGTAAATATGTTCTGTTTCCCCTCGTTGCGGGAGCTAACTTCAAATGTATTCCCATTATTATTAAGTCCAGTCTTTCTTGAAATCCATCTTTTGTATTTCCTTTTATGTTTAACGATGTTTTAATTAGTCTATCATAAATGTTTTTCTCGACATGCATAACGTCAATGTTATGTTTTACATCCAAATTTTCCAACAAGGTAGCTCGAATAAAATGGATCATTTCTTTCATGTATTTGTTTGATGACCAAAAATTCCTTTATTTCTAAATGTGACATTGTTTTTTTCACCTTGTTGTAATATTCTTCAACTTAAAATGGTTGTGGGGAAAATCATACTCTTGTAAAAAATTAAATTCTTTTTTTAACCTTCGATAAGGATGATCCATTCACAAAAATATCTGATGTCCCATATAAATTGTTTATCATCCATTGTATAATTGATGATATGAAGTCCCCTCTTCGTAAATTGGACAAGATTTATTCCCTTTAACATTGTATCTAGATAAGTTTCCATATACTATAAAGTCATTTATAGTGAATATTATTATAACATGCAAAAGAAAATACTCTTTCTTGTATGCATCAAACACTTTAACACATGTCTCCCATAGAAATTTCAAATCATTAATCAATGGTGATAAATAAAAATCAATATCATTTTTAGGTTTTTCTAATCCATAATCATCAAGCCCATCATCATATATTTCCTCTTCATACATATTTATGGGGAAAATTTGTAGACAACCAACAAAACAGGACATGAGCTATGTTGTCTATTGAGACTCCAGTATGGATTCATTCCATCTGTTCAGAGACTCATTCTAATATTTCTAAATTTATTTCCAAAATCATAAAATTCATGATAAAATCATTTCCATTATGGTGAATCAACAGGATGATGTGGCTTTCCATCAAATATGTGCTCATTTGTATATCTTCTTAGCCTCTTTTCATCATTTGAATTTGTAAATAGATGCTTCAAATGATGAATTATTGGAAAACACCGAATTGCTTTAGCAGGAGGTCTGGTGCCTGTTCTTGAGAATGAATCACAATTAGATTTGTCATCCATTTTATATCGTGATTTCCAGCATTTAGGACATTTTGATAAACATTTATATTTCTTCCTATACTAAAAATAGTCATTAGGGAGAGCGTGTATCTTTTTATATCCCAATCCCATTATTTATAATATTTTTTGCCTCATAATTGGAATTTGTAAGCTTGCTTCATTTTGGAAGTATCTCTTCTAAAAGTTCAAGCAATTCAGTGAAACTTTTATCACTCCAACCATGTCTTGCTTTCAAGTTAACTAATCTTAGCACTATTGATAACACTATAAATTTAGTACAACATGAGAATAGTGGTTTCTTAGCATCTTCGTATAATTGTTCATGCTTGTTTTTTTAATGATTTTAACACCTACATAATGAATTAGTGTTTTGAAATGATCCTTTGTCTCATGCAGAACATCTTCTTCATCATTAGATATTGACCTATTTGTTATTTCACCATGCCAGATCCAACATGTGTAATTATGACTAAAACCATAAAATATCAAATGGTATTTGATTTCTCTGTACCATAATTTACTCATATTCAAACATTTCATGCATGGACATAAAATCACATATTTATTTCCAAGATTTTGTTTAACAAATTCCAAGAAACTGTTAACCCCTTTCTTATATTCATTGGTAATTCTTCGTGCATTTATCCAGCTACGATCCATTAATTACCTAAAAAGTCACAATATAATAGTTGAATATATCAATACATATAAAAATTTAAACAATATATAAACATGCATAAATTTTTAACAAATAATTTATATCTTAAAAAAAATTAAAATTGAAAAACAAGCTATAAAAAAAATTAATCAAAAGTAATTATAACAAAAAAACAACTTATAAATGAAAAAAATGAAGAATAAAAAATGATTTCAGCCATAAAAAAATTATAATGATAACAAATTTATAAATACAAACAATTATAAATACAAAAAGTTACGACCAAAAACAAATTATAGTCACATACAATTTATAATCACAAAAAAATTATAACACTAAACAAATTTTAACAAAAAAATTATAATTGATAATAAGATGCATGCAAACAAATGAATGGATGAATGCAATTTATAGCTAATAGATGATTAATTTATCTTCAAAAAATAAAAAAATAACTTACAAGATATGGAGGTTGACAATGGAAAATAATTCCTAAATTTCGATGAACCCACTCAAAGGTGGTGGTAACGAGGTGAACATTGTAAGATTGAAGACAACTGTTTGCAAAAACAAAGTTGAAAAAAGAACGAACAAAAACCTTGGAACGCGGTTGCGAATCGAGTGGATTATAGTTTTTGTGGACTGAATAATGTTAAGGGTTATGGAGAGGACAAATGATGGAAGATTGAGGAGATACAATGGGAAAATAAGGTGAAAATCGAATGAAAGTGAAGATTGAGCACGATCGGGTGTCTTCGAGAGTCGAGAGGATGAGGATTTTAGAAAGACCACATCGAAAAAATGGGGGGGGGGATTCATGGAAAGTATTTTTTTTAAATGCTTTTAATGCCAGTTTTATAAAAAACTGACATTAAATGATTCCCGCTTCACTTTTATGTTGGTATTTAAAAAACTGATGTTAAAACTCTGATGCTAAAGTGTCTTTTTCTACTAGTGAGAATCTTTTTTAACAAATATTCACATTCACGTTAGGGAACAAAATGAAATTATTTGATTGGGTTTTTATGATTTCTTCAAGACAATTGCGTGAATATTCAATTCAACATTTTCATCCACTTCAGGACGATGGATATCAATAAAATATATTTATGCTCTTCTTTATGAACACTTAATTTCTCTCAAATGTTTTATAAGAAATAAAATGAAAGATATAACAAATAAAACAATATGATGTTTATTTTAAAAAACAAAAAAAAAATAATAATCTTCGTCATGAACATTTATACATTGTAATCAAGCTTGACATTTTCAGGTTGTACAAGGAAGTAAAAGATGTCAAATATTATTATGTCATCCAGGCATGATCAATGAAGTTCACTTCGATGAACAATAGGAATGCGATATTCATCATTCAACCATTTTTTATGGCGGCGATTCATTTTTCATTTGATGAATGATATTTGTCTCGATATTGGCTACGTCGATTATTAACACATTCTTGATAATAACTAATCACATTCATTTCAGGGGATGAAATATAATTTGATAGTGATGGAGGTAACATCATCACGATACATAATGCGAAGAAAACGTTCATGCTGATAACATATTATGAAACAAATTGAACACTTGTTGAAACTATACTTTTTTTGAAACCAGAAATGCATGATCAATCATGAGCGAATCAAATCATTCATATCTAATTTGGAATTTCAAAAGTTTGAGAATATAGAAGGTTCGACATGGACATGTTATGCTATTTTATCAAAGTAATGTCATAATAATAACATTTTAGAAATGTCCCCACGGGGTGACCTAGTGGTTAGAGTTGATGACTATGACCATCAAATCCAGTGTTTGATTTTCACTGTTGAAGGTTTGGATGAAGTAATTTCACACCGTGCGATTTAACGCCTTGACAGTGTAGAACAACGTGAGGATGTCAACTTGACGTAGTTGGGTTGGGGTTAAGCAGTGGCCCTGATCGCGTCCCCCACCTACCTTCCCCGGGCTTTCCTTAGCATCGCTGCAGCTGCAGGTGCAGCACCGGTCATCCTTAACTATTCCCGTTTTCATGAAGGTTTGAATTCCAGAAAAGGAACGCGCCCTAAAGATTACTGTTTATCAGATTCTCTCGATAGGGTTCGAAATATCGGATGGCAGCGGGAACTAACGGAACAGTGAAAGCAGTGGCCCTGATAACTGGCGGCAACGACGTCAGAGGCCATTTACAGTTCGTACAGCGAACCTCCTCTGGTCAAATGCTCTCCCTCTTTCGGGGTATCTGTTTACTACATCGCGTCCATGCGCGATTGCTCATCTGTTTATTTTCTGGGCAGCAACGACTCATGTGAAAGGCAAGATAACAGGTCTCAGTCCAGGCCTTCACGGTTTCCATATCCACGCACTCGGAGACACCACCAATGGCTGTAATTCCACAGGTGCCCCCTTTCTTCCACTTCCAGTGTTGCCTCCACCTCCTCCTCAGGGCTGCTTGTTTGCATCATTTATCGTTTCTTTAGTCATGTTTTACCCCGTCCTTGTTTTCCGGCTGGCACATTTTAGTGAACATATATGCTTCCAGACCAATGCCCCACACCTGGGTTTTTTTTCACAGATGAATGAACGGAATTTCTCCATGTAGTTTCCACCAAACTCTTTAGTGAGATAACATGCTAGCAGAAAGAATACTTGGATAACGGTGAGATAAAGATTCCCATTCCTTATATTCAGCACTGGGAAATTTAAATCCAAATAACTTTACTACCAACAATGCAGTTCTTACATTAAGCTCTTACTTTACCAACATATATCCCAAATTCTTCTGAAGTACTTAGGATATAAATAATGACTTTCACTTCGGATTAAAGTGGTATCTCATTTGAATTTGAACTTCTTTAAGCTTTATATCAACTCTCACTGGTCTCTTAGAAAATATATTTTCTCACAAATATATTATTATTATTATTATTATTTATTTATTTTTTTTTTATTTAAAAAGGTAGGGGCCGGGAAACAATGCGGGTGATGGCCCAGCCCCCGAGTGGGTACGCGGGGGCTGGGTCATCACCCGCATTGTTTCCCGGCCCCTACCTTTTTAAAAAAAAAAAAAAAAAAAAAAAAAAACACATCACATTTGACATCTTTACACTATATATAAAACAGTATGAAAACGGATTTAAAATAAGAAACATTTTCACATTTTAATAAAATGCGAGTAAATTATTTTTATTTCGATCTCATTGAAAATTCTTAATACTTTTACCCATATCTCACTTGTCATACTATGTTGTAGATTGGATTAAATAATAAACCATGTGCATCAACCATTAATCATCTCATTAATTAAAAAAACATTTTTTGTTCTTACATAATAGATATCATATGTCCTCTTTACGAGACAAATTGCGGAATACCCATCCCATGATTTACTAATCTCTATTACCGCCATGTGTTTTCTTCCTCCCTTGTAGCAACTCTTTCTATATTGTTCAAACACAAACTTTAATCTTTATCTACTTTTTTCGTTATTTCTGAACTATTGCATATATGTTTAACAATGTAATGCACAACAAGCATCATATATCCATAATTCAATAATAGAGTAATTGATTTCTATAACATAAATATCTGAAGTGGACTTTCCTTGGTGTTTCTTGAATTCTTTCAGTTATTCAAAACAATTTCGCTTCCAATTTTTTGTCTTTCTACAATGGAAACATGTTCCCTCCTTCGCGGCACCTCATTTCAACTTTAAAGAGCGGACATGTTTTTAGACTCTGCTTTACCTTTCTGTTCTTTTTCTTTTGGCTAAAATTTTTACCCATATGTTTCTACACTATTATAATGGGTGCTTGAGCCATAACCTCCGATGCCCTTCTCAGCAACCCTCAACATATTGAGTAGATCGGATAAAGTCTTATTAAAGTCATTCATGTTATAATTAAAAATGAATTGATGAAATCTTTTCGGCAACGATTGCAGGATGGAGTCTGCAGCCGGATCTAACATGAGTCGTGACCCCAATCTTTTCAGATCATTTACGTACCCAATCATATCGAGCATATGAGTAGAAATCGAAGTCCCCTCAACCATCTTACAGTGAAACCATGCATTTGATACCTTAAATCTCTCATGCCTTGCCTTTTCCTAATAAATTCTTTAGGTTATCTTTCATCCCATAAGCATCCATGTTCTAATGTTGCTTTTGCAATTTTGATTCAATGGAAACAAGCGTAAGTGTAGAGATATCCAAAGAATCTTTGTTATGTTTACTATAAACATCATTCTCCTCTTGTTTGGCTTTATCAAAGGGTGTATTTTCAATAAGCATTTGCTTTAATACATAAAATGTTCCTTCTTGTTTGATAACAATTCTCAAGTTTCGATATTAGTCAAGAAAATTATCACCATTTACATAAAATTGAGATTTGATATCACTATATCGCGGTTCAATACAATTCAAGGAAATTGGACTATATGATACATTTCAAAGGGAAATTGTACTCTAAGCAGTGAATCATGCATGACAATATGTAGATTGATATTGTATAGTTTGACTGAAATCAAAGACAACTTCATGGAGATACCACAAGAAGTGGTAGGACATCGTATGTGATGGAATATCGTATATGGCGATATAGACCTATGCAACGCATCGTAGTGGGTGAAACATGTATATCGTAAGATGCAACAATAGCCGCCAATGAAGAAAAAAGGGATATTTGAAGTAACGACCAAGTTGATCGAAAGTCGTTGTAGATATCGTAACCTACGATATCAATAAGCCATATTATACAACATAGATGAAAATCATGATTTTTATTGGAGCTTTCCCTCATCGTATTTTACGATATATGGGATATTGTAAAGGTGACACTATACCCTTTGGCGGCGAATCTACTTCCCCTTGGATTGTTGACGATACGACCATAGAAATCTAAGGAGCTTATATGAGAATAATTTATGAAAGATATTAATGGGGATTTTAATGAAGGTATGATATTTCTGCATTTCATTTAAATGAAGTGTTTATATTGTAAAACTGGTTAGGTTCTAAGCTGGGTATCCACAACATCAGTGACCCAGTTTGAGGGAGAGTGTGTATGGTCTTGTTTGATATCATCTTTCTTTTGTGAGACTCTTGGTCCAAGCTGGACATGTCCAGCTTGAAGGGGAGTGTTAAACCCAATTTTATTATAAAGGGTATTTCCGAGTCCCACATCGGAATACGTCACCATGTAATCCTTTTTACCCATCGATAAAAGAATGTCCCCACCTCACATTGAGGTAAGAGGAATTCGCCATCCATCTTATATTTAAATAAAGCTTATTTTCGATCCTTGTTTATTTAATTATGGTTAATTATTGGCCATTCTTTTATTAAGAATTAATTATTTAATTGAATAAAATAATTAATTTGAGGATGTTTAATTATTAGGGAAAACAATTATTTAATAAATGGAGTTAATTTGAGGTGTTAAGTAATTAATTAAGACGTATGATTTTTAGAGGATTGTGGAAAAAAAGAAAAAGGAGGCATGGGAATAATTAGAAGAAAGGAGATTTTATTATGAAATTTCTTAAAAGATGTTTTTAGTGAAATTTTATAATCACTTTATGTGATTATAGTTTTAAAAAGAGAAAAAACAAGAGGGGCTCATTTCTTCTTCTCCACCTCTACCCTCTTCCCTTATTCTCCATTTTCTCTCCCGTTTCCTCTTTGGGTGACACATGATGGTTTCTCCCACCCACATCCATCTTGCACTTTTTCTTTTGTGATTCATATATGAAGTCTTCACATGGCTAAGGGGTAAGGTTCTCCATGCTTTTCTTTTCGATTCCATGCTTTTTCTTCTAGATTTGGATTAGTGTTTTATGGCTGAAGTTGAGGGTTTATTTTCTAGGTGGCTCTAGAAGCTAATGGCTAGGCTCAAGACTGTTCTCGGGTGAGTTAGTGTTGATGGATTGTGGCCAAGTTTGGTGACCTCGATCATTCCTAATGTTTTGAGAATTATGGATGTTTGGAAATTAATTTAAAATTAATTAATTTGAAAAAAGTCTCCCGGGTGCGTCCAGATGGGCTGAAACACTGAGGTTAAGCTATGAAAAATTATTAGAGATTTATCTCGAGTAATGGGTGTTTCTGGGCTAGGCTGGAGGTGTGGTGACCTTGCAACGACACTAAAATGGTTAAAATAAAAATTTTCAGTGACTGAAATGATTGTTTTATTTCTTTAGTTGAGTTTAGTATTTATTCGGGATTTGAGTAAGGGGTCAAGTATATTCATTATTGATGTTTATTGGTTTGAAGTGAGTATTTATATGAGGTATGCTTTGTTTTCACTATACCATGAAAAATGTTATTACAAATATATGATTTTCCTTATTATGTATATGATGCCATGTTGACTGATTTCATTTAAAAAATTCAATTCACTGCATAGGGATTGGTTGTGCGAGCCTCATAAGCTCGGGGTATGAGTGAGACCTTCTTTGCATAGAGATAGTGATTGTTAGAGTATTTAGATATTTAGGGTATTTAGATATTTAAGATATGAGTCAGCGGTCAATGGTTTGACTGGTTCAATAGGTTAACTTGTATTTATGTTCCAACTTGCATCTTTATCTTCATCCAGAAATATAACAATCTTGACCTCGTTTAGGATGTTCAGATTCTAGGTTTCTCCTTCCGCATGGTATTAGAGCAGGTTCCCCAACCCTAAAGTCCCTCCTCACTTTTTCTCCTTTGCTAGGAGAACTCTACATGATCCCTCTCTTGGGGGTGATGACCTCCTTGACCGAAGGGCATCTTCACTGTCGACCGCCCCTTGCCCCTCCCTTTGGGCCATGCACCCCTTTTCTTGAAGTTGGTGCCGCTGACGCCCCCACTTAGCCCCGTCCCTATATTTGGCTTATCCTAGGCGCGCCCATCTCTCATTGACACGCCGACCTATATTTTGCACATCTCTCCCTGTGTTATACGTTGCTCCATGCTGGTTTCTTTCAGGCAACTGCAGTTGACACTCCTCTTGAGCCTGAGAAACATTCTCTATATGATGCCACAAACCCATATTCTCATCCAAAGAGGTACCGTCGTCTTGTGGGCAAACTCAATTATCTCATCACGACTCGTCCAGATATTGTCTGCGGTGTTAGCAAGGTTAGCCAATTCATGACACATCCGACAAAATCTTAGTGGGATGCCGTCTTTCGCATTCTCAAGTACATTAAGAAAGACATGGCCCGTGGTCTTCGGTACTTACATCACGATCATCTGAATATTGAAGTCTTCTGTGATGCTGACTATGCTGGGTGCTTAGCTGCTCGGAAGTCTACTTCTGTGTTTTCCATTTTCTTGGCAGGTAACGTAATCTCATGGGGAAGCAAGAAATGTCGTCTTCAGGTCCAGTGGCGAATCGGAATACCGTGCGATGTCCACGGTCACTACTGAAATTCTTTGGTTTCATCATCTTCTTCATGAGATTGGTTTCTCGCCCTCTGCTCATATTTGGTGTGATAATCAGACAGCCACGAAAATTGCTTCCAATCTAGTCTTCCATGAACGCACGAAGCATATTGAAGTGGACTGTCATTTTCTTTGTCATCACCTCGAGCATCATCATGTCAGCTTCAGCTATATTCCGACAGCTGATCAGCTGACCGACATCTTCACCAAAGAACTCTCAGGAGCTCGACTGGACTCTCTATGTACCAAGCTCCACAGAATCAGCGACCCAGTTTGAGGGGGAGTGTGTATGGTCTTGTTTGGCGTCTTCTTTCCTTTTTTTGTTTGTGAGATTCTTTTTCCAAGCTATTATGTACTAACTTGAGGGGGAGTGTTAAACCCGGTTTATTGTGTTCCTGAGTCCCACATCGGGTTATTCTGACTTGTAATTCTTTTTCTCTATCTATAAAATAACGTCTCCACCTCTCATTTGAGGTAGGGAGTTCGCCATTCTATATTAAAAAAATAAGTTAAGGTCATGGGATCAATATTATGATAAATACAATGATGATGGACAATTAGTGAGTTCATTGATGAAGTTTCTTCAGCAATATGAAATGTTTACCTAACAGACCATGCTTGGTTCATTATATCAGAAAGTTGCTGCTAAAATAAATCACCCTTTAATCTGAATTGGTTATTTACTAGTTGTAATTGCTCTATAAGTTAGGAGTATTCATGGTGGCATACATATTAAACTCGCAATCAAATCTGTTCCATGTATTGTGTTCCATTGCACTGCAAGCTTGATCATGAAAAGTTTATTGAACTACATGCCGACTATGATTTTGTATTGGGCGGTTAATTGAGAGAAATATGGACCAGATGACAGTTGACATTTTTTTCTAGTGATGTAAAGAAACATTTCAGGGCCACATTTTAATCCGCTGAAGAATGATCATGGAGCTCCGGGGGATCTAGAGCGCCATGCGGGCGATTTGGGTAACATTGTTGCTGATCAAAATGGTGACCACAAATTTTTCTATTTAACTGCACTTGGCATCTGAAGTGACACCAGTTTTGATGACTTGAACCGGGGACCTAATTTCTCTGTTACAGGTGTTGCTGAAATTTCTGTGGAAGATGCTCAGGTGATTAGATTTATGCTTCATTAGGGTAGCACTGTCCTGTCACAGTGCATTAACTGTTCTCTTAATTAGCATCTGAAGGAGTGGGGATATTCTTTGAAATGAAATTAAGCACATGAAGGTGTGAAGAAGAATTAGACTTATTGTAGTGAATGCAATTGGTCAAATACCCCTTTTGCATTTTCTTAGTCATTTTAAAAAATATTTAAATTGTCCATCTTTGTTGCATAAAGGATGACTTGAGGAATTGTCTTTCATGTGACATCAGATTCCATTGAGTGGGCAACATTCTATACTGGGGAGGGCGGTGGTGGTGCACGCCGATCCTGATGATTTGGGCAAAGGTATGGCTTCTGTTTTTTGTACTCTCATAGTTTGCTTTGTATGCTGTATGACCATATTGGTACTGTTCAACTAAATGTTCTGGCCCGTTGGCAATTTTGGGTTTGGGTCAGCCCGGTCCGGCCCAGCCCACTGCAAGGTCCTTGGCTGAACTACTTAAAACTGCTTGTGTGTTTTCATTAGACTGAAAACATTCCTATTAAACATCATTTGCAAGCTGCTTGTGTGTTTTTGTTAAACTCAAAAACTTTCTTTTTAGCATCGCTTGCAGCATCCTTCATGTGTGTTGTTATTTATCAATTAATTGCATGGCTGGCGTGGCCAGGTGGACACGAGCTCAGCAAGATTACAGGAAACGCAGGCGCAAGAATCGGATGCGGTAATCGTACCTCCCTTGATCGCGTGTTTGATAGGATGAAAATAGGGAGGTCATGGTGGAATTTTTTTATTTTTGTTCTCATTTTCATTGCCTCAAAATCTTTTTCTAAAACCAAACATGGCCTAAATTTCAGTGGATCCAGACAGATGACAATCTGTTAAAATTCTAGTGTGTTGAGGGGTTCTGACTGCCATGGCTGCATGTTTCTTAGGTATCATCGGCCTTCAATCAATCATGTAGCACTCATTCGCTCAACTTCGGATCCAGATCCGGATCTGGGCCGCCGGTTTGCTCCAGCATTAAGTGTTATTGGGCAGACAGTAGAATGAGCAAAATTTGTGCAACGTTGGGTTCTGTTGAATATGCCGTTTTCTTGGGATGAAAATCCCCTCTATAGCCAAAGATATCCTTGGCCATATCCAAGAGGTAAATAGATTCCAGTGGGACCAGTAAACTGTGTTGTACTTGTTGATTAACACAATCATCCTTGGGTTCCTATATGAAAGCCCAGGTCCGAACTCTTTAATTTCATATGTCAGAATCTTTATTCCATGTATCTGTGGTAATTTGCATGTCAAACCATGCTTACTGGTGCACAAACAGGAACCATATTGATATGATTCAAGTACAACGACTTAGTAAGATTTTTCCAAATCATTTAGCTCGCACGTTCAAGTGTGATAAACACTTGTATGTGAAAGTGTGTTGCAAGTGGCACTAATATCCCAAACTCAATGTAGAGACTAGAATAATATGAAATAAAACAAAATAAAGAATTTTCAATCATAACTAAGAACCCAATATCTTGATCCATTTCTCCAAACTAGCCTCTCCAAGGTGTTCAAAGTAAATGTATCCACCCATTCAAGGAAAACTAAATCAATTTGTAAGTGTGGAGTCTTCTTATTCAAAGTAAAAGAAGAAACCCTAGGCATCCAAGCCCTAGGATCAAACCATAATATTAATCCAGAGATGGCTTAATCCATCACTCTATGATCACTTAAAACAACCCTTGTATCAACAACATTTGGTTAGGATTGTGAAGTCTCTTTAAGGGCTTCAGTTTATCGGAAGTCCGTGACATAGTTCATCGAAAAAAGGCAGTGGCAAGAAGACTTCATCAATAGCGGGATGTTAGATCAATTGAAGCTTAGGTTGTCATTTCATCAAAAGTTTGAGAAGTCTTTGTTTAACTACTCTAAGCGTGAAAATGTGCAGGAAAAAAAGGCATGGAAGCATTGCCTGATTATCGATGATTGACTGTCAAACTAGAGAAAGCAACAAGGGAATGATAGTTTTGTGGTGCAATCGATGGATGTTCGTGGTTGTAGAAAGTCAGTGTTATCGGATGGTTGGGTGGGGCCCTCTATAGAAGGACGACGATACCACTTTGTTGGGGCGTTAAGTGATCATTTGAGTTAGTGATCTATATGGCGATACAGTTACAATGATACTTTGTACTTCTGATAGAATATAAATCTTGCAGTGTTCTCCTGTGGACGTAGGATGAAATTCTGAACCATGTAAAACTAAAGTGGTCTCTATTGTTCCTTTTGCTTGTGTGCTTTTTTGTTTGGAAGACCGTGTGAGGAGATTTAGGGTGTTTTCAAAGCTTCTTAAGTTTCGGAGCATTGAGACAGGGAAGCGTGGTGTGCTGCTATGTGTGAAGTCTGGAGTGTGAACTTCCGATGGTTTGAAGATTGGAACTTTTGATGGTTTCACTTTTGACGACTTTACTTTTTTGCATGTGTCTCCTCCCAACAAGTGGTATCAAAGCTTGGCTTTCAAGCACATGACTTTAAACACACTGAGGTATCTTCTCTTCATCCGCCTTTACGATTTGTTACAGGAGAAGTTACTATGTTAGGGGAATGTTGTCGAAAGAAGGTTGTGTGAGTGAATATGTTTAATGGAACAAACTTTAGTTTCTGGTGGATGCATATGGAAGATTATCTAATCCAAAAAGATCGTGAAGTTCCGTTGACTGAAACTAAACCAGAGAAGACAAACAAGGTTGAATAGGAGCGACATGATAGGAAAATTCTTGGTTTGATTCATATGACGTTAACAATGGATGTTTCTTTCACCACTTGAGAGAAGACAACCACATTACTTACGACAATGTTGTCGAATATGTATGAGAAGCTGACTGTGCTCAATAAAGTGTTTCTTTTACGGAGGTTATTTAGTATGAGACTACTAGGAGGGAGATCAACGACAGATCATGCTAACGACTTTAACATAATTCGGAATCACAGACGTTCAAAACTTGATTCGGAATCAGCGACTGATCTTGTGTTCAAAGACATTCAAAACTTGATTCTGAATAAAGAGCTCCGAAGGAAGTCCAGGGATATTCCTGAAATGCAATGAATGCAGATGGAAGAGGATGTTCACCTCATAGGAGGAATTGTAGACGTTCAATGGATAAATCTAGAGGGAAGGAGGCTAGGGAAATCGACTGGACTTGACCCTGCATGTTGGCATTGTGGGAATATGGGGCACCTTAAGAAAGATTTTTAGGATTGGAAGACTATCAAAAGGACAACTTTCAGAAGCTCAGGTTCTGGAAACACCACAATAGAAGAATGTAGCACTATGTTGCTCAGTGTTAATGTTCCAATGGAATCTTGGATTATAGATTATGAAACATCTTTCCCTAGCCTTCAGAAGAATCTTATTTCCGTCGATCAGTTGGATGAAGCTGGATTCAGAACAACCTTTACCAACGGAGTGTGCAAAATCACTCGAGGTTCTCTAGTTGTTGCTAAAGGGGTGAAAGATGGAACTCTCTACCTTACTAGAAGAACACAAGGAGTCATAATTGCTAGTGTCAACTTCCGCAAGCTCGGATTTATGGCACTATCGTTTAGGTCATCTTAGTGAGAAGAGTATAGAGATTCTATTGGATAAATGAATGTTGAATCTTGAGCATTCAAACTTTGGAAGTTGTGAAAGTTGCATACTTGGAAATCAATGAAAGGTGTCTTTCAATCTCAATAGAAGAACTCCTAAGAACCAGAAGCTAGAACTTGTACATACTGATTACCTGGGGACCACCCCCATCAAATCACATAGTGGTTCACAATGCTTCATGACTTTCATTGATGATTCCATGAGGAAAGTGTGGGTTTATTTTCTGAAGGACTTATTGGACGTGTTTGAAATCTTTGTTTAGTGGAAAGAAATGGCGGTGAGAGAAGCCCAATGTAAGTTGAAGTGTTTAAGATCCGATAATGGAGATGAGTTCATCGAAAGGAGTTTTCCGAAACTATTGCAAACATGAGGGAACCATACATGAAAAAACAATTATGAGAATGCTTGAGAAAAATGGCGTTGCAGAGAGGATGAATCAAAAGTTGATGAAGAAGGCGTAGAGCATGAGAATTCACTCTGGAATGCATAAGGAATTTTAGGCAGAAGTTGTGTACATGACCGCACACTTGATCAATCGAAGTCCTTCTTCAGCAGTTGGGCTGGAGTTACCGGAAGCACAATGGTCTAGTAAAACATCAAAACTTCATCATCTCAAGATCTTTGGTTGTGTTGCCTATGTTCACATGGATGCTAAGGATCAAGACAAACTTGAAGCAAAATCTCACACATGTTTCTTTGTAGGGTATGTCAATGAAGAGTTTTGATTTCGACTTCAGGATGACATCAAAAGGCAAGTCATCAAAAGTAGAAATGTGCTCTTTGATGAGTAAGTTCTTTGGAAGGACTAAAACTTGGTGGAAAAGGAAGATGAGAACAAAGAATCATTTCAAGTCCAAGTTGACCTGACAAGAAGTTTTGGAGGAGTTCAAATTCCAAAAAGTCCTGGTGATATCGATTATTCCAGAAGTTCTTATATTTCAAAGGAAATTTCATGCAGTAGCATCAGAAGTTCAGATAATAGACCAATTATAGGTTTACCTAAAAGCTCAACGACTGGTGAAGCTTGAGGCAAATCACCAGAAGGAGACTTTCTGGAAGTATCAGGACCAGATTGAGCTGAAACACAGATAGAATTGCAGAGGTCTTCCAGGATCAGATGACCAGTACAGAGGTATGATGTTGATCTTTACTTCTTACTTTTAATAGATGGAGGAGAACCTGGAGGTTCAAAAGAGTCGGTTAGACTCATTAATTTGGCCAAGTGGGAGTTAGCTATAAAGGAACAGTTGAGTTCGTTACATATGAATGACACCTGGGAGCTAGCGGAACTTCCGCACGGAAAGAGGGAACTGAACAATAAATGAGTTTTATAGTTAAAGGAAGAAGCGGGAAAAAGTAAAAGGTATAAATCTAGGCTAGTGGTGAAGGGTTTCCAACAAAAGGAAGGTATTGAATTTTCAGAAATATTTTCACCGGTTGTAAAGCATACCACTATCAGAACTATGTTGAGTATGGTTGCTTTTGAAGATCTACATCCAAAGCAAATGGACATGAAGAGCAAATGGACATGAAGATGACTTTTCTTCATAGAGATCTATATGAGGAAATCTATATGAAGCAACCCAATGGTTTCATTGACAAACAAAATCTTGATTTGGTGTGTAAACTCAAAAGGAGTCTTTATGGGTTGAAAATAGCGCCAAGGCAGTGAAACCTAAAATTTGATCCATTTATGCCAAAGTAAGGTTTCTTATGAAGCAACTCAAATTATTGTTGTTATCAGAAGAAGTTTGAGGATGAAAGTTTCATCATTTTATTACTTTACATGGATGGTGTGCTTCTGGTTGATCTTAATCTGAAACAGATCCAGGATCTTAAGAAATATTTGTTCGGAAGTTTTGAAATGAAAGATCTTGGTGAAGCTAGAAAGATCTTGGGCATGCAGATTAAAAAAGATATGAGTTATAGAAGTTTGGTTCTGTATCAGAAGGAGTACATTCATAATTTCATTGAACATTTTGAGATGACTGGATGTAAATCCATTACCACACCTCTTACCGGGCATTTCAAGTTATCCAAGAAGCAAGCACCTCAAATGGAATATGTGTCAAATGGAAGATGAGATGAAGCACATGGATAAAATTTTGTTCGCATTTTCCATCAAAAGTTTGTTGTATGCTATGGTGTGCACTCATCCAGACATTTCCCATAGAGTGAGAGTTGTTATCTCGTTTATGAAAAATCCAGGAAAGAAACATAGAGAATCCATGAAATAGATTCTTCAATATCTTAGAGGAATGGAAGAAACTACCTTGTGTTATGGTCTGAATGAACCATTGCAAGGATATGTTGATGCTGACTTTGGGGGAGATTCTGATACTCTGAAGAGTACTTCCCTGTTATGTCTTTACCTATAGAGGAATAACTATAAATTGGATGCCAAGATTGTGGCCACATGATGCCCTCTCATCAACAGAAACAAAGTATGTTGCAACAATGAAATAGGAAAGGAAATAATGTGGTTGAGGTGTTTTCTTGTAGAACTCAAAAGGGGTCAAGAAAGTGGGACACTACACTTAGACAGTCAAAGTTCCATTCAACTGGAAAAAAATCCAATTTTTCATGCTCAAACAAAACATATTTACCTAAAGTACCTTTACATCCGGAAGTTACTATAAGATGAGTAGCTTGACACTACTCGAAATAGAAGCTATACCAACAGACCTATACCGACGGTTTGGACAAAACCGTTGGCATAAGTACCTTAGAGAGACCCTATACCAACATTTTTAGAGAAACCGTTGGTATAAGTACCATGGAGAGAACCTATACCAACGATTTTGTACAAAACGGTTGGTATAGGTCCACCCTATGCCAATGGATTCACCAAAACTGTTGGTATAGCTCAAAATATCAAAGAACATATACCAACGGTTCTCTAAAACATTGGTATAGGCCTATACCAACAGTTTTGAGAACTGTTGGTATATGTACCCATATTTTTTATGGATTCTTTTGTCAAATAAAATTAAATAAATCAAAAGTTTAAATACTTATGAATATATATATATATATATTTATGAAATTTTGTTCACAAAAGTCATCTTAGGTTAGTGGTTAGGTCTTTGATATATAAGGCGGAGGTCGTGGGTTCAAACCTATGCTCTATATTTTATTTTAGATTACCTATCCCAACACAAAATCACCCAAAGGCCCTCCAAACCATTGGGATAGGCTATACCAACAGTTTGGGAACCTATACGAACGGTTCCAAACTGTCGGTATAGGCTATTTTTCTAGTAGTGTGAGTTGCAGGAGATTGATGGGAAATAAAACCTCGTGGACATGTTTACTAAAGTGATGACCCAAGAAAGTCTAAGAATACATAGTGCCTCAGTGGGTTTGGGGTGAATAGATGAAGGAGGATGGAGAGTACTGTACTGATTAGAAGGAGGCGAAGTTCACTTGTTTTCCAAAGTGTTGGTGATTTCCAGAGATCCTTGAAGCAGTCTTCAAGTGGGAGATTTTCAGGATTTTAAAGTCTCTTCAAAGGCTCCAAATTCAATTTATTGAAAGTTTGTGACTCAATTCATTGGAAGAATGCAGTTGAAAGAAGACTTCATCGATAGTGGGATGCTAGATCAATCGAAGATCTGGTTGTCATTTCACCGGATGTTTGAGTGGTCTTTGTTTGATTACTCTTCATGTGGAAATGTGTGGGAAAAGAGTAAGGCATGAAAGCACTGTTCGACTACTGATGATTAACTATCAAACTGGAGAAAGCTACAGGGAATCGGTAGTTGCACAATGCAACAAATGGACATCCACGATTATAGGAAGCTGATATTACTAGATGACTGAGTGTGGCCCTCTTTAAAAGGAGGGTGGGACCACATTGCTGGGGTGTTGAGAGATCATTTGAGTTAGTGATCTATGCAGTGGTATAGTCATAGTGATTGTAACTTTATACTTTCGAAGGAATATAAATCTTGCAATGTTCTCCCATGGACATAGGGTAAAAATACAAACCTCACAGAACTAAAGTGTTCCTTATCGTTCCTTTTGCTTGTATATTTGTGTGTGTGCTTGTTTGCTTGGATGAATTTGTACGTGGTGATTCAGGGTTCTTTCAAATATTCATAAGTTTTAGAGAATTGGATCAGGGCAGTGTGGCGTACCGCTGTGCGTGAATTTTGGATTGTGAACTTCTAGTGGTTTAAAGATTGGAACTTCTTGTGGTTTATCATCTGATGACTTTACATTTTCACCTTCATCTCTTTTCAACATATTTATCCTAGGGACCAACTCCCAATGGATTGCGGGATGGGCCTCTTGGATCCACCAATAATTCAATAAGATTCTGACATGGCCATGGACTTGGTTACTTCCATGGCGAAAACATCATTATAGACTCACTAAAGAAAACTGGGTCTCTTGGAGTTTCAATTACTCTCATCAAATGAAACTTTTTCCTCACTCGATCCAATGACTTGTCCTCAAAAGGTGGTGGTTCACTTGTATGGTGTGAATGCACCTTTTCTAATATCCAATGATATAATAATGAGGGTTTTAAGGGACATCCTCCAAATACACCCAATCCAAGACCAATAATAGAATCATTCATGCTAAAGCCTGAAGGGGTCACTGGCTACTCAATCACAAAAATCCTTCCTACAATAACTGGGCCTACAGACAATACAATCACCCCACCTTAACATTGGTCGTTGGGTCCTGGTCTTCCAAGCACCATCAGTTGCCCCGCAGACACGTGCTCCCCTACCTAGGGCCCACCCACGTGCCCATCCCAATGGGTTGTGGGATGGGCCTCTTGGATCCACCAATAATTCAATAAGATTCTTACATGGCCATGGACTTGGTGTCTTCCAAGGCGAAAACATCATTGTAGACTCACTATGGAAATCTATGTCTCTTGGAGGGTCAATTAATCTCATCAAATGGAACTTTTTCCTCATTTGATCCAATGACTTTTCCTCAAAAGGTGGTGGTCCATTTGTATGGTGTGAATGCACATTTTCTAAGATCCAATGATATAATAATGAATGTTTTAAGGGACATCCTCCAAACACACCCAATCCAATCCCAATAATAGAATCGTTTATGCTAAAGCCTGAAGGGGTCATTGGTTACTCAATCACAACAATCCTTCCTGCAATAACTAGGGCCCGCAGACAGCACAATCAACCCACCTTAACATTGGTCATTGGGTCCTAGCCTACCAAGCACCACCAGATGCCGCACAAACACATGGTCCCCTACCTAGGGTCCACCCATATGTCCGAATGGGTCATCTGATTAATGACTATCCCCACATGGCAACACATGTTCTTTCAGTGTGCTTTGTCCTCCTCACTCCATTTGTATGGTGTGAATGCACTTTTTCTAAGATCCAATGATATAATAATGAGGGTTTTAAAGGACATCCTCCAAATACACCCAATCCAAGCCCAATAATAAAATCTCTCATGCTAAAGCCTGAAGGGGTCACTGGCTACTCGATCGTAACAATCCTTATTACAATAATTGGGGCCCGTAGACAACACAATCACCCGACCTTAACATTGGTCATTGGGTCCTGGTCTGCCAGGCACCACCAGTTTTCCCGCAGACATGTGGTCCCCTACCTGGGCCCACCCATGTGCCAACACATGTTCTTTCAGTGTGATTTTTCCTTACTCAAATACACCCCAAGAAACTTCCAAGGATGTCACCCATCATGATAACTACTCCAGGATAATCACACATAACTATGGGGTTCTAATCATGGAAGCTCCTGAAAAGAAAAGTGTACCATGTTGACATGAGTCATACCATTTAGTCATTTAATTTTTTATCATTACGGGGTGTTACATTAACCCCCTTTAGAGCACAACATCCTCATTGTGGACCCTATATCTCAAACTAGGTAGTGATACTGCACTTCCAGCTAGGAACCTGCTCCGATAATAATGTAAAAACTGGGTCCCATATCACCCCACCTTAATATGGTCGTTGGGTCCTAGCCTGCTAGACACCACCAGTTGCCCCGCAAACACGTAGTCCCTTACCTGGGGTCCACCCACATGTCTGAACAGGTCATCTGACTAATGATTGTCCCCACAGGCCAATGCATGTTCTTTTAGTGCGATTTATCCTCACACACATTCTGGGAAACTTCCCAGGAGGTCACCCATCCCGATCACTACTTCAGACCAAGAACGCTTAACTGTGAAATTCTAATCAGGTTAAATCTCGAAAAGAAAGGTGTACCTTATTAACACGAGTCATACAAACATTAATTCATTTAACCCTTTATCATTCTGGGGTGTTACACTCTTCACTCAAGGTATTTATAAAAGCACTCATATACATAAAACACTAGAGATAACATGGTCTTAGGGGTGGTTAATGAGCTAGATCAGGGTGGTGCAAGCCAAGCCCACATGGACCCAACCTAGAAATGATCGATCCATTTAGGCCCTCATTTAATGCGGTCTTTGAAAATTAAGTCTGGCTCAATCCGCATTTTAAGCAGATTGGTTCGCGGGTCGGTTTTCATTTGTAATTAAGATTAAAAATAATTTTTAAATAGATATAAAACACTTCATATTAAGGATGATTAAATATTAAATACATAATAACTATCACATAAATTTTAATATATATATATATATATATTCATCATATACTTAATATATATATATATATATTATATTTGTAATAAAATATTCTATATTAAATTAAACTAATATTAAAATAAAAAAGAAAAATTATTCTCAGCCCTCGGGTTGACCCACATTTTTTGAGATCGGTTCGCTTAAGCACACAACCCCAATTCATTTTAAGTCCATTTAAAATGTGAGTCATTTATATTCTAGTCTAGCATACCCTATAAATGTGGGTTTATAGGCTTGTCTCATGGGATCAAGGCTTGTTAAGCACCTCTACTTTCTATAATAACAAGAAAATCATGCCTATAACAAATAAAGAAGACATTCTATTATAGCAAGGAAACCTCATCTATAAACAACCAAAACTAACCTACTCTCACCCAAGACAATCCTACCTTTAATAACTAAAAATAACATTCTCTTACCTCAAGGAAAACTCATCTGACATCCATAAATCAACTAAACTCACAAAAAGGAAAAACCCATCAATTACCTATTCAAAATACATTGAGCCTTTACTTCACTCCCTAAAAATATTCTTAAAACCACAAACATTAAGGCTCTTACCTGAGCACATTCCAATAATCACATATAATCCCAAAGGCTCGTAACCTTTCTGAGATAAAAAAACCTTCTAAAAAATCACCCTTAAATCTCATGAAAATCTACAAGTTGTTCCTAAAAGTTTCAGTATCCCAAAAATCCAAAAGAATCTAAATAGAGAAAAACATAATTAACTGGAACTGTTATGTAATCATACTCTTAACTGTGCAATAGTCACTACATAATTTTTTCTCAAAATCATAGTTTTCTAAACTTATTGATAGATGTTAAATCCAAATTACACCCCTAAATCTAAAAAACACAATCTCATGATCATGTTATGAAATGTGTGATAGCCAACAATCACCAAAAATAAAAAAGCATGATTAGAATAAATGTACAATACTCCCCAACTCACAATTTTTTTTCTACAATTCTTACCTTAAACTCCTTCAATGAATCCCCAACTTTTAAATGCACTTATTTTGGGCTATTTTCCACTTATGGATCAAATATAAACCCTATTCTCAAAGTTCTATCACCTTAGTCCATATATTGAAGCCTATTACCCTTTAAACAACCTCTATTCCATTAAAAGTATCATAAAACCATCTAACAACTCAAGATTTAATTCTCCATATTTTTATACTAAAACCAAATCCTAAATGCACAACTTGTCTCACTTATGGACTACAAGATCTCAAGTCAAATCAATTCCCCAAAGCTTTGTCACCTCTCACCCATCGATTCACTCCCAAAGGAAAGACCACAACCTCTCCCTCTCTAGTTCTCCTATACTAACCCATGCAACCACTCGTGAAATTATCTATTTCAACATAAAATCAACTCTACAATTTGAGCCTCTACTCAACCATCCATTGGCTCTGATGTAACTTTCAAATAAACCACCAGATGTTAGTCCTATGAAACTTACAAGGTGGAAACAAAGTACTAGAAAGAACCCACAAACTCAATGAACCGAAACTTAGAAGACAACCACACATAAGTAACTGTATTGAATTTCACATGACACAAACTAGACAAGAATTATCGAAAGATAACGATTGGATAAAATAAAGGTAAAAGAAAAACACAAGTTTTTTTTTCTGTGGTTCTGATGTGAGTCCTAATCCATGGAGGGAATGTTGTAATACTTTTATTCAAGAATCAAAAGATGATTACAATACAATGAATCAATCTCGTAAACAATGACTCCACCATAGTAATTATAGTATAATCTTGTTGGTGCAACTAGTCACCACCACCTTTCAATCTTCACAAGGAGAAGTCCACATAGATTTGATCTCCATGGTCATCCCTCCACTAAGTAAAATACTCCCACCAATAAAAATCCATATTATAGTACACAACATCCGCTTCTAAAACTCTCGTGAGTTTACTCTTGTGTATCACTTTGAAGACTCTTACATAACCCATTTTCCAAAATCCTCTAGAGAAAACTGATCATAATGACTCTCATGTATCAAAAAAATTTACTCTTATGCAAAGTCCTTTGTGTCTTCACACCTCCCCCATATGATTGATCAAGGGATAACCTCTGATTACTCATAATCTAGTCTACTAACTTCCAGTCATCCTGTATTTAGACATCTGAACATTGGTCACTACTCATCTATCTCCATCCAGCATTAAAAGGTACAACACCAGATTCACTCCTTCTAGTAGATCTAATTACTTAGCTGGAAAATGGTTTCCACACAACTTTATATTAACAATATCTAACTTGAAAATCATTTTCAAGATTCACCACTAAGTCTTTCGTTAGCATCCACTAACCTTCTTGTTCTCTTCAATATTATTTTTCAGTTTCATGGTTCCCCATATGCTTTTGGTTAACCTAGCTTGACTAAGGCGCAAAAATGCCTCAACACATCTCACACTACAACCTTCATCAATATATCTTCTGGATTTTGAGATCCATCTATCTTCTATATATCCAACATTTTTTCCTCCAAAAACTTCTTGATAAAGTGATACTTCAACTGAATGTGATTCATTATAGAATGAAACATCTGATTGTTGTCTTAGTGTATTACACTTTGTGAATTGTAGAAGAAAGTTTCAACTACCTACATTCTTTTGAGATCTTATAAAAACCCCTTCAGCTAGATCAACTCCTTCCCAGATTTTATTAGAGCAATATACTCCTCTTCTATTGTTTAAATTGCAACTATCATTTGAAAATTCGACTTCTAACTCACATTTGTTCCTTTAAAACTGAACACATAGCTCATAGTTCTCTTTTAAGTATATGAATTTTCTCTAAATTTTGAGTTTGTAAACCCTTGCAACAATTCATTAGTTTTGAAGAAAAGAGAGAAAATTAAAGAACCCTTGAGATACCAGAGGATCTACTTTACTTCTTCCTAGTTATCTCTTCCAAGATTCACCATGAACTTGATAACTACTCCCACTACTCACATAATTTCTAGTTGAGTATAATCAATGGAATACATCAATATTCTAAATGCAGATTCATAGGGAAAATTTTCCATATACCTGTCCACAACTTCTGTTCATGGTGCCTTCTCTTTTCTCAACCTGAAATGTATAACTAGTGGTGCGGTAATCGGTTTTGCCTCACTCATTCCAAAGAATTCCACCACCTTTTGGATGTAGTCAAACTAACCCAAGAACAAAGTTCCAAAAGTTAAGTCCCTTATAATCAACATCCCTAAGATCCATTTATCCAGACTAAGATCCTTCATCTAAAAAATTCCAAACAATTCATCTTTAAACTCATCGATCCTTTCCATTATAGTATCGGTAATAGGCATGCCATAAACATATAGAAGTAAAATATCAAAGCTCCCATTATAATACACCTTCTGATAACAACAATGATCCACATTTCTCTGGATGAACTTTTTCTCCGCTATAAAGGAATTGAACTTTCGGTTCCACTACCTTGTTACTTGCTTCAATCCATAAAGGCTATGTTTCAAGATTTACACAAGATTTAATTTCCATTTCTACATGAAACATTCCATCTAATAAATGTAAATTTCTTCATCTAAGTCTTTGAATAAAAGCAGTCTTCATATCCAACTACTTCAGATGAAGTCCTTCTATTGCAACCATAATGAGAACCACCTAAATAGTCTCATGTTTAATAGCCAGAGAAAGGATTTTGAAAAAATCCACACCTTTCATTTTTTGAAACCCTTTAATGAATTTCCTCTCCTTACACCTCTTTCCATCATTAGATTCCTCCTTTAGTTGATAAAACCATTTACTTTGAAACAATTTATTCCTAGTAGGTCTTTCTGTTAGCTCCTATGTTTCTGACACATGTAAGGAATCAATCTCATCCCTCATGGATAACTCCCACTGCTTCGAGTCCTTCAGACTTGTATCCTCTTCTAGGCTCTCAAGTTCTCTATCATCTATGAGAAGTAAATAATAATTATCACTTCTGTATTTTTACACTTTTCACCTAATATTGGAAGACCTCTATAACTCCCTCTGCAGGTTACCTCATTTCAAAACCACTACATCTGGGACTTCACCTTCCAAAGAACTTCCCCAAGCTTTCGTAATCCCTGAGCTCTCTAGTAATTTATCCATTTGAAACACCAACCAAACTTGATTATCATCTAGAACTTATTTCGAATAGTTTTTTGTTTTTGGCACTGATGTACTCCTTGAATTCTATGGAACATCTGTAACTTTCTAACTTACATTTAGTTAAATATCATCCCCTTATTATACTTTTATGTCATTAAAAGTCTCTACTAAGTTTCGATCTTTTCAAAAGATATCTTCATTGAAGATTACATTTCGACTTCTAGTAATCATCTTAGATTTTTTATCCTAGAGTTGAAATCCAATGTTTCTATCACAATATCCTATAAAGTAACATACTTGGGACTTAGCCTATAGATTTTCCCTCTCCTTGGCATCAATGAGAATATAGGAGAGTGAACCAAAAACCCTGATATGAGTAACTTTAACCTTCCTTTTGGACCAATAGACTTCCGAAAGTTCCTACCCCAATATATATGACATACTTCTATTCACCAAGTAGGACACATAATTCACCACTTCTACCCAAAATTCCTTTGGAAAACCAGTGTGAAATTGTTGGAGTTAGTTCCCTAGAATCTTATTTCTTAGTAATTGATTACATGCTTTATTAATAAAGTTTATTTATCACATTATGATTATTTCTCTGTATGGTATTTATATGTGATAATGTCATAAGAATGTATGTCTCACCAACAAGTCATAGCAGTTCCCAACTAAGATGAGAACCTAGAGGTGGCACAAAATTATTCTTGAATATAGTTCTATGGATAAATGATATTATCTTATGGGACACATATGATATAGGATGTTAGGGGCAGGAGGCTTATAAGACATTGGGACACCTTCTCATGGTGTTTACCCTTGGTAAACCTCAAGAGAGGAGGTTATGAGAACAAACTTGTTAATAGGAAATCCACATTTCTATGTTTCATTGGATGTTCCTATCTACAGATGTGTATATTAATACTTAGACTTTAAAATTATCATTAACTAATATCATAACTCATGTACTTTGATGCATTGATGAAAACCATGACGACACATGTTTGCGGCTAGGTAGGATACATTGGGTGCATCACGAGTGATATTGCATTAATGGATAATGTGAGAAACGATTTATCCCTTCTGTCCATTGATGAAAGTTAATATCTCTGGCCCTTTGATGGGAATGAACCACCTATATAAATCCATGGCCATGGTGTGGGGTGGGTGAGTTCATTTTTGAAAAATTAAAGAAAGATACATTGAACATATAGGTTGATGTCACCAGTATGAAACCTACTTTTTTGAGATATTGTGATAAAAGGATTATATTACATGGTAAGATTTCATGGGAGGTTGGATGTCATTGTGACATTAAATTCTTTCTCTATGTTGGTGTGTTGCAAGACACTAACCTTGTACTTTAGGTAGTAATGCTTAATGCCATTGATAAAGAGGCCTAAAGGGTCACACACTATGTGTATCTAAAATCTCAGTTAAATTCTAGTATTTAATTTAATAAGTTAGAATAAATTATATATTTATTCATTTTTTGGTTGATCTCCATAATTTAATCACAATTTATTCAAAAGAATAAGTGAGTTAAATAATAATAATAAATATCCATTTGTAAGTTTGGTGAATATAATATTCAATATATTTATCGAAAAATAATTTGGTAATATTTTTTTATAAAATAAATAGTCATTATTCCAAGTTTGATAAATACTGTGGAGGGAAAGTGGACTGAGCGTAATGGTTCTATTGGAAATGGTGTAAGTAATATTTATTTAATATATTCTTAAATCATTGTAAATGTCAAGAAATTAATAATAATAATAATATTATTATTATTGGACATGGGGTCAATTAAGAATATTAAACTTGGTGAGGGGCTTGTGTGTGATTTACTAACCTTAAACCTGCTATAATAAATATCTAATTATATCAATTTCTATAACATGAATTGTTGTACATGATGGATATAGTGAGACCCTTTCAAGACCTAGAGAGATATCAATAGATCTAGAGCGCTCTCCTATCCTCTCTCAATATAATGAGATAACATCAATAATTCTTCCTTATAGAGAAGAATTATGTTGCGATCAACCACAAAAAATGAAAGAGATCAGGATCGGCTGTGCTAGCACCCAATGATTCTATGGTGAAATTCAAAGATTATGGTGCACATGTGGATCACTGCTAGAGGGATTAAACACTTGGATCCTATAGTTCAATGATGGTATGATGAGATATAGTCAAACGGATCATCAACAAAGAGATAATTACAAGTTTAGGTAATTCTATATCTACTTATAAATTAATTATAAATTACATGTGAAGATCCTACTTATAATGTTCCGGATTTTTCCATGTATTATTTTAATATTATATGGGAATTAATTCGAGACCAGTCTTTGAGACGACGTGCAGTTCCGAGGCCCTATGAGCCCGGAACAAATGTTTAAATTTAATTTAATAATTAAATTATGCGCGTGTACGATTTCATGAAAAAGTGAAATAACTACCGATCGGGTGCTCGGATCATAAATCTGAGAGCACCGTTGCATTCAGAACATCGTTTTTACCTTAGGCGAGGCCTAACTTCGGTCGGCGCAGGTCGGTAGTGAAATCTGGTTTTCGAGACGTAAGAGTAATAAAATATTTAAATAAAAATATTTTATTCTACAGCGAAATCTTTTAAATCTGCTGCAACAAATATCCCTTACCTTTTTAATAAAATATTGGCACAAGGGTCCAGGGTTACAAACCTCATAACCCTGAAACACTTGGCGGCTCTGGAGGCTCTGGAGAAAACCTCCCAATGCGGCGATGATGACGCAGCAACAGGATCATCACCGACAAATGCCATGAAATCTAGGTAGGATGTTTAAATTGTGATTTCTTCCCCGTTTTTGATTTCCACGACTAACGCGGAATAATCCACAACCAGATTAGCTGCAGATCGATCGTTCTTTCAGGATGGGATTTTGCGGGAATCGTGGGGATTTGATTCTTGAAATTTATTTTGGTTTTCATTCAACCTTCTAACGGTGATGAACCAAGATCGACACGAACATCGATCGAGGTTCTTCCCTCTTGATTGTTGCATTTTTCTCTCCCGATTCCTACACATTCTTCGTGTGCGTTCTACACGTTCTTGGAGGGAATCGATCGTTGCACATTTGTTTGTTGGCGCAACGATCTGAAATCAAAGATCCAACCTCGAGACAACCTATCAGAGGTGCGATGGCGATGGCGACGGAAAAATCGATGTGGTTCGAAATTCTCGTTCTTTGAGCGTTTTCGTGCGGACGGATCGGGATGCGCCATCAAGGCCGATTAGGAGCCCGAAACTGACAGAATCGATTTTGTAGGAGTGGGATGACCCCAAATCTAGAGTTTCGTGATGATCGGACGGTTGGATCAAGATTTGGAGGATCAGCCAAGGTGCGCGGAGGAAGACGACGCTTCTGAAAATTTCCCGACTACACGTCGTGTAGTATGGGCTACACGGCGTCTGTTCATCAGTGGATTTACCTGGCGTGTACTTCGGGAGTAAACGGACACAAGCAGGTTACACGGCCAAGGGAACGCTATGTATACCCCTCCCCAGCCAGACCTGACCAGATACACGGGATACCTCGTGTACTGGTACACGGGCAGGCGACACGAAAATGGGCAGAGACCGTGTATGAGCACATGGCCAACGTACACGGAGCAAGCCCCAGATGCTCAGACACGGCGTGTGATTCTTCTACATGTCGTGTAGTTGCTTTCTATCCGACAAGCCGAATGACACAGGCCGGTTACACGGGCAGTACCCGGAGTCAGGAACACGGCGTGTACTTTTCTACACGCCGTGTAGTTCAGTTTTACACAGCCTGAATGGATGACACAGGCTGTTTACATGGGAAGTACCTGGGGTCAAGGAACATGGAGTGTAACCATACTACATGCCGTGTAATAAATTCTTCAAGGCTTGAGCCAATTTCCTTCTGTGACTTGGACTAGTTTCTTTAGGGTTCGTCCCCTTGGTCTTTCTCTTGAAGGTTTCCGGTATCATTTCCTGCATATAGGAATATGATCCCTTCAGCAGGAATTCCTAAATAGAGTTGTTGGAATCCCCTATGTGAGACTTAGAGTCGGATCCTCTATTCATTCCTAGAACCCTGGGTAGTATTCTTGGTATCGACGTGACCAACTATACCCGGGTGCCGATCCTCTGCTTAGCGGATTAGGTTAGACTAAGTTGTTGGAATCACCCCATGACTTGGTCATGATCCTCATCTGAGCAACATGCTCACAAGGTGCATGTGGAGTGTGTTCTCTCGGAATGAGTACTTCGTATCTATCTCTTCAGACCTAGGAGTGTGTTATCCCGGTTGCATGCTTAGTGGAATCTTCAAGCTGGATCTTAGTGGTGGTTTCACGATAGTCGATCGTGTATGAGTATATCTAGATATTCTTGTTATATGTTCTGTAGACATATACTGTCTGGAGATGACTGTATCTTTCCTTTGTGGTATTTTCCCTTGTTGTATTTTCTTTGTGGTTTCGGGATGTCCTACTGGGTATTGTTATACTCACCCCTGCATGGGCTCTGCCCGCACGTGTCGTGTCTTGTGCAGACGAGCAAGCCTTTGAGAGTATTCTTGGCAGACTAGGACCAGACGATACTCAGTGAGATCATGCGGGCCGAGGTGTGTTCCTATGGCTACAGATTTCAGTCCCAGTACCTTTACTTACAGGTTGGACTTTGTTACAAACTTTCTTTTGGTGGGCTTGTACTTTTGGCCCAGGGTTTTACTATCTTGTACTTTACTTTCCTGCCGTACTCTATGGTTGGGTTTTAGTGTATGCATGCATCTTTTCCTGTTAGTAGTTTTCACTTTTCAGCTTTGTGGGATTGGAGAGGTGTGTGCGTGTGTACAGGTTTATAGGCAATGCCTCCCATGTTTGTAGCATGCCTACTCGGTGCTAGTCACCAGCCCCTGGCCTATTGGAGGAGGGCTTGGGGAGTTGCGGCTCGGGACCCACTGGGACGGGTCGTGACAGAGTGGTATCAAAGGTGGTCGGTTCTACCTTAGGACCGAGAGTCTGTGAGTTGGTTTGGGGCAACAGTGTTAAGTGTTTCGAGTTCGGCTTTCAGGCCAGGGACCCCAGTGATGGTGCGGGTGGCTGGCGTATCCATACACCAGGACTCTGATAACTTGCTTTTCAACTCGGAACATGAGAACACTAGTTGTAGGAAAAAAATAATGGTACATGCATCATATAGGAATGAGTTGTGGTTTCCATGTCCTTTTTGAGTCAGCTCTCTAGATATACTCACTGACTGAGATACATCTTGTTTCTTTAACATGATGCCTCCGCGACGCGCACCCGCTAGGATCCATCAGTTCGATCACGAGGATGACCCCCTCAGTGATGAATCCTCGATACAGGGACCAGATCCCCCAATTTTACCATCGGGTGGTGTGCCAGTGATCCCGCCACCTGTGGAGCAGTGTTTTGTGCTTGCTATACCAGTAGAGGAGGAGCGTAGGCTGAGCGTACTCCACGAGTTTCAGAGACAGAGACCCCTCAAGTTTCGAGGCGAGCCTGACCATTAGGCAGCAGATGACTGGCTTGAGGCGGTGGCCAGAGTCTTCTGTTTGGTCAGGACACCAGCAGACCAGATGGTGATCCTGGCAGCGAGCCTTCTACAGGGCTCGACAGGATGATGGTGGAGTTTGGTTATCTAGACCCATGAAGAGGCGACACTTGCATGGTCGGAGTTTGAGCATCTCTTCAGAGAGGAGTTTTCACCGGTTACCCTGAGAGAAGTTCGCATATAGGAGCTTCTTCATCTCTAGTAGGGAGCCATGATGGTGGCTGACTAATCGTCGAGATTTACCGACCTCTCGCGGTACTCAATGGATATGGTCAGAGATCAGTACTTCAGAGCTCAGACTTTTGAGTGGGTCTTGCACAGAGATATCTGAGATAATATCATCCCTATGAGCATCCCTACTTATGCTGGGGTGCTCGAGCGGGCTTTGGTGGTCGAGAGCTTCTTGGTAGAGCAGAGACAACCGACAGTTGTCAGTAGTGGGCGAGCTGGAGCAGAGACCTCGGCAGCAGGGAGCCGACGTCAGGGACCCAAGCATGGGAGTCATTTCCAGAGGAGATCCCAGGACAGGGGATCTGCCGTACAGGGTTCGTAGGGCGCATCCATCCAGCCTCGAGAGAGGTGATGCTACTCATGTGATGGTAGGGGACATCTCGCTTGAGATTGTCCGACCCTCCATACTACTGACATGGGAGCAGTGGATGAACTACCGAGGTAGAGGCAACGTGTGGAGTAGATAGATCCGTAGGGCGGCGGACGTGGTAGTGGAGTTGGGAGAGCAGCTGGAGGTGGTATGTGTTTTGACCTTTTACCACCACCACCCCCAGGAGGTCCACCCTAGGCTCAGGGAGCTGGTGGACAGAGGCAGGGACAGCTGCAGGCGGCATAGGCTTATGACCCAGGTACTCCCGGAATGATTAGAGGTACTATCTGTGTCTTTTCTACTTTGGATGCCGTATTGATATACACAGGTTCTAGTCATTCCTTTCTGGATGCTTATCTTGTTCGAGACATTGAGATTCCTGTTGAGCTGTTGACTCGACCCTTACGCTTAGAAACACCGGCTGGAGAAGATTCAGAGATCACACACATTTGTAGACAGTGTGACCTGGCCCTTGGAGGCGGGAGTTTCGGTTGGAACCTCTTGGTGGTAGCATTGAGGCCTTATGATGTCATTCTTGGTATGGATTGGCTATCCACAGTTCATGCCCAGATCGACTGTTTTAGGCGAAGGTTGCGGTGTGTCCACAGTGATGGAACGAGGTTCTCTTTTGTTGGTAAAAGAGAGACCCAGGTAGCGCAGGATGGACTCGTGCATAGGAAGGCACAACCGACTTCACATCAGTTGGCTAGCCTAGCCCTTGGCGAAACAGATGTTACGAGTTTTTCAGTTTCCAGCAGTGGTGGCTGAGTATGAGGACGTCTTTCCAGAGGATGTCCCTGGGCTACCTCCCTGTCGGGAGATAGATTTCTGCATTGAGTTGCAACCTGGGATGACACCGATATCAGCATCAGCATATCAGATGGCTCCTGCAAAGATTCGTGAGCTGAGGGTGTAGTTGAAAGACTTGCAGAAGAAGGGCTTTGTGAGACCCAGTGTTTCACCCTGGGCGGCCCCAGTGCCGTTTTCCAAGAAGGCAGACGGGATCTTGAGGCTATGTGTGGATTACCGGTGCTTGAATCAAGTGACCGTGAAGAACCGGTATCCACTACCAAGGATCGATGACCTCTTCGACCAATTGAGAGGGGCACGATGGTTCTCAAAGGTTGATCTACGATCAGGCTATCCCCAGTTACGAGTATGGGATGAGGATATACCAAAGACGACTTTTAGATTCCACTACGGTCACTATGAGTACTTGGTGATGCCCTTCGGTGTGACGAACTCCCCGACAGTGTTCATGGGACTCATGAACTGGATCTTTCAGCCCTATCTAGACTGTTTTGTAGTGGTCTTCATCGATGATATCCTTGTGTACTCTGCATCCGAGGAGGAGCATGCGAGACACCTAAGGATGGTTCTGGATACACTCCGAGAGCACCAGTTTTATGGGAAACTCTTGAAGTGTCAGTTCTGGTTACAGGAGGTCCACTTTCTAGGACACTTTATCTCGACAGACGGGGTAGCGGTGGACCCATCCAAGGTGGAGGCAGTGCTAGCATGAGAGCCACCCCAGAGCGTGACGGAGGCACAAAGTTTCCTTGGGTTGGCATGCTACTATCAGAGATTCATCCTTGATTTCTCCAGTATTGTAGCACCCATGATAGCTTTGACCTGAAAGGGGCAGCCTTTCGTGTGGACTGAGAGATGCCAGCAGGCTTTCCAGCAGTTGAGACAGAGTTTGAAGAGCGCCCTGATCTTGAGATTACCGGAGGAGGGTGTCGAGTACGTAGTGTTCTGCGATGCATCAGGAACTAGGCTTGGTTGTGTCCTGATGCAGAGGCAAGCGGTGATTGCCTATGGCTCACGTCAGTTGAGGCCACATGAGCAGAACTACACGACCCATGATCTTGAGTTGGCAGCGGTAGTCTTCGCATTGAAGATGTGGAGGCACTACCTGATGGGCAAACAGTTTACCATCTACTCTGATCAAAAGAGTCTCAGATATATCTTTTCTTAGAAGGATCTGAATTTGAGACAGAGGCGATGTCTTGATTTCCTCCAGGATTACGACTTTGAGATCGTTTACACACCTGGGAAGGGGAACATCGTGGCCGATGTTCTCAGCAGAAAATCTAGTTCGCAGTTGCTGGATGAGGCGACAGGGTAGTTGGCCTCTTTATAGTTATCCTTCGTGGATGGGGATGAGGGAGATTACCTTCAGTCGATGGTTGTTACCCCTCCACTCTTACAGTTAGTTAGGGAATCACAGCTCGAGGATGCTAGCTGTGAGACTCTACGTGCTTAGGTATCCACAGGCGTCGCTGTTGATGGATATTCAAAAGGTTCGGAGCACGTTGTTCTTTTCAGAGGACATAAAGTAGTACCAATGACGTTGCGGGAGGAGGTTCTGAGGGATTTACATACATACCCTTTGGCGGTACATCCAGGCATGACAAAGATGTTTCAGGACCTCCGACGTCAGTTCTTGTGGCCAGGAATGAAGAAGTGTATGGCAGAGTTTGTTTCTCAGTGCCTTACTTGTCAGCAAGTAAAGGCTGAGCACCAGGTTCCAGCGGGCTTGACTCAGCCCCTTGAGGTTCTAGAGTGGAAGTGGGATGAGATATCCATGGACTTTGTGATAGGTTTACCACGTACGTCCAGGGGACACGATGCCATCTGGGCGATCGTTGATCGAATCACCAAGTCGGCCCACTTCCTAGCCATACGGGAGTAGAGTTCAATAGATCTTGGGACGCCTCTATGTGCAAGAGATAGTTTGACTACATGGAGTTCCATCCACGATCGTCTCAGATCGTGATGCTCGTTTCACATCCCGGTTGTGGAAGGGATTGCAGGATGCTTTTGGGACTCAGTTGCGCTTGAGAACAGCGTTTCATCCCTAGACTAATGGTCAGACAGAGTGGACTATCCAGGTCCTGGAGGATATTCTTTGAGCTTGCATACTTGACTTCGGTCGTATCTAGGAGGATCACCTACCACTGGTGGAATTTTCTTATAATAATAGTTATCAGTCCACTATTGTTATGGCACCATTCGAGGCTCTGTACGGGCGACCTTGTAGGTCACCACTTTGCTGGAATGACCCAGGAGAGTCAGCACTTATGAGCCCAGAGATGGTGAGAGCTACTACAGAAAAGGTGCAGGTCATCCAGGAGTGGATGAAGACTCCACAGAGTTGGAAAAAGTCTTATTCCGACAGGAGGAGGAGGCCCTTGGAGTTCGAGGAAGGAGACCATGTGTTCCTTTGAGTCTCACCTCGATGGGGATTGCAGAGATTTGGCCGAGGCGACAAGATATCTTCGAGGTTCGTTGGACCTTTTCAGATTCTGAGTAGAGTCGGTGAGGTGGCATATCTCTTGGCTCTACCTCCTCGGATGGACCGAGTACACAACGTCTTCCACGTGTCGCAGCTGTGGAGGTATGTGCATGATCCATCGCACGTTATCGACTGGGGCGAGCTGGACATCGATGATGGAGTGACCTTTGCTGAGTACCCAGTGGAGATAGAGGATCAACAAGAGAAGATCCTTCATGGGCGAGATATTCCCTTAGTGCATGTTCGGTGGCAGCATGGGAATCTCTAGGAGAGCACATGGGAGCGGGAGGCTCAGATTCGCGTGTAGTACCCACATCTTTTTGAGTAGCCTTTGTTTTGGCTTTTCAGGGATGTAAAATCCCTATGGTGGGTGTGATGTAATGTCCCAGATTTTTCCATGTATTATTTTAATATTATATGGGAATTAATTCGAGACCAGGCTCTGAGACGGCCTGCAGTTCCAAGGCCCGGTGAGCCCAGAACAAATGTTTAAATTTAATTTAATAATTAAATTACGCGCGCGTGCGGTTTTCCTGAAAAATTGGAATAACACCCGAACGGGTGCTCGTATCAGAAATCCGAGAGCACCGTTACGTTTGGAATATCGTTTTTACCTTAGGCGAGGCCTAACTTCGACCGGCGCAGGTCGGTAGTGAAATCTTGTTTTTGGGACGTAAGAGTAATAAAATATTAAATAAAAATATTTTATTCTACAATGAAATCTTTTAAATATGCTGCAACAGACATCCCTTACCTTTTTAATTAAAGGTTGGCACAAGGGTCTAGGGTTAAAAACCTCATAACCCTGAAACCCTTGGAGGCTCTGGAGAAAACCTCCCAACGCGGCGACGACGACGCAGCGACAAGGTCATTGCCGACGAATGCCGCGAAATCCAGGTAGGATGTTTAAATTGTGATTTCTTCCCCTTTTTTGATTTCCACGACGAACGCGGACTAATCCACGAACAGATTAGCCACTGATCGATCGTTCTTATGGGATGGGCTTTTGCGGGAATCGTGGGGATTTGATTCTTGAAATTTATTTTGGTTTTCATTCAACCTTCTAACGGTGATGAACCAAGATCGACACGAACATCGATCGAGGTTCGTCCCTCTCGATTGTTGTGTTTTTCTCTCCCGATTCCTACGCGTTCTTCGTGTGCATTCTATGCGTTCTTGGAGGGAATCGATTGTTGCGCATTCATTTGTTGGCACAACAATCTGAAATTAAATATCCAACCTCGAGACGACCTATCGGAGGTGAGACGGTGACAGCGGTGGACAAATCGGTGTGGTTTGGAATTCCCGTTCTTCGAGTGTTTTTATGCGGACGGATCGGGACGCACCATCAAGGCCGATCGGAAGCCCGAAACTGATGGAATCTGTTTCGTAGGATCGGGACGACCCCAAATTCGGAGTTTTGTGATGATCGGATGGTTGGATCAAGATCTGGAGGATCAGCCGAGGCGCGCGGAGGAAGACGACGCTTCTGGAAATTTCCCGACTACACGCCGTGTAGTATGGGATACACGACATATGTTCATCGGCGGATTTACCTGGAATGTACATCGGGAGTACACAGACATGAGCAGGGTACATGACCAAGGACACACTGTGTATACCCCTCCCCGGCCAGACCCGGCCAGATAAACGGGATACCCCGTGTACTGGTACACGGGTAGGCGACATGGACACGGGCAGAGACCGTGTACGGGCACATGGCCAGCGTACACGGAGTGAGCCCCAGGTGCTCGGACACGATGTGTGATTCTTCTACACGCCGTGTAGTTGTTTTCTATCTGACAAGCCAAATGACACGGGCCGATTACACGGGTAGTACCCGGAGTCAGGAACACAACGTGTACTTTTCTACACGCAGTGTAGTTGAGTTTTACACAACCTGAACGGATGACACGGGCCATTTACACGGGCAGTACCTGGGGTCAAGGAACACGACGTGTAACCATACTACACGTCGTGTAATAAATTCTTCAAGGCTTGAGCCAATTGACTTCTGTGACTTGGACTAGTTTCCTTAGGGTTCGTCCCCTTGGTCTTTCTCCTGAAGGTTTCCGGTATCGTTTCCTGCATATAGGAATATGATCCCTTTAGCAGGAATTCCTGAATAGAGTTGTTGGAATCCCCTCTATGAGACTTAGATCTGAATCCTCTATTCATTCCTAGAACCCTAGGTAGAGTTCTTGGTATCGATGTGAACAACTTTATCTGGGCACCGATCCTCTGCTTAGCGAATTAGCTTAGACTGAGTTGTCGGAATCACCCCATGACTTGGTCATGATCCTCATTTGAGAAACATGTTCACAAAGTTCTTGTGGAGTGTGTTCTCCCGGAACGAGTACTTCGTATCTCTCTCTTCAGACCTAGGAGTGTGTTCTCCCAGTTGCATGCTTAGTGGAATCTTCAAGCTAGATCTTAGTGGTGGTTTCGCGATAGTCGATCGTGTATGAGTATATCTGGATATTCTTGTTATATGTTCTGTAGACATATACTGTGTGGAGATGACTGTATATTTCCTTTGTGGTATTTTCCCTTGTTGTATTTCCTTTGTGGTTTCGGGGTGTCCTACTGGGTATTGTTATACTCACCCCTGCATGGGCTCTGCCCGCACGTGTCGTGTCTTGTGCAGACGAGCGAGCCTTTGACAGGATTCTTGGAGGACCAGGACCAGACGATACTCAGTGAGATCAGGAGGGATGAGGTGTGTTCCTACGACTACAGATTGCAGTCCCAGTACCTTTCCTTACAGGTTGGACTTTGTTACAGACTTTCTTTTGGTGGGATTGTACTTTTAGCCCAGGGTTTTACTATCTTGTACTTTACTTTCCTGCCATACTCTGTGGTTGGGTTTTAGTGTATGCATGCATCTTTTCCTGTTAGTAGTTTTTACTTTTCATATTTGTGGGATTGGAGAGGTGTGTGCGTGTGTACAGGTTCATAGGCAATGCCTCCCATGTTAGTAGCATGCCTACTCGGTGCTAGTCACTAGCCCCTGGCCTATTGGAGGCGGGCTTGGGGAGTTGCGGCTCGGGCCCCACTGGGACGGGTCGTGACACTACTCTTCAGGTTCATTTATTTAAATCTAGTCATATGATCTACGGTTTTCATTGGACACGATGTTTTGATCACGTGTGAAAACAATTACACATAAATCAAGACTAAAAGTTTTGTTGGTCGTGCCATTAAAGGATGCTTCCACTATGTCTGGAACCATAAGTGCTATCAGATCAGTCACATGTTTTACTTAGAATATTTTTTTGATTGGTTGTATGTATTTTCATTTTCTTTTACTTAAAATGATTCATTTTAATATATGAAGTAGCATTAGATTCATACCATCTGGAGGTGCCAAAGGTTCTACCTGGGAAAAAACCAGAGTGCATGACCTATACTTCCTACATACACATTGTACATTTTTTTCACGTACATATCCCATGATAAAGTTGGATAGATATGAGGTAATAAGATCTAATATCTAACAAAAAATGGATCAGTGTGTTGATATATATAGAATGACACACAACTTGAGGAACTATATGCCATGTAACCACTATACATGATGTGTAGTCCTGAGTTTCTCATGGCTGAGAGCACGGGGTATCCCAAGTATGCCATGTATCAGATACATGACACAGGGGATGACATGATGTGAAAATATGAGGTCACACAATGTGTATGTTAGATAACAAGTTGTGTACCTCAAGCTTGTTTGTGGAAGGGAACATGCCTAGACCTGAGGCATGTGCTGAAGATATGAAAAAAAGACAGAACACACCATGTACTTTAGCACACACCACGTAGTCTTCTACAAAAAATGTATCATGCTTTTTACGGAGAAAAATTAAATATTTAATCAAACCTATTCACATGTGTTCCAAGTTTCATTTATTTGACAAAGTATATTCCATGCCATATAATTAATGATTATATATTAAATCAATTATGATTTAAAATTTTAGATAAAGTACATGATGTTTCCTCAAAGTACACTTGTGGATTTTATTAATTTTAAATGAAATTAATTTTGTTTATAATTATAGATGATGGTGGGTTAAGGATGCATAATTGGATTAATTTATAGAGTATTATCTTAATTAAATAATGAATCAAAGTAATTGATAACAAGATTGAAAATGTATTATCATTTCTTGATGTGTGGATGATCATGAGATTAAACCAACCCTTTGTATATGATTGGTCTCTTTTAATTTTTCATGGTTAAATTATTATTGATGGTCTGCATGTCATACCCTCCTTATTATGTAAGGGCCTACGTTCCTGTGGTTTCTTTTATGTAAACCACCTCTATCCAATCCAGTGGATCCCCTCATCCATGTGCGAGTAAAATATTATAGAAGGATGGATCTCCCATTCTATAAGATGCGGTCCGAGTTAAAGAGCCGATGTGAAACCAATTAAGGCAATACATAGGATCCAAGGTGGAATGCTGCAATATGAACCGAGCTACGATTCAAGGTGTTTTTCCCCTAGGGTCGAGGGTTGGTTTATTATCTTCTAGATAATCTAATCATTAGATAATCTCATGAACATGCCACTTATGTTTTATTTTTATATGTTTCATGGTTAATTATTTATATATGTGGATGTTGCACAATCACTTAATAAATGAATCAACAAGCATACTGTTAAATAATAATATTTTTTTTGGTGTCCTAGAACAACTTGTGTAATTTATGATAAACTGTATTCATAGTTTTTAATATTAATAAACTCCTTATCACATCATGATTTTTCTTATGCTTAACATAGTATGTGATAATGTATTAAGAGTATCTATCATGCTAAAAGGTCATTACAGTTCCCTACTATGATGAGAACCCAGAAGTTCTAAAACACTATTATTAAATAAATGTTTCATTGGTAGATGATATCATTTGAGGGACACAAATGATACAAGATATCATGGGTGGAGACTCATAGGACATTGAGGAACCTTCTCATGGGGTACACCCTTAGTAACATCCAGTGTAGGATATTATGAGAATGAGACCCACCAATAGGAAATCCACATTTATATGTGTCATTGGATGTTCATATCTGTAGACATGTCTATTAGTCCTTATACTTTAAGATTATTATTAATGAGTATTATGAGTTGTGTACTTTGATGTATTGATGAAAACCACGATGATAGATGTTCATGGTAAGGTAGGATACATTGGGTGCGTCACGAGTAATATTTCATTAATGAATAATGCGATAAAGGATTTGTCCCTTATATTTTTTATCAAAAGTTGATATCTTAAGACCTTTAATGGAAATGATATAGCCTAAATAAATCCATGGCCATGGTGATCTATAGACAAGTTCAATTTCAAGGAATTCAAAGAAAGAGACATCGAACACATAGGTTGATGGCACCGACATGCAACTTGCTTGATTATAGATATCATGATAAAGGGATTATATAACACATTAAGTGTCTGTATAAGGTATTATGTAATTGCGACATTAACTTGTTTCTCTATGGGTGCCTTGACATTTTGCTAGATGCTAACCTTGCACTTTAGGCTGTTTTGCCTAATTCCACTGAGAAAGAGGCCTAGAGGGTCACATACTAATTATATTCAGAATCTCAATTAAAAAATATATTATTATTTATCATATCAAATAATTATTATTCCCACACATGGTTTAATAATTTTTTATGTTTGATTGATCACTATTCAAGGCCCGATAAATATTGTGGAGGAATGATGAGTTGAGTTTAATGGTCTGGTGAGAAATAATAGATATTGAATATCATTTTATTAAATAATATTTAATTTAATTTTAAAGTTAAGTGCATGTCAAGGAAATAATAATAATATTATTATTTTAGACATGGGGTTCTGCAAGGGATTAAATAAATAATAAAGGACACTTGTGCAATTATTTATTTCTAACTCTGGCGATATATTAACCAAATTATATTATCTTCATATAGATACAATTCGTTTTTTTGGTTGTGCACAACGGATTTGGAGAATCCTCCCAAGCCCTAGAGAGCTCAATTCTCCAAGAACACTCCTAATAATGGAGATAAATCTTCTTCCAACTCCCACTCCCAAGTCAAAAGAGATCAAGGAGAATTATTTGGAAGTGATTCTCATGGAAATCAAAGGAAGATGACGTAAATGATAGGATCTTCCATTATAGCACTCAGAGATTCCTATGACAACGTTAAAATATTTGTATAACACGTGTGGATCACCACTAGAGGGAATATACTCTCGATTCCTTCAATGCAATGATGATACAACACATATATGTTGTTAGACCCATAAATGAAGAAATAATTCCAATATGGTAATTATTTAATTAATTAAATTATTTATAAATAACATGTGATGATCATCTCTCTGGTTCTGGTGTTCTATCCATTTTCTGTTTTATTTGATTCAATTATATTGATCATGATGTTTATCAACATGTAGATCTCAGATTGATCATCAATTATGACAAAAATCAAAGTTGGGAATAACCCATTGAACACTTTCGTTGCACCCAGAACCTTCAAGTGGTATCAAAGGGATCACATAATTATTTATAATTATTTAAAGATCATTGATTGATTTATGCATTTTTAATTTAATTTTCAATTCAAGTTTAATAATTATTTTAATTAGAATTGTGAGATATATTTCTTTCTCCTTCGTTTCTCATAGATCAAATCAAAATGATTAATTTTATTAACAAAATAAAATTGAACAACTCATCTGGAGGTGCTGATGATTCTGTCAAGATAACACAAAAGTACACACCATATAACTAGAGTTACACACTATGTACTTTTGTTCAATGCACTAGGAATTAATTTATAATTAATTCAAACAGTGTACTTTGATTACACATAATGCATTTAATAACTTACGTCACGTGTTGACTGGGCCATCCTGGCACACAGTCAGCCAGAGTACACACCGTGTAGCATGCATACATGGAATATAGTCCTTTTAAGTCATATATGGGTTTTGTATTTCCATACATGGAATACCTGAACCGTGACCATGTAACCTAGAGGCCACATGTCATGTACTCTATTTTTCCAAGGCACAATTTACATGCCGAGTCCCTAGGAGTGTGCCTCAGATAGATGGTGAGAGATATACATGCCGTGTATCTTGCTTGTACACATTGTGTACCTATACTAAATTACACAGAATTAAAATTAATTTATTTTTCTATGTAAACCTTATCAACATGTGCTTGCATGTGGTCATTAAGTCGACAGAAAACACCACATGATGGATTTTTTATGTTATATATAAATGTTTAATTAATTATTATGTAATGTTTAGATCTGCATATCATGTATGAGTCATATTAAATATATTAGTCTATATACATTTAATCATAACAAATTATAGAAAAATCATGTAATCCGTGTAATCATTAAGTTGATAGTACACATCATGAAAGTACACAATAAGCTGTGTATTCTATATGTCAGAAGAGAAAATAGTATATGTGAATAATACCTGTTGGGTAAAATCATATGGTTATTCACCGTGTTTCCTCTAAGGTACATTTGTGTACACATTTAATTTTAAATAAATTTATTTAATTTTTTTAAAACTATGATGGATGTGAATCTCAAGGGAATTCAGATGAAAATTAAGATAAAATAATTGATTAATTAAAGAAGATAATTAATTGATTCGAGCATGATTTATCTTAAATAAGAATGATTAAGAATTTAATTCTTGTTTTATTAAATGTGTAATTTTTTTGCATGCATGTGGATTACTGTGAGCATGTCACGACCCCCTCCCCATAAAGTGTACCCCTCCTGGGCCAGCAATTGAGAAGGGAGATAATGACCCCCCGAGTCCTGCCTCCAGTAGGCCCCGGGTTGGCGACTAGCACCGAGGGTATAGTAAACACACAAATGGGAGGCATTACCCTCTAAGAGAACACATGAAAAAGAGAGAGAGATAAGATAGAAACCAATCAAATACAACTCAGAAATGGAATATAAAAGAAACCCATGTTCATATATGAAATGCCATGAAAAAGTGCTACAACTGAAAGGAAAAAACTACAAGTACCCAAAAGAAAAAAATAAAATAGCAGCAACCACAAGCCCGGACAACTCATGCAACTCCAAGATAGTAGAAACCAGCTTGATCTCCAACCTGCTCCAAGTGACCTAAAAAACAGTTTATATATACATAGGGTGAGTATAACAGTATACTCAGTAGGATCCTCCCCAAATCCACTCGTGCAAAAGTAAAGAAATCATGCTAAAGCACAGTGAACAACAAGTGAAACTAACTTGTCACCTAAACAGGTATACTAAGTTCCCAACCTCACCATGGATACTCTCACCAAGTAACACAGACAAGAATATAGCACATAGTAAAGAATACTAAGGGTACCCCGCTACTACTTCCCCAATGGTTTTTTGCTTTACCCCAACGTCTCACGTCCTAAGAATCTCTCTCCAAAAAGGCTTGCCCGCAGACACCTGGGTGAAGCACCATAATCTGCACCTTGTGCACCACAAAGGCTTGCCCGTAGACACCTGGGCGAAGCACCACACCATCCTCACAACCAAAGTAACGAGGTAGTTTTTGGGAGCCACCACAGCTCGTGTAACGTGTATCATATGTCTGTTATTATACCTCAAGCCATTACATCCCATACACCGAGTAAGGATCCTCAAGCCATCAAAGCCTATACACATTACACCTATAGTAGTCCATAGGATACTATATCCAGAATATATGTGTGTGAATAACCACAAGCCATTACAACCCTCTACACACATATATGGGGAAAACTAACCGCTGTGCCCAATGGAACAAGTATCTACCAAGAGAAGAGAGCGGGGCTAAAGGGGGTATTCATCCATTCATCCTCCCACCAGAATGTTGGGGAAAACACCTCCCCAGGGCTCAGAATCCCCGGGGTGTCAGTTTCCCTTACTGACAGGGTGGAGTAGTGTATAGAAACACAAAAAGTACAAAATATATTATATCTCACAACCACACTATGGGCATTACCTAGTCTTAGACACAACTGCAGCTAACGTCTCTCAGACTCCAGGCTGCTGCTTCTAAGACTAGGTATCCTATAAGCACACAACCATTTAAAGAGATTTATTAGATTACTTCATTCCCTTCTTATAGTTCTAGTGTACGTTAATTAATTCTTTAAACATTAACCATGAACAGTTCCAAATTAAGTTACATTAGCATCACACCCAAAGTCAGTTATTCTTTCAAAATTACAACCTCATAATTATATTTCAGCAACCCCATCCCCATGGGTTAACACCATTTATTCAAACCTTCATTACAGAATTACTTTCCCATATTACAAGGCATTTTAAAAAATCATCCTATGCTACTAACACAAGGGGATCAACACGGTGAGTAGATGTACTACCCGTCGAATCTTTGCCACCTATAGAATGAACGTAGACCCATACTCCCTGGAGAAGCTAAACAAAGAAAGCACGTGGTATACCCTGCGCGTCTTCACCTCTTTCGGAAGGAGGGTAAGCAAGATCAGCTGCCTTGAGAAGTGGGGAAAAGTAAAGGAGATAAGAAACCAATTAAAATCACCAAGAATCCAACAATCACATCCATTCTATTAAATCACCCCCAGTGTCCTCCCCGACACCCATATGCATAAACTAATGCATCTCGCCACTCTAGGCGTCATCTGCTTCCACAACCAAAAGACTCCATGCCTCTACATATCACAACAGCCATCCAGGATCACATTACAACACAAGCAGCAGGAAGAAAAAATCACATCAATGAGCTCTTGGACCTTTAAAAATCGAGAGGGTAACTCAGAACCCTTTTAGAAATTATCAAACAAGCAATTCTTTAATCCATCTTGAATTAACAGATTTATTAAACGTAGGTTCCAAAATTCGGGAAACCTAATCAGTAAGCTATCATAAATAAATAAACATGCTTACTGCACTAATTTGATTAACATCAAATTACAACAAGAACCAGATTCATTTTCATGCCTCTTTATCTTTATCCAACACTTATCAATTAATCCCAGTTTATGTTCTTTATCGATTACCATCAAGAGAAAACAGCTAAACATACAAGCATAGATATCACACTATCTAGCAAAACAAGAGGCAATAACATACAATAGATATCAATTTATTTATCCAGTTTAAATATTTATTATGTCAATTCCATTTTGATCCACTGGGATGAAGCATGCTAACGATACAGTCACACGTAAAAGAAAATAGAATCAACGAATCCCCTACCTCAACAATTCTTGACATTCTTTATCCACACAACGGGTCACAATCCTCCCATCGCGACAACTGCATCCACCCGAGGATGCCACGGTATGACAACACCAACCAAACCCCAAGAAAAACCTGATTAGAAGCATAGAGATTACATGCTATAACATGGAGAGGAGAAACAGAAGGAGATGATCCCAAATGAATGACGATAAAACATACCTTATATCAAAGATTGACTGATATAACTTGGTTGCATCAAAACATAGAAGAACCAATCTGAGGAGTAAAGTTTTATTTTTCAACTCCTACAGCAAGGATTGAAAGGTTCTAGCGTCTCATAGCCAAGAACAAAGAGGAAGAAAAAAGGAGGAAGATATCTCGTCCCTTTTGAAGATTTAATGGGGCGACGGTTTAAGATACACTTAATTCCCCATTAAAAGTGGATCACATTAACCCACACGTTTTGACTAGGTAAAAACATCCCGAGTCATAAGAATAATTAATATAGGATTTATGACCTTTGAATCTTCCTTAAGAGTCCTTAAAAATAAGGCTTTAAATGTATTTTACATCAAAGGAAACATCAAAAGGGCCAAAACTGTAGGAAGCTGAAAACATTGTTCACCTACCATTACTGTACACCTACCGATCTGTGAAACTGATATGTGAAACCGATCTGTGAAACTGATCTGTGAAACCGATCTATGAAACCGATCTGTGAAACCGATCTATGAAACCGATCTGTGAAACACTGTACACCTACCGTTACTATTCATAAAACTGGAAACATTGTTCACAGAACTGGAAATTTGGCAAAGTGTTGGGGATATGTCACCTTGACCTCTCAGAACACCTCCAAAACCACATTTTCACAAAGTAATGGACCGGAGAGGTCCGGGCCATTACAGAGCATAGACCATACCTTTATATGTGATTGGTTTTATTTAATTTATTATTAAATTAAACTATTGGTTTGTGTGCCTTATCTCCTCTTATTATGCGAGGGCTTGTGTTCCCATGGTTTCTTTTATTTAAACCACTTCTTCCCCTCATCCACATGTGATTAAAATATTATGTAATAGATGGGGCTCCCAAGATAGTGGAGGCAGTAACATTTGGAGTTGAGGTGAAATGAATCTAAGAGAGATACATAGGTGGATAGGTGGAAAGCTGTAACATGAATCTTAATTGGCTCAAGGTGTTTTTCCCCTAGGTCAACAATTTTTTTATCAACCGTTAGATAAACTTACCATTAGTAAAAGCTCATGATCATACCGCTTTATTATTTTATTTCTATCAAGTTGCATAGTTATTTCATTATGGACGTTTTGTTGCGTTCACATGAATTAATTAAATTAACAAGCATGAAATATAAAGCTAAAATTAAATGGCTAATGTGTAAATATTATCTAAGAAATAGTTAATCACTTAAGTAAATCCACTTAATATTAACAAGCATGTGATAAAGATAATAATTGAAAATTTACGCATAAAAGGATAAAATATCTCAATAATACATATTAAGTTGGTATATCCTTCTACTACCTTATTTTAAATCAAAATATAGGTCAAAGTGATTAAAAAACCAAAGTTAGGGTGATTTAAATTATCCAAGAATTCTAACACAAAGTTTTAGGTTGAATTAACTTAGTTCACATCAAGGGTTGATTACCAAAGCATGACTTGGGGTAACCGAGAGGAAAGAGTTGAGGAAATCCAATTTAAAGATTTCAGGATTGGGGAGTCCACTCAAAAAGATCAAGGAACTGTGAGTTAATGCAGTTAGAATTTGGAATGCCTGCCTAAAACCATTCAAGTTTCTTGACCAACCAAAGTTGGGGCAATGAGAAGGGAAATATGGATCCTTGCCACTAGAATTTATAAAAAATATGACATTTTGAAGCCAATGGTGAGGGCTGTTGGGTTTCAATAAAATAGTGGGAGATTACTAAATATAATATTTATTTATTTGTCTAAATTTTATAAGATAAATTACTAAATTTATGCTCATATTATTTGTAGAAACAACAATAAAATGAATCCAAACATATCACTGTGATCCATACTTGAGAAGTATAACCTTCTAACCAACACAAATTTCCAAGAGTAGAAAAGGTGCTTGATTAGTCACTTAAAGTGGCTAATATTCATTGTTAAGTTTTTAATATTAATGTGTTTTAAAGTTTATAAACATCAATTTTAGTCCAATTCATAAATTGAACTTCATTTCCCATCATTGTGCAATTCATGCTTAAAATGTAAATTTGGGCGCAACCAAATTTTGGCGCCGTTGCCGGGGACCAAGTAAGTTCCTTAGACCAAAAACCTTCTTTTCTTACCCCCATTCTTCTATTCTCATCCCAATTCTCTTATCTTTTCCCTTTCTCGCTTTTTTTTTCTTTTGGCGCATGTCCGCCTACACCCGCGATAACTCAAACAGATTAGTTAGGGTGGATACTCCTAGGGCTGGGGAGTCAAGCACTAAAAGAGGTCTATTTCCTTTAGATCCAAATCTTCCTAATACTCCAAATTCAGACGTTGAGTTCGATACAATGGAGAATATCCCACAAAACCAAATCATAAACCGGGGAGGGAACCAAAATAACGGGCAGGACCCTAACTTGGGAATTGTTGCAGACCCGACCATGAATGACTACCTCACACCAACCTGGACCAATGCACCCTCATGCATTAGGCATGATAACATAGGATATGCCCAATATGTTTTCAAACCCCATGTCCTGAACCACCTTCCAACCTTTCATGGGATGGAGTCTGAGATGCCTTACCTTCATGTTAAAGAATTTAATGACATTGTCGAAACCATGTGCCCACCAAATCAAATTGAATCTGCTAAAATGAGACTTTTCCCTTTTTCCCTTAAGGACCGAGCAAAGAATTGGTTAAACAATTTGAGACCAACATCCATTCACTCTTGGGACCGACTTCAACGAGAATTTTATAAAAAATACTTCCCCCATCACAAAACAATTGCACTTAAAAAGAGCATACAAAACTTTTTTGAAAGAGAGGGAGAAACATTCTACGAAACATGGGAAAGGTTCAAGGACACATTAAACATGGTACCACACCATGGTTTCTTAATCCCAGAACAAGTGAGAATTTTCTATGAAGGGTTGGGTCCCGGAAACAAACAATTCATTGATATGATGTGTAATGGAACCTTCAAAAACAAAGCCCCAAATGATGCTTACGAGTATCTAGAAAATCTTGCTGAACAAAACCAAACATGGGGAACATCACCATACTATGAGAAGCCACCCAAATCTGGTGGAATGTACAATCTTGGAGAAGAAGAAAACCTTAGAGCAAAACTTGCTGCACTCACGAGGAAAGTTGAGGAGATTGATCTTAGGAAGGTCCACAAAACCCAAACTGTTGAGCTTGTTTGTACAATTTGTGACAAGAATGACCACAAGACTAATAATTGTCCAACCATTCCTTCCATCAAGGATGTTCTTTTAGGAGGACCACCAGAAGAAGTTAATTCAATGAACTTTCAAAAGTCACAATTCACGAACACCTTCAATCCAAGGTATAACGACCATCCGGGCTTTCATTGGAAGGACAATCAAAAACCAACACAACAACAATGTATCAACCCATACTCTCAACAAAACTTTCAACCTCATAATCAGTTCCAACCACAACCGGTCCAATTCCAAAATCCTCATGTCCAATATCAACAACCTATCCAACAACCAAAGTATCCTCCTGGAATAAACCCACAAGCTCAAGCACCAACCCAAAATGTTCCACAAAGCCTACTAGAACAACTGTGCAAACAAATGGACAAAATGAACTCAGAATTCTCATCCATTAAACAAGAACTTCAAACCATAAAAACTGGAAAGGCACCCATGCCCACACAAGCCATTCCACAACAAACATCAAGGGGAGAGACAAGTTTCACTCAAACAACTCACGAACAACTAAAGGCTGTGACGGTTTTAAGAAGTGGGAAATCAATTAAAAAACCTAAACAGATAAGTCATAAACCATGTGAAGCTTCAAAATCTAATGAAAATTCAAATGAAATACAAGATCAAACTGAAGAAACTGATAATAATGTGAATGAAACAACACTTCATCAAACGACTCCACAATCTGCACCATTTCCTCAACGCATGAGGGGGAAAACCAAGCCTGAATTGAGTGAAACATTGAGGGAAATCTTCTCACAAGTCAAGTTGAACATTCCCCTTCTCGATGCCATCCAAACCATACCTTCCTACTCAAAATATCTTAAGGACTTGTGCACTTTTAAAAGAAAATTTTCACATAAAAACCAAGTCCTTTTGGCTGCTAATGTGAGTACCACCATTCAAGGGACCATTCCTCCTAAGATGAAAGACCCAGGATGCCCTTACATAAATGTTGAACTAGGAGAGAACAAAGTTGTCAAAGCCTTGTGTGATCTAGGTGCTAGTGTGAACCTCATTCCTTATGCCATGTACTGTCAGTTAGGGCTCGAAGAACTCCAACCCACATCTGTCACTCTTCAACTTGCTGATCGTAGTGTTCGAGTTCCAAAGGGGATCTTAAAAGATGTTTTGGTAAAAGTTGAAAATTTCATTTACCCAGCTGACTTCATTGTTCTGGACAATCACCCAAGCTTAGGTCCTAGGGAGAAAACCCCAATCATACTTGGTCGTCCCTTCCTTGCAACAATCAACTCTGTAATCCGAGTCCGAAATGGGAACATGACCATCACCTTTGGGAACATGAGTCTAGACTTGAACATCTACAATGCAAACTCTCAAATTGGGGATGATGAAGAGATCCATGAGGTTAATTGGATTGGTAGTGTTGATAATGAACTCAATGAACATCATGGAGTTACCGAAGGATGGTTAAGTCAAGAAGAGATTGATTTTCTTTATTCACATGAGGGAAATTTGCCTCCTTGGATTGAATCCCTTTCAGACAGCTCTATTGATGAATTTCTAGAATCACCAATCAATGATACCATGGTTGAAATCAATAACATTGAGTCCATAGCCATTCATGAAACTACTCTGGAAAATTTAGTGGATGAAAATTCTGTTCACAAGGAACCAATTTTGTCAAGAAATCTGAACAAAGAAACTAAGTTCAATACAAAGTCTCAACCATTCTTGGAAAGTCATGACCAATCTGATCTTGAATTAAAAGTCTTACCTTCATCACTAAAGTATGCTTACTTAGGGGACAATCAATCCTTTCCTGTTGTCATTTCTTCCTCCCTTGAATCCGATCATGAGAGGATGCTTCTAGATGTTCTTAGGAGACACAAGAAAGCCATTGGATGGACCCTATTTGATATCCCTGGGATTATCCCACTTATCGGGACTCATAGAATTATTCTTGAATCTGAGTCAAAACCATGTCGTCAATCTCAGAGGCGACTCAACCCTAATCTCATGGAAGTAGTGAGAAAAGAACTTTTGAAATTGTTAAAAGCTGATATCATCTATCCTATAGCTGAGAGTGAGTGGGTTAGCCCAATCCATGTGGTTCCAAAGAAGGCTGGAATCACAGTAATAACCAACAAGGATGGAGAGATGCTTCAAACAAGGGTCAGTAGTGGATGGAGAGTTTGTATTGACTATAGGAAACTCAACTCTTGTACCAAGAAAGACCATTTCCCCTTACCCTTTATTGATCAAGTCCTCGAGCGAGTGGCAGGTCATCAATTCTATTGCTTCCTAGATGGATTCTCAGGGTATAATCAAATCGAAGTCTCCTTAGAGGATCAAGGAAAAACAACCTTCACTTGTCCATTTGGCACTTTTGCCTTCAAACGCATGCCCTTTGGGTTATGTAATGCCCCTGGTACCTTCCAGCGGTGCATGATGGGAATATTCTCGGATATGGTGGGGGATTTTTTAGAGGTCTTCATGGATGACTTCTCCATCTTTGGGGATACTTTTGAGGGATGCCTTATAAATGTTGAAAAGGTTTTGTCAAGGTGCGAGGATAAGAATCTCATACTAAATTGGGAAAAATGCCATTTCATGGTAAGGGAAGGACTTGTTCTAGGTCATCTGGTATCTGGTAGAGGGATTGAAGTTGATAAAGCTAAGGTTGACATCATTCGTCACCTTCCCTCTCCTAAAACTGTTAAGGAAGTGAGGTCCTTCTTAGGACATGCTGGTTTTTATTGAAGGTTCATTAGGAATTTCAGCTCTATTTCTCGACCACTTTGTGCTCTATTGGTAAAAGATGCTCCATTTTTATGGACAGAAATATGTGAGGAATCATTCTCTACACTCAAGTCAACTCTTATATCTCCACCTATCATGCAATCTCCAAATTGGAAACTTCTTTTTGAGCTCATGTGTGATGCAAGTGATTTCGCTGTAGGAGCAGTCTTAGGACAACGGTGTGAGAAAACTCCACATGTCATTTCTTATGCAAGCAAATCTTTAAATGATGCACAAATAAACTACACCACCACTGAGAAAGAGTTGCTTGTTGTTGTCTTTGACTTAGATAAATTCAGGTCTTATCTCTTAGGATCACCCATCATTGTCTTCACTGATCATTCAGCCCTAAAATACCTTTTCCAAAAACAAGATGCCAAGGCTAGATTGATTAGGTGGGTCCTTCTTCTTCAAGAGTTCGATTTAACCATTAAGGATAAAAAGGGTGTTGAAAATATTGTAGCTGATCACCTCTCTAGGATGGAATTCAAAGACAACTCACACCACCTCTCTGTGTCTGATTCATTTCCCGATGAGCACCTCTATTCAGTGAGTGATTGCCCTTGGTATGCTGACATAGCAAACCATTTGGTGACAGGTGACATTCCAAAATTCATGGGGACCCAAGCTAAGAGGAAATTCCTTTCTGACGTAAAACACTATGTGTTTGATGATCCTTACCTCTTCAAGTTCTGTCCTGATCAAATCATCAGGAGATGTATTCCTGAGTCTGAGCAAGAGTCCATTCTAAAATTTTGTCATGGAGAGGCATGTGGAGGCCACTTTTCTACAAATAAAACCACTGCAAAGGTCCTCCAAAGTGGTTTCTACTGGCCGAAACTCACTAAGGATTCCTTCCAATTCTGCAAAAGTTGTCCTCAGTGTCAGAAATTAGGATCCATTACCAAAAGGAATCAAATGCCCCTCACTCCCATTCTAGTCGTTGAAATCTTTGATTGTTGGGGAATTGATTTCATGGGGCCTTTTCCAAACTCTAAGGGATACCTCTACATCCTCTTAGCTATTGATTATGTCTCAAAATGGGTTGAAGCCATTCCCACCAAGTCCAATGACCACCATGTTGTGATCCGATTTCTAAAAGAGCATATATTTTCTCGATTTGGAATTCCTAGGGCTATAATTAGTGATCGTGGAACCCATTTCTGCAACCGCCCATTCGCTTCACTCATGTCTAAGTATGGTATTACTCATAAATTTTCCACTGCATACCATCCTCAAACCAACGGTCAAGATGAGTTGGCAAATAGAGAAATTAAACAAATTCTTGAAAAAACTGTCAATCCCTCTAGGAAAGATTGGACCGAGAAACTCTTAGATTCCCTTTGGGCATATCGAACTGCTTTCAAAACTATCCTAGGCATGTCACCGTATAGATTGGTTTATGGAAAAGCATGTCATTTACCTGTTGAAATTGAACATAAGGCCTTTTGGGAAATAAAAAAAATGAACTTTGACATTTCTTTGGCTGAAACAAAAAGGAAATTAGATCTTAATGAACTCGAGGAACTTAGGATGGAGGCTTATGAAAATTCAAGGATCAATAAATCTAAAGTTCAAGCCTACCAATCTAGGAATCTCAAAGTCAAACACTTTGAGCTGGGAAAATTTATGCTCTTGTATAGTTCAAAACTTCATCTACACCCAGGAAAGCTAAGGTCCAGATGGTCTGGTCCATACCTAGTGCATCATGTGTACCCTCATGGGGCAATAGATATTCAGGATCCCACAAGTGGTCATGTCTTCAAAGTCAATGGTCATAGGTTAAAACCATTCATTGAATCATTCAATAAACAAGAAACCAAGGAGGAGTTAACTGATCCAACATATGAACCAGAGAAAACTTGATAGATTTAGGGTACAAGTCGGGCTAACGACGTTAAACAAAAGCGCTGCACGGGAGGCAACCCGTGGTTTTCATGTTTCCAATCACTGGGAATCATCTTTTGTTTCCTTCTGCTTAATTTTGTTACTTTTTTTATATATATAGACTGTTGACCTGTTCTTCTTTTATGAGTAAGGATGGGTATGAAAAGGGAGCACCGTATTCATCTGTGTCACGCGGTGTGATCCCGGAGTAATACCTTACCCAGAAATTTAAAGAAGACAATGTATCATCAGTTTATTTTATTTATGTTTTTGTAGGTTTAAAAAAAAAAAATAATTATTAAACTTTTGACCTGTTCTTCTTTTATGAGTATGGATGGGTATGAAAGGGGAGCACCATATTCATCCGTGTCACGCGGTGTGATCCCTGAGTAATACCTTACCCAAAAATTTAAAAGAAGACAATGTATCATTAGTTTGATTTAAAAAAAAAACATGAAAATGATGGTACTTGGAATTAAATAAATCATTGTGTTGTTTGTTTTGTCTGCTTTGTCCTTCTTTTTATGGTTCAGGAACTATTTTGGCTGATACATGTTCAATCAAGGAGGTGCCTACATCCCCAAAGAGATCAAAGGAGTAATTTGGAGCATCATGAACCTCAACTTTAAAAACTAGGTGAATTTGTTCCATGTTTTTCATTCTCAATTTTATCTTTGAACTCCTCTCCTACCCCCTTCTAAGTTTTTTTTTTCTTTAAACACTGGGGACAGTGTTATTCTAAGTTGGGGGGGGGAATAAAAAAATGATTTTTATTTTGAATAAGAACATGCATGAAAAAAATTCCATTAACCATAAACATGATAAAGACACATTGCAAACTCTAAAATTGGATATCAAATAAATTTTGCATGCCTTGATTCTGATTTTAATGCAAGTTTAAGTTCATGAGCATAGTTTTTGGAAAGTGCGGTTGTCCGATGTGATTTTTCAAAGTTTACATTTTCATCCTCTTAATAAAAATGCCACAATGCACGTCTTTTGGATTGTGGGTGTAAATTTGAGTTCTTGGGTCCCTTTCATTATAGCATAGGGTTCTGGGGTCACTTTTAGTTTAATTTGAGTATCCAAAAAAAAAACAAAACAAAAAAAAACAAAAAAAAAACAAAAAAAGACCACATAGAGCAATGTTTTGTCCAAATGCGTGGCGTCCGGCACTTGGGGATCGTGACTCCATAGTTGTCTTGCTCAGAGTTAGGCTTTATATCTCTATTGTAGAGCATGAAATTGACAATATGTGTGGCGTCCGGCACTTGGGGATCGTGACTCCATAGTTGTCTTGCCCAGAGTTAGTCTTTTCATATCTATTGTGGTTAAAAAAATAAAAAAAAATAAATAAAAAAAAGGGATACTCATCTTAAGGTTTAATGTGATTCCCACCTAGCGCTTCCATTTTTTTCCCCTTGAACAATAAAATGGGCCCCATATCTTTTATGATGCACAACACTTTATCATGCTTAATTGGAATTGGATGAAATGTGGCAATGAATTTGAACAAAGGAATGGGCTTGGGCTTGGGATATGCTTATGCACCTAGCTTGTTTTAAATGATTTTGATGGGTTTTCATAATTTTTTTGGTATTAGATATTTGGGTGAGCAATGTGTATTTAAAATGTTTTTGGAAAAGGGGATTTCAATTTCATATTTGTAATTTATTTTGCTCGGGACTAGCAAAACTCAAGTTGGGGGGTGTGATTAGTCACTTAAAGTGGCTAATATTCATTGTTAAGTTTTTAATATTAATGTATTTTAAAGTTTATAAACATCAATTTTAGTCCAATTCATAAATTGAACTTCATTTCCCATCATTGTGCAATTCATGCTTAAAATGTAAATTTGGGCGCAACCAGTGCTTACATGTTAGCCTTCTCCATGAATGGAAATTGTATATACTGGAAGAATCTATTCCTGATTCTCCTGGTAATAAGGCTAGTTATAAAGAGTTAAAATCCTATGAGAAATATTTGAACAATTCCATAATTTTTCAATGTTTCATTCTATCATCCATGACCAATGATATTTTGAAGAAACATGAGGAAATGGATGCATATAGAATGATGTCTCACCTTTGAGATATCTATCAAGAGAAGGCAAGACAAGAGAGGTATGATATCTCTAATTCTTTCTTTACAACTAATCTTGGAGAGTCTGTACCAGTTGGTCCACATGTAGTTTAGATTATTGGATACTTTTAACACTTATACATCTTAAGGATTAAATTCACGGATGAATTGTGTATAGATCTCGTACTTTCATTACTTTCCAAGACCTTCTCTAGTTTTATTTTTAATTATAATATAATCAATAATGATAAGAGTCTTTTGGATATTTTTTACTTTGATTCTCCATGTGGATAAGGAAATGGGGAATGATAAACCCACAATCCTCATGGTGAATAAAAAAAGCAAGAATAAATAGAAGGGGCCTAAGAATCATAACAAGTATAAAGCTCCTGAGAACCATCATTCCAAGAAGAGGAAGATATAGAGGTAGGACAAGGAAAAAGAGGTATTATGTTTTGAATGATGCAAACCAGGACACTGGAAGAGGAACTGCACCCAGAAGTAAGGGGAAGCTAAAGCTGTATTAATTATCAAGTGTAATCTTTTAATATATACACATTGGGTATTAGATATATCTTATGGTACTCACATCTATATCCAAATGCAGGAACCAAGTAGATTTTGAAAGATTCCTAGAGGAGAGGTGTATTTTAGAGCTGCTAATGGTGTAAGGCTGGCTACTCTATCTATTGGTGACTACCACCTTTCATTATCAATGAGAATTAATTTGGTTGTAAAATATTGTTATTATGTACCGATGACTACCAATAACATAATTTCTGTATCATTACTAGATGCATATGGGTTTATTTTTAAGTTTGGAAATAAAATTTCTTTCTTTTATAAAGACAACATATGTTATGGTTTGGCCCATTCAAATAACAGTCTTTATGTATTAAATTAAAAAAACCAAGTATTGTAAATTGATAAAAAATCATGTTCACATGACTCATATAACACCTGGTTATGGAATCACCATCTTGGTATGGTAAACGAGAAGCATTTAACAAAGTATTTTCAAGATGGTTATTTAGACTCTTTTAATCTAAAACCACTTGAAAGATGTCATTCTTGTTTATAAGAAAAAATGAACAAATCTTTATTCGATGGATAGGGTGAAAGGGCCATATAGATTCTAGGATTGGTGCACACTAATGTGTGTGGACCATTTCCAGTAGAATCTATAGGTTGGTATTCTTACTTCATAACTTTTATCGATGAATTTAGTGGATATGGATATGTCTATTTGATGAGGTATAAGTTTGAGTCCTTTGAGAAATTAATGGAATTAAAGAATGAAGTAGAAAATCAAATTGGAAAGAAGATAAAGAAGATTTTATTAGATTTAGGTGGTGAATATCTTAACCAAGAGTTTATCGAATTTCTATGTGAGTTTTGTATTTTATCTCAACTCACTCAACCTTACACACTATAGTGTAATGGTGTTAGTTAAAGGAGGAACTTTACCTCATTATACATGGTAAGTTCGATGATGAGTCATGCATATCCTCCATTATCCTTTTGGGGATACTCATTGAAAATCAAAACATACACATTAAACTGAGTACCAATTAAAGTGGAAAATATAATTACCTTTGAGTTATGGAGTGAAAAGAAACCCATTTTTGTTTCATACATGTGTATGGGGTTGCGAGGCGTTTGTTAATTCCTTATTAGGAAACAAACTAGCACCCCAAGGCACAAAGTGTATTTTTATAGGGTATCTCAAGGAAACAAAGAGATACTACCTATACAACCCCTTAGACAAGAAAGTGACTATTTCCATACAATCAATCATTCTTGAAAAGGAACTCATCCTAAAAAAGGATAGTCTGAGAAAGATTGAATTCGATGAAGTTGATGATCAAGATACACAAGAGTTGGCACATGAATAGATTCTATAGGTCCCCATGGAAGAATTACTTCCTGAAACACAAGTACTACGTAGGAGCACAAGAGAGATAAGAGAAGCAGATAGATATGGTTTTCTAGTCACCAAATATGGTGACTAATTATTGATTAACAATGATGAAAATCTATCCTATAAAGAGGTAGTAGAGATCTCATAATCCTCAAGATGGAAATAAGCCATGAATTCTAAAATGGATTCCATGTATCAAAACCAAGTTTAGATTCTGGTTTATATGCCAATTGATGTAAAGCTCATTGAGTAAAAATGGGTATTCAAGAGAAAACTATACATGGAAGGTAAATTAAATAACTATAAAGGAAGGCTAGTGGCTAAAGGGTTTTAATAGTTTCAAGGAATTGACTATAATGAAACCTTTTCACTAGTTTCCATATTTAAGTCTATCAAAATTATACTTGCTATAGTAGCTTACCATGACTTTGAGATTTGACATATAGATGTCAAAACTATATTCCTTAATAGGAATCTTTAAAAATATGTCTATATGACACACCCATAAGGGTTTGTGAATCTAGGTGATTCCAAAATGATTTTTAAGTTGCAAAGATCCATTTATGTGTTTTATCCCAACCCGGGTGCCACATACTGGTGCCCCAAGCTAGACTGCCACATGACCTCAGGCATGCCTCCCCATACACCAGAGGATGCCGACTAGCAATGAGGGTTTGATAAGTCGATCATGGGGAGACTATACCCTCTTTTATTAGAGTAATACATCAGTGGAAATAAATAAAAAACAATGTAATAACATATTACCAAATACCAGCAACTCATGATAATCAAATAATGAAATTCAATATCCAACTAAAGCAGAAACATTCCATGCTAATGTATGTGTCATGTGTCTAAAATGATACTCAAAATAAAGGCATTGAAAAATCTCCAAGTGGGTCCCGAACCACATTTAGAGGAATGAAGTCCAGGGATATTCCATAAATTTAATGAATGCAGATGGAAGAGGATGTTCACCTCATTGGAGGAACCATTGATATTAAATAGATAAATCAAAAGGGCATAGATGAGGTAAATTGAATGGAATCGACCCTGTATATTGGAATTCTGGGAATATGGGGCACCTTAATAAATATTTTTAGGATTAGAATACTATCATAAGGAAAAATTGCAAAAGCTCAGGTTTTAGAAATACCACAATAAAAGAACATAACACTATGTTACTCAGTGTTAATGTTCCAATGGAATCTTGGATTATATATTCTGGAATATCTTTCCCTATCCTTCAGAAGAATCGTATTTCTATTGGTCATATAGATGATGCTAGATTTAGAACAACCTTTACTAATGGAGTGTGAAAAATTACTTGGGATTCTATAGTTATTGCTAAAGGGGTGAAAGATGGAACTCTATACCTTATTGGAAGAATACAAGGAGTCATAATTTCTAGAGTTTCAACTTCTGGAAGCTCATATTTGTGGCACTATAGATTAGGAAATCATTGTGATAAGAGTATAGATATTCAAGTGGATAAATGGATGTTGAATCTTGAGCATTCAAACTTTGGGAGTTGTGAAAGTTGAAAACTTAGAAATCAATAGAAGGTGTATTTCAATCTCAATAGAAGAACTCCTAAGAACCAGAAGCTAGAAGTTATACATGCTGATGCTTGGGAACCATCCACTATCAAATCACATAGTGGTTTATAGTGTTTCATGACTTTCATTTATGATTCCATGAGGAAAGTGTGGGTTTAATTTTTGAAGGACATACTAGATGTGTTTAAAATACTTTTTCCAATGGAAATAAATGGAGGTGAGAGAAACCATATGTAAGTTGAAGTGTTTAAGATCTGATAATGGAGATGATTTCATCGAAAGGAGTTTTCCAAAACTAATGTAGACATAATGGAGCTAGACATGACAAAATGGTTCCAAGAATGCTTGAGAAAAATGGTGTTGTAGAGAGGATGAATCAGAAGTTGATAGAGAAGGTGCAGAGCATGAGAATTCACTCTGGAATTCCTAAGGAATTTTAAGTATAAGCAGTATACATGATTTCACACTTTATCAATCTATGTCCTTCTTCATTAGTTGGTTTGGAGTTACCGTAAGAACGGTTGTCCATTAAAACATCAAATATTCATCATCTTAAGATATTTAGTTGTGTTTCCTATGTTCACATGGATGCTAAGAATTGAGAAAAACATGAAGAAAAGTCTCACACATGTTTCTTTCTAGGGTATGATAATTAAGAGTTTGGATTTTTACTTTGTGATGACATCAAAAGGAAAGTCATAAAAAGTATAAATCTGTACTTTAATGAGAAGGTTTTTTGGAAGGACCAGAACTTGGTGGAAAAGGAAGATGAGAACAAAGAATAATTTCAAGTATAAGTTAACATGGGAAGAATTTATGGAGAAATTAAAATTACAAAAAGTCCCAGTGATACTGATTATATAGGAATTTATCAAATTTGGGAGAAAATTTCATGTTTCAGCATCATAAGTTTAGACATTAGAATAATTATAGATTTACCTAAAATCTCAATGATTGGTGAAGCTCAAGGTAGATCATCAGAAGGATAATTTATTAAATTATCAGGAACAGATTGAAATGAAACACATATAGAGTTATAGAGGTCTTCAAGGATTAGATGACCAATACAAAGGCATGATGTTGATCTTTACTTCTTACTTTTAACAGATGGAGGAGAACCTGAAGGTTCAGAAGAGGCATTTAGACTCATTAATTTGGAAAAGTGGGAGTTAGCAATGAAGGAATAGTAGAGTTCATTACATATGAATGAAACTTGGGAGCTAGCGGAACTTCCACATGGAAATATGGAACATGACAATAAATGGGTTTTATAGTTAAAGGAATAAGAAACAATGTGAAAGGTATAATTCTAGGCTAGTGGTAAAGTGTTTCCAATAAAAGGAAGGTATTGAATTTTTAGAAATATTTTCACTAATTTTAAAACATAACACTATCAAAACTATGTTGATTATGGTTGCTTTTGAATATCTACATGTAGAGAAAATGGAAATGAAGATTAATTTTCTTCCCATAGATATACAATAGGAAATCCATATGAAGCAACTTGATGTTTTCATTTAAAAACAAAATCATGATTCGGTGTGTAAACCCAAAAAGAGTCTTTATGGGTTGAAATAAGTGCCAAGGTAGTGAAACCTAAAATTTGATTATTTTATGCTTAAGAAAGGTTTCTTATAAAGAAACTCAAATTATTTTTATTATCAAAAGAAGTTTTAGGATGGAAGTTTCATCATTTTATTACTTTATGTGGATGATGTTCTTCTGGTTGATCTTAATCTCAAATGATCAAAGATCTTAAGGAATATTTATTCGAAAGTTTTGAAATAAAATATCTTGGTGAATTTAGAAAGATCCTGGGCATGAAAATTAAAAAATATATGAGTTATAGAAGTTTTATTCTATATTAGAAGGAGTAAATTCAAAAAATCATTTAATATTTTGAGATGACTGGATGTAAGTCCATTTCTACACCTATTACCAAGAATTTCAAGTTATCCCAGAATCAAACAACTCAAATGGAAGATTTTTAAAATGGAAGATGAGATAAAGGACATGGCTAAAGTTTTGTTTGCATTTTCTATCAAAATTTTGATGTATACTATGGAATGAACTCATTAGGACATTTCCCATAGAGTGATAGTTGTTAGCTGGTTCATGAAAAATCTAGGAGAGAAACACAGAGAAGCCATGGAATAGATTCTTTAGTATCTTAGAGGAATGGAAGAAACTACCTTGTGTTATGGTCTGAGTGAACCATTGTAAGGATATATTGATACTGACTTTGGGGGAGATTCTGATACTCAGAAGTGTACTTCCTGTTATGTCTTTACCTATGAAGGAACAAATATAAATTGGATGACAAGATTGTGGACACTTTCTACTCTCTCATCAACAAAGATAGAGTATGTTGAAGCAATGAAATCAGGAAATGAAATAGTGTGGTTGAGGGGATTTCTTATGGAACTTAGAAGGGGCTAAGAAAGTGGGACACTACAATTAGATAGTCAAAGTGCCATTAAACTGGAAAAAAAATCCTAATTTCACGCTCAAACAAAACATATTTACCTAAAGTAACTTTACATCTAGAAGTTACTAGAATATAAGGAGCTTGAGTTGTGGGAGATTGATGGAAAATAAAACCTACTAGACATGTTTACTGAACTGTTGAACCAAGAAACTCTAAGAATACATAGTGCCTCAGTAGGTTTGGGGTGAATGGATGAATGGGTATGGAGGGTACTGTACTGATTAGAAGGAAGTGAAGTTCACTTATTTTCCAAAGTGTTGTTGGTTTCTAGAGATCCTTGAAGCATTATTCAAGTGGGAGATTGTTAGGATTATGAAGTCTCATCAAAGTCTCTAGATTCAATTTACTTAATTTTTTTGGCTCAATTCATTGGAATAATGCAGTGGTAAGAAGATTTCATCAATAGTGGGATGCCAGATCAATCGAAGACCAGGTTTTCATTTCACCGGATGTTTGAGCAGTCTTTGTTCAATTACTCTTCATGTGAAAATGTGTTGGAAAAGAGTAAGGCATGGAAGAACTATTCAACTAATGATGATTATCAGTCAAACTGGAGAAATAAACATGGTATCTATATTTTCATAGTGGAACAAATGGAAATCCATGATTGTAGGAAGTCATTGTTACTAGATGACCGAGTGGGGCCTCTTTAAAAGGAGGGAGGGACTACTTTACTGGGGTGTCGAGAGATCATTTGAGTTAGTGATCTATATGGTGGTATGGTCATAGTGATTTTAACTTTATACTTCTGAAGGAATATAAATCTTGAAATGTTCTCCCATAGACATAGGGTAAAAATACAAACCTTGTAGAACTAAAGTGTTCCTTATTGTTCTTTTTTTTCTTGTATGTTTGTGTGTGTGCTTGTTTGCTTTGATAACTTTGTACGTAGTGATTCAGGGTTATTTCAAATCTTCCTAAGTTTCAGAGCATTGGATCAGGGCAGTGTGGCATACCACTATGCGTGAAGTTTGTATTGTGAACTTCTAGTGGTTTTAAATATTGGATATTCTTGTGGTTTATCATCCAGGGACTTTATATTTTTACCCATGTCTCTTTCCAACATATTTATCATAGGGAACAACTCCCAATGGATTGTTGTATGGGCCTCTTGGATCCACTAATAATTCAATAATATTATGACATGGCCATGGAATTGGTGACTTCCAAGGTGAAAACATCATTATAGACTCATTATGGAAAACCAGGTCTCGTAGAGTGTCAATTACTCTAAGAAAATGGAACTTTTTCCTCACTCGACCCAATTACTTGTCCTCAAAAGACGGTGGTCCATTTTTATGGTGTGAATCCACGTTTTCTAAGATCCAATGATATAATAACGAGGGTTTTAAGGTACATCCTCCAAATACACCCAATCGAAGTCCAAAATAGAATCATTCATGCTAAATCTTAAAGGAATCACTGGCTACTCAATCACAAAAATCCTTTTTACAACAACTGTGGTCTGTAGAAAGAAAAATCACCTTGCCTTAACATTGGTCATTGGGTTCTAGCCTTCCAGGCACCACTAGTTGCATCACAGACATGTGTTCCCTTACATGGGGTCCACCCATGTGCCCATCTTAATGGGCTGTGGGATGGGCCTCTTGACTCCATAATAATTCAATAATATTCTGACATGGCCATGGACTTGGTGACTTCCAAGGTAAAAACATAATTGTAGAATCAATATGGAAAACTACGTCTCTTGGAGGGTCAATTACTCTTAGAAAATGGAACGTTTTCCTCATTCAATCCAATGACTTGTCCTAAAAAAATGGCGGTCCATTTGTATGGTGTGAATGCACATTTTCTAAGATCCAATGATATAACAATGAGGGTTTTAAGGTACATCTTCCAAATACACCCAATACAATACCAATAATAGAATTATTAATGATAAAGCCTAAAGGGGTTATTGGATACTCGATCACAACAATCTTACTTCAATAATTGGGGCATATAGACAACACAATCACCCCGCCTTAACATTGGTCATCGGGTCCTGGCCTTCTAGGAACCACCAGTTTCCCTACAGACATGTGGTCCCCTACATAGGTCCCACCCACGTGTCCGAATAGGTTATCTGACCAATGAATATCCCCACATTCCAACAAAAGTTCTTTCATCGTGCTTTGTCCTCCTCACTCGATTTGTATGATGTGAATGCAATTTTTCTAAGATCCAATAATATAATAATGATGGTTTTAAGAGACATCCTCCAAATACACCCAATCCAAGACCAATAATAGAATCACTCATGCTAAAGACTAAAGGGGTCATTAGCTACTCGATCACAACAATCCTTATTACAATCATTGGGGCCTGCAGACAACATAATCACCTAGCCTTAACATTGGTTGTCGGGTATTGGCCTGCTAGGCACCCCTAGTTTTCCTATAGACACGTGTTCCCCTACTCGGGGCCCACCCACGTGCCAACACATGTTATTTTAGTGTACTTTTTCATCAATCAAACACACCATGAGAAACTTCCAAGTAGGTCACCCATCCTGATAACTAATCCAGGCTAAGCATGCTTAACCATGGAGTTCTAATCAGGTATCCTCTTGAAAATAAAAGTGCACCTTGTTGACATGAGTCACACTATTTAGTAATTTAACCCTTTATTACTCAGGGGTGTTACATTCAACACCTTTAGAGAACAAAATCCTCACTGTGGACTATCACACATGTGTTTCAATTTTTCCTTAGTTCTGGCTCGGGTTAGGATTTGGGTGATCCCATGTATAGATTTTTGAGTTTTGTTGATAAAAACGCGTGTTTTAGGTGTGACAACATCTGTATGTAAGTAGATAATGGTTGAGGGATCGTGAGGCTACACCCTGATCACTGTGTGGGCTTCCCAGTATGCAGGATAAATTTAAAATTTAAATGAATATTAAAATGGTATTTAAAATTATTTTTTGTAGAAATAATCATAATATTATTATTATTAAAAATTAAATGATATTTTTATTATTATTAAGTGTGTCGTTAATATTATCATAATTATTAGAGAAGTTTTATTAGTATTATTATTAAGTACTAAATAGGTTTTGATATAAATTTTAGCATTATTATTATTATTATTATTTGTAAAAAAACAAAATTGGTGTTATTACTATTTTTATCATGATATTAATAATATTATCATGTTTATTAAAACTATAACTAAAATTATTATTATTATTATAATTATTATGGTCACATTATTATTATAATTATTTTTATAACTTTTATTATTATTATTATTATGTTTTTATTAATTTAATTTTTATTTTCTTTGAGAATTAGGGGTTTTTCCTAAGTGACGCATCACCCTCCCCCTTTTTTTGATGTAATGTGCATCGCACCCCCACGAAATCCCCTCCCACTGGTTCAGCGCAACCCCAACCTCATGCATATGCATCCCTCCCATCTCCAGCCATCCAGCTCCAGTGGACCCCCCTATGCGCTCCTCCCTGCTCTTCGCCTCTGGCCAGCATCCCATCATGGTGCGACCCGGACCCCCCTTCAGCCACCCCATTCAGCGCACGACCCTCCCTTTACCAACCTTCTCTCTAGTGGTTGTAGCATCGCCGACACACCCCACTCCAGCAGCATCCTCTCTCTTTTCCCTTTCCAGTGAGGGTTCTTCATTTTAGAGTTTTCCTTTGGTGGATTTTTTGGTTTGGACAAACCCTAGAAATTAGGGTTTAATTTTTAGGGTTGATTCCTCAAATTTTGTGTTTAATCTTGTTGTGTTATGTTGGTGTTGGCTTTATGTGGGCACAGTTTAGGTGTGTTAGAGGTTTCAAACCAGTCTCGTGTGTGCGTTTGTCATTCTTCCATGGTTTTGAGGTAGGACCCTTTGCATGTTTCCTTTAAAACTAAGTTTACATTGATTTCTTGACTTTTTGCACACCCCTACACTGCTAAATAACATTCTATTTTTTAGAGTAGTTTTATTAAGTTAAATGAGGTGGTTTTATTGGGTAAATGTTATTTGGTAGAATTAAATTGATTGTTTAATTTATTTAGCATGTTCTTGATTTTTGTATATGGTGCGGAAATGGTGTATGTTGAAATTAAACATGCATTTGATTCTAAAGTGGTATTTTTATGTAAAATGGGTTGTTTTTTTGTGTATAAACTCTTGATGTCTCACTTGGAATTATTTTATAGATCATGAAATTATTTTATTAAATTATGTATGGGCTGCAAATTTTGTTTTGATATGGAATCAGTGTGCGTTTGGTTTTTAAAGATGGTTTTGGGTGTGTTCTTGATTAAAAGCCTTGGGGTGTTATTTAATTTTTTTATAAAGTGTTTTAATGGTTTATTAAATTATGTAAGAGGTGCGAAACATGTTTTCAGAAAATTTTTAAGGTCCGTATGATTTTAAAAGTGGATTTTAACGTGTGGTGCGTTTTTTTCAAGTGTACATACTAAGTATTTTTCTATAAATGGCCCGATTGTCTTTTTAAAATGATTATTGATTTATTATGGCATGGTTTAGTTTTATAAACATGTTTGTAAAGTTCAAAATGGTGATTTAAGTCTTTAAATTTGTTTTTCACATTAAGTGCTTAATGGTATACGCCCCCTTGGCCCTTATAAGTGTGATTCTGATTTAAATGGTGTATGAGATTGATAAAATGAGCTTTTAAATGCGTGTTTAGTTGCAAATGTGGGTTTTATGTCATTATTTATAAAATGAACCATTTTTGTGAAATGGTTGAATGCCTATTTGGCACCTTTGAGTGTGCTGTGTTTGTTTCAAAATAGTTTTGCGATAAATTGGATTTGGGATAAGGGCCCGTTTGAAAAAATGTGACGTGTTTGGGTGTGTGTTTGAAACTTAAAGGCTGATTAGCAAAGGCATAGTGAAAATTGAATTTCTTATGGTTGGAAATGGTTTAAAGGTTTTTCCTTATTTTTGGTAAATATACCCTAATTGGGTAGAACTAAAGGTCCGTTTGGAGTTTTGAAATGGATTTTGAAAAACCATTATTAGGTTGTGTTCCTTGCCTAGTTGTTGATCCATGAGATTGGGAGGGTCCTCAGTATGAGACCTCCCTCGTGTAATGAATGTTGATGGAAAGGGACTACCCTTGAGGTGGTCAGGGTGGTGTGGGATTGTGTGGTGTGGTTGGTGAGATATATGTGGCATGTTGTTTATATTTTATGGCATATCCTCTTGTAAAATATACATAGTAACCTAGAATAGAAAAGAGGTTTAATGAGAACGATTGCTGCACTAGTTTAGATTACACTCTGGCTAGTGACCCATAGCAGGTGGATACTTGGGTTTATTTCTATAGGATTGGGCCCCTCAACCAGGTTAGGTAGGTCAACAGTTGGGCATTAGGTAATTATGATGTCATTGAGTATGGAATGCCTTCAGGATGAGTCACATGTATAGTATGTTATGGTCTTCCTCTGAGTTCTTAGGTATCCCCATGATGATCTGAAACTATACTCATTGTCCATTTCCCTCATCTTGAGACCATCTCCCTTGTTCTTGGTTTTGTAAGTTTTCTTGGTAAGTCATGAGTGTGTGTTTTCATTAAAAAGTTTTTAATCCCTATTTAACTTTGTAATAAAAAATGAATATTTTTTATTTGGTTATCTTTTATCCTTCCTCCCACGAGCTTAACTTATCTTAACAATGAACCTTGTTTTAAAACATGAGGGAAATGGGTTGTGATTTGTGAGTTTTGAAATGAAGATTATGGAAAACCTTATGTTTATAGATTTCATTTCAAACCTGAAATCAATTTTTTCTTTATTTAAAGGATGTGCATTGGGAATAGAATTAGTTAGGCCTACCTACTGAGTTTTAATACTCATGCCTATAGTGTTTTCTTATTTTTATTTCTTGCTGCATGTTTTAGCTTGGGTTGGATCACCTTGGGTGATGTTTGGTTTTAGTATCATAGATTAATCCATGGGGTTATGTAGAGTCTTAGTCATGGATAGGTTAGTCGGTTTGTTAATCATACCTTCTTTTTTTCCCATCATTAATTTATTTTTCATTACTCTATTTATTTCTACTGATTAGTTTATTTTCATTGGGAGAAATAATTCCCATTGGTACTCTGTTGATGCCCTGACACTTGTCGCTAGCTCGGGAGGATCAAGAATGTCTCTCGGGACTTGCTGCAGATAGGCTTGGGTGACCAGTTTAGGGTCGACCTGGGTTGGTTCGTAACAAAATGGTATCAGAGCAGGTCGTCTCTTTAGTGGAACTTTCTTTTTAGTGCACCAATCGTTATTTGGGGATGTCATGGCAGAAAGAGTAGGATTGTCAGGATTCGAGGTGTAGGAATGGGAAGGATGTCATGAACCCTTGATAATTCCAAACCTCATATTTCCATGAGATATGTATGATTTTTTGTGTCCTTTGATTCTTATGAATCATTTTATATTAGGAAATGAAAAGTAAGTTGGGAAATTAGCCTCCATGAGCTCGCAGGGCCTGGAAAGCCATGTGGAGCTATAGAAATTTCCCTAAAATGATCTCTTTGATGGTGGTGTGATTGGCATATGAATTCCAACCATGTTTCCGAGTAACCCACCAAAACTAGTTCCCCCCTTGTGGATCATTTGGGTTTTCCTTAATTCCAAAAGTTGTTTTGAAAATATCTGTTTGGGCTAATAGACCAATTCGGTTGGGTCCTTGGTTTCTTCTCTTTGGATAGAGTACACCCCCATGAAGAATAAATGTATGTTCAGAATGTGGTCATGAGTGACCTCCCTGGTGGTAAACCCTCTAGTTGATCAATGAAAGGAGTTCCATCTTGAAATTTGGAACTCTAATCGACCTCTTTCCTTTTTCAGTTGAGCGTATCCTTTCGTAGTGGAAGCGTAGTGGTGAGTATGGTTATAAAAGGCTGTTGTGGACATTTGCAAGAATTGTGTGCTGGTTGGAAGCGTGTATGTTGTGGATCCTTTTTGGGAATTCTATTTAAAAAAAAGTGTATCTTTCCTTTAGGAATTCCAATATTCTTTGTTCCAGATGAAAGCGTTTCTCCTTCTATTCTTTCTATCATTGTTCCCCGTTCGAGGTGAAAATGATGATGCATGTGCATCTTCCAAGTCCCTATTGCAAAAAAGTACCATGTTGAGCCAAAGTGAGTCCTGGGGTGTGTTGGGGTCTGTTGGTTCGACCCAGAATGTGGTGTTGTTGCTTGTGGCACCAGAAGGAGAAGTGTCGTTCGGGGGTTTCTAAAACTTGACTATGAGGTGGGAGATGCTTCAAACATCAGAGCTCTAGCCATAGGTTTCTAAGTGAAGCTGGAACATATTTAGGACCCCCAAGGGTATAATGGATCTTAGTTTGATGTCTATATTCTATTTGGTTTGGATTTTCTCTAATCGGGTCCCTTATAGTGGGGGATTTGGTGTACGAGAAGCCCCCAAGATTTTCTTGTCAGTCTGTGCTAATCAGTCAGGATGGTCAATTCTTATATTAGGGAGACCCATAGTGGGTCTCGTAGAGTTACCCCTGATGTAATTTGGCATTAGCCCAAATCCTTATAGTGGGGATTCTATTAAGGCCTCCCCTTGTCAATATCGTAGTTTTTTTCTAGGCATCATTTTGGTGGTGGGTAGTCTTGTATGAAACCACTTAATTCTAAGTTCTCCCTTTGAGTAAATGTGGAGATAAGTGTTTTCCAGTGGTTATGGTTGGAGAAAAGTTATAAAGGTATCCATGGAATGGGTTTTGTTTTCATTCTCCTATTTGTATGGATTGTGTGTGTTCCCCTTGGTGATGTTTAGGATGTTCATGTTTTGAGTCAGAATTTAGTGTTGTGGAAATTCTATGTCTTTTGGACTGATCAACTGGAGGTGTTTAATTTTTTTTGGGGGCGGGCGTCACTTAACATGGGGTCCATCTTGGTCTCCTAAGTTATTCTTGGTAGCCTTTCTTTCATTAGTGGTGTTTCACAACCTCTTTGTTTGTCATTCCTTGAAAATCTACTTGAATTGTCAAAGATTATCAGTTCTTGTTTTGGGGTTCAGACTTGTTATGGATTTCTGAGGGCAGAAAACATCATGGTGGGGAGAATTGTCACACTTGGGTTTCAATTTTCCCTTGGTTCAAGCTCGGGTTGGGATTTGGGTGATCCCATGTTTAAATTTTTGAGTTTTGTTGAGAAAAATGCACATTTTGGGTGTGGAATCATTTGCGTGCGAGCAGAGCACAGTTGACGGACCGTGTAGCTACACCCTAGTCACCACGTGGCCTGCCCGGTATACAGGATAAATTAAAAAAGTTAAATGAATATTAAAATGGTAGTAAAAAATATTGTTGTAATAATAATCATAATATTATTGTTATTATTAAAAATAAAATGATTTTATTATTATTATTAAGAGTGTCCTTAATATTATCATAATTATTAGAGAAGTGTTACTAATATTATTATTAATGATGGAATAGGTGTTGATATAAATTTTAGCATTATGTTGTTATTAATATTATTATTGTTAGTAAAAAAAAAGAAATGGGTGTTATTACTATTTTTATCATGATATTAATAATATTATCATGTTTATTAAAACTATAACTACAATTATTATTATTCTCATTATTATTATTATAATTATTATGGTTATATTGTTATTATAATTATTCTTATAACTTTTATTATTATTATTATATTGTTATTAACTTAGTTTAATTTAATTTTTATTTTCTTTGAGAATTAGGGTTTTTTCCCTAAGTGGTGCATCACCCTCCCCCCTTTTTTACTATAGTGCGTAGCGCACCCCCCACGTGATCCCCTCCCACTGGTTCTGCCCAACCCCAGCTTGGTGCGTAAGCCTTCCTCCCATCTCCAGCCATCAATCTCTGACGACCCCCCTGTGTAACATCCTGTTACTGTTTCAGGTATTTCTAAACCTTCTTGTGTTAAATTATTATTAGGTTAAATGGAAAAAATGGTTTATTAATGAAAATTTGTGTTTTTTTAAACATTTCACGGAATGGTAAAACACCCAATTAATACTTCAAGATATTCAATTAAATATTTTCTGAGTTAAACACTGAGTAAGTATGAGTTTCTGAGATCTGAAAAGCCTTGGGAAGGACAGAATAAAAATATTGAATATATTATTTTAAGCATGGGTAATTTATTCAAAATAATTGAATAACTCCAAAACGATCTGTTGTACGAGAAATATAAGGATATTGTTATGTCTGAAATGTGGCGTTTACCCTAGGAATGGTATAACATTTGAAAGCACTGGACACTTGGTCACCTCTCCCATGAGATAAAGTTATTAAATAATATTTAATATATTATTTTATTAAAAATAATGAAATATCACTCAAATGGTGCATCATATGGGAAATATGAAACCATCGATGGGTCTGGAATGAGGGGTTTACCCTAAACGGGGTACAACATTTGTATGTGTCGGGCGTTTGGATGCCTCGCTCGCAAAAATAACACTTTTTATTTTAATTAATTATTTATTCCATTTTTTAAATATTAAATCATTAATATCTCTCAAGCGTTTCATTATTTGAGAAATACAAGATCACCGTTGTGTTTGGAATGGGGCGTTTACCCTAGAAAGGGTATAAAATTTGTACACAAAGAGCATTTGGTTAGGCCGATAATTATTTTATGTTTTTAATAATTATATTAAATAATTAATTATATTAATTTAATTAATTTATAAAAAATACGGGTTTCACTGTTCAATCACCTCTAACATCACGCTGAACCCCATTTTTGATGATTCATTATTTCAAAATTATTCGTTTCTTGACCATTTTGAACGGTTTCATTTGCAACACCTTAAATGAGTGAAATAAATGAATCCACAATGAATTTCGGGTGAAACAGAAGATTAAAATGAGTGTTTAAAATTGTGGTTTTAATTCATTCGCTTTTGAGATTTATTAAATAACCTAATTGGTTCACATTCTTCGTTTATTGATTTCTTCAAATCTGGATGGTCCTGAGACTCTATTGTTCATGATCGGTGAAGGTCTGGTGATCTTTTGTGACTGGTGACCCATCTTCTTTTTTCCTCTTTGGTGCGTGCGTCGACCATTCCTTCCCTATGTGTAGAGAATGAGGTGTGTTTTAAATTAATTAATTAATTATTTTTATTATTCTTCCTATCTTCTAATTTCAATAACTTCTATGTTATTGGTCAGAATTACACACCATTAGTTTTTTTGGACTCATATCGACAATAAGAATCTAAATCATACTTTTATTTTGAAGTAATCAATGTTTTGATTAATCTGTTTTGTCACATTTTAAATGGTTTATTTTAAATAAATAATTACGTGTATTATCAAAAGATAATTATTGAAATAATTATAAAAGATAATCACATGGTTGTATCTAATGATAATTTATAAAATTATCATATGATAATTGTTTTGAATTATTAAAGGATAATTAAACGTCTTATTATAAATAATTATGAAAAAATTATTATTGGGTAATTATAAGGTAATTATCACGTGACATGGATTATTAAAATTATCATGGGATAATTATGTATTTTATTAAAGGATAATTGTACTAAATTATTAAAGGATAATTATGAGGTATTATTAAAGATAATTATAAGGTTTAATAAAGTAATATTTTCTAGAAATTTTCATGGATAATTGTAAAGATTAATCAAATTTTAATTTCATTAAATAATTGAGGGTAATTTATAAAAGAAATTATCAAAAGATAATTTTGTCAAATTTTCAAATAATAATTATAAAGAATCACCAAATGATAATTTCCTCTTTTTGTTGAAAGTATAATTATAAATAATTATCAAATGATAATTACAATAAATAATCATGAGTTAATCGTGATATTTTCAATTGATAATTATTAAAAGAATTTATCAAAGGATAATTATTTAAATTATATATGAATAATTATAAAGGACTACCACATGTGTTATCATTTTATTTTAAAGATATTATAATATCTAATGTGGTTTATAATTATTCTGAGGAAAATATTGTGAACATATTCATTGACATAAAATGATAATTTGGAATTTTATTAAGGAGATTGGAACTATCCTCACATGTGATAATCAAAATGATAATTTGATAATTATCCACGAGAGATGAAATAATATTATCTCATGTAATATTTTAATCCATAATTGAAAAATTATTTAGGAGAGATAAACTATCATCGCATGTGATATTTTAATTTCTTTTGAAATAAAATAACTGGTATTGGTTCTAGGAACCCTTGATGAACATCTAATATTGGTGTGTTGACGCTTATGATAATATGGTTATGAGGAGGGGTATTAAACCACACAAGGTGGTTTATCATTATTGCTGACATCAATGACCTTGAGGTAGGTGGTTCTATTCCGATTAGCCAAATTGATTATCCCTATATTTCTTGATTTATTTCAATTGTTGTTTTAAATTAAATTGCTCAAATTTGATTTCAATTGAATTGATAAAAACCCAATTCCAATTAATTGAGATATTTGAAATGGTTTTGGCATGGAAATTTGGAAAACCCTCAATTCCATTAAATTGAATGTGTTTATGGTAACTGGATGATTTAAATTGTTTAATTTAAATTGTGGATTTGATGGAAATGATTTCAATTAAATTGTTGAATTTAATTGTGGAAATAAATTGTGCAATGATGGAATTGGTTTTGAATGGATTTCAAATTGGTGAAAATGGCTTAAAATAATTTGATAGAAACCTAGTGGTTTTATCTTGTGAAAAGGCATGTTTTTTGAATAAAACCTCTTTGGTTTTAAATGGAAATAAATTGGAACTTTTGAAAAGGAATAATGGGATTGATCTTATTTTAAGGAGTCTTAAAATAGTTATCTCATCATGTAAGAGCACATTCAAGCCTTAGGTAGTTAGTGAGTTATTTAGATACACTCTACGCTACGACAATGTTCTAAAACATACTTGCGGCGGGTCACATCCCCAATGGGTTGGAGACGAGTCTCCTTTGGCTAGTGTCATATGGATGTGTGTATACACATTTTTTTGAGTTCACATAGAGAGTGTGGAATCCTATAGATGGTTAATATTATCATACCTTTTGGCAGATGACCATGTTTCCCACTTGTTTATTTATATTTGAGATATAAATGTATGCCAATGCTTGTTGAAAATAATTTACATGCCTATTTAATTTATATAAACTGTTTTATATAAATGTTTTACTTAAGCCATTGTTTTAGAAATATTCCATCTCTTTTAAAGTAAATCCTTTTCTTTGAATTTATTTTCCATCATTTTGAAAATTTATAGCATGTTTTTTTAAAAAATTCTTTTGAATTTACAAACCTGTTTATATTTAAAAATTGAAAGCATTACTATGGATAATCTATATTGGGAATCTATTATGGAATCATTGGTGGTATCCTATTGGGCTTGGGCTCACACCCTACTTTTGCCTTCAGGTGTTTGTAAAATTTCTTCTTCGAGGTTCGAACAAAGGGAATGTATCTCTTAGAGGTGGATCTAGCTGTTGAGATTTGGTCTTGGTGAGTTATGACCTTAGAAACCTTGGGGATGTTTTTTTGTTTTAGTACTTTGGTTGTAGTGCTTTGGGCTAGTTTACACCTTATTGACTTTTGGTACATTACTCATAGTGGAGTTTCTTTTGTTATGCATACTATCTTGTTTCTTTTATTCTGCATTTTTGGTAAAAAAATTGTTCCCACTTTAATGTTGTGTGATGTCAGGTGCTAGTCACTGACCCGTGAGGATTGGGAATGCCCTTCGGGCTATGTAAGGGTTGGCTCAGTTATCGGGTTACCAGGGTACCCAGGTTGGTTTGTGACACCCTGTGCGCTCCTCCCTGCTCTCCACCTCTGACTAGCACCCCATCGCGACACAACCCAGACCCCCTACAGATACCCTATTCGGAATGTGGAGCGACACTCACCTTTCTGACCCTCTATCTAGTGGATATGGATTCACTGGTTCACCCCACTCCAATGACAACCTCCCTCTTTTCCCCTTCCAGTGATGGTTCTTTATTTTAGGGTTCTCCTTTGGTGGATTTTTGGTTTGGATAAACCCTAGATGTTAGGGTTTAATTTTTAGGGTTTATTACTCAAATTTTTCATTTAATCTTGTTGTGTTAGGTTGGTGTTGGATTCCCGCGGGTGTGGTTTAGGTGCGTTAGAGGTTTCTCACTAGTCTCGGGTGTGCATTTGTCATTCCACCATGGTTTTGAGGTTGGACCCTTTGCACGTTGCCTTTAAAACTTAGTTTACATTGATTACTTGACTTTTTGAACACCCCTACATTGCTAAATAGAATTATATATTTTTAGAATAGTTGTATTAAGTTAAATGAGGTGTTTAACATTATTAGTGATTTATTGTGGCATGGTTTGGTTTTATAAACACGTTTGTGAAGTTCAAAGTGGTGATTTAAGTCTTTAAATGGGGTTTTAACATTAAGTGCTTAATGGTATATGCCCCATTTCCCCCTTGTAAGTGTGATTATGATTTAAATGGTGTGAGAGATTAATGAAATGAGATTTTAAATGTGTGTTTAGTTGTGAATGTGGGTTGTCTCTCATTATTTATATAATGAAATTTTTTTGTGAAATGGTTGCATGCCCATTTGGAACCTTTGAGTGCATTGTGTTTGTTTCAAAATAATTTTGTGATAAAGTGGATTTAAGATAAAGGCCCATTTGAAAACCGTAATGTGTTTGGGTGTGTGTTTGAAACATAAAGGCCGATTGGTGAAGGCATAGTGAAAATGGAATTTCTTATGGTTGGAAATGGTTTTGAGGTGTTTCCTTATTTTTGGTAAATATACCCTAAGTGGTTAGAACTAAGGGCCCATTTGGCATTTTGAAATGGATTTTGAAAAACCCTTCTTGGGTTGTATTTCTTTCCTAGTTGTTGGTCCATGAGATTGGGAGGTTCCTCGGTATGGGACCTTCCTAGTGTAATGAATTTTGATGGAAAGGGACTACCCTTGAGGTGGTTGGGTGCCGGATTGTGTGGTGTGGTTGGTGAGATATACGTGGCTTGTTGATTATATTGTATGGCACGCCCTCTTGTGAAATATACATGGGAATCTAGCATAACAAAGAGGTTTACTGAGAAGGATTTTTGCACTAATTTAGATTACCCACTATCTAGTGGCCCATAGTTGGCATATACTTGGGTTTATTACTATGGGATTGGGCCCCTTGACTAGGACAGGTAGGGAGATGGTCAGGAGTTAGGGCATTATGACGTCATTTAGTAGGGAATGCCTTCGGGATGAGTCACATGTATAGTATGTTCTCGTCTTCCTCCGAGTTTCTAGGTTTTCCCGTGATGATCCGACACAAGAATTATTATCCATTTCCATCATTGTGAGACCATATCCCTTGTTCTTGGTTTTGGAAGTTTTCTTGGTAAGTCATGAGTGTGTGTTTTTGTTAAAAAGGTTTTAAGACCTATTTAACTTTATAATGAAAAATTAATGTTTCTTATTTGGTTCTCTTTTATCCTTCCTCCCATGAGATTAAATTATCTTTACAATGAACCTTGTTTTAAAATGTGAGGGAAATGTGTTTTGATTTGTGTGTTTTGAAATGTAAATTATGTAAAAAATTATGTTTTTATATTGTATTTCAAACCCGAAATCAATTTTTTTTATTTAAAGGATGTGCATTGAGAATAGATTTATTCAGGTCCACCTACTGAGTTTTAATACTCATGCCTATAGTGTTTTCTTGTTTTTAGTTCCTTCTGTAGGTTTTATCTTGGTTTGGATCGCCTTGGGTGAAGTTTGGTTTTTTTATTAGAGAGTAACCCATGAGGTTATGTGGAGTCTTAGTCGTGGACATATTAGTTGTGTTTTTGATCATCCTTTTTTTCCCGTCATTTATTTATTTTTCATTGTTCTATTTATTCCTACTACTTATTTTATTTTCATTGGGTGAAATAATTCCCATTGGCACTCTGTTGATGCTCTGATGGTAGTCACCAGCCTAGGAGGATCAGGAATGCCTCTCAGGCCTTACCGCAGATCGACTTGGGTGACTGGTCAGGGTCGACTTGGGTGGGTTCATGACATGGACCCTACATCTCAATCCGAAAGTGCTACAAAACTTCTGGATGAGTTCTTACTCTGATACCAATGTGGAAACTGAGTCTCATAGGCATCACAATCACCCCACCTTAACATTGTCTTCAGTTCCTAGCCTTCTAGACACCACTAGTTGCCCTGAAGACACGTGGTCACCTATCTGGTGTCCATCCACATGTCTGAAGGGCTCATCAGACTAATGATTGTCCCTATAATCCAACACATGTTATTTCAGTGTACTTTATCCTCACCCATCCTCATCACTACTCTGGGACAAGCACACTTAACTGTGGACTTCTAATCAGGTAGGATCCCAAAAATAAAGGTTGACCTTGTTGACATGAGTCATATAAGCATTTAGTCATTTAAACTTTTATCATTTTGGTGTGTTACCCTCCTCACTCGAGGTATTCATAAAAAGAACTCATATCCATAAAATACTAGAGATAACATGCTCTTAGAGGTGGTTAACGAGCTAGATTGGGGTGGTGCGGGCCAAGCCCACATGGACCCAGCCTAGAAATGTTTGATTATTTTAGGCCTTCATTTAATACAGGATTTGAAAATTAAGTCTGGATCAATCCTCATTTTAAGAAGATCGGTTCGTGGGTCGGTTTTCATTTGTAATTAAGATTAAAAATAATTTTTAAATAGATATAAAACACTTCATATTAAGGATTATTAAATATTAAATACATTATAGCTATCACATAAATTTATATATATATATATATTCATCATATACTTAATATATATACATATACATATACATATATTATATTTTTTATAAAATATTCAATATTTAATTGAAATAATATTAAAATAAAAAAGAAAAATTATTTTTGGCCTACGGGTTGACCCACATTTTTTGAGATCAGTCTTCTTAAGCACACGGGATCCCCCCAGTTCATTGTAAGTCCATTTAAAATGTGAGTCATTTCTTTTCTAGTCTAGCCTACCCCATAGATGTACATTGATAGGCTTGGATCATGGGACCTTGGCTCGTTAAGAACCTATACTTTTTCTAATAACAAGATAATAATGTCTATACTAAATAAAGTAGACATTATATTATATTAAGAAAACCTCATCTATAAACAACCAAAACTAACCTACTCTCACCCAAGAAAATCCTACCTATAATAACTAAAGATAAACCTTCTTACCTCAAGGAAAACTCATCTAACATCCATAAATAAACTAAACTCAAACAAAGGAAAAATCCATCAATTCCCTATTCAAAATACATTGAGCCTTTAATTCACTTCCTAAAAATATTCTTAAAACTCCAAACATTAAAGCTATTACCTTAACCCATTCTAATAATCACATGTAATTCCAAAGGCTTGTAACCTTTTTGAGATAAAAAACCCTATTAAAAATCATCCTTAAATCTCATGAAATCTACAAGTTATTCCTAAAAGTTATGGTATCCCAAAAATACAAAAGAATATAAATAGATAAAAACATAATTATCAGGCACTATTACATAATCATACTCTTAACTGTGCAATAGTCACTACATAATTTTTTCTCAAAAGCATAGTTTTATAAACTTTATGATAGCTGTGAAACCACAGTTAGACCCCAAAATCTAAAAAACACAGTCTCATAAACATGATACTAAATGTGTGACAGTCAAAAATCACAAAAAATAGAAAATCATTATTAACCTAAATATACAATACTTCAAAACCCCCAATCACAAAAATTTCTATGATTATTTCCCTAAACCCCTTTAACCAATTACCAACATATAAATACACCTATTTTAGGCTAGTTTCCACTCCTGGAACAAATATAAAACCTATTCTAGAAGTTTTATCACCTTAGTCCATATCTTGAATCCTATTACCCTTTAAAAAACCTATATTCCATTAAAAGTACCATAAAACCATCTAACAAATCAAGATTTAATTCTCAATATTTTTATACTAAAACCAAATCCTAAATGCACAACTTGTCTCTCTTATAGTCTACATGATCTAAAGTAAAATTTATTCCCAAAAGCCCCATCACCTATCACCCATCGATTCACTGCTAAAGGAACAACCAAAATATATACCTATCTAGCTCTCATATACTAACTAATGTAACCACTCATGAAATTATCTATTTAAACATAAAATAAATTCTAAAATTTGAGCCACTACTCAACCATCTGTTGGGTCTGATGAAACTTTCAAACAAACCACAAGATGTTAAGTCTTTAAAACTTAAAAGGTGGAAAAAATGTACTATAAAGAACCCATGAAATAAATGCACCATAACTTAGAAGACAACCACACATAAGTCACTGTATTAAATTGCTCATGACATAAACTAGACAAGAATTTTTGAAAGAAAATGATTGGAAGAAATAAAGGTAAAAGAAAAACACATGATTTTTTATGTGGTTCAGATGTGAGTCATAATCCATGGAGGAAATGCTGAAATAATTTTATTTAATAATTAGAAGATTATTATAATAAAATAAATCAATATTGTAAACAATGACTCCACCATAGTAATTATAGTAGAATGAAACTAGTCACCACCACCTTCTAATCTTTATAGGGAGAATTCCACATAGATTTGATCTCTACGGTCATCCTTCTACTCAGTTATATAATCCCACCACCATAAATTCAACTTCCAGTACACAATTTTCACTTTTGAAACTCTCGTGAGTTTACTCTTATGCATCACTTTTAATACTCCTACATATTCCATTTTCTAAAATCCACCATAGAGAAAACCGATCCGAATGACTCTCATATATCAAAAATAGTTACTCTTATGCAATGTCCTTTGTATCTTCAAACCTCCCCCATATGATTGATCAAGGGATAACATATGATTACTCATCATCTAGTTTTTTAATTTCCAGTCATCCTGTATTTGAATATCTGAACATTGGTCACTGCTCGTCTATCTCCATCCATCATTAGAAGTAAGAAAACTAGATTCACTCCTTTTGATAGATCTAATTACTTATCTGGAAAATGGTTTTCAAACAACTTGATCTTAAAAATATCCACCTTGAAAATAATTTTTAGGATTCACCGCTAATTCTTCTATTAGAACCCTCTAATCTTCTTGTTTTCTTAAATCTTCCTTTACAGTTGTATAGTTCCCCCCATGCTTTTGGTTAACATAGCCTAACTGAGGTGCAACACTACCTCAACACATCTCAGACTACAAACTTCATCAGTATATATTCTATATTCCAATATCCATCTATCTTCCATATATCCAATATTTATTCCTCAAAAAACTTACTAATAAAGTGATACTTCAACTGAATGTGCTGCATTCTAGAAAAAAAACATTAGATTACAGGCTATGTGGATTTTACTTTGTGAACCATAGAAATAAATTTACAACTTCCTACATTATTATGAGATATTATAAAAACCCCTTCAACTAGATAAAATACTTCCAAGACATCATTAGAGAAACATACTCCTCTTCCATTGTTTAAAGTGAAACTATCATTTGAAACTTCGAATTCCAACTCACAGTTGTGACATTAAAATTGAACACATAGCCTATAGTGATCTTTTAAGTATTTATAATTCCTCTAAAGTTTGAGTTTGTAAACCCTTGTAATAATTCATTATTTTATAAGAAAAGAGACAAAATTCATGAACACTTGAGATACTAGAGGATCTACTTTACTGCTTCCTAGTTCTCTCTTCTAGGATTTAACAAAAACCTACTAACTAGTCCCACTACTTGTATAATTTTCAGTTGAGTATAATCCATGGAATACATCAATATTCTGAATGCTAATGCATAGTGAACATTTTCCATATATCTGACCACAACTCCCATTATAGTGCATTCTCTTTTCTCAACATGAAATATATAAATAGCGGTGTGGTAATTGGTTTTTACTTGCTCATTACAAATAATTTCACCACATTTTGGATGTAGTTTGACTAACCCAAGAACATATTTCTATAAGTTAAGCCCCTTATAATCAATATCACAAAGATCCATTTATCAAGACTGAGATCCTTCATATCAAAAATTCGAAAAAATTCATCTTTCAACTCATCGATCCTTTCCATTATAAGATCAGTAATAGGCATTTAATCAACATAGAGAATTAAAATATCCAATATCCCATTATAATACACTTTTTTGATAACAACAATAATCCACCTTGATCTAGATGAACTTTTACTCTGTTATAAAGGAATTGAACTTCCTATTCCACTACCTTGTTACTTTCTTCAATCCATGAAGGCCATATTTTAGCTTTCACAAAATATTTTCTATTTCTCTATGAAACATTCTAGCTACTCAATGTAAATTTGTTAATTTAAGTATTTGAAGAAAAGAAGTCTTTACATCCAAATACTCAAGATGAAGTCCTTATATTACAACTAAGCTGAGCACCATCTGAATAGTCATGTGTTTAATAGTTAGAGAAAATATTTTGAAAAAAATCCACACCTTTCATTTGTTGAAACCCTTTCACGACTGGACTCACCTTATTCCTCCTTCCATTATCAGCTTCCTCCTTTAATTGATAAACCCATTTACATTGAAACATTTTTTTCCTAGTAGGTATTTCTATTAGCTCCCATTTTTCTGACACATGTAAGGAATCAATATCATACATCATGGATAACTCCCACTACTTTAAATCCTTTAGAATTGTAGCCTCTTCTAGTCTCTCAGTTTCTCTATTATCTGCGAAAAGTAAATAATAAAGATCACTTCCATATCTTAGTACTTATTTAAGAACCCAGATCTTATTTTCAGGTATGTTTTTCTCTTTCTGGGTGTTTTTGAGGAAAAGATGTGTTTTTTGGAAATTTTTGAAGTACACTCCATGTACTTATATGTACATTCCATGTACTCTTTTTCTGCACATAACTATGTACTGGCCGTGTAACGGAAGAGCACATAGCCGTGTGTGGTGACCTAGAGACTGCCTTATGTTGGGGCCGAATAAGGTGAGTACACGCCGTGTACTTCAAAATTACACCCCATGTAATTTTTTTAATTAAACGTACCAGGATAACATCTGACAGAAAAAACACATCTCTTTTCGGCCTAGTTCATCTGGGAGCATCTGTATGATGCAGATCTTCATGGAGCCCCTGATCGAGTGTCCATCCTTCGAATCAAACTCTATCAGTTGCGTTGGAATCAAATTAGTGAGTTCTCTCTTCTTCTTGAACACCTTATTCTGATTCCTTCTCTCTCATTAGATATTGTGGGTTGAATGTTTTAGATGTTTTTATAGATATTCGGCGTTCTTGGGTGATACAAGTCTTGAGGTACACATATAATGATCCTACAACACCGAGGTAGGTGGTTTGTTCCTTTCTGTGGTTAGTCTTTGAGTTATATGTGAAAAAGTGCCCAATACCCTTGAACGGGGTATTGAATGTTTATATTTTTATCCCTAATGTTTTCCTTCTATGCCTTGGTTGATTGGATAGAGGTTATATGTTGTGAATAGGGTTTATTTTTCCATGATATGAAGGTTTTCCTCATGTTTTCTTGTTTTGACCGTTTGGTCTAGTTTTGCCTGTTAGGCTGCTACTTTGTTTTCCATGCCTAGTGTTATTAGGATAGAGTGTTTTATCTAACATAATGTTATGATGTAGATTATTTAGCCAAGTAGTTCTTGAGGTTTAATTTCGCTTCCATGTATTTTTATGCTCGTTTGACTTACACAGGGCTGTAAGAACCTGGTGTAGTAGACCATAGGTAGAATGGACGTGAGGGCTTCTCCAGAGGGTCTGTTTTTACTATTACGACGTGAGACCATATGGGGAATTGACATAAGTGATTCCTCAGAGTGTCTGTAGTTCCTATACATGGTCCACATGGGGAATGAGATGTAAGTGCTTCCCCAGAGCACCTTTTAGTTTCTGATACGAGACTATAGAGGGAATTGACGGTGAGTGCTTCCTCAAAGAGTCTGTGCTAAAGATGAACCAGAGGGGTTAGACTGTGTGTACTTACCAGAGGGTTCCTTGTGGTTTCTAGGTAGGACCAGAGGGGATTAGGCTATGAGAACATCCCATAGGGTTACTTTTTTATGATTATCTTCTTACTTGACATGTGGTGTTTGAATGATTTGAAACTGTATGAATGTTTACTGTTGAGTACTTCCTTGTTTACTACTTCTTTTGCTTATTGCCTGGAATATCTACTCACTGACTATTAGGCACACATATCTTGGTGGTTTCCTACTAGGATTTAGTCTCACACTCTATTTGGGTCATGCTTTTGGGCCCAAACAGATTATATTGTTGTAGATATAGATAAGGGTAAGCACCCTTCTACTTCAGGTACTTGACTGCTTTGGATATGGAGAGCATGGGACCAAGGTGAGGTTTGAGATGCTGAGGAATTGTTTACTATTTTCTTTAGTACTTTGGTTTAGTACTTTATTTCAACATTGTGATGTGTTTTGCTGCTTTCCTAAACATATGTATCATGCATCATTATATATGTTCTCCAATTGCTTATTACTTTCAGTCTTCCATTGTTTACTATTATATTCCATTATTATTGCTTCCAATATTGTATATCCATTTACTTTCACTGTGTTACTCTACCAATGAGGGCATAGTTTTCCCACTATCACACCTAAGGCCCTCACTACTAGTCAGAATCCTCTAACGTTTGGGGAAATGTGCTTGAGGCCATGTGACTAACCGGGTATGAGGCGCCTCTGGGCGGCTCTCGGAACTAGGAAGTTACAAAGTGGTATCAAAGGAATTATTTTCTTATTGATTTACTATTTGGAGCCTATATCTAGGGATAATAAGAAATAATTACTTGGTAATAAGCTGTGCCCAGGAGTAGCTAACCCATGTACAAGGAAAAGCCAATTTAACTTGATATTGAAATTTTTCTAGTTTTGCAATTATTATAGTTGATTTAATTTCACCATTTGGGTGATTCACATGTTTTGTGCTTTTATTATTGATGTTATTGAGGTTCTACTTCTATTTCAACCCGATGATATGAGGGAAAATCCAATTTTTTTATGGTTCTGTTTGAATGAACGCCAAACTTTGGTTCTTGAGGTGTTGTGGGCCCTCATGGATTGGAATTTGGTGGGTCATTAATATGTTATGCTTGTATATGACATGTATAAGATGCCAAGAATTTATTTACAGAGAGTATGGGCCCTCACAGATCAAAATTTGGCACTTAAATGTTCATTTTAGTTTTTTTCTGGGCTTCGAAGTAGTTTCTGAGGCTTACTGTCTGGAAAAACTCAGAATACATGACGTGTAATGAAGAATACATTCCATGTGTTCTTGTGTTTGGGAAGAAACTGTTTTTCTTGAGTACACACCGTGTACTCTGTGTACACTCCATGTAGTCTCTAACTGTGTCACTGGCTGTGTGGATAGAGACACATGGTTGGTAAAAATCTTGGTGGACACACCGTATACCAGAAGTACATGCCACGTGTTTAGATCCTGGGTCTGACCATGTGAAAAAATTACACAGATGGATAAATATTAAGTTATATATGCCGTTTCAATCTTCAATATTCCTTGTAGTGTAACCCATGTATCCGAATGTGTATCGAACAACACGGTTCAGTGAGATACTTTTAGTACACACCATGTCTAGAACAAACATTCCATGTAGAGTCAGCCGTGTAACCAGCCGTGTCACTAACGACATGGGTCGGTGAAGCTCGTCTAGTACACGTCATGTCAGTCAAGAACATGTCGTGTAGTCTTGTTTTAGGAGAACTGTGTGGGTTAGTTGTGTAAAAGAACTCGTGCAGGGAAATAGGATTCAAGTACATGCTGTTTGTTAGGACAACTCGCTGTGTGTATGGGGTGTTACACGACTTGGGTTGGAAAAAGTACACGCCCATGTGAAGGCTTAAAGGAACATGCCGTGTAGGAATTATACATGCCATGTATCCATGTTTTGAAAAACTTGAAGGCTTTATTTCTCTCTTTCCTTTCTTACAATCCTAGTTTTCAGTCCTTGAAAATCTTTATCTAAGGTGTGCGATTGACCTTGCAGAGTCATGCCACTGAGACATCCTCTAGTTGTATGCCAGTTATAGGGCAGTGATCAGACACTAGACATGGCTGATCAGGGACTACCAGCAGATCCTCCAGTTGTGCTAGTCTTGGAAGCAACCGTCATTCCAGACACAGGTGCTGATGCATAGTTCCAAGAGGGATTTATAAGGTTCATGAAGACCTTATGAGGAGTAATGCATCCTACCCCTTCTATGGAAGAGTTGACACTAGTTTTCCAGCAGTAGCATCCTCCCACCTTCATAGGGGAAGGAGGACCTCAGGCTGCAGAGTCATGGTTAGAATCCATGCTTTCTATCTTCGATCATCTGGAGACGCCTACAGAGAGGAGGGTGAAGCTCACTATGTACATGCTTCGAGATTCTACCAAGAGATGGTGGGATATGATCTCACAGGTGGGACACTAGTAGGTTATGGCCTGGGGTGAGTTCCAACATGACTTTTACAATTACTTCTATCCGGAAACCTTGAGGGCCGATAAAGCTTGAGATTTCACGAGTCTGAAGTAGGGTACTCTTTCTGTTATGGAGTATTCTTCTCAATTCACTGAGCTGCAACACTTCACGCCCATCCCAGGAGGTGATGAGTTATTTATGGCAAGGAAGTTTGAGGATGGTCTTAGGCATGACATCCGATCTCAGGTGAACATCTTCAGGTTGAATTCCATCACTTCTATCATCAAATAGGTGCTGATCACAGAGATCAATTTGAGGGATTCTGGAGTTGTGATCCAGGGCGGTTTGACATCCAGAGTTAGTATCCCTCCTACTGAAAGTAGGAAGCGCCACAAGGGGTATTTGAACGGTGATCCAAGGAGGTGAGACACTTCTTCTGGTAGCCAGGTGGTGTGCTACCAGTGTGAGAAGAGTGGGAATACGAGGCCACATTTTCCTGGAGACCCAATAGAGTTCTGATCATGTGGAAAGATGGGTCACATTCAGTGATTCTATCAGATCTTCTCACTAGCATCTGGTGAAAAGGGTTCTTCTATGAATCCTTATATAGGAGCAATGCCACCAGTTTCTCATCAGTTTGGGAACTGGAGTTCTTCTGGCCATTCAGGCTGAGGTGGAGGTTGTGGCCATGGTAGTCAGTCTTTGGTCCTTCAGTGACAATAGGGTGGATCAGCTCAAAGTGTTCATGCAGGGTCGCAGGGCCACGGTATAAGCCAGAATTTTTCATTGGAGAAGACCCAGCAGAAGCATGATCTCGGACCCTCTACAGTTCGAGGTATAATTCTTATTGCCTCAGTTTTAGCTTCTGCTCTTTTTGATACGAGAGCTTCCCATAGCTTTATATCTGTTGCTGTTTTGGAGATCCTTGGGATCTGTATCTTTTCTTCTGCTGATATCTTGATTCTAGAAACTCTGTTGGGGACTAGAACGACTAGTGTACATCAGTGCATGGAGTTCCCTCTTGAGGTAGGTTGGTGTCACTTCTTATGGGACCTTTATGTCTTAGAGATAACAGGATATGACATCATTCTTATAATGGACTGGTTAGTTCCCTTCCAGGCTATTGTTGACTGTTATTTCCATAGGGTGAGTTTCACGTCACCAGAGGGTGAATCGTTTCTTCATAAGGGTGAATGGGATGTCCAGGAGAGCAGAGCAGGACCTGAGCATCATGGGTTGGGAGGAGTTATAGCCTATATTTCCAGTCTATATCTGGATGACTAGGGGACTTCACAGATAGACTTTCCTCTATTGGTGGATCATTTCAGGGACGTATTTCCATAGGACTTTTAAGGTTTTCCTCCATGGCATGAGGTAGAATTTTCTATTGATCTTGTTCCAGGAGCAGCACTGGTGTCCATACCTCCTTATAGGATGGCTACACCTAAGTTACAGGAGCTCAAGAAGCAATTGGAGGAGTTGAAGGAAACAGGTTTTATTCGACCCAATACATCTCCTTGGGGGTTTCCTGTCTTGTTTGGAAAGGAGGATGGTACCCTTAGACTTTGTATGGATTATCAGAAGTTGAACCAGTTTACGGTCAAGAACCGATATCCCTTGCCGAGGATTGATGATCTATTAGATCATCTTCGAGGAGCCCAGTTGTTCTCAAAGATAAACTTGAGGTATGGTTACCATTAGTTGCACGTTAGACCATATGATATACATCTTACATCCTTCGATAATAGGTATGGTCTATAAAAGTATGTGGTTATGCTGTTTGGTCTCATGAATGCGCCTGCATTCTTCATGGAACTTTTGAACTAAGTGTTCCATCCATACTTGTATTGTTTCATGGTAGTCTTTGTGGACGATATCTTGGTGTAATCTCACACTCAACTCAACCATTCTACCCATCTTGAGATCATTTTGAGTACACTGAGAGAGCATTAGTTATATGCTATGCTCTCAAAATGACACTTTTGGATAGACCAAATTCACTTCTTGGGTCATGTTATATCATAGACATAAGTATTAGTAGACCTAGAGAAAGTGAGAGCAGTAGTTTCCTGAGAGCATCCGAAGAATGTCATTGCAGTATGAAGTTTTCTAGGGCTGGCTGGATACTACAAATGTTTCATACAGGACATTTCACGCTTAACAGCACCACTAACGGGCCTGACTAAGAAGGGTGCAAAATTATTGTGGTCAGTTTCTTGTGGGTCAGCCTTTCAGGAGCTGAAAGGAAGGTTAAATTAAGCACTAATACTATTATTTCCAGAGCCGGGAAAGATCTATACTATTTATTGTGATGCTTCAGGTATCGGGATGGGAGCTATGCTTATACAGGGAGAAGGAGTCGTTGTGTATGGGTATCGGTAGTTGAGGCCACTTGAGAGGAATTACCCAATACATGATATTGAATTGGCTTCATTTGTTCATGATTTACACTATTGGAGAAATTATCTTCTAGGAGAGAATTTTTTTGGTTTTCACCGACCAAAAAAGTATCAAGTATATCTTCACTCAGCGTGATCTTAATTTGAGATAACGAAGGTGGGTTGAGTACCTTCAGTACTTTGACTTTGAGCTTGCCTATATGCCTGGGAAAGGCAATGCAGTGGCTGATGCATTGAGCATGAGGACTTAGATATGGGCATTTCAGGAGGCCAACTATGAGTGGAAGCTTATGGCTCTATTCTCTAAGATGCATTTGGAGGTGCACAAAAGATAGGGGAAACCATTACTTTTTTATATAGATGTTACCTCTACTCTTCTTGATCGAGTGAGAATGAGGTAGCTATCAGATTCAGAAGGTCTAGTCCTATGGGAAATCATGTCAGGAGAGGACTCTATTCCTGGATAGACCATAGGCGAGGATAAGATCTTGCGCTTCCATGGGCGCGTATGGGTGTCAGCAGACATACAAGAAGAGCTAATGCAGGAATTTCATTCCTCAGTTTGGGTAGTTCATCCTGGTGTCACCAAGATGTATCATGATATACACCATCAGTATTGGTGGCCAGGTATGAAGAGAGATGTTTCTAGTTTTGTCATGAGGTGTTCCGCCTGTCAGTAGGTGAAGGAAGAGCATCAACGAATAGTAGGGCTTTTGCAGCAGTTACCCATTCCCAAGTGGAAGTGGAATGATGTCGCAATGGATTTCATGACAGGTTTTCTGAGGTCGCGTCGATGAAATGATGCAGTTTGGGTTGTCATTGAAAGAATCACAAAGGTTTATCACTTCTTTCCAATCAAGGAGAATTTCAGTGTTGATGAGCTGGGAAGAGTGTACATCCAAGATATTTGTATGTTTACATGGGGTTCCACACTCCATTATATCAGATAGGGATGCGCGTTTTACTTCTCAAGTCTAGTAGGACCTACAGAAGGCTTTGGGCACACATGTACTTTTGAGTACAAATTACCATACATAGATAGATGTCTAGTCTGAGCGTACGATTCAGGTGCTTGAGGACATTCTTCGAGCATTCATCCTAGATTTTTGAGGTTCTTGGGAGAATCACATACCTTTTTTGGAGTTTTCCTACAGTAATAGTTTTCAAGTAACTATTCAGATGACACCTTATGAGGCTTTGTATGGTAGGCCATGATGATCAACCTTATGTTGGCTAGAGGTAGGAGAGGCAGCTATGATAGGAAATCGTCTTTTCCAGGAGACCATAGAGAAGATAATGTTGATTCAGAAGAGGATGGATATTGCACAGTCTTGATAGAAGTCTTATGCTGATCGTCAGAGACGACCTCTGGAGTTCGAGGTCAGAGATCAGGTTTTCCTGCGTGTCACACCGAGGTTGGGGCACAAGAGGATTAGGAGACAAGGTAATCTTTTGCCGAGGTACGTCGGGTCGTTTTAGGTTTTAGAGAGGTTCGGGCTGGTTTCCTATCGGTTGTAGTTACCTCAGAGGTACTAGGCTATGCATGACGTCTTCCACATTTCTCAGCTTCGACATTACTTCTCAGACTCGTCTCATGTTTTTCAACCCGAGGAGGTTGAGTTAGAGGTGGATGCCTCATTCGAGGAGCATCATATCTGGATTGTTGATCTAAGTGCGAAGGTTCTCCATGGTCGGTCTTCTCCTTAGGTATGAGTGTTATAGAAGCACTGACGATTACTGGATGAGACTTTGGAGAGGGAGGCCGATGTACTATCGCAGTGGCCGGAGCTATTCAAGATTTCTTCTTCTACGCCACCTTGCTAGGGAAAGTTGGGGATGAATTTCTTTAAGGGGGAAGTTTGTAAGAAACCAGATCTTCTTTTCAGGTATGTTTTTCTCTTTCCTGGTGTTTTTAAGGAAAAGATGAGTTTCTAGAAATTTTTGAAGTACACACCGTGTACTTATATGTACACGCCGTGTACTCTTTTTCCGCACGTAGCCATGTGATGGACATGTAACAGCTGAGCACAAAAACATGTATGGTGACATGGATACCACCTTATGTGGGGGAAAAATAAGGTGAGTACACTCCACATACTTAAAAAGTACATGCCATGTAATGTTTTTTTCATTAAACATAACGGGATCATTTCTGACGGACAGAACACATCTCTTTTCGACCTAGTTCGTCCGAGAGCATTCTTATGGTGCAGATCTTTTCTAAGCCCCCAATCGAGCATCCGTTATCTAAATATAACTCCATCAGTTGCATTGGAATTGCATCTGTGATTTATCTCATCTTCTTGAACACCTTCTTCTGATTCCTTTTCTCTTGTGAGATATCAAGGGTTGAACGTTTTAGACGTTTTTGTAGATAAACGGAGTTATCGGGAGATACAGGGCCTGAGGTTCACATATAATGATCCTAAAACACTGAGGTAGGTGGTTTGTGCCTTTCCATAGTTAGTATTTGAGTTATATGTGCAAAATTTCCCAATCCCCCTGAACGAGGTATCACGTGTTTATGTTTTTAGCCCTAATGTTTGTCTGTTATGCCTTGGTTGATTGGATAAAGGTTATATATTGTGAATAGGGTTTATTTTTCCATGCTATGGAGGTTTTTCCAATGTTTTCTTGTTTTGACCATTTGGTCTAGTTTTTCCTGTTAGGCTGATGCTTTGTTTTCCATGCCTAGTATTATTAGGATGGGGTGTTTTATCTGACAAGCTGTTATGCTGTAGATTATTTATCCAAGTAGTTCTTGAGGTTTACTTTGGATGCCATGTATTGCTATGCTCGTTTGACTTACAAAGGGCCGTGAGAACCTGGTGTAGTAGAACATATAGAGAATGGACGTGAGGGATTCTCCATAGGGTCTTTTTTGACTGTTATGATGGGAGACAATAGGGGGAATTGACGCAAGTGCTTCCTCATAGTGTCTGTAGTTCCTTGACATGATCCATAAGGGGAATGAGACGTAAGTGCTTCCCCAGAGCGACTTTTAGTTACCGATACGAGACTATAGGGGGATTTTACGACACGTGCTTCCTCAGAGAGTCTGTGCTAAATCTGAACCATAGGGGTTAGACAATGTGTACTTCCTAGAGGGTTGCTTGTGGTTGCTAGGTAGGACCAGAGGAGATTAGGCTGTGAGAACATCCCAGAGTGTTACCTGTGTAACATCCTGGATCTGGGTGCCACACAACGGGTGCCCCAAACCCAGTTGGTCACATGAACTCAAGCACATTTCCCCAACTGCCAGAGGCTGCTGACTAGCAGTGAGGGCCCAGGTCTGATAGTGGGGAAGCTATGCCCTCATTTGTCAAAGTGTAGCATAGCGGAAAAGATAACATACAACAATGGAAGCAGTAACAAATATACAACTAAAGTAAAAGAGAACCATCAGTCATATATATATAAATACGAAGCATGTCACTAATTCTATGAAAGCAGATAGAACATGATACACTGAAATACAATACAATACAACTCAAATTACAAGGTACAACCAAACAAAACAAATAAGAGTAAAAAGAACGTAGCATCATCGCAAGCCTAAGCTCAGTCCCATGCTCTCCTACTCCTCTGCTACAATCATGTACCTGTATAGGGACCCTTTCCCTTATCCAAACCTATAGAAATATAATATTTTTGAGATGAAGACATGACCCAAACAGGGTGTGAGAAATAAATCCCAATAGGCACCCACCAATGTCCCATGCCCAACTGTCAGTGAAAATGTTCAACAGCAGTGTGCAGTAGTAAATGCAATAAACTAAGAAGTACTCAAAAGTAACTAACTCTACAAGTTATATTGCTATTTTAATATTCATTTAACCATTCCAAGCCTGTGATTTAACTTGGAAGGTATAACATATGAAAATCACCACGGTGAGTACACAAAGTAAATGTTGTCTGCAGACATGCAAAATCCTTACCCTCAAGTAATAAAAATCGAAACCCACTGGTATCTCCCCACAGGAATAACGAATATTACCCATAGGAATACGAGGTGTCACCTACAGACATAGAAACTACTACCCACAGGCACAGAAAGTACTGCCCACGGGCACGAAAACTACTACCCACAAGCATGAGAAAAGTTTCCCACAGGCTAAACGAACACTACCCTCAAGCTATACAGGTAACCGGGATGATCCCAAAACATAAGAAATCAATCATATACAATTTCTCTCAAGGAAATTTTAAATAATGCTAAAATTCATGGTATACCCACAGGTATTCTAGCCAAATGGCTAAATAGAGGAATGCACCCATGAGGTGGCCCTGGATCCAAGCGGTGATCCCAAAAAACAGTTCTAACTTATCAAAATATTATCTATGAAATTCTAGATATCTTTCAGTAATGACCACAACCATAAGATACCCCAAACATGGGTTCGTAGCACAACTATACCCAAATTCAACTCAACAGTTGGAAATAAACACCAGACCACCTACCTCGATCATCTCTGATCGGTATACGTGAACAAAATTTCTTGAATCATCTAAGAATGACATAGATATGAGATATAATATTTCCTATTCAAATGTAAATAACTTCCCTTAGAGGAAGAATTGGTAAGAACATCACAAGGAGAGGGAAGGGCTTACCCGTACGGTCCCAACGTGATCGACAGAAGCGAAAACAGATTCCCAGTGCGCGATCAGGTGATCCTCCAAGGCTCGGCCATCCGCTCCCGAGATCCTCCAGCGTTCTCAACTTTCTCTGTCCAAAGAGGAGGCTAATTCCCATTTTAAGTGAAAAAAACAAACTACACAGTGTGTTCTCTCAAGTACACGGCGTGTAATTTCATCATTTAACTGTTCCTATGGCGGCTACTTTTCACCACCGAACTGTTAACTTGCTGACATGAGTACACGATATGTATTTCCGAATACATGGCGTGTGTTGTCACTCAGCTGGAGGCTACTTCCACCACCTTATTGTTCACCTGCCGATTGATTACACGATGTGTAAATACCTAGTACATGGCATGTAGTCAGTTTCTACACCCTTCATCACCCACAAGCCTACACGCCCTGTGTACTCATCCTACATGGCCAAAGTACATGGCATGTACCCACAAAATTTGGGATTTTTTCCCATTTTCCTTATTTTCTCAAAAACACTTAAGGAAGGAGGAAAAGAAGAAACCTGTACCTCCAGAATAAGAACCGGGTTCTTACAAACTTCCCCCCTTAAAGAAATTCGTCCCCGAATTTCCCTTCCAAGGGTGGTGAAGATAAAGCTGTAAACAACTTTGGCTAATGAGCACGTACGTCGGTCTCCCACTCCTAGGTTTCATCCTGCACTCAGCCATGCTTCCATATCACCCGTACAAGAGGAACATGCCGACATCGAAGAACCTTCATGCTCCTATCAACAATATGAATCAGATGCTCCTCAAAGGACGCATCGACCTGTATCTCAACCTCCTCGGGCTGAAAAATGTGAGATAAGTCTGAATGATAACGGCGCAGCTGAGATACATGGAAGACATCGTGCATGGACCGGTACCTCTGTTGTAACTGCAACTGATAGGCAACTGGCCTGACACTCTCCAGAATCTCAAACAGCCCCACATACCTTGGAGAAAGTTTACCCTATCTTCTGATCCGTCTGTGTCCCAACCTCGTAGAAACACGTAAGAACACCTGATCCCCGACCACGAACTCCAAGGGTCATCTACGATGATTAGCATAATATTTCTGACAAGACTGCGCAATAGACATCTGTTTCTGAATCAACTCGAGCTGCTTAGAATTCTTCTACATGAGATGTGGTCCCAGTAAAGTTTCCTCACCTACTTCCATCGAGCAAAAGGGTGATGAGAACGACCTACCATATAAATCCTCGTAAGGTTCCATCTCAATAGTTTCCTGAAAACTATTATTATAGGCAAACTCGACCAGGGGTATGTGCTTATCCCAAGAGCCCCCAAATTCCCAGACACATGCACACAACATGTCCTCTAGCACCTGTATCGTACGCTTTGACTGACCATCGATCTGAGAGTGGTAAGATATGCTCAGAAGCACCTGTGTACCTAGTGACCTCTAAAAACCTTTCCAGAAACGAGACATAAAGTGGGAATCCCTATCTGAAACGATAGAATGAGGGACCCCATGAAGGCGTACTACCTCTTGGATATACAACTTTATGATCTCGTCGACACTGTAGGTCTCCTTGATTGGCAAAAATTGAGCTACCTTTGTAAGTCTGTCCACAACAACCCACACGACATCACTGACTCAAGGTGACCTCGACAACCCTGTCACGAAATCCATCGTGACATCATCCCATTTCCACTCCGGAATGGGTAACTGCTGTAATAGTCTGGCTGGCCTCTGATGCTCCGCCTTCACCTGCTGACAGGTGGAACATCTCGCAAAAAAACCAGCTACTTCCCGTTTCATACCCGACCACTAATACTAATGTCTCAAGTCACGGTAAATTTTGGTAACTCCGGGATGCACCACCCAAGCTGAATCATGAAACTCCCACATCAACTCCTCACATATATCTCCTGGAACCCACACTCGTCCATGGATACACAGTACTCCATCATCGCCTATCGTCCAACCAGGAGGAGGGTCCTCACTTGTCACTGACTCCCATAGAACTAGGACTTCTAAATCCGATAGCTGTCTCATCCTCACTCTATCTAGGAGGGTAGAAGTCATAGCTAAGGAAGAAAGATAAGTTTTACCCTGACTATCGTGCACCTCCAAAAGTATCTCTGAGAAAAAATCCATAAGCTTCCACTCACCACTGGCCTCCAGTACTGCTTGTGTCTGAGTCTTCCTACTTAGTACATCAGCTACTGCATTTCCCTTAACAGGTGTATAGGTAAGCTCAAAATCGAAGGACTGAAGGTATTAAACCCACCTTCACTATCTCAGATTCAGTTCACACTGGGTAAAGATATATTTGAGACTTTTGTGGTTTGTAAACACCACAAAATGTTCTCCCAATAGATAATGTCTCCAAAAGCGCAACGCATGAACAACTGCTGCCAAATCGAGATCATGTGTCGGGTAATTCATCTCATGTGGCCTCAACTGCCGAGACCCGTACGCAACTACTCGATCGCCTTGCATCAGCACTGCTCCCAACCCAATACCTAATTCATCACAGTAAACTGTATAGATCTTCCCTTGATTTGAAAGTATCAGGACTGGTGATGATGTCAACCTTTCCTTCAGCTCCTAAAAGACTGTCTCGCAAGCTTCTGACCAAATGAACTTCACACCCTTCTTTATCAAACCCATCAATGGCACTGCTAAGTGGGAGAAGTCCCATATAAAACGCTTGTAGTAACCAGCCAGACCCAAGAAACTCAGTATCTCAAACGCGTTCTTAGGAATCTACCAAGAAACCACTACTCTCACCTTCTATGGGTCTACTGAAACTCTTGCCTCTGAGATAATATGACCCAGGAAGTGAATATGGTCCATCCAAAAGTGGCACTTTGAGAGCTTAGCATATAACTGATGCTCTCTCAGTGTACTCAAAAACGATCTCAAGATGGGTAGCATGGTTGTGTCGAGTGTGAGAGTACACCAAGATATCGTCCACAAAGACTACCACAAAAGACTCCAGATAAGGATGGAAAACATGATTCATCATAGGCATGAAAATTGCTGGTGCGTTCGTGAGTCCGAACGACATAACCAAATACTCGTATAGACCATATCTGCTCCGAAAAGATGTAAGTAATATGTCTGATGGTCTAATGCGTAACTGATGATATCCTAATCTCAAGTCAATATTCAAGAACACACATGCTCCCTGAAGTTGATCAAAAAGATGATCAATCCTTGGTAAGGGATATCAGTTCTTGAACGTCAACTGGTTCAGCTTCCGATAATCCACACAGAGTCTAAGGGTACCGTCTTCATTCTTCGCAAAAAGGACCGGCGAACCCCAAGGAGAAGTACTAGGTCGAATGAAAACCTTTTCTTGTAACTACTCTAAATACCTCTTGAGCTCCTACAACTCAAGTGTATTCATCCTATAAGGATGAATGGACACCGGTGCCGCTCCCAGCATAAACTCAATAGAGAAATATATCTCTCACTCCAGAGGAAGACCTAAAAAGTCATCCTGGAAGATGTCCCTGAAACGATAAACTAATATAGGGAAATCCTTCTGACAAGTCGCTTGATCATCCAGATATAAGCTCAAAATATGGGCTGTCACACCACCTCTCCCATGATGCTCAGGTCCAGCTTGTCTTGCCTGGACATCCCATTCTCCCTTGTATAGAAACTCTCTGCCCTCGGGTGACGTGAAGCTCACCCTGCGATGATAGCAATCTAGAAAGGCTTGAAAAGGTACCAACCAGTCCATCCTAAGAATGACATCATAGCTCATCATCTCCAAGACATAGAGGTCCCATAGAAAGTGACACCCACCAACCTCTAGAGGGCACTCCCTGCACTGACACACACCAGCCGTTCTAGTCCCCAACGGAGTGTCTAGCATCATAATATCAGAATAAGAAGAAACACAGAGACCAATGCTCTCTACAATGGGCACAGATATAAAGCTATTTGTAGCACCCGTATCAAAAGTACAGAATATAAAATAGAAGATACTAAAGTAGTACCTCTGTTAGTGGAAGGTCCGGGATCCTACTCCTGTTGGGTCTGTTGCACTGCATATTCCTGCCCAGTGCCTCAGCCCTATGACATAGCCTGGCTACCATGAGATTACTCGACCTCTTGTCTCTGAGATCCTAGCATCTAGCTACCACGACCACGACCACCACCTCATCCTGAACGTCCTGACGTATTCCAATTTCCTGACTGGTAAGAAGCTGCTGGTCCTGCTCCCGCACTTGGAGTCTGCAAAAAACCCCTCTCACTAGCCACTGGTGGAAACTCCCTGCAAAAACGATGCAAATGAACCATCTTGTCACAATCTCGACACTCCACTGGGTCTCGTGGACACTGAGGTCTCTTGTGCCCCTCTTTACCACACTGGTAGCACATGACCTAGCCACCTGAAGTATTATTTTGACTAGTACTACCACCATGAGAGAAGTCCATCTATCTATTCCTCTTACTAGTAGAAATAGTACTATAAACTAGTGTCGAACCACCCTGGCCCACACCACTAGCTTCCCGCAGGTTATGCTCAGTAATCAGTGCCTGGTTCACAATAGCATGCACTGTAGGCAACCTGAAAATGTTCACTAGTGCTCAGATGTCATACTGAAGACCATCCTCAAAGCGTCTATCCCTCAACGCCTCATCACCCACTAGAACAGGTGAAAAATGATGAATCTCGGTGAAGTGAGTAGAATAATCCATCACTGACATGGCGCCCTACTACAGATTCATGAACTCTCGATCTTGATCTTCCCCCGGCATCTCTGGGAAGAAGAAGTCATAGAAATCTTCCTAAAAATATTCCCACGCTATGTCTCGGTGATGCTCAGACTGGGTGGTAACATCCCACCACCTTTTGGCGGAATCATGCAACATGTATGTAGCGAGCTTGACCCTCCACCCAGGAGGCGTCTCCAGATTCTTGAAAATAGTCTGAATAGAACCCAGCCAAGACTCCGCAGCCTGTGGTCCGCCATCCCCTGAAAACATAGGCGGATGCTACTGCTGAAAGATACGTGTCAGGTCTACCATAGTTTTGGAGGCCTGCGGTTCTCCCTGAAAGGTCTGCATGAACCGCATAAAGCCTTCACGGAACTGCGCATCCGCGCCTGTGTCCGATATAATGGATGGCGCTACATCTGGCTCTACTGGAGGATCCATTGGCAGCCCATGGCATAATATCTCTGAAGTATAGTCATTTCCACTCTTTTGGCGAACAATTGGTGGTCGTCTCGGTGGCATGACTCTACAAGGTCAAACACACCCCTTAGATCAAGACTTATCGAAGACCTAAAACAAGGAGACCAAGAAGGGAATAAGAGAAATAAAGAATTCAAGATTTATAAAACCTGACTACACGGCGTGTATAAATACTACATGATGTGGTCTTACAAGCCATCCACATGGGCATGTAATCCAACTTAAACTGGCCGTGTAACACCCCAAATACATGACATGTATTTCTGACTACATGGCGTGTACTTGAATCCTTCTTCCCTGACCTAATACTTCTACACGGATTCACCACACAGCTTTCCCAAGACAAAACTACACAGCATGTCCCACAAGTACATGGTGTGTACTCTACAAGCATTCACTGACCCGTTTTGTTAGTGACACAACTAACTACTCAGTTGACACCACACGTCGTGTTACACCCGCACACAACGTGTACACCATCCCGTTTTCCCAGCCACATGGTCAAGTCAACACGGTCTCTCACCATTCATGACTACATGGCGCGTCCCTTAGGTACATGGCGTGTTTAAGAATAGTTAACGCCGACCCATGTTTTTTAGTTATACGGCCGGATCCCCAGGTCACACTACATGACGTGTTCATCGTTGACACGACGTGTATATGGTCAGATTTATCCTCCCGTGTTGTTAGTGACATAGAGGACATAGGTTCAACACAACATGATGTGTATAATAACCACACATCATGTGCCTCAAGGTTTCCACTATCCCATGTTCCCACCTACACGGCCTATGACACAGGTAGAAACTACACGATGTGTACATACGGTACACGGTGTGTACTTAAAAATTTTCTTTTCTTCCCAAAAAAAGAGTAAACAACGTGTAATCAAAACTAAACGGTGTGTATTCTGGGTTTTTCTAGATAGTTATCCTCAGAAAATACTCAGAAACCCAAAAAAAACAGAAACAAACACCTAAGTTCCAAATTCCGATCCGTGAGGGCCCATACTCCCCGTGAATCAAATTTTGGCATCTTATATATGTTATAACAAATTAAACAGTCAATGAGCCACCAAATTCTAGTCAATGAGGCCCCAAACTCCTCAAAAACCAAATTTTGGCATTCATTCTACTATACCTCACATAAGCATACCCTATCAAATAGCAGTTTTTTATCAAAGCAGCTATCACAACAATATGATTTTCCAGTACATAAACTATCACAACAACATGAAATTTCTAATGAACCTACATGGCATGGAAAGAATGCATGAAATGTTCTTTATATCATGTGTATATATGATGCATGAGATGGCATACCCTCATCTCATCGGGTTGCAACTAAATAGAACCCACATATAAAATATAAACAACACACTACAAGTGCATCACCCAACGATGAAAATAAAATCAACTGTAAAAGTGAAAAATCATAAAAATTGAAACATGAGGTAAATTGGATTTTCCTTGTACATGGTTTAGCTACTCTCAGGAACAACTTATTACCAAGTACCTATTCCATACTATCTTTGACTATAGGCTCCAAATAGTAAGTCAAAGAAAAGAAACCCCTCTGATACCACATTGTAACGTCCCGGATCCAGGTGCCACACAACGGGTGCCCCAAACCCAGTTGGTCACATGAACTTAAGCGCATTTCCCCAAACTTCAGAGGCTGCCGACTAGCAGCAAGGTCCCAGGTCTGATAGTGGGGAAACTATTCCCTCATTTGTCAAACTGTGGCGCAGTGGAAAAGATAACATACAACAACATAAGCAGTAAAAAATATAAAACTAAAGTCAAAGAGAACCAGTAGTCATATATATATAAAGATGCACCATGTCACTAATTCTATGAAAGCATCTAGAACAGGATACACTGCAATACAATACAATAAAACTCAAAATACGAGGTACAACAAAAAAACAAAGTAGAGTAAACAGAACACAGCAGCATCGCAAGCCTAAGCTCGGTCCCATGCTCTCCTACTCCTCTACTAAAATCATGTACCTATATAGGGACCCTTTCCTTTATCCACAACTGCAACAATATAATCTATTTGGGCTGAAGACATGACCCAAATAGGGTGTGAGAAATAAATCCCACTAGGCACCCACCAAAGGCCCTTACCCAACTGTCAGTGAAAATGTGCAACAACAGTGTGTAGTAGTAAATGAGATAAACTAAGCAGTACTCAAAAGTAACTAACTCTACCAGTTATATTTCCATTTTAATATTCATTTAACCATTACAAGCCTGTGCTTTAACTTGGTAGGTATAACATATGAAAATCACCACGGTGAGTACACAAAGTAAACGTTGTCCGCAGAAAAGAAAAATCCTTACCCTCAAGTAATCTGAATCGAAACCCACAGGTATCTACCCATAGGCATAATGAATATTGCCCACAGGCATACGAGGTGTCACCCACAGGCACAGAAACTACTGCCCATAGGCACAGAAAGTACTGCCCATGGGCACGGAAACTACTGCCCATAGGCATGATAAAGGTTTCCCACAGGCTAAACGAACACTGCCCTCAGGCTATATAGGTAACCAGGCCGAGCCCAACACATAAGAAAGCAATAATATAAAATTCCTCTCAAGGAAATTTCAAAGCATGCTAAAATTCATGGTATAACCATAGGTATTCTGGCCAAACAGCTAAACAGAGGAATGCACCCACGAGGTGGCCCTGGATCCAAGCAGTGATCCCAAACAGCAGTTTTAACTTATCAAAAGATTATCTATGCAATTGTAGATATATTTCAGCAATGTCCACAGCCATATGACACCCCAAACATGGTTTCTTAGCATAATGGTACACAAATTCAACTCAATAGTTGAAAATAAACACCAGACCACCTACCTCGATCGTCTCTGATCGATATACGTGAACGACGTTTCCCAAATCATCCAAGAATGACGTAGATCTGAGATAGAATATTCCCCGTTCAAATGTAAATAACTTCACTTAGAGGAATAATTGGTAAGAACAGCGCAAGGAGAGGGAAGAGATTACCCATACGGTCCCAATGTGATCGACGGAAGTGAAAACGGATTCCCAGTGCGCGATCAGGTGATCCTCCAAGGTTCAATAGTCCTCTCCCAAGCTCCCCCGACATTCTCAGCTTCCTCTATCCAAAGAGGAGGCTTCTGCCTATTTTAAGAGAAAAAAACCACACGACATGTACTCTCAAATACACAACATGTACTTTCATCATTTAACTGTTCCTCTGGTGGCTACTTTTCACCGCCGAACTGTTCACTTGCCGATATGAGTACACGATGTGTATTTCTGAATACATGGCGTGTGCTGTTGCTCAGCTAGAGGATACTTCCATCACCTTACTGTTCACCTGTCAACTAATTACATGGCGTGTAAATACCTAGTACACAGCGTGTAGTCGGTTTCTATACCCTTCATCGCTGACAGGCCTACACACCCTATGTACTCATCCCACACGGACAAAGTACACGGAATGTGGAAAAGTACATGGCATGTACCCACAAAATTTGGGATTTTCCCCATTTTCCTTATTTTCTCAAAAACACTTAAGAAAGGAGGAAATAAAGAAATCCGTACCTCCAGAATAAGAACCGGGTTCTTACGAACTGTTTGTGATTATCTGCTTACTTGACATGTGGTGTTTGAATTCTTTGAAACTATAGGAATGTTTACTATTGAGTACTATGTTGTTTACTGCTTCTTTTGCCTATTACTTTCCATATCTATTCATTTACTATTAGGCACAGATCTCTTGGTGGTTTCCTACTGGGATTTATTCTCACACCCTATTTGGTTCATGATTTTGGGCCCAAAAAAATTATATTTTTGTAGGTATAGATAAGGGCAAGTGCCCTTCTACTTCAGGTACTTTACTACTTTGGAGATGGAGAGCATGGGACCAAACTGAGGCTTGCGATGCTGAGGAGTTTTTTACTGTTTTATTTCTTACTTTGGTTTAGTACTATATTTCAGCATTGTGAAATGTTTGGCTACTTTCCTAGACATATGTATCTTGCATCATTATATATGTGCTCTAGTTTCTTATTACTTTCAGTCTTTTTCTATTTACTATTGTATGCCATTATTACTACTTCTGCTATTATATAGCCATTTACTTTCGCTGTGTTACTCTGCCAATGAGAGAATAGTTTTCCCACTATCACACCCAAGGCCCTCGCTGCTAGTCAATAGCCTCTGGAATTCGAGAAAATGTGCTTTAGGCCATGTGAATAACTGGGTACAGGGCACCTCTGGGCGGCTCTCAGAACTGGGACATTACAACATGTCACATAATCTTAGAAGACCTTTATAACTCCCTCTACAACTTATCTCATTTCAAAACCATTGAATCCGATACTTCACCTTTCAGAGAACTTCCCCAATATTCCATAATCTCTAAGATATTTGGTACTTCTGGCCTTAGAAACACCAACCAAACTTGATTATCATATAAAACTTATTCTAAATAGTTTGGTGTTTTTAGCACTGGTGTACTCCTTGAATTCTATAGAACATCTGTAAATTTCAAAATTGAATTTATTCAAACCTCAGCCTCTAATTATACTTTGATCTTATTAACAATCTCCACTAAGTTTCGATCTTTTCAAAAGATCTCTTCATTAAAGATTACATTTTGACTTATAGTAATCATTTTAGAGTTTTTATCCTAGAGTTGAAACCCAAAGTTTCTATCACAATATCCTATAATGTAACATACTTGAGGCTAAGACTATATATTTCCCCCTTCTTGACATTAATGTGGATATAGGAGAGTGAACCAAAAACCCTAATAGGAGTAAGTTCAACCTTCCTTCTTAACCAATAGACTTTAGGAAGTTCCTACCCCAATAGAGATGACATACTTTTATTCACCAAGTAGGATTCATAATTATCTGCTTCTTCCCAAAATTACTTTGAAAAAACAATGTGAAATTATTGGATTTAGTTCCCTAGAACCGAATTTCTTAGTATCTAATTACATTTTTTATTAATAAAATCTATTTATCACATTATGATTATTCCTCTATATGATATTTATATGTACTAATTTTCTAAGAATGTATGTCACACTAACAGGTCATAGCAGTTCCCCGCTATGATTAGAACCTATAGGTTCCATGACATTATTACTGAATATAGTTTTATGGATAAATGATAATGTTTTATGTGACATAGATGATATAGGCTATTAGGGGAATAAGGATTATAAGACATTGATACACCTTTTCATGGTGTTCTCCCTTGGTAACCTCAAGAGAGGAGATTATGAGAACGTACCCATTAATAAGAAATCCACATTTCCATGTATAATTTGATGTTCCTATATAAACATTTTTGTAATTATACTTAGACTTTAAAATTATCATTAATGAATATCATGACTCATGTACTTTTTTGTATTGATGAAAACCATGACGAAATATGTTCACAGAGAAGTAGGATACATTGGGTTTATCATGAGCGATATTGCATTAATGGATAATGTGAGAAATTATTTATCCCTTATATCCATTGATGAAAGTTAATATCTCTGGACCTTTGATGGGAATGAACCGCCTACATAAATCCATGGCCATGGTGTGGGGTGGGTGAGTTCATTTTAAAATTTTTAAAGAAATAGACATTGAGCATATCGATCGATGTCACTGAAATACAACCTTATTATTTTGAGATATTGTGATAAAAGGGTTATATTACATGGTAAGTGTTCATGGGAGGTTGGATTTCATTACAATAATAACTTATTTCTCTATGGATTCCTTGGTTTGTTGCTAGACACTAACCTTGGACTTTAGGTGGTTATGCTTAATTCCACTGAGGAGGAGGCCTAAAGGGCCACACACTAAGTGTATATTCAATATTAGTTAAATTATAGTATTGAATTTAATAGGTTAGAATAAATAATATATTTATTAATTTTTTGGTTGATCACTATAATTTAATCACAAGTTATTCAAAAGAATAAGTGAATTAAATAATAATAATAAATATTTGTTTATAAGTTTGGTGAATATAATATTCATTATATTTATAAATGAATAATTTGGTAATATTTATTTATTAAATTAATTTTCATTATTCAAGGGTTGGTAAATACTAAGGAGGGAAAGTGGACTAAGCGTAATGGTCTGGTTGGAAATGGTGTAAGTAATATTTGTTTAATATTTTCTTAAAGCATTGAAAATTTCAAGAAATTAATAATAATAATAATAATATTATTATACATGGGGTTAATTAATAATATTAAACTTGGTGAGGGGATTGTGTGTGATTTACGAACCTTAAACCTGATATAATAAATATCTAATTATATCACTTTACATAACATGAATTGGTGTGCACAATGGATATAGTGAGACTCTCTCAAGAACTAGAGATAGATGAAGAGATCTAGTGTTCTCTCCTCTTCTCCTCTCTCAAGACAATGAGAGAACATAAAGAGTTATTCCTCATAGAGAATAATTCTACTGCAATGAACCATGAAAAATGAAAGTGATTAGGATTGACCATGCTAGCACCTAGTGATTCTATGGTGACATTCAAAGACTGTGGTGCATGTGTGTATCACTAATAGAGGTATTATATACTTGGATCCAGTAGAACAATGATGTTAAGACGAGATATAGTTAACTAGATCATCAATTAAGAGATAATTATAGGTTTAGGTAATTCTATATCTTCTTATAAATTAATTATAAATTACATGTGAATATCCTCCTCTTATGGTTCGAGTGTTTTAATCTCGTCATATGATCTATGATTTTCATTTAACATGATATTTTGATCATGTGTGATAAATATTACACATAAATCAAGACTAAAAGCAGTTTTGTTCATGCCATCACATGATGCTTCTACTATACCAGGAACTATAAGTGCTATCCGAGCGGTCACATGTTTTATTTATAATTATTAATTGATTTTTTTATGTGTTTGAATTTTATTTTACTTAAAATGATTTTTTTTAATATTCGAACATCATTGTATCTTTATTTCTTCATTCTTGATAACATAACTATTAACTGGTTAATGTTTAAAAATGAAGTAGCATTCGACTCATACCATCTGGAGGTACCAAAGGTTCTACCTGGGAAAAAACCAGAGTACATGATGTATAGTTCCTGCATAAATGATGTGTATTTTTTTCATGTACATATCCCATGATAAAGTTGGATATATCTAATGTTATATGATCTAATATCTGGCAAAAAATGGATCGGTGTGTTGATACAAATAGACTGGAACACTACTTGAAGAACTACAAGCTATGTAACCACTGTACACGATGTTTAGTCTTAGGTTTCTCATGACCGAGAACACAAGGTATCCAAAGCATTACATGTATTAGATACACGACACGTGGGATAATATCCATGAAAATACGAGGTCACACAACATGTATGTTGGATAACTGGTTGTGTACCTCAATCTTGTTCACGACAGGGAACACACCTAGTCCCAAGGTGCATGCTGTAGACATGGGGAAAAGATAGTACACACCATGTGCTTTAGCAAACACCATATAGTATACTGCAGAAAACGTTTCAAGTTTTTTATGGAGAAAAATTAAATATATAATCAAACCTATTCACATGTGTTCCAAGTTTTATTTATTTGAAAATGTATATGCCATATCATACGATTTATGTTTATATATTAAATTAATTTTGTGTTAAAATTTTAGATAAAGAGAATGAAGTTTCCTCTAAGTACACTTGTGCACTTTATTAATTTTAAATGAAATTAATTTTTTTAGAAATATAGATAATGATGGGTTAAGGATTATTGGATGAAATTAAGATAAATTGAATTAATTAGATTAATTTATATTGTATTATCTTAATTATAGAATGAATTGAAGTAATTGATAAAAATATTGCAAATGTATGATTGTTTCTTGATGTGTGGATGATCATGAGATTAGACCAACTCTTTGTATATGATTGGTCTCTTTTATTTTATTATGGTTAAATTATTACTGATGGTATGCATGTCATACCCTCTTTATTATGTAAGGGTGTGCATTCCTATGGTTTCTTTTATGTAAACCCCATTTATCAAATCCATTAGATCCCCTCAACCATGTGTGGGTAAAATATTATATATGGATGGAGCTCCCATGCTAGAGGAGGAGGTAAGAGTTAAGGGGCTAAGGTGAAACCAATCGAGGCAATATATAGGATCTAAGGTGGAATGCTGCAACACAAAACAAGCTATGATTCAAAGTGTTTTTCCTATAGGGTATAGGGTTAGTTTATCATCTACTAGATAATATGACCATTAGATAATCCCATGATAATTCCATTTATGTTTTATTTTTATCAGTTGCATGGTTAATTATTTTTATATTTGGATGCTGCACAATCACCTAATAAATGAATTAACAAGCATGATGTTAAATAATAATATATTATTTGGTGTCCTAGAACCAAATTTTTTCATACTTTATGATAAAGTGTATTCATAGTTTTAAATATTAATAAAATTCTTATCACATCATGATTTTTCTTCTGCATAACATAGTGTGTGATAATTTTCTAAGAGTAGCTATCTTGCTAAAAGGTCATAGCAGTTACACACTATGATGAGAACCCAAAAGTGCTATGATACTATTCTTAAATAAATGTTTCATAACCAGATGATATCATTTTATGAAGACAAATGATACATGATATCATGGGTGGAGACTTATGGGACATTGAGGCACCATATCATGGTGTATACCCTTAGTAATATCCAGTGTTGGATATTATAAGAACGAGACCCGCCAGTAGGAAATCCACATTTATATGTGTCATTGGATGTTACTATATAAATATGTGCATATTGGTCCTTATAATTTAACTTTATTATTAATGAGTATTATGATTCATGTACTTTTATGTATTGACAAAAACCGCGATGATAAATGTTCACGATGAGGTAGGATACATTTGGTGCATCATGAGTAATATTACATTAATGAATAACGTGATATGATTTTTTCCTTATATTTTTTAATGAAAGTTTATATATCTAGCCCTTTTATGTAAATGATATAGCCTAAATAAATCCATGGCCATGGTGATCTATATAAGATTTCAATTTCTAGGAAGTCAAAGAAAGAGACATCAAGCACATAGGTTGATAGAACCAACATGCAACTTTCTTGATTAGAGATATCATGATAAATGGATTATATCATATAGTAATAATCCATATGAGGTATTATGTCATTGTGACATTAACTTATTTCTCCATTGGTGCCTTGTCATGTTGCTAGTTTCTAACCTTGGACTTTAGGCTGCTTCTCCTAATGCCACTGGGAAAGAGGTCTAGAGGGTCACACACTAAGTGTATCCATAATCTCAGTTAAATAATATATTATTATTTAATAGGTTGAAAAAATATTATTACCACATCTAGTTTAATAATTATTCATGTTTACTTGATTGCATATATTCCGTCACCAGTTATTTGAGAATATAATGTGAGCATAATATTTAATAAATATTTATTTTCTATTAAGTGAATATAATATTTATAATTTATTGGAGAATAATGTAGTGATATTTTTTATTTAATAAATAAATAGTCATTATTCAAGGCCCAATAAATATTGTGGAGGAATGGAAGACCAAGTTTAATGGTCTTATGAGTAATAATATATATTGAACATTATTTGATTAAATAATATTTAATTTAATTCACAAGTTAATTGCATGTCAATAAAATAATAATATTTTATACATGGGGTTCCACAAGAGATTAAATAAATAATAAGGGGAACTTTTTCAATTATTTATTTATAACACTAGAAATATATAAACGTAATTATATTATTTTTACAGAGATCCAATTAATTTGTTTGATTCTGCACAACAGATTTAGAGAATCCTATCAATCCTTAGATAGCTCCCTTCTACAAGAATGATCTTAAGAATGGAGAGTGATCTTCCTCTACCTCCCACTCTCAATTCAAGAGATACCATGGAGAACTACTTGGAAGCAATTATAATGGCGATCAAAGGAAAATAATGCAAGTGATAGGATCTGTCGTGCTAGCACCCGAATATTCCTATGATGACATTTAGAGATTTGTGGATCATGTGTGGATCACCACTAGAGGAAATATTTTATTGATTCCTCCAACAAAATGATGATACAACACATATATATTATCAGATATATCAATGAATAAGGAATTAAAATAAGGTAATTATTTAAATAATTAAATTAATTATAAATAATAAGTGATAATCCTCCCTCTGGTTATGGAATTATATCCATTTTCTGTTTTCCTTAATTCAATTAAATTGATCATGATTTTTATAATCATGCAGATCTTGGATAGATCATCAATAATGACAAAAATAAAAGTTGGGCATGAACCATTTCATGCTTCTGCTATGCCCAGAACCATAAAGTTTTATCAAAGGGGTCACATAATTATTTATAATTATTTAAAGACCATTGATTAATTTAAAAATTATCAATTTAGTTTTCAATTAAAGTTTAATAATTATTTTAATAAAAATTATGATATCTTCATCCTCCTCCATTTCTCATAGATCAAATCAAAATGATTAATTTTATGAATGAAATAAAATCAAATAACCCATCTGAATGTACTAAGGATTTTGTCCAGATAACATAGGAGTACACATTGTGTCACCAAAGTGACATGTCATGTACTTGTGTTTAATGCACTAAGAATTAATTCATAATTAATTCAAACTATGTGCATTGATTACATGAAATGAATTTAATATCTCACACTGTGTGTTGATCGGGCCAGCCTGACACACAGTCAGCTGGAGTACACACCGTGTAGCCCACATACCCGACATGTTGTCCTTTTAAGTCATAAATGGTCTTTGTATTTCCATACAATACCTACCTAACCAGTGACCATGTAACTCAAATACCACATTCCATGTATTATTTTATAAATTCTTTGTATGCCATTTTTCTAAGGCATGGTTTACACACTGAGTCCCTAGGCATGCACCTCAGATAGACGGTGAGAGACATACACACCATGTAGCTCGCTTGTACATGTCATGAACCTATACCGAATTACATATAATTAAAATCAATATACTATACTATGTAAAACTTATAGACATATTCTTGTGTGTGTTCATTAAGTTGATAGGACACACCATGTGATGACTTTTTTTAATATATATATATATATAAATGTTTAATTAATTTCTGTGTAATGTTTAGATATTTATATCATGTATAATTCATATTACATATATTACTTCACATTAATTGAAGCATAACAAATTACATAAAAATCACTTAATTTGTGTAATCATTAAGTTTATTGTACACATCATGAAAGTACGTGATAATTCATGTATGCCATATGTCACAAGAGTAAACAATATATGAGAATAATACATGTTGGTTAGAATCAAATGGGTATTCACCATGTTTCCTTCTAGATACATTTGTGTAAAAATTTAATTTTAAATAAATATATTTAATTTGTTTAAAATTAGGATGGATGGGAATATCAAGTAAATTCATATGAGAATTAAGATAAAATAATTGATTAATTAAAGAAGATAATTAATTAATTCAATCACGATTTATATTAAATAAAAAAGATTAAGAATTTAATGTTAGTTTTATTAAGTGCATAATTTGTTGCATGCATGTGGATGATCCTGAGCATAGACCATACCTTTGTATGTGATTTGTTTCATTTAATTTATTATTAAATTAAATTGTTGTCCTATGTGCGTTTTATCCTCTTATTATGTAAGGGCCTGGATACCCATGGTTTCTTTTATATAAACCTATTGTTTCCCTTACTCATGTGTGAGTAAAAGGATATGTAATAGATGAAGCTCCCAAGCTAGTGGAGGCGGTTCATGTTTGAAGCCAAGGTGAAACCAATCCAAGAGAGATACATAGGTGGACAATTGTAAAGCTGTAACACGAACCATAATTGGTTCAAGGTGTTTTTAACCTAGTTCAATGGTTGGTTTATCAACTTCTAGATAAACTTACCATTAGTAAAATATCATGATTATATTGATTTATTATTTTATTTTTTTCAAGTTTCATAGTTATTTCATTATTGTTGTTTTTTTTGTTATCACATGAATTAATGAAATTAACAATCATGAAAGATAGAACTAAACTAAATTTTCTTATATGTAAACATTATCTAATACATGGTTAATTACTTAAGTAAATACACTTAATATTAACAAGAATGTGATAAAGATAATAATTAAAAATTTATGCATAAAAGGATAAAATATCTCAATAATATATATTAATTTGGTATAAGATTCCACCACCTCAGTTAAAATTGAACCATAGTTCAAAGTGCTTGACCAACCAAAGTTGGGGTGCTTTCAATTATCAGGAAATTTTAACTCAAAGTTTTGGGTTGAATTAACTTAGTTCATATTAAGGGTTGACTGCTAAAACATGACTTGGTGTAACTGATAGGAAATATTTGAGTAAATCCAATTTAAGGATTTTATGATTGGGGATTCCACTCAACAGATCAAGGACCTGTGAGTTAATGTAGTTAGAATTTGGAATACCTACCTAAAACCATTCAAGTTACTTGATGAATCAAAGTTGGGGTAATGATATGGGGAATATGGATCCTTTACACTAGAATGTATAAGTAACAAGATATTTTTAAGCTAATGGTGAGGGTTATTGGGTTTCAATAAAATAGTGGGAGATTAATAAATATAATATTTATTTATTTGGTTAAATTTTATCAGATAATGTAATAAAATTATGCTCATATTATTTGTATAAAAAACAATAAAATGAATTCAAACATATTACTATGATCCATACTTGAGAATTAAAACCTTCTTACGAGAGAAAATTTCCAAGAGTAGAAAAGGTTCTTACGCATTATCCTTCACCATGAAAGGAAATTGTATGTGCTGGAAGAACTTATTCCTGATGTTCTTTGTAATAAGGATAGTGATTAAGAGTTAAAAATATATGAGAAACATCTGAATGATTGAAATTTTTTTCAATGTTTTATGATATCATCCATGGAAAATGATATTTTGAAGCAACATAAGGACATGTATGCATATAGAATTTTGTCTCAAATTTAGAATATATATCAAGAGAAGGTGAGACAATAGAGGTAAAAGATCTTTAATAATTTTTTTATAACTAATATTGGAGAGTTTGTGCCTTATGGGACACATGTAGTCAATATTATTGGCCACATTGAATGATTATAAATTTTAGGTATTAAGTTCCTAGATGATTTGCATAAAAATATCATATATTCATCACTTCCAAAGACCTTATCCATTTTTATTGTTAATTAAAATATGAGAAATAATGAGACGAGTATTTAAGAGATTCTTAATTTTATTATCCATGTGGATAAGGACATGGGGCATGATAAAACCATAGTCATTATGGTGAATAAGAAAAGGAAGAACAAGGAGACGGGGCCCAAGACTCATAATAATTATAAATCTTCCAAGCACCATTATTCCAAGAAGAGAAAGATCTAGATCTCATGTATGAAAAAGGAGGTAGTATGTTTTTCATGTGTCAATCTAGGCCACTGGAAGAGGAAATTCACCCAAAATAAAAGGGAATATAATGTTGCATTTGTTATCAAGTGTAATATTTCAATACATAAACATTGGGTATTAGATATAGCTTGTGGTGCTCAAATATATATCCAAATATAGGAAACAATCATATTTGAAAATATTTCTAGAGGAGAGGTGGATTTGAGAGTTCCTAATGGTGTGAGGATGGTTGCTCTAGCCATTAGTGACTACCACCTTTCATTTCTAATGAAAATGATTTTGGTTTTAAAATATTGTTATTATATACCTACAGTTACCAAGAACATAATTTATGTATCATGCCTAGATGCATATGGGTTTATTTTAAAGTTTGGAAATAAAAGTTGTTTCTTTTATAAAGAAAACATATGTTATGGTATTAAACATTTAAATAACATTTTTATGCATTAAATTATGAAAACCAAGTATTATAAATTGACAACGAATCATGTTCACATGACTCATTTAACACCTAGTTATGGAATCACCGTCTTGGTCATGTAAATGAGAAGTGTTTGTCAAAGATTTGTTAAGATTATTATTTAGACTCTTATGATCTAAAACCAATTGAAAGATGTCATGATTTTTTACAAGGAAAAATTAATAAACCTCCATTCGATGGATAGGGTGAAAGGGACACAAAGCTTATAGGATTGGTGAACACTGATGTGTATGGACCATTTCTAGTTGAATCTAGAGGTGGGTATTATTAATTACTAACTTTTACTAATAACTTGAGTATATATGGACATGTCCACTTGATAAGGTACAATCCTAAGTCCTTTGAGAAATTAAAGGAATTAAAGAATTAATTATAGAATCAAATTGGAAAGAAGATAAAAAATATTCGATTAGATCAAGGTGGTGAATATATTAACCAAGAGTTTATCAACTTTCTATAGGAGTTTTGGATTCTATCTCAAATCACTCCACCTTACACACCATAGTGAAATGGTGTTAGTGAAAGGAGGAACCATACCTTGTTATACATAGTAAGGTTGATGATGAGTCATGCATATCTTCCATTATACTTTTAGGTATATTCATTACAAACCAAAACATACACATTAAACTGAGTACCAACTAAAGCGGAAAATGTAATTCCCTTTGAGTTATAGAGTGAAATGAAACCCATTTTGTTGCATACATGTGTATGGGGTTTCAAGGAATTTGTTAAGACCTTCTTAGGAAATAAATTAGCACCCTGGGCACAAATTGTATCTTTATAGGGTATCCCAAGGGGAAAAAGGAATACTACCTATACAAAACCTCAGACAAGAAAGTGACTATTGTCAAACAAGCCACCTTTCTAGTGTTACATGGTTTACATATTTCTAAGAAAATGTGTCCTTAGAAACAACATGATAAAGATAGAATGAGTAAGATCCTATACACTTTAGTGATATTATCAATCATGTAAGCCATGTTATGTACTAAAATTGATGTTGCCTATGCATTGAACATGGTAGACATATATCAAGATGATCCAGGAGAACAACATTGGTATGCTACTAATGATATCCTTAAGTATCTGAGAAGAAATAAGGATATGTTCCTAATGTATAGAGGAGACTAGGAGATAGTCATTAGGGGTTATACTGATGTTAGTTTTTAGATAGATCAGAATGATCTAAAGTCACATTCATGATATGTTTTCTGTCTCAACGGTGGAGCTGTGATCTAGAAGAGTTCAAAGAAACCAATTTTTGTTGATTCTACAATAGATTCAAAGTATATAGTGGATTCTGATGAAAAAAATTAAGCCATTTGGATATATAACTTTGTCTAGGAGCTTGATTTGGTACATATAAATAAATACCCTATCACATTGTATTGTGAAAATACTACAGCGATGACCCTTGAAAAAGAGACATGGTCACACCAACAGACAAAAAATATAATTAAAAAGTATCACCTATTGAGGGATTTTTATCATAGGTGTGAAGTTTTAGTAAGAAGAGTACCCATGGAAGATAACGTAGTAGACCCCTTGACTAAATGCCTATCTTAGTAGAATCATGAGTATCATGTGAGAGCTAGCAGACTGAATTTTGTTAGCATTTTTCTCTATTGAAAGTTGGATTCTGTTGGAGTTGGTTCCCTAGAACCAACTTCTATGTACTTTATGATAACCTATATTCATATTTTTGAATATTAAAAAACTTATTATCACATCATGATTATTATTCTGTGTAACATAGCTTGTGATAATGTCCTAAGAGTAGCTGTCACACTAAAAGGTTCTAGTAGTTCCCTACTATAATGAGAACCTAAAATTGTTTTGACACTATTATTAAATAAATGTTTTGTAGTTGGATAATATCATTTTAGGGAAAAAATGATATATAATATCATGGGTAGAGACTCATAGGAATTTGAGTCACCTTCTCAGGGTGTATGCCATTGGTAATATCCATTGTAGGATATTATGAGAACGAGACCCACTAATAAGAAATACACATTTATATGTGTCATTGGATATTCCTATCTACAGACATGTGTATTGGTACTTAGACTTTAGGATTATTATTTATGAGTATTATGAGTTTTTTACTTTGATGTATTGACCAAAACCATGTTGAATAATGTTCATGGTGAGGTAGGATATGTTGGGTGTGTTATGAGTAAAATTGCATTAATGAATAATGTGAGAAAGAATTTGTCTCTTATGTTCTTTAATGAAAGTTGATATCTTAGGACCTTTGATGGAAATAATATATCATAAATAAATTCATGGCCATGGTAATCTATAGGCAAGTTCAATTTCTGAGAAGTCAAAGAAAGAGACATTGAGAACATAGATTAATGGCATCGACATGAAACATTCTTGATTAGATATATTGTGATAAAGAGATTATATTACATAGTAAACATCCATATAAGGTATTATGTGATTGCGACATTAAAGTTTTTCTCTATGGGTGCCTTGACATGTTTCTAGACGCTAACCTTGGACTTTAGACTACTTCACTTAATGCCACTGAGAAAGAGGTCTAGAGGGTCACCGACTAAGTGTATCGAGAATTTTAGTTAAATAATATATTATTATTTAAATGGTTGAATAAATAATATTCCTACTTTTGGTTTAATAATTATTCTTTTTTTCTTGATTTTATATATTCCGTCACCAATTATTCGAGAGAATATAATGTGAGTATAATATTTAATAAATATTTATTTTATTTTTAGTGAATATAATATTTATTTATTTATTTATTAGTGAATAATGTAGTAATATTTATTTAATAAATAAATATTCAGTATTCAATGACTGATATAAATTATGGGAGAATTACAAAAAATAATAATAATGGTCTGGTGAGAACTAATATATATTGAATATTATTCGATTAAATAATATTTAATTGAATTCAAAATTTAAACACATGTTAAGGAAATAATAATAATATTACTATTTTAGGCATGGGGTTATGCAAGTGATTTAATAAATAATAAGGAGAACTTTTGAAATTATTTATTTCTAACCCTAGCGATATATAAAACCAATTATATTATTTTCACAGAGAGCCAATTCATTTGTTTTCTTGTGAAAAATGGATTTGGAGAATCCTCTCAAGACCTAGAGAGATCCCTTATCCAAGAACGCTTCTAAGAATAGAGAGCGATCGTCCTTCACTTCCCACTCTCAAGTCAAGATAGATCAATGAGAACACTTTGGAAGAAATTCTCATGGCGATCAAAGGTGAATGATGTGAGTGATTAGATCATCCATACTAGCACCCTAAGATTCATACGATGATGTTCAAAGATTTTTGGAACACATATGGATCACCGCTGGAGAGAATCTTCTCTTGATTCCTTCAATGCAATGATGATACAACACAGATCTGTTGTCAGATCCATCAATGAATAAATAATCCCAACCACTTAATTCTTTAATTAATTAAATTAATTATAAATAATATGCGATGATCCTACCTCTAGTTTTGGTATTCTATCCATTTTCTTTTTTCTTTGATTCAATTCTATTAATCATGGAGTTCATCATCGTGTAGATATATGATTGATCATCAATCATGAAAAAAAATCATGGTTGGGAACGACCCATCACATGCTTCTGTTGCACTCGAAACCTTCACATGAAAGATGGAATAAAATATAATCAGATTATGCATAAATGTTTTATCATATATGGTTAATCACTCAAGTAAAACCCACTTAATATTTACAAGACACATGAAAATATAAAATAGGATTTATAAATGAGAATGAAAATCCCTTGGTTGAAATATTAAGTCGCTATAGCCTTCCACTAATTAAGTTATAAATGACATCATAGTTCAAAGTGCTTGACCAACCTATATTGGGTTGCTTTTAATTATCAGGGAACTTTTATCTTGAAGTTTTTGGTTGAGTTAACTTAGTTCACGTCAAGGGTTGAATTCCCATGTAGGACTTGGTGTAACTAATAGAAAAGTGTTGAGGAATTTTTTTAAAAAATATTTCAGGATTGGGGAGTCCACTCAATGAATTAAGGAAGTGTGAGTTAATAAAGTTGGAAATTTATGCTTACCTAAAACCCTTCAAATAACTTTTCAAACCCAAGTTTGGGTTATAAGAAGGGGAATATGGATCCTTTTCACTAGAATATCTAAGTGAAAAGATATTTTGAAACTAATTGTGATGGATATTAGGTTTTGAAAAATAGCATGAGATTAATAAAGAATTAATCAAGTTTCAATTTATTAATATATTTATATAATCAAACATATACTAATTATCTGCTCTTAATTTATAGAAAATAAAAAATCAAACATCATTGACAATATCATTACAATCCATACTAGATAAGGATAACTTTCTCACCAGTGTGAATTTACAGGAATGGTATAAGCGCTTGTGAATTATACTACTCCATAAATGAAAATTGTATGTGCTGGAAATCCCACTTCCTAAGACACTTTCCAAAGAAGCTAGTGAGGAAGAAGTATCTCTCTATCTGAAGCATGTGGAATACACAATGGATATCTAATGTTTCATGCTATCTTATATGTAAAATGAGATTCTAAAGAAATATGAGGATATGGATACATATATCTTTGTTTCTCACCTCTGTAATATCTATCAAGATAAGGAGAGATTAGATAGATATGAGATCATCAATGCACTGTTCACATGAAAGCTTGGAGAGTCAGTGCCAGCTGGGCCATATGTAGTCAAGATGATTAGCTATATTGAGCATATATGCATATTGGGTTTTAATAACCTTGATGAGATATGAACATATCTCATTATATCCTCACTACCTAAAATCTTCTCTAGATTTATCATGAATTATAATATTAGAATTAGTGAGAAGACACTATCAGAACTTTTTACTCTTATTCTTCAAGTTGATAATGACATGGGGAATAAAAAACCCACTATCCTTAGGTGAATAAGAAGAATAGGAATGAGGAAAAGGGGATGAATTATAATCCAAAGTATAAGGATATAGAGTACTTTCCCTCTAAGAAGAAGAATATCTAGAGTTAAATAAAGGAACAAGATGAAATATGTTTTTCATGTGGCAAGAAATACCACTAGAAGAGGAATTGTACCCAACCAAAGAATCAAGGGTAATATTTGGGTGTGTTAATTATCAAATATATTATATATATATATATAAAAGTTGTCTATTAGATATTGTATGTGGAGATCATATTTTTATCCAAATAAAAAAATCAAGTAGATTTTATAAGGTTGCAAGAGGTGAGGTGGATCTACGGGCTACCCACATAGAAAGACTGGATACTTTATCCATTATATACTACCATCTAAAATTTATAATAGGATTGATTTTGGTTTTAAAGAACTATTATTATATGAATTGTAGAGACTCAGGTTTTGTCCCTATCAGACTTTGGAATATTCCTATGAATAATTCCAGAGCTAGGCATGAATACGGAGTGCGATTCCGAGGCCCGATGTGCCCAAAATAATTTTTATAAAAATATTAAGTTTCTTTTATACTATGCACATAGAGGGGTGTGTTTTCTCCTAAATGGTAGCTCAGAATGGGGATCTGAGGGCACAGTTGTGTCCGGAGCATGCCGTTTACCCTAGGCGAGGTATAAACTTTGTGGGTGCGGGCCTGCGGTGAGAAAAGCCACCAGGGGCGTTTTCATAAATAAATGAAAAAGTTTAATTACTAGAAACAACTCAAATAACTCCTGGATGGAGTATGAGATCGCAATTATGAGTGCACCGTTGCGTTCAGAACGCTGTGTTTACCCTAGGCACGACATAATTTTCATCGGCGCCGGGTGACGGGTTGGAGCCGTGTTGGCGGGGAGCTCGAATGACTTTTTTATTAAAAAAAATAAAAGGAGAAATCAATCTTCCCCCATTTCCTCTCTACGCGCAGGAGGTAATGAAACCCCCCTCCCTCATCCGTTCTTCGTCAATTCAAGCCCCAGGAGTCCATTTTTAGAGCTGATCATCAGTAGATCAAGCTCCAGCGCGTCGCATGCGTCGTTCTGCACCCGAAGCTTCGGCGATCCGCCAATAGGTAGGCGGTTTGAGTTTTAAAATTCTGGACCCCGTTTATGTGTTGTTTTTCTTCAAATCGTCAAAAGGGTTGTATAGTTAGGGTCCCAAGGTTTCCGAAATATGTTTCAGATCTGATTTTGGCGCACTGGGGTGCTCCCAGGGGTTTTCGGAGGTTTTCAGGAGGAGAACCCAGATTCCAGCGGCGACCATGGGAGAATCCGATGAGGGCGGTGGCAGCGCGGCGGTTCGGTCAGTTTTTCGGTGAGCCAGTGGTGGTCCGGCCAGAATATTTTAGGAGCTCTTTAAACCCCCATAAAATGCATATCGAGAGTCCAAATCGTGAGCCGTTTGCGGTGATGCATTCCTTGCATTGAGACAGACCTTTTAGGTTTACTTTGGGAATTTTATGAGTCGGGTTCGTGGCCCGGGACTACGAAACGTTGAAATAATAATAATATTTTATTATAATTTGACTTCGGGCCGTCATATCTTCCACCCGGAGCGTCCGATTGACGTGCCGTCAATGGAATTGAGACCCTGATGCTATGATAGACTTTTCTTGTTGGTTTTCGGGTGTTGGGACCGAGTTTGGGGTACAAGCCCCATGAGGTTGGGTTTTGGTGTTTTCGGAGAAATGCAATTTTTTCACCAGGAGTCTGATTTTAGTGGATGAATAGTCAATCCTGTGTGTTTTTCCAAGAGGATCCCAATGGTGCAACCCGTTCGATGAGTTTCAGGATTGAGGCATGGACCCCACCCGAGCTACCTTCGGTGAATAGTACCTTTTTCACTAGGGGTCTATTTGGGATGAACGAGTAGTGGATTCCGTGTGTTTTTTCTGAGGGGATCGTCGTGGTATGATCCGCTTGATAAGTTTTGGGACCGTTGTGTGGGCCCCGTGCAGGCTAGCTATGGTGAATAATGCCTTTTTCACCGGTTGACTGTTTCGGGCGAGTAAACAACCTATCCTGTGTGTTTTTCAGCGTGGATCGCGATGGTGGCCTTGGTATCGGCATTGGAGGTGTGCGGTGTAGCGTTATGGCGGGTCGCTCGGGTTAGCGATGTTTGGACCAGCAGGGGTTGAGGGTACTCCTTTAATTCATTCCTACGAGGGTTTGCGTGACATCACAACCTTAGTATAGGTTTGTGATCCTCTTGATGGGATGTTTAATATGTTAGAGTTGTGGCATCCCTTTGGTGGGCCCGGAGCGGGATCCTCTAGCATCGTTTCCCTATATCGGGTTCTTGGTATCGCTGTGACTGCTTATCCATGGGCGATGATCCCCTATCTAGAAGGCTAACCCCACAGGGTTTGTGGAATCATCGGGAATATGATCCCCTATGTGGTGGGCCATGCTCAGTAGGGTTGTGACATCGTTGGGTATACGATCCCCTACTCAGAATGAGGTTGTTAGTAGGGTTACGATATCATTGGTTATACAATCCCCTACTCAGCGCGTGGTTTCTGTAGGGTTGCAGCATCATCAGTTTGATCCCCTACATCGCAAGTTATACCAGATAGGGTTTCGGTATCGTTGTGACCACCTTTACGCAGGCGACGATCCTCTATCTAAGTGAGGTGTTCATATCGAGTTCTAGATCGGGTTGTGGTATCCCCCAGCGGATCCTGTGAGTGATCCCCTATCTATGAGATCTACGAATGCCAGATCGGGTTGTGGTATCCCCCAGTAGACCCTGGGAGTGACCCCCTATCTGTGAGATCTTCGTATACCAGTGTGGGTTCTGGTATCCCCCATCGGACCCTAGGAGTGATCCCCTATCCGAGGAGTTTGGTGTTTGTATTGTTTCAGTGAGTTTTCCTTAGTGGCGATATCCGACGAGCGTGATCTCTCGGGTGAGCGTCTAAGGTGTTTCTGTTGGAACCGATGGAGTGTATCTCTCGGATGGGTGTCATCTGGTATGACACTTATCATGGAGTGTGCTCTCCTGGTTGTGAACTGTTTCTGGTGATGAGGTCGGTACCTCATGTGGCTTGGTGCGTGAGTTGAGTATATCTAGATTGTTCCAGGGGTATGTATGGGCATACACCGGGATTGAGATGACTAGTTGTGTTTAGCTAAGGATGATCACGAGATGGAGTTTCTCTCTCTTCTGGGTTCCCTCTAGCTGGGATGAGCGGACTATTTGCTTTCAGTTGATCTCTTTTGTTTTGGGTTTTTGGGGTGCCTACTGAGTATTGTTATACTCACCCCTGCACGGGCTTTTCCCGCACATGTTTGTGTCTTGTGCAGACCACAGTCCTTTCAACGGAGTCCCAGGAGGACCCAGAGTAGGAGAAACTGAGTGAGTGAGTGACCATGGATTCTTACCGGAGCTGTGATGAGGAGATTTCTGGTGGTGCTTTTGACAGCGCACCCCTTCTTCCGAGCAGGTTGGACACTTTTGTGGTTTTCTTTTGAAGGGCCCTATTGTTCATTTTTATACTTCTGCTATACTCTTGTTGTGGGATAGTTGTATGTATGCATTTACTTTTCAGTTTTATATATCTCTGCACTGTTTCATAGAGGTGTATGTGGGTACATATGTACAGGTACCTTAGGCTAATGGTTCCAATGTGTGTGATAGCCTACTCGGCATTAGACGCCAGCCCCTGGCCTATTGGAGGTGGGCTTGGGGAGTCGCGGCTCGAGCCCCGTTGGGTCTGGTCATGACAGAGTGGTATTATAGGAGGTTCCACCTTTGGGATCTCAAAGCATAACTGGTTTAGCTGTGAGTTTGGTTTGGGTTTCTTAGAGGTAGATTCAAGATGTTTCGAGTTCGGCATTCGGGTCAGGGACTCCAGTGTTGGTGTGGTGGCCGACGTATCCATACACCAGGACTCTAATAACCTGCATTTCGACTCAGAACATTTGGACACTAGTCGCAGGGACATAATGGTACATGCATCATATAGGAATGGGTTTTTGGTTTTTCCTTGTCTTTCTTGAGTCATCTCTCCAGATATACTATTTGACCATGGTGCGTCTTGACTGTATTTTAGGATGCCTCCATCATGACATCCAGCGAGACTTCTGCAGCGGGATTGTGATGACGATCCACCCCGTGTTGAGGCTGTGGACCAGGGATTTGGTTTTGAGGCTGGACCTCCAGGTGGTCTTCCAGTTGAGCCACTGCTTGTCGAGCAGCTGGTTGTGCCAACAGTGTAGGATGAGGTTGCATGTAGGCTGAGTGCACTGCATGAGTTCCAGAGGTAGCGACCTCTGAGGTTTCGGGGTGATCCAGACCCTCAGGTAGCTGATGAGTGGCTCAAATCAGTCACCCAAGTTTTTCTCCTTGTGAGGACACCCCTAGATCAAATGGTGGTCCTAGCGGCGAGCCTTCTGCATGGTTCGGTCGGGCAATGGTGAAGTTTGGTTACGCAGTACCACGATAAGGAGATGCTCACATGGGCATAGTTTGAACGACTCTTCAGGGAAGAGTTCTATCCAGTGACGCTAAGGCCAGTACAGATTCAGGAGCTTCTGCAGCTTCAGCAGGAGGGCATGACCATGTCGGAGTACTCAACGAGGTTTATAGACCTGTCATGATACTCCCTGGATATAGTTCGAGACCCATTATTTTGGCCTCAGACCTTCGAGTAGGGCCTACGCAGGGACATCCGGGTAGGTGTGGTTTCTTTGTGTCTTCCCACCTATGGCGGAGTACTAGAGTGAGCCTTGGTGGTGGAGAGCTTTCTGGATGAGCAGATCCCCCCTGTTAGTGCTGGGCACGCGAGAGCTGAGCCTTCGTCAGTTGGATCGACATCTAGTAGCTGGAGGCAGGAACAAGGGTCTGGGCATGGATGGCATTTTAGGGGGAAACCCCAGGATGGAGGATCTGAGGCTCAGGGTTCACAGGGCTTGTAGGCCAGTTTTGGTTAGCCGCCAGAGAGGTGGTATTACACTTGCGACGGTCTGAGACATCTTGATAGAGATTGTCCGACTCATCGTGTTGCTGAGAGGGAGATGATCGACAGATCGCCTTGGAAGAGGAAGCGTCTTGAGCAAGGAGATCTACAGGGGGACGAACATGGTGACAGAGCTGGTGCAGGAGGAGGAGGTGGTAGGCGGTATCAGTTGCCACCACCCCCACCCCCAGGTGGTCCACACTGAGCTCAGGGAGCTGGGGGATGAGGGCGAGGACAGCTGCAAGCCTTAGAGGCTATTGACCCAGAGGCTCTGCGGATGGATAGAGGTATGCCTTGTGTCCTTTCTACTTTCTACAGTAGTTTTGATAGACACTGTTTAGAGGTACTCTTCCCTTTCCATTGCTTGATCAAGTTTTGTTTAGGGCTTTGGTAAGACCCTGTGTGGGTGTTGTTCGATGTGCTTTGAATGCGTAAGGAAGATGGATCCTTCCCCCACCGAGATGCATTTTTGTGACGCGATCAAAACTGTGCGGGTGAGTCAGTACCGTCCAAAACGTATAGTGTTGAGGTGTGGTGGATGAGTTCCTCTGACTTATGTGTTTGAGAAGGGGTGTTTGTTGGTGAACTCGCTAGCGTGGGAGACCCAGTTGAGAGTCCAGTTGCATTCCTTATGCTTATGGATTTTTGGGGATGAAAAGTTCGAAGGTGGGGAGGATGTAGCGACTCAGGTTTTGGTCCTGTCAGACTTTGGAATATTCCTATGAATAATTCTAGAGCTAGGAGCGAATACAACCTGCGATTCTGAGTCCCGGTGTGCACATAATAAATTTTATAAAAATATTAAGTTTTTTATACTATGCACACGAAGGGGGTGTGTTTTCTTCTAAAAGGTATCTCAGAATGGGAATCTGAGGGCACAATTGCGTCCAGAGCATGCCGTTTACACTAGGAGAGGTATAAACTTTGCGGGTGCGGGCCTGTGGTGAGAAAATCCACCAGAGGAATTTTATTAAATAAATGAAAAAGTTTAATTATGAGTGTCGACTCAAATAACTCCTAGATGGAGTCTTGGATCACAATTCTGAGTGCGGGTGTTGCATTCAGAACGTCGCGTTTACCCTAGGTGCGACATAATTTTTGTCGGCACCAGGTGTCGGGTTGGAGGCGTGTTGGCGGGGACCTCGAATGAGTTTTTTATTAAAAAAAATAAAAGGAGAAATCAATCTCCCCCCATTTACTCTCTACATATAGGAGGTGACGACACCCACCTCCCTCATCCGTTCTTCACCGATTCGAGCCCTGGGCATCCGTTTTCAGTGCCGATCGTCAGCAGATCGAGCTCCAGTGCGTCGTAGACGTCGTTCTGCACCCGAAGCTTCAGCGATCCTCTAACAGGTAGGCGGTTTGAGTTTTAAAATCATGAACCCTGTTTATGTGTTTTTTTTCTTCAAATTTCTATAAGGGTTGTATAGTTTGGGTCCAGAGATTTCTAAAACATGTTTCAGATTTGATTTTGGAGCACCGGGGTGCTCCCGGGGGTTCCTAGAAGTTTTTTGGCTGAAAACCCGGATTCCGACAGCGGAAATGGGGGAATTCAGCGAGGGAAGCAGTGATAGTGTGGCAGAGACACTGTGGAATCCAGCATGTGGCATGGCAGCACGACGGCGCGGTGCTTCGGAAAGGTTGGCACGACGGTCTGGTCAGTTTTCCGGCGAGCCAGCGGTGGTCCGGCCAGAATATTTTGGGAGCTCTTTAAACCCTCATAAAATGCATACCGGGAGTCCAAATTGCGATCTATTTATGGAGATGCGTTCCTTGCATTGAGACGGACCTTTTGGGTTTATTTTGGGAATTTTATGAGTCAGGTTCGTGGCCCGGGGCTATGAAATGTTGAAATAATAATAATATTTTATTATAATTTGACTTTAGGTCGTCGTATCTTTTACCCAGAGCATCCGATTGAAGTGCCGTCAGTGGCATTGAGACCCTGATGCTACAGAAGAATTTTCTTGTTGTTTTTCAGGTATTGGGACCAAGTTTGGGGTACAAGCCCCATGAGGTTGGGTTTTGGTGTTTTCGGAGAAATGCAATTTTTTTTACTAGGAGTTTGATTTTAGTGGATGAATAGTCAATCCTGTGTGTTTTTCCGAGAGGATCCCAATGGTGCAACCCATTCGATGAGTTTCAGGATTGAGGCATTGACCCCACCCGAGCTACCTTCGGTGAATAGTACCTTTTTCACTGGGGGTCCGTTTGGGATGAACGAGTAGTGGATTCTGTGTGTTTTTTCGAGGGGATCATCGTGGTATGATCCGCTTGATAAGCTTCGGGATCATTGTGTGGGAACAACGCGAGCTAAATACGGTGAATAGTGCATTTTTCACCGGTTGACCATTTCAAGTGAGTAAATATCCTATCCTGCATTTTTTTTCAACATGGATCATGATGGTGGCATCAGTATCATCCTTGGAGGTGCGCAGTGTGGCGTTATGGTGGGTCACTCGGGTTAGCAATGTTTGGACCAGCAGGGGTTGAGGGTACTCCCTTGATTCGTTCTTACGAGGGTTCGCGTGGCATAACAACCTTAGTATAGGTTTTTGATACTCTTTATGGGATGTTTAATATGTTAGAGTTGTGGCATCCCTCCGGTGGGCTCAGAGCGGGATCCTCTAGCATCGTTTCCCTAGATCGAGTTCTTGGTATCGCTATGACCGCTTATCCACGGGTAGCGATCCCCTATCTAGAAGGTTAACCCCGTAGGGTTTGTGGCATCATCAGGAATATGATCCCCTACATGGTGGGCCATGATCAGTAGGGTTGTGACATCTTTGGGTATACGATCCCCTACTCAGCGCGTGGTTTCTGTAGGGTTGCGACATCGTCAGTTTGATCCTCTAAATCGAAAGTTATACCAGATAGGGTTCCGATATCATCATGACCACCTTTACGTGGGTGACAATCCTCTATCTGAGTGACGTGTTCCTGTCAAGCGCCAGATCGGGTTGTGGTATCCCCCAGCAGATCCTAGGAGTGATCCCCTATCTGTGAGATCTATGAATGCTAGATCGGGTTATGGTATCCCCCAGTGGACCCTGGGAGTGATCCCCTATATGTGAGATCTTCATATACCGGTGTGGGTTCTGGTATCCCCCAGTATTCCCTAAGAGCGATCCCCTATCCGAGGAGTTTGGTATTTATGTTGTTTCAGTGAGTTTTACTCAATGGCGATATCCAACGAGCATGATCTCTTAGGTGAGCGTCTGAGGTGTTTATGTGGGAACTGATGGAGTGTATCTCTTGGACGGGTGTCATCTGGGATGACAGTGATTGTGGAGTGTGCTATCCTGGTTGTGAACTGTTGATGGTGATGAGGTTAGTACCTCATGTGGCTTGGTGCAAGAGTTGAGTATATCTGGATTGTTCAAGGTGTATGTATGGGCATACACCTGGATTGAGATTACTAGTTGTGTTTAGCAGAGGATGGTCATGATATGGAGTTTCTCTCTCGTCTGGGTTCCCTCTGGCTGGGATGAGCGGACTGTTGCCTTTCAATTTCTCTCTTTTGTTTTGGGTTTTGGGGTTCCTACTGAGTATTGTTATACTCACCCCTGCACGGGCTTTGACCGCACATGTTTGTGTCTTGTGCAGACCACAAGCCTTTCGACGGAGTCCCATGAGGACCCAGAGAAGGCGGATCTGAGTGAGCGGGTGACCGTGGAGTCTTACCAAAGCTATGCCGAGGATCTTTCCGGTGGTTCTTTTGACAGAATACCCCTTCTTTCGAGTAGGTTGAATGCTTTTCTGGTTTTCTTTTGGTGGGCCCTATTTTTCCCTTTTGTACGTCTACTGTATTCTGGTTGTGGGATAGTTGTATGCATGCATTTACTTTTCAGTTTTATATATCTCTACACTATTTCATGGAGGTGTATGTTAGTGCATGTGTATAGGTACCTTAGGCTAATGCCTCCCATGTGTGTGATAGCCTACTCGACGCTATACGCCTGCCCCTGGCCTATTGGATGCAGGCTTGGGGAGTCGTGGCTTGAGCTCCATTGGGTCGGGTCGTGATATGTATAATGTTATCAAGAAATTTTTTCTTTCTTTCTTAGATATGGAGGGAATTATTTTCAGTTTTAGAAATAAATGTTATTACTTTTATAAATATAGCATATGTTATGGTATGTATAAGGCCCCAACCATAAATGTTACATAATGTTGATTTAAGTCAATAATTTGAATTTAATTCACATAGAGGATCTTTTTAGGTTTATAGATTTAGAGAATTAGGTCATAACTAATATATACCAACTTAAATATTACAAGTAGACACTTCTACTCACTATCCATTTTTTTATAAAACAAAAACTCTTTAAAAAGAAACGTGATATCATTTCCTGTTTTAACAACATAACTTTTCCTTGATCCCATCCTTGGTTCTATTCTTCTTTAAGTCCTATGGAAAAAATTTCAAAAACTTGGGATGAGAAGAAAAAGCTTAGTAATGGATATACAAAGAAGGAAAACTGTTAGTCTTGGGAAAACATGAAAACCATGAATACTTTATCATAAAGTAATACTTTTCACCTTTAATAAGTAGTAAATATACTTCACTAAATATAATATCATTCATTACTCTTTTTGTAACAAAAATATTACCATAAATCCCATATAAAGAAACATATTACATATATAGGTAACTTTAAACATAAACATAATTAAATGGAATAACCATACAGTCGACTTCCACACATATCACTAAATGGAATATCTATACGACCGACTTCCATACCCAATGAATTGGAGGTTATAATGTAACCACCCATCCTTGGTTTATCACGGAACCACCCATTATTTGGTTTATCACGTTACCACCCATAAAATGTCCAATTACCATTATATAATCAAAACACATAAAATATTGTAAATATCAACATTTCACTAATAAAATTTCATTTTAAATCATAAGAAATAATTTCAAGATATTGAAATAATCAATCCATTTCAAAAAATATTTTCAATACCAAAAAACCCAAAAAGGGAATAAGGGGTTTCTTTTCCTTTTAAAAACATTAAGGCTTATAAAGGAAGTAAAATATCAAATAATGATTATGACGGCGGAGAGGTCATTGTCACCGCATACGTTAAAAACATTTATTTTGTCATTTAATAAAATAATTCATAGAAAATATATTCCCTTTGAATGAAATTAAAAGTCAAAGGGGTTTATTATACACTATATAAAAGAAGGTGGTGTATATTATCAAAATATGCCTCAATGAAAGGAGATTGAGATGAACTCCCTTACCTTGAGTCCGAATCATCTCGTATGTTCCCTGTTCTTCCTAAATAATAAACATAAGTCAATTTATACTTGATTAAAAAACTTTTTCAAGTTTATTATTCCTTTTATATCTGTTATTACCATGCTATAAAAATTAGATAATTATTTATGTTAATATCAGTTGTTTTGTTGATATTCGGTACTTGAGTCAAAAATGAACTTGTTTTGATATAAATTGTACATGTAATAAAAATTAAATCATCTAAAGAAATATATTAATGTTTTAAATATCATATACACGTATTATATATGTATTTTTAATATTCTATAACATTTTTTAGATAAGAAATGAAATGAACCATTCATGGAGATGGTAGGCCATACGTACGCATGAATGCTACTTTAATTTATTTATCATATCAAAAGAATAATAATAATAAAATGATATAAATGTATATTATAATACCATTATTATATTTATGTCATGTATGTCTCATAGTTTTAATAAAACCATCCTTTATATGTTCCATGTATAGCATTAATGAGTCATATAACTTTGAGGAGGCGGTAGTCCACACTTCCTCAAATGAAATTATCGTATTTACATATCATGAAAAAAATAAAGGTATGTTGTAAATAAAAATTAAAAAATCATATAGATAATATTAATATAATATATATCATATTTAAATACATTTCCATCATAATAGACACCATGAGAGGTGGTAGGGAAAAAATTGAACAATCATCGCTTCATGAGACAGTAGTTCGCCGTACACAGAAACAACATGTTCATATCTATTAGATGGAGGTGTGTGTAAGTGTAGTTCGAATACTTATCATAAAAAATACTAGTATATTTAGTATATTGATTTTTTTATGTAATAAAAGAATAAGAAGATCACAGGGAGTGGATAATGAAAATAAAGGAAAATAACTTGAGATAAGAACTTACCTCTAAATCGGGTAACTTCTTTTGATTTAAGCCAAAAGGATTTCTTGAATTGCATTCTGCCTAAGTCAAGGCTTCTATGAGGAAGGGAGGAATATTGGGAACTTATTTGAGCAGAATTTGGATGATCCAAGGGGCTTGATAGGTGCGAGTAAGTTGGTAGAGGTGGTGTCCTTTTATAAGAGGGAGGAGGGGCACTTTAGGAAAGTCTTGAAATATTAATTTATTATAAATTAAATTTCAATTAAAAAAGGTCAAAAAATAATTTAATTAGAATATAAGATGATTTTGGTTCGAATAAATATCATCCAATAAATTTTAGATAAGTTTTAAATATTTTTTTATCCTTATTTTTTTTGGTTTAACCCTTATTTTACCCCTTTTAATCTTACCGTGATATCATATTATTTACATATTGTGGGTTAATGTAATTACCATATCATGTAAAACGTCCTAAAAAATTAATTTATGAAATATTTGGACTTATCTTAACTATTTGGATAAATCTTTGATTTTTAGGAATTTAATATCATTTAATATACTATTTCATGTTTTAAGTTATGAATTATGTCAATTTTGGACACTATTCATACATGATTTTTTTTCAAATTCCTAACAACCTAATTCCTTAAAAACAAAGCATTAACTTAAATATAATATGTAAATATCATCCAAAAAATTCGTGGATGACATCAAAATAATCACATTACATTTATTTTAATATTTATAATATCATTTATTTGAATCCTTTATTAATGAATCAATCACCGCATCATCATTGTGCCATAATTAATTTTATTTATATAATGTATAAAAATTATAAATAAAATATCCTGATATAGAAAATAGTTTTAGATTTATAATTTCTATTTATAGTCAATTATATCACTTATATAACCCCGTATAATTTTTTTAGTAAAAGATACACATTTATGTTATTTTTCTCTTTACTTTAAATTAATTATTATAAAATGTCATTACCAAGTGGCTCCATGGAGTCCTAAAATAGACCCAAGGATTCTAATGTAATGAAATATCTCATAAAATAGTATTAGGACATGTTTTAGGGTTGTTTAATATTATTATAATATTATTTTTACCCTTATTTACCAGATTTACCCTTTAACCATGGTAAATAAAATAATTACTGAAGTTACTATTCATAATGCACAAAAATAAAAGATACATATTTAAAAAATTTTAAAATTATTATTACAAATATAGAATCAATTTTTCCAAATTAAAAACATAAAATTGTAAGAAATTAATTTAAAATTAATTCCTGTTGTCAAAACCAAAAAGAGGGGTTTTTTAAGAAGTAATAACTATCAAAAGATGGACATGTGTTTATATCTAATTTCAAAGTGAAATTACTTCCAATGACCGTAATTAGATTAAATGATAAAAAATTAATCCAATTACACTTTAAAATTAATTAAAATTACAATCTAAATATATAAATAAATTAGATGACAAGACAGTTTTGAATTAAAATGTAGTATTTTTCACTATTCATTAAAAATGAACTTTATCAGAAAATTACCAAAAATTTAACCAAAGTAAATTTTGATGTCCCTCTTCTATTAATGAATTTTATTTTTTCAAATATAAAATATAAAAGTAACAAAAACTAGATTTAAAAATGGTTCTCCATCAAAAGGTGGTAAACCAACCTTTTAAAAATATTAGAGTATTTTATGCTTAAAATTGGATTCATAATCATTTTAAGACTCTAAAATTTATTGGATAAATATAAAAATATTTAATAAACATGTATAATTATATTGTATTTAGTTATATTCATTCCCACCAATACAACAACTAGGTGTTAACTACCATTTAAAATAATAATATTATATTATTTTTCAACATAACTCAAAGTTTTGTGCAACATAAGTTTTCGGAGAAACCCATTGTTGCGTGTTGAGTAAACTATTGAAAAAATAATCCTATTTAATGTAAAAATTAATATCTTATTTATAAATATTAATAGATATGAAAAAGTGTTATTTTATAAATACTTGGATTGTTACACCATTCCCCATTTTGAAAATTGTGTCCTCAGAATTTTAAAATTGGGCTCAGAAACTTCATTGAAAACCCCACATCATAAAAAGATTCAATAAAACCATCACTTTAAAAGAAATAAAGAGAAGTACAAAGGTCATCCGATATAACACATACTAGGATTTTATGTAGGAAAACATGGATATGGATAAAAAACTAAGTGTCATGTTCTTGTAGAGAGTGATAGAAAACATGATGAGGAGAAAGTTGAAAATCTGAAAACCAAAAACTTGTGATGGGTTAAATAGTATTTGATTCCCCAATAGGAAAAGTAAACGGTCAAATTTTTTGTTTTAAGTTCATTTTTCATAAATTTGAGGAATTTATTTATGATATTGACTAAGAACATAAGGTAACATACTTACATGACAAGTAGAGTTTCACCCTTCAATAAATTTCTTCCACAAACTCATCCTTTATCCAAACAATGAGTATTCAAGATGAATTGGCCACACATGAAGCAATAGAATAAACTTATAGATAATCACATAATCCAAAAAATATAAACTATATATTTCCTCTGTCTTTAGACATTAATTAAAACCAGAATGGTTAATACATGATCAGATGATCCCCAAAAGGATAATACTTTATAGAAAGAAATACTACTCTTAATCTCCAAAATTCAAAAAACAATACCCAAAGTTCAACAAGGATCATTCAATAAAATATTTTCCTTAAAATTCTTCCAAATAATCGAAACTAATATTGAAACCCAAAATTCATAAGGATTTTATCACATAGTCCTCAATGGTAAATCTTAACATTAATCTGCAAATAACATAAACTACTCTTAAATTATCATACTAATAAATAATTAACCTAATCACATATTATCTATGATAGGTTAATCATTTACATAAATAACCATAATCTCCATATGTCCACAATAAAAACATATATTCTTAAAAAATAAAATTCAACCATTACTTCTCAAATGAAATCCCATAGTATTCTATTTTCCTTAGGCATATAGCATTCCCAAAAGAGTGAATGTCTTTCAAAATAACATTTATCACTTAATCACCAAATTGTTTTCCTATAATAAGTATATCCATTTGATAAAACATAAGTTCCCAAAATCAACTTATTCTTTATCTAAAAAATCATTTAACTAAAAAGAATAATTTATACTAACCAGGGACTTCACATAGTCCAGTGGTAGGAGATAAATACCAGTCACACTTTGGTTGTGGGTTTGATTCTGACATCTTTTTTCGACGCGACGGGTTGTCACACAGTCTATGTGTTGTACTTTTTCAAAAACTATATAATTTTATAACATTTCCAAAAATGAGATCAATTCCTCAAAAATAACCATAACATATATTAACCTCAAAGGTTATCTCATATCTCGCATTTTGCATCCCAAAAAGTAATAACTTGTAATTTCCTCAAATTCAAGGATCATATAAACCCTAATAGTTATTTATAAATTTATCCACAAAATAAAATATAATTATTCCCCAATTAAAATTTTTATATAATAAATTAAGGGTTTAAAATACTAGGAATCTTCCAAATTAATCCCATCATTAATACATTTAAACATATCATCATCCATAGATCCAACACAAATCTTGAATTCCTATAATGTAGACATCTTAATCATCAAACATTCTTCATGATATTTTATCCATGTTTTTCCATTTTATTATTTTATACTTAATTCCTTTCATATGTAATTCTCAGTTTATTCATCTTCAATTATAATGGAATTAGGTATTAGTAAACATATATTTCTACGGTCCCACTAAACCCATTCCCAAACCTTCTTCATTGGACATCTATTTACATAATGACCACGCACACCACATTTAAAACATTCAATTGATCCCTTAGAAAGAACTTATTTCCATTTCCTAGAGTCGAATGAATGATTCCTTTTTCCATGGAAGGTTATTGATTTATGACCTTCATTACCAAATCTATAACATCTTCACATCCCATTGAAAGATTTTCCTCGGTGTTTCTTTCCACATCCTTGACACATAGCTTTTTGAATATACTTACCTTTATGATTATTACTATAACTTTCATAGGGATTATTTTGTCACATATATGATGACTTCGAAAAATTACCAAGGTTTGAGTGGTCAATCATGAATCTATATAGTTGGTTAATAATAACCACAAGAGTTACCATTGCATCTCCCATTTCATTTGGTTTCTTATTCAGAAAACCACCACAGTTTCCTTCACATCCATTTTTACTTTGGTACCTGCTAGATCCATCTATTTACTAAAACTCAGTGTGAGTATATCAGTAAAATCATCATATACTATCTTATGAGAGGGTAAACATGAAGATATACTTATTCATGTTATCTTAAATTGATTCAATTTATCTAAAATAACTATGAATCTTTCTAATATGATAACTACTATGGTTATATAAAACATGTCACTTATGCTTAAATAACACCCTAACCTATAAACGTATCTAAACCAACCTATGATACAAACTATAAAGCCCCTACCTTAAATGTTACATAATGTTGAGTTAAGTCAATAATTTAACTTTAATTCACATTGAGGATCTTTTCAGGTTTAGAGATTTAGAGAATTAGGTCATAACTGATACACAACAACTTTAATATTACAATTAGACACTTATACTCACTATCCATTTTTTATAAAATAAAAACTCTTCAAAAAGAAACATGACATCGTTTCACGTTTTAACAACATAACTTTTCCTTGATCCCATACTTGACTTTATGCTTCTTTAAGTCCTCTGAAAAACATTTCAAAAACTTGGGATGAGAATAAAAAGATCAGCAAAGGATGCACCAAGAAGGAAAATATTTAGTCTTGGGAAAACATGAAAACCATGAATACTTTATCATAAAGTAATAGTTTTCACCTTTAAGAATTAGTAAATATACTTTACTAAATGCAAGATCACTGCTTACCCTTTTTGTAACCAAAAGATTACCCTAAATCACATAGAAAGAAACATATTACATATATAGGTAACTTGGAACATAAACATACTTAAATGGAATCACCATATGGCCGACTTCCACACATATCACTAAATAGAATAGTTATATGGCCGACTTCTATACCCAATGCATTGGAGGTTATAACATAACCACCCATCCTTGGTTTATCATGGAACCACCCGTAATTTGGTTTATCACATAACCATCCATTATTGCTTTATCACATAACCACCCATCAAATTTACAAGTACCATTATATAATCATGACACATTAAATAATTTAAATATAAACATTTCACTAATAAAATTTCATTTGAAATCACAAGAAATAATTTCAAGATATTGAAATAATAAATCCATTTCAAAAACTATTTTAAATACCAAAACACCCAAAAGGTAATAGGGGGTTTCTTTTCCTTTTTATAACATTAAGTATTATAGAGGAATCCAAATATCAAATAATGATTATGGTGGAGGAGAGGTCATTGTCACCACATACATTAAAAACATTCATTTTTTTCCTTTAGTAAAAATATTCATAGATAAAATATTCCCTTTGAATGAATTAAAATTCAAAGGGTTTTATTATACAGATTATAAAATAAGTAGGTGTATATTATCAAAACACGCCTCAATGAAAGGAGATTGAGACGAAGTCCCTTACCTTGAGTCCGACTCATCTCGTATGTTCCTTGTTCTTTTGGAATAATAAAATTCAGTTAATTTATACTTGATTAAGAATTGTTTTCAAGTTTATTATTCTTTTTATATAACTCATTATGAAATTATAAAAATTACATAATTATTTAAGTTAATATCGGTTATTTTGTTGATATTCGGTACTTGTGTCGAAAATGAACCTGTTTTGATTTAAATTGTACATGTAGTCATAATTATATCATATCCAGAAAGATATTCATGATTTAAATATCATATATACCTAGTATATATGTATTTATAATATTCCATAACATTTTGAGATAAGAAATGAAATTCACCGTTCATGGAGATGGTAGGCCGTACGTATGCATGAATGCTACTTTCATTTATTTGCCATATTAAAAAAATAATTATCAAATGATATAAATGTATATTATAATACCAGTATTATATTTATGTCATTTATGTCTCATAGGTTTAATAAAACCATCCTTTATACGTTCCATGTATAGCATGAACGAGTGTTATCACTTCGAGGGGGCGGTAGTCCACACTTCTTTAAATGAAATTATCGTATTTACACATCATGGAAATCATAAAGGTATGTTTTAAATAAAAATTACATAAGTATAGATAAAATATAAATATAGTGCCATCATAATGGCCACCATGAGATGTGGTAGGGGAAAAATTGAACAATCATCATTTCGTGAGGCAGTAGTTCACCGTACACAGAAACAATATGTTCGTATCCATGAGATGGAGGTGTGGTAAGTGTAGTTCAAATCCTTATCATAAAAAAATCCTAGTATATTTAGGATAATAGTGTTCTTAGGTAATAAAATAATAATAATATCATAGTGAGGATATAATGAAAATAAAGGAAAAGAACTTGAGAGAAGACGTTACCTCTAAATCAGGTAACTTCTTTTGATTTGAGCCAAAAGGATTTCTTAAATTTCCTTCTGCCCAAGGTAAGGATTCTAGGAGTAAGGGAGGGATTTTGGGATATTATTTGAGCATAATTTTTATGATCCAATGGTATTGAGAGGTGCGAGTAAGTAGGTATATGTGGTGGGCTTTTATAAGAGGGAGGAGGGGCACTTTAGGAAAGTCCTGAAATATTAATTTATTATAAATTAAATTTCAATTAAAAATGGTCCGAAACTCATTTAATTAGAATATAATATTATGTTGGTTCGAATAAAAATCATCAAATAATTTTTAGACAAGTTTTCAATATTTTTTTTATCCTTATCTGTTTGGTTTAACCCTTATTTTACCCTTTTTAATCTTACTGTGATATCATGTTATTTGCACATTGTGGGTTAATGTAATTACCCAATCATATCAAACGAACCACAAGAAGTCATTTATGACATATTTGGACTTATAATAACTATTTGGAATAACATTATAATTTTATGAATTTAATATCATTTAATAAACTATTTCATGGTTTAAGTTATGAATTATGTCAATTTTGGAAAACTATTCATACTTGACTTTTTAAAAAATTCATAACAATCTGATTCCTTCAAACCAAAGGCATTAACTCAAATATAATATGTCAATATCATCCAAAAAATTTGTGTATGGCATCAAAATAACAAAATTACATTTATTTTAATATTTATAATATCATTTATTTGAATCCTTTATTGATGAATCAATCACTGCATCATCATTGTGTCATAATTAAATTTATTTATTTAATATCTAAAAATTATAAATAAAATATCATGATGTAGAAAATATTTTTATATTTATAATTACTATTTATAGTTGAATATATTACTAATATAAACCCATATAAAAATTGTTTTAGTAAAAGATACATGTTTATGTTATTTTTCTCTTTACTTTAAATTAATTATTATAAAATGTCATTATCACTCCCGTGTGAATCTATGGGGTCCAAAAATAGACCCAAAGATGACCTTGGTCGTAAATATCTCATCCAATAGGATTAGGACATGTTTTAGGGTAGTTTGATATTATTATAATATTATTTTTTACCATTATTTACCAGATTTAGCCTTTAACCATGGTAAATAAAATAATTACTGAAGTTACTATTCATAATGTCTAAAAATAAAAGGTACCTATTTACAAAATTTAAACTTATGATTAAAAATATGGAATCCATTTTTCCAAATTCAAAACATATTATTAGAAAAAATTAATTTAAAATTAATTCTTATTGTCAAAACCAGAAAACAAGATTTTAAGAAGTAATAACTATTAAAAGATTGACATGTGTTTATATCCAATTTCAAATTGAAATTATTTAAAATGACCATAATTGGTTTAAATTATAAAAAATTAATCCAATTAAACTTTAAAACCAATTATAATTACAATATAACTATATAAATAAATTTTATGAAAAGACAGTTTTGAATTAAAATGCAGTATTTTTCACTATTCATTAAAAAATGAACTTTATCAGAAAATTACCAAAAATTTAACCAAAGTAAATTTTGATGTCTCGATTCTATAAAATAAGTTTATTTTTTCAAATATAATATATAAAAGTGTCAAAAACTATATTTAAAAAGGGTTCTCCATCAAAAGGCGGTAAACCAACCTTTTAAAAATATTAGAGTATTTTATGCTTAAAATCGGATTCATTCTCATTTTAAGACTCTAAAATTTATTGGATAAATGTAAAAGCATTTAAAAAAAATGTATAATCACATTTTAGTTATTTATGTTCATTTCTTCCAATACAATAGTTCAATGTTAACTACCATTTAAAATAATAATATAATATTTTTTTTCAGCATAACTCAAAGTTGTGTACAACGTAAGTTTTCAGAGAAACCCATTGTTGCATGTTGAGTACACTATCGGAAAAAGCATCCTCTTTAATGTAAAATTAATATCTTATTCATAAATATTAATAGATATGAAATTTTTTTATTTTATAAATACTTGGGTCATTGTAGTATGACATAAATAAATAATAATCTTTACATGTTAAATTAATAATTTTTATTTGGAAATTGAGAATGAAAAAAATACATGGGACTCATATAAAACCTAGTAGTGTAATCACCATCTTATTCATGTAAATGAGAAGTGTTTGAAAAAACTCTATCAATATGGTTATCTAGAATCTTTTGAGCTAAATCCACTTGAAATATGTCATGATTTTTTACAAGGAAAGATGACCAAACCACCATTTAGTGGTCAAGATGAAAGGCACATAAATATTCAAGAATTAATAAAAACCAATTTGTGTGGAACATTTCAAGTAGAATCTATTGTTGGATTATCATAATTTATTTATTTTACTAATTAATTGATAAGGTATGGTTATATATACTTAATGAGGTATAAGTACAAATCCTTTGAGAAATTCATAGAGTTCAATAATTAGGTTGATAATTATCTTGGTATTATGATAAATAAACTTCAATTAGACTGAGGTGGTGAATATCTTAACCAATACTTTATTGATTTTCTATAGGAGTATGAGATTTTATCTCAACTCACTCCACCTTCAATACTACAACTTGGCCTTTTATCAGCGCTAAAAACCGACATTAACAACGCTAAAAAGTGCTGTTAATGCCGGCGTAGATAAAGGGGGGGGGGGGGTTCCCCTTTATCAGCACTCCAAAAAGCGATGATAAAGGAGAACTTTATCAGCGCTAAAAAAAGTGCTGATAAAGGACCCCCCTTTATCAGTGCTTTTTTTAGTGTTGATAAAGGTATCATATATCAGTGATTTTAGGAGCGCTGATAAAGGGGGTCATTTATCAGTGCTCTTTTAGCACTGTTAAAGGTGTCCTTTATCAGCGCTCAAAAAAGCGTTGATAAAGGCACCTTCCCCTGCACCTGCAAAACAGAACCTGAACACTTGCACACCTGCACAATCCAGAATAGCTGCACAAAATAGCACATGAACACCTACACAAAATAGCAGCCACACACAATATTTGGACAGATAATGGTATACACATTTACTTAACATCATCAATACAAAAAAAAACACACTGCTATATACATTTCAAACATTGTTTTACATGGTTACAATTACAATTATTCAACAATAGTTATAAATATTCATGTTTTATCCTTTTATATCTGTGATCCACTCTCAAAAATTGTCATCCACTGTATTTATTGCCGAACAAAGAATCCAAACTCAAGGAAAAAATTCACCTATATAAGAAAAAAAATATTATGTTAGTAATACAATAATGAAATAAATTAAAACATTAATATGAAAGAATACATTAATATGGAAATGTGAAACTAAAATATGAAATTTTAAACTCAAATGTTTTCATTCTGATAACAATGAACAGAAAGAATGTAAAATCAATATGTTTTTGGATGATTTATCTCATTTAATAAATACTGATTCTTTATCTAATGAAAAGCTTTACCAGACACACCATGCGTCAGATTGAGGTGAGGTCAATTCATACACGTCACAAATGACTAATGGATCTTTGTCCTAAAGTATCAAAACAATCCGAACGCGTTTGCTCAGTTTGCCGTATGTCACTTGTGTTGTTTTCAAAAGTTTATGTCAATTTGAAACTGATATCATACACTTTTAGCCATACCGGTCACACCATGCATCGGATTGAGGTGCGGTCAATTCATACATGTCAAAAATGACTCATGGATCGTTGTCCTAAAGTATCAAAAAATTCAAACACGTTTTCTCAGTTTGACGTATGTCACTTGTGTTGTTTTCTAAAGTTTATGTCAATTTGAAACTGATATTAGACACTTTTAGCCACACCGGTCACACCGTGCATTGGATTGAGGTGATGTTGATTCTTAAACATCAAAAATGACTCATGGATCGTTTTCCTAATGTTTAAAAACAATCCGAATGTGTTTTCTCAGTATTCCGTATGTCAGTAGTGTTGTTTTCTAAAGTTTTTGTCAATTTCAAACTGATATCAAACACTATTAGCCATACCGGTAACACCGTGCATCGAATTGAGGTGAGTTCGATTCATACATATTAAAAATGACTCATGGATCATTTTCCTAAAGTATCAAAACAATACGAACTCATTTTCTCGGTATTCCGCATGTCATTTGTGTTGTTTTCTAAAGTTAATGTCAATTTCAAACTGATATCAGACACTTTTAGCCATGACGGTCACACCGTGCATTGGATTAAGGTGTGGTAAATTCTTACACATCACAAATTACTCATGAATTGTTGTACTAAAGCATAAAAAAAATCCGAATTCATTTTCCCGGTTTTCCGTATGTCACTTGTGTTGTTTTCTAAAGTTTATGTCAATTTGAAACTGATATCAGACACTTTTAGCCATACCGGTCACACCATGCGTCGGATTGAGGTGCGGTCAATTTGTACACATCACAAATGACTCATGGATCATTTTCCTAAAGTATAAAATCAATCTGAATGTGGTTGATTAGTTTTTTTGTATGTCACTTGTTTTGTTTTCTAAAGTTTATGTCAATTTGAAACTGATATCAGACACTTTTAGCCATACCGGTCACACCATGTGTCGGATTGATGTGCGGTCAATTTGTACACGTCAAAAATGACTCATGGTTTGTTTTAATAAAGTATCAAAATAATCTGAATGCATTTTCTTAGTATTCCGTATGTCAGTAGTGTTGTTTTCTAAAGTTTATATCAATTTCAAACTGATATCAGAAACCTTTAGCCATACCGGTCAAACTGTGCGTCAGATTGAGGTGAGGTCGATTCATACATGTTTCAAATGACTCATGGATCAATTTACTAAAGTATCAAAACAATCTGAACACGTTTTATTTGTATTCCGTATGTCATTTGTGTTGTTTTATAAAGTTAATGTCAATTTCAAACTGATATCAGACACTTTTAGCCATAACGGTCACACCGTGTGTCGGATTGAGGTGCGGTTGATTCTTACATGTCAAAAAGGACTCATGGATCATTTTAATAAAGTATCAAAACAATAAAAACATGTTTTCTCGGTTTTCCGTATGTCAATTGTGTTGTTTTCTAAAGTTAATGTCAATTTCAAACTGATATCAGACACTTTTAGCCATTTCGGTCACACTGTGCATCAAATTGATGTGCATATGATTATTACATGTCACAAATGACTCATGTATCATTTTCCTAAAGTATCAAAACAATCCAAACATGTTTGTTTAGTTTTCCGTATGTCACTTGTGTTGTTTTCTAAAGTTTATGTCAATTTGAAACTGATAGCAGACACTTTTTTCCATACCGGTCACACTGTGCATCGGATTAAGGTGTGGTCAATTTTTACATGTCAAAAATGACTCATGGATCATTTTCATAAAGTATCAAAACAATACGAACATGTTTGATCAGTTTTCCGTATGTCACTTGTGTTGTTTTCTAAAGTTTATGTCAATTTGAAACTGATATCAGACACTTTTAGCCATACCTGTCACACCGTGTGTCAGATTGACTTGCGGTCGATTCTTACACATAAAAAATGACTCATGTATCATTTTACTAAAGTATCAAAACAATACGAATGCATTTGCTCAGTATTCCATATTTCAGTAGTGTTGTTTTCTAAAGTTTATGTCAATTTCAAACTGATATCAGACATTTTTATCCATACCAGTCACACCGTATGTCAGATTGAGGTGCGATCGATTCGTACATGTCAAAAATGACTCATGGATCATTTTCCTAAAGTATAAAAATAATCTGAACGCGTTTTCTTGGTTTTCCGTATGTCACTTGTGTTGTTTTCTAAAGTTTATGTCAATTTGAAACTGATATCAGACACTTTTAGCCATACCAGTCACACCGTGCGTCTGATTGAGGTGAGGTTGATTCGTACATGTAAAAAATAACTCATGGATCATTTTATTAAAGTATGAAAACAATCCGAACACGTTTGATCACTTTTCTGTATGTCACTTGTGTTGTTTTCTAAAGTTTATGTCAATTTGAAACTGATATCAGACACTTTTAGCCATACCGGTCACACCGTGCGTCGGATTGAGGTTCAGTTGATTTATACATGTCAAAAATGACTCATGGATCTTTTTCCTAAAGTATAAAAACAATCCGAACATGTTTTCTCAGTATTCCGTATGTCAGTAGTGTGGTTTTCTAAAGATTATGTCAATTTCAAACTGATATCAGACACTTTTAGACGTACTATTCACATAATACATCAGATTGAGGTGAAGTTGATTCATACATGTCAAAAATGACTCATGGATCATTGTCCTAAAGTATCAAAATAATCCGAACACATTTGATCAGTATTCCGTATGTCACTTGTGTTGTTTTCTAAAGTTAATGTCAATTTCAAACTGATATCAAACACTTTTTTCCATGAAGGTCACACCGTGCGTCGGATTGAGGTGTGGTCGATTTTTACACATCACAAATAACTCATGGATTGTTTTCCTAAAGTATCAAAACAATCCTAACGCGTTTGCTCGTTATTCTGTATGTCACTTGTGTTGTTTTCTAAAGTTTATGTCAATTTGAAACTGATATCAGACACTTTTAGCCATACCGGTCACACCGTGCATCAGATTGAGGTACGGTCGATTCATACACATCAAAAATGACTCATGGATCATTTTAATAAAGTATAAAAACAATACAAATGACTTTTATTGGTATTCAGTATGTCAATTGTGTTGTTTTCTAAAGTTAATGTCAATTTCAAAATGATATCAGACACTTTTAGCCATGCTGGTCACACCGTGTGTCGGATTGAGGTGCAGTCGATTCGTAAACGTCACAAATTACTAATGTATTGTTTTACTAAAGTATAAAAATAATCCGAATGAATTTTCTCAGTTTTCTGTATGTCACTTGTGTTATTTTCTAAAGTTAATGTCAATTTCAAACTGAATAGCAGGAATTCACTAATCTAAGGATATGAAACATAAGAAAGGGTGATCATAGATGCTTAATAAGTTTAAACAATGGAGATATCAATGAACATTTAAATATAACATTATTATTAGGAATTCACCTTTATTGTCCTATTTTTTTTACATTCTTCAATCAGGTATGCTGCCCATTCGTTTCTAAACACATTTATATCATCTTCTGAATAAGACTTTTTGCGACAGTCATAGTAGTACTGAAAAAATATAAATACACAAAGGATTAATAATTATTTTAAATGAATTAGTAATTATTTTAAAAAATACCTCTTCAAGGATGCTATTTTGTTCATGAAATATGATCTCTTTCATAAATTTAAAAACATAATAACCACAGTCCTTGTCGTTTGTTTGTTTCAGAAACTGTAGAAACATCAAGAAAAATAAGTAATTTGTTTTGATATGTATTTGGATAGTGAAATATAATTATATATACCCAGATACTTCTCCATTTGTAGATAGTGTGTGCATTGTCGTCCTTAGGCCCTGGATTCATTCCAGCCTTTAGACAATATTCATACACCGACCTATCATAACAGAATCCTCATTAAAAGATAATATGAAAGCAATTTATCTTTCCATAGTTGGCAATTTTTCCAGGTCTATAACTTTGCTGCATATATCATTGAAGAAGAAACATAGTTTCATTAATGTATGGTGGACATTCTTGGGCAAAATGCAACGTAAAGCAATTGGAATTAGATCTTACATCAAAACATGACAGTCATGTGATTTCAGACCTTTTAACTTCAAGTCTCTCATTGACACGAGGTTACTGATATTTGATGAATACCCCTATGGAACATTTATGTCATTCAAGAAGTTGAAAAAATGATATCTCTCCTGCCTTTAAAGAGTGTAAGTAGTAGGAGGAAGAAATGTTCATTTTTCACCCTTCACTGGTGCCAACTCTTCTCGTATTCCCATCTCAACCATGTCCAACCTAGCCATAATTCCATATTTTGTTTTTCTAGGTGTATTTAGTAACGTTCCAATGACACTATCAAATAAATTTTTTTCTACATGCATAACATCAAGAAAATTTCTGATATACAGACAATTCTAGTATTGTAATTCAAAAAAAAAAACTGATCTCTTTTTCCAACCGATTTTCGTAAGGTTTTTCGAAGCCAGTTTACCAAAAGTAGTGTCCACATTTTTAACTTTCTCAAAAAATTGATCGCCTGTTAGTGGAGACGGTGATGTATGTTCTTCTGAACTTCCATCGAATGATGTCTTCCAATAACGGTACTTATGTCGTCATGGTAGAAATCTGCAATGTCCTAGAAATATGATTTTCGATGAATGTTTCAACCTAATTGATTGTGTACCTTGTTTGAAAACGAGACACCCTTGAGTTACTTTAATGCTATATCCTGAAAAATTTCCATAAGCAGGTAAGTCATTTATCATCTCATACAACATGGATCTCAAAGTGAAATCTTCCTTTTTACAAGCATCATACAATGTAACACCTAAATCCCACAATAATTTCAAATCTTCGATCAATGGAGCTAAATAAACATCAATATCATTACCCGTTTGTTTTGGTCCTGATATAAGCATAGATAAGATGATGTATTTTTGTTTCATGCATAACCACGATGGTAAGTTATAATTTATCAACATAACCGGCCATGTACTGTGACTATTGCTTTGAAAACCAAAAGGATTCACTCCATCTGTAGATAATGCAAGACGAAGGTTTCTCGACTAGTTTCCAAATTCAGGATACTCATGATCAATTATCTTCCACTGAGGAGAGTCTGCTGAGTGACATAGTATCCCATTTTAATTCTTGTATCTGCATGCCATGTTAATTGTTCTACAGTCTCCTCACTTCCATATAGGCGCCTAAACCTTGGAATGATTGGAAAGTACCATACAACTTTAGTAGGAATGGATTCATATTTATTTTATCAAGAAGAAACACACTTTGGGCATTCTTTAAGTGATTTTCGGTCCTTTCAAAACAGTATACAGTCATTTGGGCAGACATGTATTCTTTCAGAGATTATACCCATTGAGCGTAGCATTCGTTTGGACTCGTATGTTCAGATCGAGAGCTCATTGTCTTCTGGGAGCATGTCATTAATGAGAGAAATTAGTTTCATAAAACTGGCGTCACTCCACCCATTGTCTGCTTTCAAATTATACAGCTTTAGTATGGCTGACAATGCTGTATATTTAGTGCAACCAGCATACAATGGCGTCTTTGCACAACTTTTTAACTTCTCAAACAATTTTGGGAAATCACGAAGTTCATCTTCAACGGTCCTTGTCATTTCTTCAATACGATCTTCATTTCCATTCACATATGTAATCACATCCTCCATATGGTCATATTCATTGTTCATGTTTGTAATCATATCAGATGATCCATAAAACGCAGTGTCATCCCATACACTATCTACATTCGTTGTTACCCCGTGTTTATTCCAACACGTATAACTCTGATCTATTCTGTGACAGATCAAGTGTTCTTCCAAATCCTCTGGGCTAATTTTTTTGAATAACAATAGCGTAAAAATAGACAAAGGATTTGAGAAGGGTCACATGCATGATATTTTGCAAACTTGATAAAATCTTTCACGCCTTCTTCATACTCTTTTGTCAACCGATTGACATTCATCCATTCTTTATTTATATTCATCCTATTTTAAATCCATAGGATTGGTATATAGGTTAGGGGAGAAGGAATATGAGTATAATTTAGATAAAAAACTAGACACTTCAAAAATGGTGGGGGGCATGCTCATTAATAGAAAATCTTGGGTGGTTCTTGGGATTCATCCAATCTCTTCCTCTCTTCGATCCCCCCTAACGAGGGGTTGTTCTTGGGAGTTTTTTATAGTGAGTTAGCAAGTTCTTAACTCATACTTCCTATATTACTATTATCCTTTATTTTACTATGATTTGGGATGATTTTAACTAGGATTTGTGTGATGATTTCACTATATCATCTTCAAATCAATTCAGATGATGTAGATTTTTATTATATTGGCTAGAGGTTATCCTCGTATGATGAACACACCATTTTTTGTGTGGTTTAGGTGGTGTTGTGTATCCCAGTGAGTTTTTAAAAGATTATTCCTAATTATATTAAGGTGAATAATTAATTATAAGTTTCTATAATTAATTATTTGGGAATTCTGCCTTGAGATTGGGTCTCAATCACTGGTACAAGATTAGATAAGGCATGTATAGTCTTGGTTGAGATGAGTTGATCTTGGTGAGGGGGTTACTCCATTTTTTGAGGTAGGTGGACCCTATAATACAAAACCATGTTCTAATTTATGCATGATTGTGCATTCGTGCATGAGTATATGTGTTCCAGTGAAAGGGATATAAATCAAGAGCAACCAAGGTAAATAAATAGGGTGTTTTTGATCCACCAAGAGATAGAGTGAGGGTTCTATTTAATGTTTGTGATTTTGTGATCATCTAGAGATTATGTATCCATGGAGTAGTTGTTTTTATGAGAGGATCGGATTTGGTATGAGATTTTTATATCCTAGTTAGATTTTATAAGGCTATTTGAGTAGGTATTAGAGTCTTAGGCCTAAAAAAGATGGATCATATAGTTTTATATCTCACGTATGATGAGGAACACCATCTTAAGGATATATAAGAGTCATGATGTGATAATATGATGTGAGATATATAAATGGGGATATATATAAACCAAATAGAGCACACAACAAAACCATGAGGATCCATAAGCATAGAACATAAAGAATACATAAACATGATTCACTTACAACGTCAACTGAACAAAATAGAAACTAAAAACAGAGATAGAATAAATCAGAACCCGACCAGATATCCTCATGACCTTTGGGTTACCACTAACTATAAGACCAACCTACTTTAAAGGAAACCTAAACAAGAAACCCAAACCTAAAAATAACTTGGGTCTACTGATGTTGAGTGTCACAAGTTGGGTGTGAGCATAAAACAACTTAGTAGGTAAGCACCAAAGAATCCATACATTACCTTTCCTGAAATAATACAAAAACACTAGTTTGAAATACATTTATAAAATAGGTTTTTATCATTTAAAGAACTAACACATATTTTTTAGAAAATCCATTTTCAAAAAAAATCATGAATTCCCTTTTTAAAATAGGTATCTAGTTTAAAAAATGAATTCAAAATTCAATATAATAATCCAAAACAAGGTGATCACAGAGCCATGATGAAATTAATTGAAACAATAAAAGTAGAAAAATACAGGAAAAGTAGATAACCAAAGTGCAGAAAAAAAGAACATATAGATAGGTAATAATTAGAATTACCTAAACATATCTAGAATAAATCCCTAGACTTACTAGGTTCAGACTCACCTGCCGACATATGGTGTACCTCCATAGTAAACAACCAACATTGATGCTTCATTATAGTAGTATACCAGAGAATATAGAGGCTATCACCTGAACGGTATAAACCAATAACACACAGATGACTCTATGCCTGTCTTTCTCAAGATCCAACACCAACTATGTGGAAAACCTCTCTATATAGGGACAACCATAGAGGTTCCCATCACATATCAAGTCACACACAAGTGATAACTGGGCCTATACATCACATGAGTTTCAAAACCAATTTCCAAAACACCCCAAAATACCAACAGATCTTTAAAATTTACAAATCAAATTCCATTTTCAAAACCAAGGGGAAAACACCATGTAAGCTCTGAGATTCCAAACGGGCCTTTATGCCATTTAGAAACCAACCACACCTCAAGAAGCCAAACATACCTAGATTTAGGGAACACATTTGAAACTAAATTTGAAATTTGGGAACCAAGGATCCATTTTTGAAACATTGGGGTTTTATAAGAACCATTTGAAAGGAGGAGGGATAAGGAAAATAAGGAGGAAATGAGGGAAATTGTTTTGAAATCCAGGGTTTAAAGTGAGAATCATTTTATAAACACCTTATCATTTGTGTACCAATCCATATTTTCACCCTGTGCACATATGAATATGCCTACATCCAATAGTTCACTTATGGAGGCCAAAATAATACAAAAAATTCTAATTAAATAAACACAATGGGAATTATAATTAACCACAAGGTTTCACACAATGAACCAAAGCATAAAAGGCACAAAAAACCACTCAAAAAGATCAATTCACAAGTAAACCAACCACAAGTGTGGAGAGCTAATCAAGATCAAACAAGTAACCAACCATATATACATGTGTCACACACACAAGCATCACACACAAGAATCACACCAAATCATAATTAATCTCAATATTGAAAATAAATGAAAACATAATTAATTCATGAAAATTCAATTTTAGTCACCTTAAGGAGGAGGACCCGGTGGCAGAGGAGAAGGAGGTGTCGATAGAGGAGGTAGCGGAGGCAGCACGGAGGTAGCGCAGAGGTAGCACAGAGGCAGCGCAGAGTCAGTATGGAGGCAGCATAGGCAGCTCAGAGGCAGCGGAGGCAGCAGAGGTAGTATAGGAAGAGGAGGAGGAGGAGGAGGAGGAGGAGGAGGAGTAGGAGGAAGAGGAGGAGAAGAAGAAGAAGGAGGAGGCCGCGGTGGAGGAGGAGGAGGAGGAGGAGCAGCGATGGAGAGGTGGCCGTGGCGTAAGAGGAGGAGGAAGAGGAGGAGCCACAGTGGAGGAGGAGGATGAGGAGAAGTAGGCGCCATAAGAGGAGGAGGAGGCGGTGGCCGCGGCGGAGGAGGAGGAGAAAGAGGCGGCGACAACGGGGGAGAGGAGGCAGCGATAGAGAAGAGGTAGCGGCCCAGAGTAGGGATTCCGCGGAAGCTTGACAGGGTATGGGGAGGAGGAGGACCCATTAGATTTTATAAATCCCGCGTGAACCTTTATCGGTGCTAGTAAAAAGCGTTGATAAAGGGAGTATTTATCAGCTCTAAAATGAAAAGCACTGATAAATACCACCTTTATCAGCGCTTTTTTAGCACTGATAAAGGTTTGACTTTATCAACACTTTTGTAGTGCTGATAAAGAGTGACTTTATCAATGATTTTAATTTTAGCGCTAATAAAGACACTCTTTATCAGTGCTTTTGTAGCGCTGATAAATACGTAGTTTATGAGTGCTAAGAAAAGTGCTGATAAATGTATAAATTTAAGAATTTCTTTATATTATTATATATTTATTTAACTCTAAATATATATATCACTATTTATACTTATAAAATTGTTTGAAAGGTATATTTATATATATATCATTGAAAATATAATAAAATATATATTTATTTTTTAAATATAATTTAATTTTAATTATAAGTGTACATTAATTATAACATATATATTATATGGGAAACATATTGAATTATAATCTATAAATGAACATTATTCAATATGCACATATATATACACATGTATGATATATTCATTGACCCCAATTCATTGGAAAACACATATATATACGCATGTATGATATATTCATTGACCCCAATTCATTGGAAAACACACATATATTCAATAATTTTAATTATACATATATATTAAAACGTATTATATTTTTATAAATAAAAAAATACATTAAATATAATGAAATATAATAAATATATATATAATAAATATAATTAATTAATAAATCTAATAAATATAATGAATTAATAAATCTAATAAATATATAATGAATTAATAAATCTGATAAATCTAATAAATATATTTATTATTAATCTTATAATTATTTAATTATATATATATATATTTAGTTATAACATGTGTTTTTTATTTAATGTATACAATAAATATTATCAGTGCTAAGAAAAGCGCTGATAAATGTGACATTTATCAGTGCTAAGAAAAGCGCTGATAAATGTAACATTTATGAGCGCTAAGAAAAGCACTGATAAATGTGACCTTTATCAGCGCTTTTTCGTTAGTGCTGATAAAGGCAGGCGCCTACCTTTCCCAATTTTGTGGTAGTGCTTATACACCATAGTGGGATGGTGTTAGTGAAAGAGGAACTATACCTTGTTGGACATAGTAAGGTCGATGATGATTCAGACAAGTCTTCCATTATCCTTTTGGGGATATACATTGCAAACAACATTATAATTACTAAACCAAGTACCAACCAAATAGTAAAACTATATTCACTTTGAGTTATGGAATGGAAATAAACTTGTTTTGTCACATGTTCATGCATGGTGTTGTGAGGTATTTGTTAAGGATGAATCAAGAAATAAACTAGTACCATGAGGTACTAAGTTTATCTTTATATGGTAATCCAATGAAATAAGTTGATACTATCTATACAACCATTTAGAAAAGAAAGTAACTTTCATAGGAAAATAATATTTATTGAGAGGAAGCACATACTCATGGAGGATAGTGGGAGAAATATTGACTTTGATTATGTTGATGCTCAAGATACACATGGGTTGGTATAAGAACATATTCCATAGGTCCTCAAGGAAGAGGTTGTTTCTAAAACACAAGTAGCACATAGGAGATCTTGAGAGGTAAGAGAAATAGAGAGATATGGTTTTCTAGTCATTGATTAAGGTGACTCATTATTGGTTTAAAATAATGATCCTCTCTCTTACAAGGAGGGATTAAAGAGATCACATGCTAGAAGATGGAAAGAAACCACGAATTCTGAGATGGATTCCATGTATCAAAACCAAGTTTGGGTTTTAGTTGATTGTCCAGTTGATGTAAAGCCTATTGGGTGTAAATGTGTATTTAATAGAAAATTGTACATGAATGGTAAGGTAAATTTCTCTAAATAACAACTAATTTTTAAATGGTTTAGAAAACATCAAGGCATTAACTATGATTATAAATTTTCTATGATTTCTATGTTTAAATCTATAAAAATTATGATTTTTATAACATATTTCCATGACTATGAGATTTGGAAAATGGATGTCAAAACTACTTTCCTTAATGGGAACAATCAAGAGGATGTGTATATAACACAACCAAAAGGGTTTGTGACTCCAGGAAATGTCAAAATTGTATACAAGTTGTATAGATACTTCTATGGATTAAATCAAACATCTAGGTCATGGAATATTTGGTTTGATGAAGCCATAAAATAATTTTGTTTCATTAAGGATGAATGTGATCCATGTGTTTATAATCAATTTAGTGTGAGTTTTATAGTAGTATATATTGATAACATATTTCAAATTGGAAACAATATACCATCTTATAAGAGGTTAAGGTATGGTTGAGAAAGTTCTTTTCCATGAAGGACTTAGTTAGAAAATCCTACATTATTGGGATCAAGATCTTTCATGATATATCCAAGTGGATACTTGGACTAATTCAAGGTACATACATTAACCAAATACTGAAGATGTATAGTATGGAATAATCGAAGATGGTATTGGTTCCAGTGTCACATGGTATGCATATTTCTAAGAAAATTTATCCTTAGACATTAGAGAAAAGAGAAAAAATGAGTATTATTCTTATTATTATTTTATAGGATCTATAATGTATGACATGTTATGTACAAGTCTTGATTCTACCTATTATTTAAGCATGGTATAAAAATATTAACAAGACCCAGGTGAAAAAATTGGACTATTGTTATGGTTATCCTTAAGTATATAAAGAAAACTACGGATAAGTTCTTGGTGTATAGAGGAGATAAAGATCTAGTCATCAGGGCTTATATAGATTACAGATTTCCAAAAAATTAGAATGATTTTAAGTCCCAGTCTATATATACATTTTATCTCAACGGAGGAGCTGTGAGATAAAAGAGTTCAAAACAACCAGTTATTTACAATTATACAGTGGAGTTTGAGTATATTATGGCATCCGATGTAAACAAGGAGCATTATAGATTCTAAAATTTGTTTAAGAGATTAATGAGGTACATAACAGTACAAATCCCATCACAGTTTATTGTGATAACACTACAACAATGACTCTCTCCAAAGAGACGAGGTCACATCAAAGTACAACACAAATAATTTAAAAGTTTCATCTCTTGAGGTATTTCTCTCAATGAGGTGAAGTTACGGTGAGAAGATTATATATGGAGAAAAACGTGGAGGACCCCTTGATAAAGGATTTATCTCATTAGAGGCATGAGTATCATGTGAGAGCTAGTGGACTAAAATATATTGTTAGTTGGCTCTAGTGCAAGTGGAATTCTATTGGAGTGGGTTCCCTAGAACCGATTTTCTCAGTACTTGATTACATTTTTTATTAATAAAGTTTATTTATAACATTATGATTATTCCTTTATATGATATTTATATTTGATAATATCCTAATAATGTATGCTGCACTAACAGGTCATAGAAGTTCCCCACTACGATGAGAACTTGGAGGTTCCACAATATTATTCTTGAATATTTTTCTATGGTTGGATGGTATTGTTTTATGGGACATAGACAATATAGTCTATTAGGGGTACAAGGTTCATAATACATTTATGCACCTTCTCATGGTGTTCAACCTTGGTAATCTCCAAGAGAGGAGGTCATGAGAATAGATCCATTAATAGGAAATCCACATTTCCATGTTTCATTGGATGTTCCTATCTGCATACGTGTGTATTGATCCTTAGAATTTATGATGATCATTAATGAATATCATGAATCATGTAATTTGATGTATTGATGAAAACCATGATGAAATATGTTAGTGGTGAAGTAGTATAAGTTGGGTTTGTTACGAGTGATATTACATCAATGGATAATGTGAGAAAATATTAATCCTTTCTTTCCATTAATGGAAGTTAATATCTCAGTCCCAATGAATTGCCTGTATAAATCCATGGCCATGGTGTGTAGTGGGTGAGTTCATTTATAGAAATTCAAATAAAGAGACATCAAACATATTTGTTGATAACACTGTCATACAACCTACTTTTTTTGAGATATTATGATAAAAGGATTATATTACATGATAATAATTCATTGGAGGTTAGATTTCATCACAAGATTAATTTCTTTATCTATGGATTCATTGGTGTGTTGCAAGATTTTAAATTTGGAATTTACATGGTTATTCCTAATTCAATTGAGAAAAAGTCCAATAGGGTCATATACCATGTGTGTCTGTAATATCAGTTAAATTCTAGTATTGAATTTAATAGGTTAGAATAAATAATATTTTTTTTGGTTTTTGGCTGATCACCACAATTTAATTTGAATTTATTAAAAAAAAAATGAGAGTTACATAATAATAATAAATATTTATTTTAAATATTAGATAATATAATATTTATTATATTTATTGATGAATAATGCGGTAATATTTATTTTTTAAATAAATAGTCATTATTTAAGGTTTGATAAATACTGAGGGAAAGCGGACCAAGCGTAATGGTTGCGTTTTAAATGGTATAAGTAATTTTTATTTAATTTATTATTAAAGTGTTACACATGTCAATAAATTATTATTATTAATATTATTATTAATGGATATGGGGTCAATTAATAATATTAAACTTGGTGAGGGTCTTGCGTGCAATTTTCTAACCTGAACCTACCATAATAAATATATAATTATACCAATTTTTATAACATGAATTAGTGTGAACATTAGATAAAGTGAGACTCTATCAAGTCCTAGAGAGATATCAAGAGATCTAGGGTGCTCTCATCTCTTCAACTCTCAACCCAATAAGATAACATCAAGAGTAATTCCCCCTAGATAATAATTCTGCTGTGATTAACCATGAACAACGCAAGTGACTGAGATCATCCATAAAAGCACCTGATTATTCTACAACGATGTTTAAAGATTGTGGTGCACATGTAGATCACATATAGAAGGATTTTAAGCTTGGATCCTGTATCACAATGATGGTATGATGATGTATAGTCAACTGGATGATCAATGAAGAGATAATTTCAAGTTGAGGTAATTATATACCTTCTTATAAATTTATTATAAATTACATGTAAATATCCTCCTATTTTGGTTATGAAATTTTAATCTAGTCAAGTGATCTAGTATTTTTTTTGGACATTATGTTTTGATCATGTGGGAAAAAACTATATGTAAATTAATACTATAATCCATGTTGGTCATGCCATTAAAATATGCTTCCACTGTTCCCTAAACCATCAGAAATATCAGACTCCTTCCTTTTTATACTAACATTTGATTCATCCTCTATATGAATTCATTATGTTACAGAGTAAATAGAACAATATTCTATTTTTTCCCTTCCTCCAGTAGTTTCTCTAGAAATATTTTCCTCTATACTCCCCACCATTATTAGGCCTCAAGAACTTTTATTTGCATTTGGTTTCATTATTCACCATGGTTATTCATCAAATGAAGGTTTTGAATAACTAAAAATTGTGATTATGTAATAACAATCACACATTCCATGTCTCATAATCAATGAAGGTAACATAATATAGCGAGCCTCTATGAGAACAAACCTGATCTGGTCCCCATAAATTTGTATGGACCACCTCTAACTTTCAGTTATTTGGATTCTTACCTTTCATTTGGAATGATACCTTCCATTTATTCCTAAGGAAACAAAGATAAAATGTTTCATACTCTATGCTTATGATATTAAATAACCCTTTAACAACTAGTATTTTCATCCCTTTCTCACTCAGGTGACACTAAAAATAATGCCAGAACTTTGTTGAAGTTATCTGTCTAGCATGAATTTCACCTTCTGATTTTCTAGTCCAACACAAAGTTCAATATTTCACTCCTTTATCTACCACAATGGATCTTCATGTGACTTTTTTTTAGAAAAATAAATCCCCCAATAGTGTTTTTTTGGGTTGTGTTTAATGGAAATAAAGTGGAAGGAATATTTAATGTAGCCTATGTAGTCTTGTAGATTCAATTTATTGATAATCAAAAGAGGTTTTAATTGGTTCTCATGTTGTTTGAAGTAATTTTAGAAACATGGTTGCGTAATAGGTTTTATAAATTTATCCAAGTCCACAAAGTGTGAGCATAATTTTCATGGTCTATATAAGAATCATATAGTGATGTGTAAGGATGAAGGGGCTTTGTGTAGACATCACTTTTGGATCTGCATAAACATCATTCAACTGTGCGTAAGCATCATCTATAGATATGTAATGACCATCTACTCTACACATACATTGGTACTTTCCTACATAACCATGATCTTATCCCATATAACCAACATCTCAGAGAACTGTAAGCATCAATGGGAGCTGTGTAACCATTATAGAATCTTTGTAAACATGATCTTCACAAACATCATTTTTGAGTATGTTGATAAAAAACAATAGTTCTGATTGATTTTATTAATCATAAACTATGCTTAATATGTATGAAAAATTTCAAGAAGATAATAAATCCTAGAATTAAGGGAAAATAAATCCATGCTCTTTCTTTTATTTTAAGGGATTTTGAGGCTGATTTTTTTGGAACAAAAAATAACCATGACACACTAAGTGGAAATAAAATAAATGCGACGTGGAGAGTGAAACATATTTGATATGAGTGTATTATTAATACACCAGTTGGTCATAGGTTAATGGATTTGGTTATTGGTTGAATATCGCATTGTGTAAGGAGTAAGTTTTCTAATATGGAAGCTGCATTTTTTATGTGAAAAGAAGAATGACAAATAAAAACAAAAATAAGAAAAATAATGGATATTGTATTTAGATATTGACAAGTAATATTTATAGTTTGTTAGTGAAAAAATTTCAAAAGGGGTTTCTTGTTTATTTATTGATACATTCTTGAAAAAAAGAAGGTATGGATGGGTATTATAATTCTTCACAACTAGAAAAAAAATAGAGAGAGGAGATATCCAGTCCTTTATGTTGGAATTTTGAAGGTGATAAGTAGGATTTTCTAGGAGTTGTATGCATAAGAAGTTTTTTCATTATATGATGAAGTGCTACACCAACCTGGTGTATTTTCACCATCTATAGTTCATTTGGAAGAAACAATTTAAAAAACGAACACTATGTTATACAATGAAAAAGATAAGTGAATTATTCATTTATTATATGGTTTGTAATCCCAAAGGATCGGTGTGGCCACTTCATGATGAAACCAAACATAATTTAGTGAGATTTACTATCTCTAGTGTACAAGAACATTACCATGCATGTTCCTTGGATTAGCCTATTTGGTCAAACCAAGTAAAATTTCCCATATCCTTTATTTTTACTGCATTTAATATGTGAGTAATATAGAGATAAGTATTCCTAATAAATATAGAACATGATATTTTATAAGGGAAATTTTTAATTGACACACCCTGATTCACCCCCTCTCATGGTGTATTCCTTATTGGGGACTAATAAGTGGTATTATAGCTGAAGGTTATCTATAGAGTTCTCTCTCATTAAGGCTTGATAGATACCATTGTGAACAATAAGGGAATACCTATTTTCGGAGGCATCAACTTCTAGTTATGGAAAAATAAAATGCAACATTATTTTTGTTTTCCAAGAATAGATGTATATGTGGTTGAAATGCATGGAATATATATAAGTATGGAAAATAGAGAATTGACAGATAAAGATCACAAAGAGTTGGATGTTGATACCAAGGTAATAAATTCTTTATGGGGATATTTGAAAAACCCTATCTATAAAAATTTTATATCATGAAATACATATCATGTGATGTGGGATAAGTTTCTAAATATTTATGAAGGTGATTAAAAATTTTGGGAAGTAAAGATGTAATTTTTTTTGGAGAAAATATGAAGATTTTGGAATAATCTCAAATGAGACAGTTGATAATTATTTTGACTAGTTGAAAATTAATATAGAATATATGCATGATATTGGGGAATTCATTGATGACATGAAAATTATAAAAATAATCTCTAGAATATTTCCCTCACAGTTTAATCCAAAGATTTTGGTTCTTGAATATTAAGTCTAGAATGATGTAACATTGGAAAACCTGTAAAACAATATTATTTCTTATGAGATGAGGAATAATAATAATGAATTTTTTCCAAAATAAGACTCAAAAGAGATAAAATTTAAGTTTATAAAGAAAATTTTAGTCAAATAAGAACTTAAGGATAATGAATTTGATGAGGTGATTCCATTTATTTCCTTTAATAACAAAATGGGAAAATTAAAGTTCTAGGGAAATCTACCACTCATTTTTTTTTGATTTGGTAGAGTATTACATCTTACAATTAGGTATCCTAATAAATTTTGAGATGATGATGAGGGAGAAGAACACAAAATGAAGTCATTAAAAGGTATGAACAACAAGTGGAAACCAAAGTATAAATTATTTAATAAAAGTAACTTTCTATCTAAAGAAGATGATGATTTTTGTGTTTGGAGTATGTGACAACTAAAGATCAAATTTTTGATATAATGACCAATGAAAAACTTAAGAAATAATTTTAAAGGAATCAGTGGGATCTTAGAGTCTAATTGAATCCATCCAACTAGATGAGTTAAACCTGGGACCCCCACTTGCTGATGGGATTTTCTTTTCTATAAAGGATAGTTTCTCTCTTTTGCTTAATGTGTGAAATTATAATTCTCTCTAGTGAACTTTCAAAGCAGTTTTATTTGGTTTTATTTAAAAAGGGGTATAATTACTTACTAACTCTACTTGAAAGGGGGAGTGGTGAATGTGTTAAGGATGGGGGGAGTATATTAATGGTTTATTAAGGGGAGACATATTTTTAATGGAAGAGATAATTATTGAAGGCCAAGATTTTGTGTTCATGAGGATATTTTCATTCAACTATTGTTTCTCACTTTAATAATGAGTCATGTGGGATTAGGGTTGGTAATTAGTGGACCATTATTACACAACCTAAAGGAAGAAAGATTTGTTGTGTATCTTAAAGTCATAATTGATATTTTATAAAATTTATTTGGCTGAAGTAGTGGAATAAATTTTTTGAAGTGTTTGGATTTTTCAATAGACCCAAAGGGGGAGATTGTTAGCATAAATCCCCTTAGAGTGCTTTTTTGGTCTGTGTTTGTTGAAAATAAAGTTTAAGGATTCTTAATTATGTTCTATTTAGTATTGTAGAGTTCATTTCTTAACGATTATAAGAGGTTTTTATTTACTCTAATGTAGATTGAAGGAATTCTAGAAAATATGGTTGAACATCAGGTTTTGAAAAGTTTGGATACATACCTAGCACATAAGAATAATTTTAATGCTACATGTAAGCATCACCTAGTGATGAATAAGGAAGAAGGGATGCTTCATAACCATAATTTTTGGATTTGAATAAGCATCATTCAGTTGTGCATACATATGATCTATAACTATGTAATGATCATCTGCTCTGCTTAGAAATTAGTCATGCCCTATGTAACTATGATCCTGTCATTTATAACCATCATCTCATGGAACTATAATAATTAATAGGATATGCATAGTATAATCATGTCACGACCCACCTTATTCAAGATGAATGAAGGGATAATAAGATACCGAGACCTTCCTTCCTCAAGATGAATGAGAGATATTAACCTCTGAGTCCTGCCTCTAATAGGCACCAGGGTGGCGACCAACACCAAGGGTATATAAATCTCACAAAAGTGGAAGGAATTACCCTTTTTATAGTAACCAATATCAGGAGATAAGATGTATCAACCTCAAAAAACTCTAGGAGAGATATATATAGAGAAACGAAAATCCATCCCACATGCATGTTTATGTAAAACCGCGAGAAATACAAAGAAAAATCCAATATAAGTACCGAAATAAAACTATGAAGTGACACATGAGACATCCCTAACGTCTGTGCTAGTAAGGTCCAGTACCGTCTATGTAATCTCTATGGAAACCTAAAAATAGTTTTATATACATAGGGTGAGCATACATGTATACTCAGTAGGAAAAAACCAAATTCACCCGTGCACAAGTGGGAGAAGCATACTAATGCTCTTGTGATAAAACAATAGAAAATCAAAATCTCCTAAGAAGGTACACTATCCACCCTAACCTCACCAAGGCACACTCACTAAATAATGCATGTCAAGTAAGGTAAATTATATGAACATCGATATTTGGGCACCCCACACCACTTTCCACTAGTTAACTTCTCATCCCTAACGACTAACATACCAAATCTACCATGCTCTTTCGTAATCCCCACTATCACAAACTTCCCACAAACCATATCACATCCTACCTATAGATACCTGGGTCAAAACCACCATACGGCTTGTCTGAAAATAGCTAGGCCTCATCCCGAAGACACCTGGGAAACAAACCACCTATCACACAACCAATACCAAAAGTTTGGTATTAAACCTAAAGACATTACAGTATACCTGAAGAGCCTTGGATGATCAATGCCTAGAAGAGGTAGTAGGGTAAAGTCAGTAACTAACCATCCAACCTCCCACTAGAATGTTGGGAAAGAAAACCTCCCCCATAACAATGGGGTGTTCGTCACGTAGCACTTAACACGGGCGGGGTGCATATAGAAAACATAGGTAAATACAATTATATATATATAGGTAACAAACACTCTTTCCATCCTATGGGATTATAAACATACAACCATCCCACTCAAAATCACCTTTGCTGCTACCCTAACATGCACGTACCACTATGAACAACAATCAATTGAACTCTACTTCACTATTAGATCCTACTCGAAACATACCCCCAACCAATTCATTTACCCAATTATCATTATTTATTATCAAATCATTCATTCATTTATTTATTTCCTTCCCTACCTAGGAAATTACCAAACAATACAAACATTATAAGGAAAAGAAACCATACCAACCAATACCCAAGCCAAATAATAAGAAAAGGACAATTCTAAGTGATCCTATTCTAACACTCACAAACATGAAATAATGACACAACCTAGTCCTACAGAACCTCTTCCCAACCACTACCTAGATACAGTCCCACTGCATAACAATTCTATCCATTCCATAGTCAATCAATCTCTCAACCTGAGATTCCATCACACCTCCCACATCACCTCATACACAAAGCCCACAAAAACCACCATATAACCCCCATAGAGAACAATTCCCAACAAGGCCCGCACAACACACAGCCACACCAAAACAAGATGAGTATATTTGGATTTAGAAAACAAAGGTTCTTTAATTCCACTTTGATAAATAGGGGTGATCAAAAAATATATTTGATCCTAGGGAATCAATTTATTTTAATTGAGTATACATAATTAACTAGATTCCAACTCTTACAGCAGTGATTCAAAATTCAAATAGGTGCACAAATAGAGACCACTAATGGTCGTGATTTTCAAAAGAACACAACCCACATGATTCATGACATGGATCAAGGATAACATATAAAACAAATCGATCATCATAATCTTTCTCTTACCCCCTTCATTTATTACTTATTATTTTCTTATTTAAATAAGTTTAAGTATTCAAAAAGATACAATAGTACACACACCCCAAATGATACATGATTAAAAGAGAGATGAAGGAAATCCCTACTTGGAACAATAGGAGATCAAAACTCCTCCTTGCACCAAAACAGGGGGCGCGTGAGTAATAAAAAAACTCCAAGGAAAACTAGATCGATGGATATGGAAAAAAATGAGACTCCCTGGGAAGGTAAGTCTCTAGTTGCACTAATAGAAAATGGAAACACATTGGGAAGATAATATCCTCACTTTAATGAGCTAGATTCTATATCAACGGAAGAATGATTTCAAAAGTCATTAATTGTCAGACCACACAGTTCAACTATTTCAAAGTCCCCAGAGCATTATGATATTAAATATATAATTAATATCCCTTGAAATTCCTTTATAAGTTCCCAAACAAGGCTTTAAACTTGATTTTCTTCAAATAAAATGTAAGAGAGGTGAAACTAAAAAAACTGGAAAAAACTAGAAATGAGTCACCGACAGCAAGCCACTGACAGCGAGTCACTGACACCTTGATTCACTGAAACCCTAACTCACTGAAACCTCTAAATACCGATTCCATGAGTCACTAACAATGAAACCCTGATTCACCAACATTGACGCCCTGAGTCACTGACTTTGATGCCCTAAGTTGCTGACACTGACGCCTTGAGTCACCGAAACTAACGTCCTGAGTCACTGACTCTAATGCCCTGAGTCACTAACACCGACACCCTGAGTCACTAACACCGAAAAAATGAGTCACCGACCCTGATGTTATGATTCACCAACACTGACTCCCTGATTCACCAACACCGATGCCCTGATTCCCTGATAGAAAAAATAGAAATTTGGAAAACTCATGAAATGAGACACCACTGCCTCCCAGAACACCCCAATCACTGGATTTTGACAAAGTAATGGACCATGGAGATCTGGGCCATTACATCAGATACCTCTCAAAGTATTCTTAGCCTCAAGAATTCAAAACCAAACCCATAAGAAAGATGGTTTTGAATAACCACCCTGTAAGATACCTCTCAAGGATAAACCAAAACGTTGGAGTGGAACCTCAATATCCAAGAACACATCCTCCAGAATTTTCCAACCCAACCATTAATAGGATAACCCACACAAGAACCAACTGTTCGTACACATTAATTAGATAATTCCTTCCTCTATATCAAGATACTATCCTCTTTGGGCAACACTGACTCACCTACACGAGTTTAATCACACCCACATTAATACATATCGATTAGGGATCAAGTCCTTATATCATCATGGTCAGGACTTTATCACACATCACATAATAAGGAAATAAATCATCTCATAGAGAAAATATTCAATCATTAAATCACAAAGAAAAATAGATGATAAAAACTCAAAAAAACTATAAGTACTGGGCACGCATCTGCTCCTCCCTTTCCCAAATACTCTCCTTCACGCCACCATGCCTCCACAACACATGAAGCAAGGGAATGTTTCATACGCTAAGAACCTTCTCCTGATGATCCTAGGTCTCTACTAGTCACTGCACGAACGTTAAATCATTCTCGATATCCAAATCTTCCTAGTCAATGATATGAGAGTCATCGTTAAGATACCGATGAAGCTGAGAGATGTGAATGATGTCATGGATTTTTTCCAACTATAGTGGAAACACCAACTGGTATTCCACATCACTAACTTTTCCCAACACCTCGAAAGTTCTGATGAACCTAGGAGATAACTTACTCCATCTACCAAACCTCCTCTACCCACGTCAAGGGAAAACCTTAAAGAATACGTGGTACCCAACCTCAAACTCCAAAATCCTTCTTCTATGATCAGTAGACGACTTCTGCCAGTCCTATGATGACTTCATCCTCTCATGGATAAGCTACACCTTCACTATTGTACTTTGCACCACTTATGGACCAAAAACAGCCGCCTCCCTAACTTCTGCCCAACATAAGGGTGAACAACATGGTCTTCCATATAAAGCTTTAAATGGAGCCATGCCAATAGAAGAGTGATAACTATTATTGTAAGAAAACTCTACCAAGGGAGAATATCATACCCAAGACCCACTAAAGTCTAGAACACATGCCCCCAACATGTCCTCCAACATCTGGATGGTCCTCTCTATTTTCCCATCTGTCTAAGGGTAGAAAGCAGGGCTGAGGCATAACTGAGTGCCAAAGGAATGATACAATAGCCTCCAAACTCGTGTCATAAAATGTGTATCCTGATCCAAGGAAATGGATTTTGTATCTCCATAAAGCCACACCACCTGATCCATATACCTCCATGCTAAGGCATCCACTATGCTCGACTCCTTGATCACTAAGAAGTGATCCGATTTTTTCAACCAATCCACTACTACCCAGATAATATCACATCCTACCTAAGACCTGGGTAACTTGTGATAAAATAAATTTAGATGTCATACCACTTCCACTTAGGGACATTTAAGGGCTTCAACAAACCACTGAGAACATGGTTCTTAGCCTTCACCTACTGGCATTCTAAGCACTTTTCCAAAAAATCCACCACTTCCTGCTTTATCCCAAGCCACCAGAACTATTCTACCAGGCCACAATACATCTTGGAAACTCCCGGGTGTACTTCTAGGGGTGATTTATGAAACTCACGAAGAACTTTCTCATGTATTTACACTGGAAAAAACAATTTATCATGAAATAACAACCGATTCTGACTATCCTCCGACTATTCCCCTAGAGCATTACCCTTGTTAATGCGATCATGCATCACCTCTACCTTTGAGTATCCTCACTGATAATCCTCCACATTATGCCTCACAGATGACTACACCATCATCTGAAATAGATGACTCGTGCCTCCATCCATTACCGCATCTAATTGTAAGGAAACTAACTCCTCTATTTCCCTCCAAGCATCTGTAGATTCTCGAACCACTTCCTTCTTCACATTCCTTCTCAAAGCATTGACCACAAAATTCCCATTTAAGTAGGTGTTGGAGATCTCAAAATCGTAATCCTGGGGAAACTCCATCCACCTCTACTTCCAAAAGTTCACATCTCACTGGGAAAAGATGTACCTCAAGTTCTTGTGATATGTGAAGACCACAATGCACTCCCTAATAAGGTAATTTCACCACAAATTTAGTGAGAACACAACTGATTCTAGTTCTATATCATGGTATAAATAGTTATTTTCATGGGGTCACAACTTTCTAGACCCATAGTAGATCACTACTTGTTGTTGCATTAACACACACCCCAAGACTAGAAGAGAATAATCTCCAAAAACCTCGAACATCACCCCTTACTCTGGAAGCCCAAGCACTAGAGTACTAAAAAACTTCCCCTTCAAATAGATGAACACTGCCTGGAACTAATCACCCCACACAAAATCTTGGACTTTTCTGGTCAGAGCCGTCAATATAGATGCTACCTGAGAGAAATCAGGTATGAATCTCTTATAGTATCCTACCAGATTGAGAAAAATATAAACCTATTCCACATTCTTGGGTGCTTCCCAAGAAACAACTACCTTGACCATAGATGGGTCTACTGCTACACCTTGAAGAGACACCATATGTCTAAGGAAGTGGACCTATCATGTCCAAAACTTTCACTTGGACACCATTATGTAGAGATGGTGGTGCCAAAGAACCTCTACGAAAATCCTAAGATGATAGGTATGCTCCTCTGAGTTAGAGTAAATTAGGATGTTGTTGATGAATATAACGATGGACCAGTCTAGGAACTCATGAAAGACAGAGTTCATGAGCCCCATGAACACAGACGGTGAATTTGTAACACCGAACGACATAACTACGAGATAGAAGTTCCCATACCTGTACCTAAAAGTAGTCTTCAGGATGTAACCCTCCTTCAACCTCAACTGGTGATATCCAGACTGCATATCAATCTTAGAAAACCAACTCTCTCCCCTCAGCTAGTCTAAAAGATCATCTATCCTTGGGAGAGGGTAACTGTTCTTGACTGTTACCTGATTTATTCTTTGATAGACTATGCACAACCTTATACCACCATCTACCTTCTTCTAAAATAAGAATGGAGCACCCCACAACAATGCACTTGGTCAGATGAAACCCTTCTTCATCAGATCATCAATCTGAATCCATAACTTCTGCAAATCATAAGGTTCCATCTAATAAGGATCCATCGAGATTGGATGAGCACCGGGACAAAAGTCTATCCCAAACTCAATGTCATGTTGAGGAGGCAGAGTTACAACCTCCTTAGGGAAAACACCTAGAAAATCTATGAAAAATCCCAAAACCTCCACCATGTCAGCATCCATCAATCCCACCGATAGTTCAGCTAACAAGGAAAGAAGAGGATCCATACATCGACTACCCAACTGATAGCTCCAATCACCAACAAAAGCTACACACTAGACTTTCATGTCTGAAAAACATGACTCTTCTCCGAAAGCAATCGATAACTATATGCACTGAAAACAAACAGCCAATGCCAAGGATGAAATTTTATGGCTTCCCTTATAGAATAAAGAGATCCCCACTGGACTGATGCAGCCCTAACATTAGTTTACATTCCCGACAAACATCAAACAAGGTGGTCTGACCTCCAACTGGTGTACTCAAAACCATGGGCACAAAAAGTCTCTCTATTTCCAATCCCAGAGAATGTCCTAGACTGAGTGCAATAAAGGAGTGTGAATCTCTTGAATCAAACAAGGTGCAAGCAAGCATACTAAACAAACTAATCATACCTCGAACAATATCTAGAACTTCTGGAACTGCTACATCTGCGGTGTGCAACTACCCACACCCAAATATTTTGCCCCTCGACTATCAGCTACCTCATAGACTATACCCTGGTTGAGGTCCCCAAGGAGAACCCTAATGTCAGCCTCCTCTTGCACCGTCTTCCCTTGGTGGAGCAGGGGCCTTCTGTCCCTGCTACTAGAAAGTCCTGGATAGAAACTACTGTTGAGGTAGTGCTGAACTTGCCCACCTCCACCATACTGAGCTTGAGTCGAGCACTATCCCTAGAGGTTCCCATAGCCTCTATAAAAAAACACCTCAGCCCCAGGCCCATGGGAAAAGGGTGAGGACCGGAGGGTCGGAACTGAAACTGCTGGGATCAGATCCCTACTGGCCAAAACTTGGAAGGCCCTAATGTTGGATACTTGCTACTGAAGGCCTTACCCTTTGAAGAACATGGGTGACTTCCCTCACATGGTAGACCTCCTCGTGAGTGCATCCCTTCCACCACCTCAACCTTCTTCTAAACCTCTAAGTATGTCAGTAGGGTGATGGGAGTAACCACATACTAAAGAGAATGACAAAGTGCCTCCTCTAATAATCTCACCCGAGACTCCTCATCCAAGAATAGATCTAGTGAAAAATGTAGGAGATCCTTGAACTTGATCCCCAATTCCCTCACTGACATACTTCCCTGCTGGAGGGAGAGTATATTCTGCCTCTTCTTGGATTTTACATGGATGAAAGGAATTCTTCCTAGAACCCCTTCTAAAAGTCAACCCATGGAACATCAGTCTCTTTCCTCTCCCTAAGGTAAAGCTTCCACCACTAACACGCTACTCCCATCATCTTGCTCACTACTAGGAGAACCCAATACTCTGTCGGAGCCTAGATCAAGATGAAAGTGATCACAAACTCCTAAATCCAACTCTCCATCTCTAGGTCTGAGACACTGCCCTCGTACTTTCCAAGAGTCTACCACTGGAAAGAATGAAGCTTCTTCTACCACTAATCACCCTCCTCTATTGGGTTGACCCTATGCTGGTCAACTGAGTCAGCTTGCTGACCCTCCACTGCTCGTACCACACATATGTGATGTCTGGGTGCCATATATGAAAGGAAAAAGGGAACTCCTAATCCTGAGTAGTATAGAATTTATTTAGGATTCATTTTAACTCATTATTTATTTTAATTTCCTGAAAATTCCCAAAAAAAAAACATGAACACAAGTCATCATGATGCATGTACCTTTCCTATGGTCTCTACCCTACAATTGGTGTAGCCTTAATTGGTCGTTCGGTAAGCCCGGAGTCCTTGAATCAGATCACAGGGGGCCCTAAAATCCTATGTCCTAGCTGGTCTTCTCAGGCCTATATCATGTACCAAGATCACCTAACACTATTTACCTACCCAACCAAGTAATGCTCACCGTGCCTAACTCCAAAACTCTATCCTACCTCTCAAACATCACCTCTGATACCATTCTATCATGACTTACCTTCTTCAAGATGAGGGGAGGGATAACAAGATGCCAAGACCTTCCTTTCTCAAGATTAAGGAGAGATAACAACCCCGATTCCTACCTCCAATAGGATCCGGGGTGGTGACCACACTACTACAAATACGTCCTTTATCAGCGCTAAAAAGGTCCTTTTACAGCGCTAGGAAAAGCGCTGTTAAAGCCAGCGAAGATAAGGGGGGGGGGGTCCCCTTTATCAGTGCTCAAAAAAGCGCTGATAAAGACCCCTTTTATCAGCGCTAAAAAAAGCGCTGATAAAAGGGGTCCTATATCAACGCTTCCTTTATCAGCGCTTTGGTTTTAAGGCTAATAAAGGACCCATTTATCAGCACTTTTAAAAAAGTGCTGATAAAAGTTAAAAAAAATAAAAAAATTTAAAAAAATGTATAAAAATTTAAAAAAATTACAAAAAATTAAAAAAATCATGCCAATCGTGGGGGGATTTAATAGCGCTTGATCCCCCCTTTTATCAGGTCTTTCTATCCACTCTATCTCCCACACGCACCCCTCTACACTTTATCAGCACTAGCCCCCAACATCCACCCCCATGCGCGCGCCACTACCTCTAGCAGGTTTTGAACTCGATACCTCCCCCTTGCGCGCCTAAGCCCTTACCACTACTCTATTTTGATTTGTTTGCTATTTCATGATATATATATCTCTCTCTCTCTATATATATAGTTATATTTATTCGTATAGTAATATATATTTATATTAATATATAGTTATATAGTTATATTAATATATATATAGTTATATTAATATATATATAGTTATATTAATATATATATAGTGATATTAATATATATATAGTTATATTAATATATATCTCTATTTATATATATATATAGTTATATTTATTCGTATAGTAATATATATTTATATTAATATATCTATATATAGTTATATTAATATATATCTCTATTTATATATATATATATATATAGTTATATTTCTTCGTATAGTAATATATATTTATATTAATATACATATATATATATAGTTATATGAATATATATATTTATAGTGATATTAATATATATATTTATAGTGATATTAATATATATAGTAATATTAATATATATATAGTTATATTAATATATATATATATAGCTAGATTAATATATATATATATATATAGTTATATTAATATATAATAGTTATATAAATATTCATATATTGGTATTTTAAATAAAATGGTTATTAGTTATTATTTAGATAGAGCTAATATATTTTCTATTTAAATATGTTTAATTATTTATTTGAAAAATTTAATTTTTAAGTGTGAATATATAAAAAATATGTACATATAGTTATATATTTGATTATAAATAGTATTGAATTATAAAAAACGATAAAATTTTAAAGACATAATATCAATATGAATGTAATACCTTGGAATAAATTCAGTCCCCACCAAAAAAGCCAATAATATCCCCTCAAATGAGGCTGAAAACCCACAAAATGTTAAAAAATATGGGTACCTCGACTAAAAACTCAGTTTTGGAGGCCTTCTGGGCCTCTTTTGGCCTCAAAAAACGATTGACCTGGGTTTCCAAGGTCACAACGATGTAGAGCTCATTGCAGGCTTCAATTTGATATGTGTTAGAGCTCAAACGGACACCCAGATCAAAAGTTATGGCTGTTTGAAGTTTGAGTTGCGTTTTTAACTTATTTTGGATCCTTTTTTTAATTTTTTTTAATTTTTTTAGTCTTCAAATTGTTATTAAATGACTACTAATCCATAATAATTATCAAATTATTAATTTAAAATATTTTTTAAATTTTTTAAGAAGCCATTTTCACTAAATATCTTATATATTAAGTATATTAAGTGTTAATGTACATTTATACTTATCTAAAATATATTTAAAAATTATATATTATATCTATATCAATATAACTATATTTATATATTAATATATTAATATATTTTTTTTAATTTTTTTTTGAATTTGACCCTTTATCTGTGCTAAAAAAAGCGATGATAAAGGGGTACGTTTATCAGCGCTTTTTTGAGCGCTGATAAAGCCCCCCCCTTTATCAGTGCTTTTTCGTTAGCGCTGATAAAGGGGGGGTGCTGGGAAAAACTGTTTTTGTGGTAGTGCCAACACCAAGGGTATAGAAATATCACAAAAGTGGGAGGTATTACCCTTTTATATTAACCAATATTGGGAGATAAGATGTATCAACCTCAAAAAACTAAAAGATAGATATATATAGAGAAACCAAAATCCACCCCACATGCATGTTTAAGTAAAACTACTAGAAATAAAAAGAAAAATCTAACGTAAGTACCAAAATAAAACTAAATAGTAACACAACAACCATCCCCAATGTTTTAGCTAGTAAGGACCAACACGGTCCATGTAATCTCCCTAGAAACCTAAAAACAATTTTATATATGTAGGGTGAGCATACATGTATACTCAGTAGGTAAAAACTAAAGTCACCCATGCACAAGTGGGATAAGAATTCTAATTCATTCATGATAAAATAATAAAAAATCAAAAGAACCTAATAAGGTATACTATCCACCCCAACCCCACCAAGGAATTCTCAACAAATAACGCAAGTCATGTAAGGTAAAGTATAAACACATCGATATTTGGGTACCCTGCACCACTTCCCATTGGTTAACTACTCATCCCTAATGATAAATGTTCTGACACTACTATGCTCTTCCACAAGCCCCATTGTCACAACCTTACTACAAACACCTGAGCCTCACACCACATCATATCTTGTCCATAGACACTTGGGCCACAGCCACCACACGTCTTTCCTAAAAACACATGGAACTCATCCCGAAGACACCTTGGAAACAAACCACCTCTCACATAGCTAATACCATAAGTTTGGTATTAAACCTCAATACATTACAACTTTCCCAAAGATTCTTAGGTGATCATTTCCTAGAAGAGGTAGAAGGTTAAATTCAGTAACCGTCTATCCATCCTCCCATCAGGATGTTGGGAAAGACACCCTCCCCTATAACAATGGGGTGTTTGGAACTTAGTGCTAAACATAGGTGGGGTTCATATAGAAAACATAGGAAAAAACAAGTTTTTATATATAAATATATAGGTAAGAAACACTCATCCCATCCTATGGGATTCCAAATATACAACCAACCCACTCAAAACCACCTTTGTTGCTACCCCTACATGCATGTACCACCACGAACGACGATCACTTGAATGAAGCTTTACCGCAATATCCAACTCGAAACATACCCCCAAAATATTCATTTAATATATTATCATTCTACATTATCAAATCATTTATTCATTTACTTATTTCCATCCCTACTCAGGAAACTACTAAACACTGCAAACATTATAAGAAGAAGCAACCATACCAACCACTGTCCAAGCCAAACAAGGAAAGAAGGGATAATGGTAAGGGAACCCATTATAACACTCACAAACATGAAATCATGACAAAACCCATCCCTACAGCCCCACTGCCCAACCACTTTGCAGATGCAGTTCCACTGCATAACAAGTCCATCCATTCCACAATCAATCAATCTCTCAACCTAAGATTCCATAACACCTCCTACACCACCTCATAAAAAAATCCCACAACAACCAAAATGCAACCCTCACAGATTAAAAATCCCAAAAAGGCCCATAAAACACACAACCACACCAAAAAAATCTGAGTAAATTTGGATTTAGCAAACAAAGGTTCTTTAATTCCACTTTGATAAATAGGGGTGATCACAAAACATATTTGATCCTAGGGCATACATTTTTTTTAATAGAGTATACATAATTAAACAAATTCCAACTCTTACAGTAGTGATTCATAATTCATATAGGTGTGAAAATAGAGACCACAAATGGCTATGATTTTTAGAATAACACAACCCACATGATTCACGACATGGATCAAGGATAACATATAAAACAAAGCAATCATTTTTATCTCACTCTCACCCCCTTCATTTATTACTTCTTATTATCTTATTTAAATCAGTTTCATCAGTATTCACAAAGAGAGAGTATTACACCCACCCCACATGATACATGATTAAAAGAGAGATGAAAGAAATCCCTACTTGGAACAACATTCCACCAAAACTCCTCCTTGCGGCAAAATAGGGGGATGTGTGAGTAGTAGAAAAACTACAAGTAAAACTCCAAGGAAAATTGGATCGATGGATATAGAATAACACATGATTCCATAGGTAGGGAAGGCTCTAGTTTCACCAAGGTAAAATATAAATACACTGGGAAGATAAGATCATCACTTTAAAGATCTAGATTCTATATCAATAGAAGAATGGTTTCAAAAGTCATTAATCGCCAGACCATGCAGTTAGACTATTTCAAAGTCCCCAAAACATTAGGATATTAAAGATATAATTAATATCCTTTAATTTTTTTTAGAAACATCCAAAAAGGCTTTAAAGTCAATTTACTTCAAATAAAATGTTAGAGGGGTTAAATTGGAAAAATTGGGAAAAAATGGAAATGAGTCCCTAAGAGTGAGTCACTAATGCTGACCCATTGAAACCCTGACTTAATGATTCCCTAACTCACAAATTCCCTAAATCACCAATGACCTAACTCACCAAAGCCCCAACCTACCAATTACCTGAATCACCGACACCGATGCCCTGAGTCACTGACACTGATGCCCTAAGTCACTGACGCCAATGACCTAAGTCACTGACAACAATGCCCCAAGTCACTGAAACTGAAACCTTGAGTCAGTGACACTGGCACCTTGAGTCACTGACACCGACACCCTGATTAAACGACACTGAAACCCTGATTCCCCAACCCTAACACCTTGAGTCACCGATTAAAAAACTAGAAATTTGAAAACTCTTAAAATGAGCCACCGTTGCCTCCCAGAACACCCCAAACACTAGATTTTGACAAAGTAATTGACCATGGAGGTCCAGGCCATTACAAAGCATGATTAGTGTAAACATTATTTCTAAGTATTTTGACCAACATCAATAGATTTGATGAATTTTATTAAACATAAAATATGATTAATATGTTGACCAAATTACAAAAAGAGAAACAAGACTAGAATTAAGGGAATATCAACTCATGTTATTTAATTTATTTTAAGAGAGTTTGAGGATGATTTTTTTTGGAATAGAATATGGTCATTATCACTTCATGGAAACCAAAGATAGGTGATATAGAGGTTGTAATAGCTTCGAGATAAGTTTATTATTAATACCCCAGTTGGTCATAGGTTGGTGGATTTTGTCTTTGGATGGAGGTCACATCATGGGAAAAGTATGTTTTCTGATATGGAAGGTCAATTTTTTAACGTGAAAGGAAGAAAGAAAAAAATAAACAAAAATAAGAAAAAAGAAGGATACCATTTTTAGAGATTAATGAGGAAAATTTATGGTCTATTAGTGGAAAAACTTGAAAAGGGGTTTCTTGAATATTTATCAATACCTTATTAAAAAAATAGGTGTAGTTAGGTGTTCTTAATGATTGGAAATAAAAAGAGAGAGGATAGATCTTGTCCTTCTTGTTAGAAGTTTATAGGTGAAGAGAAGGATTTTCTAGGAGTTGTTCAAACTAGATGTTCGTTAATTTTGTGTTGGAGTGCTACACCAACCTGGTGTATTTTCACCATCTACAGTTTTTTGGAGAAGAATTAGTTTACAGAAAAAGAATTATAAGGATTAGTTTATTCCATTGTAAATAATAGTAGTGTGTTATTTATTCCTTACGAGGGTTGAAAACTTGGAGGGTCATTACAACCACTCTATTGTGTAACAAAATATAAATAAGTGAGTTTTAGTGTCTCTGGTGCATAGATAGATGGTTGTTCATGCTCCTTGGATTAACCTATTTGGGTGAACCATGTAAAATTACCTATATACTTTATTTTTACTATATTTTAGTTGTGATTAATAAAGATAGAAGTTTTCCGAATAAATACAAAACATGATTATTGACAATGAAATTTTTTAATTAACACACCCTGATTCACCCCCTCTTAGGGTGTATGAATTTTTAGGGATGAACAAATTTCCATGATCCATGCGCAATGGCTGCACAAAAACACACATCATCCAACTATTCAACATAAATCAAGTTCTTCCTTAACCCTAGTATGTTCCACACTCATTGAAAATCCAATAGACTTCCATTCCTTATCTATAAAGAAACGTCACCTTTGCTTATAATCTTAAGAGAGACACTATCCACATGGTGTACCTTATCATATATTCTAGAAGTATAATTCATTATAATTTATCTCTTGAATATAGATTGAAATAAATCTCTATATTTTATAATACAAGACTCAAGTAAAAAAATAAAAATCAATAGAAGACCAATTATATCTTCCAATATGAGATTTGTGTATGAAATTTTAAAATTTTATCTTCCAGAGTTGACTCTAATTTCATTACTATATTTTTTTAGGTGGCCTTTCTTCCCATAATGGAAACACATGAGATCACCTTCCACTGAGCTACTATGATTCCATATCCTTATTCCTTTTCCATTCTCATAACTTTCCAATGCTATGAAATGTACCCTTCTTTTCACACTACAAGTGTCTCTAGAATATTCCTGTATATAATCTTGATAAGTTTATCAATTCAATATAATATCTCTAATGTTCATAAACACCAATTCTATCTTCATGCTATATTTACTCACCATGGTTACCATCACATCCCAATATTCTATGAGTGATGAAAATAGAAGTAGCCCCCACTCTAGATCTCTAAATCCCACCTTTACTAATTCAAACTAACTACGAATGATATTGAAGTAATTGGTGTGGTCATCCACATGCTTAACTTTTAACATTCTCATGATGAAAAACCTCTATAATAGGAACACTTTGTTCATTTTTATCTATTTCTCATACTTATCAGTGAGATTATTCATAAGTTTTAAATATTTCTTCATTTATTGGATGTTATAAGACACATTCTAGGCTAGTTACATATAGATCACAATGAGTGATTTCTTATCCAGCCTTTCCCATTCTACTTTTTTCACAGCTTTTGGTTTGGTACCCATCAATATAAGATTACAACTCTTTTATAGTAGATAATACTCTATCTATATTTTCCATAATCTAAAGTTCTTATAATAAAACTTCTCCATCATGTCCTTACCCTCATTCAATTCCATTAATTATTGAGATAGATAACTCCCACTATTTTTTGGAACATGTAATAAGGATGAATAACTTCTTACCAAAATTATCTTATAAGGTAAAGGAAAGATGATTCTACTAAATTGAGATCAGAAACACATTTCCTAGGGTTGATTATATAAAAATATTTAATTGAAGCTCTGATACCACTTGTTAGGTATAATGAAACTCTAGAATAAACCACTGGATGTTATAACTCTAGAATTTACAAGGTAGAAACAAAGTATTAGAAATAACCTGTAAACACAATACACTGAAACATAGAAGAATACCACACCTAAGTCACCACACTTAATCTCACACAACATAAAATATACAAGAATTTATGGAATATTTTTTTTGGAAAAAAATAAAGTCAAAACAACAACACATTCTTTCTATGTGGTTCAGATGTGAGTCTTAATCTATGAGAATAATACTGTAATACTTTTATTCAAGAATCAGAAGATAATTATAATAAAATGAGTCAATCCAATAAAAAATGAATACACCATAGTAAATATATTATAATCTACCCAGTGAAACTAGTATCCACCAATTTTTTATCTTTATGAGGAGGATTCTATGTAAATTCAATCTCCATAATCAACCCTCTACTTGGTCAATGACTCCCATCTCCTCAACTCAATATTTTGGAATACTATTACCACTTTTGAAACTCTCTTGAGTTTAATATTATATATCACTCTAAATACTCTTAGGTAATACCTTTTCTAAAATCATTCAAAGAGAAAACCCATTAAAATTTATTTCATGTATCAACAGAGTTACTCTAACAGAAAGTCCTTTGGATCTCCACACTGCCTCCCTTAGAACTATCAAGGGATAAATTCTAGTTTCCTATCACCCAGACTACCAAATTTCAGTCATCCTATATATGAACATTTGAGATTTTTTTGCATCAATATTCCATATCTATTGTTGGGAAAAAATCCCTCAAGGTATCATTGAATCATTTTTGAGGTGATTGTGTTTGTTGACAAAGTGGACATCTGAGTAGTGATTGTTGACAAAGCAAAACTATGACATACAAATTTGTTGACAAAGAGGATTTCATGATGGAATGTAGAGTTCAAGATCTGAGTTCAAAGATCCATGTTTGATTCAAGAACGCCGATAAAAGGAATGGATGATCTGGAGGCGGTACAAAAGAACAGATACAAGGTGGCGCCGTTTTCCAGTGTTTGCCAAATTTTTGGGCCTGAAAATCAGCAAATGAAGAAAAGTGTTTTTGGCAAAGGGACTTGCGCGCCGAGGACTTGGAGAATAGGAAACTTGCGTGCCATATGTTTTTCAAGATCAGAAGATCAAAATATGGCAAAAGAAGTAGGTTCGCGCAAGTTTGGGAGTTGGTCACGCAAGTGTCCAAAAGGACAGAAGACTTGCGCGCCAAAACTGGGTCGCGCAGGTGACTTGCGCACCGTCGCGCAGGGTGGTCAGATTGCCTATAAATATTGGACCACCCCTCCTCATTCTTTACCGAAGTTCAACTCTTTGAGAAATCAGAGCTCCCGTCACGCTGGTGTGGTGGTCGCACAGGTGGTGTGTGTGGTCGCGCAGGTGAAGTTGCGCGCCAGTGGTTGAAGTTGTGCGCCGGTGTTAGAAGTTGCGCGCCGGTTGGCAGTTGTGCACCAATATTGGTTTGGGCATAAAAGGAAGAGAGTCGCGCAAGTTTGGAGTTGAGGAAGCTTTTGTCACGCAAGTGTCAGAGGAGGACTTGCGTGCCCGTTGTGACTTGCGCGCCGATACTTGCGCGTCGAGGTAGACTTGCACGCCAAGTAAGGTTTGTTCCAGTAGTGTTTTTCGGACTGCGTGGAAGCTGGAAGTTTTCCCGATACCTTCGGTGCAAAGAGATATTCATCTTCAGGTGAAAGTTGTACTTCAACAGAGCATCTACACATAGAGGAAGATGCATTCATTCATGCAAATGAAGAGACCTACAGGTCTATAAACTGTGAGTGGATTCCTTCCAGAGTAGTGAGCTTAGGAAGAGGATGAATGTGATCCTCTCCACCGACAGTGAGCCAGAGAGAGAGAAACAGGGAGTGAACCTTGGGAAAGCAGTGATCTGACCCTAAACATTGTAAAGGCAGTGATCCTGGGCATAGAAGTGATCTAGCCCGAACATTTTATCCACAGCTAGTGAAGATTAGTGGAATTTGGTACGACCGACAATTTGTCGGTGTATGCTCCTTGGACGTAACCCAGTGAGGGTGAACCAAGTAAAAATCTCTGTGTCTATCTATTCGCTTCCCTGAATTGCATTCAAAGCATCATCATTAGATAAAGAAGTAAAGAAGTGATCACAGTTTACACACAAGAGCAAAAAAAGTGACCCTTGTAATAAAGAGGTCAAGATCCAGTGGGGTAGGAAGAACTTTGAAAAAGAATATCCATACCCTGATTCACCCCCCCTCTCAGGGTATATAGGCCCCTATTGATCCTAACAATTGGTATCAGAGGGAAGGTTGCTTTTATCAGATTTGTTTGCTTGGACTTGGTGTAGTCTTTCTGTGTAGTTGAAGATATTGTTTTCGCTTATCTCGGTCTACCATGGGAAAAAGAAAATCTTCAAAGAAGAATCAGAAGTCAGGTGGTATCCCTCAGTGTGGAAGTGTCTTTGGAAAAAGCATGATTCAACTAAAAGAATCAAATAGCTTACTGAAGGAATCATGCAGTGAACAGAAAAATGATTTGGATAAATCATACAACAAAAATACTTACTCATTCAAAGATGTTGATGGAATGAGTGAAGAACCTGACTTTCTAAGTGACGTTGGAACCACTGACGATGAAGAAGAAGAAATTGAAGGAAGAATTGATATGCGAGCTGAGTTGGAGGCTACTCTTGAAGAGATAGATGTTTGGAGGGCCAAAACCAAGAAAGCTAACAAAATTGTTCGCGATGCCAAACTCTATAAGCAGCAGTAGGAAGAAGAGAAATCTGAGCTGATGGAAGAAATTGAGAAACTTAATTTATCAACATCAGAGAACTCAGAATCTGTTAGTAAGTATAAGATGAAGGTTGAAGAACAGAAAAGAGAGATCGATGGCCTGAACAAAAAGGTGGAAGTTGTCCATGGGACTAAATAATTGGATCAGAAATCCACTGAGGAAATTAAATCTAAAGGCATACAGATCCATGCTCTGGAAACTGAGGTCAACAAGCTAAGAGGCTTAAATCAAAGGCTTATTGATATAGTTACTGACCTAACAGAGAAGAATGATTCTCAAGGTGAGGAACTACAGAAGATGGCTAAAGGAAAAGGAAAACAAAAGGCTGGTAAGTGTGAAGAGAATCAAGAGTCCGATGAAGTTCGGAATCTGAAAGCCAAGAATGATGATCTAGCTACACAGCTGTCTGAGTTAGTTCAGAAGAATCGAAGACTACAACAAGAGAATGCATGTTGCTCCAATTCTCTTGCTCATGAAAAATTGAAAGTAAAAGAGCAAAATGACGTGGTTAATAATCTGAAGCATGAACTGGAAGATGAGATGAGTTGGGGAAAGAATCTCAGAAAAGAACTTGATGCTCAACTTGTATCAAGATATTTGAAGATTCAAAATTTGGAAGAAGATATACAATCAGTCAAGAAGAAAATGGAGAAGTATAAATCCAAAGATAATCCCAAGTTGAAGGATGCACTGCACTTATTATTTGACCATCCTTCGGCAGGTGATGATAAAATGAAGTCCAAATATGCTGCATCAGAGGAGAAGCATGAAAGGATTGTATCTTTCCAAAGGTCAACCTTTTTGGGAAAATCTGGAATTGGATATGATAATCCCACTCCTATGGATGATAAGGAAAATGAAGTGAAAAATTCTAAAGGTAAGAAAAATCCTATAGGTGCTGGAGATATGCCTATGAGGATAGTTTCAACGAGTGATGATATGTGATATTTCTGCAGAGTTCATGGCCACACATCAAGATTCTGTACAGAGGCTCTGGAGTACATTTCAGGCTGTGAAAAGAGAAACATTAATAAATCTGAGAACAGGAAGAAGCATCATGAGAAATTAGAAATAAGAGCTTCTCAGAGGAAAACATATATTAGATGCTATTACTGCGGAAGAATGGGACACACCATGAGCATGTGTCAGGAAGCTCAGGAGAACAATATCAGAGGAAGAACTCAAGGTGCATCAACATCTCAGTAGAGAGATGATAAAATGAGGTACGCCTTTGAGGGAAAATGTTTTATATGTTCTCACTATGGGCACATGGCGAGACATTGCAGTAAGAAGAAAGTAGGAAAGGGAAAGGAACAAGAAAAGAGATCTCCACCATAGGAAGTGTACAAGAAAGAATCCTGTACTGGGAGACAAAGTGGTAAGGAGAAGAATAGGCTTCGAGCCTCAGGGAAATCACATGGAGCTGAATGAAAGGTGTATCAGTCACCTCCTCTGTCATACTCACAATCGCTCTCAAAGAGAGAATGTGAACAAACCTGGAAGATTAAGGGGAGATCTACTCTAGCTGTGATAAATAAAGAATGCATTGAAAAATTCACAAGTCGTGTTTCTCAGTGAGAAGTGAATGAAAGAAGAAGACCCCTAAGATGGGAGAAGAAGAAAGGGAAGATGCCAAACAGAGAGGTTCTTACTCAGAGAAATAATCAAGGAAAATGGAATTTTGATAGAACCTCAAAGAAGGAAATGTGTACTAGCGGGTTTATACCCCAAGCGGTGAGAAAGGCTGAGCCTACGAAATCTACATATCAGAAAAAGGCTCAGAATGTAGGCAATGAATACCTAGTCATATGGCCAGAACAGTTGAAGTTGGCTAGGCAGCTGGAGGAAGCAAGAAAAGAGTGTGATTCCCTCCAAGAAAGAATCAAAGGGTTGACCCATTAGGATCAACCACAATCCTCATCTTGAGGAGTTCGGAAGAAACACCCCTCTCCCTATGTCTATAAATGTTTTTAACCGATGATTCATGTGTTTCAGGTTTTAGGGAGATACAATCCATGGGGTAGTGGCATCTAAGGATGCGAAGTGGAGAAGTGATATTCTCTTGAGTTCCAATTGATTCAAATCAGGTAGCAGAATTGAAAATTAAAGAGAGAAACTGAGAAAAATTAGAAGTGATTGTGTTATTAGATTTATCTCTTGTTTCCTACACCGAGTTCCAACTCAGTAGGCTTAGAGATTTGGTTAATGGATCAATGATGAGTGCTATATTGGCATAAATCATACAGGTGGAAGATGAGAATAAATGATGCAGGAGAGGAATGACGTTTATGTGACTAACATTGGGTCAAACCCCAGGAAGTGTTGTATAACATAGGGGGAGAATTCTATATCCAAATCAGATGCATGATCTCAATATGATATGAAGGATGAATGTTTATTCTCATGAAGAATGATTGGTGGAAAAGCAGCAACACACATGTTTTAATGATTATCTATTTTGTTCTAACAATGTGGTATTAGCTGACTGATTTCAGGATACCAAGAAGCTGCGAGAGAAAATCAAAGGTGTGTCAACAAAAATATGAGAGAAGATGTTCAAAGAAATGATGCCACTGAAAAATGAGTCAGTGAACAGTTTCCTGGAAAAAGTGTTGAGAAAGAAAGAAACACAGAGGGAGAAGAAGTTGTTGATGCTGATTCAGAAGAAGATACTAATGGTGAACAAGAAAGTGTCAAGTCTGTATCTGCAAGGAAGCCAAAGAGTCGAGCTGAAACTGATAGACAGAATATCATTGGTGATCAGGCAGATCCAGTTCAGACAAGGGAAATGAAATCACTGCATCTTGCATCTTTTCTATCTTAGGTTGAGCTGAAATGCATTGCTGATGCAGCTGATGATGAAAACTGGGTTCATCCATGAACGGAGAGATAGACCAGATTGAGAAGAATCAGAAGTGGGAGATGGTTTCGAGGCTAGTAGATAAGAACGTCATCGGGACTAAATGGATCTTTTGTAACAAGATGAACGAAGATGACACAGTGATTCGAAACAAAGCACAACTGGTGTGCAAAGGATACTCTCAGATAAAGAGAATTGATGTTTAAGAGACATTTTCACTGGTTTCAAGGCTGGAGACAATCAGATTATTCCTAACCATTGTAGTGCAAAGAAAGATCAAAGTATTCCAGATGGACATCAAATCAGAATTCTTGAATGGGATTCTGGAGGAAGAAGTGCATATCGAGCAGCCAAATGGTTTTCTCATTCATAAAGATGAGAATAAGGTTTGTCGGGTGAAGAATACCTTTTATGGGCTAAAACAAGCACTGAGAGAATGACATTCAATGCGGAATCAATATTTGCAGAATCTGTGACTCAAATGAAGCATAGTGGAGGTGTCTTTCAGAAATATGAAAAGAAGTTTCTGATGCTAGATATCAAAGTAACCCCAAAGAAAGCCACATGCTTGCAGTGAAAAGAATACTTCGGTATATCAAGAGCACAGTGGACTTTGGCTTGATATATAATGGAAAATATTAGTTGGAATTATTGGGATATACTGATTCAGATTGGGCCGGTTCAGCGGATGACAGGAAGTTAACGTCAGGAGGTGATTTCTATCTTGGCGGACTTTGTGTTTCTTGGCTAAGAAAGAAGAAAGATTGCATTTCATTGAGCACTGCATAAGCTGAGTACATTGCTGCCACTCAAGCTTGCACACAGTTACTATGGATGACGCAGAAACATGAAGATATGGGAGTTGAAGTGAATTCTCCGATCGGAATCCAGTGTGATAACTCAAGTGCTAGAAATATCAGCAAAAATCCCGTCCATCACTCAAGGACAAAGCACATTGAGATTCAGTATCATTTTATCAAGGAGAAGGTTGAGCAGGGAATTGTGAAGTTGGAGTACGTGCCTATAGAGCTACAGGTTGCAGACATTCTGACAAAGGCCTTACCCAAGGAAGCATTTTAAAGGCATCGACTGACTCTGGGAGTTCAGTGCGGAGATTTGACAAATCATAATTGATACGGGGAGAAGCTGACAGGTGGAGCAGCCAGAAAGGGGGAGGAATGATAAAGGGAGAGTGTATTAAATCTGACGATGCTAGAAGTGATCGATCAAAGAATAGATATCACGACAGCTGAGGATCGTGATAAACGCAGAAGAGTGGTGTTGGACAGTGGTAAGAATATTTCCAAACCAAACATTGGTCTTCCAAAAAGCCCATAAACAATTGGTATCAGTTTAGTACAAATTGATATCAGTTTGGTGTCAACAGTGGATGTCATAGATAAAGTGATTCATTGATGACCTTTTCATTTACTCTTGTTTCTCACGCCGAGCATTGCTCATGTGGGCTTAGAGTATGTGTTGAGTAAATCCTTGATCGCTATCAGAATCGCAATGAGGCGAATGGAGGCTGAAGAATCAACGACGTATCTTTGTTTTGGAAGAGTTGTCAACAAACCCAAAGGGGGAGATTTTTGGGCAAAAATCCCTCAAGGTATCATTGAAGCATTTTTGAGGTGATTGTGTTTGTTGACAAAGTGGACATCTGAGTAGTGATTGTTGACAAAGCAAAACTATGACATACAAATTTGTTGACAAAGAGGATTTCATGATGGAATGTTGAGTTCAAGAGCTGAGTTCAACGATCCATGTTTGATTCAAGAACGCCGATAAAAGGAATGGATGATCTGGAGGCGGTACAAAAGAACCGATACAAGGTGGCGCCATTTTCCAGTGTGCCAAATTTTTGGGCCTGAAAATCGGCAAATGAAGAAAAGTGTTTTTGGAAAAGGGACTTGCGCGCCGAGGACTTGGAAAATAGGAAACTTGTGCGCCATATGTTTTTCAAGATCAGAAGATCAAAATATGGCAAAGGAAGTAGGTTCGCGCAAGTTTGGGAGTTGGTCGCGCAAGTGTCCAAAAGGACAGAAGACTTGCGCGCCGAAACTGGGTCGCGCAGGTGACTTGCGCGCCGTCGCGCAGGGTGGTCAGATTGCCTATAAATACTGGACCACCCCTCCTCATTCTTTACCATAGTTCAACTATTTGAGAAATCAGAGCTCCCATCGCGCAGGTGTGGTGGTCGCGCAGGTGGTGTGTGCGGTCGCGCAGGTGAAGTTGCACGCCAGTGGTTGAAGTTGTGCGCCGGTGTTAGAAGTTGTGCGCCGGTTGGCAGTTGTGCGCCAATATTAGTTTGGGCGTAAAAGGAAGAGAGTCGCGCAAGTTTGGAGTTGAGGAAGCTTGTGTCACGCAAGTGTCAGAGGAGGACTTGCGCACCCGTTGTGACTTGCGCGCCGATACTTGCGCGCTGAGGTAGACTTGCGCGCCAAGTAAGGTTTGTTCCAGCAGTGTTTTTCGGACTGCGTGGAAGCTGGAAGTTTTCCTGATACCTTCGGTGCAAAGATATATTAATCTTCAGGTGAAAGTTGTACTTCAACAGATCATCTACACATAGAGGAAGATGCATTCATTCATGCAAATGAAGAGACCTACAGGTCTATAAACTGTGAGTGGATTCCTTCCAGAGTAGTGATCTTAGGAAGAGGACGAAGGTGATCCTCTCCACCAGCAGTGAGCCATAGAGAGAGAAATAGGGAGTGACCCTTGGGAAAGTAGTGAGCTGACCCTAAACATTGTAAAGGCAGTGAGCCTGGGAATAGAAGTGATCTATCCCGAACATTGTATCCACAGCTAGTGAAGATTAGTGGAATTTGGTACGACCGACAACTTGTCGGCGTATGCTCCTTGGACGTAACCTAGTGAGGGTGAACCAAGTAAAAATATCTGTGTCTATCTGTTCGCTTCCCTGCATTGCATTCAAAGCATCATCATTAGATAAATAAGTAAAGAAGTGATCACAGTTTACACACAAGAGAAAACAAAGTGACTCTTGTAATAAAGAGGTCAAGATCCAGTGGGCTAGGAAGAACTTTGAAAAAGAATATCCATACCCTGATTCACCCCCCCTCTCAGGGTATATAGGCCCCTATTGGTCCTAACATCTATCCAATATTAGAAGTTAGGATACCAAATTAACTCCTTCCATTAGATCTAACAACTTATCTATAAAATGGTTTTCACATGGTTTTATCCTAACACCCTTTACTATCATCCTAAAAAGACACATTAAAAAATTGGTCTAAGAATTATATGATGGATTTTAGGGGTTCATCATATGAGAAAACATAGCAGAAGAAAACCCATATATACATCTGATCTTATCCTTGATTGAATAAACATGTAATGGAAATAAAGAAAAATAAACAAGGTATACCTAAAGTGATGCGTAATCTATATTTTACTCTTCATTTTATACTTGATAAAGACCTACTTACCAAAAAATGAAATACTTCTTCCTCTGAGGGGATTACACTGACCAAAGGATTCAAGAACATTTCTTAAGTGTCCCTAAATGAAATAGGGGTTATAGTGCTTTCACCTAGTGATAAAATACATCTCAGAAAGAAGAGAGTATCGGAATTATTGCATATAAGTAGTCATACCCAATAAGAGTGATCTCATCCTTTTATATATCCAATATAGATGAGTTTATTTTAATGAAACGAATTTTCCATATTTAACATATAGACATACATTTATTACCATTGTAATTATTCATTTAATTCATTAAATGAATGAAATCCATTTAATCCATTCATAATTTATTATAACTGATGAAATCACCTGAGAAGATGCATATACCTAAATCTGTGAATAAGAGAAAGATGCATGAACTCAACCTGAAATTTTGGGTGCAACATATTCAGTCATATGTATCATATATATATGTTTTTTATTACATAACCAAAAATCTCATACTTTCACTAAAATCTATAAGGACTTTATTAAAAACTTCATAACTCTTTTTGAATCCATAAAAAACTCTTTTTGGATATAGTTTCATTGAACTCTCTTCATTTTGGATCAAACAATTTGTCCAAAACTTAATCCTTATCTAAAGTCATAACTGTGTGACCCTAAGAGCCTTAATAACATTGATGAAAAAAATATGAAATCCATATTTCATCGATATAAGTAAAGAGTGACCTCTAGAAAAACATCAGTGCTACTCAAGATACTAAGAGTTCTAGTGTGATCTCCATCAAACATATCAACATCTATATACGAACATGTTCACCATAATATGTATCATATTAATCATATGTATACCCATATAATAATTTTTTCCATGATACTAATTGACCATTAGAAATGGAATAATTTCATTATAGTAATGTCCAACTCATTTTTTTGATTCTCTAAAGAATACTGGCCAGGTTGATAAATACATCAGATTCCATTTATCTAATAGATGAGTACATCACATGTCTCTTATATAATTAGTTTAACACATAATATGTGACTAAACTAAGAATGAACATGCATTTAATCAATCTAATTTAATCAAGGGCTAGACATCTTTAATCATTATACAAGTGGACAAATCTCATATTGGTTTCACTCCAATTGATGAAACATACCCAACCAACCATTAATTAGCTAAATCACATTTTAATTTCATAAAAAAGTATCAAAGTATGAAGGTTGTCGTTATTTGTATCTCTCCAAATATAGGTGAGGAGGATTGATAATAAATATACACCCCTAAGTATATCAAAGGATGTATAACATTCCATGGGATATACTTAAGTAGGCCAATACAAGTGATAATTCTATACTTATTACCTCATGAATATATTCTTGGTATCTTATTTACAACCCTATATAATAAGTAAAAAATTCTATTCATGCTAACCTTAAAATATCATCACAAACCATAATACTATATGATGATTTCAATTAAGGACAACTCAAAGGCTCACTTGGAGAGGATTTTATCACTCAAATGTTCATGTAAAATTAAAGAACACATGAATGAATAATAAATAAATATTGAAATTATCCTAAAATCATGATACATCTTATATTATTAATTTATTTAAGAATATTTAACAAAAACCACACATAAGTTCCTTTTTATCATATCATATATGATAAAATATTAGTTTAGCCTCATGTTTGCTGCATTTTTTTTCTTACTCATTATATCTATATATAATTATTTGAACATATCTATGTGACCATCTGATAAAACCATCACCGTAAACCCTTTTTGTGAGTAACATCTATGAATAAAGTGATTTTAAATAATAGTGAGACTTTGGAGTCAAATTATTAATGTTTAAATTCATGAATTTATTTGAACTCCTTAACTTCAAAACACTAAATTTTATGATTCTTACTTTCATTGTCTACTAAGAAATGTTTATAAGATTTACATAATCACCCTTGAAACCTCATTCCATAAAACACTTTCCATGTAATTAATGTAACTTTTTTACATTGTTACAAACCATCATACCCTAATCCTTTTAGGATAAAGCAACATTCACTATGATATGGGTAATAAATATAACTCTTTACATTTTTCTTTATCTTCATATATCCTAAACCTTTTAGGATATGTCTTTAATTTTAAAATGATATAATATTTCATTTGTTGACTTTTAACTTTTCCAAGTTAGAAAATACTCTCACTAACCACTTGGATATAATATCCTTCTTAGAATATACTGTTAAGATTAAAGACAAAAATTTCTGTGTTAAGAAATAATTATAATTAATTTTATAGGAATATTTAATAAATAAACTAATATGACCATATCATATATGGTATTCCATATGTTTAGAGAAATTTATTGAATATACAATTTTTCTTTAAAATATGTCACTGATGAGTGGTGGGAACAAATTCTCTAATATTTTAACAAATAAATGGATAAAAGTTTTATCCTGGATAAAAAAATTATATCCTTGTCTCATTTTAAACATTTTATAGAATTAAATAAATCATAAACCATGTGTATTCAATTAATAATTTCATGTTTTTCAAAAAAAATATTTTTTTAACAAATAACACCTCTTATCATATAAGATAAATTAAATAAAGATAACATATTTTAATTAGATTTAACTAAGAATGATATATTAATTTAAATTCACATCCTTAATGCATAAACTATTTGATTCATCACTTGAATGTAAACTACAAGCTCCTTTAATCCTTCCATTTATTTTGAACTCATTTATATTTAGAACACTTAAAAAATATACACTTGGTATAATATACCCTTAAAAACCTAGGAAATCATTTCTATAACATCAATACTTAATATAAAAATTCCACAGATTCTAAAAAACCATTTTAGGAATTTTTGATAATTCCATCTTATGGAATAATTACTCATTCTTCTTAATAACACCTTAGGTTTTAATGACCTAAACTAGATACTTGAATAAACTTTGTTTCACCTTCTAATTTTTCTTATTTTGGTTTGAAATTTTACCCATTTTTTAATTTCTTAACATTTGAAGAACCTAAACATCAAAATTTTAATTCATTAATTCTCAAAAACTTGAGTATACTAAGTCAAATTTTCTTGATTTTGTTCAAATTTTCATAAAATTTATATAGATGGAAACAAAATAAACATTTAATGTCACCAATTAATTAACATTTCCAATTATATTGGATATAAATGGCATCAAACATATTGAGTATAAGAGATTAAAATTCCTTAGGTCATTTTTCATCCAATGCTTTGTAACCCTAAGTGAATCATTTTATTTTTTTATTAACATCTAGATTCACATTTTGAGAAACTTCAGTAGTTTGTTTATTTAGAAATAGTTTTATTTAACACTTATAATATAACTTAGTTAATAATATTTTCATAATTTACTAGTCTCAGGAGATGCTTATATTATATTTATCCTACTCAAGGGTTAATATCCTATATTTGGTTTGGTGATGATGATATTATTTATCCAAAATAGAAGATTTTATTAGAAAAGTATCATGTTTTTTATATTTTCATCAATAAATTTTAATGGAATCACTACTAATAAAAATGATAACCCCATATATAATATCCATTTAGTGGGAAAAGATCTATATTTTACTAATAAATGAGTATTATATAGCATTCATCTCACTCGTTAGATATTTAGGTAAGGAATCATCCCAATCACAACATTTATGAGTCTTGGATAATTGGTGGATAACACTTTGTTCATATCCATTATATCGATAATTCTCAACTCTATTACTATTGTAACCTAATCTTATTAGGGTCTCCCAAATAGTGTAACCAAAATCAAATTCCAATAACATACTAATATAAGACAATCCAGGGGCATCCAACTATAACATGACTTGCTCATTAGATAATACAGGTTATCAATTATTTGATTTCCTTACATAAGATAATCCATGGGCACCCAATTATGACATGACCTATTTGGTTGGATGATCAAGGTCTTGACAAGTGCCACTTTAGAAGGAATATCACACTTAGTATTTAAATAGTTTTTTTTTAATTTTAAATGTGTCAACAACTTAATATGCACAATATGCATATTAAATTCATAACTATCACATAACATGAAATAATTAGATTCTAATGTTTTATTAATTTAGGTATTCATATTTATAAAGATTTAGTTTTGGAATTTGTATCTTATCCACTAAATTAATGTATTCACACCATATTAATGTGTAACCATTTACACAGCCCATAGTTCGTGCTAATCACCCAAAAATGGAAGATAATTATATTCATATATATTCAATTACATATTATGAATAAGGTATATAAAATTTTCATGTAAAATAATAGAGAACTACGAGATTGAAAATCTCCACATGAAAAATATTAGAGCAATAGATAGCTAACCCCTCACTTTTCCAGGCATAAGCCTTCACGCTAGTGGTTGTCTGACACAAAGTCATTCTTCCTAGGGAGATTTTATTCCAGATTGAATTCAATTCATGATAGCTTTAACACCTAATATGCATAAAATATATTCAATAACCATTCTCAAGATCACAAATTAAATAAAAAACTAATGTCAAGGTAGATGAAAGACTAAATTTTTTGGTGTCTTTCTTAGCATGTAATGTAAGACCCTATCTCCTAGAAACAATTAATTACATAACTAAATCACACACATTATTCATATTCTATAAAAAATTCATTAACATAAATAATATAAAGGAATAAAGTCTTGAATAAATATTTTATTTAACATGATAATCTAATATATATTTTCATATTTCACACACACATTATCCATATTCAATAAACAATTTTATAAATATAAATAATATCATGGAATCAATAGTTAAATAACTATTTTTTTAATCACAAGAAATAAATATGAATTTCCATATTTCACATAGTCTTATAAAACCAATTTTATAAATCCTAACACTTATCATTCACAAGTCATTTATAAACTATAAACATAATTCTTAAAATTTAAAAAAAATTATTTATCAAATAATATGAACTTTTCATATTTAATTTAGGCATATAAAAACATATTTTTATTAAGACCAACACTTTCCATTTATAATTTAATTATAAACTAAAATTATAATTCTTAAAATAAATAAACAATTTATTTATTAAATAATTTGAAATTTTTATATTTAATTTAGGATTATAAAAAACATTTTAAAAAACCTAATAATTACCATTTATGACTATTTATAAATAAAAGATTACTATAAACATTTTATAGTCAAACTAAACATTATTGATATTACATTATCTTTAATATAAACCCTTTATATCCACTTTTAATATGAACACTTTCATATTATTAATTATATAACATTTCACTTTAAATATATGATATTATTATGAATTATAAACATTTTATAATCCAATTTCTATTATTTAAATTATTTACATAACTTAAATATCACATATATAAAAAATATTTAATCCCTAAACAAACCTATCATCCAAACAATTTTGGCATAGTTGAAATAATATCTTAAATAAAGTCCACTTGAATCCAAAATATTCAAATTAATTAATTACGAACAATTAATAATTTTAAATGTAAAGTATTTTATATTTTGAATTATTTATATAATTTATAAATTCTTTATAAATTACCATTATAATTTATTAAAAAATTTATTTCAAGATTACAAGGCATGTCATATAATTCTGTTAAAGGTAAAAATACCTTTTTACTTTGATTTATAAACATTTTATAAACCATATAAATTTGAAAAAAATATCAATATTAACTCTTTAATATTAATGAAGTATTTATAATAATATTTTCAATAAACATTAAAAATAATAACCATAAACATTTTATAGTTAATTAATTTATAAAAAACTTTTATAAATTCAATAAATATTTTAAAATATACAATTCCATTATTTATAAACAATTTATAAATGACCTAAAACATTGATGCTCTATTTTCTCATAGTAGTGACACAGATTGGTAACTAATTACTATATACCATGCCTTCTATTCCACATTATGTTAACATATTAATGTAACATCAAGTGATTCTAACAACATTACATTATCATATAAAATAACACTAATAGAAGAAAAACCAGTTACAATTTAATAAAATATGTTCTTAATTTTATAGTGAAAGAAAAAACTTGAATAAATAATAAAGATGGCACTGATTCCACTAATGGGTTTGAGGGGTTCATCATATGAGAAAATATAGTAGAGTAAAACTCATATATGTTCTCAATCCATCATTATTATAATCAACATGTAATTAAAATGAAGAACATAAACAAGGTGTACCTGAAGTGATGTGTAATTCATTTTTTACACTTCATTTTTTTCTTGATAAAGAACAACTTAATAGTAGATGAAATCATCCTTCCTTTGAGGGGATTATATTTAAAAAATGATTCCAAAACATTTATTGATGATCTCTAATTTAATAATTGGTGCTAGTGTATTCACCTAGTAATAAATTGCATCTTAGGAGGAAGATAGAATCATAAGGCATGCATATAATCGATCATGCCCAAAATTAGGGATCTTATCCATTTATATAGACATCCTAGACATGTTTCATTTAATGAAATTCGTCTCCCATATTCAATATATCAAAAATTAGTTATTCCTATTGTAATTATTCATGTAATCCCTTAAAATAAATTTAAGCCATTTAATCCATTCATAATGGATTATAACAGATGAAACCACATGGGAAGATGCATGCACCAAAAGCCATAAATAGGTGGAAGATGCATGAAATCATCACATAAGGTGGTAAATGAATACACTCAACTAAAATATTGGGTTCAATGTGTTCTATCATATACATTATATATATATATATATATATATGTTTTTATAGCATAACCAACCTTTTCACCCTAAAGATCTTATTGGTGAGCTTAATTTTGAAATCTATATTTTGGGTGGTATTTGTTAAGAAATAATGTTGAATAAGTTATTAAAATCAATTTATAAGTTGGAAACTATGTTGAAAGTTATTTTCTAAAGTATGAAAAACACATATTTTGTGTCAATATTTATCTATTGTAATGTATAAACCATTTTTTATTAGTTGAAAGACTGAAAAATGTGTTTATATATGTTTTAAATATCAATTTTGAGTGTTTCTATGGTCTGAAGGTATTTTGGGATAATTGTATAGGTTTCTTAAGAGTTAAAGATGTTTACAAGAAAAAATCTAAAAAATAGCCAAGGCATAAGGTCCATATAGTTCAATTATAATGACCATGCAATTCAAATTGTAGTGACCATGCAGTTCTAATGCAGTGAACATAAAGTTAAAATATAGTGAATAACTTGTTAAAATTTGAAAAACCATTCAATTAAAAATACTGAGACTATAAAGTTCAAATGAATCAACCACACTGTATTAATGTAGTATACATTCAGTTAAAATGCAGTGGTTGTGTAGTTGAAGATGAAAAATATATTTTATAGTAATTGTGAAATTTAATTCCATAGACCATGAAATTAAAATAGAGTGAGCATGACTAAGAAAATGTGAATTATTGAAGATCCATTTTAAGTGATGATGTGTTATTCTCAGAGTATTCAAAGGTTAGATTAATAAGGATTTTATTCTTAAGAGATTTATAGTCCATTAAAATAAGTAAACATTTTATATTTTTAAATATTTTATGACCTATTTATTTGAAGATAATTAAATGCAATATGTGAATATTTTTTATGGAAATAAATCATTTGAAATTTTAGGAGAAGATTATTAAGGATTTAAATAGTGGTATAAAACTATTTAAGGTTCACTCAAATTGAAAAAATAATAGAGGTAGTAATTCATCAGATATTCCATGATATTTAAAGTGAACAAATATAAATAAATAAATTATTTTTTTAATTTAATAATTTAGATAATTGTCTTAAAAATTATCATAGAAAAGATTCATTTTTCATGAATAACTAAATAGGATAATGACACTGATCTGGGGAATGTTGAAAGAGTAAATACTATGAAGAGATCATTTCTATACTACTTTTTATTATTGAATATTATTACTATAATTATAGTGTATAAGAATTTATATGAGGATGTATTCCTAAATAGGAAAAGTGATTTTATCTATACCATTGTAATTATTTTGGTTATTGTTTTAGGTAAGAGGACTAGTGATTCAATCTTACTCAAGGACTATCTTCTATATTATAGGAGAACTATGTAATTATTGTGTGCTATGTGTTTTTCTTTATATTTAATAGGGTACATATATCATATTTTAGAGAAAATGATTTTACTAAATATAAAACCAAGATACAAAAATGATAAATAAAGAATGAAGGAATCATTTTTGAAACATTAATTCATTCCCATGGTATCTTCCCTATTGGACCTAACAACTAGTATCATAACTACAAGTTCTTACGTAGTGATTTTTTTCTCAAGTTTAAATTGAATACATAAAAAGAAAATGAATAAAAAATATTTATTTATTTATAATAAATAAAATTTCTAACTATGAAAACCAAATGATACACAATTTAATATTTCATGGCATCAAATTATTAATTTCCACAATTCATATAATTAATATTGGAGACATAAATTAAAATGAACATATAGAAACTAATTGAAAAGAGTTAGATTTATATTCAAAATGAATAAATGATTTAGGAGGAACATAATACAAAATATTGTATACAAAATTCATGGGATTAAAATACTTTAAAGCTATGTGGAATAAATTTAATTACATTTACAAAAGAGACTCAAAAGGTAAACTCAACAAAAATTCATGTTTTTTGTAATAAGTTCAAAGTTTTTAATATAAATCCCTATAAATATGTTGTTGAATTTTTCAATCTATTAATTGAAGTAGTGCATGATATATGGTGTTTGATACACGTTATTGTTAATTTAAGAATTATAAAGATTTTTTTTGAATATTACCAATCTAATTTAATCTAAAAATTTCTGTAATCAAAGAGAGTGATATTATTAGTTTTTTATTATTTTCAAATAAAATTTGTTCTATAAGAGATTAAAATGAATTATTAATACCCCAATGTAGAGAATAAGATAAAGGACATGAATTTTAAATATATATGGAAGATTTATATGGAGGAAGGTTCATAAGATGATTTAACAAATAAAATAATGAACATACTCTTATGTTATCTTAGAATATAAAAACATAATTTGAAAGTAATACTTTCACTTCCATGTTTTAGGTGTCAAAAAATTAGTCATCTTTCCATAAAGTTCCAAAATAATCTCTATAAGGGACACATGGATGAGTAGGAACAAAATAATTCATCTAATAAAGTGGATAAATAGAGGAAATTTTCTAATAATAAATTATGAAGGAGAATTTGTTTTGAAATGAATCGTTTGATGAATTAAAAGTAGAGGAGATTGAAGATTGTAAAAATAAAGCTATAGATTCTATGGTTTCTATTGTTAATAATTCAAATGTCTAAAAATGTATTAGAGATAATGAAGTTGAGAAGAAAATAATTCCATTCTTGGAAGTTGAATATGATCTTTCATTAGAAGTGATTTATGTCCCAGAAAAATTAAAAAAGAAGGCCATTTATGTTGTTCATGTGTAACAATAAGATGGTTTAATTTAATTAAAATTATGATTTATAATAGCTTTCCATGTAGTAATGTGTCTTATTAACCAAAATTAAAGACAATAAAAAATATTTTTCTATTGTTTTATAATATGAACATTGAAAATCAAAGGTATATATTCAAAATAATGAATAAAATAAAATTGATTATACATAAAACAAACCTAATGGTATGGATATGAAAATTACTTAATTCATAGTCCCTTATAAATATCACAATTGTGAGAATTTCTAAAGATACAATGAAACATTCTAGCAATGAGATTAAAATTCAAAATTTTATTATGAGTAAACCAAGCAACAATAGGAGTGATTTTATAAATGATTTAAGATAATATATATGACATGACCTATCCCCACCAAGAACCAACCCTAGATAAAATATAATAATAAGAGTTACACCCAAATCCTTCCTTTAATAGTCTATAGATTGAAAACTAGGGTCAAGGGTTTACCCAGTAGAAAACATAATGGATGACTATAAAGGAAAATAAAAACCCAAATCCATTAACAATAAGATATCCATGAAAAAAATATATAAAAAAAATTTATAATGAATGAATCACATATAATATAAAAAAATATAATAAACTACAAGTTATAAAACAATGCCTTTCCCCAATATGTATAAATACACAACACACTGCCGAGTCAAAAGCTCTACTTATAACTTTTTCATTCCTTTTATTTTGGAAATAAAAAACACTTTATTTATACTTACCTTACTAAACTTTTATGTCCAAATAGTTTTAGAATATTTTTATAGAAAACATTAAATTTTACTACACCTAGAATATTTTTTAAAGTATTATGTTTATAAACTTATAATGACTCTTTACAGAAACCATAATGAGTTTAAATCTGATTCATTAAAATAAAATTTTGTTAGACAAATGAAAGATTTTGTCTCGTCTTTGTACTGCCAAAGGTCTTCATCATTAGACTAATATCAATACCAATAAAATCATATTATCCCTGATTATGATAATCGTATTGACCATAGTAAGGAAGTTTGCTGTACTGACTTAAGTTTATAATTATAATACAGTAGACTTGATTCTAATGTATGGAAAACTTTTTACACTATAAAGGTGTAAAAAAATATCACATCAGACTTTTTGTTATAATTTATAGGTGTACGATTCATTGTAAAAAACTTGGAGAAAATATGATTTCTGGACAATCAAGATGATCACTGGAGTAATGAATATAAATACTTAGTCATTAGAAGAGTATTTTGCTGATAGATTCCATTTTAAATTTTCTTATTGTGCGAGAGCTCTAAAGATTAAAAATTTTGAATAAATTTTTCTTAGTCTTTTGAATTTGTTTTAGAGTTTTTTTTTCTTAAGTGAAACTTGTTAGGTTATCGCTTTAATAATAATTTTGTGTTGTAATTGTGTATCCAATATATGATTATGATCGAGGGATTATGGGGATAGAAAGAAAGAAAATCTAATATTATGATTGAGGGTTTGCAGGGATAGAAAGATAGAACTGATCCATCAGATCACGGGCTACTGAGATTATGTAGATAGATAATCTAATATTTGTATCGAGGTATGTCCTTATTAAGGAAAGATATAATTTCTTATAAGTATAAAATAATGTATACCTTTAGACATGGTTTGTGTCTACCTTACTCTTAAGGTTAAAAGTGATATATTAATTTCAAATAGTTTCAATTACTTAATACTTTGTTATAAATATTACACTAATTGTTTATTACAAGTATTTTATTTTAATTTCTTGTTTGTAATTGTTTTATCATAACATATCTGAATATGATAAACACTAATCTATTAATCAGATCTATTTTGAATCTGATCTATTTACTTTTATATAATTAAATCTTATATGATTATGATTATTATACTCTGATATATTGAAATCATCCTGATTATGATACTTTGGTAATCATACTGATGTCCAAGTTTGAATTCAATCTTTTTACTAAAAGAGTTTTGTGAATTTGTTTATTTTAAATCTCTTAAACTAATGTTTTTTAAACTAAAATTCACCCTTATTGTAATAGATCCATCAATAAAATTTTATTTAAATCCTAATATCAATATATCTCATATTGATATCCAAAAATTTGTATCAGAGTAGGATTCCACTACTTATATACTTGCTATGTTTTTACTATCTTTATTATTTCAAGTCTATTAAGTTTTTTTATAAACTTTTTGTTTATAAAAAATTACTACAGTAACATGTTTGTGGAAAATAAAGTTTTCTTATTAAGATGATTTGACTTAATGTTGGATCTATAGATAATCTCAATCCCAATAGACCACCAATTTTTTATTGTTATGACTATGAATATTGGATATATATAATTAATACTTTTGTTATCAACACTAGGGTTGATAATTTTTTCATGATGACTAGAGATTACAAAATACCCGATAAGGAAGTTACAACTTTCAACCATCAATAAAAGCAAGAGTATCAACTTAACTACAGAGTAAGGAGGACTTTTTTAAGTTCAATTATGAGAAGCATATATAGCCAGATATCATCTTTTGAAGCTACCAATATTATTTATAAAAAGTTATAAGTTACATATTTTGGTACTTATAAGGTTATTACAACCATGAGAGCCATGTTAAGAGATGACTATCAAGTTTTTTAATTTTTACCTAGAGAATCCATTTCCAAGATGCACAAAAGGTTTATGAATATCATAAATAGTTTAAAATCTCTTGGATAAAAAATATTAGATGATGAAATCATTATGGAGAAAATTATTGATATAATTCCCAATGAATGGCATTATAAGAGGAGAGTTATTGATGATACAATAAGATTAAAAAATCTTAATCTTTATGATCTTACTAGAACTCTTATGTAGTACAAGGGAATATTTAAAAGTGAAAAAGAAAAATGGTGGTGTTTCCATTTCTACAACATCTACCTTACCTCCTAATATCCAATTTGAAGAGAAAGTAGTGAAATCGTCCAAAAAGGAAAAATTTGTTATACAATCAGACTCAAGTTCTTCAAAAATCTGAAAATTAATTAGAAAATATTTCTAGGAGGATGAATAAAATAGTTGGAAATAAATATTTATAATACCTTTAAAAGAAAGGTAATAAGGAAATAAGTGATAAGAAGGATCAATCCACTTGTTTTTAATATAATAAAGTAGTACATATCAGACCAGATTTTCTAAAGATAAAAAGGAAAGATAAAAAATAACAGAATTATGATAAGAATCAGAAAAGTTTTTATAAGTCCAAAGGAAATAAATTCCTTAAAGATAATTATTCTTATATTGAAATTGGAGGATATTCCTTAGATAACTATTTTGATAATAATAGTTTTAGATCGAGGAACATTGGTCTTATTGTGAGGATACCTAAAGAAAATATTTATTTAATGGATAAGTTATGAACTACTTAAAACCTTATAAATATGTCTCTTAATTATAATTATCTTGATTAGAAGGATTAAATATATTCAGATGAATAATTCCCCTCAGTAAAAGATAATATCTTACCTTCTTATGATGAAGTATCTCATTTTTGTAAACTCCTTGAAAATGGAAATTGAAAAGTTATAAAAAACTAGATAAGGATAATACAAGGATAAATATTTTAACAAATTAAATTTTTTATCTTTCTAAAGATATTGATAAAGATAATTTTGAAAAGGATACTTTTTCAAAATATTTATAAAAATTGATTTCTGAGAAAAATTATTTACAAACTAGTTTTGATAAACTTAGTTATGAAACTATTAGTAAAGAGGATAATAATTTAATTATAAAACTAATGTTTTAAATTTATTATTTAAAGAAACTCTTATAAAAATTTACCACTAGTAAAGAAAAATTTGATAAGATGTATCAATTTTTTTTCTCATGAAACTAGTTTCAGAATGGGATATACTTATAAAAAACCAGTTTTTAGTAATAATTTATTTGTTCTTAAAAATGAACCCCTTTTCACTAAGTGTTAAAGTGGTGGTAATTGAAAAAATAATTGTTCACTTAATCAAGTTCAATCCTTAAGTTTACAAAAATCCTATTTTTCAAAACAAATGTGAATTCCTAAATTTTTTTTCCAACATTATCAGACCTAAGAAGGTTTGGGTGCCCAAAGTATAATGTTTTTTGGTTTCAAGAAAAGAAAGAAAGTACCAAAAACAAGAATACTTGGTACATGGATAGTGTCTGTTCTAGACATATGAATGGTAACAATGATTTTTTATAAAATATTATCAAGATGAAATGTGGAAAGGTTACTTTTAAAGATAATACTCATAGATAGACTATTGGTATAGGTAACATTGTTATTCTTGATAAAGCTTTAATATAAAATGTTTTGTTTGTTAAAGTTATTAAGTGCAACCTTATAAGTATAAGTCAATTATGTGATGAAGGTTACCTTGTGAATTTTAGAAATGATAAATGTGTAGAACAAAATTCCAAGGATGAATTTATTCTTTGTTCTAATCGGTGTGAGAATGTTTACACTCTAAACTTAGAAGACATTAAGATCCATTAATTACCTTGAATTAGTGAATTAAAAGATCAATCTTGGTTATGGAATATAAGTTTAGGACACTATAACCCTAGAAACTTATGAAAGTTGAATTAGAAAGGACTTGTTATGGATTTATCATAACTTAGGTTTAATTATTCAAAAGTTTTTTACCCATGTAAATACGATAAGCAACATAAGTCAAGTTTTAAATATATTAGTGAAGTATCAACTATTAATACTTTACAGTTAGTGCACATGGAAATATTTGGTCCTACAAAAACTGGGATTATCGGGGGAAAGTACTATGTATATATCTTGGTTGATGATTACAGTAGATACACTTGGGTTTATTTTCTCACAAATAAATATGAAGCTTTTAATTATTTAAAAACATTTTTATCCAAAGTTAAAAATGAGAAAAACATTCCCTTGAAAACTATTTATAGTGATCGTGGTGGATAATTTTTAAATTATAATTTTGAAACTTTTTATAGTAATACATGTATTGAAAATAACTTTTCATCTCCTATAACCCCTCATAAAAATGGTGTTTTTGAGAGAAGAAATCATATTCTTCAAGAAATAACAAGAACCATGTTTAGTGAATACTTAATTGATAAACAATTTTTGGGCTGAAGTAGTTAGTTCTACCAGCTATACTATAAATCGAGTTTTGATTATACCCTTTCTTAATAAAACTCTTTATGAGTTATGGATAGGATGAAATCCAAAATTTTATTACTTCAATGTTTTTTGATGCAAAGTATTCATTATGAATACATAATATAACTTACACAAATTTTCACCTACATTTGATAAAGGAATATTTTTAGGTTATTCCACTACTTATAAGTCTTATAGAGTTTTTAATAAAAATTATTGTACTATTTAGAAAATAATACATGATGAATTTGATGAAACTGGCCCTTTTTTTTTCAGACAACCCCAACCTACATCCTCCTCATATTTTATTTTAAAAACTAATTTTCAACCTTTGTTTGATAATTATTATTATAAGGAAAGTATCTAGTAAATAGTTTTTGAAGTATTTACTCTAGGATATTTTCTACCTTATATTGATGAACATATTTTAGAAAACACAAGAAGTTAGTTGTTACTTAGGAATCATCCCAGTGATAATATCATTGGTGATGTTTATCAACTAGTTAGTACTAGAAGTTCCTTAAGAAATGAAATTGAACATCTAGCTTTCCTTTCCCAATTTAAACTTAAGAATCATGATGAGGATTTAGGCGATGAATATTGGATTAAGGCTATGTAAGATGAGGTAAATGAATTAGAGTGTAAAAAAGTTTGGAATCTTGTTGAATGAAATAAAGAAACTTTTGTAATTAGAGTAAAATGGGTTTTTAGAAAAAAATGTGATGAAAATGGAATAATCATTAGAAATAAAGAAAGAATTATTACTAAGGGTTATAAAAAACATGAAGGAATATAATATGAATAAACCAATTTACCCATATAAATATTATAATCTAATCATTCTCTACTAGCCTTTTCAGCATTATTTCCACTACTGAAACTGAATACACAGCAACTGGAAGTTGTTGTTCTCAAGTTTTATGGATGCAACACACACTCACTGAATATGGAATGAGTTTTGATAAAACTCAAATACTATTTGATAATACTATTTCCATTTCTTTAAGAAACCTACACATAAATCCCATTAAAAACACATAGATATTAGGCCTCACTTTTTTAGGGATCACACACTTAAAGTAGATATCATTTTATAATTCATCAGAATACAAGATCAAATTGCTAATAATTTTACAAATCCTTTACCTTTTGATAGATTTGAATATATTAAATAGAATCTAGTAACTATAAATGTAAAATTATCCTTAATATCTACTTTTTGTTTACCCATATTCTTATATTAACTCACCCATCTTCATAGGGGGAGTACATATGTTTTTTGTTTTAATTTTTTTTTTGTTTTTTTAAATTTTATAGTTTTCTTAAAATTTTCATAATGAATTTCCAGAATCATATTTATTTATACAATTTTTGGAGTTATTATTCTAAAAAGGATAATAAGACAATTTTTTTTAAAAATTTCCAGACTCAAAGTTTCTTAAAATTTTCCAATTTGGAAAATTTTCATAATGAGTTTTTATTTATAAAATATCATATTCAGTTTTTCCCCTAAAAACTATTTTATATTTTATTTTAAAACCTTTTTGTTTATTTTTTATAATAAAATTATCAGATTCATTTTCTTAAAACTATCATAATCTACTTTGTTTACAAAAATCAAGAAAAACATTTTGGTTATACTAGTGATACTTTCCAAATTTTGAAAGTTATTATTATTATCTTTTAATTTTTATACTATTGTATTATAATTGTATATATTTGTTGTTATTATGATATTTCTCTCATAAAAACATTATTTTGTTTTAAAATTTTTTCTAATTGTATTCACTATCAATATGATATTTTTTTTAAAAAAAACCCCTAAAGAGTTTGAAATTATTTAAGTGTTTCTTAAGAGGATTTTCAATCGTCAAATAAAAAAGTTATCTTCTCAATCGATGGATCTCTTTTGGAAGATGAAACATCTCTCCGATCACCTATATAAAAGAGGGACCCCCCTTTACCACACCATTTTCTCAATATTTTTTTCACCAACCTATTTTTGCCTACATGTTGATTAGTTCAAAAGTGTTTCTTTCTGTCCGATCAATCATTTTCACTCTATTTTAAATGACTAGAAAACAAGATTATGAAGGTTTTTTTTGTTTTTAGATAAAGGTTAGTAGAAATGTATTTCTTTGTTAAATATTATTTTACTCTTTAGAAGGCGATTTATTTTCAAAGTTGGGAATCAGTCTGTGTAGAAAAATAACATCATGAAGTTGATAAGTATTACCCAAAAATTATTTATGAATTTTATGATTCTATGAAATTTATCAAAAAATAGGATAAGTTTTATTTTAAGATATATAGAAAAGGATATAAATTATCACTAATAAAATTATAAAAATTGTTTGGATTACCTTATTAAGGTGAAGTGCATTTTACATCACCCAAACTTCCTGATACTCTTTGTAATTTTAACAAAATAAGAGCTAAGGATTTGTTGTTTTCTTATGAAAATAAATTCAGAAAAGTTTCCCATATCACCCAAGATAATCATATTATTACTTTGTTCATGTAAAGTTTTTAATACCAAGGAAATGGTACCGATATAATCTCAATGTAATATATATTGTTGTATTAGACTATTTGGTTAACATGAGAAAGATTAACCTTGTCATGTTTGTTCACTTGAATGTATATAACATCAAAAATAATTATATAAAGTGAAAGATTATTATGTTTCTATAATTCTTGTGAAATATTATTGTTGAGTTTTTGAAGCTTATCAAATTTTATAACAAGTCATATGCAATGAGGGAAAAGTTTTCTTTCATTAGTGAAGATACGTTAAAAATAATGAACTTGATGTTTGATGAAAAATGAAAAAAGTTTGTTAAAAAATATTATACTACTAAATTATAGGGAGATCTTTAAAAGAAGTCATAGAAGAAGAAAAATAAAATAAAGGCTGAAAACTCACCTCTTAAATAAAATAAGAAATAAAAGAAGACAAAGAATGTCCCTGATGATGTTTATTTGGAATGGATGAGACTGAAAGATGATAAAAAACCTAGTCTTCCTAAAATCAGAATAGACCCTGTTGAGACTAAGAAAATAAGGGTTCATGCTGGCAAAAATATTGAGTAAGAAACTCAAAAATAAGAAACAAAATAAGAGACTTCGATAGAATGTTTTATCAAAAAATTTGATGAAATTAGCAGAATTTTCATCTGAGAAGTTTTGACAAGAAAACATGGATGTGGAGTTAGTATTTAAAGAAACATTAGTCATTATTGATAATGTTCCCTCTATTAAAGACAAGGGAAAATAAAAAAAATCTTAAAGAATCAAATTAACATTAAAAAAAAAATAGTACCAGTTTTCACACTGCAAGATCAATCAGTACCAGTATCTGTAGAGAAATAATCCACACTAATTTATTTTGGAAAATAAATATTCATAAATTCTTGAAAAATTGAAGAAGAACTTAACAAAGAAGTCAATGACTTGGTTTAAGTTCAAAAAATAAATAAAATCTTGATAAGGTTGGTGAGAATCAGTTATAAGTAAATGATGTAAATTGGAAAGAACAGAAATAATGCTAAGAAGGAAAAGAAGGTGAACAAAAATAATCAGAATATGAATAAGTTCAAGAAGAATTTTTAGTTGAAGAGGGTGAAGAGTTTAATAAAAAGGATGATAAAAAAATAGAAAAAAGAAAGTGATGAGAAAGAATCTCAATCTGAAAAATCATTGAAGAAATCCTAATAACCCTCATCCTCATAAGACTTGCCTTCAAAAGTGGATGATGAAGAATCAGAAAGTTCAGAAGAAGAATCCTCATCAGCAGCAGAAGATTATTCTTAATCTAAGAAGGATGAGGACGATCAAGTTTCAAAGTCAAAACCTAACACTGAAGATATTGAAATTATGGATATATCTAATGATAAATTTATTTCTCAAGAAGTTTATAAATCTTCTAAGGAAGTTCCAAAGGTAGATAAAAATAAAGGAAAGGATGTTGTTTTTGGAAAAACCTGATCAAAACCTCATTAGCCCGATCTAGATCCATTAGAATCTGTAATAACTATTACACAAAAGGGTTTTGATAAAATAATTCAAAAATTTAAAAGGTTTTAATGAATTATATCTTACTTCATGAGACTAGAAGCAAGAGGTCAATTTCTTTAGGATAGTTTTTCCCAAAAAACAGACTCTATTAAAATGCTAACAGAATTAGTAATCCATATTGAGGTGATTTTGAAAACCTTACAAGAATGTTATTATGCCCATATAATGTCTTGTAGTTCAACGATAAAATGTTCAAGTGATATTGATGCTAATGTTCTGTCTCACAATTATTAGATTCAAGAAATAAAGAATTTGATGATTGAATCAGATGAATATTTTAATTAGTTATCTAAGGATATGTCTGACATGGTATTTTTTTTTGAAGACTTCAAATACCAGTTTGACTACTTGATTGGAGAAGTGGATGCACTCAAAATCAAAGTGTGAGACTTAAAGTTGGAAATGTTCAAAGTACATTTTTGTGAAGAGGATGTTTCCATTATCAAATATTAGAATAAGGAACTTGTTGAGGAAGAAAAGAAACTCAAATCTAAGAATCAGAGTCTGAAATATCAAATGGTGAAGCTAAATGAATATTGAAAAAAATTAAATAAGTTAAATTCGGTCATAAAAAACTTTATGGAGAAGTATTAATTTTTTTAACTCTTGTTATAATCTATATTTTGATAAACTTTTAAAATTTATGTTCATGAATGAATTACTCTTCTATCCAAATACAATTGTCTGAATATTTTTCCAATATGAGTGGTTGAATGTTATTTAATAATTTTTTGGATGTTTAGTTAATTCATTAAAGTGTTTCATATAATTTTACACTCACTAAATTTTTAGGTACATTATTTTTTTTGTCCCTAATTATTATTTTTAAATCACAAAGGGGGGGATATTTCTAAAAAGGGAGATTTCTTATATAAGGGGGGGGGGTTCAAAAAGGGGGAGAATATATTCCTCTGAATGATATGATACTTTAAGGGAATTAATAATATTTATCATTCTCTACATCATATAAAGAATACTTATAAACACAAGGGGAGTAAAGGATCAAAATTAAAATTATGAATAAAAATTTCTCTTAAAAGAAAAAGACTGTAAGTTTTTAAAAGTTTTATTTCTTTTAAAGTTTTGAGGTTTGTGATTTCTAAAAAGGGGGGAGATTATTGAGTTAGAGTTATACTTAAAACATTTCCATTCCTTTTATTTTATAAATCACAAACAATTTTATTATACTTACTTTACTAACCTTTTACATCTAAATATTTTTAGAATGGTTTTATAGAAAATATTACTTTTTACTGTACTTAGAATATGTTTTAAAGTATTATGTTTATAAAATTAGACTTCTTCATTAAAAATATTATAATGAGTTTGAATCCAATTCACCAGAATCAACTTTTATCATACATATGAAAGACTTGGACTTATCTTTGTACTGAAAAAGGTCTTCATCATAGGACTGATATCAATACCAATAAAATGAGATTAACCCTGATTATGATAATTGTATTGACCATAGTAAGGAAGTTTATCAGAATGAATTAAAGTTTATAATTAGAATACAATATAATTTTTTCTAATGTAAGGAAACTTTTTTATATTGTAAAGGTGTAAAAGAATATAATGTCAGAATTTTAGTTATAATTTCAAGGTGCCCAAGTCATTGTGACAAACTCTGAGAAAATATAATCATTGGAAGATCAAGATGACTCGTGGAGAAATTTATATAAATATCTAGTCATTCAAGGAGTTTATTGTTGATCAATTTCATTTGAAATTTTCTCATTGCGTGAGAGATTTAAAGATTACAAAGAATGAACAACTTGTTATTAGTCTTTTGTAATTGTTTCAGATGTTTTTTTCTTAAGGAAACCTTTTAAGGTTGTCCCTTTAAGAATAATTTTGCATTATAATCATGCATTTGATCTATGATTATGATCAAGGGATTGTGGGGATAGAAAGATAGATAATTTGATCTTTTGATTGAGGGATTTTGGGGATAGAAAGACAGAACTAATCCATCACATCAAGGGCTACCGAGGCTAGGTTGATATAGAATCTGATATTCATATAGAGAGATTTATTTTCTGAGAAAATACAGACTTTCTTGTAAGTATAAAATAAGGGATACCTTTATACAAGGATCATGGCTACCTTAATCTTAAGGTTAAAATAGATCTATTCATTTTAAATATTTGTAAGTCATTATTACTTTTTTATAGCTATTACATTACTTGTTTCTTATAAGTCTTTTATTTTCACTACTTGTTTATAATTGTTTTATCGTAACATATCCAAATATGATAAACATTAATATTCTAATAAGATCTATTATGAATATGATCTATTTAATTTGATATAACTTAATCTTATGTGATTATGATTTTTATACTTGGATATATCAAAATCATAAAGATTATCATACTTTTCTAATCAGACTGAGGGACAATTCCAAATCTAATCTTTTTACTAAAATAGGTTTATGAATTTGTTTAGTTTAACTCTTTTAAACTAAAGTTTTTTAAAATTAAATTCATCCCCTCTTGTAATATATCCATCAATAAAATATTCTTTCAATACTAATATTAATATATCTATAATCCATTCATAATTTTATTAAATATAGAGTGCAAGCACAAAAAAGTACATAATAAAAAACAAAAAACAATAGAGCAACAAAGAAAAAAAAAATAGGTATATAAAAATATGGAGGTCTAAAATAGTGAATTCCAAGAGAAACCCCTCTTGCTATATTATACCCCTCAATGGAAAAGGATCACATATTTGAATAAAGGATGATTTTTTACTATTAGTCTCTATAGAAGTAAGGTGATCAACAAAATTGTTGCCCTCCCTCCAAGTGTGCAAGACTTATATGGAATCACTGATGTAACATCTATATATTCTAATAACATATGATCTGGAACATGTGGTGATGGTAGTTCTAAACATGGAGTAATGAATGATGATAGAGTCTATTTCCACAACTTCTAACATGATGTTTTATTGTCTGAATAACTAATGACTGGTGAGAAGGGCTATAGCCTCGACCATTAGGGAATGTCCAAAGACAAAGTGAGCAATGAAAGCCATGAAATAAAGAATAATACATCCCCTAAAATCCTAGATCACATCACCACCCTTAATATCATTTGACCAACATGAATCATCAATATTAAGCTTAAGACCAGTAGGGTGTGGTGACTAGTGAACCCAGGGTCCAAGATTAGCCAAGGAATTAGTAATGGTGCCCACTGGGAGAAATCTGAGTGAAGGATACTCATGCCATTTATTAAATAGATGAACCATATAAATAAAAAATTTATTTTTCCTTATGAATATATATTTACCCTAACATGACCATCCCTTATGTTTTTTCCTTATTTCTGGCATGAAAAATGTAACCACAACCTACTGCTAAGATCAAACCACGAGATTTATTTTCCAGGACTACTTCCCCCGAACCATGGAACCATCACTTGAGAAAAGGGGATTCCATTACCTCCGATGAAGAAATACCAATGAAATATCCAAAGATATCCATACATCACTATCCCATTGAATGATGAAAACAAATGATCAGAGATCTCCTCCTTGTTTTCCCTACTATACAGACACATGGAAACCATGTTTGTGCCATTTTTTTAACATTCACATCCATAGGTAATTCCTAGTTCCTTATCCTCCAAAAAAAGGAAGTTACACTTGACTGAAATTTATTTAATCCATAAGGTAAGACCCCAACCATAATGGATAGCCATACTGGATGTCACCCTCTGGTACTCCTTCATTGAAAAGGTCCCTGAAGAGGATTCCATAAAAACAAATTTTTCTAGTTCTTCATTAATATCAATAATATCAAAGGATGCGTGATGATTATTGTTCAATAATGCATTTATAAACATGATTGCATGTTTGAAGGAGATATTAGGAACCTGACATCTTGGAAATCTAAGATTTGAACCAACCCAGTTATGATGCTAGAATGTAATATCCTCTATTCCCAATATCCACCTGGAATGGTGTTATAGAGATTGGATATGGGGAGTAATCATGGGTCATAGTGATGAAAGACTCCCTCAAACAGAATATTGGGACTATTATATCTCTATCATTCTTTAATACATGCATGAAAGTAAACTGAGTTCCATCCCCCTCACGAATCAATCCTACTCTCAATTGTTCTCACACCAAACATTCATGCCTCAATATAATTTCATCTAATTGTTACTTCCTATTAATAAGCTCTTTAAAAAAATACTCATTCTAAATAGATTCTAGGTTAGACTCAAGATGATCAATTTTTGACTTCACCACATCCATGTATAGAGAGCGACGAGGTAACTTTTTGATCCACTCCAAAAGATCACTTTTGATCCATCTTAAAATGTTCTATAACCTTTCCCATGAACTTCCATGCATAGGATTATTCCATGAATAATTAATTGTTTTTTGATAGTCTGATTAGTTAATCCAAAGATAGGAGAAACTATATCATTCCCCCAAGTCCTACTTGGTAGGAAGAGGGACTAAGAGTGGGGATTGATCAGAGACACTACACACCAGATGAGTTACCTTGACATTTGGATAAGCAGAAATTTCATGTATTGTTTTGAGATAATGGTTAAGCCTATACCAAGTACATAGGATTAATATTTGATTATTACACCAAGGGTAGCGTCTTCCAGAAAAACCTAGGTCCATCAGCCATTTTGGAGCCATAAATTGAGTAAATTCCAAGCTGGCCTTGTGGGAAAAGGTCCCTATAGATTTCTTCTCACTTGGACCTTCCACCACATTGAAGTCACCTCTAACAAACCTATATGAATATGTTGGATCAAAGGAATCAAGATCTTTCCATAGGGAAACTATATTTTGAGCATCACAACTACCTTAGATAAAAGAGAATAAAAATTCTTGGATGAGGGTTATAACCTTTGTGGTGACACACTAATCCGAAGCTTGAACTGAATCCACTATGATGTTCGAACTCCAAAATATCCAGATATGGAGGTTATGTGGGTCATCATGCAAGAACCCACTCATGTAAATTATGCATGAAAACTCTCCTATTTTGGAGGAAATTTTCTTGGGATCAAGCATTGAAAATAAATAATCCTTATTAGAATGGACCTCATTTGTGATAAGTTTAGTTTTTACCTAAGAACCCAATCCTCATGCATTCCAGATGAGAAGAGAAGAAATTAAAAATACCCGCACTTGTATTTGGACCCAATTAGATTGGCCTCATTATCTTAAAGATAATAATGTTGATAATATTTCCTTTAATGGGATCTGGTTCATAATCTAATATGGTTCAGAGAGGAAGTCACTTGAGGAGAAGTTGATATAAAATGGCACTCAGTTTATACATACTCGGTTTGATTCATGTAGGTTATAGAAAAAGGCCTATAGGTCACCTCATATGTTTATAGGATCTCCTATAGGAGAAGTAAAGGAGGGAGATTTCTTCATAGGTAGGTTTGAAAGAAGCGGCTTAGCTAGAATACAAAGTGGAAGATCATCCTGATCAAGAGGTAAAACACTTAGAGGGTCTTCAGAAGAAGAAGGCATCTCATCTATTTTTCTTGTTGTATGGGAATAGGGAAAGTTTCTGGGGGTAAAGGTTTCAAGAATAACTTTACCTTTGGATAACCACATAAAACCATGAAGAAATTGAAGGGCTGTATCTGGGGAAAACATGGAAGATTACTCCTTGAAAGGAAGCAAATCTAAGAAATGGTTTCCTTTGACCTCATAGAGAGATGATTTGAGAAGATCATGGATCAGGTTTTCCATGATACCTTAATAGGGGGGGGGGGGACATGCTTCAAAACATATTCTACAATAGATACTTTATATTTTGTGATAGGTTGTCTTTTTAGAAACAAAAGCGAGCCCTCTCCCAAATCTTCTGAGCATTTCCTCTTGAAAACGAGCAAAAAATGACCTTGAATATGGAAGAAGTAATAGATAATGGGAGCTATAGGATAAAAAAGAGATTGGTTACATTCAAAGGACTCTTGTACATGAAAAAAATATTCTCTGGAAAAGGCATAGACAAATCCTTTTCCACATAGACCCAGGCCACAAAGGCATCCTCTAGAATCAAGGTGTGTTCATCCATATAGAGTAAATGACTAAGGGAATCAAAAATGGAGTCCAAGAACAAGATTTTATAAAAATGAAGGGGCAACCCAAAAATATTGATCCAAACTAGATCTTAGAGAGAGTCCATTCCTTGATGAATCTCCATGTCCCACCGCATCAGAGTGAAACACCATCATCCCTCGTACCTTGGGGATTTTCAGCATGCTTGGATGAATTACTACTCTAAATATATAACCATAAAAAAGGATTCTTGATTTTGGAAAGAAACCCTAGCTGGAGTTGGTAGCCCCCATGATCCTATGAAACTGTGAAAAGTTGAAAGCATTGGTTTTCTGAGCTAAATCTTTCCACCAACATCCAACAGAGGCAATATGAAGTAGCACTGAAATTTTCAGAAGAAAAATCCAGAACTAGATAGGATCCATCCATTGACATTGATAGGGAGACACTCGAAACCTCCAGGAAGCAAGGATATTGCGACCAAAAAGGGGTGTTGGGGAGATCATACTTGAAATATTTCCTATTCCACTGAGGTGTTTTGGTTTCCACCATCATTTCAGAGGAAAAGTGGAGGTTAGAAGCCGATGAGAGGTATATGTTGAAGATCACTGGAGCACAGGCTGGAAACTTTGGGGATCCAGCCAAAGGAGGCCTAATGGTTGAGAAAGTTTAAAATGATGGAGGCATGTTAGGTGTGTTCTTAGAAGTAGTGAAATAAATGGATTCTATCTTCCTCATTAATATCAATATATATCATATTAATATCCAATACACACCTAGTATATCTTAATTATATATGAATCAATCCCTAAATTCCAATCTCATGCAATCAAACTTATTCACTAAGATAAAAATTCCCAACACCTTCACCAACATGGTCCTATAAACCTATATATAAAATTATTTGGTGAGTATATTAACATAATTAGTCAATATCATGTATGCATAATAATCTAAATAATGAAATCATGATACATAGTCATATACTCACCACCCAATACCACCCATGAGAAATTTAGGTTATTCATAAGCTAGTGAACTATATCATCCTCAAATCCTAATAAAATAATACCCATCAATGTTTAAAATATCAAATAATTAGAGTGATATATTCCCAAGCTCACCACAAGAATCACTCCCTAAATAATAGTGTGTGTGTACAATTGTGCGTTTGTGAAGGTAGTAAGGTAAAATTATAATGCCTTGGCCCAGGTTGCTTAAATGATGATTGAGAAGGGACACCATGTGACATCAGGCATGTCTCCTCATACACCATAGACTGATGATTAATAGTGAGGTCCTAACACAATCATGGGGAGACTATGCCTTATAAAACAATCCTAAGGGTCAGGCCCGAATATATAGAAAATTTGACATGACCTGTATGTGTAATTGACATCCCAAAACCCTATATATAGAAAATTAGAAGCCCACTAAGCCCCAAAATTCAATAATATAAAGTAGTAAACTAACTATATGAAATATTAAAACAAAATAGAGTGAAAAAAATAACATGGAATCACATAAATAAAAGACATAACTAGTTTTCACACATACTTAATTATAAGTGAAAAAATACAATAGACTCTAACCCAACTCATGTACTTTCCTACCAAATACTAAAACTACACAACTTGATAAACTTATACTACATGTTCATATCTAAGATATACCTATGTCATGAGAGAAAATAGAAAAGTATAATCATTTACATCAAAACCCCTTTTCATGTATGTAGGTTGGGGGTGAGTCCAATAACCTAGCAGAAACTCCCAATTCCTCAACAATAATGAGTTTTTCTCTGATAAAATGGATGTGTATGAAATAAATATATAAGGAGTTAACAATAGTTCAAAAAAGGCATTTTCACATCATTTTTTTGATTTTTAACATTGGTTACTACATAATGTTATTGTAAGAAACATTGTAAATAAGTTTTTAACATCGATTAATAAAAATGGATGTTATAAATACATTTTGGGGGAAGTTTTTCATATTGGTTATGAAATAAATAATGTTAAAGGTCTACCATACTTTATTTTTCACATTAGATATATGAAAATTAATGTGAAAAATAACATTATTCACTTTTTACTATGTTGGTAATATTAAAACTAATCTGAAAAATATTTTACTATGTCAGTTTCATCATTTTTTCTAAAAAAATGATGTAAAAAATACATTATAATGTGAGTTATTTAATAACCAACATAAAAGTTATTTCATACTTTATTTTTCACATCGGTTATATAAAAATTGATGTAAGTCATGGTTTCCCATCTTAGTTATATTAAAATATACTTGAAAAGTATTTTATCATGTTGGGTTTTCTAGAATAACCTATGTGGTAAATCTTGTTTTAAAATTTTCAGATTGGTTATAAATTAACAAATGGGATTTTTTTTAAAATAAAATTATATTAATTCACCTCTTTCTAATAGTATAGCTGATCATCAATAGAAAAATTGTAGCATCACATTTACAATTTGAACTTTGAACTTTATAATATATATTACAAATAAAATAAAACACAATCAGACCTGTGAAATAAATTGACCATTCAATTTGAATGTTTCTTAAATTTTGTATAGTATACGGATGAGGGTTATAAAAAATTAAAAATTGATAAGAAATAATTTAACATTTGTTCTAAATTAAATGAAATAAAAATTTAAGTGAAAGGTTTATAACAAAATATAACCTTATGAATATAAGGACCCGACCTTAAAATTACATAATATTGAATTAAATGAATAATTCACATTGAGGATCTTTTCAGGTTTAAATTTTCAGAGAATTAGGCCATTACTATTACATTACAACTTGAATATTACAAGTCGACGCTACTACTCAGTATCCATTTTTTCATAAAATAAAAACTCTTAAAAAGAAACATGTCTTGTTCCATGTTTTAGATAGCACGACTTTTCCTTGATACCATCCTTGACCCTATTCATCTTTATGTCCTATGGAAAACATTTCAAAAACATGGGATGAGCATAAAAAGCTCAGTAAGGGTTATAAAATAAGGAAGGAAAACATTAGCCCATCAATAAATACAAATCAATGAAACCATACTTTTCAATCATAACATACCATATGAAATCATGAGATTTATGAATAACACACACAAATAATAAATCATAAAGGTTACTTATGTAATCTATATCAAACTTAAATTATAGCTATCATAGCTATATAGGGAGTTACACTTGGAATACCCATCATGGTATATTCCCTAAATCTCTTAGGAGAAACATCATGTTTACCTCCGTCATGTTACCCAATGCATTGGAGAGCTATCTCGGGCTCACCCGCCCTAGGTTTATCACGGAACCACCCGTATACGTAAATAATTCCCAATAACCATAAAATAATCATAACACATAACTAAAGTATAAAGTAAAGATAAAACTTCCACATTCCACTCTATCAAATCAAAATATTTAAGTAAACAATGCTTTATCAAACCATTTTTAAAAACCATTTAAAAATAGATTTTTGAATCAAAGTGTCCCATACCACTTTGAAGATTTTAAAGGAATTATCATTTGAAAACATTAATGTCCATATAAATAAATCCTAAAACCATTTTGAAAACATGGACATTAATGAGAAATATTTTGAAGAATAAATCATTAAAACATTTAAAATGATATTTTAGTTAAAGATTTTTTAACAAAAAGAGAGACGATTGAATAAAAATATTTGAGAAATAACTTTTAATAAGAACATTATAATATCATGAGAATAAAGGGATTCATGATATAATATGTCAAAGGACATTATATACACCATATAAGAGTGAATTGGTGCATAACAACAACGAAGCCTCAATGGAAATGTAAATTGAAATGAAATCCCTTATAAAGATGGTATCCTTAAATTAAGGATAAAATAATCTCATAATTATGTGTGAAAAATATTAATACACCCAATACAAGTAGATATTAAGTTTAAAACAATAATAGTTCATTCACACATATTCATAGTATGACATAAGTAAAAAATAGGAGATCAACCCAAGGAATGGGAATTAGGTTAAGGAGTTCCCTTACCGATTTGGTAACTTACAAAACATATGAAACATGAAAGAAGGATAATATAATGAAGATGTAAATACTCATGAATGAAATTATATTACATAAATAGTAAAATCATTTCCAATACATACACCACACAAAAGGAGATAGTGACAAATATAGCATGAATCTCACGTGAATAAAATCAAGTGAGATGAAGACCCCTTACCACGTTGTAATTCAATCGAGTCATATGACCAAAAGTTATTAACCACCAGAGTAATCACATAATACCATGAATATAAAGATAATAATTATAGTATATAGAAAATTGCATTACACAATACACCACATGCAATAAATAGGTGGTGAATAATAAAAATCTCACAGAATTAAAAGTGAGATGGGAAATCCCTTACAAAAATTCAGCAGCCTAACAACGCCACTTAAAAATTCTTAAAATGAATTGATGAGAGTAATAGGGGGTCTATCATCATATTAAAATACAAATTACAGTATGGTGAATATAAATAACATCCTCCAACATAAGAAAATGGAGCATAAAAGAAATGTCATAAAAGAGAGTACTTGAAAAGAAAGAGAGAGGTCGGATCCCTTACCTCGTGTATGACTTGACTCGATCATTCTTTAATCTCATGAATATTAAACTAAAGTTAATTTCTACTTTCTTAATAACATTTTTAAAGTTTATTATTTCTTTTATATCACTTATAACCATGTTATAAACATTATGTAATCATTTAAGTTAATAACGTCCATTTTGTCGATATTAGGTACTGAAGTCAAAAATGGACTACTTATAATCACATGTTGTTCATGTGGTCAATGTTTCATTATATAAAGAATGATATTCATGATTTATATATCATATATATCATAAATATACAGTATATACATGTATATATAATAGTACATAACATTTAGAGGTAAGAAATGAAATGCACCGTTCATGGAGACGGTAAGCCGTACGTACACATGAATGCTACTTTCATTTATATTTATTATTTTAATGAAAAAAAAACATAATTATACATAGTTATATTATAATTCCAGTATAATATCATATATAATATCATTAACTCCATCCTTTATACATCCCACATAAGGCATTAACGAATCAAATCACTTTGAGGGGGCGGTAGTCCGCACTTCCTCAAATGAGATTATCGTATTTACCCACTATGGAAAACATAAAGGAATGATATAAATTGAAAATAAAGAAGAATAAAAAAAACATAAACATAATATATATCATATATAAATATAGTTCCATCATAATGGCCACCATGAGAAGTGTTTGGAGATATTTGAACAATCATCGTTTCGTGAGGCGTCAGTTTTCCATCCACAGAAACATTATGTTCTTCATCCATTAAATGGAGGTGTGTGTAAGTGTAGCTCGAATATTTATCATAAAAACATCCTAGTATATTTAGGATACTGATGTTGTTACAAAATAAATTAATAAAAATATTTTAGGGGTTGGAGAAGTAAAATAAAATAAAACAATTTAAGAGAAACTGTTACCTTTAATTTGGGTAACTTCCTTTGGTTTGAACCAAAAGGACTTATTGAAGTGCCTTATGCCTAAGGTAAGGCATCTAGGAGGAGTAGAGTTATATAGGGAGATTAATTGGGCAGAGGTTGGATGAGCCAAATGGCTTGAGAGGTGTGAGTAATTGGTTAGAAGTGGTCTCCTTTTATAAGGGGGAGGATGGGCTCTTTAGGAAAGTGTGAAAATATTATTTTATTATATAATTATATTCGGTTTCAAAAGGTCAAAAAATAATTAAAGATGAAGATAAGATGACTCATGGTAGAAATAAAATCATAAAATAAGAATTTGACATGTTTTGGATATTATTTTAATCATTATAATATTATTTATTTAAATGATTTATTAATGAGGTAAATACTGCATCATTATTATGTCATAAATAATTTAATTTATTTGTTGTCTAAAAATTATAAAAAAAATATCATGATATAGGTAATATTGTTATCTTTCCAATTAATATTTATAATCTAAAATATGACTTATATAACACCATGTAAAGATTAATTACTAAATGATTTTTTGTTAATTTCAATTTTTTCTTTACATTATATTAATTAATCTAAATTGTCATTATCACTCCCATGTGGATCAATGGGGTCCCAAAATCTACCCAAAGATGCCCATGGTCGTTAATGACTCAACCAATAAAGTTTGGACAAGTGTTAAGGTAATTTTGAATTATTATAATATTCTTTTAACCTTGATTTACCCTATTTACCTTTAATCGCGGTAAATAAAAGTCAAAAGTTACCATTCACCAAAAATTATTTTCATCTTAATGAACCAAATTTTACTTCTTGATGACAACCATGTATGACGGATTTTTGAAATTCAATTCACAGAAGTGGTAAAATTTCATTTAAATGAAAAATCCGGTTTTTTTAACTACCACTAAGTGGTTTCACTATTCATCAAAATTGAAGTTTTTTAGAAAAATACCAAAAATTCATCCTAAGCTATATTTGATATTCCGAATTCAAAAATGATGTCTATTTTTTCCAAATTCAAAACATAGAAGTGGCATTAATTAATTTTAAAATTAATTCCCATTATCAAAACAAAGAGCGTGTTTTTAAGAAACAATAACTATCAAAAGATTGATACTTGTTTATGTTCAATTTCAACGTGAAATTAATTCCAATGACCAAAATTGGATTAAATGGTAAAAATATATTCTAATTACACTTTAAAACCAATTAAAAAAATAATCTAACTATATAAATAAATTATATTAAAACACAGTTTTGAATTAAAATACAATATTTTTCACTATTCATTAGAAAATGAACTTTATCAGAAAAATTCCAAAAAATTACACAAAGTAAATTTTGATGTCCCCATTCTAAAGAAAGATTTTATTTGGTCAAATATAATGTATAAAAGTGACCAAAATTAGATTTAATGAGGGTTCTCCATTAAAAGGTGGTAAATCGGCCTTTTAATGTAAATTATGCTTAAAATTAGATTCATTCACATTTTAAGCCTCTAAATTTTATTGGATAAATTTAAATACATTTAAAAAACTTGTATAATCATATTTTAGTTAGTTTTATTAATTACCTCCAATACAACAGCTAGGAGTTAACTACCATTTAAAATAATAATATTATATTTTTAGTGTGCAACGTAAGATTTCAAAGAAACCCGTTGTTGCGTATCAGGTACGCTATCAAACATAGAAATCCATTTAAAGTAAAATTAATATTTAATTCACAAATATTAATAAATATGAAAATTTCATATTCTTCATTTATCCGGGATGTTACATCCTTCCCCCCTTTTAGGAATTGCATCCTCGCAATTTAAAAATTGGTCTCAGGAACTTCATTGAAATCCCCATATCGAAAAAAGAGTCAATAAAAATATCACTTTAAAATAAAGGAAGATAAGTAAAAAGGTTACCATAGACAAAAGATACTAGGATTACATGAAAACATGGATATGGAGGAGAAAAAAAACCTTCAAGTTCTAATGGAGAGTGATAGAAAACATGTTTAGGATAAAGTTAACCACCAGAAATTCACAAACTTGTGATGGGTTAAACAGTCTTTGATTTCCCTGTAGGAAAAGTTAACAGACAAGGTTTTTGTTTTAAGTTACTTTTCATTGAGGAATTTATTTATGAGCTTAAATAAAAACATAAGGAAATATACTTACTTTTCATGTGGACATTTATCTTTTAATCGATTTCTAACAGAAACTCATATTTTCTCCAAATGATGAGTATTCCGGATGACTTTTTTTTCACATTAAAAGTGCCATAATCAACTTCGAGAGAATAAAATAATCCACAAAAGATAAACTATATATTTCCCTTGTCTTTAGATATTAACTAAAACCAAAACAGTTAGTACAAGATTAGATAATCCCCCAAAAGGATAAAATTTTACATAATGAAAAACTACTCTTAATATCCAAAATTTGTTTAACAAAACCCAAATTTCAACAAATACCATTAAATAAAAATTTGTCCTTAAAATTCTTCAATGTATTCCAAACTAAGATTGAAACCCAAATCTCCGATGGATTTAATCATATAGTCTTCTAAGATAAATCTTAACATTTATCTCCAAATAACATCAGTTACTCTTAAAATCTCATATTGAAAAGAAATTAACCTAATCAAATATTCTCCAAGCTAGGTTAATCATTTCCATATATAACCCAAAATAAACTTATTATGAATTCATAAAATAATCTAACTAAAAATAATTAGTCAAACTAACCAAGGACTTTACTTAGTCCAGTGGTAGGCGATAAATACCAGTCACACTTTGGTTGTGGGTTCGATTCCCATAGCTTCGTCTGACGCGATGGATTGTCACACGGTCTGCGTGTTGTCCCTTTTCAAAAACTATATAATTTTATAACATTCCCAAAAAGAGATAAATTTATCAAAAATAACCATAGCATATTTTAACCACGAAGGTTTTCTAATAACTTTCATTTTGCATCCCAATAATGTATTAACCTATAATTTCCTCAAATTCAATGATCATATAAACCAAAATGGTTCTTTATAACTATATCCACAAAAGAAAAGATAATTATTCCTTGAATAAAATTTTCATATATCAAACTTTAGGGTTATACATACTATAAGAAGTCTTCTAATGTAATTCCCATCATCAAAAGAGCCTTAATAATTTTAAGCATTTAACCATCCTAAAATCTACCATAACTCTTGAATCCCTTATATGTTGACTTCTTACACATTCAACATTATTCATGATCCATTAACCATTCCTTTTCAAATTATTCTGAAATAATTCTTTCCTGCAAACAGAATCATGAACCATATCCTAAGATTCAATAATATCAAAACATATGTTAAGAAATAATCCATACCTTTCATTGGACGTTTTCAGTTTCTTCATCCTCAATCAGAATGGAATTAGGTATTGGTAAACAAATATTTGTACGATCCTGGTGATCCCATTACGAAAAAATCTTTGTAGGACACTTGTTTGTATAATGACCATGCACACCACATTTAAAACATTCAATTTATCCCTCAGAAATAACTTCTTTCCCTTTCTTAGAGTCAACTGGATACTTCCTTTTCCCATGGAAGGTTATTGCTTTATGACATTCATTCCCACATCTATAGCATATTCCCATCCCTTTGAAGAATTTTCCTAGGTGTTTCTTTCCACATCCTTGACACATAGGTTTTTGAACATACTTACCTTTATGATCATTACCTGAAATTCTGTATGGATTTGTTTCTTGAATACATGATGCCTTATAAAAATCACCAAGTTTCATGTTTTAAATCACGACTCCAGATAGTTGGTTGATAATAACCACAATAGTTCTCATTGAATCTCTCATTTCATTCAGTTTTTCATTCAGAAAACTATCACCATTTTCTTCACATCCACTGTTACTTTGATGCCTACTATATCCATCCATTTACTAAAACCAAAAAGGTCACTGTGAGTATATCAGTAAAATCATCATATAATATCTTATGAGGAGGGTAAATACTTATTCATGTTATCTTAAACTCATTCAAAATAACTATGACTCTTTCTAATATGCTAACCATTATGGTTATGTTACTTATGCTTAGATAACACCCTAACCTCTAAAGTTGTCTAAACCGACCTATGATACCAACTATAAGGACCCGACCTTAAAATTACATAATATTGAATTAAATGAATAATTCAAATTGAGGATCTTTTCAGGTTTACTGTTTTAGAGAATTAGGCCATTACTATTACATTACAACTTGAATATTACAAGTAGACACTACTACTCAGTATCTATTTTTTCATAAAATAAAAACTCTTAAAAGGAAACATGTCTTGTTCTATATTTTAGATAGCATGAATTTTCCTTGATCCCATCCTTAAACCTATTCATATTTAAGTCTTGTGGAAAACATTTCAAAAACTTGGTATGAGCATAAAAATCTCATTAAGGGTTATAAAATAATGAATGAAAACATTATCCCATCAATAAATACAAATCAATGAAACCATACTTTTCAATCATAACATACCTTATGAAATCATGAGATTTATGAATAACACACACAAATCATAAATCATAAAGGTTGATTATGGAATCCATATCAAACTTAAATTGTAGCTATCATAGCTACATAGGGAGTTACACTTGGAATACCCATCATGGTATATTCCCTAAATCTCTTCGGAGAAACATCACATTTACCTCCGTCATGTTACCCAATGCATTGGAGAGATATCTCAGGCTCACCCACCCTAGGTTTATCACGGAACCAACCATATACGTAAATAATTCCCAATAACCATAACATAATCATAACACATAACAAAAGTATAAAGTAAAGATAAAATTTCCACATTGCACTATATCAAATCAAGATATTTAAGTAAATAATTCTTTATCAAACCATTTTGAAAAGCCATTTAAAAATAGATTTTTGAATAAAAGTGTCCCATACCACTTTGAATATTTTAAAGGAATTATCATTTGAAAACATTAATGTCCATATAAATAAATCCTAAAACCCATTTTGAAAACATGGACATTAATGAGAAATATTTTGAAGAATAAATCTTTAAAACATTTAAAACGATATTTTAGTTAAAGAGTTTTTAACAAAAAGAGAGACACTTGAATACAAATAATTGAGAAATAACTTTTAATTATAACATTATAATATCATGATAATAAAGGGATTAATGATATAATATGTCAAAGGACATTATATAAACCATATAAGAGTGAATTGGTGCATAAAAACAATAAAGTCTCAATGGAAATGTAAATTGAGATGAAATCCCTTATAAAGATGGTATCCTTAAATTAAGGGTAAATCAATCTAATAATTATGTGTGACAAATATTAATACACCCAATACAAGTGGATATTAAGTGTAAAAAAATCATAGGTCATTCACACATATTCATAGGATGACATAAATAAAAAAGAGGAGATCAACCCAAAGAATGGGAATTGGGTTAAGGAGTTCCCTTACCAATTTGGTAACTTACAAAACATATGCCACATGAAAGAAGGATCATCTAATGAAGATGTAAATACTCATAAATGAAATTATATTACACAAATAGTACAATAATGTGCAGTAAATACACCACACAAAAGGAGATTGTGTCAAATATAGCATGAATCTCACGGGAATAAAATCAAGTGAGATGAAGACCCCTTACCACATTGTAATTCAATCGAGTCATATGACCAAAAGTTATTAACCACCAGAATAATCATAGAATAAAATGAATATAAATATAATAATGATAGTATAAATCAAATGGAAGAACACAATACACCACTTGCAATAAATAGGTGGTGAATAATAAAAATCTCATGGAATTAAAAGTGAGATTGGAAATCCCTTACAAAAATTCTGGAGCCTAACGAAGCCACTTAAAAATTCGTAAAATGAATTGATGAGAGTAATAGGGGGTCTCTAATAATATTAAAATACAAATTAAATAATGGTGAATATAAAATAACATCCTCCAACATGAGAACATGAAGCATAAAATAAATGACATAAAATAGAGTACTTGAAAAGAAAGAGAGAGGTCGGATCCCTTACCTCGTGTCCGACTTGACTCGATCGTTCTTTAATCTCATGAATATTAAACTAAAGTTAATTTATAATTGCTTAATAACATTTTTAAAGTTTATTATTCCTTTTATATCACTTATTATCATGTTATAAACATTATTTAATCATTTAAGTTAATAACGTCCATTTTGTCGATATTAGGTACTGGAGTAAAAAATGGACTTCTTATAATCACATGTTGTTCATGTGGTCAATGATTAATTATATCCAGAATGATATTCATAATTTGGATATCATATATATCATATATATCCAGTATATACATGTATATATAATAGTACATAACATTTAGAGTTAATAAATGAAATGCACCGTTCATGGAGACGGTAAGCCGTACGTACGCATGAATGCTACTTTCATTTCTATTTATTATTTTAATGGAAATAAAACATAATGATACATAGTTATATTATAATTCCAGTATAATATCATATATAATATCATTAACTCCATCCTTTATACATACCACATAATGCATTAACGAATCAAATCACTTTAAGGGGGCGGTAGTCCGCACTTCCTCAAATGAGATTATCGTATTTACCCACTATGGAAACCATAAAGGAATGCTATAAATGGAAAATATAGAAGAATAAAGAAAACATAAACATAATATATATCATATATAAATACATATCCATCATAATGGCCACCATGAGAGGCGGTTGGAGATATTTGAACAATCATCGTTTCATGAGGCGTCAGTTTGTCATCCACAGAAACATTAATTTCTTCATCCATTAGATAAAGGTGTGTGTAAGTATAGCTCTAATATTTATCATAAAATAATCCTAGTATATTTATGATACTGATTTTGTTAAAAAATAAAGTAATAAAAAGAATTTAGGGGTTGGAGAAGTAAAATAAAAGAAAACAATTTAAGAGAAACTGTTACCTTTAATTTGGGTAACTTCCTTTGGTTTGAACCAAAAGGACTTCTTAAAGTTCCTTATGCCTAAGGTAAGGCATATAGGGGGAGTATAGGGATGTAGGAAGATTAATTGGGAAGAGTTTGGATGATCCAAATGGCTAGAGAGGTGTGAGAAATTGGTTAGAAGTGGTCTCCTTTTATAAGGGGGAGGAGGGGCGCTTTAGGAAAGTGTGAAAATATTATTTTATTTTATAATTATATTCAGTTTAAAAAGGTCCAAAAATAAATATATATGAATATTAGATGAATCATGGTCTAAATAAAATCATACAATCAGAGTTTTACTTGTTTTGGATATTATTTTAATCATTATAATCTTATTTATTTAAATGATTTATTAATGAGGTAAATACTGCATCATTATTATGTCATAAATAATTTAATTTATTTGTTTTCTAAATTTTTTTTAAAAAAATACCATGATGTATTAAATATTTTTATCTTTACAATTAATATTTATAGTCGAAAATATGACTTATATAACACCATATAAAAATTAATTACTAAACGATTTTTGTTAATGTCAATTTTGTCTTTACATTATATTAATTAATCTAAATTGTCATTATCACTAACAAGTGGATTAATGGGGTACAAAAATCTACCCAAATATTCCCATTGTCGTTAATGACTCAATTAATAAAGTTTGGACAAGTGTTAAGGTAATTTTGAATTATTATAATATTCTTTTAACCTTGAATTACCCTATTTACCTTTAACCGCGGTAAATAAAAGTCGAAAGTTACCATTCACCAAAAATTATTTTCATCTTAATGAACCAAATTTTACTTCTTGATGACAACCATGTATGTAAGATTTTTGAAATTCAATTCACATAAGTGGTAAAATTTCATTTAAATGAAAAATCTGGTTTTTTAACTACCACTAAGTGGTTTCACTATTCATTAAAAATTGATGTTTTTCCGAAAAATACCAAAAAATTCAGCCTAAGATATATTTGATATTACGAATTCAAAAATGATGTCTATTTTTTCCAAATTCAAAACATAGAAGTGTCATTAATTAATTTTAAAATTAATTCCCATTATCAAAACAAATAGCGTGTTTTTTTAGAAACAATGACTATCAAAAGATTGATACTTTTTTATGTCCAATTTCAAAGTGAAATTAATTACAATGACCAACATTGTATTAAATGGTAAACATATATTCTAATTAAACTTTAAAAACAATTAAAAAGATAATTGAACTATATAAATAAATTAGATTAAAACACAATTTTGAATTAAAATACAATATTTTTCACTATTCATTAGAAAATGAACTTTATCAGAAAAATTCCAAAAATTTACACAACGTTAATTTTGATGTCCCCATTATAATAAAAGATTTTATTTAGTCAAATAGAATGTATACAAGTGACCAAAATTAGATTTAATGAGGGTTCTCCATTAAAAGGTGGTAAATCGGCCTTTTAATGTAAATTATTCTTAAAATTAGATTCATTCACATTTTAAGCCTCTAACATTTATTAGATAAATGTAAATACATTTAACAAACATGTATAATCATATTGTAGTTAGTTTTATTCATTACCGCCAATAAAAAATCAAGGAGTTAACTACCATTTAAAATAATAATATTATATTATTAGTGTGCAACGTAAGATTTCAAAGAAACCCGTTGTTGTGTATCAAGTACGCTATCGAACATAGCGACCCATTTAAAGTAAAATTAATATTTAATTCAAAAATATTAATAAATATGAAAATTTAATATTCTTCATTTATTCGGAATGTTACAATAAAACTTTATAACTATCCTGAGTAAATCTATTTCAAATATAAATCTTAGAAAATAATATCTAGATTCCTTTACTCCTTTTTTTGAGTATTATGTTTCAAACTAATTTTTTAATTCAAAATAACATTTTAAGTACTTATAGACAAAATATAGTAATTATAAATGAAAAGTCACATTTTCTTTTTCATATTTGATCTTTGTGATATACTTTATTGTTTTCTATCTAAAGTAATTACATGCCATATTTTAAAATTATATGTATAAAATATTTTTCATTTTCATTTTAATATATACAATTATTCAAATATTCAAACTTATGTGTTCAATACATTCATAAAATTATCTTGCACTTCACCATAGATAGATCATATCCAGTAAAGTGTCTTCACCCTTGAAAAAAACACCCAAAATCTAATGGAAACTAATATATAAGAAATTATAATCTGTACAGTTATTCTATTAAGAGATTTATAACATTTTATGAGATTAATGATTCATACACTTGAAGATAAGGAAGCTTCCAACACTGAATAATTTCATTCTTTTGAAGTCATCCAGCAATATAAACTATTCTTTTTTACATCATTCATTGTTCTATAAATAAGTGAAATAAATTTTTGGTATATAAATCCATATACTACTATCATTTCATATTGTATAAATTTTTTATAAAGATACCTAATACAAAACAAAAATAATTATAGATTTTTGATAAATTAAAATAACAGTAAGATATATGTTAATCGAATTACATGGAAAATACATGGAACATGTTGATTCCCAACTCATATCTAGTTACAAGCTCTATGATATCTTTTTTAAAAATATTCACAATAATTACACACCCAAAAATGTCATATTCCATTGTAAGATCATAAACATATAATAAAGTTTTTGAATATATTGATAATATATCAAGACTAGAAGAATTTTTTTTCAAAGTCATAACAACCCTATATTTTTTTTGTCTATAAATTATGCATTTAACTTTAAAGTATTACTATAATAAAATAGATAAATATATAAAATTGAAAATGTTAAAAAAATTAATAGAAAAATTAAATAAAGGATATAATATACACATGCATCTATAGTAATTTGCCGAACATGTCTAGATGGAAAACTAAAACAAGGTTGATACTTTTTCCAACTTTACTATCCTCATATGTAAGAAATGGTATTATTTCTAATCTATCTATAATATCCTATATAGTGACACTATGATTCTATATCTATATCTGTAGACGATCAATGGTATCACCAATATAATATATCATCCTATATGAAATAATATAATGCAATATATTATCAATATATAATTCAAAAAAATAGAAATCTTGTAGGAGGATGTATATGAGTTGGATAAGTTGGAGGAGTGGGATCTTTAGATAGAGGTGGAGGAGTTGGATCAGCATACCAAAACTATATTTTCATGTATTAAAACATAAATTATACTAAATCTCTAATCCTATCCTCCATCATCTCATGAATATCTTGAACTGTATCATCGAAATATTCTTTATTTATTTTATAAACATCATCTATTTAAGAAACTTCAAAACATGTAAAAACTTTCTTTACTAATAAACCTATGGAGTATCCTTGTACAAGATCTATATGTTTGGGTATTACTAATGTAGTCGCAAAAATATCCTTCCTACCCTCAGCTATGAAGGTCCCCAGTGTGATCTACTCCTTAATATATTCATGTTTATAATATTTTAAAAAATTTGTAGTGAATCAAAATATATAAAGAATTTATTTAACTTAAATAAATAAATAATGTAAACATATTATAATCCTCTCTACTATAACCCTCAACTATTCCATAACATATTCTATTTTTTTTCATATGGGCCCTTTTCTATTTTTCATGGCTAACTGGGGGGGGGGGGTTAACCTCTATATAGACTAAAGTCCCAGATCTCAATTTTTTGAAAAATTTCATCTATCATTTTTTCTTCCAATAACATATACCCTCCATGAGAAAAATTATGATGGTACACATTTTTTTATTGGATCTCCTAATGAGATATCCTCATTTTCTATCATTAATATAAAAAAAACTTCTAAAAGGTAAAATTTCACTTACCAAAAATGATTCTTATCATATAATTTCATAAAATTCATTCCATATATATTCAAATATAAATGGATATATATCACATGTATTTTTATGTTTTCTATACCCTAAAATGAAATTTGATGTGATGGTTGATTTAAAAATCCTCCATCTTCTAGAAACCAATGCTAAATATTTCTTTTTAAATCCTCCAGTATCAGGTATATCATATGTCATCTGATAAGAAGAGGGAAAACCTATATTAGTATAAAAATTTAAAGATAAGTAAAATAATAATAAACAATCTTACCAAAAATATGTCCCATAATTGAGATATTTTCACTTTGTCAGCACTTCTTCAATCAACAATCAAAATAATAACTTTTCTTTTAGCATTCACTGCAATGAAAGTCGTAATATGTTTTGGATTTTTACCCCTTGGAATATCATTATAATCAAAGTTAACTAGTATCCTATGGTCTCAGCTATAATCAACTAATAATTTTGGTAAATGTGTGCTTCCATATTTACCAACCCTCAATATCTTTTCCCCTATGGATGTAGATGCCTCTTATTCAGAAGGATAAGGGGGATCATCAATAAAAGTATGTGTATGGTCCTCCCTAGAGGTATGTGTATGATTATCACAAGAAGTATGTATTGGATTAGATGCTTTATCATCCATTATCTTACAAATAAAAGTAACCAACAATTAGAATGAAAATATAAAAATAAAACTATTACATACAAATTTAAACAAAAAATGAAAAAATGACCAAACAAAAAGTAAAATAAACTAAACACATTTTTATTCATAATTGTTATAGTTAACTAAAATGATAACAATATTAATGAGAGATTCAATGAAATAAATGAATAAAAACAAATCTAGAAATGATATGTGAATAAAAAACAATTATTACACAAATATAAAAATCCAAATATTACATATTAAAGTAAATAAAAAATGAAAAATGATCTAACAAAAATTAAATTAAATTAAACAAATTTTTATTCATATTTTTTAAGGTAGTTAAATAAAATTATAACAACATTAATGAGATAAAAAATGACATAAAAAAATAAAAAAAAATGAAAAAATGGTGTGTGAATAGTAAAAATAATCCAATATATTACACCATTTTTTACACCAAAAAGAATATTCTTTGAATATATAAAAAATGATCCAATAGTAAGTAAACTAAACTAAACAAATTTCTATTCATATTTGTTAGTGTAATTAACTCAAATTCTAACAACATTGATGAGAGATGAAAAGGTATAAAATAATGAAAACAATTCCAAAAAAGTCATGTGAATAGTAAAAATGCTCTAATGTATTACTTCATTTTTACAGCAAAAATAATATTATTTGAATATACACTTATATATATATATATATATATATTTTTAATTTTTATTTAACATATTAGATTAAAATTAATAATTTTCCCTCAAAATCAACAAAAAGATGAGCGAAGTAAGGGAAAACATGGTAAAATAAAAAAACTAATTTATCAAAAACAAACAATTTAACTTATTTGTTATAATATGTGTTTTCATAATGAAAATAAAACTAATATATCAAAATTTTATTGAAATTTTAATAAGTAAACAATAAATTAACATATATTTCCTGTAATATTAGGAATTTACTAAAGGATTGTTTTCACAAATTCATTCCTCATGACCATTCCATCTGGAACAAACCATGTGAAGTTCTAAAGGATCATATAAAAACTGATAGGGGGTAGGGGGTTAATCAGTTGTTCACTTTTTGTCACAAACTAGCACAGGTACCCTGGAAACCCCAATAACCAAGATGACCCTGATATATCCCAAAGGGCATTACCGATTCTCATGGGTCAGTGAATAACACCTGGCATCATATAAGTGAAAGTGGGAATAGTTTTGTCACAAGAATTACAAAAGTAAAAAGAGACAAGTTAGTATGCATAATAAAAGAAAATCAACTGGGAGTAAAGTACCAAAATACAACAGGGCATAAAAAATCCCAAATTACTACAACCCAAGTACCAAAACAAGTAAAAACAACCAAAGTCCCTAAGGACACAACTCACTATGTCCAAGGTTCAACAACTAGACCCCCTCTAAGAGATCCTTTCCCTTCGATCAAACCTAGAATGAGATAATCTAAAAACACATGAAGGCACAAGTAGTGTGTGAGATAAAAATCGCAGTAGTGTCTCACCAAGGATTCCATATTAGATGAAAAAAATATATTAACCAAAGTAATGATTTCAATTTTAAAAATAAATTTGTTTGGCATTTCTAAAGCATATTTAAACAATCACACTATACGTTTCAAATGATAGAAAAATACATTAAGAAAAGGCTTTACAAGTGATGAAACATTTCTAAAATAATAGATTAAATAAAAAATTTATATAAAACAGTTTATTTAAACTTGGAAGGCTTGTAAATTAGTTTTACAACATTGATATACATTTATATATCAAATTTAAAACAAGCAAGCAACATGGTCATCTGCAAAATAGGTTTGAAAGTTTCAGGCTACATAAATCCATACTCGATAAGTGATTTCAGAAATATGTGTATACACATGTCCCACTAACACTATCCAAAGGAAACTCATCACCATCCCATCAGGGATATAACCCACTGCATGTATGGTTTAGAATGTTGTAATAGTATAGAGTGTATCCAAATAACTCACCAAATACCTAAGGGTTTCATGTTCTATTACACAATCAATGATAGGAAATTTATTTTAATACTTTATAAAATTAAATTAATTCGTATTCTTACATTTAAATTCTAATTTTCCATTTAAAACCAAAATGGGTTTTAATAAAAAACATGTCTGTTTAACAAGATAAAACCATTGGGTTTCTATCAAAACATTTTATTCCATTTTCAAAAGTTTAAAATCCATTAAAAACTAGTTCCATCAATTTCAAAATTCATTTCCACAATTAAATCCAATAATTTAATTGAAATTGTTTCCATCAAAATTACAATATAAAATAAAAAATTTAAATCAACAAATTCTCATAAACCCACCCCAATTCAACACGATTGGGTTTTTACCAATTCTCATGCTAGAAACATTTCAAATCTCCCAATTCACTGGACTTGGATTTTATTACATCAATTTAAATAAAGTTTGAGCAATTGAATTTAAATCAATAGTTGAAATAAATCTAGAAATTAAAAGTTAATCAATTTGGATAAATAGGATGGAATCACCTACCTTTTTTTTGAAACTCAACCCTCACAATGACACACATTAACAAGAAAAAAGGTTTATAAGACCTTGAAACACAACCTAGAGATGATATCCAACAGCAAAAAATATAGATCCATCAATTTTAGGATGATCTATTGAAATCCCAAAGGAGGATAAAGAGAGAAAGAAAAATAATGAGGGAGAAATATTTACTCGAGAATCACATCGCAAGTGCAACAATGATCGAACACCAAAGAGAGGATCTAGAAGGATTGGGAGAGCTTCAAGATTACCTAGGGAAGCCTTTGGGTCAAGGGAGATGAAATTGGATTGAAGGAGAAAATATAATCTTAGCATCACTGCCTATTTAAAAACTGTAGTTGGGGTATTACACGATGTGTAATGCCATTTCACATCATGAAATAGTTAATTTATATAACCGTTGAAAAATGCATCACCTCGAATTAAAAATAGAATCTCTAAGTTTAAAACTGATATTTAAATAATTCATGACGTGTAAAGGATCTTTATGACATGTAACCTTCATAGCATGAAGCCTTTCATGAATTACCTCCAGAAACCATTACACAATGTGTAACCTAGTTACATGGTGTGTAACCATCTGATAGCCTACAGAAAAGTCCTATTAAAGCTGAGAGTCCAAAAAAACTATTAGTTCGCCATTATAGGTATCCTCCCAATTCATTATCAACCCTACCCAGTCAAAAAAAGGAAATGACACTACAAGGTTAAAGTCATACCTGTTAGATTGGTATCAGGATGTTACAACCTCCCCACCATAAAAAATTTCTATCCCCAAAAATCATATGAAGAAGATTTCATGTCAAAAAGATTATGCCAGTACTCTATCATTAGTGACCTATGTTCTCACATATCATGACTATCATATCCATGATTCCATAGAACATGAACCAAAGGTATCATCCTCCCACTAAGTACCTTGGTCTCAGAATCAACTATCCTGATTGGACGCTCAGTTAAGGATAAGTCAGGTTCAATCTCTATATCAATCCAACTCAAAAAATGAGATGGATTAGATAAATACTTTCTCATCTAAAATACATGGAACACGTTATGTATTGACATCAACTATGGTAGAAGTAATAAATGTTAAAAAAATTTCCCTAGATATTCAACAACCTCAAAAAGGTCCCACAAAATGAAGAGAAATCTTACCTTTCCTCTTAAGCCATCAATGACCCAACTGGAGTGACATTTTCAAGAAAAACTTATCACCAACTGAGAACTCCAAAGGTTTAATGTGAAAATCAACATATGAATTATATTGGCTCTTTTCTATCAACATTCTCTAACAAATCATTAGAATATTTGATGTCATATCTTACATGAAGCTTGGTACAACCAAGGAACATTCACCAATATCTAACCAAAATAATGAATATTTACAAGGATGACCACACAAGGCCTCAAAAGGTGCCATTATGATCATGGAATGATAACTATTTTTATACAAAAACTCAACCAACCCTGAGTGATCATCCCAAGCACCACCAAATTTGATAACATAAGAGCAAAGCCTATCCCTAAGAATATGTATATCTCTCTCTTTCTAGCCATCTGACTATGGATGGTAGGCCATGCTAAAACAGACCTAAGTTCTCAATACATCTTGAAGGCCTCTCTAAAAGAAATAAGTGAAATAAGGATCCTTATTAGAGACTATAATAGATAGAACTCCCTGAAAACAAAAAATCTTCTTCACATAGATATTTCCCAACTCATCAACTTTAGTTGTTTCACGAATGAGTATGAAGTGAGCTAACTTAGTTTGCCTATTGATCAAAACACATATCACATTCTTCTTTATTTGGGTATGATTAAACCCAAACCAAAAATCCCATAGAGATTTCATCCCACTTACAAGTAGGGATTGGAAGTGGCTGAAGTAAACCTGAATGTTTATGATGCTCGACCTTAACCTACTGGAATGTATAATAGTGTGAAACAAACTCAGAAATGTCTCATCTCATACCCAGCCACCGAAAATTCCACCACATGTCATATAAAATCTTAGTGGTTCTTAGGTGCACAACCCACTGATAATTATGATAACCCCCTTATCACAACCTCTCTTACTACTAACGATACAACAAAGAGATCTTGATAGCATAGAACACACTCTTTGGAGAACGACTGGTAGGAAACTATCTCCCCACCTTAAAGAGAGTCTCTAATTACATAGAATTCATCATCAAGATCTTGATCCTAAAAAATCATCTCTATAAGGGAATATGTCAACTAAACGCTGGATAAATAAATTTCAACCCCTTTCTCCTAAACTCCAATATGAAACTATGAAAATAGAGCCATCAAATTCCACTATTCCATAGATTCTTTCATTACCTAGGTTAGAAGTTTCCTACTCAACATATCTGCAATGACATTCCCTTTATCTAAGGTGTAGGTGATGCCAAAGTCAAAATGCTATAGGTATTCCACCCAATGCCTCTAGTATAGATTCAAATCTTTTTGATAGAAGATATAACTCAAGATCTTGTGGTTTGAAGACATAGTACACTTTTCTACAAAAAGGTAGTGCCACTAACTCTTAAGCATTTGCATCACAACTGCATGTTCAAGGTCATGGGTAGGATAATTCTTCTCATGTAGACTAAGATTACGAGATCCATAAGAAACTATATGATCTCCCTTCATAATAATGCAACCCAAGCCTAAACTGGATGCATCAAAAAAGACCACATAGCCCTACCTGACCTATGGAAGAGTCAACACCAATGAAATAGTCAAAATAAATTCCATCTCAAGAAAAGAACTCTGAAATTTAAAATTCCAAGAAAAATTCACCCCCTTCTAAGTCAGAGAAGCCATCAGATAATCCAACTTTGAGAATTACTTTACAAACCGATGGTAATATCTGGCTAAACATAATAAGCTTTGAATCTCGAAGACATTTTATGGTTTCTACGAAGTCATGAAAGCCTTTACCTTCTCAGGATTGACTGATATACCCTATTCATTCACTAAGTGTTCCAATAATTTCACATCTCGAATCCGTAAATCACAGTTTGAAAGCTTGATGTAGAGTCAGTGATTTCTCAGCAGACTCACAACTATCCTTAGGTGATGAACATGATCCTCCTTGTATTTAGAGTAAATAAGGATTTCATCCACAAATACTAAAAAAAGGTATCTAGATACTCATGGAAAATACTATTCATTAGATCCATTAAAACTAAATGAGAATTTGTTAGACCAAAGGGAATAATAAGGAACTCATAATATTTGTACCTTCTCTGAAAGACAGTTTTCTAAATTTCAGATTCTTTTATCCTCAACTGATGGTAACCAGATCAGAGGTTGATCTTTGAAAGCCACTTCAACACTTTAAACGGATCAAACAGATCATCAATCTGTGGTAATAAATACCTTTTATTTACTATAAATCAATTAATATATTTATAGTCAATACATAAGAAAAGAGAACCATCATATTTCTCAGTGAAGTGAGTCAGCGCCACCCTAGGTGACACACTCGGGTGTATAAAGAATTTCTCAAGAAGATCATACAATTGGGACTTCATCACTTTCATTTTAGCTAGATCAATTTGTTAAGAGAGAATTAAAACTGTTTGAGTTCCAGGCATTAAGTCAATAGAAAACTCAACCTCACTTACTAGTGGAAAACCAAAGAATTCAAAAGGAAAAACATCAGAAAAATTAACAATGATTGGAGGGAGATCACCAATCATTGAATCCCACTGTAGATCGAAATAAAATACTGATATCACTTTCCTTAACTCAAGATAAGAAGGTCTAGATCTTCCCAACCTTGGGTCCAATTCTCCTTAAAATTCAAGAGGCACACTACTGGGTGTAGTAAGGTAGACTCATCGAAGGTAACAATAAATTCATGCTTTACTTGAAATGGACCAATCCATCCCAAATATGATGCCAAGAGATTTCATATCAAGGACCATAAATCTCCAAGCCAGATTGACATCCGATAGAGAGAAGACACAAGTAGGACTATTGAGACCCTTCTATCTCTTTATACCAAGGGGTGTAGTAATATCCATTTCACAAGATAAAATATCCATAGGAATATTAAGAATATTAACAATACAAGCTGAAATAAATGAGTGAGATTCACCAGTATCAAATAGAGTAGTCACTAATGTCGAAGCTATAGTAATGGTACCTCTCACAGTTTCTATACCCATGTCCGCTTCCTCTGGTGACTCTTCCACTGTGTGAAGTAGCTTCATTCTGAATGCCTATGGATGTAACCTGGATATAGATGAAGCATATGATTGACCCATAATTTTAAGAGGAGTTGACGATCTTGTCCCACTATGTGGTGTATAAAATTTATGGAAGAATCTCTATAAGTGTCTTGAACATCTCTTGGAGCTATAGTTCTTGGGTACCTCAGTGAAAACCCTGTTATAATGTCCATTCTTTCCATACTAATAACAAATCAAATCACTTATTCCTGGTGCTATAAGAGGTCTCAAATGACTCTTCCATCGAGAACTGTTTCCAAAATCATCACACTTCAATTTTCCCCTTAAAGGAACTCACACTACCATTAGGAGAGAGAAACTCCTAATAACTATGACTTTCTATCTAGGTCCATCTCGACCATCATCACCCTATCTAGTACATTAGCATACATAGGAATCTTAAGCAATAAAACTTGAGAACTTATATTTGATCTAAGTCATAACTCAAACTATCGAGCCTTCATCCTCTCATTAGATATAATATCAGGAGAAAACTGCACCAGATCAACAAAACGATTTGAATACTTAGTCATGGTTCTATTGACCTTCTCAAGATTGAAAAACACTCTAGCCTTAGAAAACACCATTGAATCTGGATAGAACTAGTCAGTGAAAATAACCTTGAAGTCTTTCCATGAAAATCCCTCGTGTTTATTTTTCTTCACCATCATGTCCTACCATCTCCTGATCGTTCATTCCAGAACCAAGGTGGCATAATATACCTTGATCTCATCTGGTGTGTCCAAGAACTCAAACATATGTTATATCTTTCCCAAACACTCCTCATCATGTTGAGGATTAGTGGAGACTTTGAAAACTGGTGTCTTGTGGTGAAATAACTCTTGAGAAAGATTTCATAGAACACCCCCTGAGGATCCGCAGTTGGATCCTAAACTGGAACTGAAGGTGGTGCTTGTCCCAGAGCTTGGACAGTGTGAACAATCACCTCAACTATATTTTGGTCCAATGGAAGATTCAATCATTGAGGATTAGTAGTAGCTTCCTCCTAGATCTGATTTTTTCATATTCTCAGAGGTATGATGCTACAAAACACCAGTAGATAACATGGAAGACATCATACTGAAACTCAAACTAAGAAATAAGAGAAAATTATTTCCAATAGATGGAATAATGAAATTTGGATCCCACTATATCCAAATAAAAATAGGGAAAATACTATAACTAATCCACAATATGTCTCTCCCTAACCACCCCTGGAGACTAAAGGTTTATTACAGTGATGGATGGCCAGACACTCAATCGCAACTATCTTCTAAGTCCCGAAAAGATTTCAACTACATAATGAATTTAAGACAAAATATCAATAGCCTACTTTGAAACTATTTTTTCAATAAAAAAACCAGATACACTAGTTACCTAGTAACTAAGACGATCCTGATAAAGCCCGAAGGGTGTTCCCAATCCCCATGGGTCGACAACTGGCACCTGAAATCATAAAATTGAAGGTGAGAATGGTTTTTTCACAAGAATTGCAGAAGTAAAAAGAGACAAGTTAGTATTCATAACAAAAGAAACACCACTAATAGTAAATTACTAGAATATAACAGTGCATAAATAAGCCCAAAGTACTAAAACCCGGGTAATAAAATAGGGGAAAAACCCAAGTCCCTAAGGAAACAACTCACCATATCCAAGGTTTAATAGTTGGATCCCCCTCTAAGAGATCATTTCCCCTTACTCAAACCTAGAATGAGATAATCTACAAACACCCGAAGTCACAAGTAGGTTGAGAGATAAAAATCCTAGTAGGACATCACCAAGGATTTCATAATAGATTCCAAAAATAGATTAACCAAAGGAATGTTTTCTATTTTAAAAATAAAGAGGTTTGGCATTGTTAAAGCATATTTAAACGATCATTATATACAATTTAAATGTAGGAAAAATAATTTAATCAAAGTATTTACAAGTGATGAAATATTTATAAAACAATGGATTATGTAAAAAATTTATATAAAACATTTTATGTAAATATAAAAGGCATGTAAAGAAGTTTTAAAACATTGACATACATTTATATTTGAAATATCAGACAAGAGAGCAACACAGTCATATGCCAAATAGGTATGAAAGTTTCAGGATATAGGACTTCTCACTCTCTAAGTGATCTCAATAATATGTGTATAGACACATCCCCCCTGACACTAGACAAAGGTAACTCATCACCATCCCATCAGGGATGTGACTTGTAGTATATATATTTTAGAACATTATAATAGCATAGAGTGTGTCCGAATAACTCACCAACTACCTAAGGATTTCATGTGATATTACACAATCAATTATGGGAAATTTATTTTAAGTATTCTTAAAATAAAATAAAACCAAATTCTTCCATTTTAATTCAAATTTTCCATTTAAAACCATAATGGATTTTAATAAAAAATATGCCTCTTTAACAAGATAAAACCACCGGTTTTCTATCAAAATAGTTTAATCCATTTTCACAAGTTTGAAATCCATTCAAAACCAATTCCATCAATTTAAAAATTAATTTCCACAATTAAATTCAACAATTTAATTGAAATCATTTCCATAAAAATTCCAATTTAAAATAAACAATTTAAATTGAAAAATTTCTATAACCTACCCCAATTCAACAGGATTGGGTTCTTTCCTAAGTCTCATATCAGAACCATTTCAAATCTCCCACTTAACTAGAATTGGATTTTATTACATCAATTGAAAATAAGTTTGAGCAATTGAATTTAAATAAAAAACTGAAATAAATCAAGAAATTAAAAGTTAATAAATTTAGATAAATATGATGGAATCACCCACATTTTCCCGAAACTCAACACTTGCAACAACACCCGTCAATGAGAAGAAAGGTTTAAATGACCTAGAAACACAACCTAGATATGAGATCCAATAACATGAAACATAGAACCATTAATTTTAGGATGATCTATTGAAATAATAAAGAAGGATAAAGAGATAGAGGGAAAGAATAACGGAGTAATATTTACTTGGGAATCACACTGCAAGTGTAATGATGATCAAACGCCAAATGAGAGGATTCAGAAGGGTTGGAGAGCTTAAAAATCACATGGGGAAGGATTTGGGTTGAGGGAGATTAAACTGAAGTAGAGGAGAAAAGATAATATCAGCCACACTTCCTTTTTTAAAACCCCAGTCAGGGTATTACATGACGTGTAATACTCTTTCATGTCATGAAATAATTAATTTCTGTAACTGCCTAAAAATGCGTCACCTCAAATTAAAAACTAAAGCTCCAAGTTGAAAATCTATCTTTAAATAATTCAAAGAATGTAAAGGATATTCACAATGTGTAACCTTCATAGCATGATGCCTTTCATGGATTGCCTCCAGAAACCATTACACGTTGTTTAACGCAGTTACAAGGTGTGTAACCCTTTGACCACCTGTATAAAAGGCCAGTGAAATATGAGATTCCAAAAAAATATAACTTTACTATTATAGGTATCACCCTAATTCATTCTCAACCCTACTCAGTCATCAAAAATTAAAATACATTACAAGGTTAAAGGAATACCTATCATATTGGTAACGGGATGTTACACTTTTTATGATTTTTAAAACTTTTTGAAACTTAACCCCTGCAACCTATTAAGATTTATTTCCTTATCAACTTTTAGTAAGTACTCATGCATAAAAAAGTAATAAATCAAGTAAACATCACAAGATTTACAAGGTTCAACTTTAGTTTGAGAACCTACATCCTTTCCATATCCACTTCCATGGGTTTATGGAAATTCAATATTACAAAGAAGTGAATATAACTTGTGCCAACTCCCATTAGGCACCTTATATCTCTTGATAGGAAACATTGTAATTAATCCCATAACTTTAAAAAGTTTCTTACAAAATAATCGAGAAAAAAAACAATAAATAATTTGTTCAATTTTCTTGAAAAAATATCAGTATGAATCATTAGTCTGATTTGGTTGAGTCTGATTCTCTTAGTCCGATGAACACAATACGATTCTACCTTACTCAATATGTTATTACAAAAATCTACCTAAAAACACTGTCTGATCTTTTTAAATCCAATCAAATCAATACAATCTTCTAAATCTGGTTGTCAAAGAAACATAAGTCATATCTTTCTTAAGAGATCTATGTCCTGTAAGAACTTTCTTCTTTGAAAATCACTCTCATTTAAACCTCATCTTTGACTTATTCAAACCTTATCCAAAATAATTTGAGATTTACAATGAGTTGAATATCAAGTTTGATCACTCCAACTCTTCACATATCTTCTTCTCCATAATCATAATTTTTAACTTCTTATATTTACTTTAGTAAGATGAAACCTACTTAGCTTATTACGATGAAAACTTCCTCATCTTTAGCTTCCTCATCTCATTGCGATGAAAACTTCCTCGGCTTTAACTTCCTCGGGTCATTATAATCTTGATTTCTTATACTACTTATTACGATGAACTTCATCAGCTTCATATTACTCTACTCATTATGATAAATATTTCTTTCTCAACTCATTATGATAATACTTTATTGCATTTCTCATTATGATACGATTATCTTTACTTCCATATGATCCAACTTCCACAACTTCAATCTGATTGAATTTTCTTATAAGAGTCAGCCTGACCGATTTTCCTTCTTAGAGTCAATCTAATGTAATTCTCATTATGATGGAATTCCTATTATGATAGATTTTTCCATTATAATGGAAATTCCATTACGATGGTTTTCCTATAATGATGGAAATTATTCAATGGTTACTTCACTTAGAAACATTTAAATTATCCAAACCTTATCAGCTATAACTCATTCATACTTCTAACTAATTCTATTTTTGGTACTTCTGGATCCGATGCAATATTTTTCTTGATCTATGGAATCGATTCAATCAATATGATTATTATATTTCTTCAAAATATTTTATCATGAGTATATTTCATGATTTATGAGAACTCCATGATCATCAAATCATCGTATGACTTTTGGTTAGAAATTATGAAAAAAAATTTAACTACTAACTTCACATTCCTAAAAAATCCACTTCAGAAACATTAAGGCATATTAACTCAGAAAATTATGACTTTCTAACTCAAAAAATTAATTCTTTATCGGATTATGGAAAAGGAAAACTTCAAGCAATCAATAATTTATACCTCCAATTATTTTGGATCAGATGATCTGAATTCGATGTTGGTGAATCCAAAAATCTGAGTCCGGTTCTTCTCAATCCAATCTTCTAAGTCTGGAAAACATCATTCTTAAAAACAAAACTTTTCTCCTATTTTTAACCTAAATTTTAAAACATTAAAATTACATTACTTTTTCAAAATACTTAAACATTATACAAACGGACACCCAAAGATCGTAGTTGGTATAATTCCTTTGGAAACATGGAAACATAAACACTAGTACATATGAGAGTTACATAATCTCCCACTAGGTTCTTCTTGACTATGAAACTTCTTAGACATATCATAAATAGTACATATCATCATAACCTGGGGGAAATGAAACATAAAAGGGGTGATCTCAAATGATTAGTAAGGGTAAACAAGGAAGAAATGTAAGCATAAACATGAGTATAAGTGTATGATAATGTGATCCTAAAAATAAAATATTATACCCTGCATATCAAATATAATAACAGAAATAATAGTATAAATATTGGCCATTCATAAGACATGAATTATATGAAATAAAGAGAATAATACATGAAAGAATAACATAGGAAGAAGACACATAATTTTTGAAAACACATAAGCATATAATGATTTCTATAGTTTCCAAGTCATCGCTCCAATACCATCTTAGTAGTATGGGTTCACTTCACATACCATGATAGTAGTCATGGTTCCCACCCATGGCCATCATAGTAGCATGATTTAACTCCACAGACAATCTTAGTAGTCATGGTTCCCTCCCATATCCATCATAGTAGTCAAGGTTCACTCTTAAGACCATCTTAGTTTATCTTATTAGATATAAAACTTTACCCAATGCATTGGAGGTAAATATAGGTCCCACCTATCACATAATGAAATCATACATACATGTGCCACAATATCATAAATAAAAATATCATAAATAGGTATCATAAACATGTAAACATATCATAACCTGTGGAAAGATACAGGTTTTAGAATCATTTCATCATAAACATAACCCGTGAAAAGTTGCGGGTTTCAAAATCATATAACCTATGAAAGAGAAACATGCTTCATACGAATCATGCCATAAAAAAAATACATTAAAAGAAAGAATATAAATTTAAACATTGAATAATTTCCCCTTAAAGGCATGAGTAACACCAATGTATGTTATCTTAGATGGTAAATAATTTTTAATTATCTTTTAAAAACATTTCTTGAGGAAAATATCCTTTCCTCTTTGAAAAATGATTTTTATAACATAAAACCTTTTGAAAACCTTTTTCTTTGAAAATAGTTTTGAAAAATTATAAAGGAAGATTTTAAAACAATAAAAAATTTTAAAATGTTTTTTATTTGAAAATATTCTTCAAGGATCTTTTGAAATCATTTTGGAAACATTTTTGAAAACATGGGTTTTGAATACAATAAATTTCCAACTGAAGAGAGAGACGGTCATATTTTACATAAAAAAACATTATCTTAAGTACCGAAGAGTGAAAAAATGGTACCAACAATAGAGGATATCATGAATAAATAGAGGGGAAAGGAAAATCATGAATATTATTGAGATATGTATCATAATATTTCATCAAGGTAAGCGTAACATAAACAATCTTGGAAAGCGATGAGACTGTCTCAATAAACTATTATAACCTGGTAACTTGGGATAATACTCTCCATGTAAGAAAATAAAATTACATGAAAATTAATATATCATTAAAAGAAGAAGATAGATGATATAACATTTAATTTTTAAGTATATAAACCAAGAAAAAAAAGTTTAGGTGCATAAAAAAACATGAATCTCAAAGAAGGAAAATTGAGACAGAACTGTTTTGCTGATTGGTAACTTTTGATAGTTAAACCCCTTTAAAGAAGGATCATAGAATGGATATGTGAATAAAAATAAATTTAAGTATCATATACATATAATTCAATAATGGTTAGTACATACACCATAGAAAAGGAAAGAGTGGTTACCATAACATGAATCTCACATAAATTAAAAGTGAGATGAAATTCCCCTTACCTTGTGTCTTGACTCTCTCTGTACTCATACTATATTCTTGTATAATAAATATAAGTTTATTATAAATATTTTACAGAATATTATTATTATATATATTAACATATATGGTTTTATTATTACCTTATATTACCAACTTGTTAACGATCCTATGTTAAGGTTTCACTTCGGGTAATATTCGCTTTGTTTTTCAGATGTGTCTTAATTTGTTATATCATTGGTACTTATACTTATATCATGATTCCAGAATTTATAAAATTATATAAATATAATTTATATATATTATATTTATATTATAATAATCTATATAATATATTATTATGAAATATAATACACCATTCATGGAGATGGTAAGCTGCACGTACACATGAACATTGTTTCTGTCTTTATTGTCATATTGAAAGTAAGTAAGTAAATGAAATATGTATATATATGTATGTATATATATGTATAATTATTCTATTAGTATGAATATATCATATATATCATAAATTTCACTATAACTATCCTTAATACATTACATGTCGTGTGTGAATGAATCACATCACTTTGAGGGGGCGGTAGTCCACACTTTCTTAAATAAGATTATCGTATTAAAACAAAATGGAAAGTAAAGAGATGTGTGTTTTAAAAGGAATAAATAATATTAAATAAATAATAAATATAATATATTACATATTTAAATATATTTTCCATCATAATTTCCACCTTGATTGGTGGTAAAGGAGAAATGAACAATCATTGTTTCATGAGGTAGTAGTTCATCGTACACAGAAACAATATTTTTAACATCCATTAGATAGAGGTATGTGTAAGTTTAGGTCAAAAAATTGCTTAAAAAAATCCTAGTATATAGTGTATACTGTTGTTTTCACACAATAATGGAATAAATATAGTGTATGCGGTGAAGAATCAAAATAAAATAAAGAAACTTGAGAGAAGACATTACCTCTTAATTGGGTAACTCCCTTTGGTTTATGCCCAAAGGCTTCCATGAAAGGCTTTATTACCAAAGGTTGGATTCAAGGTTTAAGGTAGTATTTTTAGGAGAATAATTGGTTAGATATTTTCCAAACATAAAATGTTTTAGAGGTGTAAATAATGGTTAGAGGTTGTGACCTTTTATAGAGAAGGAAAAAGAATCACATGGAATTTTTAGAAACGAGTTAGGTGTACACATGTTCTTACCTACAAAATCCACACAAAAATAAAAAAACTCAATAATAGAAGTTTTATGGCCTAAATATGGATATAAAATTGGTTTTTGACATGTGTATATGTTTTTTTGGGTCTTATATTTAAGGATTATTACTTTATTAACCTAATTTTTCTCTTAACTGGTGTAATAAATTTTAATCACCTTCACTAATATTTTTTTTCAAAAACAAATTTGACCTCATTATAAATTATAAATTATGATGATTCCAAATATTGAATCAATTTTTCAAAATTATAATAAAAAAGTGGACGAAATTAATTTAAAATTAATCCCGCTATCAGGACAACACTACGGGTTTTTATAGTATTAAAGATCAAAAGTTTGTTAAGTCTTTATGTAAAATTTAAATGTGTAAATGGTTCCGATGAAACAAATTAGATTAATTGATAAAAATATTATCCAATTCAAAATTTAAATCAAATTAATATATATTTTTACCTTATAAATAAATTTAATTAAAACACAATTTTAAATTAAAAACCGGTATTTTCCACTATTCATCCAAAAATGAAGTTTCTTAGAAAAATACCAAAATTTCAACATAAGATAATTTTGAAATTAAAAATTTAAAATTGAGGTTTATTTTATCAAATTAAATTTATAAATGTGTTTAAAATTAAATTTATTATAAGTATATTAAAAATTTTATTTTTAGACATAGAAGGACTACCAAAAATTATATCTTTTATTATCAATATGTTACATTTATTTAAAAAAATTATAATTTTTTTTGAAAAGTATTTGATACTATTTATATAAATAAGTTCAACATCTTGGTTATAATTATATTATTTAAATAATTAAAATAATAAAAAGTGATGTTTTTTAGAAACATAGTGTTTCATGGATCGTAAGCTAAGTCGGTGTTGTGAGTATCATACGACAAGTCAGTTTAGTGTGAAAGGGATATTTTAATTAGTTAATTTCAATATATAAATTAAAAATTTAATTTATTCAAAAAAATGGTCTACAAAAACTTGGGGTGTTATATTCAACCCCGCTTAAAATGATTTTTCCCTCGAAATTCGTCTGGGTTATCAAAGGTTTAATATTTGAAAGTTTCATTCATAAAAACCCACATCGTAAAAATGTAAACTAAAACATCCCTTAAAAATGGTAATTTGGAACCATAATAGTTACCCAAAGTAACATATAACTCGGTTTCCACATAGGAGAACATATGTTGGGAGTGAAGATTGGATATGGAGAAAAATCATTAATATTTATAGAGAGTGATTGAAGAAATCAATAAAAAAAGTGAATGATCAAAGGAATGCTGAGGTCATCAAGGTCATAAGTCTATTATGACTCTATAAGCCATTGGTTAAACAAATTTTTAGGTATTAGGGAAAAACAATTTTGTATCACTTTCAGATCATTGAGTAATTCTTGATAAATTTCTATAAACACAATTTCATTTTTGGGTTGTGATTTAAAAAATTTCTAATACATCCACTACCTTATGGAATGAATGTTTAGAAATCAAATTTTATGAATAAATAACTAAAACACTCTTTTACCATAGGCCAGTGGTAGGCATAAAACCCTTATTATCCTTCGGTCATGGGTTCAAGACCCACATCCTTGCCAGAATTTATTGGTTGTCACCCAACATACATGATGTCCTTTTCTAAAACAATGCTAATATAATTTATAAAATATATAAGATGGACATCCATTAAATAAGGTTTATCCCTAAATAGCCTTTGGACCCAGGTTTTCAATACAAAATAAGTGCACAAATACTTCCTCCTAAGTTTAACTTAAACTTATCATGGACAGTTAACCATATAACCATTATCAAAGTTGAAAATCCAAAACTTTAGAAAGAGAGTAATGAAATAATCTTAACATTGATTCCCTTGTATATAATAAAGTATCTTTTGGTTGTAACATTCCAAACATGTGAATACCCTTATTTTATATTCCCATGAAACATGGTAACAACCTAAATTACCATAAATCCTTTTGGAAAAAATGCATGCTTCCCAATTCCAATGTATATTGGATCAATTACTGAAATCTAAAAATGATGTAAACTTCATCAATGATAGCATAAACCACATATCAACAAGTCCTTACTTAGTTCCAAGGTAATCAATACTGTCCAATTTACTTATTCATATCCCATGTATCTTTATCCATTAAAATTTATCTTATCATAAAGAACATATTAAGGGTTACCTTCCCTTAGTCAAAATATCATCTTGTAATTATATCACTTCACTAGTCCAACATAAACTTTTAAATATTGAGAAAAAAAATCATAAGTAGAACAATCCTTGTATATTTCATCATTCATAAATTTTGAATCCAAATACTTAAATACTTTTATTACTTAATCCTAAATCTATTAACAATAATACCTATTTACTTTCACATTTCATATGTAGTCTTGTTATCATCCAAAATGTAACCATTACTCACACCACCTTATTGATTCTCTTCAGGAACCTTCCTCTTGGGACATTGGGTTGCATAATGACCATTTTATCCACACTTAAAACACTTAACGTTTAATGAATACTTAGGGAGGCCAAAATTACCACCAGTTTCATTAACCAAACTCTTCATTTTACCCTTGCAGTCACTTTCTTTTTGTCATTATTTTCCATAGTCAAAACACCTTCTTGGTCCTCTAAGACATTCACTTAGGCGATTCTTTCTACATTCTTGACACAAAGGAAAATGAATATTCTTTCCTACATGGTATCTATTATCTGAAATATTAGGGAAATCCTTATTTATCATCCTTGGTGAGTCTGAGAGTTAATTAAGGTAAACATTGTTAATCATGTTCCATGAAAACTGATGAGGCATGATCAGGAAATATTTCACTCTAGTGATCATCCCAATTGAATGCTCATCAGAAAATCTTCCATCACATTCAACATTAATCCATTTGCTTCCGGTTCCTACCATTCACTAAAACTAGAAGCATAGTGTGAAAATTACTTATTATAGAAGAAAACCACATAGTCATGAAAATAATTACTTACAAGATTCCAAAATCATTAAACCTTCCATAATTTATGACACCTTAGGTTTATTCTAGATCATTCATAGATAACTTATATCTAAATACTTCATGATGGTTTGTGAAGTGTTTTTGAATTCCAAAATAATATCCCTTGGGAGTGTCAAACTAGATATGCAACAAGGCCTATTGTCGTGTAACAGATTACCCTGAGTCAATCCCAAAACATCTTGTTGAAGTTTTTACCCCTAGTTACATCTGTACTAGATCTACATCCACTTGTAGTATCAAGATATGAATGTATTTATTGGAAACCACTCACTCTATCCTTAACCAAAATTCCAAGACGTTTTTCTAAACGTTAAATCATCCTTATATTTATCATTAGACATGTACTTAAGGTTCTCACTAAGGTTTTCTCATCATACATTCCAAAGGTTAACTATAAATTTTCTATGATACCAATTATAGCAACCCAAACTTTTCAGACATTGACATTATATAAATTTTACATAATACTTAAACATTATACAAACAGACGTCCAAAGACCATAGTTGGTATAATGGCTTTGGAAACATGGAAACATAAACACTGGTATATATGAGAGCTACACCATCTCCCACTAGGTTTTTCTTGATTTCTATCCTTCTTAGACATATCATACATAGTACATATCATAATAACCTAGGGGAAAGGAAACATAAAAGGGGTGAGATCAAATGCTCAGTAAGGGTAAAAAAAGAAGACATGTAAGAATAAAAATAATTATAAGCGTATGAAAATGTGATCATAAAAATATAAGATCATTCCCTACATATTAAATATCATAACCGAAATTATGTCATAAATATTGGCCATTCATGAGACATGAATAATATGAAATATAGAGCATAAGCCATGAAATCATAACATAGAAATAATAAATGGAATTTTGGAAAACACATAAGCATATAATTGTTTCAATATTATCCAAGGAATCGCTTCCAAGACCATCTTAGTAGTATAGGTTCACTCCCCATACCATCATAGTGGTCATGGTTCACTCCCATGGCCATCATAGTAGCATGCGTTCACTCTTCATACCATCTTAGTAGTCATGGTTCACTCCCATAGCCATTATAGTAATCAATTTTCACTCCCAAGACCATCTTAGTTTATCTCATGAGATATAAAAATTTACCCAATGCATTAGAGGGGGATATAGGTCCCACCTGTCATATAATCAAATCATACATACATGTTCCACAAGATCATAAATAAATATATTATAACCCATGAAATGAAATGGGTATCAAAAACATGTAAAAATATGATAACCTATGGAAAGATATAGGTTTTAAAATAATTTAATCATAAACATAACCCATGAAAAGAAGTGGGTTTCAAAATCATATAACCCGTGAAAGAGAAATGGGATTTATAAGAATCATGCCATAAAAAAATCCATTAAAAGAAATAATATCAATGTAAACATTGAATAATTTTCCCATAACGGCCTGTGTAACACCAATAGATGTTATCTTAGATGGGAAATAATTTTGAATTATATTTTAAAAACATTTCAATAGGAAAATATCCATTCTTTTTTGAAAAAATTATTTTTATAACATAAAAACTTTTGAATTTTTTTTATTTGAAAATAGATTTTAAAAATTATAAAGGAATATTTTAAAATAATAAAACATTTTTAAAATTCTTCTTCCTTGAAAGTTATCTTCAAGGATCTTTTGAAATAATTTTGAAAACATTTTAGAAAATATAGTTCTTGAATACAATACATTTTTTACTAAAGAGAGAGATGATCAAATTTTACATAAAAAACATTATATTAAGTAATAAAGAGAGGAAAATGGTACTAAAAATAGAATATATCATGAATAAACATAGGTTAAGGAAACTCATGAATATTCTTGAGGGATGTATCATAAGATTTCATCAAGTTAAGCATAACATAAACAATCTTAAAAAGTGATGAGATTATCTCAATAAACTCTTATAACTTGGTAACTTGGGATTATACTATCCACATAAGAAAAGGAAATTAAATTTTAGGATATCATGAAAATAATGGGATTAACTATATAACATGTAAAATTTAATTATATACACCTTGAAAAAAAATTTAGGTGCATAACAAAACATGAATCTCAAAGAAGGAAAATTGAGACAAAACTGTTTAACCGATTTGGTAACTTTTAAAAGTTAAACCCCATGAAAGAAGGATCATAGAATGGATATGTGAATAACCAGAAATTTAAGCATAATATACATATAATTAAATCATGGGTAGTAAATACACCACACGAAATGAAATAGTGGTGACCATAACATGAATCTCACAGAAATTAAAAGTGAGATGAAATTCTCCTTACCTTGTGTCTTAAATCTCTCCGTACTCGTGCAAGCTTCTTATATAATAAATATAAGTTTATTATAAATCTATTAAAGAATAATTTTATTATATATATCACTATATATTTTTTGATTATGACCTTATATTACCATCTTGTTTGTAACACCCCAAGCTTCTAGGGTACGCTTCTCTTTGAATAATGTGATAGCGTGTGTTGTACGCAACACCGAGTTCTAACACACCATAACCAATCAAACTAGCTGTTATGAATAGTAATACCTACTATTTGAAATTATATATATTTTATATTTCAAAATGGACTTCATTTTTGGATTCAGAATATCGAATTTATCCTAAGGTGAAATTTTGGTACTTTTCGGATAACTTTAATATTTTTATGAATAGTGAAAATTACTAAATTTTAATTAAAAACAACTTTTTTAATAAAAATAATTAATAGTGATAAATTATAAATTTGGGTGGTTTTAAAGTATATTTAGAATACATTTTTACCATTTAATATAATTTTGGTCATTGGACATACTTTTACAATTAAACAGGACATAAATAAGTGCCAATCTTTTGATAGTTATTGTCTCTTAAAAACACGCTTTTTGTTTTAACAATGGGAATTAATTTTAAATAAATATCTGCCACTTCTGTGTTTTGAATTTTGAAAAATGGATTCCATATTTGGAATCAGGATGTTTAAATTGAGTAAATAGGTAACTTTTATTTTTATACATTTTGAATAATTACTTCGGTAAATATTTTATTTACCATGGTTAAGGGTAAATCCGGTAAATAAGGGTTAAAAAATAATATTATAATAATAAAAAATTACCCTAAAACGTGTCCTAACATTATTGGTTGATAAATGTTCGACCATAGGCATCTTTGGGTCGATTTTGGCACCCCATGGTGCCACTTGTAGGTGATAGGGACACTTAATTTTAATTATGTTAAAATGAATACAAAAATGACACAAGCATATATCTTTTAGAAAAACAATTTTTTACATAGGGTTATATATGGTGGATTTTAGACTATAAATATTAATTAGAAAGATAAAATTATTTCATACATAATTATATTTTATTTATAATTTTTAGAGATTAAATAATGTAATTTATTCATGACACAATGATGATATAGTAATTCCCATAATAGTGAACATTTAAAATAATTGATATTATAAATACCCAAATAAATATAATTTGAGACTTTAATGAATTAAAATAATTTTCTATGTTAATATGACATGTTAGGATTGATTCAATTAAATTTTTTCTAAGTAATCATTCTGTTATGATTTTTACAAAAATAAATTATTGAATAGTGTCAAGATTGACATAAAAGAGTTTTTAAAACAAATATTATATTATTAATTGATATTAAATTCCTAAAAATCTAGGGTTCGTCAAATAGACTTATATAATCATTAATAGACCACTTGGGGGTCGCTTGGATGTATATGGTAAGTTTATTAACCATATAATATAAAAATACAAAGAGACATTATAAAAGTGAAACTAATTAACTTAGAGTTAATACCTAAAGATAAGGTTAATATAATGACCCAAACCTGTCTAAATTATATTGGTTGAGTGGTTTTAGACCTATAAACACCTTAAAATTTAAATAATAAACTTTGGAGCCATTATAAACCGAATATGAATTTATTATAAATTAATATTTCTAGCTTTTCCAAAGGTGCCCCTCACCCCTCTTATAAAAGGGCACTCCTCCTTCTCATTTCATTACACCTTAAAAGCCTTTTGGTTAGGACAAAATCTGCCCAAATACTCTCCCAACTTCCCTCAATACAACCTAGAGGCCTTAATTTGATCAGAAAGCAAACCTAAGGAGCCCTTTTGATCAAATCAAAAGGAAGAAACTGAAGAAGAGGTAATGATTTCACCACCCTTTTCCAAGTTCCTTTCTTCTTCCACTTCTTCTTCCTTTGTTGTTACCATTCTAAAATAATAACTCTAGTATCATATATATACTGTGATGTTATTATAAATATGGTACAACCATATTCAGTATTCTATCCACCCTTTGAATAACATGTCACCATACGTGCGTACGTACGGGTTACCGTCTCCACGTCGTGGTGTAATTGTTATTCAATATATTATTATTTGGATGGGTATAATAATGATGTGTAACTCATGTAAATAATAAATATAACATATTAATGATTCTGTATATATGATATACCATCCATTTATATATTATTTTAATATCAAAAGAATGATATTGTCGCTCGTGCGTACGTACAGACTACCGTCTCCACGAACACGATGAGATTCATTCTCCATCGTATCCATTCAAGTATAATTCTCATTTGACGATTAATAATAGTATCTAAGGACTTGATATCATTATGTATATGATTAATATACAACCTATCCATTATAAACATGGCTTACGTAACAAAACATATAAAAGAAAACGAGTAAGTTAACACCCGAAACAACGATAATACTAAGATATTATTAACAAATCAATGTTAAAAGATCATATATGATATCATATTAATGTATATGATTCTTGTATAATTTAATAACAATTATTTCACCATTATACAGGAGGTTAAACTACCCCAACCAAGGGAAAGTACAAGGTAAGGGTTATTTCACAATCTCTTCATTATCTGAGGTTGTTTATACGTAATAATCTACTGGGATCTCTTTATCATCCATATCCATGTTTCTTAAAAATGAATTTCAAAACATTTTTACTATTTAAAAGAATATGGGTTAAAGTCATTTATACCCTTGTTATACTTTTTATAAGAGTTTTATAAAGGAATCTTTCTGTCTTTTTCTAAACAATGTGCTTTTAACCTTTTCGACAGAATTATGGTAAGAATGTTTTTTTAACTTATACGGAGGGTGCGGTTATTTTCCGCCGTTATAAAATCGTCGAAGCTTCACATACAAGCTTATAAGAATATTTTCAAAGAAAATGTTTTATTTTATAAATATATGACTCTTAAATGATTTCAAAATAGAAAGAGATATTTATCTAAAAAGAGTTTTGATTTCATCTATGTCAACATCCTTTGATGGATTTTACGCTTATTTGAAGTTGATTTATTATGATACAAAACTTCTATATTGTATTGAAGGTTTTGTGATATGTTTGACTATGGATGTTCTATTTTTATACCATTCATAGTTTATGATGAAAGTATTGACATTTTGTATGCTAGTTTTAATACGGATGTTTATGTTATGTTTAAACCTTTTCATATGGTAATGCATTGGACTTAATATGTGACGGGTGGAGCCTGCTATAACTCCTCGATGCATTGGTAGGTCTCATGAGACAAACTAGTGTCTTAGAACAAGGCCTTGGAAAAATCTTATTTGTAGTATTGAAACGAGGCCTTGGCTATGTGGTTATGATAGTCTGGCATTATGCATTCCATCATTATGAAAGTGGTTATTGATATTGCATGTGATTATTCGATTAGTAGAATATCCATGTGAATAAGTAAATGGAATTATTTCATTTTAATTTTTCCATACTATGTTGAAGTTCATGTTTAAAAGGATTTTGTTTTAATTATACATTGCCTTAAATATTTATGCTTATTTTTGAAAGTTTCTGCTATATTGTTATCCTTACTGGGCATTTGAGCTCACCCCTTTTCTATGTTTTATTTTTCCCAGGATGTGAAGAAGTAAGTTATGAATGACCTGCAGGGATTTTATGTAGGGATATGAGTGTGGAATATGTAGATTATGTTGTTGCAGTAGTTTTTCACTTTATGATGTAATGTACAACTTTATGAATATATCTAGTGTTTCCAAGGCTACTAAACCAATCGGTCTTTCGAGATTTGATCTTTCTTGTGATCATGCCAATGTTATGTAATAATGCACCGAATCTGGGTAACTAGGGTAAGGGCTTTACAGTTGGTATTAGAGGAAGTTTAGTACAAACCTTGGAAGCTAGATTTAGATAAACTCTGATTAGAGCACATAGATTTAAGATGAATTTTGATGATTAGTATAGAAGAACTTCCTAGAATTTTGATATTGTAGAGATTTTGTGAGTTTTATGAGCAATACATCCTTTTCTGGATACGAGCAGGTAGAGGAGGCTCTGGCACATATGTACCTAGGGGTAAAACTCGAAAACACCGCTTTGAGCTAGACTCGAACGGGAACTGGTGCACGACAACGGGCCTTGCTGCACTCTTGGTTACGACACTCCAGGGGGATATGCTTAGGATAACTCTCATTTTCTTTACAAATCATTATGAAGGGTTTATGAGTATATACTTCCTCCAAGGAGACATTTTTATGATTATGGATTATATCCATAAACTATTTAATTTATGTTATGTGTTTTACAAGTTTGGGATTAGGTATTGTTATTCATAAACTAATCTAATGTATTCCATTGTTTAGAAATGGCGCCCAGTAGAAGGAATGAGAACTCTAGCAATGCACATGCTACAAAGAGAAAGAAGGATCATATATTTCATGGTCTTAAGCCAGAATTTATAATAGAAATAGTCTCGCATGTATTATCATCATATGAAGAAATAATATCATGTGTTGATAAGATAAGTAAAGAGTTTACTGAGTCCTATGGCTTTGAAGGTAAGCAAGAGAATAAAAGGATGGAAGAAAGAAAGATGGATAAAGGGAAGAGGGAAAAGAAGAATTTTCCCATATGTGATAACTGTGGAAAGAAACACCCTGGAACTTTCCTGAAAGGAATGAGAGTTTGTTATAAGTGTGGAGGAAAAGGGCACAAAGTACGTGACTGTAAGGGTAATAAAATGGTTTCAAATGTACAATGCTTCATTTGCAAGGAGTTTGGACACTACGCGAACCTATGCCCCAGTCATCAGACTATTCCGAAAACGATGCTATTGGATAATAATCAAGTTATGATACTACCACAGATGAAGAGGAATGATTAGAGTTCTTATGTAGATTATGTCATTTGAGTGTTGTGTCAACAATGTACTTGTTATAATAATTATGGAGTATAAAAGGATTGTACTGCAGTACTATTTCATTAAGGACTTGAGATTGTGTGGAACAAAGAAAAGTGACTCAATAGCAGGTTAAATTTTTGGAAAATATATTGTTGAGAGAAAGATAAACCATAATATGGTTCTGATACCAAGGTAGTGATTTTAGAATAATACATGATTTATTTGGATAAATTATATTGGATATTCCTGACTACCTTGAAGCTGATTAATGATTTGTCTATTCCATCATTGTTGGGGTTTAAAACATTTTTGGATTGATGAAGTATATCCAGCATTCTATATGGAATACGGGAGCATGAATGTAATCAATAAGGATTATGGTAATTCAGGATGTTTTAGTGTTTTAAAAGAATACATGATGAAGGTATTAATATGCTATTACGGGGTAAAAAGGATCTATATTATGTTTAACTTCCTTATAAATGTTGGACTGTGATTTTTGATAGAAGTATTTTGGATAAATTATAGTTTGATATTAATTTTGGATTGCCATAAAAGGACAACCCGGAGGTCAGGCAGCAACCTGTCACGACCGGCAAGGCCGCGAGACTTAAACCCACAACCGAAGGGCGACAAGGGTGTATCACCTACCACTGGCCCACGAGATGTCCTGGATTAAATAATGTCATTTTTATTAAAAAATCTGGTAGATGAATTATAAATTTGTTTATTTTGGAACCCTGTACGAATAGTATAAATAGAATTTTTTTACGTTCTATTATCTTTTAGAGTGAAATATGAGTTTGTGGTAGAAATTTATTAATGGATAAAACTCTAATTATAAAGTAAGTATATATCCTTATGATCTTATCCAATCTCATAAATAAATTCCTCAACATTAAGAAAAGGAACTTAGAACAAAAATGTTGTCCTAGATGGTACCTTAAATCATCACTAATTTATGGATTTAGTATTGTTGGCCTTTTCATAGCCATGTTCTCTACCACTCTCCATCAGATAATTGATGGTTAGATTTCTCTTCCATATCCATATTTTCCTACATGGAACCCTAGTATGTGTTATTTTCGGTAATCTTCATACTTTCTACTCTTTATTTTAAATAGAGGCCTCATTAATTCATTTTTTGATGTGGGATTTCAACTAAGATATTTTGAAACGTCAAAAATGTGTTATCCCAATACCCTATCTTTTGTTGAACCGATGGTATTTCAAATCATCATAGATTGATGAATTTAAGGACCTCAATTTTATACTTGTTTGTGATTGATGACCTCAATCACTACCTATAAATATTTATGTTTTTCCTCCAATTATATGTCTCTAATTTCCACCAATGTTCTCCTAATCGAGATCATAATTTTGTGGTGACCCTTTCATTTCTCTTTTCCTCATATTAAAACTAAATTTTAGTAACCCAATTTCCGATGTGGGTTTTCCCACAAATATATTTTCTATTTTCAACCTTTTATTTTCGAAGAAAAATTTCAAATTGCGAGGACGCAATTTAATTGAAGTAGGGGGATAATGTAACACCCCAAGATTCTATGGTACGCTTCTCTTTAAATAATGTGATAGCGTGTGTTGTACGCAACACCGAGTTCTAACACACCATAACCAATCAAACTAGCTGTTAGGAATAGTAATACCTACTTTTTGAAATTATATATATTTTATATTTCAAAATGGACTTCATTTTTGGATTCGGAATATCGAATTTAGCCTAAGGTGAAATTTTGGTACTTTTCGGATAACTTTAATATTTTGATGAATAGTGAAAATTACTAAATTTTAATTAAAAAGAACTTTTTTAATCAAAATAATTAATAGTGATAAATTGTGAATTTGAGTGGTTTTAAAGTATATTAAGAATATATTTTTACCATTTAATATAATGTTGGTCATTGGACATAATTTTACAATTAAACCGGACATAAACAAGTGCCAATCTTTTGATAATTATTGTCTCTTAAAAACACGCTTTTTGTTTTAACAACGGGAATTAATTTTAAATTAATTTCTGCCACTTCTGTGTTTTGAATTTTGAAAAATGGATTCCATATTTGGAATCAGGATGTTAAAATTGTGTAAATAGGTAACTTTTATTTTTAGAAATTTTGAATAATTACTTCGGTAAATATTTTATTTACCATGGTTAAGGGTAAATCCGGTAAATAAGGGTTAAAAATAATATTATAATAATACAAAATTACCCTAAAACGTGTCCTAACCTTATTTGTTGATACCTGTTCGACCATAGGCATCTTTGGGTCGATTTTGGGACCCCATGGTGCCACTTGTAGGTGATAGGGACACTTAATTTTAATTAAGTTAAAATTAATACAAAAATGACACAAGCATATATCTTTTAGAAAAACAATTTTTAAATAGGGTTATATATGTTGGATTTTAGACTATAAATATTCATTATAAAGACAAAAAGATTTCCTACATAATTATATTTTATTTATAATTTGTAGAGATTAAATATTATAAGTTATTTATGACACAATGATGATGAAGTAATTCCCATAATAGTGAAAATTTAAAATAATTGATATTATAAATACCCAAATAAATATAATTTTAGACTTTTAATGAATTAAAATAATTTTCTAGGTTAATATGACATGTTAGTATTGATTAAATTAACTTTGTTTGAAGTAATAATTCTGTTATAATTTTTACAAAAATCAATTATTAAATAGTGTCAAAATTGACATAAAAAAGTTTTTAAAACAAATATTATATTATTAATTGATATTAAATTCTTAAAAATATAGGGTTCAGAAAAGAGACTTATATCATCATTAATGGAACACTTGGGGTCTCTTTTATGTATATGGTAAGTTTATTAACCATATAATATAAAAATACAAAGAGACATTGTAAAAGTGAAACTAATTAACTTAGAGTTAATACTTAAAGATAAGGTTAATATAGTGACCCAAACCTGTCTAAATTCTATTGGTTGAGTGGTTTTAGAACTATTCACACCTTAATATTTAAATAATAAACTTTGGAGCCATGAGAAACCTAATATGAATTTATTATTAATTAATATTTCTAGCTTTTCCAAAGGTGCCCCTCACCCCTCTTATAAAAGGGCACTCCTCCTCATTTCTTCACACCTTCAAAGCCTTTTGGTTCGGCCACACTCTGCCCAAATACTCTCCCAACTTCCCTCACTACAACCTAGAGGCCTTAGTTTGATCAGAAATCCAACCTAAGGAGCCCTTTTGATCAAATCAAAAGGAAGAAACCGAAGAAGAGGTAATGATTTCACCACCCTTTTCCAAGTTCCTTTCTTCTTCCACTTCTTCTTCCTTTGTTGTTACCATTCTAAAATAATAACTCTAGTATCATATATATACTGTGATGTTATTATTAATATGGTACAACCATATTAAGTATTCTATCCACCCTTTGAATAAAATGTTACCATACGTGCGTACGTACGGCTTACCGTCTCCACGTCGTGTTTAATTGTTATTCAATATATTATTATTTGGATGGGTATAATAATGATGTGTAACTCATTTAAATAATAAATATAACATGTTAATGATTCTGTATATATGATATACCATCCATTTATATATTATTTTAATATCAAAAGAATGATATTGTCGCTCGTGCGCACGTACAGACTACCGTCTCCACGAACGCGATGAGATTCATTCTCCATCGTATCCATTCAAGTATAATTCTCATTTGATGATTAATAATAGTATCTAAGGACTTGATATCATTCTGTATATGATTAAGATACAACCTATCCATTATAAACATGACTTACATAACAAAACTTATAAAAGAAAACGAGTAAGTTAACACCTAAAACAACGATAATACTAAGATATTATTAACAAATCAATGTTAAAAGATCATATATGATATAATATTAATGTATATGATTCTTGTATAATTTAATAACAATTATTTGACCATTATACAAGAGGTTAACCTACCCCAACCAAGGAAAAGTACAAGGTAAGGGTTATTTCACAATCTCTTCATTATCTGAGGTTGTTTATACGTAATAATGTACTGGGATCTCTTTATCACCCACATCCATGTTTCTTAAAAATGAATTTCAAAACATTTTTACTATTTAAAAGAATATGGGTTAAAGTCATTTATACCATTGTTTGACTTTTTATAAGAGTTTTATAAAGGAATCTTTTTGTCATTTTCCAAACAAGGTGCTTTTAACCATTTCGACAGAATTAAGGTAAGAATGCTTTTTTAACTTGTACGGCGGGTGCGGTTATTTTCCGCCGTTATAAAATCATCGAAGCTTAACATAAAAGCTTATAAGAATATTTTCAAAGAAAATGTTTTATTTTATAAATATATGACTCTTAAATGATTTCAAAACAGAAAGAGATATTTCTCTAAAAAGAGTTTTGATTTCATCTATGTCAACATCCTTTGATGGATTTTACGCTTATTTGAAATTGATTTATTATGATACAAAACTTCTATATTTTATTGAAGGTTTTGTGATATGTTTGACTGTGGATGTTCTATTTTTATACCATTCATAGTTTATGCTGAAAGTATTGACATTTCGTATGCTAGTTTTAATACGGATGTTTATGTTAGGTTTAAACCTTTTCATATGGGAATGCATTGGACTTAATATGTGACGGGTGGAGCCCGCTATAGCTCCTCGATGCATCGGTAGGTCTCATGAGACAAACTAGTGTCTTGGCACAAGGCCTTGGAAAAATCTTATTTGTAGTCTTGGCACGAGGCCTTGGTTATGTGGTTATGATAGTCTGGCATTATGCATTCCATCATTATGAAAGTGGTTATTGATATTGCATGTGATTATTTGATTAGTAGAATATCCATGTGAATAAGTAAATGGAATTATTTCATTTTACTTTTGCCATACTATGTTGAAGTTCAAGTTTAAAAGGCTTTTGTTTTAGTTATACATTTCCTTAAATGTTTATGCTTATTTTTGAAAGTTTCCGCTATATTGTTATCCTTACTGTGCATTTGAGCTCACCCGTTTTCTATGTTTTATTTTTCCCAGGATGTGAAGAAGTAAGTTATGAATGACCTGCAGGGATTTTATGTGGGGATATGAGTGTGGAATATGTAGATTTTGTTGTTGTAGTAGATTTTCACTTTATGATGTAATGTAAAACTTTATGAATATATCTAGTGTTTCCAAGGCTACTAAACCAATCGGTCTTTAGAGATTTGATCTTTCTTGTGATCATGCCAATGTAATGAAATAATGCACCGACTCTGGGTAACTGGGGTCAGGGCGTTACATTGTTAATGATCTTATATTAAGGATTCACTTCGAGTAATATTCGATTTGTTCTTCACATGTGTCATAATTTTTTATATCATTGGTCCTTATACTTATATCATGATTACAGAATGTAGAAAATGATATAAATATCCATTATATAAATTATATTAATATTATAAAAATATATATAATATAAGAGTATGAAATGGAATACACTGTTCGTGGATAGGGTAAGCCGTACATATGCATGAACGTTGTTACCTTCTTTATAGTCGTATTGAGAGAAAGTAAGTAAATGGCATATGTATATATATGTATATATATATGTATCATTATTATAGTAGCATTAATATATCATATATATCATATAATTTTACTATACCCACCGTTAATAAATTCCATGTGGTGTGTGAATGAATCACATCGCTTTGAGGGGGTGGTAGTCCACACTTCCTCAAATGAGGTTATCGTATTAACACCAAATAGAAAGTAAAGATATGTGTGTTTTAAAAGAAATAAATAAGATTAAATACTTAATAAATATATTATATTACATATATAAATAGAGTGTCTATCATATTGGCCACTATAATTGGTGGTAAAGGAGAAATAAACAATCATCGTTTCGTGAGACAATAATTCACTATACAGAGAAACCGTATGTTCAACATCCATTATATGGAGGTGTGTGTAAGTGTAGGTAGAAACATTGGCATAAAAAATCCTATTATATGGAGTATACTTGTGTTATAACATAATAATTGAATAAAGAGAGTGTATGTGGTGAAGAAATAAAATAAATGAAAGGAGTTTGAGAGAAGATGTTACCTCTTAATCAGGTAACTCCTTTTGGTTTATACTAAAAGGATTCCTTGAGATGATTTATGAAAAAAGGGAGGATTAAAGGTAGAATGGATGATTTTTGGGAGGATAATTAGGAATATCTTGTCTGATATTAAAAGTTTTGAGAGGTGTGAGGAATGGGTAGAGGTGGTATCCTTTTATAGGGAAGGAAAAAGACTCACATGGAATTTTTAGAAACGAGTTAGGTGTGCGCATGTTATTACCTAAAAAAAGTAATCAAAAACAAAAAAAAAAACTCAATAATTAATGATTCATGGTCTAAATATATACATAAAATGTGTTTTGTACATGTGTATAGGTAATTTTGGGTCTTATATTTAGGTTTTAGTACTTTATTAACCCAATTTTTCTCTTAACTGATGTAATTAATTTTAATCACCTTCCCTAATATTTTTTTTTCAAAAACAAATTTTAACTTATTATAAATTATATATATATATATTTTACAAATATGTAATCCATTATTCAAAATTATAATCCCAAAAGTTGTCAGAAATTAGTTTAAAAATAATCCCATTGTCCGGACGACACTACAGGTTTTAATAGTAAAAAGGATCAAAAGTTTTTTAAGTCTTTATGTCCAATTTAAATATGGAAATGGTTAAAATGGACAAAATTGGATTACCTTATAAAAATATTATCTAATTAAAATTTGAAATAAAATTAAAATATATTTTAACCTTATAAATAAATTGAATTAAAAAGATGTTTTGAATTGAAAATTGGTATTTTTCACTATTCATTCAAAAATAAAGTTTCTTAGAAAAACCCAAAAAATTTCACCCTAAGATTATGTTAACATTAAAAATTAAAAATTGTGGTTTATTTTATCAAATTAAATTTATAAATTTTTCTAAAATTAATTTTAGTATAAGTACAATAAAAATGGTATTTTTAGACATAGAAGGACTTTACCAAAAATCATATCTTTTATTATCAATATGTTTAATTTATATAAAAAAATTATAAACAAAATTTGAAATGTCGTTAATAATATTGATATAACTAAGTTTAATAGATAGGTTATAATCATATTATTTAAATAATTAAAACAATAAAATGAGATGTTTCATAAAAACTCAGTGTTGTGTGTATCGTACGCCAAGTCGATGTTGCGTGTATCATACGACAAGTAGGTTTAGTGTGAAAGGAATCTGTGACTTAGTGTATTGAAAGATATAAATGAAAATTTTAATTTATTTTAAAAAATGGTCCATAAAAACTTAGGGTGTTACATCTCCCCCTTTATGTTTAGGTTTAAACTTCCAGTAACTTTCTAATTTCTTACAAGGCTCATTATGATGGACTAGGTCCAATCCTGAATAAAAAAATCATCATTATAAAAAAATATTAGCTATCAAAAAATGCCAAAAATTTGTTTAATTTTTTTTTCAAAAAGGGTCTTCAATCACCACTTTGGATTTGTTGACAACCCTTGTTAACAACGTTTTTAACTCTCATAAATTTTTCCCAACTCAAACTCTATAAACAACCCAAGTTTTTTTGAATTTTACCAAAAACCCAACCTGTCTGAAAATAGAGTGCTCTAATACCACAATACTATATAAAGTAATGTTTTTGGTGGAATTAGCTCCCTCAGGGATAATTTAATTATGCGGCCATGTAAGGATAAACTTTCCTCACTTTTATATTCTTTTTTATCACTTTTCTCTTTCTCTTCCCCATTTTATGATAACCACACCTTCAGATTCATAAAATAAAGATAAATAAAAAATTATTACAATAAAAAGTTGTAAAATTTTCTCCCCATTTTTCAAAATAATCCAAATAATGGTGGGGGATACTTACTTAGGAGGTTTAAGAAGTCATGGGAGGAGGCTGAACATGAATTTCTAGCCTCAATTCCACAAATATTTCTTTCAGCATGGCTTTTGTGTAAATATAAGAAATTTGATGCTTTGTTGAGATGTATTCCAACATAAAATATACATAATTAACTTTATCTTTTATAAATCGAAACTTTATATCAATTTATTTTGATATTGAATGTTGTACATGACTTTTAGAAAGATCAATTTGACTTTGATTATCACAAAGTGTCTAAAATGGTTTAGAAACATTTTCCCTCAAATCCTCCAGCTGAACTCTCATCCAAAATATTTGAGTACAAGTTTTTTTAGCTGAAAAATATTAGATTCAATTGTTCTCAATGGTATTAAACATTGTCCCTTACTATGAAAACTCACAAAACATTTACCTAAGAAAAATGTTCCTCTTGAGGTTGATTTTCTATCATTACAATAGCCATACTAATCAAAATCAGTATAACCATGAAACTTTATCACAAAATTTATTTTTTATAACAACCCATGTGAAGTTGTTCATTTTAAATTTCTCAGTATCCTATTTACTTCCAATATATGGGATTATTTATGGTTAATTTGATACCTAGTACAAAAATTCATAGCATAAAAAATATCAGTCCTATAAGATATAAGGTAAAAAAGACATCCTATCAGCTTCCAAAAGTCTTTTTGATTCACAATTATTTCAAATTTATCATTACTCAACTTTGTACTCACTGATATAGGATTATAAACTTATTTTGATTCTTCCATCCCAAAGATCCTTAATAATTCCCTAGAATACTTTTCTTGGGATAAGAAATTGTACTTTTATTTTTTTGAACTTGTATGCAAGGAAAAAAGTTAATTCTCCTAACATTGACATTTCAAAATTCGTCTTCATTTCCTTAGAAAATTCCTTAAAAACTTTTTCTTCATTCTTATAAAATATTATATCATCCATATAAACTATTACAATTAAAGTTCCAGAGTAAACATATTTTACATATAAGTTTCTATCAACTTTTCCTTTAGAAAAGTTCAACATTATCAATCAATTGTTAAGTTTAGAATACGAGGCACATGGGGATTATTTCAACCCATAAAAGGATTTATTCAATCTTCAAACCCTATTTTCAGAATTATCAAGTTGAGAACCACAAGGTTGTTCAATGTAAACTTATTCCTAAATCTCACTATTTAAGAAAGTTGAATTTACATCCATCTGATAAAATTTTTAATTCTGATGGTGAGGTTGAGGAATAAACATGATTTTTGTCATCCAAGTGAAATCATAAATGAAAATAATAAATTATAAATCTACTTTTGATGATTGATGTCTCGTAATTCCAAAAAAATTGGAATGAATAAGTTCAAGAGGTTTGGTAGACTAAATCATAACTATCTTATGACCTTTTTAGTCATATTATCTTTCCAACAAGTAATACAAAAATATTCTTCTATTCTTTTCAATTATGGAATGTTTTTTAAAACATCAACTTTACATCAATCTACAAACCATATTTTTACAAAATTTGACTTTACATCAGTCTAAACTACCTATTTTCATTAGTATACTAGTTTCTAATCTTGAAACTAGGGAAAAATTTTCATATAAATCCAAACCTTACACCTATGCATAGCCTTTACAAACAATCCTGGATTTTTTTTTGAAACTTATCTATGTTAATTCAACTTTTTTATAAACCCACTTCATTATGATAACATTTTTATTTGATGTCTGTGGAAAAATTTCCCATGTTTTATTTTTCTCAATCTGATCCAACTCTTCATTCATAGAATTCACCCATGAATGGCTTCTAAAACTGATTCTAGTTTAAATTTTGAGATAAGTGAAGTCTGTTTTTCTAATCTCAACCTCCTTTTAGTCTGAAATGGAGCCTTCTGATTTCTAATATTTTTTTGGACTCAACATGTTTTTATAAGGTAGAAAATTTCAAAGTTTCTCTTTCACCTAAACTTTCCTCATCACATGATTCACCTTAATCATGGTAAGGATGTTTTTAATTACTTTAACTATTATTGGAAATCTTTAGTTTATCCTCCTTAGCATTCTCACAAATTTTGTTAAGGAATTTTTATTTTCAATTACTTTCACATAATATGATTCCACTAAATTTTATAAATATTTGTTCCAACATTTGAAACTTATCCCATTGGTTGAATAACCTATACAATTTCCTTATTCATATTTATCATAAAAATTTCCCTAATCCATATTTTTGATTTTGTGTAAACATAGAATTATAAAAACTTTGAATAATTTCAGTGAAGGTTCTTTTTATAACAAATTTTATAAGGATTCATGTTTGTTTCTGGTATCAAAAACCATCTATTTTGAACATGTACAACAATAGTAACAACTTATATCCAATAAAACTTTGAATGTTTATATTCTAATAATATAATTATTTCCATTTCCATAAAAAATTATATTATTTATTTCTTATACTCTATTTTGTTAGGAGTATAGGGAGAACTATACTCATGTTTGATACCATGTTTTCTCAGATAGGTTGAAATAGTATTTTTTTTATTCTATACCATTATATATTATCAACTAATTTATATAATCCCCCATTTCTTTCTCAACTTATTTTCTTAAAAACCTAAAAATTTCCACAGGATCTAACTTGTGTTTCATAACATGATGTTTTTAATCTAAGTGAAATCATCAATAAAAATAATAAATAATAAATCTACTTTTAATGATTGATGTCTCATCAGCCCAAAAAAATTGGAATGAAAAAGTTCAAGAGGTCTGGTAGACTAAATCTCAACTATCCTATGACTTTTTTTAGTTATATTCCCTTTATGACAAGTAATACAAACATCTTCTTATCTTATTTTAAGTTATGAAATGTTTTTGAAAACATCAACTTTAGAAAGTTTGTTCATGTAGTTATGTCCAAGATGGAAAAGTCTTTAGTTCTATAATTTTTTTCAACTTCATCACTTAAGTAACATGAGTTGTTAAATTCTCCTATTTGGAAAATATTCCCACTAGTTCTTTCTCTTTTTTGTAATCACTTGTCCATCTTTCAAACTTTTGAGAACAAAAAAAATATTTTGTGAAGATTACTTCTTTTCCATCATAGAAAATTGACTTAAACTAAGTAAATTATTTTTTATCCCATCAATAAATAAATTTTTTTTAGATTTAAACTTTTTTGATTTAATCTCATCCATTATGATTCCTATTATTTTTAAAGAACAGTCATTACCAAAGGTAACTTCTCCTCCATCATGAATTTCAACATGTTTTAAGATTTTCATATCACCTATCATATGTGAGAAAAAACTCTCTAAAGTTTCCATGGTTTGTTCCTCTTACTTTCTTTTAAATTTTTTCCCAACAAAAAAATCTATTTCTTCCATATTCTTCATTTAAACTTCCTTTTATTTTTTTCCATAAGAAACATATTTCAGAAGGAGTGTCATACATTTTTTGGCATGAGTACCATCCTCATCACATCTTATATAAACTTCTTCTAGAAATTAAAATTTATTTTTTGGATGGTTTTTAACATCTTGATAAAAAAACATTATCAAGTGTCCCTGGGTTGTTCCTTTTACTTTCTCTTAATGTTATCTCAACAACAAAATATATTTCTTCAACTTTCTTCATTCTAGATTTCTTTTCTTTTCTTCCATAAGAAAATTGTTCTGGAAGGAGTTTCATATATTTTTCTTCATGATGACCAACCTCATTACATATTCAAAAAACTTATTATAGACATTCAAATTTATTTTTAGAAGGTTTCTAGCATATTTATATTTTTATTTTCTAGCTTCCTATGAGTTTAGAAAGTTAATAATTCTTCTTCCGCTATTTTTTCCAATTTTCTAAAAACTTATTCCGGGTAGAGATAATTGGTTCCAAAAATTATAATCCTTATGCCCATATATTCAAAAACACCAGTTATATCCATTAAATCTCAATTTTTGTTTATTAAAGTAATATCTTTCTTTGTAGAAATATTTTTTAGGTTGATAAATTATTTATACTTTAACAATATTTGGACATGGAACATATTTCAACAATGTGGATTTTCATCCTTTTTAGATGAAATAAGTTTCTCACACCCTTTTTACACCCAATATTTACCAATAAATTTTTTGGAACCTGAAATGTTAGAAAAATAAGATGAAACATTGTTTTTGTTATGTGAGGTTTTCACCTAATTCTTGATTTGAGTTTTCTCAGCAACATTAGAAGTCTCAGATTTTACTTCTAAGGCTTTGTTGAAGTTTTTATTCATCATCACCAGATTAATTTCAGATTCAATAAGTTTTTATTGAGACTTGTTAACTTCTTCTTCCTTAGTAGCCAGATTTGTATTTAGATCTTTAACCATCTTTCCTTATTCATAAATTCTAAGTTTGTAACTTAAGATATCTTGAATGTATTCTTCCTCATGCTTGCTAACATATTTTCTTCCTTAAACAACTTATTCACAAAATTTTTTATTACTACTATTTCATTCTTGAGAGATTTTTTTTTCAAAATATATGCAAGAAGTTTTTTTATTAGATGATAATATTTGTAATATTATTCACCTCCTTCAGTATTTGAGGCATCTTCAACTTTCTAAACTTTTGCAATGAAATTTTTAAACTTTTCTGAAATTTCGTCTTTTAAGGAATTGTTTTCATTTGAGTCTAATTTATATTTATTACTCAACATACTCCTTTTATTTCTAGTAAAATTATTATATTTATTGGATGAATTTTATTATTTATTATTTATTTCCACTTCTTCCATCGAGGTTTTTCATAAGAATCATCTCGATATTCACAAACTTTCTTCTTGGGGTAATTCATAGAAAAGTGTTTGATTCCATGAAAATAAAAACATTTGAGAGGAAGTTTAGATCTATACTTTCCTATTCCTATTTTATAGTTCTTGGATATAAGATACAAGACTTTTTCATTCAAATCGTCATCCTATTAATCTTTGGAATCACAAGGATCAACATATTCATCATCATGTATTTTCATTTTTCTTATGAATTCAAAATATATTTCATCTTTTATATTCTTTTTGAAAATTGAATATTTTCTCATTTCATAAGAAATAATAAATTTATGCAATTACTCAAGAGATAAATCATCATTATCTTTTAAAGAAGAAATTTTAGAATCAAACATGTCTGGAAAGTTTCTCATAAGTTTTTTCACAATTGTAGAATCTTTCAGGATACTCTAGTAATGTATTCATTAATAGTTTCTTCATTTCTGATTATGATTTCTTCATACTTATTACATCATATTTGAAACATTTCTTCCTTAACTTTAATATTCCCTTCAAAAGCACTTTCCATCTTATCCCACATACTATTTGAATTTTTAAGACCCATCACCTTCGGATAAACATTTTCGGATAAGGACATAAGGATAATATTTCTAGCTTTTCTATCAACTTATATATTTATATTATCAATAACCGTCAGGGGATAATCTTTCTTAATAGGTGGAAAACCAATTTTAGTAGCATCCACATCTTTCAAGACAAGTTATATGAGATAAGGAATCAACCTATTTTTCCATCCATAATAATTTTTCCATTAAATGTTGGAATTCCTTTAATATTGATAGAATTGAGATTATCCAGGACAATAATTAAACAAGGGAAGCTTCATCTGATACCAATTGAAGTTTCAAATAATCTAATAACATCTGAGAGGGGGGGGGGGAGGGTGAATCAATTGTTCACTTTTTCTGAGTTACAAAACATTTATAAACATAATAACTACATACTATTAAGATTTATTTCCTTATTAAATTTTAGTAAATAATCACACATGAAAAAGTAGTAAGAAAGTAAAGAAGACAAGATTTACAAAGTTTGACCTCAGTGTGAAAACCTACATCCTTTATATAGACACTTCCATGGGTCTATGAAAATTTAATATTACGAATAAGTGAATAAACTTGTACCAAATACTATTAAAAACCTCCTATATTCATACCAGAAAGATTATAATCTGGCTCATCTATTTAAAAAGTTTCTTACAAAACAATTGAGACAAAACAAAAGAATAACCACTTTAATCAATTTTATCCATAAAATTTCAGTCCAAATACTTAGTCGAATTTAGCTAAGCTCAATTCTCTTATTTCAATGAATGCAATATGATTATCCCTTACCCAATATGCACTTCTCAAAATCATCTCAGAAACTCAGTCCGATATTCTTCAGTATGATCAAATTAATACGATCTTATCAACCCAGTTGTCAAAAAATAGAAGTCATATATTTCTTAAGAGATCTCTATCTGGTAGGAACATTCACTTTGAATTAATCAGCAATCTAATTTTTTTTCTTATGTGAAAATTTATAATAAATGAATGATCTGGAAAAATATTTATAGGCAAATTTGAAAATAAAGAGAGAGAAAGTTGAAAACATTCCCCACTTCCTCAAAATTAAAAACTCAAAAAATCACTTGCAATTAAACATTATATTTTACTTATTCAAACCTTCTCAAGAATACTCATAGATTTACATTTAAATGAATATCAAGTTTGACCACTTCAACTATTCACATATCTTCTTCTCCGTAATCAACCTTCTTGAACTTACTATCTTTACGTCAGTAAGATGAAACCTCCCCAACTTATTCTGATAAAAAATTCCTCATATTCACATTCCTTAGATCATTACGATGGAAACTTCAATGGATTTAGCTTACTCATCCCATTATGATCTACCTTTCTTGGACTGCACATTACAATAAAATTACTCAACTTCAGATCCCTCTTCTCATCATGATCTATCTTTCTTTATCATCTCATTACAATATGCCTTTCTTGCATTGCTCATTATGATATGAAACTATTTTCTTCTATCTGATGAAACTTCCTCAGCTTCAATACAATTGACTTTTCTTTTGCGACTCAGTATGATTGGATTTCCTTATCAGAGTCAATTTGATGGAATTATCATTACAATGGAATTTCCATTACGATGGATTTCCCATTATGATGGATTTCCCATTATGATGGAAATATAATTACGATGGTTTTCCCATAATGATGAAAATTATTCAATGATGACTCTAATTATAAACTTTGAAATTCTTCAAAACTCATTAAATATAACTCATTAAGACTTCTAATGACTTTTATGTCTGGTACTTCTGGATCCAATGCAAACTTTATCTTAATCTTTGGAACTGATTCAATTGTTATGATTCCTCCATTTCTTCAAAATCTTTCATCATGAGTATTTTTAATGATTTATGAGAACTACATGATTAGAAAATCAACATCTTACTTTTGGTTAGAAAGTATGAAAAATTTATAACTTCTAAATTCACTTCCAAAAACATCCTATTCAGCAACATAATGACTTCTTCACTCAACAACTTCTAACTTTACTACTCAATAACTTCTTTATTTCTATGATTATAGAAATGGAAAACTTCCATCAATCAATAATTTTTGCCTCTGATTATTTTGGATATGATGATATGAATCCGATGCTAATGGATCTGATACTCTGAGTTTGGTTCTTCTTAGTCTGATCCTATGAGTTCAGAAAACATATTTCTTTAGAAAAAACTTTTCACCCCTTTATTTTTGGGTTTGAACTTTCATCAATTTTAAACTTTCTTATAAGGCTCATTATGATTGACTGAGTCCAATCCTGAATAAAAAAAACATTATTATAAAAAAAATTTAGTTGTCAAAAAATACAAAAAACTTTGTTAAAACAATTTGTCACAAAGGTTCTTCACTGTGTATATGACATGATCATTAATATTATCTATTAATATTTATATAAAAGTAGGGATTTCACCTAAATCAGTATCTTCATCATGTTTTTCATCACCAAAAAACTATTTTTTCCTTGTAAAATGATATACCATTGCATAGAGGATTTATCAAGAACACTAAAAATCTATTTTTAATGTATTTCTATGATAAAATAACCAGCTGTGTATTCCAATCTATTCATATTAACTAGTTTCATTCTAAATTAATCACGTATAAAACTATGGCTAATAATAAACCATTTTTAGTTAAACATTAGAACTAAAAATTTAATGGAATCAACCTCCCATATTTCTTTAATGAATCCATAATATTCACTTGATAGATAGATTGGGTTATTTTAATTGTCAATTAAAAATTTCATTGCTTCTATGAACACAAACACACTACTATTCTGAATTGCACTTCTATTGTCCTAATATTTCATATGAAATATATTGCAATTAATTTTATACGCAGACCATGTTATTAAATTTAAACTTCAGAATCCCACTAACTATATCAATGTTTATGATGCATCACATCTACAAATAACAATATCTTTAAACCATAGAATTTTTTTTGTTATTTTTATTCAAAATCCACATATTTTTATTCTTTGGATATCATTTATTTAACAAATTAATATGAAATGTTATATATGGATGAGAATCATCTATGTTATTCAAGATGTATAAATAGAACTTATTTATCTATTCACCTATCAATTATTTTACTTTTAATACATGAATCCCCTTTACTCTATAATTGAATCATTCATGGAAATATATAGGCAAACCAATGTCATCCACTATAAACAAGTATCTTAAAAAAATATTCACCCCCTTAGAAATATACTTCTCAATAATGAAGGCTTAAGTTTAATATGAATTTTTAACATACCACTTAAACATACTCATATAATATTTAAAAGGATTTATAAAACTTAGATATATAGGTCCATAAAGATTTAATTGATGCACTAAATAAACCATTAAGTGCACCATGATAAAAAAAAATATGGAGAAAAATAAATTTACAATTAGAAAAGTATAGAAAATGATTTATTTTCTAAAATTTTCAAATAATTCAGATCAATCACCTTATTAAAAATTGAATTTTAAAAATAACACACCTTCATGATAGTCATTATTAAATATATGGGTAATATTCTATTCAATGAAACTACTAGGAGCTGTTTTATCATGAGATGAAAATCAGGAGATTTCATACATGTCAACTTCAAATCCTTTAATGATTTTTTACATTTTAAGAATAAACTTGTGAGACTTTGATATCATGAAGACAATGCTAAAATAAAATTTTCTTCCTCTTAGATAATGTATGAAAATATAGAGGCTGGTATTTTCTCCTTCCATTAGGAGTGGGAGCTAATACCAAACATATTCCCATTGAGAGTAAGTATAATCTTGCATTCAAACCATATTTAGTATTTCCTTTAATACCTAACAATGTTATAATCAAGCTATCATAGACATTATTATCCATGTGTATAAAAACAATGTTATGTTTAACCTAATGATATATCCAATATGGTAGATCAAAAAATATATAACGTTTCTTGCAAATATTTCTTTCATTACCAGATTTATGTGTCTTTACAAATGTCACATCAATGTTTTTCACCCTCTCAAAATACTGATCATTGAAAAAAGGTTTTGGAGAAATATCAAATTCTTTTGAGCCATTGAATTCCTTTTTTAATCTTAAATAAGAGTGATCCATAGAAAAAACATTCAATGAACTATGTGTACTATTTTTTCTACCATGATGTTGTTGATAACATGAAGTTTTTTGTTCACATATTGGATTAGAATTATGACCCTTAACACTGTATCTAGAAAAATTTTCATATATTGGGAAGACATTTATAGTGAACATACTCATTTCATGAAATTGAATATATTCCATTTTATAGGAATAATACACCCAAATACCTTCCTCAAATGAAAGTTTAAAATCATCAATTAATGGTAACAATAAAACATCAATATCATTTCTAGGATGTTTTGGTTGAGAGATCATTAAATTCAACATGAAATATTTTCACATCATACAATATTATGGAGATAAGTTGTAAATTACCAATAATGTAGGACATGAACTATGTGTGATACTAAGGATTAAATATAGATTCATTCCATCTATATACGGTCTAATTATTAGATTTCTAACTTTATTTCTGAATGTAGAAAACTGATTGTCAATTTTCTTTCACTATAGAAAACTAGCTAAATGATGTAATTTTCCATCACAAATCCACTCATTTATATGAAATATTAACCTTTTATCATCATTTGAATATGAAAATAAACATTTCAAATGAGTAATTATAGGAAGATATAAAAATGTATTGACAGGAGTCTTTGTAACTACTAAATCAGCCTGTGATTTTTCTTTCAACTTATATCATGACATCCTATATTTGGGAAACTCTGATAGAAATTCATATTCCTTCCTATATATCACACAATAATTTGGCTGTACATGTGTTTTATTATACCCCAATACCATCTTGCATAATATTTTCTTAACTTTATAATGTGAATATATAAGATCGATATCTTTAAGAAGCATTTATTTCAACAATTGTAGCAAATCTGTAAAAATATTATCACTCTATACATTTTTTTATTCATGTTAATATATATTAACACATTAATAAAACCATAATTCACAACCTTGATATAATGGGTTTTCAGCATCACTATATAGATTCTCAATTATTAGTTCTTTATCAATTGACTCTACTTCAATAGCGTGGATCATTTATTCAATTCGATCCGACTTATCATCTTGAAAATCATTATCATAAAGATATATGAAATTCCACTTAGTTTCACCATGCCAAATACAAGGACTATAACTCAGAATAAAATGATGACAAATTAAATGATCTTTGATCTCTATTCCTTTTAACTTCTTCATATTCAAACATTTCAGGCATGGATAGAAAGACATGTCATTATTTGGAACATTTCATTTAGAAAATTCAAAAAAATCATCGATAACTTTCTCATATTCATCACTTATTCGAAGTGTAGTAATCCAACTTTGACACATTATTATCTATAACAAATATAAAAAATTTAAAATAAGTTATTATAATTTCAAATTTAAATTTATAAATAATAATAACAAAATACCATAAAATATTTCACAAAAAAATTAAATACAACATATTTGATAAAAAAATATAACTTTAAACATTTATCATTATTTAATAAAAAAAATCACAAACCTTAATCTAAAAAAATCATCAATCAATTAAAATATATATAAGATGGGTGAATAATCAAATCTAAAAATATAAATAGTAAAGATAAAGAGACATCAATGGAAATTTTGATCTAAAAATATAAATACAAATACCTTGTATGCATAGAAAATGAAAGCAATAAACACAACTATTAAATTGATATTTGAACTAGGATGATTGAGAAGGAGACACCAATGAGAAAAAGGTGCAAGCGGTGGCCAAAAATAGGTAAAAGTGGATGGTGGTGGTGAATGAAAACTAAAAGATAAAGTGACATAAATGGAAATTAAAATCAAAAATGAAAATTAAAATATCATGGATGCATGAAAAATTAAAATAATAAACAAAGACTATAAATTGATATCATAAATATGACGATTGAAAAGTCGACATCAAGAGGAAGAAGTCACAAGTGGAAGTTAATTATAGATGTAAATGGTGGATACTAACTCAATGATAAATTGAAATAAAATAAATATTGGAATAAAAAATACATATAGATAGAATTCATGGAAAATGGAAATAATAAACACCAATCATAAATTGAAATCAGATTCAGGATGAGAGACACAAACTAAAAGAAGTGTGAGTGGTGGTCAACAATGGGTAATGGGGGATGAAAGTGGTGGATACTAAATGAAATATATTCAAATCCAAGTATTTAAGAACAAATATACTTGAGGCCAAAAATTTAAGAATGATTAGATTCTAGGCCATATATAACACATTTAAGGGTTACAGTTTTCCACATGAGAGAAAAATGAGAGTTATTGTGTGAAAGAATAAAACGAAAATGACTCCTCAAAATCCCTTATTAAAATTATAAATATTTTCCAAATCTGTTATTTAATAAATCAAATGAAAAATTATATTTTTTATTTCATTTATTCAATAACCGATGTGAAACTTTTTTGGTTTTTTATTTTTCATGTTAGTTATTCAATAACTGATGTGAAAAACTATTTTTTCATGTCGGTTATTGAATAATAAATGTGTAAAATTTTGGATTTTAATTTTTTCATATTTCTTATTTAATATTCAATGATTTTTTTTTGATTTTTTATTTTTCATGTCGATTGAACACAAATGATTTGAAAAAAAATGTCGGAAGAAATCAATTTTGTACAAGTGGAAATCTTTTCCTTGCAACACACCCACCCAGAAATATAACACACAATGCACATAGAATCCTATTTTTTAGGTCATCCTATTCTAATCAGGTGACCACAAAACCTATCTAAAATGACACTAACATGTACTAAAGGGAATTTCTAATCCCTATGGGTTGGTGACTAGAACCTAGCATCATATAAGATAAAAGTGGGAATAATTTTTCCAAAAAATAATAGAAGATAAAATATACATATCAGTATGCTAAAAATTCTAAAGGGAGATAATAGCATAAACCAAACAGGTATATTAAAAACCCAAAAAAGAACATCAAAAAATTAATCAAAAACTGCAAAGATATACCCAACATTCCAAAGGATGCATCAGTCCTAGCCCAAATGATATAAAATAAACACCTCCTCTAAGAGGATCTTTCCCTTTTTTCGGACCTGGTAGAAGGAAATCTATAGAAGCCAGAAGTAAAAGGTAGGATATGATTTATAAATACTAGTAAGGTCTCACCAAGTGTTCCATAATAAGATTCCATAATAACAAACCAATTCATACTTTCAATTATAAATAAAACAATCATGGAAGTACATTTTCATATTTCAAAAAAACAAGATTTCATTTCAACTAATGGAAAACATTTCAAACATGGTTTAAATAAACATTTTATATAAAATAGTTTATATAAATCAACTAGAATGAATAAAAAAGTTCCACAATCAATTGAATATATATAATAAAATTAATCATAGTAAGCACCCTGGTCATCTTCTCTATGTTACGGTAGTTCCCAGTTATAGGATCCTCACAATCTCATATCAATGAACATGAAAATGTATACAAAATTCCCTCAAGATTAGGCTGAATAGGATCCATCAACATCCCATATAGGATAAGATCTAACTAAATAGGTTTTTTTAGTGTTTTCATCATGAATCCATTAATAGGGAATTACCATCCTAGAGTGCTTGTACCAAATAACAAAATAACTACCCAAACTCATATGTGCTCAATCAATTAATCAATAGTGAGGAAATTATCTCATTTCAAATCATAACACCATTTAAAATTAAATTTCCCAAATTATTATTCAAACATTCTAAATAAATTTCACAAAAATACATCAATTTTTATAAATTCATGCCTTTTAAAATTAAAAACAATCATATATATTTTTATCATTTTGAATTAATACATTTTTCTCAATCAATTCTAAAATCAAATAATCAATTCCATCAATTTCAAAATATTCCCCAAATTCAAATTCTGTTAAAATTGGGGGTTTTACCCAAAATATATACCATTGAAAGTTACAATTCCAATTTGCATCAAATTGGGTTTTCCCAACTCAATTGAAATAAATTTCAAATAATCAAGTAAATCAAGGTATTATCAAATGGAAAATCATAATGGAACCACCTACCTTTATTAAAAGAATAAAAAATCTACACCCACAACAGATTCTACCAATGAAGAATGATTAAAATTGAGATCAAGAAATTAAACCTAGATTCAAGATCCAAATTAATAGAGTTTAGATCCTTCAAACATGTGACAATCTATCAAACTTTATAGAGTAAAGAAAGAGAGAGCAGAAAATAAAATAGAATAAGATATTCAATTACTGGAGAGAGATAGAACGTGATATTTTATGATTTGATCCACCAAAGAATGGGTTTAGATGATTCAAAATGTGTTTTTAGAGCCTCCAAGATCTTGGAGTTTGTTCAAGGTGGATTTAGGGTCAATCGAGAGTTCAAATGGGGCTTTGGGAAAATTGTAACAATTTTTGAGAATAAAAATATCCCATGCACACAGTTAGCTAGGAAGGACCACAAAATTACACAAAACATGTTCCCTAACCACACACACTTCTAATAGGGTGAATAGTATTTACTAGGTGGGCACATAGTTTGTCAAAATATGTAATAACTATGAAAATAACCACTATCCAAGGTTGAACGGTTTGCATTGGGTGGCCTCATGATTTGGGAAAACTATTTGCAAACTATTCACATCCCAAAGATCCTCCAAATTTTTCCAAATTTCACCCATAGAACTCCTAAATAAGAACAAATGAAATAATGATCAAAATAAGGGTCAAGGAGTACCTAATAACAAGTAATAGGATGTTACAACCTCCCCACCATATAAACCTTATGTCGTCAGAAATCCGATCTAGAAGTTTCCATATCAATAAGATGAGTCCACTTATCTCTCATTAGTGGCTCCCTCTCCCACATATCCCATGTATCAGAATCATGCTACCATAGCACTCATACCAATGGAATTTTCCTCCCATGAAGTACCTTTGTCTCAGAATCAACTATCCTAATAATATTCTCAGTTAAGGATAAATCAGGTTCAACATCAAGATCGGTCCATCTCAAAACATGAGATGGGTCAAAAAGACACATTTTTAGCTAAGATACATGGAAGAAGTTATGTATCAACCTTAACCATAGAAAAGTTATAAATGGAAATCCTCTTTCCCCATATTCTTAAAAACCATAAAATTTCCCAAAAAATGATGATCAAACTTCCCTTTCCTCCCAACCTACCGATGACCCAAATGAGGTGAAAAATTAAAGAACATCTGATCAGCAACTGTAAACTCCAACAATATGAGATGTTGATTTAAATAATATTTATATCAGATCTTTTTTTTCAAAATTATATTATGAATCCATAAAATATTTTATGTAGTCACTTAGACCAAGATCAGTATAACCAAGTAAATTTTATTGATCTATGAACAACAAAATGATAATTTTCATGTCCAACCAAACAAGTCCTAAAACGAGCCATTATGATCATAGAATATTAAATATTATTATAAGAAAACTCAACTAGTGCCAAATGGTAAACCCAAGATCCAAAAAAGCTGAGGAAACATACAAAAATCATATCCTCAAGAATCTATATTGCCCTTTATATCTAGAAATCCATCTACATATGGTTTTTGATAATCAAATGAACCTAAGATCCTAGTGCCTTCTGAAAGCCTCTCCAAAAGAAATTAGTAAAATGGGGATCTTTATCAGAGACTATAGCAGTTGTAAATCCATGAAAATGAACAATATCTTTCAAATAGATATTTACAAACTCCTCAACTTTGTTCATATCAAGAATGGGTATAAAGTGAGATGATTTGGTCAGCTTATCAATCACAAACCATATCACATTTTTCTTTATCTAGATACATGGAAAAAACAATAAAAATTACATAGAAATATCATCCCACTTCCAAGTTGGATCTTGAAGTGGCTGAAGCAAACCCAAAGGTCTTTGATTCTTGGTCTTGACCTGTTGGCAAGTATAGCATCCCAAAAAAGTTAGTGATTTCTCACCTCATACCTGGTCACCAAAATCATTGCCTCATGTCTTAGAAAATCATTTTGGTTTCTAGGTGTACACCCCATTAGTAATTATGGAAATCCTCCATCATATATTTACTCATGGATAACGACAAAAAAAAACAATTATAGAAACATAGGATACCCTCCATGGAGAACAACCACTCACAAATGGTCTCCCCACCATAAATAGAATTCCTAATGACACGGAATTCATAATCAAGCTTTTGTTCCTGAAAAATCATCTTAAGAAGATCATAGGTCAAATAAACACTAGTTAAGATAAACTCAACCAATATTTCCCAGACTCCAATATGAAACTATTGAAAAAGACCCATCAATTTACACTCTTTTAATGATTATTTTACAACATGGGTTGGAAGTTTCCTTCTCAAAACATCTGCAACAACATTCTCTTTCCCTAGGGTATAAGCGATTTCAAAATCAAAAGATTTCAGGTACTCCACCCAATCACTATGGTGGAGATTCAAATATTTTTTAGATAATATATATCTCAAGCTATTGTGGCTAGAATAAATGGTAAAACTTTCTCTAAAAATGTAATGTTGTAAACTCTTAAGAACATGCATAAAAAATGCGAGTTTGAGATAATGGGTCATATAATTCTTCTTGTGTAGCATAAGCTTCCAAGAGCCATTGGAATCCACGTGATCACCCTACATAATAACACATCCTAAACCCAAACCTGATGTGTCAAAGAAGACCGCATAGCCCTTCCCAGACTTCGGGAGAGTCAACACCAATGTAGAAGTCAAAATATGTTTCATCTCAACCAAATAACTATAAAATTTTTCATTCTGAGAACACTTCACTCCCTTCCGAGTGAGAGCAGTCATCAGAGAATCCAAATTCGAAAAATCCTTTACAAACCAGCGATAATACCCTGTTTATCCCAAGAAGATCCAAATATTGAAAGCATTACATGGTTGATCCGATGTCATAATATCTTTTAACTTTTCAGAATTGACTTAGATACTAATATCTGAGACCATATGTCCCAAGAACTTCACACCCCAAATCCAAAAACCATATTTAGATAGCTTGGAATAAATTTAGAGATTTATCAACAATTCCAAAAATAATCTCATATGATGCACATGATCCTCCTTGGACATAGAGTAAAAAAAATTTTATCCAAAAAGACTACCAAAACATATCAAGATACTCATAAAATATCATGTTCATCAAATATATATATATTATAGGACCATTTGTTAGATCAAATGGAATGACAAGGTACTCATAATGTCTATACCTGCTCTGGAATGTGGTTTTCATAATTTCATTTTCTTTTATTCTCAACTGGTGTTAACCAGATTGAATACCAATATTTGAGAACCAATTCAACCCTTTAAACTTGGAAAATAGACCATCAATCCATGGTAATAAATACTTTTTATTTATCATAATCTAGTTGAGTTTCTAGTAATCAACACATAGGTGAAGCATTCCATTAGTTTTCTTATAAAAGAGAATAGGTTCCACCCAAGGTGACACACACACATAGGCGTATAAAGCCTTTATCTAACAAATAATTCAACTAAATCTTCAACTCTTTCATTTTATCTGGTTTCATATGGTAAGAAGGAATAGATACCACTCGAGTACCAAGCACTAAATCAATAAAAAAATCTACCTCTCTTACCAGTGGGAAACCAGAGAAGTTAAATGTAAATAAATTGGGAAACTTGATGAAATATAGAGGGAGATAACTAAAATAACATTACCTATAGAGATCAAAATCAAAAACTGATATTAATTTCCCCAATTCTAGATAAAATTCCAGAATCTACTTTACCATAGGTCCCATTCTCCTTGAAATATATGACACACCCCATAAAGTGTGGTATAGGAGACCCTGTTGAAGATAATAATCAATTTGGGATTTATTATAAATGATCCAATCCATCCAAAAAATGATAGTAAAAGGTTTCATATCAAGAACCAAAATATTATAGGTAAGCATAATGTCTGATAAAGAGAAAAAACAAGAATGAAAATGGAGACCCTTCAATCTCTTTGTTTCAAGGGGTGTAGTAATATCCATTACATAAGATAAAATATCCATACAAACATTTAATAGGTACACAATATAAGTTCAAATGAACAAATGATATGTAACCATATTAAATAATGTATTCATTAATGATGAGGCTATAGTGATGGTACCTCTAAAAATTGCTTGACCCATATCTACTTCCTCTAGAAACTCTTCCACTGCATGAAGAATCTTTGTTTCAGATGCCTATGGCGAGAACCCCTTATATTTTGAAGCATTAGATTACACCATAATAATTTTTGGTGATGATGAGATCATTACACTACATGATGTAGAAAATATATATCATTTTTTATGGAAGTCTCTTGAACATCTAAATGAACTTTATATCTTGTATGGCTCAGTGAAAACCAGTTTCGAATGCCTAGGCTTTCCACATTGGAAGCAAGTCAAAGGGCCTCTACTAGGAACTACAATAGGTCTGGAAGAACCCTACTCTCAATATCCACCAGGAGATTCATCAAAATTTCTATTTACCTTAAAGGAATTCTCAAAAATTCTAATAGGAGAAAAAGGAACTCCCATTAACCCTGAATTACCAACTAGGTAAAGATCAACCATCGATTCTTTATCCGGCACATCAGTATAATAATAGATCTTCATTAAGAATACCAGATAATGACTATCAGATCAAAGTACCATCTCAAACCATTGAGTCTTCATATTATCATTCAATACAATCTTAGGTGGGAACTATATAATCTTGATAAAGCAATTCACATATTCATTCATGGTCCAGTTAGCCTGCCTAAGTTTGGAAAACTCTATATTCTTATCCAACACTATAGACTCTGGATAGAACTAGTCAGAGAAAATAAATTTAAATTCCTTTCACTATAAACCCTCACATTTATTCTCTATCAACATTAATCCCACTATCTTCTACTAAGTCCCTCTATCTTGAAGGTGGAACATTTCACCTCGATCGACTCAGACATTTCTAAGTACTAAAAAAGAATCTCTATCTTTACAAACCAATCCATAGCCTCTTGAGGATTATTAGAGCTTTAGAACACTGGTGAATTTTGATGAAGGAACTCCTAAGAATGATTCTAAGACTCATCCCCCTAAGGTTACACTACTAGAGCAAAAATTGGAATGGGTGCAGGTGCCTGTACCAGAGCATGGACTACACGCACTCTAATCATGATGAGATTCTAGTCCAGAAGAGGATTTTCTCATTATGGTTAATCAAAAGACTGATCCTAGATCCTATTCACATGTATTATTCAAGGAATGATTATACAAAAATCAATAAAAAAAGAAGATGTTATAATATTACTCAGGTCAACAACTCAATAAGAGAAATTGGGGAATTTATCTCATAAAAAAGATAACAAGATTTGGTCTTCATCCTATCCAAATAAAAATTTGGAAAAAGCTATAATTATTCCTCAACAAAACTTTCCCAAACCAACACCATTGACTTACGGCTAATTATGATGAGATCTATCCAAAAACTCACTTGTAACTACCACTTAATTCCTAAAAAGATATCTCAAATGTATACCAACATCATGGAAAGATACTAAACCTGTACTTTTGATACCACCTTTTTATGAACCATCCTAGATACCCTGGTACCTTAATACCTGAGATAGAACTGACATGGCTTGAAGGGCATTCCCAATCCCCACAGAATAGAGAATAGATCCTAGCATCATACAAGATAAAAGTAGGAATGATTTTGATGCAAAATAATATAAGATAACATATACATATATGTATACTCAAAATTCCAAAGGGAGATACTACCCAAAACCAATTAGGTATATCAAAAAACCAAAATAAAACATCATAAAAGTACTTAGAAACTGTAAAGATAAACCCAATATACCAAAGGAAGCATAACTATAATACCAAAGGATAAAAAAACCCCTCCTATAAGAGGAATTTTCCCTTTTCTTGGACTTGGCAGAAGAAAATATACAAATTTGCAAAGGGAAAGTTAGGTTGTGAGATATAAATCCTAGTAGTGTCTCAGCAAGTGTTCCATAATAATATCTTATAATAATAACCCAAATAATGATTTCAATTTTAAATAAAACAGTCATAGTAGTACATTTATATATTTAAAATAAAACATGATTTCATTTCAAGTGATAGAAAACATTTCAAACATGATTTAAATAAATTTTTTATATAAAATAGTTTATATAAATCAAATTGAATGAATAAAACAATTCCACATTCAATGTAATATACATATCAAAGTAATCAAAATAAGAAACATGTTCATCTACTCTGTGGTACGATAGTTCCAGGTTATAGGATCCTCACAATCTCAAATCAATGATCATGGAAATGTGTACACACGCCCCTCAGGATCAGGCTAAATATAGATCATCAACATCCCATTAGGGATAAGATCTAACTAACAAGGTTTTTATTATATTTTTCATTATCAATATATTATTAGGGAATTATCATCCTATCATGATTGTCCCAAATAACCTACTAAATACCCAAGCACTCAAGTTCTTAATCCATCATTTCAAATAAAAAAATCATTTAAAAATCATTTTCTTAATTTCTTATTTCAATATAAAAAATAAAATTCAAAAAAAACATGATTTTTTCATCATTTCATGCCTTTTCAAAATAAAACTAACCATAGGTTTCTATCAATTCAAATTAATCCATTTTTCTCAAACATTTCTCAAATAAAATAATCAATTCCATCAATTTCAATATATACCCCTAATTGAAATTCCATTTTAATTACTAGGTTTCCCTGAAATCCATAACATATAAGATTATAATTCCAATTTTCATCATATTTGGTTTTCAAAAATAAATTGAAATCAATTTCAAATAATTAATAAAATCATGGTTTTATCAAATGAAAAATATCAGCAGAACCACCAACCTTTATTTATGGAATCACAAATCAATACCTACAATGGTTCCTGCAAATGAAGTATGACGATGATGAAGATAAATATATAAAACCTATATTCTAGATCCAAATAAATAGAGTTTAGATCTATCAAACTTGTGATGATTTATCAAACTCTATAGAGGAAAGAAAGATATAGTGAGATAGAATGAACAAGAATATATTCAATTGACGTAGAGGGATTAAAAGAGATATTCCATGCTTCAATCCACCAAACAAAGGGGTTGTAGGATACAAAATGGGATCTTGAGAGCCTCTAAGACCTAGGAATTCATTATAGGCCGATTTAGGGTTGAGAAAGAGTTCAAATGGGGGTTAGAGAAAATTTTATCAATTTTTTGAATAAAAATATCCCATGTTCATGGTTAGCTGGGCAGGGCCACACTTTTTGAAAAACCTTTCGCCCTAATCGTGAACACCTCTATTGGGGTTTATGGTTTCTACTAGGTGGGTGTATGGTTTTTCAAACTGTGTGCCAATCATGAAAATTACATTGCCCAAAGTTTCACAATTTGTACTGGGTGGGTGCACAGTTTGGGAAAATCATGTTCTAACCATGCACATACCAAAGACCCTTTAAAAGTTTCCAAATTTCACTTGAAGAACCCCTAAACACGACCCAACCAACACATGATTAAAATAAGGTTCAAGGAGTACTTGAAAATGAGTAAAACAATGTTACAACCCACTAATCAAAGGAATAGGGCATGATCATATGTACATGAGCCTTGAACAATCTCTCATCACTCGAGGGAGTTTCATCATCTATGAGTCATTTTTACCCATGAACCACCCCAAGGTGGTCCTCAACTTAAGACTATAATGTAAAGGTCCAATTCATACACACAGACCCATACTTGTATACTATGGGGAGGTCCATTAGTCACACCGACCCATCCTCATAGACTTTAGAGAGGTCTATCAAGCACACTGACTCATACCCATAGACTTTAGGGAGGTCCAATAGTCACACTAACCCATCCCTATTGACTCTAATGAGGTCTATCAAGCACACCAACCCATCCTCAAAGATTCTAGGGAGGTCCATCAAGTGCACCAACACATCCTTACAGACTCTAGGGAGGTCCATCAAGCACAATTACCCATCCCCATAGACTCTAGGGATGTCCATCAAGCACACACAAGAAATAATAAACATGTCATGCAACCCATATCACAACTCACCATCAGAGAACTAGTTGTAATGACCTGATTTCTTCCTCAAATAAATACTGTGTTCGTTGGATTGCTCCCCACGAAACACCAAAACCAAAAAAATATAGGCCATTTTAAGGAAGCTGTATAATTATCATGTATAAATAGTGGAAACTAAATTATAAAATATATATAAATAAATATATACAAATAAAAACTAAACAAAATAAGATTCAATTTAAATATCAACACAACTAGTATAAATAAAAAACCAATAAAATATATTTTTAATATTTAATCATTTACAAGTATAATATATTTTTATATTAATATAGTATTAACACTATAATAATTAGTAATTTATAGAAAAATAATAGTTAATATACCATCATCCATTTTCCTATAAAATAGTTTCACTATAATTTATGTTTTTAATTAATTTTTTATAAAATATAAGATGTGAATTTTAAAAAATTAACATCATTTTTGGATTCATCATGGCTATATTAGCTTAAGATTATTTTTTCTAAAAATATTAATTTTTATGTGAATAATGAAAAATACATTTTCTTACAAATAACTTGACTTTTATGATATTAACAGTATATAAGTATGAATTTTAAATACATGAAACCTTTTTCTAAGAGAAAATATGCATTTTATAAGTGAAAATATATATTTTTTAATTTATAAACCCATTTTTACATTTTAGTACTAAAGTTATATATTTTTCAAAAATAAAATGATTTCAATATATTATAAATTTATTATTTTAAAATTATTATTTTTTCACTTTTAAAAGTTGAATAAAAAATATATTTAAAATTTATAATTATTAGTTCCAAATTATATAATGATTACCATTTTATTTTTTAGCATAAAAGATAAATTAGATATGTAAAAACTTGTTATCGTGGTGAAAACTAAAATAGAAAAAATGAGCAACCCTAGAGGTTAAGAGCCTAACATGTTAAAATTATGTTAAAATTTAGTTATAGAGGTCTGTATTGACCTAATATATTCTCATATTTATTATTTTTCATTTTTGATCCTATTTCCTTGGGAGTGACTTACGATTATTGAATTTGTTTTGGTATTTACAAAAAGTCCACCCATCTTCACTTACAAAAGGGGCACTCCTATCCTCACTTAACACTTCAAAAATACACTTAATTTTGTCCCAAAATCTACCCAAACCTCCCATATACACTCCAATAAACCATAACGAGTTTACGGTCTTCTGAAAATATCATCCCTCCAAGGTTTAATCCCCTTCACAAAGGATATAATCCAAAAAGTGAAGTATAAGTTTTTAACCTCTATTTCTCTTATTTATTTATTTATGTTCTTTTCATATTAAAAAAAATTCATTTCACCTTATTAAAATTATAACATAATTATAATTTTTATATTTTTATTTTATTATAATGATTATACAATCATTAATCACCCCCTTTTCTATTAAGAAAAATGGAAACGTGAATCGTGCATTGTGCAGACTACCGCCTCCATGAATAAATGTGTTTCATTTTACTTAACTTAAAAAATGGATGATTTTAGTTTATATTTTATAATAATATATGATATATATAAGTAATATATATCTCATAAATATGTTTATTTTTGGACAACACAAAAAGTAATGATCATTATAAGGTAATCCATAAATATTAGTAAATGATCCAAAAATAGTTCATCATCATTTTCATATTCATAAAATGTGAATAAAAATCCCATGTAATAGAATTATAAAATTTTAATTATTTATAAAACATCAATTATAGTACCTTTAATGGTTCTTAAATAATGATATTTGGGACAAAAACTAATATCAACACCTCTTTTATAAACCAAGTTCATAATAGTCAAGATTATTCACACATGATATTGAAAATTTATCACAAAAAATATAACACATAAAGATAATTATTATTAATAAAGATTATAAATGTTATGTATATGACCAAGTTTATATAATATGCATTTAATATATTTATCTTTAGGATATAATAGGTTAAATTACTTTTGTGGAAATCAAGGGTAAAGGTAAGGGACTCGGTAGATCAAACTTCTTCCTTTGAGTTATACACGTTCTTATGGATTTAATTTCCCATATGTTCACTAAATTTTATATTTTAAATTATATTATATTTTTATTTTTTTCGAAAAAATATTTTTTCATTCAAATATATTTCCACGAAAGGTTTTCTTTTCACTTATTTTTCATTAAAAAAAGAAGGGAGTTTTTTTTAAATTTCTTTATGATTTGGGTTTTATTATCTTAAAATGATCTATCTCCAACAGAGTTATGTTTCATGTTTCAACCTATATTTTCTTTTATTATGTAATAATTTTAGGTGACCAGGTTTTTGGTATCAAATAATTTAATTCATAATTCTATTTTATACCATTTATTTGTTTTATAAAATCCATTTTATTTCTATGGGTTATTTATAAAAACTGAATGATTTTCATTTATATGTTTTATGAAACCCATTTTATTTCAATGGTTTATTTATGATGTAAAAAAATGAATTATTTTTCAGTGGAACATGTATGTATGGATGAATAATGGGTGAGGTCCAATATCTACCTCAAATATATTGGTTAATAGTTTATATCAAATGAAATGGATATTCAGGAGTAATTTTTTATTGCTCTTAATCATGATAACTAATGGTGTGGATTATAAAATTAGTTCTTTCCTATAATATTTTTATTCCATAGTTTAGGGATTTTATTAATTATGATATTAGGATATCAAGGTTTATACTAAATAATTTCAATCCATATTATAGCTATTATGTTTCCTTGATGATATTTGGTGGATTTAAGTTCCCATTCCATGTAATTTTAATCTCACTTATGTTTTTTTATCACTCATGATGTTATGATATTTTTATTATATTAATTGTTTTTTAATTATTCTTATGAAATCATCATCGATGAAATTTTTATTCATCCCTTCTTGAGTATTTGATCCCATCCCTTTCTTATCTTTTCATTCCCTAGGTTACAAGAATGAGTTTTACTAATGAGATGTCCAGAAGATGGTCTAATATGGTCCCTTTAAGGAGAAATGATCATGATATTTGTAAAATAATATTATTATATAGTTAGTCTCTAAATATATTGAACCAATTATAGAATAAGTTGGTATTAGAGATTTTTTTTGTTATTTTTGGAGACTAGTTCAGACGAATTTAACAAAAAACACTTGGGATAAATATAACTATAGTATAATATCTTAATGTTTTGTTAAAGTATAGGTTGTGTGGTTTTATTAGAAAATACATACCTATATATATACTAGAAAATTGATATAGTCTCTAGAACAATTATACCTAGGGGTAATAATCCTAAAGAGGTAATGTGTGGTATTAACTCAACCATGACTTGGTGCATGACAAATAGGCCTAATTGCAAACCTATATAAACACTCCTAATTGATATGATTTTTAAAATCTCATAATATTTTCAAACAATTTTGAAGTATTGATTTCTTGGTTAATTTAATGGATTATGTTAATAATTATGAGAAATCACAATCTAAAGTTGAACCAATAATGATGTAGGTTGAACAAAAATAATTATAGGCTAACAAGATAGTGTCAAAGAGTAAGATGTTTTAAGGTTTAATTAATTTAATTATATTATCCCCTTATGATATTAATTGTTATTAAATCATGATTAATTCTTTTTTGGTTTTAATAATTCATATAACTAGAAGGAACTGGGTTAATAATGATTGTGAGGGAAAATATGATGGTTACCCTAAAGAACAACCCAATGAAATGGGATCTAGAGTATAAAAACTTGTAACAATGCTCACTCATATTTCTCAATATATAAATAATAAAATAATTTTTTTTGATCTCTTGAATGAACTGAGGAAGGAAAACCCTTCTATTGAGTATTTCGTGAGACATCATCCACCCATCTTTCAAAGGATCTTCATGTCCAATTATTTTTGAGAAATGGATCAATATGATGAAGAAGATATTTTATATACTACAATGCTCATAAAATGAGATATTTGTTATAGTTATTTACCATTTTGAAGGTGAGTCTAACCAATGGTGGAATCTTATATATAATATAATGAAGAAATAATAAGTAGGCTCAATGGAATGTGAATAATTTAAGAAAGTGTTTTTAATAAGTATTTTCCTCGAACTCTTCACATGAAGATGGAAAAGGAATTCATGGAGTTGAAACAAAATGAGGATATATCCATTGAAACTTATGAAAATAATTTACAAGTCTTGTAAGATACAATGCTATTTTTATCTCTAATCCTAAAAGTAAAATCAATCATTCATTTAGTAGATTAAAACCCAGTCTCTTAAATGTTTTGGTCATAAGATAATTTGGAAGTTATGAAGAAATTTTTTAATGTGTGATAAATGTGGATATTGAATACAGGGTCTCTCAGTTCTTTGGATAGGGAAAAGGAATATAGAATATGAGGGGAACCCTGATGATCTTTCACATAGAGGGAAGAAATTTCAACACCTTAATTGAAAAAAGTGTGGTAGGAAGAACCAATAATTTACTTAAAGGATCAAGGAGGTGTTTGAAGTGTGGTAAAGTAGGCCACCAAGCCCATAACTACTTAAATAAGGATAATGTTATGATTAATTCAATATATGAGAAGAAGGTTCTAGATAATGATTTACCTACATTACAATGATTTAAGTTCAAGAAGTTTGGATAATATGTGAATCAATGACCCAAACCTCAAGAAAATGAATAAAATAGGCCATAAAATCCTCCCAAACAGAGGGAATAAGGAATGGAATTCACAATCAATAATATAGAGGTAGATCATGATAATTAAGTGATATAATGTACACTCAATCTATATTATAGATTTGTAAGTACCATATTTGATTATAGTTTATTACATTATTTTGTATCACATAAGTTTGATATGAATGTGGAATCACCACATCAAGTGATGGATATCAAACTATCTCTGAAATAAACTAGTGGAACAATGACCATGTCTAAGATTTATAATTCTACTCTGATTGATATTTATGGGAGGATAATTCTTATAGATTTAATTCTTATTTCTTTGGACAAATTTTACATAATATTGGGTATGGATTATCTTTCCCTATATAAATAACATATCAACTATCAAGATAATAAAATATTATTTCATATCCCAAATCATCCTATTATCAAGTATTAATGCAAGGAGGATTACAAACTCCCCAAGGAGGAAAATTATATAATATAGGTTATGATAACTCATAACAAGGGACTCTTAACTCAAATTATTAGGGAGTAACTCAACATTTATGACATGCCTTTTGTATTGGAATATATTGATGTATTTTTAGATGACCTGTCAAGTCTTTCCCCAAATAATGAGGTTGACTTTCAAATCACACTCATAACTGGATCTATGCCTATCTCAAAGAGTTCATATAAAAAGGTTCCCGTTAGAGAAATTAAAGAATAGACTAAAGGATAACTTTGGAAAGGGTTTTATCTACCCGATTTCATCACCATGGGGAGAACCAGTCCTATTTGTTAAGAATAAATATGGATTAATGTGAATTTTTATTAAATATTGTGAGATTAACATGATCAAAATTAATAATGAATACCCATTACCTTGTACAGACATCCTATTTGATCAACTTAGAGGATCTCAATACTTATTGAAGATTAAACTTTGATTTGGATATCATTTTTTAAGGGTAAAAATGGAGGAATTTTCAAAGACAAATTTATGAATAATTTAGGGAAACTATCATTTTCTAGTGATGCCATTCAGATTAACTAGTTCCCCCACCATCTCCATGGGTCTAATTAATAGAGTCTTTAGATACTACCTATATTATTTTGCAGTCATATCTATAGAATAAATTATTATATACTCAAAGAGTAAGTAAGATCATGAATATAATTTATAGATTGTGTTGATAACCTTTATAAAGGATAAATTATATTCCAAATTTAGAAAATGTGAATTATGGCTAAAAAAGGTTTTATTCTTAGGTTATGTAATCACTAACAAGGGCATATATATAGATCCTTGAAAAATATATGTTATCAAAAAAATGGACCAGATCGGGCACTATAACCAATATCCATAGTTTTCTTGGTTTAACAGGATATTATCAACACTTTATAAGAGATTTATCACTTCTATAAAACCCACTAACAATGTTAATATGGAAGGGATTAAAGTTCCTTTGGATAAGGTAATTTAAATAAAGTTTCAAGGAATAAAAGAAGAGGTTGGTCATTACTCTAGTACATACATTACTCTACATTAAGTAAGGGTTTATAATATACAATTATTCTTAAAATATGGGATTAGTATGAATCCTCATGAAAAATAAAAAGCTAATTACTTATACTCCATGATAATTAAAAAATATGAAAAAAATCACCCATTATAGGATTTGGAGCTAGCAGTGGTTATTTTTTCAATTAATATTTAGTGAAATTATCTCTATAGAGAAAAGTGTGACATATATAATGATCACGAGAGCTTGAAATATATATTAACACAGAAGGAATTAAATATTTTACAAAGTATATGGTTATACTTTAAAAAATATTATAACTTCTCAATACATTACCACACAGGGAAGGTAAATTTGGAGAATAATTCTTTGAGTAGTAAATACTATGCTACTCTATCCATGAAGACGATTCAAAACGACCAAATATTAATTTATTTATAGAGGAAAAATATTGAATTCATAATGGGAGGAGATAAATCCTATATTTCATAAATGACCTCTCAAACTTCCAATCATGTAAAAATTAAAAATATAAGAAATATGATGTAGTGATATATAAAATGGTATAAAATATTACAGAGTTCAATTTTATTAGTAATGGAGTTATAAGGTTTGAAACATGGATATGTGTCCCATAAAATACAAATTTTAAGAAGGAAATTTTGGGTGATTAACATAGCTCATCCTTATCTATACATCTAGGAAGTACAAATATGCATAGCTATGTAATTTTTTTGTGGGATAGTATGAAGAGATATATTTTAGAATATGTATCTCGATGCTTGATAAACTAGAAAGTTAAGGTTGAATGATAAAATCATAAGGGTATGTTGAAACCATTACCTATACTAGTATGAGAACAGGAAAACATCACTATAGACTTCATCATAGGAGTCCAAAAAACATCCAAAGGCTATAATTCTATTTGGGTTGTAGTTAATCACCTTATGAAGTCAACACATTTTATTTCCATAAAAAAATATTTATCTCTTGAATAAATTTCTACTATATACATAAGAGAAGTGGCGAGAATGCATGAAATACCACCATAGATTATACCTTATTAGGATATGAGGTTTACCTTGAGGTTTTGGAGAAGTATTCATAAATATTTGGAGATAGATATGACTTTGAGTATATCTTATCACCTTAAAATAAATGTTTAGTCGGAGTGGATCATTCAAACTCTAGAGGATATAATAAGATATTATTTTATGGATTGATAAAGATGTTGGGATCAATACCTTCAACTATAAGAGTTATCTTATAAAATAGTTTCCATTATTGAATTCAGATGACACCATATGAGGCTCTATATAGGAAGAGATGTAGGACTCCAATATGCTAGGATAAAGTTAGAGAGTGGAAGCTGATAGGTCCTGACCTTATCCAAGAAATGATGAAGAAGGTTCAAACCATTCAACAATATATGAAAGTAGTACAAAGTTGATATAATAGTTATGTAGATAATCATCGATGAGATTTGGAGTTTGAATTTGGTCATAAGTTGTTACTTAAAATATCTCTATAGAAGAGAGTTGTGAGGTTTGGGAAGAAAGGGAAGATGAACCCTAGATGCATCGGTCCCTTCAAGATCCTGGATCATACTGGGGTCATATTCTATCACTTAAAACTCCATAAAAAACTATCATGTTCATTATTTGTTCCACATATTACTTTTTAGGAAGTACATATAAGATCCATCATATTTAATGATATCAGAAGCTGTATAACTAAAACATAACCTTTCATATGTAGAACAACCTATGAAATTCTTAGATCAAAGAGACAAGTTTTTGAGAAATAATACCACCCATTTAGTCAAAATTATAAGGTGAAATCATAAGTTTTATGAGGATACATGGGAACCTAAGGATATGATGATAGAAAATTAACCTTACTTGTTTTCTTCCATGTAATAAAATTTCAAGGATGAAAATCTTTTTTAGGGGGGTAGAATGCAATGACCTGTATATTTCTTCTTTAAATAAACATAGAGTTTGATGGCTTGTTGCACAAAAAACACCTAAACTAAAGAAAATAAATACTTTTTTAGGTGTATATATAGTTGGAAGATATAAATAGTGGTAATATAATTATGAAATATATATAAATAAATAAATATATATATATATATATAAAGAAAACAAAACAAAATAAAATTCACCTTAAATATCGACTCAATTATTACAACTAAGAAACTAATAATTTTTTTTATAAAATTTAATTCTTTATATTTATAATATATTTTTATATGAATATATAATTATCACTAGATTAAGTAGATATTTATAGGAAAAATAAAAGTTAATATACCAAAATTATTTGGCTTATAAAGATAGTTTTCACTATATTTTATGTTTTAATTAAAAATAAAATTTACAATTTTAAGGATGTGAAGTTTAAAAAACTAAAATAATTTTTGGATTGATTATGTATACAAGATAAAGTTATTTTTTTGTGATTTTTCTAAAAAGATTTATTTTTAAGTGAATAGTGTAAAATACTGTTTTAAGAAATAACGTGTCTTTTATGACATTATTGGTACATAAGTATGAATTTTAAATTCATAATTTTTTTATAATACTAAATATATATTTTATAACTGGATTTATAATTTTAAAAATATATTATTTTAATTTATAAACCCATATTTTAAATCTTATAACTTATGTTATATTTGTTTCAAAAAATTTGTTTTTAATACATTATTCATTTAGTATTTTAATATTTCCTTGATTCAGTTTTATAAAATAAATAAAAAAATGACTTCAAATTTATACTATTAGGTAAAAATTATATAATGACCACTTTATTTTTTTGGCATAAAGTACAAATTACCAAGGTAAAAACTAGTTATTGTAGTGAAAAACAAAATGAAAAAATGAGCAACCATAGAGGTAAAGGGACTAAAATGTTAAAAACATGTTATAATTGAGTTTTGGAAGTTTTTATTGACCTTACGACTTATTCTATCCATAATTTATCAATTTTGGATCAATTTTACTTGAGATTGACTTCCCATTGTTTTTTTGGGTATTTAAAAAAATGCCACCCCTTTTCAGTTATAAATGGGGAACTTATCTACTCACATCCCCTCACACTTAAACACATTAATTTTATCCCAAAATCTAAACTAAAATTTCCTACACACACCTATAAACCTTAGGGGTATTTTGGCATACTTAAAAGACCATCCCTAAATGGTTAAATCCACTTCGCGAAGTAGACAATCCAGGAAGTGAGGTATTAGTTCCAAACCTACCTTTCTCTTTTTTATTTATTTATGTGTTTTTATCCTTAATAAAATTTTATTTCAGAGTATTAAAATGATAAATAATTATCAATATTATACCATAATTTTATTATAATTATTGTACAATAATTAAGAACCCTTCCCTTTTCCATTAAGAAAAATGAAAACATGAATCGTGTGTTGTGCTTGCTACCGCCTCCATGAATAAACATGTTTTATTTTCCTTCACATAAAAATATGTATGGTTTTATTTTATATTTTATGAGTATATATTACATATATAATTAATATATATCATTAGTATGGTTCTTTTTGTATAACAAAAAATAAATAAATGATCGTTATAAGGAAATCCATCAATATTGACAAATAACCCAAAACTAGTCCATCACTATTTTTTTATTCACAAAAGATGACTAAAAATATAATTTAATGGAATTATAACATCATAAGTATTTATAAAACATAAATTAGAATACCTTTAATAGTTTTTAAATGGTTATATTTTATATAAAAATGAAATTTTATATTTCTTTTACAAACCTAATTCATAATAGTAAATATTATGAACACCTGATGTTGAAAAGAGATTAAAATAATCTAATACAAGAAGATAAATGATATTAATGAATATTATAAATGTTAATTTATATTAATAATGTTTTTAAATTAGTAATTAATGTTTATCTTTATGATATAGGATGTTAAATTACTTCCACGAAAATCAAGGGCAAAGGTAAAAGACTTGGTAACTCAAACATCTTCCTTTGAGTTATAAACTTTATTCTTGATTACCATTCCCATATATTCAATACAATATCCATTTTAAATGATTCTTTATTTTTTATTTTTGGAGAAAAAATCATTTTTTCTCTAAATAAATTTCCTTGAAACATTTTTTTAGTTATTTTTATTTTGAAAAAGAAAATTTTTTTACAAAAAATATATTTTCATGATTTGGTTTTCATTATCTTTAAATTATATATATCTAATATATTTATATTATATGCCATATTTTATTTAATTATGTGATTATTTTTTGTGATAAAGTTTTCTGTATCAATCGATTTAATTCATGATGTTATTTTATACAATTTGGATGATTTATAAAACCCATTTTATTTACATGGGTTCTTTATGAAAATTGAATGACTTCCATTTGGATGTTTTATGAAACCCATTTTATTTACATGGGTTATTTATGATGCTAAAAGTGAATGATTTTTAAGTGGTTCATGTAAGTATGGATGAATGATGGGTAGGGTCCTATATCGACTTTATATGTATTGGTTAAGAGTTTATATCTTATGTGATAGGTATTCATGAGTATTATATTTTCTCATATGCATGGTAACTAATGACGTGGATTTAGAAAGTAATGTTTCCCTATGGTAATGTTTGTATTGTAGTTAAGTGATGTTTTTTTTCAGATTGTATTCTCTCAAGAGTAAAGGGTTATGTTAAATGATTCTAATCCTTGTTATAGATATTATTTTTCCATGATGATATTTTTTTGATTTATGTTCTTATTCCATGTATTTTGAATCTCACTTATATTTTATGTTTATCACCCATGGTATTGTGATATTTATCTTATTCTCATGTTTTAAATTATTCTTATGAAACCATCCTTGATAAAATGTTTATTCACCCCTTATTGAGTGTTTTATGTAACATCCTAGTTAAGGTATGCTCTATTTTAATTCTTAATAGTTTGTAATTTAGGTTTAGAGGGAATCAAATATTATCTGAGAGTTTTTATATAGGGCCTATGTTGGGTGCTGATTTATGGACTATTTCACATTGTGAAGTAGATTCAGGATGTGAGTTTGTTTCTAGGAAGAAGAAATGAGTCCGGATTAGGATTTTAAAACACTAGTGAAGAAAACATGTTTTATGTTTGTTATTTTTAATTTTTTACATCGATTTTTAGCCGACATTAATAAGGAAAACATTATAAATAATGTTTTTTATGTCGGTTATTTAAAAACTGATGTCAAAAACATAAAATCGCGATGTTTACCATGTTGGTTAATTAAAAACCGACGTGAAAAAACTGGGGGGGGTTATAACGTCGGTTATTAATTAACCAACACAATAAACTCCTGGGAGATGGTTTATCACATTAGTTATATAATAACTGACGTTCTAAACTAGTCCTGGGGGGGGGGGGTTTCTCACATCGGTTATATAATAATCGACGTTCTAAATCAGTCCGGGGGGGGGGGGGGTTCTCACGTTGGTTAATAAATAATCGACGTGATAAACTATTTCCCAGGCCTTTTATCATGTCAGTTATGAAATAACCGACCTGATAAACCATTCCAAAGGTGTTTATCACATCAGTTATTAAAAAAACCGACGTGATAAACCCTTCCCGATTTCATTATCACGTTGGTTATAAAATAACCGACGTGGAAGCCGATTTTTTTTTAAAAAATTGAATGCAGTCCTCTACTCTCCCCCAGAATCAACCAGAAACCAAATCAAGAAATCGTACCACAAAAACAGAAGGAGATCAAAACAAGAACTAAAGCAAATTTAAGCATTTAAATTGATAACATATAAAACATACCCCACTTGACAGCCCCCACCCTTATGTATACCCCCTGAACAGCCCTCCCCCACCCCATTAGAGCCCCCACCACACCCCTGGACTACCCCCGACCCCCTGGACAGTCCCAAACACCCCTCAAAAACCCCCCACCCTCCTGAACAGAACCCCTCACCCCAATTGACAGCCCCACCCCATTAGACCCCCACCACACCTCTGGACTGCCCCCGACCCCCCTGGACAGCCCCAAACACCCCTTGACAACCCCCACCCTCTTGAACAACACCCCCTCACCCCACTTCATAGCCCCACCCCATTGGAGCCCCCACCACACCCCTGGACTACCCCCGACCCCCTGGACAACCCCAAACACCCCTCAACAACCCCCCACCCTCCTAAACAACACCCCCTCACCCCCTCACCCCACTTGACAGCCCCCACCACACCCCTGAACTACCCCCGACCCACTGGACATCCCCAAACACCCCTCGACAACCCCCACCCTCCTGAACATCACCCCCTCATCCCACATGATAGCCCCACCCCATTGGAGCCCCCACCACACCCCTGGACTTCCCCCCGACCCCCTGGACATCCCCAAACACCCCTCGACAACCCCCACCCTCCTGAATAGCACCCCCTCACCCCACTTGACATCCCCTACCCCATTGGAGCCCCCAACACACCCCTGGACTACCCCTGACCCCCTGGACAGCCCCAAACACCCCTAGACAACCCCCCACCCTCCTGAACATCACCCCCTCACCCATCACCCCACTTGACAGCCCCCACTACACCCCTAAATTGCCCCCGACCCCATGGACAACTCCAAACACCTCGAGACAACCCCCCCCACCCTCATGTATACCCACCACACCCTGGACAACCCTCCCCCACCCCATTGGAGCCCCCACCACACCCCTGGACAGCCCCAAACACGCCTAGACAACCCCCACCCTCATGTATACCCCCCACCCCCTAGACAACACTCCCAGACCCTTGGATAGCCCTCCTACACCCCTGAAAAACCCTCCCACCCCCTGGACTACCCCCACCCCACCGAAAATCCCTCCCAGACCCCTGGACACCCCCAACCCCACTGAACACCCCCACACCCTTGGAACCCCTCCCCCCATACCAGAATCCATACCAGAAAAACCATCATAAGTAGACCAAAACTAGAATTAGAGCAAAATTAAACATTCACATATATAACATTCAAAACTTACACTGTCAAATTCAAAAAAAAACTAAATACAACCTAAACGACTACCAAATACACAATTAAAACTAAAATATTCAAAATTACATTTTACATTACAAACAACTAAAATTCAATCAAACCTATAAAATAATTTGACCACTACACTTGTAATTGTTTGATGTCTTTAGCAGTATAGGGTTGAGGGTTATAAAAAAGCTACAAATGAAAAGGATAGTAGTTAACGTGTATAATGAATAAATCAAATTGAAATATTCTGGCAATGTTTAAGAGGAAATCATACCAGGTCAAAATTCACAACTGTCCCAGTTGTTATTATTTCATACATAAATCTTAACATATAATATCCACATTTGATGAAGCCTTGTTGTTCATGACAATTCTGTTTGAATGAGTGTAAATTTAATATATTATTTTTATGTCATAAATCAAAAAGTACAAATTATAAATGGATATTTACCTTCACATTTACATATTGATCTTTGCACTTCTTTTCTTTGTGTTTTTTGGAAAGTAGGCCCATGCACTGTTAGAAAATAATATGAATGGGGTAAATTTAAAATTAATTATAATATATAAAACTATTGAGAAATTAAAACTTACTTTTCCAATATATTCTTAAAAATTTCCTGCACATCATCATGGACAGAGTATATCCAATAAAGTGCTTTCTCCCTTGGTCAAAAAACCCATAACATCCAATGATCACTGATAAAAGGAAATTTAACGTTAGTGGTTTTTTATGTTAAAAGATAATTAACTCTTTGAGAGAAATGTGTTTCATACCTCTCACAAAAAGGCATCATCCAACCTTGTGTGACTATATTCTTTTCAAGTCTTTCAGCAATATAAACCATTCTTTGTTCCTCATTCAATGCACATGCTTAAGGGGAAATCAATTGCGGGTCCACAAATCCATATACATCTGTCAGTTCATTCCTCTCACAAATTTTATAAAGATACCTAATAAAAAACATACATAAGTATACATTTTTAATAAATATAACGCAGTGAAAAGGTGTTAAGACTTACATGGACAAAATTTGCACCACGTTGATGCCCAAATTATCTCCAGTAACAAGCTCCATGATATCAGTTTTCATAATCCCCACACTTATTTCACGTCCACAAACATGATCTTCCATTGGAAACTCATAATGACCCACCAACAAATTTGAATATCTTGACAATCTGTCAAGACTACTAGAATTTGTATCTGATGTCATAGCCATTTGTTTTTGTTGTTGTCTATACAGTATTTCTTTACCTTTGAAGTATTCCTGTAAATATAAATTGATAAATATATTAGTTTTCAAATGATAAAACAACTTTAATAAAAAGATAAAATAAAAGATATAACATTCATACCTCTATGGTAATGAGTCGAAGAAGTCTAGATGTCCAAATTAAAAAATGGCCGATACTATGTCCAACTGTCGCCACCTCATATGTAGGTAATGGTACCTGAGCTGATCTATCTATAATATCCTGTACAATGACCCTCTGATTCTCTACCTCTAATTTTTGATGATGAACTGTATCTCCTATACAATATACCAACCCATATGTTACTATATGATGTTGAGAATCATCAACATACAACTCACAATAAGTAGGAAGCTGCGACAGAGGAGTAGGATAAAAAATGGGGTCCGCAGGCTGAGGTGGGGGAGTGGGAGCTACTGGTGGAGGTGGAGGATAAATAATGGGGTCTGCAGGGGGAGGTGGAGGAGTGAGAGCTACAGTATGAAATTGTCTTTGCATGTTTGCAAACATAGACTACATCAACGCTCTAATCTTGTCCTCCATCGTCACATTAATATTATGAACTTCAGCCTCCAAGGATTCTATTTTTTTTATAAACCCCCTCAATGTTAGAAGTTGAAGAACGTGGAAACACGTTTCTTACCAATACACCTGCTGGATATCCTCTTACACGAACAGGATGTTCGGGACTCCCCAATGCTAAAAATAAAATATCTTCCCTCCCAATAGCTGTAAATGTCGCCTGTGAACTCTTCTCCTCAAGAGAGTCCTGTATTAATTAGTTGAACATTTCTGTAATGATTGAAATTATATGAAGAAAATTGTTAACTTAAATAAATAAAATAGATATCTTACAATCATCTCAGCTACAATTCTTGATTATTCCGAAAGATATTTCCCTTTTTTCCCTTTCGAGCTCTCTTCCATTTTCATGTCTAGTTGGAGGGGATGGAGGGGCACCTCTCCAAAGCTTGAAGACTTAGCTCTTAGTTGTTGAAATTTTTCCACCATCATTTGTTCTTCCAAAAATTCATACCCTCCCCGAGATAAACTATGAGGGTATACATTTTTAGATTGGATCTCCTGATGAGATTTCCTTGTTTTCTGTAAATTAAGAATAATAAATCATTAACAAAACATTAATAAAATCATTTATATAAGAAAGCTTATAAATGTTTGCATTGCCCTTACAAAAAATGACTCTTTTCTTCAATTTTCAAAAAAATGTCTCCATGTGTCTTCATCTATAAAAGGATATATACAACATGGATTGTCATGACTCCTATGACCATAAATGAAATCAGATGAGAGGGTTGATTTGAAATCCCTCCATCTCCTGGCAGCCAACGATAATCATTTCTTCCTAACTCCTCCAATGTCAGGAAAATCAAATGTCATCTGATAAAGAAGAGGCTAAACATATTATATATACTAGAAACATTGAAAGAATAGTCAAACAATAACAAAAGATCTTACCAAAATCGTCTCCCACAACTGTGATATTATCACTTTATCCACACTTCTCCAGTCATCATACATAATGCTTACTTTTCTCTTAGCTTGAGTTGCTACAAAACTCTTAAAATCTTTTTCATTCAAACCTCTAGGAATATAATCATAATCAAAATCAACGACTATCCTCTAATACTGCGTACGAGCAAGTGATAATTTTGGTAAACATGTGCACCCATGTTTACCAACCTTTGAAATCTTTGTCGTAATAGGAGCATGTGAATTTTCATCCCCAGAGGTATGACCAGAAATATGCTCATCTCCAGAAGCATGTGGTTGATCAACTAAATGATCTATCATTATCCTTCAAATCAAAAAACAAATGTTAGTTCACAAATATACAAATTCAAATATTTTAATACTAATGTCATCAGAAAATATAAAAGTGTACTAAGTTACCTAATAGTAAACATTGGTAATATGGTAAGCATGTTAAACAATGGCAAAGATGGTAAAGATGGTAAAGATGGTAAACATAGTAAACATGGTAAATCTGGTAAACATGGTAATGTAATTGTCACTGAACAAAAATAATAGATATATAATTCATGTAATGGTTATAAACATGATAATGTAAACTAAACAAACTTAAAACAAACAAAAACTTATACTTATTTTTTTTAAAACATGTTTTAATAAATAAAAAACTTACAATATCTAACATTTATGAAAAAAATAAATGTAAACAAGAAATAAACATATGTTACCTGTAATTTTAGGAATGTACAAATGGATTGTTTTCCCAAATTCCTTCATCATGATCGTTTCTTATGGAACAAACCATGTCTTCAACAATCTCATCATTATGTTCTATTAATATTTCCATGGAATTAGGGATCTCACATAAATCAGAATCTTCATCAAGTTCATCCTCAACAAAATATTGTTTTTCCCTTGTAAAACAACATCCCACTGCATATCTGATTGATCTACTACATAGGAAATTTGTTTTGCATGTGTTGCCATTATAAAAGAATCAGCTGTGTCTTCTAATCTATTCAGATTAACAAGTTTCATTCCAAATTCATCGTGTCTGACACTTTTGTTACTAATAAACCATTTACAGTTAAAAACATGAACATTAATTTTAAAGTAATCAACCTCCCATATGTCTTCAATCACTCCATAATATGCACTTGATGCAGAAATTAGGTTTTTGTCCTTAGCACTTGAAAAATGCATTGCTTCTGTAAACACCAATACACCACTATTCTGAACTGTACTTCTGTTGTCCTGAGCTTTGGTATGAAATGTATAACCATTAATGTCATAACCTGACCATGTTATCACATTTAAACATGGACCACCCACTATCAATTTTAATGTCTCTGATACATCTGATCTACCAAGCAAAGTCTTTTTAATCCATGAAAAAATGTTTTGCTGTTCTCATTCAAAATCCACATTTCTTTATTCTTTGGATGACATTGTTTCAACTCATCAATATGCAATGTGATATACGGTTGATAATCAGCTATGTTATTCAAGATATATGATTCTAACTTCTTCATTTGTTAAGTAGACAATGATTTGACTTTCAAGCCACAAATCTCCTTTCCCTAATTATTAACTCGTTCATGGCGAGATGGAGGCAAACCTATGTGTTGCGCCGTAGCCTAGTAGCTCATACAAAACTCTGATACCTCCTCAAAAATATACTTTTCAATAATGGAGGCTTCAGGTCGATATGGATTTTTAACATAACCCTTTAATATTTTCATATACCTTTCCAAAGGATACATCCAATGAAGATATACAGGTCCACAAAGATTTATTTCTCAAACCAGATGAATCATTAAATGCACCATTATATCAAAAAAATGTGGAGGAAAATACATTTCCAATTGACAAAGTATAAAAATTGCATCGTTTTCCAAAATGTTCAAATCATTCACATCAATCGCCTTGTTACAGATTGAATTGAAAAAATAACAGAATTTCATTATAGACTTTCTGACACGAATGGGCAATATTCCATGCAATGAAACTGGTAGAATTTGTTGCATCATGATGTGACAATCATGTGATTTCATACCTATCAACTTCAAGTCCTTCAATGAGACACGATTTTTTTACATTTGAAGAATAACCTTGAGGCACTTTGATATCATGAAGACACTGAAAAAAGCTAATTTTCTCCCTCTTCGATAATGTATGACAAGACGGGGGAAGAAATGTTCATCTTCATTTAGGAGTGGGAGCTAAATCCAAACGTATTCCCATTGATAGTAAGTCTAATCTTGCATTCAACCCATATTTTGTCTTTCCTTTAATATCTAACAATTTTCCAATCAAAAAATCAAAAATATTCTTCTCCACGTGCATGACATGAAATTATGTTTAACTTCATGATACCTCCAATATGGTAGCTCAAAAAATATTGACCTTTTCTTCCAAATATGTCCATCATTACCATATTTCTGTGTCTTTCCCAATGTCACATCAAGGTTTTTCACCCTCTAAAAATACAGATCAGGGGATAAATGTTTTGGAGCAGTATCAACTTCTTGTGAGCCATTGAATTCCTTTTTTAGTCCTCTATAAGGGTGATCCATAGGCAAAAACTTTCGATGACCCATGTACACTGTTTTCCTCCCATGATGCAATTGACAATATGACGTCTGTTGTTCACAAATTGGACATGATTTATTCCCTTTAACACTGTATCCAGATAGATTTCCATACGCTGGGAAGTCATTTATAGTGAACAGAAGCACTACATGCAGTTGAAAATATTCCATTTTATAAGAATCATACACCCTAATACCATCAGCCCATAACAGTTTCAAATCATCAATCAATGGTGAAAAGTAAACATCAATATCATTTCTAGGTTTCTTTGGACCAGAGATCATTATAATCAACATGACATATTTTCTCTTCATACAAAATTCAGGAGAGAGGTTGTAAATTACCAATAAAACAGGCCATAAACTATGTGTTCTACTGAGGGTTCAGTATGGATTCATTCCATCTGTTCACAACCCTAGTCTGAGATTTCTAATTTTATTTCCTAATGTAGAATACTATGCAACAAGTTTCTTCCATTGTGGACAATCAGCTGGATGACGTATTTTTCCATCACATACCCACTCATCAGCATGCCATCTTAACCATTTTTCATCATGTAAATTATCAAATAAACGTTTGAAATGATGAATTACATGAAGATACCAAAATACCTTTGAAGGGAGCTTTGTAATCTCTACATCAGCCTGTGATTTTTATTTCACTTTATACCGTGATGTCCCACATTTAGGACACTCTGAAAGAAATTCATATTCCTTCCTATATATAATACAGTCATTCAGACAGGCATGTATTTTCTTGTATCCCAATCCCATCAGGCATAATATTTTCTTGGCCTTGTAATGTGAATCTGGAAGATCGTTATCTTTTGGAAGAATGTATTTCATCAATTGTAGCAGCTATGTAAAACTTCTGTCACTCTATCCATGTTTCGCCTTCAGGTTAATCAATCATAACACCACTGACAAAACCATAAAATCTGTAAAACTAGGATATAATGGTTCTTCAGCATCTCCATATAGACGTGCAACTATCGGTTCTATCTCAATTTTTTCTGCTACAATATCGTGAATCATTTCTTCAATTCCATCAAAGTTACCATTTTGTGAATCATCATCATCAGTGACATTTCATCCAGTTTTACCATGCCAAATACAAGGGATGTAACTCGGATTAAAACCACGACAAATCAGATGATCTTTTATCTCTCTACTTTTCAACTTCTTCATATTCAAACATTTCAGGCATGGACAGAAAAAAATGCACCACTTGGAACATTTTGTTTAGAAAATTCCAAAAAGGCATCAACACCTTCCTCATATTCATTGCTCATTCGATGTGCCATAATCCAACTTCGAATCATTATTACCTATAAAAAATATAAAAAAAAATATATTTTTAAGATAAGACAAATATATGTTTATATGAAAAAAATTATAATTTGAATGTAAAAAAATTTTGAAATATAAAACCAATCTATGGGTATTTAAAAAAATATTTATTGAATATTATTTTTAAAACAAAATATAGTTAGATATAACAGTTTTAAATTACATTTAATCAAATAAAACAATGGTACCTACATGGTTGATAGAAAATTGGAGAAAATGGAGTAAACCTGAGAATCACCCCCACCCCCGGACAACCCCCAAAACCCTCTGGACAGGCCCCCACCCCCTTGGACATCCCCCCACACCCACCCACCCCCTTGGACCCCCTAGACACCCACAACCCTCTGGGCAGCCCCCCACCCCCTGGACAACCTCCCACCCCTCTAGACAGCACCCCACCCCTCCTGGACCCCACCCCCACCCCCTACCCCCTTGAACACCCCATAGACACCCCCAACCCTCTGGACTGCCCCCACCCCCCGGAAAACCCCCAAAACCCTCTGGATAGGCCCCCACCCCTGTGGACAACCAACCACACCCACCCACCCCCTTGGACACCCCCCGGACACCCCCAACCCTCTGAACAACCCCCACCCCCTAGACAGCCCCACCCCTCTAGAAAACACCTCCCACCCCTCCTGGACACCACCCTGGACACCCCCAATCCTCTGAATAGCCCCACCCCCCAGACAACCCCCAAAACACTCTGGACAGGCCCCCACCCCCTTGGACAACTCCCCACACCCACCAACCCCCTTGGACACCCCCCCTGGACACCCCCAAACCTCTGGACAGCCCCCCAACCCCTGGACAGCCCCCACCCCTCTAGACAGCACCCCCACCCCTCCTGGACACCACCCCCACCCCCTACCCCCTCAGACACCCCACTGGACACCCCCAACCCTTTGGAGATCCCACACCCCCTGGACAACACCCCACCCCTCCAGACAGCACCCCCACCCCTCCTGGACACCACCCACACCCCGACCCCCTTAGACACCCCCCAGACAACCCCCAAAACCCTCTGGATAGGCTCCACCCCCTTGGACAACCCCCCACACCCACCCACCCCCTTGGACACCCCCTAGACACCCCCAACCCTCTGGACAGCCCCCACCCCCCTGAAAACCCCCCAAACAATGGTTTACATATAAAAAATAGGCATGATGAACAACTAAAAACACATGCATTTAATATATACTTCATCATGAAATTTATGGAATTAAATATTATTAAATATGGCTACTTAAATGATCGTAAAATAATTAAAAATAACCAATGATATTCAACTAGTCAAATGATCACATGTTTTCTCAATAACTAATATCATAATGAGGTAATGGATAATTCTAGAAATATTAAACATATTTTCAAGGCCTTGTCCAAGGCATAAAAAAATACTAGGGTAAGCCCTCAGTAAAACCCATTTTTATTTGGAATCATGAGACATAGCGATGCATCGAAGGGACATAGAGGTCAACAACCATTACATTATAAGTCTAATAGATTCTCATATAAAAGAGGATAAACATAAGAAACAACAACACATGAAATATCATTTCCGAATTTGTACATTTAATCAATAACCATTCTATGCAGTAATATAGGTGAATGAGATCATTATTTGTCAATGACAACAAAAATTACCATCAATGTCGGGCATTCACGAAACAAAAATAAACTAAATAGAAGTAGTTGAGGCTTACGTGAATATTGAGAGTCGATCTAATAGATCATGGGATGATAAATAAGATGATGATGGTAAAATGAGGTAAGAGGGTTTGAAATGGAAGAATATTACCTAGTTTAAACATAAAAATTGCAAAACATAAATATAGACTATCCGAAAAAAAAACAAACGAAATAAATTCGTGGAAGGCTTACTTGAGTGTTGCGAGTTGAGATGATAGATCCGAGGAGAGTAAAGATGATAAACGATGAAGGAAAAATGAGTTTAACACAGCGAGATCGACGAGCTGATTAGGGTTTACCGCATGAGAGAGACAAGCCGCCGGACTGTCGATTGAAAAATCATAAATGAAAATCCACAGGGCTTGTTAATTTTTTAAATGTTTTATAACATCAGTTATTTAATAACCGACGTTATAAACTGTTTTTTTACATTTATAATGTCTGTTATTATAATAATTGATGTTATAAATGTATCAGATATGACTTTTTTTACGTCGGTTATTTTATAACTGACGTAAAAAAATCCATGTGTTGGTTTTTTACATTGGTTATAGAATAACCGACATAAAAAATACATCATAAATCACAGTTTTTTACGTCTGTTATTGTATAAACGACGTAAAAAACTTCTGCAGGTTGTTTTGTTACGTCAGTTATAAAATAACCGATGTAAAAAAAGCCTCAAAATCCACGTTTATTATGTCAGTTATAAAATAACTGACATAAAAAACTCATCGATATCTCGTTTTTTACATTTTTTTATCAAATAACTGATGTAAAAAACCCCACGCTTTGGTTTTTATGTCGGTTAATTTATAACTGACATAAAAAATGAACGCGCGTGATTTGTAACGTCAGTTATTAAAATAACCGATGTTAAAAATATACTCGTCGCATTTTTTACGTCGGTTATAAAATAACCAACATAAAAAACCACGTTTCACACATTATCACGTCTGTTATATATAACAGACATAAAAAATGGTGACATAAAAAACGTTTTCTGCACTAGTGAAAGGACACATGACATTAATTTCATTAACATTGTGAATTGGTCACTCAAGATCTTAATCCAAGGCAATTAATTTTTTGGCATACATGCAATATGGGAGATTCATGCTATGAATAAATGATTCATGACATGAATTAGTTCTTCCCAGTGGGTCTTATTACACCATACAACTGACTCCTTACTCATTTGATATTAACATTATCCCTCCAACCCTAAGTTTAAACTAGTTGTTTTTGGGTGATTCCATATCTTTTGTACTTCATCATCTTTGACATTGTTTGTCTCTTATATTTTGGTTAGTGTGATGCCCCTCTTCTTGTTTTCTTGATTTCTCAAGGATTTAAAAATGATTTTAGGCTGCATTTGTGGAATCTATCAATTAATTTGTAATATCAATTGGTCCTTTATATATTACTTCATGAATTTTTATTCCGAAGTGTAACATCCTAATAATTTATGATATATTTCTTTTTAAATAAATTTAATTTCTTTGATATCTTGTGTTACATGTAATTCCAAGTTTAAACGAACTACGATCTCCTACTAAAATATTATATGATAATTATAAAATAGATTTTAAAATTGGATGGTATGAATAAGACTAACTAAATTATGAATTTTTTATATGTATAAATTGAAATCATTGGTTATCAATTGATTATAAATGAAAATAAAAATCATTTTAAAGAAAAATATTTTTTTTCAGAAAAAATGTTTTTACGAGCACAACATGTTTTTATCTTCATAAATTAAATTAATCACTATTGGTGAATTATTTTAATGAAATTTATATTTTATATATTCAATATTTTTTTAACATTCATATATTGTAATTTAATAATGAGATAGAAATAAATCCAATTTTATGCTTAAAAATGTATGTTTCAAAAAAGCGAATTTCATTAAATTTTACGCACTAGATTTAAAATTAATTTATTCCACTTATAGGTATTGAATATGATAAAATATATTTCATTTTTTGAATCAAGGGGTTCAAATTTGGAAAATAGGTCCTTTTTTATTTTTAGGAATTATGAATAGTAACTGTGGTAAAATTTATCACCTCAGTAAGGGGTAAAACAAGTTAATCTAGGTTAAAACGAAGTGATAATACTAATTATTAGTGGATAAAAATAATTAAACCATTATCACATTATGATAAAAATTGATTTGTTTAATGGACACTTGTCCATGAAACTAACTTATATAATATTTAAAGTAATGAAAAATACAAAATGCCACCCTCTTACTTTTAAACATCTATTATGTGTTCACCTAGGGAAAAAATAAGTGGTGAATGAATATAGTTTTTTATTTTAAGAATAATAATATTATTTTAATTATGGTAACTTATTTTTATTTTTTTGGTATTATATATTTCCCTTAAATGATTGTGAAATTCTAATAAAATATTTATTAAATTAATAGAAAAATAAAATAAATTAATTTAAAAATACAAAAAGTAATATAATTTGAGTGAGATATAGTGTTACATGGTTTTTTTAGATAACAATAGCATATTAGTGATGTTTAAAAAGATTAAATTAAAATTAATTCTTTTTCTTTATGCCTTTTAATTAAAATTAATTGAATAGTTTTAAAATTGATATTAATGATATTTTACGAAAATAATAGCTTATTAAATTATTTAGAAATAAATAAAATATTGAAAAAGGACAAGGGGGATAATATATTCTTGAAAAAATTCATCACTTTTCCATTTTTAATAAAAAATTCACATTATATTTAAAATTATAACACCTTAAGAGTGAAAAGGCATTACCGTGGTTAAGGTTAAAATATGTTAACTAAGAGGTTAAACCAAAAAATAAGGTTTAAAATGCCACATAAACCTATAAAAATATTATTTTATAATGATATTTTAACTATATAATACCTTATATTCTAATATATGTCCATTTTGAATAATTGTTTTGAGAATGACTTTGTTATATTTTAATATTTTAAGAAATACCAAAAGTACCCCTCACCTCAATTGTAAAAGAGGACATCCTCCCCTCACTTATTTACAGAAAATTGAGCCATATAGCTGAACCATATCCTGAAAAATTCTCTTAAACACTACACTAGATAGATTCTAGAGGTTTTAGTCTTTCCAAAAGACCAACCCTAGGGATGTAAAGAGGATATCTAAAGGAGTTGTTTTAAAGAAGAGGTAATCACCTTAACCAATCACTTTGTTTTTAATTCATCTTTTACCTCCTCTAAATATATTATATTTTTCATAAAATAATAAATTTAGTATCCTTAATATACTAAAAAGGTTATTTTTATTAGGAAACCACAATTATCTACTATCTTTTCCATCAAATGGAAAGTGAAAGTATTGCTCATGCGTACATACGGCTTACCATATCCGCATAGTGTTATAATTTATTTTTCATCACCAAATTTTATGGATGGGTATAATTTTTATAAATTACATGAATAAAATAAAAATTATTTTTAAATTATAATATCATATCAACCTTTTTACCATCCAATCTATTGAAAAATGACAATGTCGCTCATGCATAAGTGTTGACTACCACCTCCAGGAAGAGATGTGATCCGTTTCTAATTTCTATTTTATATGTATAGTAATAAGTATATATTTTATAAATATATATGATTTATATGTTATAATAATTAATCTATAATAGTGAATAATTATTTATCGTTTTTTTCATTCCATCTGTTGAAAAGTGAAAACAATGTTTATGCATACATATGACTTACTGTCTCCATGAACGATGTAATTAATTTTTATTTATCTACATTTTATGGATTCCTATAAATAAATATATAATGAATATATATGATATTTATATCATAGTTAACATTCTAGATATTATTTAGTCTTGATAAAAGTAAAAGTACCCAACGACCAAACTAAAACATACCAGAAAAATGAAGCACTTATTATAATGAAACAAAATTTTATCAGTGGAATTTAACTTCTTATAATTATTTCATATAGTATAAATCATATAAAATAAAATATACAAAACAATAAAAACATTATAAATGAATAATGAATTAAATAAGAGGTATTTATAAAAATTAATAAACCTATACCAATAGAATATTAACTTGACTGTTGGAAGAGTAATATGACCATTAGGAATAGTAAACTAGCCAATGGAAGAGTAACCTCACCTATGAAAGTAAAAATAAAATTTCTGTATCTTATAAATGAAAATATAATACATTAATATCATAGAATAAGTAAATAAATCTTCTAAAACGATAATTCAAGTATTGGTATTTTGGTGAAATATAAATGTTTATTTACAATTTTATCATTAAAATAATGATTTAAAAGAAAATTTATTTTAATGAAATAGATTCATAAATTAATATTTTTTTGTCTAATGAAAATAAGATAATTTTATGAGACCTTAATTAATTTTTGAAAGTGTCATAAAATCTATTATATTATTAAAATTGATATTTTATGAGCAAATGATGATTTTATTTAGAAATTAAATTTATATATTTAGAAAATTATTTCCATAAAATTGATTCCATTTTTTAATTTTATATGTATAAAAATGGTTAGGGTGAATTTTTGTGATTTTTAAAAAATTGTTTAATTTTTGGTGAATAGTGAAAAACAATAATTTATAGTATTTAACAAATACATGAATTATTGAGTCATGGATGATGTATTGCTGATTTAAGTGCATAATATCAAACTCTATTTACCTATTTATTGTTTTTAGTCATGTGAATCATCACTATTTATAGTCTTGAACCCAAATAATAAACGAACGAATAAAATAATAAAAAACACAATGCTCCTCCCACTATAAATACCACCCCTCACCACCTCTTATCATCACACCTTGAATGCCTTTAATATTGTCCAATTTCTGCCCAATCTTATTACCAAGACTTTTACTGATGTCTAGTAGCTTTTTTTCTTAACAAAATACCAATCCCAATTTCCCTAAGGAGGTTCTTAAATCGAATAAGTTCAAGAGGTAAAATCCTCTTTCATTTTTTTTAATTTAATTTAATTATTATTTTTTATTATCCCATACTCACCTACCATTATCCAAGTGAAATGATAAATCCATTATCTTATATATTATATAATTTTATTTTGTTAATGGAATTTCCATCATCAAACCTCTTCTCCTCTCCCTTTTATTCTAAAAATGAAAACATCATCCGTGAGGTGTCGATTCACCACCATTGTGGATGATGGTTTCTCATTTTCCAATACCTTTTTCAAGGATAGTCATAAAAACATTATAATTGTTAAAACATATTGTAAAATGTATATTAAAACTTAATTATTATTCTAGAACTAGTATATAAACACAATATTAATTAATAAAATAAAACTAGTGCGTGATGATTTAAAAAATGACAAAATAATCTAAATGGTTACCATTATATTTTTATCTATTGAATAATCATCATATATGAAAAAATGATATACAAGAACATTTAATCTTCTAAAATTAAATTAATAAAATATAATTTCAATTATGGATAACTATTCTCATTTTAAATTATCTTCCATACATGTAAACAAGTGAACCAATCATGATAACCAAGGAAACAAACACCCTCGAATGACGAAATTGAATATTATAAATAATAAAAAAGGCCATATATAAACATAATAAAATTATAATAAATAAAAAACATGTTAAATAGGTTCTTAATTAAATTATTAATGAATATAATTTTGTCACAACCCAACCTAAAGGGGAACGGGAAGCAACTTCCCAAGCCCGCCTCCAATAGGCCAGAGGCAGGAGACTAGGGATGAGAACGCATATCACACAGATGAGAGGACTTTTCCTAATGTACCTATATGAAAACACACATAAACACCTTGATGAAACAATCCAGTTATATAGAAAACTAGAAACTGAAATTCATGTATACAACTATCCCAAACTGGAGAAAAACAAAAGTACCAAAATCATAAAAAGGAAAAAATATACTCCCACCAAAAGAAAACTATAAGTTCTAACCTTCTCAGAAGGAGTGGATCACTATAAAATGAAAATACTGAAAATCTTTTCAACCCATCTCTAATAAACACCTTGTTCAGTCTAGTTCACTAATCTCTGTATCCCTCAGGTCCTTTGGGGACTCTATCGAAAGGCATGTGGTCTGCCCAAGACACAACACATGCAGGAAAAGCCTGTGTAATGGTGAGTATAATAATAATCAGTAGGTGACAAAAAAACCCAAAAGAAAAGGGAGAAACTAAAATTCAAAAATCTTATTGACCTAACCAAAGGTAACCCAATCAATAGAGTAAATCCATCTTAAACCATCCTCGGCTATACATGTCTAGTCAGCTCAATCCATAAGGGGTGTCAACATAGACACTTGAGACAACTATAAGGACTCCATGAAATCACCTAAATATACTCATCTCATAATCCAAGTCTCATGAGGTTCCAATCTCATAGCTAGCTATAAGATTCTACTTTAGGATCTAATGGTAAAAAACCCCCGGAGAGCCCACTCCATGGGCTCAGCCATCCTAGATAGAACTTGTCTGAGAGATACACTCCATCATGAACAAATCACTAGGTCCATCTCTAGTGCCCATCACTAGAGGTCCTTATGAAGCTAACCTATGCCCTACAAAAGGTCTTAAGAACCCATGTGGAGAAGCCCACACCTCACCACTACACATAGTTGATGGAGCACTATACAGACTAAGCACCACATGCATCCTCTATAATGAGAGAGAATAGAGGGACCCACACCTTTACACTTCCCTATAGTTGAGGGAGTATTACCTCTTAAATAACCCATGAAACATATTTATATCCTGTATGGAGGGGCCCACACCTTATCCCTTTATGGGATAACTAACTCCAATAGAGGGCCCACTCCCTGCTGCTACTCAAAGATGGGGGATTTCTACTTCATAGGTGATTACCCACACCTTGGTATGATAGGGGAGTACAACTATATGTCTAGATGACCCAAACCATAGCATTATATGGGAGTAACACTCCACCGACTCAATTACTATGGGGTAACTACACCCTGAAACCACAAGGGAGTACTGACCCAAAGCTAGAGGACCCACCACTTCATATGATAGGGGAGTACAAACTCTTTCAGAACAAAACGTATGGTGGAACCACACCCTAGAATGACAATGGAGTTCTGACTCCAAGGATAGAGGAATTACACCCTATTACAATAGTGGAGTACCAACTATATTGATATGTCATGTCTGAAGGACCCACACCCTAAAACAACATTAAAGTTCCAACTCCGTGGATAGAGGACCCGCACCCTAGCATGACAGGGGAGTAACTACTCTATTTGGACTACAATTATGGAGGGAATCCACCCTATCTCGGTAGGGGAGCACTTTAAAAATATAAAAATGATATAAGGAACCCTTTCCATAATTTATCAGAAGAATACCCACCCCATAAGAACTTCCCAAAGGTAAAATAACCCACACCCATGACATGAGGAGTCCCATCTCAACCAAAGTAGAGAGGTAAGAGAAACCCGCACCCTAATACCACATGGGAGTAATAGTCCAAAATTATCGCTTTACAAACCACATCGATCTACCAACCTAAAGAGTCCAGGGGACCCACATCCTAAAGAGAAAGTGAGGGGTACCAACCCAAACATCAACCAAGTGACACACCCTAATTATTTCCCAAGGTTAAACACTGCTATAGAAGATTCATGATAGAAACCCACCTCATCATATATCGTAGGATGAAACAGAGGACACCATTACAATCTATGTGGAAAACTACTCAGGATAGGCTACTCACATGCCTGAATCCAAGTTCTAGAAAAAGTGATATGGAATTTGGAATATCTCAGGAAGATCTCAAGGTGTACACATCATGCATTGGGGTCCACACGATGTGTGATCCAACCCAAGAACCTAGTTTTTTATTATGTCTATATGATTTTATTACCCATTTAGGGGTACATGATATGTATAACTCGTACAAGGCATGTTCCGCTTCACTCAGCCACTGGCCATGTTCCTCTTCCACATGGAAGGCCAACCATGTCTTTCATACACCATGTATCCCATACTATACAACGTGTTCAGGCTAAATGACCACTTGGCTATGTGGTTTTCCCATTTCCATGTCTGAAACCCCATGTTTGTAACACCCCAAGATTTCATAGTGTGTTATTTCTTCAAAATAATTAAATAACTTGCAATACATGCAACACCAAGTTCAATCGCACCATGACTTACCAAAAAAGCCATTAAAACGAGGTTATGAATAGTATTAACTAAATTTTAAACTAATATATCCTTATAATTTTAGAATCCATATTACGAGTTTATTAGACATAATGTAAGAACCAATTCATTTTCAGTATTGCACTTTTATCAACTTTTAATAGTGAAACCTTTTTAAATAAAATATTTTAAACTTTTTTACTAACTGGGGACATAAAAAATTTAAAATGAAACATCCCAAGCTTCCACGGTACACTTTCCTTTGAATAATATAGTAGCGTGTGTTGTATGCAACTTTGAGTTTTAACACACACCACAACCAATCAAACTAGCCGTTATGAATAGTAATACCAACTTTTTAAAAATTTATCTCTCAAAATGGACTTCATTTTTGGATTCAGAATATCGAATTTAGCCTAAGGTGAAATTTTGGTACTTTTCGGATAACTTTAATATTTTGATGAATAGTGAAAATTACTAAATTTTTAAAAACAACTTTTTTAATCAAAATAATTAAAAGTGATAAATAATGAATTTGAGTGGTTTTAAAGTATATTTATAATATATTTTTACCATTTAATAAAATGTTGTTCATTGGACATAATTTCACAATTAAACCGAACATAAACAAGTATCAATCTTTTGATAGTTATTATCTCTTAAAAACATGCTTTTTGTTTTAACAATGGGAATTAATTTTAAATTAATTTCTGCCACTTCTGTGTTTTGAATTTGGAAAAATGGATTCCATATTTGGAATCAGGATGTTAAAATTGTGTAAATAGTTAACTTTTATTTTTAGACATTTTGAATAATTACTTCGGTAAATATTTTATTTACCATGGTTAAGGGTAAATCCGATAAATAAGGGTTAAAAAATAAAATTATAATAATACTAAATTACCCTAAAACGTGTCCTAGAATTATTGGTTGATACATGTTCGACCATAGGCATCTTTGGGTCGATTTTGGGACCCCATGCAGCCACTTGTAGGTGATAGGGACACTTTATTTTAATTAAGTTAAAATGAATACAAAAATGACACAGGCATATATCTTTTAGAAAACTTTTTTTTACATAGGGTTATATATGTTTTATTTTTGACTATAAATATTCATTAGAAAGATAAAAAGATTTCCCACATAATGATGTTTTATTTATAATTTTTATACATTAAATAAGTTAATTTATTTATGACACAATGATGATGCAGTAATTCCCATAATAGTGAAAATTTAAAATAATTCATATTATAAATACCCAAATAAATATAATTTGAGACTTTTTATGAATTAAAATAATTTTCTAAGTTAATATTACATTTTAGGATTGATTTAATTAAAATATTTCGAAGTAATAATTCTGTTATAAGTTTCACAGAAATCAACTATTGAATAGTGTCAAAATTGACATAAATGAGTTTTTAAAATAAATATTATATTATTAATTGATATTAAATTCCTAAAAATCTAAGGTTCGGCCAAGAGACTTATATCATGATAGTTAAATCATTACTGGACCACTTGGGGGTCTCTTGGATGTATATAGTAAGTTTATTAACCATATAATATAAAAATACAAAGAGACATTGTAAAAGTGAAACTAATTAACTTAGAGTTAATACTTAAAGATAAGGTTAATATAAGTACCGAAACCTATCTAAATTCTATTGGTTGAGTTTTTTTCGACCCATACCCACCTTAAAATTTAAATAATCAACTTTGGATCCATTATAAACCGAATATGAATTTATTATAAATTAATATTTCTAGCTTTTCCAAAGGTGCCCCTCACCCCTCTTATAAAAAGGCACCCCTACTTTTCATTTCCTCACACCTTCAAAGCCTTTTGGTTCGGACAAACTCTGCCCAAATACTCCCAAAACTTCCCTCACTACAACCTAGAGGCCGTATTTTGATCAGAAAGCCAACCTAAGGAGCCATTTTGATCAAATCAAAAGGAAGAAATCGAAGAAGAGGTAATGATTTCACCACCCTTTTCCAAGTTACTTTCTTCTTCCACTTCTTCTTTATTTGTTATTACCATTATAAAATAATAAATCCAGTATCTTATATAAACTGTGATGTTATTATAAATATGGTACAACCATATTCAGTATTCTATCCACCCTTTGAATAACATGTCACCATACGTGCGTACGTACGGCTTACCGTCTCCACGTCGTGGTGTAATTGTTATTCAATATATTATTATTTGGATGGGTATAATAATGATGTGTAACTCATGTAAATAATAAATATAACATTTTAATGATTCTTTATATATGATATAACATCTATTTATATATTATTTTAATATCAAAAGAATGATATTGTCGCTCGTGCATACGTACGGACTACCGTCTCCACGAACGCGATGAGATTCATTCTCCATCGTATCCATTCAAGTATAATTACCATTTGATGATTTAAAAATAATGTTTAAGGACTTGATATCATTATGGATATGATTAAGATACAAACTATCCATAAAAAACATGTCTTACATAACAAAACATATAAAAGAAAACGAGTAAGTTAACACCCGAAACGACGATAATACTAAGATATTATTAACAAAGCAATGTTAAAAGATCATATATGGTATCATATTAATATATATGATTCTTTTATAATTTAATAACAATTATTTCACCATTATACAGGAGGTTAACCTACCCTCAACCAAGGAAAAGTACAAGGTAAGGGTTATTTCACAATCTCTTCATTATCTGAGGTTGTTTATACATAATAATCTACTGGGATCTCTTTATCATCCCCATCCATGTTTCTTAAAAATGTATTTCAAACCATTTTTACTATTTAGAAGAATATGGGTTAAGGTCATTTATACCCTTTTTTGACTTTTTATAAGAGTTTTATAAAGGAATATTTCCATCATTTTCCAAACAAGGTGCTTTTTAACCTCTTCGACAAAATTAAGGTAAGCATGTTTTTTTAACTTATACAGCGGGTGCGGTTATTTACCGCCGTTATAAAATAGTCACAGATTCCCATACAAGATTACAAGGATATTTTCAAAGTAAATGTTTTATTTTATAATTATGTGACTTTTAAATGATTTCAAAATGAATATTTTAAGAATTTCGGAAAGGTACTCTTTATCAAAATCAGAATTTTAAATGTTTTAAAGATTTATCTTTCTAAATATTTTTAATTAATGTCCATGTCTTCAAAATGGTTTTTAAGGATTTATTTATATGGACATGAATGTTTTTAAAATGTTAATTCCTTTCAGAAGTTTCAAAGTGGTATTGGACACTTTGATTCAAAAATCTCTTTTTAATTAATAAATGTGTGACTTTTAAATGATTTAAAAAAAGGAGATATTTCTCTCAAATAGTTTTGATTTCATCTATGTCAACATACTTTGATGGATTTTATGATTATATGAAGTTGATTTATTATGATACAAAACTTAAATAATGTATTGAAGGATTTGTGATATGTTTTACTGTGGATGTGTTATTTTTATACCATTCATCGTTTATGGAGAAAGTATTGACATTTCGTATGCTAGTTTTAATACGAATGTTTATGTTATGTTTAAACCTTTTCATATGGGAATGAATTGGACTTAATATGTGATGGGTGGAGCCCGCTATAGCTCCTCGATGCATCGGTAGATCTCATGAGACAAAGTAGTGTCTTGGCACAAGGCCTTGGAAAAATCTTATTTGTAGTCTTGGCACGAGGCCTTGGCTATGTGGTTATGATAGTCTGGCATTATGCATTACATTATTATGAAAGTGGTTATTTATATTGAATGTGATTATTCGATTAGTAGAATATCCATGTGAATAAGTAAATGGAATTATTTCATTTTACTTTTGCCATACTATGTTGAAGTTCAAGTTTAAAAGGCTTTTGTTTTAGTTATAAATTTCCTTAAATGTTTATGCTTATTTTGGAAAGTTTCCGGTATATTGTTATCCTTACTGGGCATTTGAGCTCACCCCTTTTCTATGTTTTATTTTTCCCAGGATGTGAAGAAGTAAGTTATGAATGACCTGCAGGGATATTATGAGGGGATAATAGTGTGGACTATGTAGACATTATATTGTTGTAGTAGTTTTTCACTTTATGATGTAATGTAAAACTTTATGAATATATCTAGTGCTTCCAAGGCTACTAAACCAACCGTTCTTTCGAGATTTGATCTTTCTTGTGATCATGCCAATGTTATGTAATAATTCACCGACTCTGGGTAACTGGGGTTGGGGCGTTACAGTTGGTATCAGAGGAAGTTTAGTACAAACCTTGGAAGCTAGATTTAGATAAACTCTGATTAAAGCACATAGATTTAAGATGGACTTTGAGAATTAGTATAGAAGAACTTCCTAGAATTTTGGTATTGTAGAGATTTTGTGAGTTTTCTGAGCAATACATCCCTGTCTGGATACGAGCAGGTAGAGACGGCTCTGGCACAGATGTACCTAGGGGTAAAACCCGAAAACACCGCTTTGAGTTAGACTCGAACGGGAACTGGTGCACGACAATGGGCCTTTCTGCACTATTGGTTACGACACTCCCGGGGGATATGCTTAGGATAATTCTTGTTTTTTTTACAAACCATTATGAAGGGTTTATGAGTATATACTTCCTCAAAGGAGGCATTTTTATGATTATGGATTATATCCATAAACTATTTAATTTATGTTATGTGTTTTACAAGTTTGGGATTAGGTATTGTTATTCATAAACTAATCTAGTGTATGTCATTGTTTAGAAATGGCGCCCAGTAGAAGGAATGAGAACTCCAGCAATGTACATGATCCAAAGAGAAAGAAGGATCATATCATTCATGGTCTTAAGCCAGAATTTATAAGAGAAATAGTCTCCCATGTATTATCATCTTATGAAGAAATAATATCATGTGTTGATAAGATAAGTAAAGATTTTACTGAGTCCTATGGATTTGAAGGGAAGCAATAGAAGAAAAGGACGGAAGAGAGAAATATGGATAAAGGGAAGAGGGAAAAGAATAATTTTCCCATATGTGATAACTGTGGGAAGAAACACCCTGGAACTTGCCTGAAACGAATGGGAGTTTGTTATATGTGTGGAGGAAAAGGGCACAAAGTACGTGACTGCATGGGAAAGAAAATGGTTTCAAATGTACAATGCTTCATTTGCAAGGAGTTTGGACACTACGCTAACCTATGTCCCAGTCATCAGACTATGCCTCAAATGATGCTATTAAATAATAATCAAGTTATGATACTACCACAGATGAAGAGGAATTATTAGAGTTCTTGTGTTGATTATGTCATTTGATTGTTGTATCAACAATGTACTTGTTATAATAATTATGGAGTATATAAGGATTGTACTGTAGTACTTTTTCATTATGGACATGAGATTGTGTGGAATAAAGAAAAGTGACTCAATAGCAGGTCAAATTTTTGGAAAATATATGGTTGAGTGAAAGATAAACCATAATATGGTTCTGATACAGAGGTAGTGATTTTAGAATAATACATGATTGTTTTGTATAAATTATATTGGATATTTTTGACTACCTTGAAAATGATTAATGATTTGAATATTCCATCATTGTTGGGGTTTACAACATTTTTGGATTGAAGGAGTATATCTATTATTCTATAAGGAATAAGGGATCATGAATGTAATCAATAAGGTTTTATGATAATTCAGGATGTTGCCGTGTTTTAAAAGAATACATGATGAGGGTGATCACATGTTATTACACGGGAAAAAAAGGATCTTCATTGTGTTTACCTTCCTTATAAATTTTGGATTAAAGTATTTTGGATAGTTCTAGTTTGGATTATTTTGGATTGCCATAAAAGGACAACCCGGAGGTCGGGCGGCAACCCGTCACATCTGGCAAGGCCGCGAGACTTGAACCCACAACTGAAGGGTGACAATGGTGTATCACCTACCACTGATCCACGTGATGTCCGGGATTAAATAATGTAGTTTTTTTTAAAGATCTGGTATATGAATTATAAATTCGTTTTTTTGGAACCCTATACGAATAGGATAAATAGAATATTTTTTTTCGTTCTATTATCTTTTTGAGTGAAAGATGAGTTTGTGGTAGATATTTATTAATGGATAAAACTCTAATTATAAAGTAATTATATCTCCTTATGATCTTAGCCAATCTCATAAATAAATTCTTCATCATTAAGAAAAGGAACTTTGACCAAAAATGTTGTCCTAGATGGTACCTTAAATCATCACTAATTTATGGCTTTGGGATTGTTGGCCTTTTCATAGCCATGTTCTCTATCACTCTCCATCAGATAATTGATGGTTAGATTTCTTTTCCATATCCATATTTTCCAACATGGAACCCTAGTATGTGTTATTTTCGGTAATCTTCATACTTTCCACTCTTTATTTTAAATAGAGGCCTCATTAATTCATTTTTCGATGTGGGATTTCAACTAAGATATTTTGAAACGTAAAAAATGTGTTATCCTAATACCCTATGTTTTGTTGAACCGATGGTATTTCAAATCATCATAGATTGATGAATTTAAGGACCTCAATTTTACGCTTGTTTGTGATTGAGGACCTCAATCACTACCTATAAATATTTACGTTTTTCCTCCAATTATATGTCTCTAATTGCCACCAATGTTCTCTTAATAGAGATCATAATTTGGTGGTGACCGTTTCATTTCTCTTTTCCTCATATTAAGACTAAATTTTAGTAACCCAATTTCTGATGTGGGTTTTCCCACAAAGATATTTTCTATTTTCAACCTTTTATTTTCGAAGAACAATTTCAAATTGCGAGGACGCAATTTATTGAAGGAGGGGAGAATGTAACACCCCAAGATTTCATAGTGTGTTATTTCTTCAAAATAATTAAATAACTTGCACTACATGCAACACCGAGTTCAATAGAACCATGACTTACCAAACAAGACATTAAAAAGAGGTTATGAATAGTATTAACTAAATTTTAAACTAATATATCCTTATAATTTTAGAATCCATATTATGAGTTTCTTAGACATAATGTAAGAACCAATTCATTTTCAGTATTGCACTTTTATCAACTTTTAATAGTAAAACCTTTTTAAATACAATATTTTAAACTTTTTGACTAAACGGGGACATCAAAAATTTAAAATGAAACATCCCAAGCTTCCACGGTACGCTTTCCTTTGAATAATACAGTAGGGTGTGTTGTATGAAACTTCGAGTTTTAACACACCACAACCAATCGAACTAGCCGTTATGAATAGTAATACAAACTTTTTGAAATTTTATCACTCAAAATGGACTTAATTTTTGGATTCGGAATATCGAATTTAGCATAAGGTGAAATTTTGGTACTTTTCGGATAACTTTAATATTTTGATGAATAGTGAAAATTACTAAATTTTAATTAAAAACAACTTTTTTAATCAAAATAATTAAAAGTGATAAATAATGAATTTGAGTGGTTTTAAAGTATATTTATAATATATTTTTACCATTTAATAAAATTTTGGTCATTGGACATAATTTCACAATTAAACCGAACATAAACAAGTATCAATCTTTTGATAGTTATTATCTCTTAAAAATACGCTTTTTGTTTTAACAACGGGAATTAATTTTAAATTAATTTCTGCCACTTCTCTGTTTTGAATTTGGAAAAATGGATTCCATATTTGGAATCAGTATGTTAAAATTGTGTAAATAGGTAACTTTTATTTTTAGACATTTTGAATAATTACTTCGGTAAATATTTTATTTACCATGGTTAAGGGTAAATCCGATAAATAAGGGTTAAAAAATAATATTATAATAATACTAAATTACCCTAAAACGTGTCCTAGCCTTATGGGTTGATACATGTTCGACCATAGGCATCTTTGGGTTGATTTTGGGACCCCATGGAGCCACTTGTAGGTGATAGGGACACTTTATTTTAATTAAGTTAAAATGAATACAAAAATGACACAAGCATATATCTTTTAGAAAAACAATTTTTACATAGGGTTATATATGTTGGATTTCGACTATAAATATTCATTAAAAAGATAAAAAGATTTCCTACATAATCATATTTTATTTATAATTTTTAGATATTAAATAATTTAATTTATTTATGACACAATGATGATGTAGTAATTCCCATAATAGTGAAAAATTTAAATTTATTGATATTATAAATACCCAAATAAATATAATTTGAGTCTTTTTATGAATTAAAATAATTTTATAAGTTAATATGACATGTTAGGATTGATTTAATTAAATTATTTATAAGTAATCATTCTGTTATGAGTTTCACAAAAATCAACTATTGAATAGTGTCAAAATTGACATAAATGAGTGTTTAAAACAAATATTATATTATTAATTGATATTAAATTCCTAAAAATCTAAGGTTCGGCCGAGAGACTTATATCATGATAGTTATATCATTACTGGACCACTTGGGGGTCGCTTGTATGTATATGGTAAGTTTATTAACCATATAATATAAAAATACAAAGAGACATTGTAAAAGTGAAACTAATTAACTTAGAGTTAATACTTAAAGATAAGGTTAATATAAGTACCCAAACCTGTCTAAATTCTATTGGTTGAGTTTTTTTCGACCCATCCCCACCTTAAAATTTATATAATCAACTTTTGAGCCACTAGAAACCGAATATGAATTTATTATAAATTAATATTTCTATCTTTTCCAAAGGTGCCCCTCACCCCTCTTATAAAAAGGCACTCCTCCTTCTCATTTCCTCACACTTTCAAAGCCTTTTGGTTCGGCCAAAATCTGCCCAAATACTCTCCCAACTTCCCTCAATACAACCTAGAGGCCTTATTTTGATCATAAAGCCAACCTAAGGAGCCCTTTTGATCAAATCAAAAGGAAGAACTCGAAGAAGAGGTAATGATTTCACCACCCTTTTCCAAGTTCCTTTCTTCTTCCACTTCTTCTTTCTTTTTTATTACCATTATAAAATAATAACTCCAGTATCTTATATATACTTTGATATTATTATAAATATGGTACAACCATATTAAGTATTCTATCCACCCTTTGAATAACATGTCACCATACGTGCGTACGTACGACTTACCGTCTCCACGTCGTGGTGTAATTGTTATTCAATATATTATTATTTGGATGGGTATAATAATGATGTGCAACTCATGTAAATAATAAATATAACATGTTAATGATTCTTTATATATGATATACCATCCATTTATATATTATTTTAATATCAAAAGAATGATATTGTCGCTCGTGCGTACGTACGGACTACCGTCTCCACGAACGCGATGAGATTCATTCTCCATCGTATCCATTCAAGTATAATTATCATTTTATGATTTAAAAATGATGTTTAAGGACATGATATAATTCTGGATATGATTAAGATACAACCTATTCATAAAAAAACATGGCTTACATAACAAAAAATATAAAATAAAATGAGTAAGTTAACACCCGAAACGACGATAATACTAAGATATTATTAACAAAGCAATGTTAAAAGATCATATATGATATCATATTAATATATATGATTCTTGTATAATTTAATAACAATTATTTCACCATTATACAAGAGGTTAACCTACCCTCAACCAAGGAAAAGTACAAGGTAAGGGTTATTTCACAATCTCTTCATTATCTAAGGTTGTTTATACATAATAATCTACTAGGATCTCTTTATCATCCCCATCCATGTTTCTTAAAAATGTATTTCAAAACATTTTTACTATTTAAAAGAATATGGGTTAAGGTAATTTATACCCTTTTTGACTTTTTATAATAGTTTTATAAAGGAATCTTTCTGTCATTTTCCAAACAAGGTGCTTTTTAACCTCTTCGACAAAATTAAGGTAAGAATGTTTTTTTAACTTATACGGTGGGTGTGGCTATTTACCGCCGTTATAAAATTGTCAAAGCTTCCCTTACAATCTTACAAGGATAATTTCAAAGTAAATTTTTTATTTTATAATTATGATACTTTTAAATGATTTCAAAATGAATATTTTAAGAATTTCGGAAAGGTACTCTTTATCAAAATCAGAATTTTAAATGTTTTAAATATTTATCTTTCTAAATCTTTTTAATTAATTTCCATGTATTCAAAATGGTTTTTAAGGATTTATTTATATGTACATGAATGTTTTTAAAATTTTAATTCCTTTCAGAAGTTTCAAAGTGGTATAGGACACTTTGATTCAAAAATCTCTTTTTAATTAATAAATGTGTGACTTTTAAATGATTTAAAAAAAAGGAGACATTTCTCTCAAATAGTTTTGATTTCATCTATGTCAACATACTTTGATTGATTTTATGATTATATGAAGTTGATTTATTATGATACAAAACTTCCATAATGTATTGAAGGATTTGTGATATGTTTGACTGTGGATGTGTTATTTTTATACCATTCATGGTTTATGGAGAAAGTATTGACATTTTGTATGCTAGTTTTAATACGAATGTTTATGTTATGTTTAAACCTTTTCATATGGGAATGCATTGGACTTAATATGTGACGGGTGGAGCCCTCTATAGCTCCTCGATGCATCGGTAGGTCTCATGAGACAAACTAGTGTCTTGGAACAAGGCCTTGGCAAAATCTTATTTGTAGTCTTGGCACGAGGCCTTGGCTATGTGGTTATGATAGTCTGGCATTATGAATTCCATCATTATGAAAGTGGTTATTGATATTGCATGTGATTATTCGATTAGTAGAATATCCATGTAAATAAGTAAATGGCATTATTTCATTTTACTTTTTCCATACTATGTTGAAGTTCAAGTTTAAAAGGCTTTTGTTTTAGTTATAAATTGCCTTAAATGTTTATGCTTATTTGGGAAAGTTTCCGCTATATTGTTATCCTTACTGGGCATTTGATCTCACCCCTTTTCTATGTTTTATTTTTCACAGGATGTGAAGAAGTAAGTTATGAATGACCTGTAGGGATATTATGAGGGGATAATAGTGTGGAATATGGAGACATTATGTTGTTGTAGTAGTTTTTTACTTTATGATGTAATGTAAAACTTTATGAATATATCTAGTGCTTCCAAGGCTACTAAACCAATCGGTCTTTAGAGATTTAATCATTCTTGTGATCATTCCAATGTTATGTAATAATGCACCGACTCTGGGTAACTGGGGTCGGGGCGTTACAATGTTTGTATACTTTGACCTTGTACTTTTACATGACCATATAATTTTATACAGCTATCCTAAGCCATTTCCTAAGGACGCACAACAAGAGGTCACTACATAGTGTGTAAATATGGTACAAAACATGTATACGGCAAAATTATTCTTCTCTAAATAGGAAGGGATATATGGCATGTATATATGAACTACATTCTATGTATATGGTAATTGAAGTTGGAAATTACCTTAAAAAATGACAAATTCACCCCGGTTTACCCCAAAACACATAGATCAACCTAAGAGAGATATCTAGAAATTTTGATTGGGTTATAAAACCTTAAAAAAACCAAAAATGAAGAGTATTAGGCCCAAAATTCAAAACATAATACCTCAAGGGAGAATAACTTAAGCTTATGGTGAATAATGATTCATGGATCATGCTACTCCTCAATCTCATGATGATCAGTGTCAAGAATTAAGATCTGGAACACCTCGTTGCGTTGATTCATCCTCATTTTCATCATCTACAATGGGGGAGAGGAGAGGAGTGACTCCTATTTTGGTTTTTGAGCACAACATGAGGGGGATGGATAATTATGTTATATTTTTAGTTAATTTTTCATTTAATTAATTAATTCCCCACATAATGCCCTGCCAACATGCCTCAGACCAAAAATTCGGATGTAGACAACATTATGTCATACCTTGGGTAAAATAAAAATTCTGAACTCAACTACAACCTTATATCAATGATCTGAGACTTATCTCAAGAATTATTAATGATTAAATAGAAACTTCCTGTATGTGACAAAAAATATTTAATATGTTTAAAAACACCGCTCTAAGGCTCTTAGGGGCTAGGATTGTCACACCGACTCATTTCCTGGATTCATAAATATCCTTTGAAATATTCCAAAGTCTTATCTTTCATTCCCATGTTACTAAATTTTCCCAATATTTAAGGATTTACATCACCAAAAATCATAATCCTAGGCATGTGGGAAGAAACTAAGCTCTACATTGGACCTCCTATGCCAATGAGCTCACTAGGGGTTCTCGTACTTCCCCAAACATGCACTCAGGGGAACCACCAAAGCCAAACCACTCTCACTTCTAGCTCCAACGAGGAAAATATCATAAAATAGAGTGGAACATGTCTCCTCAACTGTGACATGTGAAGAAGAACCATGTACCATGGTCTATCTATAGTCATGAGGTCTAGCGGTATGCCACCCCACTAACCTGGCACAAATTTTGATGAAACCCATAGTTTACATCCACACCTGGATGAACTACACTAAAAATCTTAAAGAATATTGTATTCAATGTTGATGCTGGGCACACAAGGGAACCAATAAACTAGAAAAGAGAGTAGACTCATCCAACCATGAGAAGCTAGACAGGGAAAGCATGTGGCATGCCCTGCATGTCTTTGTATTCTCTATAAGGAGGGTAACGCGAACCAAAAACACTTCCACACCCACTAGTGGCATCCAAACTATGTATGGATAGTAGGAAACCAATATATACCATAGAGGGGGGGGGGGGTAAAGCATAAAAACTCCACTATCAATTCTAGGACCTGCTTCAAAACTCTAGCGCATAACCTCACCCTGAACACACATGTATACATAACTCGTTTGTCACACCTCGACACTATCTTCTTTAGGTGGAACTGACTCACCCGCACAATTTTGTTCACATCACAAAAATTCTTCTTAGTGGGTAAAGTGTCCCTATTTCTCATGATTCTAAATATAGGTCAAACCATTCCATATCCTCCACAAGCGTCTTGTATAAAAATATGACACCAAGAACACGAGGGAACTAAAAAAGGGATGCCCAAATAATCACACTGGGTCTTACTAGGCCCTCTTCCTATAACAACCAACATTCCACCCATCCAAAAACACACAAGTTAGAGGGACTCATCCACCACACCTCGATACTATCTTCTTTGGGTGGCACCGATTCACCCTCATAGTTTTTTGCACATAATATAAAAATATCTTAGTGGGGGAAGGACCCATATTACTCATGCATTCAAAGATTTGTTGAATAACACCAACAAAGGGTTCTACAAACACCCCGCGTCACCTAGGTTAAACCTTGAGAAAGAAGCAAAAAGAAAAGATTACCTCACAATAGTGTTTAACAATATTATAGTTGAAAGTAGAAAGAATAGATAACGTACCTCTTTCCATACTCTAAGCCTATGAGTCAAAAGCCTATACATCCTAAAACTGTCCTCACCCATATTCTCTATCTTTCTGGGACTGACATGGGTTACTTGGGGGTGGTTCTAGAAACACCTCGAACCACCTTCCAACAAATAATTCTCTCCCAAATCCTTTGCCACATCCTCCATCTTGCAAAACTACCTACTCTAAATAATACCTTTTCTAAGAAAGCTCATCAATTGGATTTCTCTCAGTAGTATGATGAGTCAAAAAATATCTACCAATATGTCCTTGGTCGTCTCAAGTGTAATACCACATATCTTACAGTTGACCTAATCCTCGATGCGGCTCCCGCTCTATAGGCCAACATGTCTGTGTCTGGTCATGGGTATTCCTCCTATGCTACAAACCTATCATCTACTCTCTGACAGCTATTGCAGATGCCTCAACCTTAGGACCACCATTGTAGGACACATCTTGTTGTACCTCCACCAAGAATCTCTTTACTACCAGATATTTCCCTAGTACCCCTGTATAAGAGGGAGGGAACATGAAGACTACACTTTCTCAGATGTACCTATGGAGGCCCTGCTCAAAGGTCTACGATCACTACCACAAAACTGGGAAAGGCCAGCGCCACCCCTTTATCAGCGCTAACAAAAAGCACTGATAAGGGGGGGGGGCTTTATCAGTGCTCAAAAAAGCGCTGATAAAAGAACCCCTTTATCAGTGCTTTTTTAGCACTGATAAAGGGACCCCCTTTATCAGCGCTTGTTTAGTAGCACTGATAAAGGGGCGGCCTTTATCAACGCTTTTTTTAAAAGTGCTGATAAAGGGTCGACTTCAAAAAAAAAATTTAAAAAATATATAAATATATAAATATAGTTATATAGTTATATTGATATAAATATAATATATAATTTTTAAACATATTTTAGATAAGTATAAATGTACATTTACACTTAATATACTTAATATATAAGATATATAGTGAAAATGGATTCTTAAAAAACTAAAAAAATATTTTTAATTAATAATTTGATAATTATTATGGAGTAATAGTCATTTAATAACAATTTAAAGAATAAAAAAATAAAAAAAATTAAAAAAAGATCCAAAATATGATGAAAACACAACTCAAACTTCAAACGACCCTAACTTTTGATCCAGGTGTCTGTTTGAGCTCTACTACATATCAAATCGAAGCCTGCGACGAGATCTACATCACTATGACTGGGGAAACCCCATTCATGCGTTTTTATAGGCCAAAAGAGGCCCAGAAGGCCTCCAAAACTATGTTTTTAGTCGGGGTACCCATATTTTTTAACATTTTGTGGATTTTCAGCGTCGTTTAAGGGGGTATTATTGTATTTTTTTGGTGGGGACTGAATTTATTCCAAGGTATTACATTCATATTGATATTATGTCTTTGAAATTTTATCGTTTTTTTATAATTAACTTCTATTTATAATAAAATATATAACTATATGTACATATTTTTTATATATTCACACCTAGAAATTAAATTTTTTAAATAAATAATTAAACATATTTACATATAAAATATACTAGCTTTATTTAAATAATAACTAATATCCATTTTATTTAAAATACCAATATATTAATATTTATATAACTACTATATATTAATATAACTATATATATATATATTAATATAACTATATATATATATTAATATAACTATATATATATATATTAAAATAACTATATATATTAATATAAATATATATTACATTACAAATAAATATAAAAATATATATATATAAATAAAGAACATATATCATGAATAAGATCAATATAGGTTAGTGGAATAGGCTTTAGGTGCGCATGGGGGAGATCTCGAGATCAAATCCGAGTGGAGGAAAGGGCGCGCGCGGAAGGGTGATTTAAAGGGCTAGCACTGATAAAGGGTGTAGGTGGTGCAGGCAGGCGCTGGATATGTGAGAAAGCGATAATAATGGGGGGCTCAAGCACTGTAAAAAGCCCCCCCACAAGATTTGTAGTATTTTTATTTTTTATTTTTATCAGCACTAAAAAAAGCGCTGATAAAAGGGGTCTTTATCAGTGCTTTTTGGAGCGTTGATAAAGGGGACCCCCCATTTATCTTCACCGGCATTATCAGCTCTTTTTCTAGTGCCGTTAATGGTCATTTTTAGTGCTGATAAAATCCATATTTGTAGTAGTGGATATTAAGAATAGGTCTTGAACCATATCTAGGGAGTAACATGACTTGGTTGTGAACCTCTCTAAGTACTCCTCCATAGTCATGATACCCTTCTGAAGCAACAAGAGCTTCTAAATACACACCGAACATAGTATGAATGGTTAAAAATATTCCCTAAAGAGTTTCTCAAACTCTACCCAAGTGAGTGTTTCCTCTTCATGGGACTGCATCACTAGACTCTACCATCACTCAAACGAACAATGCAGAATGCTAAACTTTAGAACCACAATATGATTGGGAGGTGTCCTCATAAGGATGAAAACACATGTGACAACCTCAATCCATTCATAATCTTCTTGGGGGTCTATATAACCCTGGTACCTCAGAGGTTGCTACCTATTGAATTTTTGAAACACACTCAACCTGCAGACATCCCCAACCTACACTTCCAGAACAACCTGCCGCTCAATAAGTGGTGGCTTAACTGGAGGAACACCCGGATGTACCGTATTAGAACCAGTTCCCTTCACTAAAGTCTCATTATGGGGTATATTATAGTCACAATCATGACAAGGGACCCTATCTGACTGTCTTTGTAGAGGCATCCTGAAATACAATCAATACACACCGTGATCAAAGAGTATATCTTGGGAGTTGACTCAAGAAGGATACAGAAAAACCAAAACCCGGTCCTATATGATGCATGTACCATTATTTACCTAGGACTAGTTTCATAATGTACGAATTTGAAAACAATGTTATCAGAGTCGAAGTGAATGGATATCTTGGACACTGAACCAACATTAGATCCTCCAGCCTTGGAGATGAACTTGAAACATCTTAACACTGTCTCTATGAAACCCAAACCAAGATCATGATACTACGGTTCCAAAGTGGAACCCACGAGAAGTCATATCACATAGATGGGAGGTTTTTTCCCTAAATTACCTATACACATGCACCCAAAACACCTTGATGAAATAGTAAATAGATATAGAAAATTGGAAACTAAAATCCATGCATACAACTATCCTAAACCAAAGTACAACAAAAGTACTGAAAACGTAAAAAGGTAGAAACACACACCCACCAAAAGAAAAATATAATTTTCCAACCTACTCAGAATAAGGGGATCAATATCAAATGTAATTGATGGAAATATCATCATCCAAAATCTAGTAAACACCTTAGTTTTTCTAGTTCACTATGCTCCACTTACCTTCAATTCCTCTGGGGAAACCTTCAAAAGGCCTGTGGTCTGCACAAGATGATACACGTAAGGGAAAATACCTAGTAGGTTTGAGTATAAGAATACTCAGTAGGAACCCAAAAAACCCAAAAGTAAAGGTATCAACTGAAAGGAAACATTCTGATCGACCTAGCCAGAGGGAACCCAATCAAGAGAGAAGCTCAATCTCAAACCATCGTCAACTATACATGACAAGTCAACTTAGTCCATAAGGGGTGTCAACCCATACATGTGAAAAAACCACTATGAATTCTAAAAATCACCCATATATACTCTTCTTAGACTCCATGTATCATGAGGTTCCAAACTCATAACCATCAACAAGATTCTACTTGAGGCTCTAACGGCAGGAAAAAACTAGAAAAACACACTCTAAGAGCTAATCCATCCCAAATGACACCAATATGAGAGATATTATCTATCAAGAACAACTCCCTAGGTCCATCTCTAGTGTACATAACCATAGGTGTAACACCCCAATATTTCATATTATGTTGTTTCTTAGAAGCAATTCAATAACTTGCACTACACACAAAACCGAGTTCTAGCACACCATGACTTACCAAACAAGCTGTTAAAAAGCGGTTATGAATAGTATTAAATGAATTTTGAACATTATATAATAATTATAATTTTAGAGTCCATATTATGAGTTTATTAGACATAATGTAAGAACAAATACATTTTTTCAGATAAAAGAAGTATTTTAAAAAAAATGCAATTTTACTGCCTTTTAATGGAGAAGCCTTTTTATACAAAATATTTGAAACTTTTATATATTCAGTTTTACAAAATAATATTCTTATTTAGAATTGGGACATAATAATTTAGTTTCAATAAAGTTTCGGTGTTTTTTTGATAACTTTTATATTTGGGTGAATAGTGAAAATACTATATTTTAACTAAAAACAACTTTTTTAATCAAAATAATTTATAGTGTTAAATTATAAATTTTAATGGTTTGGAAGTATAAATAGATTATATTTTTACCATTTAATCCAATGATGGTCATTGTAAGTAATTTCACTAGGAAATTGGACTTAAACAAGTGTCGAACTTTTGATAGTTATTATTTCTAAAAAATTCGCCTTTTGGTTTTGACAGCGGGAATTAATTTAAATTTAATAAATGCAACTTATATGTTTTTAATTTCATAAAATATACTTAATTATTGAATTCAGAATATCAAAATTATCTCAGGGTGAATTTTTGGTATTTTTCTGAAAACTTTCAATTTTTGATGAATAGCGAAAACACTGAGTTATTGGTTAAAAATGACTTTTTATTTAAATAATTATTTTTTATATTTAAATTTATTTTAGGTCAAAATAGATATGTAATACCTATATAAGTTAAATTTAATTTATTGAAGTTAGTTTAAAATAATTTTAGACATATACAAATTTTATTGAACTTTTCACCGTCTTTTACCCATCTCCTAGGAGAATTTTCAAATTCACATAAAACATAATTTTACCACTTCTATGAGTGGAATTTAGAAAATATGAGAGACAGGGTTAATATCAAGGAGTAAAATGTGGTTAAATAAGATGAAAATAATTTTTCTATGAATAGTAACTTTTTACTTTTATTTACCACAATTAGAAATAATTAGGGTAATTAAGGGTAAAAATGATATTAATATTACCCTAACACATGTCCTAATTCTATTGGACAAGTGTATCTCGACCAAAAACAACCTTATGAATAAAATATTATCATTTAGGTCCACTTGGATTAGATTAGGATATTTATTATTATTTAATTCAAAGAAGAGTTAAAAGAGTTAAATCAAATTTTAATTACTAAAACATTTTTAATATAGGGTTATACATAAGATAAATTATATTATATATATTAAATAGAAATATAAAAATATTTCCTACATAATGGTATTTTATTTATATTTTTTATACATTAAATAATTTAATTTATTTATGACACAATGGTGATGCAATAATTACATAATTAATGAAATATTAAAATAATTGATATTATAAATATAAAAATAAATGTTATTTTAGACTTTTTATGAATTTCACTAATTTAATTGGTTAATATGACATATTAGTATTGATTATATAAATGTTTTTCGAAGTAATAATTCTGTTATAAAATTATCAAAAACAAAATACCCCATAGTGTCAAAATTGACATAAAATAGTTTTTAAAACAAATATTATATTATTAATTTATATTATATTCTTAAAAATCTAATTTTTGGCCAAAGGACTTATATAATGATAGGTTTATCATTAATGGACCACTTGAGGGTCACTTGGATGTATATAGTAATTTTATTAACTATAAAATATAAAAATAAAAAGTGACATGGTAAATGTCAAACTAATTAACTAAGAGATAAAACTAAAACATAAGGTTAATATAATGACCTAGAACTATCTAAAATATATTGTTTGAAAGGATTTAGACCAATACCAACCTTATACTTTGAATAATATACTTTGGAACCATTAGGAACTGAATATGAATTTATTATAAAATAATATTTCTAGCTTTTCCTAAGGTGCCCCTCACCCCTCTTATAAAAGGGCACTCCCCCTTCTCCCAATTTTACACATTCAAAGCATTTGGTATCGGCCAAAATCTGCCCAAATACCCTCTCAAATATCCTAAATTCATCATTTAGGCCTTATTTTAGTCAAAAAGCCAACCTAAGGAGCCCTTTTGATCAAATCAAAAGGAAGAACCCGAAGAAGAGGTAATGTTTTCACCACCCTCTTTCAAGTTCCTTTCTACTTCAACTTCTTCTTTCTTTGTTATTTATATTATAAAATAATAACTCTAGTATCTTCTTAATACTGTGATGTTATTATAGATATGGTAAAACTATATTCAGTATTCTATCCGTCCTTTGAATGACATGTCACCATACGTGCGTATGTACGGCTTACCATCTCTACGTCGTGGTATAATTGTTATTCAATACATTATTATTTTGATGGGTATAATAATGATGTTTAATTCATGTAAATAATAAATATAACATGATAATTATTCTGTATATATGATATACCATCCAATTATATATTATTTTAATGACATTGTCGCTTGTGCGTACGTACGGACTACCATCTCCACGAACGTGATGAGATTCATTCCCCATCGTATCCATTCAAGTCTAATTTCCATTTGATGATTAAAAATAATGTTTAAGGACTTGATATCATTATTTATATGAATAATATACAACCTATCCACAAAAAACACAGCTTACGTAACAAAACATATAAAGGAAAATGAGTAAGTTAACACCCGAAACAACGATAATACTAAGATATTATTAAAAAATCCATGTTAAAAGATTATATATGATATCACATTAATGTATATGATTCTTGTATAATTTAATAACAATTATTTAACCATTATATAGGAGGTTAACCTACCCCAAACCAAGGAAAAGTACAAGGTAAGGGTTTATTTTACAATCTCTTCATTATCTAAGGTTGTTTATACGTAATTATCTAATAGAAACTCTTTATCATCTACATCCATGTTTCTTAAAAATGTATTTCAAATCATTATTAATATTATAAAGACTATGGGATAAAGTCATTTATGTCCTTGTTTACTTTTTATAAGAAGTTTATAAAGGAATCTTTCTGTCAATTTCCAAACAAGGTCCTTTTTAACCTTTTTGACAGAATTAAGGTAAGAATGTCTTTTTTAACTTATACGACAGGTGCAACTATTTTCCACCGTTATAAAATCATCGAAGCTTCCCTTACAAGCTTATATAAATTTTTTTAAAGTAAATATTTTATTTTATAATTATGTGACTTTCAAATGATTTCAAAAAAAGAGATATTTCTCTCAAATAGTTTTTATTTCATCTATGTCAACATCCTTTGATGGATTTTAAGCTTATTTAAAGTTGAGTTATTGTGATACCAAACTTCCATATTGTATTGAAGGTTTTGTGATATGTTTGAATGTGGATGTGTTATTTTTCTACCATTCATGGTTTATGGATAAAGTATTGACATTTTGTATGATATGTTTAATACAAATATTTATGTTATGTTTAAACCTGTTCATATGAGGAATGCATTGGACTTAATAAGTGACGGGCGGAGCCTGATGTAGCTCCTCGATGCATTGGTAGGTCTCATGAGACAAACTAGTGTCTTGGCACAAGGCCTTGAAAAAATCTTATTTGTAGTCTTGGCACGAGGCCTTGGCTATGTGGTTATGATAGTCTGGAATTATGCATTCCATTATTATGAAAGTGGTTATTGATATTTCATGTGACTATTCGACTAGTAGAATATCCATGTGAATAATTAAATTGAATTATTTTATTTTATCTTTTCCATATTATTCTGATGTTCAAGTTTAAAATGCATTTGTTTTAGTTATACATAACCTTAAATGTTTATGCTTATTTATGAAAGTTTTCACTATATTGTTATCCTTATTGAGCATCTGAGCTCACCCCTTTATATGTTTTCTTTTTCCCAGGATGTGAAGAAGTATTTTATGAATGACCTGCAGGGATAGTATGAGGGGATAAGAGTGTGTACTATGGAGACTATATTGTTGTAGTTTTTATTTTATGATGTAATATCAAATTTATGAATATATCTAGTGATTCCAAGGCTACTAAACTAATCGGTCTTTCGAGACTTGATCTTTTGTGATCATGAAATTGTTATGTAATGATGCACTGACTCTGGGTAGCTAGGGTCAGGGTGTTACAGTTGGTATTAGAGGAAGTTTATTAAAAACCTTAGAAACTAGATTTAGATAAACTGTGATTAGAGCACATAGACCTAAGATAGAATTTCTGGATTAGTATAGAAGAACTTTCTAGAATTTTGGTATTGTAGAGATTTTGTGAGTTTTCCGAGCAATAAATTCATGTTTGGATACGAGCAGGAGGAGGCAGCTCTGGCACAGATATACCTTGGGGTAAAACCCGAAAACACTGCTATGAGATAGACTCAAACGGGAACTGGTGCACAAAAATGGGTGTTGCTTCACTCTTGGTTACGACACTCCCGGGGGATATGCTTAGGATAATTCTCATTTTCTTTACAAACCATTATGAAGGGTTTATGAGTATAAATTTCCTAATTTTTTTTATGATTATGGATTATATCCATAAACTATTCAGTCTACATTACGTATTTTACAAGTTTGGAATTATTCATTGCAATTCATAAGCTAACCTAGTATGTGACATTGTATTGAAATGGTGCCCAATAGAAGGAATGTGAACTCCAGAAAAACGCATGATCCAAAGAGTAAGAAGGATATTATATTTCATAGTATTAAGAAAAAATTTAGAAGGGGAATTGTCTCCCATGTATTCTCAACATATGAAGAAATAGTATAATGTGTTAAAAAGATAAGTAATGAATTCCTTGAGTCCTATGGCTTTGAATGGAAGAAATAGAAGAAAAGGATGGAAGAGAGAAAGATGGATAAAGGGAAGAGGGAAAAGAATAATTTTCCCATATATGATAACTGTGGGAAGAAACACCCTAGAACTTTCTTGAAGGGAATGGGAGTTTTTTATAAGTGTGGAGAAAAAGAATACCATGCATGTGACTGCAAGGGTAACAAAAAGGTTTCAAATGTACAATTCTTCATGTGCAAGGAGTTGGGAAACTATGCAAAACAATGTTCAAATCATTAGATAATTCCCCAAATGATGCTATTGGATAATAATAAAATTATAATACTACCACATATAAGGAGGAATGATTAGAGTTCTTATGTTGTTATTAAATAATTATTTCATTTGAGTGTTGTATCAACGATGTACTGATTATAATAATTATGGAGTATATAAGGATTATACTGCAGTACTACTTCATTAAGGACTTGCGATTGTGTGTAACAAAGAAAAGTGACTCAATAGCAAGTTAAATTTTTTGAAAATATATGGTTGAGAGAAAGATAAACCATAATATGGTTATGATACCGAGGTAGTGATTTTGAAATAATACATGATTGATTTGGATAAATAAAATTGGATATTCTTGACTACCTTGAAACTGATTAATGATTTTTATATTCCATCATTGTTGGAGTTTACAACATTTTTGGACAGAAGGAGTATATCCAGTATTCTATAAGTAATAAGGGATCATGAATGTAATCAACAAGGTTTTATGGTAATTTAGGATGTTGTAGTGTTTTAAAAGAATACACGATGAAGGTGTTCACATGTTATTACGTGGAAAAATGATCCTTCATTTTTTTTACCTTCCTTATAAATTTTGGACTATGAGTTTGGAAATTAGTATTTTGGATAATTCTAGTTTGAGATTATTTTTGGATTTCCATAAAAGGACAACCTGGAGGATGGGTGGCAACCCATTACGTCTGGCAAGACCGTGAGACTTGAACCCACAACCGAAGGGCGATGGGGGTGTATCACCTACCACTGACCCACGTGATGTCCTAGATTGAATAATTTAGTTTTTTAAAGGGTATGGTAGATGAATTATAAATTCATTTTTTTGGAACCCTATACAAATAGGATAAGTAGAATATTTTTTTTTATTTCTGTTATCTTATAGAGTTAATGATCATTTTGTGGTAGAAATTAGTTGAAGAATGGAACTCTAATTGTCAAGTATATATATATATATATATATATATATTTTCTTCTCTTATTCTATGAAGAAATTAATTCTTAAACATCAGGTAAGGTATATTAAAACTAAAAATGCATTATCCTAATACCTTATGTTTTGTTGAACCGATGATATTTTAAATCATCATAGATTGATGGATTTGAGGCCCTTAATTCAACAATTGTTTGTGATTGATGACCTAAATCACCCCTATAAATATTTATGTTTTTTCTCCAATTATGTATCTCTAATTTCAACTAATTCTCTCTTAATTGAGATCATAATTTTGTGGTGACTTTTTCATTCCCCTTTTTTCTCTTATTAAGACTAAATTTTATAAACCCAATTTCCGATGTGGGTTTTCCTACAAAGGTATTTTTTATTTTTAACCTTCAATTTTCAAAGAACAATTTGAAATTACGAGGACGTAATTTATTGAAGGAGGGAAGAATGTAACACCCCAAGATTTCATAGTATGTTATTTTTTTAATGTAATTCAATAACTTGCACTACACGCAACACCGAGTTCTAGCGCACCATGGCGTACCAAAAAAGGCATTCAAAAGCAGTTATGAATAGTATTAACTGAATTTTGAACTTTATATAATACTTATAATTTTTGATTCCATATTATGAGTTTCTTAGACATAATGTAAGAACAAATACATTTTTTCAGATAAAAGAAGTTTTTTTTCAAAATGTAATTTTACCGCCTTTTAATGGAGAAGCCTTTTTATATCCAATATTTGAAACTTTTGTATACTCAGTTTGACAAAATAATATTATTCTTTAGAATTGGGACATAATAATTTAGTTTCAATAAAGTTTCGGTGTTTTTCTGATAACTTTCATATTTGGGTGAATAGTGAAAATACTAGATTTCAACTAAAAACAACTTTTTTCATCAAAATAATTTATAGTGTTAAATTATAAATTTTAATGGTTTCTAAGTATAAATAGATTATATTTTTACCATTTAATCCAATGATTGTCATTGTAAGTAATTTCACTTTGAAATTGGACATAAATAAGTGTCAAACTTTTGATAGTAATTATTTCTTAAAAATACGACTTTTGGTTTTGACAACAAGAATTAATTTTAAATTAATAATTGAAACTTCTATGTTTTGAATTTGGTAAAATAGAATTAATTATTGAATTAAGAATATCAAAATTATCTTTGGGTGAATTTTTGGTATTTTTCTTAAAACTTTCAATTTTTGATGAATAGTGAAAACACTGAGTTATTGGTTAAAACCGAATTTTTATTTAAATAATTATTTTTTATATTTAAATTTATTTTAGGTCAAAATAGATACATAATACCTATATAAGTTAAATGTAATTAATTGGAGTCAGTTTATAAAAATTTTAGACATATAAAAAGTTTATTGAACTTTTCACCGTCTTTTACCCATCTTCTAGGAGAATTTGAAAATTCACATAAAACATAATTTTACCTCTTCTATGAGTGGAATTTTGAAAATACGAGACATGGTAAATATCAAGGAGTAAAATGTGGTTCAATAAGATAATAATAATTTTTTTGTTAATAGTAACATTTTACTTTTATTTACCACAGTTAAAAGTAAATAGGGTAATTAAGGGTAAAAATGATATTAATATTACCCTAAAACATGTCCTAATTCTATTGGACAAGTTTATATCGACCAAAAAAAACCTTAAGAATAAAATATTATCATTTAGGTCCACTTGTATTAGATTATGATATTTATTATTATTTAATTCAAAGAAGAGTTAAAAGAGTTAAAATCAAAGTTTAATTACTAAAAAATTATTAATATAGGGTTATACATAAGATAAATTAGATTATAAATATTCATTATAAATATAAAATTCTTTCCTACATAATGGTATTTTATTTATAATTTTTGGACATTAAATAATTTTATTTATTTATGACACAATGGTGATGCAGTAATTACATAATTAATGAAATATTAAAATAATTGATATTATAAATATCAAAATAAATGGTATTTGAGACTTTTTATGAATTAAACTAATTTTATAGGTTAATATGACATATTAGGATTGATTATATAATTTTTTTGAATTAATAATGTTGTTATGAAATTATCAAAAAAAATACCCAATAGTGTCAAAATTGATATAAAAGAGTTTTTAAAACAAATATTATATTATTAATTTATATTCTATTCCTGAAAATATATGGTTCATAAAAAGGACTTATATAATGATAGGTGTATAATTAATTGACTACTTGGGGGTCTCTTGGATGTATATAGTAAGTTTATTAACAATATAATATAAAAATACAAAGTTACATGGTAAATGTGAAACTGATTAACTAAGAGTTAAAAATAAAAGATAAGGTTAATATAATGACCCAAACCTATCTAAAATCTATTGTTTGAAAGTATTTAGACCCATACCCACCTTAAACTTTGAATAATACACTTTTCATCCATTAGAAACTGAATATGAATTTATTATAAAATAATATTTCTAGCTTTTCCTAAGGTGCCCCTCACCCCTCTTATAAAAGGGCACTCCCCCTTCTCCCAATTTCACAACTTCAAAGCCTTTGGGCTCGACCAAACTCTACCCAAATACACTCTAAAATATCCTACCTTCATCCTTGATGCATTATTTTAGTCAGAAATCCAACCTAAGGAGCCCTTTTGATCAAATCAAAATGAAGAACCCGAAGAAGAGGTAATGTTTTCACCACCCTCTTTCAAGTTCCTTTCTTCTTGAACTTCTTATTTCCTTGTTATTTACATTATAAAAAAATAACTCCAGTATATTCTATATACTGTGATGTTATTATAAATATGGTATAACCATATTCAGTATTCTATCCATCCTTTGAATGACATGTCAACATACGTGCGTACGTACGACTTACCGTCTCCACGTCATGGTGTAATTGTTATTAAATACATTATTATTTGGATGGGTATAATAATGATGTGTAATTCATGTAAATAATAAATATAACATGATAATGATTTTTTATATATGATATACCGTCCAATTATATATTATTTTAATGATATCGTCGCTAGTGTGTACGTACGGACTACCATCCCCACGAACACGATGAGATTCATTCCCCATCGTATCCATTCAAGTCTAATTGTCATTTGATGATTAAAAACAATGTTTAAGGACTTGATATCATTCTGTATATGAATAAGATACAACCTATCCATAACAAGCATGGATTACATAACAAAACATATAAAAGAAAACGAGTAAGTTAACACCCGAAACAACTATAATACTAAGATATTATTAACAAATCAATGTTAAAAAATCATTTATGATATCATATTAATGTATATAATTCTTGTATAATTTGATAACAATTATTTCACCATTATACAGGAGTTTAACCTACCCTCAACCAAGGAAAAGTACAAGGTAAGGGTTTATTTCACAATCTCTTCATTATCCGAGGTTGTTTATACGTAATTATCTACTGGGACCTCTTTATCATCCACATCCATGTTTTTTTAAAAATGTATTTCAAATAATTCTTAATATTTTAAAGACTATGGGATAAAGTCATTTATACCCTTGTTGAATTTTTATAACAAGTTTATAGAGGAATCCATCTGTGTTTTCCAAACAAGGTCCTTTTTAACCTTTTTGACATAATTGAGGTAAGAATGTCTTTTTTAACTTATACGGTGGGTGAAGCTACTTTCCACCATTATAAAATCATCGAATCTTACCTTAAAATATTATAAAATTTTTTAAAAGTAAATGTTTTATTTTATAATTATGTGACTTTCAAATGATTTCAAAAAAATAGATATTTCTCTCAAATAGTTTTGATTTCATCTATGTCAACATCCTTTGATAGATTTTAAGCTTATTTGAAGTTGATTTATTGTGATACAACACTTCCATATTGTATTTAAGGTTTTGTGATATGTTTGACTATGGATGTGTTATTTGTATACCATTCATGGTTTATAGAGAAAGTATTGACATTTCGTATGCTAGTTTTACTACGAATATTTATGTTGTGTTTAAACCTGTTTATATGAGGAATGCATTGGACTTAATAAGTGACGGGTGGAGCCCACTATAGCTCCTTGATGAATCGGTAGGTCTCATGAGACAAACTAGTGTCTTGGAACAAGGCCTAGACAAAATCATATTTGTAGTCTTGGCACGAGGCCTCGACTATGTGGTTATGATAGTATGGCATTATGCATTCCATCATTATGAAAGTGGTTATGGATATTGCATGTGATTATTCGACTAGTAAAATATCCATGTGAATAAGTAATTGGAATTATTTTATTTTATATTTGCCATATTATGCTGAAGTTCAAGTTTAAAAGTCTTTTATTTTAGTTATACATTGCCTTAAATTTTTATGCTTATTTATGAAAGTTTCTGCTATATTGTTATCCTTACTGAGCATATGAGCTCACGCCTTTTTATGTTTTATTTTTCCCAGGATGTGAAGAAGTATTTTATGAATGACCTGTAGGGATATTATGAGTGGATAAGAGTGTGGAATATGGAGACTATATTGTTGTAGTTTTTAATTTATGATGTATTGTAAACTTTATGAATATATCTAGTGATTGCAAGGCCACTAAACTAATCGGTCTTTCGAGAACTGATATTTTGTGATCATACCAATGTTATGTAATAATGCACCGACTCTGGGTAACTGGGGTCGGGGCATTACAATAGGTACTTCCAAAGTTAAGCTACACCCTAAAAAATGCCATAATTACCCAAGTGGAGAGACCCGATCCTCACCACTGCACACAGTTGAGGGAGCACTTCTCCAAAACAAGCATCATGTGAATCCTCTCTAATGAGAGAGAATGAAGGCACCCACACCTCTCCATATCCCTATAGTAGAGGGATTACTATATCCTAACTAAACCATGAAACCTTTACCTATTCTGCATGGAGATGCCTACACCTCAATCCATAGAGGGAGCACTAACTTCAATGAAGGACCTGCTCCTCGCTACTACTCAGATATGGGGTAATACAACTCTATAGTGGTGGAATCCCGCCCTGGTATAATAGGGGACTAAAAATTTATGGATAGAGTACCCACACCTTGGAACTATAGAGGAGTACCACTCTATCGGCTTGATTACTATAGGGGACCCACACCCTGGCACCGTAAGGGAGTACCAACCCCAGTCTAGAGGACCCACCCCCTGGAAAAATAAGGGAGTACCAACTATTCCAGAACAAAACATATGAAGTACCCACACCCTAGAATTATAGGGGAGTTCTTACTCCAATTATAGATGACTCTTACCCTATTATGATAGGGGAGTACCCACTTTATTGATACAACACGTCTGGAGGGCACGAACCATCACACAACAGGGGATTACTGGATCCACGGATAGAGGAACCACACCCTGAAATGATATGAAAGTAACTACTCTATCTGGACCAAAAGTATAGAGGGACCATACCCTGGATTATTAGGGGATAATTGTCCAAATATAAAAATGATATGGGGAACCCATGCCCCAATCCATCAGGGGAGTACCCAACAGAGAAGAACATACCAAAGGTAAAAGAACCCACACCCACAACACGAAGAGTCTTATCTCTATCAAATAAGAGAGGCAAGGGAATCCCAAACCTTGATACCATAGGGAAATAATAGTACCAATGTATCTATTTACGGACCATATTGATCTTTCGGCCCAAAGAGTCTTGTGGTCCCAAATCCTAAAACAAAAGTGAATAGTACCGACCCTAACAACAACCTAGTGACACATGCCAATCATTTCCCAAGGTTAAGCACTACCACACAATAATTGTGCTTGAAATAAAACTCATCATATCTTGTAGTCTTAAACAAAGTAAAATATTTCATTATATATAGAAAACTTCTCAGAATAGGCTACTCACAAGCCTGAATCCGAGTTCTAAATAAGGAGATATAGGTGGAGGATGATCTCAATAAGATATCAAGGAGTACACTATGTGAACTGAAGTCTACAAGTCATGTTATCCCACCCAAGAACCTAGATTTTTATCCCATATACATGGTTTTCCAATCCATGTAGGTTTATAAAACTTGTATAGCCCGTACACAGTGTGTCCCACTTCACCCGACCCCTATCCATGTTCCTCTTCCACACGGCTGGTCAACCATGTCCTTCACATACCGTGTATCTCATACTATATGGTATGTTCAGGATAAATTTACACTTGGCCATGTGGTTTTCCTATTCCCATTCCTGACACCCCGTTCCTATTTACTTTGGCCATGTACTTTTACACGACTATGTACTTTTACATGGTTATCCCAAGACACGTCCCAAGGCCAGATGACATGTGATAAGTATAGGGTGTGTAGACCCAAAAATTATTCTTCCTTGAATATGAAGGGCTAAAAAATATAAATTTTGGTCCACACATCATGTATACAGTAATTCCAGTTTGGAATTACTTTAAAAAACTCTCGATTCAACACATTTTACCCTGACACCCATAGATCAACCTAGGAGGGATATTTAGAAATTATAATTAGGATTTAAAACCTTAAAATAATGAAAATTAAGTGGATTAGGACCAAGACTATAAAAAACCTACCTTGGGGGTGAAATGAAAAATCTTTGGGTGTAGAAAAACACCCAAATCATAATGTTCCTCGATCTGATGATAATTAGCCCCAAGAACTGAGATCGGCAGCACCTCATTGCATTGATTCATCCCTAGTTTCATCACCACCAAAGGGGGAGAGGACAAGAGTGGCTCCTATTTTGGTTGGTGTGCACAACATGAGGGGGAGGGGGAATTAGGTTATATTTTTAATTAAATTCTCATTTAATTAATTAATTCACCACATAAATCCCTACCAACATGCATCTAACCAAAACTATCAGTGCAAACAACTTTATATAACCTCTAGGGTAAAAAAACATTTTAAAATGAACTATGGCCTCATATTTACAATCTAAGACTCATATTTGAAGTTATTAATGTTTCAACAGAAACTACTTGTGCGTGATAGAAAATATATTTAATATTTTTACAATAACCACTTAGAGGCTCTCTAACCCCCAGATTCTCACACCGATTAAGTACCTGGATTTAAAAATATCCTCAGAAATATTATAAAGTCATAAATGTCAAAAATGAGCCACTAGAAATTTTATTATACATGACATAAAGTGTAAGTGAAGAACACTTTTGGTTATAAGGTAAGGGTTTCTTCCAGAACCACTATTTTTTTCCTTCGGGTTATGATCTCTCTCTCTTTACCCCAATGAAATTCTTAATTATTATTATTATATAATAATAAAAATTTTATTTTTATGTTCCAAGAATATTTATCTAGCTTAATTATTCTTTCATTGGTGGGGAAATACATTTTTTATAAGGTTCCCTTCTCAATTCTTCCTGGTAAGAAAGCCAGATTAAAGGGAACTTCCCAATTTCTTACCAATTTTAAAGTACAATCTATAATATGTTTTAATCCACCAATTTTTTTTAAATCAATTTTTTTATCAGTAAATACTATCTTAGTTCATTTCTATTTTTATTCAAACAATTATTCCTTTGTGCTCTTTAAAGACTCATTTATATTTTCCCCTAAACTGCACTGAAGTGCCTCATTTCTAAAGTTTCTTAAACACTATTCTTACATGTTTTCACTTCAATTTAAAAATTTCAGTATGAATATTATTTTAATATTCCTCAAATATAATTTCCTTACCTTTTATTTTCTGATATATACATGTTTACAATATGATTTTTATGACAAATAAAAATGATTTTCTAAAGGAACACTTCTTTCCAAACTAAAAGGGTATTTCTCTCAAGAATTTCTCAATGATTTTATTATAGTATTTTCATATATTTCAAAAAACTATATTGTATCTTATTCATAATTATGATTGATCAATTATTTTACAATCTATATTATTTTATTTAATGGTTTATGATTTTTTTACTAAAGATGTACTATCTTGAAACCATTATCCATATTACTCTAGATAGTTTATGATTATGTTTACTAATTAGGGGTATTATTTACATTTCATATGATTGTTTAAATATGAATTTATATGTTGATTATGTTTTAAACCCTTCATATGAGGAATTCATTGAACTTAGTAAGTGTTGGGTGGGGCCCTCTATATCCCCACGATGCATCGGTAGGTCTCATGAGACAAACTAGTTTGGGTATTGGCTATTGTATTACTTGATTATGTATGGTGTCTTTAAAAAAGGCTTAACGGTATGTTTATGATGTCCCACAATATTCATTACATCATTATGATTATATTTATTGATAATCCATGTGATTGTTCAAATATTATAATATCCAAGGTTAAGTTTCATTCTTATGTGTTAATTTATATGGAATTATTGGGATCAACTTTTTTCCAATTCATATTATTTAAAGTTTATGTTTTAATGAAATGTGTTTTTAGTTATTAACCTTTCCTTATTATTTATGTTTATTTACAATAGATTCCATTGTATTTCTTACCCTAACTAAGCATATAATATTACTATTTTATTTGTTTTATTTTTCCCCAGGATGCTCAGATGTATATTATTATTGACATGCTGAGATAAACTAGAAGAATAGGGATCTTTTAAAAGGATTTTCTATGTTGAATTTCATTTCAAGTTGTTATGTAACAATTATGTCTATATATGGTTTTACAAAGGTAGTAAAATATTTGGTCCTTCGAGATGTGAATTACTTGTTTATTATTCCAATATGATAAATTAAGGCAATGAATCCGGGCTACTTGGGTAGAGTTATTTATAGTTATTACCTAGAACAATGATTTTAACAAATAATTGTTAATAAAATGGTGATAAAAGATTATAAGTATATCATATATGGTATAATATATATGAGAATTGTTTGGGAATATATTTATAATAAATATATATTTATTATACAAGAGTTTTGTACATATAAGAAGGAATTCAGACCTAAGGTAAGAGTTTATTTTACAATATAATCATTATTCAGGTTTGTTTATGTTTATTTATCCATTGGGGGAATCATTTGATCTTTATTTATTCATATAATTATTTCATTGGACTTATTAAGTGATGGGTGGGGCCTAAAACTACATAAAATCTAGTTGAATCTGTAGGTATCATGAGAAAAAATTGATTGGGTATTTGGATGAGGCCTTAATCATTATATTGATAACTTTTCATGAGGCCTTAATGGTATTTTTATATGTCTTGGCACAAGTAATTGACAGTAAGTTTAGACATTAATCATTATATATTTAATAATTATGAAATTAGTTATTGATGTCCCTGAGTTTATTTGAATAGTTTTTATCCATAAATAAGTTTCAATCTCATGTGATTATTTATATGGAATTATTTTATCATCATTTATTCCTACCATATTATTAATTACTTATTTAGTTTCCACTATATTCATTCCCTTACTAAGCATCTAAGATAACTCTTTTCTTATGTTTCCTTTCCCCATGATTCTAGGAATTGTTTTTTGATTGACATATGTGGATTTTTAAGGATAATAAATATGAACTCAAAGAAAATAATATGTTGTATCTTATTTTTTAAAATTTAATTTTGGATTCAAGTATGTATTTAGTTTTCTAATACTATTACAATATTTGTTCTTCCAAGATGAGATTCCTTTTATCTAGTGATAATATAATAACGTAACCACTGGATCTAGGATACTAGGGTTGGGGTGTTTATAGTTGGAATCATAAGAAGTTTAGTAGAACCCTTGTAAAATATATTTAGGAAAATATATATTAGGTAACTTAACCCAAAGACCGACCATGATAATTTTATCATAGAAACCGAGATTATGATTTTGAGATTATTTATATATAAATTTTTAATTTATGTTAAGTGTTTCACTAGTTTTTATATTATACATTACAGTTCATAATATTATGATCTAATATAGCATGTTCCATTGTTTATAAGTGGTTCCTAGTAGAAGGAATAAAAAATGTATCAATATATGCAATACATGTAGGGATTTCCCACCCATGAAAGATAATGAAGCTAGAGTTAGAGTTGCAACTAGATCTAAAAAATAAAACTATATTGTGGAATATAACCTAGAGTTGAGCAATGGATAATTTCATTAGAGAATATATTTATCAATTTGGGATGTAATTAAAGGGAGAAGGTTTTAATGGAAGTTTATAATATTTCATGGAACTAGGATCAATGATGGTTATTAATTCAAAATACTAAGGATGAGAAGGAAATAACGATCATGGAATTGAAGGATTTTAAGCAACTTTTTTTAGAATAATATTTTCCCTGTGAACAATGAGAGGATATGGAGAGAAAATTATTTAGTTTAATAAAAAAGGAATATTAAAATGTTTCTAAGTATGAATCTAACTTTACAAGGTTATAAAGTCATGCTGTAGACATGTATGTAATCCAAAGATTAAGATTGATTATTTATTTCATGGGTTAAAACCAATATGTCAAAGGGAAATAGTATCCCAAAAATTATTGTCACATAAAGATATATAATCATGTTCTATCATGAAAAATTAGTAATTTTTCAAGGATTATGGATTCTAAATAAATCTATAGAATAAGAGGATTATAGAGAAAAAAATAGATAACGGGAAAAGAAAAAAAATAATTTTCCAACATGTTAAACCTGTGGAAGGAAACAACTTGGTACATTCCTTAAGGGAAAAATAGTTTTCTTTAAGTGTGGGAAAAAATACACCCTAACCATTAATTCAAAGGTAAAGGATAAACCATTAAAGTAAAATGATATAACTATAAGGATATGGGTAAGTAATCTAACTAATTACCTAAACAACAGGGTAACATACCAAAAAAGAATCCAAGTGGGGAAGATCAAGTTTATGAGATTCCTATAACCAACCTGGAAGTTCCTAGAGATATGTTGAAAGGTATACGTATCATCCAGTCTAGGATTGAAAACATTTTATTTTATTCTAGTTTTACCCACTCTTTTATATTTTAAGAATTTTCTATGGGTATCGTATCACTATCTAAATGATTAGATATTAAGTTAGCAGTGATAAATACTAATGGTAGGATGATCAAATCTTAAGTCAATAACTCCTATATGATATAAGTCTATGTGATAGTTCTCTGTGTGAATATTTTTATTCTTTATATAGTAAAATTTTAATTAATTTTGGGTATGGATTATATCTCATAGTAAAGATCCCATATCCATTGTTGAGGAAGGTAAGTTATATTTGATATTTTAAACTAACCTTCAATCATCTATCAGTGTGAGGATTAACCTAAACACCCAATGGAAATTAATTTCATCATATTTTTTCCTACCTATTCATGTGGGATATTTATCTCAAATGGTTAGGAAGAAACTCAACTTTGAAAATGTGCCTATTTTTCAGGAATCTGCTGATGTGTTTCCTGAGGACTTTCTTAGTCTTCCCCCAAATCATGAAGTTTAATTTTCAATAGAGTTCATTTATGATTCTATGCCTATTTAAAAGACTCTATATAGAATAACCTTGATTTATTTTCAATAATTGAATATTTTTTTTGGATAATATATACAAGATATTCATTCGGCCAAGTGCTTCACCATGGGGTGAACCTATTCTTTTTGTTAATAAGAAAGATGGGTCAATTAATCTTTTCATTGATTATTATGAACATAAAAAAATAAATATTAAGAAAAATTATCCACTACCCTATATTTATGATCTTTTTGATCAATTATGAAGTGAACTATATTTTTCTAAGGTTGATCTTCGATCTGGACATCATTAAATAAGGATCAATAAGGAGTATATACACAAAATGACCTTCTGTATAAGGTATGGTCATTATGAATTTATTGTAATTACATTTGGACTTATCAATACTTATACTATATTCATGGGCTTAATGAATTGGGTATTTAGATATTACCTTTATTTTTTTTGGAAATATTTATATAAGATAGTATTATAAATTAAATATGAAAGGAAGATTATTTAAATTATTTGAGAATTGTGATGAATACAATAAGGAAGGAAAATTTGTATGATAAATTTTACAAGTGTAAATTTTTTCATTATAAAGTTCTATTCATGGGTCATATAATCTCATGTGAGGGTATATAAGTGGATCCTCAAAAGAAAGATGTTTATGATAAATGGCATAAAAAAACTACAATAACTGAAATATTTTTTTCATGGGTTGGATGGATACCACCAATTATTTATGAGATATTTCTCATGAATATCTAATCCACTCACCATGTTTACTTATAAGGGGGTTAAGTTCTTATATAAAGATGAATGTGAAGAGAGTTTCAAAGAAATGAAGAGAAGGTTGGTTAACATTATTGTACTTACAATAACCTATAGTGGAGAAGGGTTTGTGATATATAGTGATGAAATAAAGAATGAGTTGGGATGTTTCCTCATGAACAATGATATGGTGATATATTATTCCAAATTAAAATTTAAGGTTCATGAGAAAAATTACTTGAACCGTGATTTGGGGTTGGAAATGGTAAATTTTTACTTAAAAATATGGAGACATTATCTACATGGTGAAAGGTGATATATATATACTTATTATAAAAGCATGAGTTATATATTTACACAAAAATTGTTTAATATGTTCCAGATAAGGTGGTTTAATTTAATAAAAGATTATGCTTTCTCAATAAATTTCCACCTCGTGAAGATGAAAAATGTGGTTGATGGTTTGAGACAGAAAGATCATGCAAGTTTGTTCATGATGAGTCTTAAAATAGATACAATATTTATTGATTTGTAGAATATTGATCTTAAAATATTTAGGAATGGGGAAAGATATTATATTTCCCAAATTAATGTTCAACCATCCATCCATGAGAGTATTAAGAAGGAATATAAGGAAGATGTATAATTATAGAAGAAGGTGAGGAATGTTCTTGAGTTCAACCATGAACATGATATAATGATAAGGTCAAAGAACTGAGTATGTGTACCATTAATACCAGACTTAAAGAAGGAGCTATTGGGTGAGGCATATAGTTCATCATTCCCTATTCATCTTAGAAGTTTGAAGATGTATGGAGATTTGATAGAGTATTTTTGTTGGGAAAACAACAAGAGAGATATTGTAGAGTATGTATCTTGGTGCCGGGTATGTGAGGAATTTAAGACTGAGAGATTTAAGTCTAAGGGTATGTTATAACCATTACCCACACTAAAATGGAAATTGGAAAACATCTTTATGGATTTTTTCATCAGACTCACCAAAACATTAAAAACATATAAGTCTATTTGGGTTATAGGAGATTTCCTTACAAAGTCATCACACATCATTACTAAAAGAGAATTTTGATCTCTTGATAAAACGTCCAGAATATATATTAATAAGTTGTTATGGTTTCATGGAGTACCACTTTTAATTGTATCTAATTGGGATACAAGGACTACCATAATGTTCCAGAAAATCCTTTAGTGAGATCTGGATATAAAATTGAGTTTTAGTACTAATTATCAACCTTATAAAAACTTTTATTCTGAGAGAACCTTTTAAACTTTATAGGATATTTTGAGATCTTGTTCTATGTATTTACAAGTTGGTTGGGAGCAAAACCTTCCTTTGGTCAAGTTTTATTAAAATAATAACTTTCAATTGTGTATTCAAATGGATCCTTATGACACTTGATATAGAAATAAGTGTAGAACTCCAAGATTCTGGGATAAAGTTAGATAAATAAATCTATTGGGACTTGAGATAGTTGATGAAATGGTAGATAAAGTTATATCTATTCAACAACACATTAAGGAAGCTTATAGTAAGTAGAAATGTTATCTTGACAATTGTTGGCATGATCTGGAATTTGAAGTCGGTGAGAAGGTTTTTCTATGGATTTATCCTTGGAAGAAGGTTATTTGATTCAAAAAATAAGGGGAATATAAGCCCCATTTATATTATTCCTTTTTATATTCTTGATCACATCGAGATGGTATCTTATTGCTTAGCGATTCCATCGAACCTCTCTCAAGTTCATGATTTGTTCTATGTATCTCTCCTAAGGAAGTACATACCCAATCCTTCATATGTATTGGACTCATAAGATTTAGAATTATAGAATAATCTTTCATATGAGTAATAACTAGTAGAAATAATGGATCATATAGATAATGTGCTATAGAAAAAGATGACTGACCTGGTTAAAGTTCTCTAAAGGAACTAGAAATTTGAAGAGGCTACTTGAGAAACTGAGGATGTAATGAAATAAGAATATCCTCATTTTTTTGTATTAGAGTGATGTAATTTATAGGGTGAAATTATTTTTAATGGGGTTATAATGTATTAATTTGATAATTTATGATATATTTATTTTTAATTAAATTTAATTACTTTGATAGCTTGTGTCATAGGTAATATCTGGTTTAAACGAACCAAAATCTACTAATAAAACATTATGTGACCATTATAACCCAGATATTAAAATTAGTGTTTATTAAAAATAATAAATAAATTATAAATTTTTTTTAGTTTACATGTATAAAATTAATTCATTGGTTATGAATCAATTAGAAATGAAAATAAAAATCACTTGAAAGTAAAATAAATGTTTTTAGAATTTTTTAACACAATATTTTTTTTTCTTAATAAATTAAATTAATCACTATTAGTGAATGATTTTAATGAAATTTATATTTCATATATTTAATAAAATGATTTAACATTAATATAATATTTTTAGGCACTTTTAATAGTAATTATGGTAAAATTTATCACCTTGGTAAATGGTAAATCATGTTAAGATATGTTAAAACTAAGTGAAAATGCCATAATTATTTATCTAAATTTTTATTGGATAAAAATAATTTAACCCTTATCACCTTTGGTTTGAAATATATTTTTTTAATAAACGCTTGTCCTTAAAAATGACTTCTATAATATTTAAAGAAAATAAAATTACAAAATGTCACCCTCTTACTTTTAAAATATCTATTATGTGTTCACATAATAAGAAAACAAGTGGTGAATGAATATATATTTTTATTTCAAGAATAATAAAATTATTTTCATGATGGTAAATTATTTGTAATTTTTTTAGTTATATAATTACCTTAAATTATTGCATGATGCGAATACTATATTTAATAAATTAATATAAAAATAAAATAAATAATTTTAAAAATATTAAAAGTAAATTAATTTGAGTGAGATATAAAATTACATGAATTTTCTAGATAAATATAAACTATTAGGGATGTGTAAAATTAATATATTCTAATTAAAAATTTGTCTTTATATATTTTAATTCAAATTAAATTAGTAGTGTTAAAATTGACCTTAATGATATTTTATGAAAATAATATTTTATTAATTAATTTAAAAATCATTAAAATCTTGAAAAAGGAAAACATGATAATATATGGTATAAAAATTCACCCATTATTCATTTAGAATCCAATTTTCACCATATAAGTAAAATTATAATTCATTAAAAGGGAAAAATATGTTAATGCGATTAAGGTTAAAATAGGCTAATTAAGGGGTTAAACCAAAATATTAGGTTTATAATACCCTTTAAACCTACAAATTTTTTATTTTTATGATAATATTTAAACCATAAACTATCTTTTATTAGAATATATATCCATTTTGAAGCATTTTTATTGAGAATTACTAAGTTATATTTTAATCTTTTAAGAAATTCCAAAGGTGCCCCACACCTCAATTATAAAAGGGAACCTCCTCCCATCACTTCTTAACACCACTTTGAGCCATTTATCATGAAAATATCGGAATAACTTATATTCATAACTCCCCTATGAATATTTTTGTGGCTCAAGTATTCCCAAAACACTAAGCCTTAGGCCATAAGGAAGAGATCTAATAGAGTCATTTCAAAAAGTGGTAATTGCTGTAACTGATCACTTTCTTTTTAATTTTTATTTTACCACCTATAAATCTATTATATTTTTTATAAAATAATAAATTAAGTATTATAAATATAATTAATTATTATTATTATTATTAAAACAAAATTATGCACCATCTTTTCCTCGAATGGAAAGTTAAAGTATCTCTCGTGTGTACATATGACTTACCATCTACACATAGCTATACAATTCATTTTAATCACCATATTTCATGGATGGGTATTATGATATGTTTAATATTTATATATTATATTAATTAAATAATCATTATTTTGAAATTATAATATCATATCTACCTTCTTACAATTAAATATGATGGAAAATGATAACGTCACTCATGCCTATGTGTGGACTACCATCTCCACAAAGTGATGTGATTTATTTTTCATTTCTATTTTATATGAATTATAATAAGGATAGAGATAATTAATATATATAATTTATATTTTCTAATAATTATTCTTAAAAGGTGAATTATTATTTACTTTTCTTTTGCTCCATCCGATAAAATTTAAAAATAGCGTTCATGCGTATGTACGACTTACCGTCTCTATAAAAGGTGCAATAAAATTTTCTATTTATATATTTTATTGATTAATATAAATATATATATAAATAATATGTATTATATTTATATCATGGTAAAAATTATGGAGATTTTATAACCATTAAATAATTAAAAGTACCAAAACTACCAAACCAAAAATATACGTGAAAAACGAAGCAGTTATTACCCAAAATAGTTATTTTAACAGATTATTGTTAATAAATAGAAGATAAAATAGTATATGTAAATCATATATGGTATGATATACATGATTATGGTTTTTTAATATATTTATAATAAATATATATTTATTATATAGGAGGTTCATACATATACTAAGGAAGTAATACATGATGTAAGAGTTTTTTTTCACAATCTCATCATTATTTGGGATTATTTATGTTTAAGTATCCATTGGGGGTATTATTTGATATTTATATATTAAAACCTATATATTATATTAATTTTTTTTATTTATATAATTTAGTTTTTTTCTTTAAAATTTTCTTCTCTTTAAGAACTCAATATCCCAAAAGAATGTTTTTAAGGAAAGTCGACTTCCTTTATCTCTTTAGTTGAAAATACTTTCTCTTCTATGTTCATGTTTTCTAAAAATGTTTTCGAGTATGTTTTTAATATTCTAAATTTATTGTTTTAGTTAATTTTTAAACATGTTTTAATTTTTTAAAAATGTTTTAAAAGGAATATTTTTATCATTTTCTAAATGAGGTTATTTTTTCCTTTTTATAGAAGTGTGAGAGGAATGTTTTTTTATTTGTGCAACATGACAATAATTTCTTACAATCATGAACATTCATTTATTTAAATATTCATTTAAAATTTTACAAGTTTAATGTTAAATTAAATGATTTTATTAATATTTATCTATTTTTTGGTTTTTTTAAATTGAAAAATTTTATTTTCCTCAAGAAATTTTCCAGTGAGCTTTTGAAAGTATTTTCATATATACCAACATCCATTGTTAAATATTATGATTTACTGTGGTTATAATCTTATGATACCATCCAATATATTTATTTTTTTGGTTTATGATTAGATTTATTTGGGAAAATATTTACATTACATATGGTATTTCTTACAATACATATAATTATTGATTTTAAGGAATGTTGATTATGTTATGTTGTTTATTCATTTGATGAATGCATTGGAATTATCAAGTGATGGATGAGGCCTGGAATTAAAAATCCCCTTAATTCATTAATAAGTCTAATGAGATAAAATATACTGGGTATTTGGATAAGTCCGTACTCATTTATATAAATGTGTTGGCATGTGGCCTTGACAATATTTTTAAATGTCTTGGAACAAGCCCATGATGGTAAGTTCATATGTCCAAAATTATGTATTCCATCATGATGAAATAATTTATTTATTTATATGAGTTTATTTGAATAGTTTTTTTATCTATGAATGAGTTTCAAACACATGTGATTATTTATATAGAATTATTTTATCACTATTTATTTCTGCCATACTATTCATGCCTTATTTAGCTTGTTGTTGTATGCATTCCCTTAATGAGAATCTAATTTCAACCCTTATTTTTTTCGTTTCCACAAGATTTCAGGAAATGTTTTATCATTAATATAGAAGGATATATAAGAGATAAAAAATATGATCCCAAAGAAAATAATATTTTTTATTTTATGTTTTCAAATATAATATGGGATTCAAGTATATATATAGTTTTTTAAGACTACTAAACTATTCGGTCCTTAGGGATGAAATTCCTTGTATCTAGTTCCAATGTAATAAAATAACCATCATCTCTAGTCTATAAGGTTCCGAGTCTTTACATGAAGTTTGACCGTCATGTTGGTTGTGGTGTGGCATGTGAGTTTCCTAAGGTATGTGTTGATATAAACTATCTGATAACCCTTTTACATATGGAATTTGATTCTAAGATGTGATAATTGATGTTAGGGCCTCTGTTCATCACTCTCATGTTTTTTTCCTTTCAATTTAAGTGGATATTATCATGGTTTGTATGTGACCTGATCTTGTGGTCGGTGATTCCATCTCTATCCTATTTAATTTCAATAGTAATTTATCTTGGTTTTATGAATTGTTTTATAATTGAATTAGCATGATTTATTGATTTATGTGTGTAAATGGGTTTCTTGAGAAAATATGGGGTTTCCCCTCATTTTGGTAAAAATAAGGTGTTTTTCAAAGTATTGTGAAAAGGATTGTGATATTGATTTCAAAGCATGTTTTTGATGAAAAGGGTTATTTGGAACTGATTGTGAAATATGAAAGATATTTTAAAATGGTTTGATGTATGCCACAGATGGTATCCTTGGGTACCAAGGTGGAGGATTTTAGTATTGGGCCTTGTTCATTGTTTCCATAGGGGGTTCACTCATGGGGTGTTCCTCTATTCCTTAATCTTTATGTACTCGGGATTTGATCTTGAAATTGTATAGGGTTCACTCATGGGGTGTTCCTATATTCCCTTGGCCCTATGTCATAAGGAATCAAGTGAGCACTAGTCATTGTTGCTTATCATGGTATGAGTAACCTATATAGTCTAAAATTTGTTATCTTAGGTGTGTTAACCATTATGATTTGTCTTAGACAGTTTTTATTTGATATACATACTTAGATAAATGTGTCTGTTTTATTGGAATTATGATTTGAATCCTTTTTAACTAGATTTTCTTTATAATTATAGAAAATGGGAAAATGTTTACCCTACTATTGATAAAAACAGTTTAACTGCTTATCATGCCATATTTTCTATAAATTGAGTATAATGAGATTTTTTTAGAGACTTGATATGAAACACCTAGGTGTTATCATACTAATTCTATTTTTCTCCCACCATGAACATTCCAATGAGAATGTGTAGACCTTGTACTATATTTTGATGCAGGAAAAGGCAAGGCATCATAGTGAGGTGGTGAGGTTTATGTTAACTAGGTATATGTAGCTGGTAGTGAGATGGTGGGACGTTAACCACATTTCACATGGAGTAGATGTTTTATATTTTTGTTATACTTTGGTTATTATACATGTACATTGGGTTTTATCTTTCTACTTTTGGGTTGTATCGCTACCACTATTTTACTTTGTTTATTCCATATATATTTCTATTTTTTATTTCTTAAATTTAATTATACTATGTATATATTCCATTTATCTTGTTCTAGATTGGGATAAAAAATTACCTCTTATTTTTTTGATTCCTGGGTACTAGTCACCAGCCTAAGGGGATTAAGAATTCCCTTCGTTTATATAGAAGATTAGTTCAGGTACCAGTTTTGAGAATATCCTAGGTTGGTTCATTACAAATTAGTCTCATATAGAGGTTTATCTGCAAGTGTACTTATTTTGGGATGTCTATTGGAGAAGAGATAGGATTGTCAGGTCTTGAAAGGTAAATTTTAGGGAGTTCCTATACAACTCTTACCACAAATAGCCTAAAGCTACCTTGAGATGTTGGGATGTGTGTCTTTTATATTGGGTTTTGACTTTAATCTTAATTTCTACTTATGATATTTTGGTATGAATATAGATTATCCCATTGCATGATCATTTTTTCTAGTTATAGTGTGTAGTGACATGCCTCTAAGGCATATTCCACGTGTTCCATAGGAGGATACAATGAGAGATACATCTCAAGGGAATCATCCTTTGGATAAAAATCCTATTGATGATATCATACAAGTAGTTTGTGTTGTGGAATAGAGTATACCATGAGTTAAAAACCTAGATTTTGAGATATAGGAAGGAGTGGGAGGAGAAAAGGATCTATCTCGAGAGTTCCTATGTAAGGAACCCTCATCCTTTAAGGGTAGGAATGAACCCTAAGAGGTGGATGAATAGATAGATATGATCAATTAGTTTTTTTACTTCTTATAGACACTTGAGGATATCAAAGTGAATTGCACACCGTTTAGACTTGAGGGTCCCATAAAGCAGTTGTGGGATTCTATGGTACATGGAAATAAACATGTGGTCTTGGATTGGAAGGGTTTTAAGACCCCATTATTTTGATAATTCTTCCCATAGTTTATCATGTTGGTAAATTATTAGGAGTTATTATATTTATAGAAGGGAGATCATTTAATGTTGGAGTACACCAACTGTTTTGTAGAGCTGGTACATTTTTATCTAGAGGTGGTGATAAACAATCTTCTAAAAGCTCAAAAATATCTGTATGGATTACGACTGGATATTAGATCATAGGTATATATGATAAATCTAACAACCTCTATTGACATTTTATATAGATATATGATAGTGGAAATTGATATGGAAAGAAATATTGGATTCTCAAGATCTTCTTTTCCACCCAATAGAAATTTCAGTGGAATATCATGAAAAAAGAGGAAGTCACATGATATTAGAAAGGGTGTTAGAGATGGTTCTCAAAAACATGCCTCATTTATACCATAATTGGTACAAAATAGTGTGACCCTGACTTTATATCAGTATGTCTAGGTAGGTAAAACCTGAAATACATGTCTCATACCCATTAAGACTTGAAATACGTTTAGCCACTGAGGTTATTCGTAGAGGTTCTATTAGGATATATCTATGCCACATTATTGTTAGGGATCTTCACCTCTAAAGGCCACTATGGCACAGTTAGAAGATTCAAATTCTATAGGTATACAACAATAGGACTAAGGATAAAATCAATTTCACATAGTGGATGAGTTTATAGAGTATTTTTACATGAGCCTAGAGATAGTGAGAGGTACCATTTTTGTTGCAACTTCTATAGAAACTGATCTGTTTGATATAGTTGCCTCATACTCATGTATATTTTCTCTTTTTTTTTATGTGCTAAAACTTCCAACATAGATCATATCCTTTGTTATGGAGTTGGTGACACCTATTGGAAAGTTTACGAAGGAAGGGTTTCACTGTTTTGTGTGTTCTCTATCGATAGATGATGCATAGTTGTTATAGGATTTCTTGGTTCTTGATTTGGATATATTTGATAACATCATTAGAATAGATTGTATATTTCTCATCATGCTAAGATTTATTGTTATCATCCACATGTTTCATTATATGCTGCCAATGGGTGTTTTTGAGTGCTTTTGGGAGAGTGGGAACCCAGATTTCATAAGTTTATTTTTTGCCATTTCTGTTGAATATGGTGACATTTCATCCCATTTTGATCATTTTATTTTATTTTGGGACTTCCCTGATATTTTTTTCATATGGATTATATGGTCTTCCTTTATAAAGGGAGGGTTTTATAGTGACTAAATTATTTTACACATATAATTACATGATTTTTAACATATAAATCTATTAATTACAACTCAAATATCATGAGTCCAAGTATCTTTGGAAGAATAGGTTCATAATACATCAATGTGAGGCTAAAATAAAAATTATTTATTTTATTCTCCATAATGATCTCTAAAATCATTTAGAGATCCTAAATCTGCATGAGATAACTTGGGGAATACATCGACAAAAGGGGTGAGGTAAAAATTCCTTTAAGGGAATAAACATGACAAGGAAATATAACATGCGAGTCAAAGGTATAACATGATATTATTAAGAATAAAGATTAAGTGTAATAACATGAGATCATAACATAAAGAAAATGGTATCACAAGATCATGAAATCATAATAAAGTAGAAATAAATATATAACATGACATAAACACAAGTCAAGGATAACTGCCTAGACAATATCACACAGTGTGAAAAGTTCCATAATAGATTAGGTTTACTCCCTAATCCCATACGTGACATCACATGAGACTAAAAACATTACCCAATTCATTAGAGTGCTATCTGGGTGAAACCATCATAACATGTTCATGATTATGTGTACTATAAAAATTAAATCAATCATAAGATATAAATATAATAATTACCCATGGAAATAAATGGGTTTCATAATCTTGTCTCATATAATAATGAAAATAAATTTTATAATGAAGGCATTTGAGAGATGAAAATAATTTATGTATTACCCTATCAAATTAAGGGAAAATAATCTATATATATGTGAGATACATATATACATAATTTAGATGCAATATATAACATCAAAGGTTGTCATAATTGATGAAAATATCTTTAAAAGATTATATGTAATATTTCTTGAGAAAAATACCCTTTTTACTCTGAAACTAATTCAAAATATAAAAAAACAAAATATTATAGAAAACTTTTATTTAAAAACAACCTTGGAATCTTATAAATTAATCTTCAAAGATTTGAGTGGCCATGAAGGTGGGTAATTCTGTACATGTTGTATAATTTAAAAGAAACATTCCTTTCACACTAATGTAAAAAGGTTAAAAAGTGACACATTCATAAAATGAAATGAAGATTCCCATAAAATCAGTTTTTGAAAATTCAAACATGGGGTAAAAATCACTTTAATTATATTTTATGTATTTTTAAAAATATTCTTGAATTTTTTTTAGAAAATATTGATATGTATGAAAAATGATTTTTGACTAAACATAGAAATTAAGTAAGCTTTTCTTAAAAGCAATTTCTCCGTCATTTTATGTACCAAAGAGATGAAAATGGTATTATTAATTAAAAATTTTATGAATATACATAATAGAATAAAATTATATGGTTTTATTATACAATTGTCAAATAATTTCTTCTGATGTAAATTCAAGCATAAACAATCCCGATTAAAATGAGATCGAAACATAAACCCTTATCTCTTTGGTAACCATTGAATCATAAATTCCATGAATTAAGTAAATACATTAAGACATAAAATATATTGAAAAATTAATTATTCATGATATAATATGTAAATTTTAATTATAGACACCATTTAAAATAAATTACATGCATAAAAAAATGTGTCTCAAAAAGGATGTTTTGAGACAAAACCCTTACCTTGTGTCCAGAATTTGTCATGTATGTATTTTATATCATGTATAATTAAATAATATCAATAATTTATTGTATTAATAACCATTTCCATGTTTAATAACTTATAATTAAACCATTTACTCTATTTATTTTAATAACATATTTAATTACATAATTAGTTATGTCCAAGTTGGGTGTTTTGTGGACGTTCAGTTCATAATTTCAAAACGACATCAATGTATAGACCATGGTCAAAGGGTTAATTATTCCATAATATATAGAATAATAATCATTAATTAATTATCATTTTTGTACCTAAATTATTATTTTAAAAATAACCATGAATTATGGTTATTAAAAATGAACTATGTTACAATCATCGAGACGGTATGTCGTACGCATTCATGTGTAACATTTCCATTTTTCAATGATCAAGATGAAAATAAGGTAAGTGTTAATTTATATTTAAATAATTATCATAATTTCATAAATATAATATTATTTATTTAAATACACTTTTATATGCCATTCGTGTGATGAAGTAATAAAAAAGGAATCACATCGCTTCATGAGGTGGTAGTTCGCCATACACACGAACGACATTATCATTTTTTAGGGATGAAAAGGTAAGAAAGTATATGAAATGTTAATTTCATATAATTATTAATATTTATTGAATATGATATATTAACATTAAATCCATCATTATGAACAACCGTGGGAGGTGATGGTGGAAAATGAATTACATCAGTTCGTGAGGTGGTAGTACGCCATACACACAAACAATGGTTTCGTTTCCCATTTGATGGAGGAGGAGATGAATAAATATTATACCATATACCTAAAAACATATCAGTATATAAGAGATAATGGTGTTGTTATATTTTAATTTTTAAGACATAATTAAATGTGGGAAAAGAAAAAGTAAAACAATGGAGCTTGGTGAAGATGATTGCCATAACTTAGAGGAACCTCATTTAGATCTCGTATTAAGGACACTAAAGTTGGTATTTTGGAAAGAGAAGAAGATATAGAATGAGGATAAGGATTTTGGGGAGATATTTTTTCATTTTTTGTTTAGAAAAAATGGCTTGATATCTGTTAATAAGTGAGGGGAGGGGGAACCCTTTTATAATTCAGGAGGAGTGACATTTTTTAAAATACAAAAATTATTTAATAACAGAAAGTCACTCTCATGAATAGTGCCTAAAAAATTAAAAAATAAAGTATTTTAGGAGATATAATAAATATAATAACCCCTATCAATGAAAAAAACATGTTTTAAACATGTTATTTCATTTACCTCTTTAGTTTAATCCCCCGGTAAACTAGTTTTAACATTAACTATGGTAAAAAATTTTAACAAATTTTTACTATTAATTATGACCAAATATTAAGTTGACCTTATTATATAATATTAATTATACAAATTTAAAATATTAAATCTATTTATATCAAATTCAATTCACATAAGTGGCATAATTTAATTTAAAATAAAACCCACAAGATCAATGTAGTGTGGTTTTCCAAAAAATAGATTTTTCAATGAAAAAATGAAATTATATTAACTGTATGAATAGAAATCATTGTTATATGAATTCAAATAAAAAAATATGGATATATAATATATAAATTTCATTTAAATAATTCCTCATTAGGGGTTATTTTAATTAATTCTAATGCAAAAGCATTATGCACTTTAAAATAGTTTTCAAAAATATGCGTTTTAATCCTAAGAATAAACTTGTACTAAAACATAGTATAAAGATGTTTTAAATATAATTAATTGAATTTAATATAGCTAAAAAAAATACTTATGTTAATTTAAAAAAAAATTAAAATAATAATGGTGATTTTAAAAATACTTAATTTATTGAAATGAAATGATAGCTTTAAAAAAATTGGTATTTATTACTATTAACTGAAAAATCAATATTTTTCAGAAAAATCGAAAAATTTCACCCTAAGTAAATTTTGATATGATTATTTAAAAAATTATATTTATTTTATAAAATAACATTAATAAAATATACATTAATTATTTATAATATCTTCTCTAAAAATGTGATAAATATCATTTTTTTATTAAACATATTTTTTTGAAGAATAATATATATATATATTAAAAGTTGAGTGCTTATTAAGAATTTATCAATAAATTTTATGGTATATTTTTGTAAACTTTTTAAAGAAGTTCATACTATTCATACCATCTAATTTAATGGATTGGTTAAAGAATTTATTTTAATATAATAACATTTTAATATTATATCACAGTTCATTTAAACTCAATGTTGTTGAATATACTATAAAAAACAACGTTCTTTTAAAATCTCATGGTGTTACATTATACCCAATTAAATAAATTAAATCCTCAAAATTTGAATATGTGCTTAATAATTAAGGTTTTAAAATTATAACATTAATTTTTATAAAACCCACATCATAAAAAGGATTAATAAGAGGGAAAGAGAAATATGAAGTTCATTTGGGATTACACATGACTAGGTTTCAAATTTAGAAAAAATTGGTGGGAGGTAAATATATGAATATGGAATAAAAGTTTAAATAATTATGGAGAGTGATATAGGTTATTGATCACAAGAAAGTGAATGATCAAGAGAAATTTATTACCAAAAATGTAATACCTTGAAATTATAAAATAAGAACATTGTATTTGATAGCATATATGACACACAACACCAAGCTTAGAAAAAAATTTAACACACCAAGAAATTATGATATATTTATTTTTAAATAAATTAAATCATTTCAATGGTTCAAATTACACAAAACACTAAGTTTATATTCTACTACACACAACAATGAGTTTTTTTGATAGCTTGTGTTATACGCAAGACCGGGTTTTACTGAATAACAACATACTATTAGTATTATTATTCAATATGACAATTATGAACTTGCTGTTAGAATGGAGGGTATGAAGAGTATTAAATAACTTATCTAGATATATATTTTACACATTTTTATTATTAATCTATTTATTTTTAAAATTATAAGAATCATTTAAAATAAAAATAAACATTTTATGAAAAAACTATATTTTTCTAAAATATGGTTGATTTTCACTTTGTGCATATAATTTAAAATTAATTTATACCACTTTTAAAAAATTTATTTTAAATAAAATTTATTTTTTCAATTATAATATCAAAATTATATTTCGGTGAATTTTTGGTATTTTTCTGAAAGGTTTCATTTTTTGATCAACAGTAAAAAACACATAATTTTAATTGAAAATCATCTTTTCGTTTAAATAATTTATCAAGTGAAATTATATTTATAATTTGATTTAAATTAAAATTAGTTAAATTATATATAAATTATTACAATTTATATCATTGTAATCATTTTCGTATTGAAGTTTTATATAAAAACATTGCAAACTTTTGAACATTTTCTCTTTTAAAACTAGATTTATCATATCATTAGTGAGATTAATTTTAAATTAAATATTTCTAATTATATGAATGGAATTTAGGATAATGTATTCAATATTTGGAATAAAAATAATTTATATAGTATAATAAATTCAAATTAAATTTTGATCGAAATGAATAATGAAAAGAGTAAAAATTATTTACCACAGTTAAGGTAAAAATGAATTTACTGGGGGTTAAACTAAGAATATAATGGTTAAAAATGACTTAATGACTTTTATAAAACCAATTTTATAGCCATATATAGACATTATATCTTATAGTTATGATAATAGGCCATTTTTGAGGCTTTTTCCTTGATAAAAATGTTGGTATGATTGAATCATTTCAAAAAATTACAAGTGTGACACGCACCTCAGTTATAAAAGACCACCCCTAATCATCTCTTCTTAACACCTTCACACACTATTGGTTCATAAAATACCTACCCAAATAAATTTTAAATTTATATAACCTCATAATAGAAGCCTTAGTTTTTACATAAATCTAATCTAGGAAGGATTTTGGTGCAAACTTAAGGAGGATACCTAGAGAAGAGGTAACATTCTTCAATGAATGATTTTATTTTATTTCTTCCTCAAAATCCTTAAATTATTATTAAACCATGATGCTATAATAAACTTAGTAGCATAAATATACTTATATGATTTTATAATAAGGTCATAACCTTACATCACTACCACTTCCATTAAATGGGCTACAAATACATCATTCATGTGTGTGGGGGACTACCACATCATGAACCAATGACATTTATTTTTCCATTAACGCCTCTAACAGTTTGATATTATATTGGATATAAAGTATATATATGATATTTATAACATAATTATAAATATTTTTTCATTATATCAAATATAAATGTTTTAATTTCCATTATTTAGGGGATACAATAACTTTACTCATGTGTATGACAGACTACCACTTCACGAAGTGATGTGATTATTTTTTCACTAACACTTTACATGAAAGGTGATAAAGATACATTTAATTAATATATGTGATATAAATGAAATAATTATGATATTAATGAAATATTTATCATTATTTAAATATAATTTATCATTTTATTTCATACATTTTCACTCACTTAAAGATGATAACATCATTCGTGTGCTTGTGGACTAGCACATTCACGAAGCGACGTGACTCTCTTTTCATCACTAAAATACATGGATGATATATATAAGTTTATTATACGGAATTAATCTTATTATTATAATTATATAATGATAAAATATCAATTAAATTCTTTCCATAATGATTTTTGGAAAATGGAAATGTTACTCATGCTTACGTACGACATACCATCTCCTTGATTGCAACATACATCATTTTTCATAACCATATTTCATGAATGGTTTTAAAAGTATAATTTTATGTATAAATATTATAATTATGTCTTGATTATTATTATAAGTATTTTTTAAATATATAATATTAATAATAACAAGATCCTTCATGAAAAAACATGCATGATAAAATAAGACAATTAACTCCAAAAAGGAAACAAATGAAATATTATTAATGAATGCATGATAATAAGTTACAAAAATATCATATATGATATTATAAATATTAATATGATCATATAATAAGTTAATAACATGTTTAAAACCACTATACGTGAGGATAAATCATATTAAATCAAAATTCTGTGAGTGGTAAGGGATTATGTCTCAATTTCCTTTCATTGAGGCATAATTGTATGTAATGCGCCAATTTATTTTATATGGTTTCTATAATTACAATTTAAAATATAATAAAATTATTAATTCATAATTTATGGTGATTTATGTTTCATTTTTTATTATTTCATCCATGGGTATTTGACTTGATAATTACTAAGTGGTGAAGAATTTCATAACTCAATTTCTTTTTCTTGGGTTATATTGCTTCTTCATGGTCATTGACATTCTAAGATTATATGTATAATGAATTTTGATTATATTATGTAGTATTTAAACTTGTTTTATTTGGATTTAACTTTTATACACATAATAGATTCATTGATTAATCCCCACTTCAATGTTATGATCATTATAAGGGTTTATTTCACAATCTCATTCTAATCGAGATGGTTTATTCTTGAATTTTAGATGAAGGAAATTATTTGATAATTGTATAGTAAACCCATTTAATTTTCTTCTAATATGGTTATTCATGATATTTTCATGTAATATTACTATTTACCCACTCTTTTGCACTAAAAATTATTGAGTAAATATTTTTAATAAAACCCAATGTCATTTCTCTCTTCAGTCGAAAATCAATTTTCTTCCAAAACCATGTTTTCAAAAAAAATAATATATTTTTAACATTTTTCAAATGATTTATTTAAAATATTGTTACCAATTTTTTTATTATTATTTTTTTTTCAAAATAATATTTATGTTGTTTTCAAAACAATTCCCATTTGGATTTTACTGAAAAAGTGAAAGGAATATTTATTTTTAGCATGTACGACATGAACATAATTTCAAGACATAATGAACAATCAAATGTTTTACATATTATTTTATATGTTTAAAATGTTATTTTGAAAAAAGTTTCTTTCAAAATGTTTTTTGAAATTTTATTTTTAAAAGGTTATTTTCAAAATGAAAAGGATACTTTCCACCAGAATGTTTTCAACGATCTTAATACGGTATTCTTAGTCATTAATGACAAGAAGTATTTATTATTACACTAATGGATTTATGTTTTATTGATACCATCCTTATTATTCTTCTGTATGGGTTATCATCATTTTGACCAAGAATAGTTTTGGCATTCACTTCCTTGATTCATTTTTGTAGAAAATAACATTCCATTGAAATATTCAATTTCCTGTGATCACTGGACATTAAAGTTAACCTAAATATCCAAATTATTTTCAGAGATATGTTTATTTCTTAAAACATATATTATTTATACATATGGAATTCTCGATAAATCCATATTATTTACTTAATATGGATATTTCATGATAAGGAACATTTTTTACGAATTAAATCGATTATTCAATATATGAGGAATACTTTGGGAATAAAAGACATGGGTGGGGCCCAATTATAGATAAACTCTTAATGAATTAGTAGTCTGATGAGATAAATTAGTTGGATAGCCTTAGTTAAATGGGGTTTTACCCCTTAGTTTTGAACTGCATTGAGGATGGACCATGACGATAAAGGTATCATGTTCCTGGGAAACATGACATCCAATAATTAAGTATTATCATCATTAAGATTTAAATTATCATTATACATGAGATTCTTGATATGATATTATATTTGGATGCATTTAATTGTTTTATTATTGATTAAATGTATTGGGGTTTTATTTATTTACATTTCTTTTTTGATTATGCATTATCCAATTATAATAGGCATGTTATTGATTAAATAACTTGTTTTTTATTTACCTTTAAATATTGATTATTGTAGTAAAATTATTTAAATATAACATGTGTTCCGTTATTTACCTATCCATGTTGATTATGATCATTGGATCATGATATATTTTTCTGTACTAAACCTTACTAAGCATTTGAGATCACCATTATTTTGTTTTCTTTCTTAGGAATACATAAAGTGTACACAAAAATAATTGAAAGAATATGAAATAGGGAATAATTATTTTCTAAAAAAAATTATTTTTTAATTTCATTATTCAAATAAAATATCAGAATCATATATGTATCTAGTTTAAAAATACTAACAAAGTATTTGGTCATTTGGAATACAATTCCTTGTATATTATGCCAATTTATTAAAGTAGGCACTAGCTCTAAGATATTGGGATCTGGGTTTCTACAGTTGGTATTAGAGTAAGTTTAGTATAAAACTGGGGAAATAGATTTTTGAAAACATAGATTAGGGAACATAACCTTAGGATAATATTTGAGGATATGTATAGGAACATCCTAATTTTTTGGTAAGGAATATATTATGTGGTTTTTACTTGAAATACACCCCTATCTAAATAATGAAAGTGGATGTGCTTTTGTAATAGAGGTACCCCAGGTTAATAAATCCAAAAGGGCACATTGTTCTTGACCCAATCATCACCTGGTGCATGAAAATGGGCATTACTATGAACCTGATTTGACATTACTAGAAGATATAATTAAGATAAATCAAATTTTCTTACAAACCTTCATAAAGGATTTGAATATATGATGATAATGAATGACCTTGGTTAATATTAAAATGTATTATATTGAAAAGAATGTGTCTCAAAGGAATGGTAAAATGTTTTATGTGTGGAAAATAAGGGAATAAAGTAATTAATTTCTGAGAAAAAATGAATAGTATAATGGAATGAAATAAATTTCATCATAGGGATGTATTTATAGTTTATTGTCTTAAATTTGGAGAACTCAAGAATTATCCAAGTCAATTATCTCTTCTAATGTTTATACCCTAGACCAAGGAAGCACCTATGTTGAAATAAAACCATTAAAGTATTTATCAGGAATCAATAATTAAATTATATAGTTATTTTACCAATGGTATTTTAGTGATAATAATTATGAAACATCTAAGGGATGTGTTAAATTTTAGAACCATATTCATATTCATTAACTTAAGAGTTATAGACACCATCATAGGTTTATGAGTTTAAGGTTGATCACAATTTCAAGGTCTTATAAAACCAATTTTAGGTTTTATATTATGGGAGTATACCAATATTAAGGATGTTTTGGGGGAAATTTATGGAAAGTATATTTTTTAGTAGAAAATTTATTCGAGGAATAATGAATTTAAATTTTATTGATACATGTTTAAAGGTATTGATAACCTTTAGGGTTAATTTGATCTTTAATTACATTTTAATAATAGACAAATAAGATTATTATGCTTAGTGAAAAAATTTTGTATTAAAAACCTTAGTAAAAAGTTTATTTAAGGATTAATTTTATTTCAAGGATTTCCATCATATTTTTGGGAACATTATAGGAATTATAATAATATTTCTTATAAAAAGAACAAAACACATGCTGGGTGATAACCAGTTATGTTTGGTAATTCCACATGGCTTGAACCCATGAATGAAGGATGATAAGTGTTTAGTTCCTACCACTAGCGTACAAGATGTACTAATGAATTTTTCATTGTTTTTAGCTAAAAAATTTGAAAAATAAATATTAATGATGAACTAGTGGTGTTTATGTTTATGTTTATAGATAAATTTATTATATTGGATAACTTATGCTAGCCATATTGATTTTGGAAAATAATTAGAGATAGAAAAAATAATTATCATTATTTTATAGACTACACGATCCTTTAAAAGTGATTTGAAGTGCTTTAGGTATAAAAAAATAATTTTTAAAATTAATTTCTTTGAGTAAGGGATGAATTGGAAATTGACAGAAGCAAAACCAAAGGATAAAATTATTATTATGAAATAGAAACATATCAATTATAATTATTTCTTTATATTATTATAAATTAAAATAATTACTCAACTTGAAGAAAATGATTTTGAAACAAAAAATTTATCCTATTACATTCATATCCAATAAAACATATTGTCTTTTAAACCATAACATATTAATGGTTTTGAGACCCTTAAATTTCCATTAATAAATCTCTTTATTTTGATAAATAACCTCAATAAATATCTATAATTATTTTTACTTTAATTCCATATCCATATCCTTACTTTCCACCAATATTCTCATACTTAGAACCCTTATTATGAGTTATTCCATATGAAATTCATACGTACATTTATCTTTTATCAATAGGATGTTTTACCAACCTTTCTCATGATGTTGGATTTTAAAAAAATTTATTTTTAAATGTCAAAATCTTGATTTCCAAGATGAAGATTAAATTTTTAGGATAAAATTTATTTAATTTGGGTAAAATGTAATACCCCAAAATTCTAAAATAAGAACATTTTATTGGATATCATATATTACATGAAACACCAAACATAAAAGAACATATAACACCCCATGAATTTATGATATAATTATTTATAAATGAATTCAATATATTATATAGTTTAAATTACATGAAATAATGTGTTTATATTGAGTTACACACAACAATGAGTTTGTTCGATAGCTTGTATTACATGTAAGACTGTGTTTTACCTAACAATAATATACTATTAATATTATTATTTAATATGAAAATTATCACACAGATGTTGGAATGATGGATATCAATAAGATTAAATAAATTATTAAAATATATAGTTTACACATTTTTATTAATTATCTATTGATTATTAATAAAATAATAATCATTTAAGATAAATAAAATATATTCTGAAAAGAATTCATTTTTATAAAAGACGGTCTATTCATGCTTGGAACACATAATTTAAAAATACTTTTTACCAATTTTATTAAATTTATTTGAAAAAATAAATATTAATTTTTTAAATTTAAATATCAAAACTATCTTAGGGTGAATTTTTAGTATTTTTCTAAAAATATTTATTTTTTGATGAATAGATAAAAATACTGAGTTTAATTGAAAACTACCTTTTTATTTAGATAATTTTTAATGTTAAATAATACTTTGAATTGGTTTTAAGTTAAATATATTTAAATCATATATAAGGTTATTTGAATCATTTTCATATTGAATTTTGATACAAAAACATTGTAAACTTTTGAAAATTTTCTCTTTAAAAACCCACTTTCTCATTGGTGTCTCCGAGAGTAATTTTAAATTAAATTTTGACACTCTTGTGAATAAAATTTTAAAAAATTATTTCCATATTTTTAATCATAAAAATTTATATTATCTAATAAGTTCATATTAATTTTTAGAAACTTTAATAGTGAAAATTGTAAAAATTATTTACCATGGTTAAGGTAAAAATAGTTTTACCGATTGGTTAAATTAAGAAGACAAGGGTTAAAAATGAACTTCCTACATGAAAAACGCCCATTTTATTCCCATATTTAGACCTTATATCATCTAGTTTCTCTAATTTTACATTTTGAGGCATTTTTAATGATTAAAAATTGGGTACGATTTATTTCTTTTCAAAAAATTACAAGTATGCCATTCACATCACTTATAAAATGCCACTTCACCTTCTCTCTTATTAACACCTTCAAACCCTATTGGTTCTACCAATACCCAATAAAATAACTTCCAAAATCCCATAAACTAATCCTATAATCCTTATTTTGGGCATGAATATAACCAATATAGTATTTTGGTGCAAATGTAAGGAGGATACCCGAAGAAGTGGCAATGTTCTTCAATAAGCATTTTTTATTTTATTTGTTCCTACACCTCCTTATATTCTTATTAAAACATGATAATAAAATAAAATAAATATATTAAATATAATGATATGTTTTTATATTAATTTTATGACATAAAACCACATCAAATTTCATCTAATGGGTTATGAAATTGTCATTTGTGTGTATAGAGGGCTACTGCCTCATGAACCAATGTCATTCATTTTTCTATAACCACCAATCACGGTTGGGTATGATGATGGATATAAAGTATATATATGATATTTATAACATAATTATATCTATTGAGTCATTATATCATATATAAATTTTTTTTACTTTCCATTTCATATAGGATACAATAACGTCACTCGTGTGTACGGTGGACTATCGTCTTGTGAAGCGATGTGATTCATTTTTCACAAATGCTTTACATGGAAAGTGATAAGGATAAATTTAATTAATAAATGTGATATAAATGAAATAATTATTATATCATTGAAATATTTATCATTATTTAGTTATAATATACCATTTTCTTTCTTTCCTTTTTACTCACATAAAGATGATAACATCGTTCACCTACGTGTGGACTACCTCCTTCACGAAGCGATGTGACTATATTTTCATCACCACACTACATGGATGATATATATATATATATGTATGTAAATAATATTTTATTTATGATATTATTATAATTATTTGAAGATAAAATATTATTTACCATCTTTCAATGATGATCATTAAAAAATGGAAACATTACTCATGCCTACGTATGACCTACCGTCTCCATGATCGTAACGTACTTAATTTTTCATAATCAAATTTCTTGAATGGTTTTAAAATTATAAATGATATATAAATATTAAAAATATGTTTTTATTATTATTATGTAGATTATGTAACTATATAAAATTAACAATAACTAGATCTTTCATGACAAAACACACATGAGAAAACAAGACAATTATCACCCGAAACAATGAAAAAAGAAATATTATTAAATAACTGGTGATAATATTTTATAAAGGGATCATATATGTTATTATAAATATTAATATGGTTATGTAATAATTTAATAATATGTTTAAAATCACAATATAGGAAGTTAAATCACATTTAATCAAAAGGATGTGTGAGGTGTGGGATTCTATCTCAATTTCCTTTCACTGAGGAACATTTAGATTTTATGCAATAATTTAATTTATATGTTGTATATAAAACCCATTTAACATATAAAATATTTATTAATTAATAATTCATGGTATTTTAAGTTTCAATTTGAATTATTTTATCTAAGGAGATTTTAATTTAAAATTACCAAGTGGTAAATAATTTTATAACACAATTTATTTTCATTGGGTTATATTACTTCTTCATTGTCATTGATTTTCTAAGATTATATGTAAAATAAATTTTTATTATATTATGTGGTATTTAAATTTTTTATGTGTATTTATAGTTAACAAATAGAAATTATTCAATGATGAATTCTCATTTCAATGTTATGATCATTGTAATGGTTTATTTTACAATGTCATTCTAATCGATATAGTTTATTCATGAATTTCATCTGAAAGAAGTTATTTGATCATTATATAATTAAAAAAATTTATTTTATTATAATATGTTATTTAATGATATTTTCATGTAATATTACTATTTTAACACTCTTTAGTACTTAAAAATATTGTGTAAATGTTTTTAATAAAATCTGACTTCATTTCTCTCTTCACTTGGAAATTGATTTTCTTTCAAAACCATGATTTCTAAAAATATTTTTAACTTTTTGAAAATGTTTTATTAAATATATTTTTTCCCATTTTTTATTTTTTCAATTTTTTTTTCAAAATAATATTTATGTTTTTACAAAAAATTCATATTGGTATTTTACGCCAAAAGTAAAAGGAATATTTATTTTATTATGTACAACAAAAATATAATTTCAAGACCCCATAACCAATCAAAATTTTTAAATATTAATTTTATTGTTTAAAATGATATTTTAAAATAAAATTATTTCAAAATATTGTGTAAAATTTTTGTTTTAAAAGGTGATTTTCTAAATGAAAAGGATATTTTCTTCAATAATGTTTTTAAAAATATTTTAATGGTATTTTTATTAATCAATGAAAAAACCCTTTATTATTACTCCAGTGAGTATATATTTTATTGATACGATCCTTATTATTTCTCTGAAAGGTTTATGATCATTTTGACCAAAGATATTATTGTAATTCACTTGATTCATTTTTGTAGTCAATAAGTTTCCCTTTAAATGTTCACTTTTCTATAATCATTGGATATTAAATTTCTCCTAAATATCCATATTATTTATTGTAGATATTATTATTGATTAATCAATATATAACTTCTACATATGGTGTTCTATATTGAATGTTATTTGTTTATCTGGGTAAGTATTGATAAATCTGTATTATTTACTCAATACAAATATTTCATGATAAGGAACATTGTTTATGAATTAAATAAATTATTCAATATATGAGGAATATTTGGACATACAAGACATGGGTGGGTCATAATTATAGATATCCCTTTGACCCATCATTATTCTCATAGGATGAATCAGTTGGATATCCAGGGTTAAATGGGTTTCAAACCATTAGTTTTAAACTTTCTTTAGGATAGATATTAATGGTAAAGGCATCATGTGCTTGGGAAACATAAAATCCAATAATTAAGCATTATATTCATTAATAATTAAGTTAAAAAAATCTATGATATTTTATCTATGATATTATCTCTGGATGAATTTAATTATTAGTTTATTGATCAAATGGAATATGTTTTCAGTTAATTACATTTCCATATTGACTATGACTTATCCAGATATGATAGTCATGTTATTGATTAAATGACATATTTTTTAAGTTATTTACCTTTAATTATTGATTATTCTTTCCAAATTATTTAAATGGAATGTGTGTTTTGTTATTTACCTTTCCATGGTGATTATTCTCATCGGTTCGTGATCGCTTTTGATGTAATTAGCCCTTACCAATCATTTGAGCTCACCCTTATTTTTATTCCTTTCTCAAGAATCCATAAAGTGTATTTTTAATGATATGTAAGAATATTATAGAGGGAATAATGATTTTATCAAAAAAATTATGTTGTAATTTTATCATTCAAATGTAATATGGGAATCATGTAAATACTTAATTTACCAAGACTACGAAATTATTTAGTTCTTTTGGGATGAGTTTCCTTTTATCATATGACAATGTATTAAAGCAAGAATCAAATATGAGATAATGGGGTTGGGGTGACTGCAACAAAACCATAAATCTTTGATGAATTAAAGGACCATTATTTTATTGGATATGATGGTAGTAGGATAACATTTTTTTTCAAGATCCTTTTCCTAGAGTTGATAGATTCTTTTACTATCATGATATAGAACACCAAAAAATACACATACTTGATATCTTTTAATTTCATAAAAATAATTTTAGATTTTTTTTGTGATTCAATTAATTTTCAATTCACCTCTTACTCTAAGTAATTAATATACAATATAAAAAGTTTTATACTCGAAACACTAAAATTTACTTTTAAAAGATCATATGATCCATAAAAGAGTAACAACTATTCCTACCATCAATATAAAAACCAAAATGGTTATCAAAATGTAATATATGACACAAAATGAATATAAATATATTAATCTCTAAAATTACACAATAAAAAAATTGTTTAACATAAATCATTCCTTAAATAAATAACCATATATCTTAAATAACCTCAACTACCTCAACATTAAAAGAAGGTTTTAATCTCAAAGGTTATCTCATACCCCTCAACATACATCTCCAAAAAAATAATATCATTATTCTAAAATAATCATTTATGTTCAATATAATGGATATTTGTATATATATCTTGACCCAATAAAATGTTTCCCAAAATATCATCAATAACCTCAAAATTATAAAAAATTCAAAAATATTTGATTGTCTAATATGTTTCCCAAAATCAACTTAAAATTTATCCACCAAATAATTTAAGTAAAAACAATGTCATGATAAATATTACATTATGTAGGCCAATGGTAGGTTCTACACATATTTCACCCTTTGATTATGGGTTTAAGCCCTGTATCTTTTTCCGATATGATGAGTTGTCTCCCTATATATAGGTTTTAATTTTTATAAAACTATGTTAATATAATTCATATAAACTTCCTAAAAAAATCATGATAATCCTCAAAATAATGTTAATAATAAAATCATTTTTTTAACCACAAAAGTATTATATACAATTTATTTTTTCCACAAAATCAAATAATACTAATTAACTATAATTACCTCAACATCAAGCACATATAAAATATTATTATTTCCTAAATAATATGTTTTTACATATAATATCACATTAACATTAAATCAATTTTCAATTTAATTAGCATTATTCAACATATTATTTAAAATAATTAAATAAAAAAAACTACAATAAAATCCTTATAAGTTTCATGATTTTTATAACCAGAATAACATTGATAAAAATACCTCAATAATATGTTTCTTTAGTCCTATTACCAAAACACTTAAATAATTTCACTTCAATTATTATCATAACATATACTCTTTAAAATTAATACTGTAATTAGGTAAAGGACTCAAATAATGAACAAGTTCCCCACATCCATGAAATTAAACTGTTAGTGGTTCCTTAGTTTAAACATTATTTCCCTATTTCTTATTAACTGAACTATTACCTTTCCTTTGAAAATTATCTATTTTCACCCTCCTTTATCATACATAAATCATCTTTGAGTTACTTTAAGGAATTTTATATGGTGCCTCTTCCCACATTTTTGACATGTAATAAATTAAATCATCTTTTCTTTATCATCTTTAACACTTGAACTTCTATGAGAATCCATACTTATCTTCTTTGACATGTTTGTAAATTTCACTATGTTATAGTTATTAATAATAATTCAAGATAATTCATTTTTCATGATAGAAATATATCTAAATAAAATTACCATTTGGTTAGGAATATCGTTAGTAAAATCATTACATTTCCCATCAGATTGTTTTTTGGAATGCTTTTTCCTATTTACCACCATTAACTAAAAGAAGAAAAATAATATGAGAATACATTAAATAATAAGCATACAAAAAGAAACTTATAAAATTGGGATTAATAACTTATAAATGATAATTATATTCTAACTTATGAGTCTCCAGGTAAATATAGGTTATCCATGTTAATGTTTCATATTAGGTTTTGTAACTTGAAAATTTTTTCAAGTCCTTCATAATTTTTTGTAAAGAGTTTGTGAATTTCCAAATAATATCACTTAGGAGTGTCAAACAATGTGTGAAAAGAGGACCATTTTCATGCACAGGGTGATGATAGAGTCTAGATAAATACACCGTTTTTAGAGTTATTACCCCTAGGTACAACTGTTCTAGACCTACATTCACTTATAGTACCCCGAGAGGGATATAATTTCTCAGAAACAACTAGATGTACCCTTCAACAATATTACATGATATTTTTTATACTTATAATTATCATTTTAGTTAACCTTAGGTTTCTTACTAATTTTTTCTCATCCTAGTTTCCAAATGTCATCTAAATCATTTGTTTGATTTAAAATATAGTTACCCAATCCTTTTACTCATATTATTACATGGATTTTAAGATAAAAATATATTAATTACAACCTAAAGATCATGAGTCCTAGTGTATTTGGAAGAATAGGTTCATAATACATCAAAGTGAGGACAAAATAAAACCTATTTATTTTTCTCCATAATGACATCTAAAATTCTTTCATGATCCTAAAACATTAGGAGATAACCATTGAAATACAAAGAAAAAATGGGTCATCTAAAAATCCCAATAAGAGAATAAAGATGACACAAAAACATAATGTGTGAGTAAAAGTTGTAACAAGATATCATGAAAAAGAAAGTTCAAGAGTAATCACATGGTTGAATAACATAAATAAAATATTATCATAAGATCATGGAAGGAAAGTAAATGTGAAAAAAATATATAATATGATATAAATACGAGTTAAGGATAAATTCAAAGACAATATCACATGGTGAAAAAAATCCCACAATGAATTAGGTTTACTCTCTAATCCCATACATGATGTTGTGAGAATAAAAACATTACCCAATGAATTTTAGTGCTATTTGGGTGCACCAATCATAAAATGTTCATGATTATGTGTGACAAAAAAATAAAATCAATCATAAGTTATAAAAATAATAATTAACCTTGTAAAGAAATGAGTTGAAAAATATTTTATCATATCATAATGAAAAATAAATCTCATAATGAATGAATTTGAGAGATAACCATAAGAAATAAATTAAAAAATAAATTAAAGGGATAATAAGATAGATATATATGTGAGAGACATATATATATATAATTTATAGGAAATATATAACATAAAATGTTATCATCAATGATGGAAATGTCTTTAAAAGATTACATGGAATATTTCTTAAGAAAAATAAACTTTTCAATTTCAAATCAATTATTAAAAATATAAAAAATTACAAAAAAATTATATATTTTTTTAAAAAGAAACATGGAAACTTATAAAAAAATATTCAAATAGATGAGTGGTAATGATGGTAGTTAATTCTTTATATATGGTATAAGATAAAATAAACATTCCTTTCACATTGTTCTAAAATGCTTAAAAGGTGAATCATTTAGAAAATGAAAATAAGATTACTTTTAAAATATTTTGTAAATAGTAAAAAATGGGTTAAATTGGATTTAATAAATCTTCTAGGTAATGTTAACAATATTCTCCATTTTTTTAAAGACATAGATGTGGAAGAGAAAATATTTTTGACTTAAGAGATAAATGCAATTATCTTTTCTTAAAATCATTTTCTTAATCATTTTTTATACCAAAGAGAAAAAAATGGTATTATTAATTGAAAATTTCATGAATAAAAATACTATAATAAAATTTAATGGTTTTATCATATAATTATCAAATACTTTCCTACAATGTGAATTCAAGTATAAACAATCCCAATTAAAATGATATTAAAACATAAACCCTTACTGCTTTGGTAAATTTTGAATCATAACTCCCTTGAATGAAGTTGATAAATTGTGACTTAAAATATCATAAATTATAAAGGATTCATGATATAATATATAATGTTTTATATAAACATGTTAAAATAAATTAGGTACATAAAATAATATGTGTCTCAATGAAAGAAGTTTTGAGACAAAACCCTTACCCTGAGTCCAAGAATTGTCATGCATGTCATTTATCTTATATATAATAAAAATTTATCAATTATTTATTTTATTATGAACAATTTATAGTTTTAATTCATTATATTTAAACTATTTAATTCATTTTTAATGACATGTTTCACTACATAATCAGTTATGTTCATGCCAGGTGTTTTGAGGATACCGAGTTCTTAATTTCAAAGAGACATTAGTGTATAGACCATGGTCAAATGATTAATTGTTCCAAAATATAAAGAATAATATTCATGAAATAATTTTTGTATTTATACTTCAATTATATTTTAAAAAATAACCATGAATTATGGTTATGAAAAAAGAACTACATTACAATCATGATGATGGTAGGCCGTACATACACATGTGTAACATTTTACTTTTTCAATGATCATTATGAAAAGAAGGTAAGTGTTATTTTATCTTAAAATAATTATAATAATATTATAAATATAAAAATATTTATTTAAATACACTTACATATACCATCTACGTGAAGCGGTAATAAAAAACGAATCACATCGCTTCATGAGGTGGTTGTCTGCCGTACACTTGAAAAATGTTATTTTTTTCATGGATGGTAAGTTAAGAAATTATATGATATATTAATTTTATATAATTATCAACATTTAATTAATATCATATATAAAAATTAAATCCATGATCATTAATATCCATGAGAGGTGATGAAGGAAAATGAATTACATCGGTTTGCGAGGCGGTAGTCTTCTGTTCACATGAATTATGGTTTCATTTCCCATTTAATGGAGGTAAATACGGATAAATATTATAAAATAAACATAATCATATTTAATCATATAGGATATAATAGTGAAATTATATTGTAATTATTATTCCATAATTGAATGTGAAAAAATAATACGTTAAAAGAAGGAGCCCGGTGAAGATGACCTTCGCTTAGAGGAACCTCCTTCGAATCTCTTATTATAGACCCCAAGGTTGGTATTTTGAAAAAAAGAACTAGAATGTGTATAATGATTTTGGGGGAGATATTTTAGAAATTATTTATTGATATAAATTTCTTTAGAGGTTTTAAGAAGTTTGGGGAGTGGTTTTTCTTTTGCAATTGAGGCGAAGTGAAATTTTTATAAATCTCCAAAACTGTTCAACACTGGGAAGTCACTATCAAGAAAAATACTACAAAAATTGAAAAATAAAGTTATTTATGATATATAAGGCCTATAAACACCTATAATAATCAAAATATTCATATTTTAAACGTTTTATTTTATATAAATATTTATTTTTACCCCTAGGTAAACCAATTTTTACATTAAGTATGATAATAGATTTTTACTATTTTTATTATTCATTATGAATAATAATTATGTTTAACATATTATATAATAATAATAATAATAATAATTAAAAATATTTAATAAATTTTATCAAATTCAATTCGCACAATTGAAAAAATTTAATTTGAAATAAAACCTACAAGTAAGATGAAAAATAGTTTAAAAAATACATTTTCAATGAAAAGATGATCTTATATTAACAGTATGAATAAAAATAATCATTATATTAATTTAAATTAAAAAACATAGATATATAATATATAAATTTAATTCAAATAATTTATAATTATTTTTTATTTTAATTAATTAAAATGGAAAAAAATTATTCACTTTAAAACAGTTTTCAGAAATATCCATTTTTAAGCCTAAGAATAAATTAATATTAAAATACAATATAAAGACGATATAATTTTATTAATTAGATTAAATATAAATAAGTAATACTTATTTTTATTTTAAATCAAATTAATATAATAACTGTACATTAAATTACCTAATTTTTTATAATGAAACGAATGTTTTATAAAAATCACAATTTTTCAGCATTCATTAAAAAATCAATATTTTCTGAAAAACACAAAATTTCACCGTAAGTAAATTTTGATATGTATATTTAAAAAATGTTATTTTTATAAAATAATATTACTAAAATTTATATAAATTAATAATAATATTTTTTTTTCTCAAAAAGAGATAAAAATTATTTTTTGATGAGACATATTTTTTTATAGAATAAAATATCTTATTTAAATGTTGTGTTTATATTAAGAATTTGTCAATTAATTTATATATGAAATTTATATATATTTCATTAAGTTTTTAATACTATTCATACCCACCAATTTAATGGCTAGGTTAAATCGGTCATGTATATAAAATAATATTTTAATATTATATCATGATTCATTTAAACTTAGTGTTGCATGTTGAATACGACATCAAACATAGTATTATTTTAAAATATTATGGTGTTAAATTAGTTTCATGAATTATCTAGTTCTAGTTACATATCCAGGTTATAAAAACTCTTATCAAATTACACCTACTAATCTAAAAGATCTTAAGATCTAATTGGATGGTCTAGTGGAGAAAGCATTTGTTCTTCTTTATATTTCACAATGGGAAACCCCCATACTCTTTCCCAAGAAGGGAGGCGGTTCATTTTTTTATAAATGGACTATCATAAGGTGAAATATGAGAATTTGTAGAAAAAAATACCATTTTCCCCATGTGGATGACCTATTTGATCAGGTAAATTGGGTAATTTTTTTTTTCAAAAAATGATCTTTAGTCGGGTTTCCATTAGCTCATAGTTTAAGAGTCTGATATTCAAAAGATCACTTTTAGGAGGAGGTATAAACATTATGAATATATTTATATTCCTTTTTTCTTGACTAATATTCCAGTTTTTATGGATTTTAGGAATTATATATTCCATCACTCTCTTGAGACGTTTTTCATATTGTTTTCAAATGATATATTAGATTAGAGATCCTATTATGTGATCTTGACCACTATATAAATCTAGTTTTGGGAATATTAATGAGTCACTACATATATGGGAAGATTTCAAAATGAATTTTTTTTTATCCAAGAAGTGAATTACTTGGGGAATGTGATTTCAAAACATAGAATTTCAGTCGAACCTAAGAAAGTGGAGGATTTTTTGTCATGGGAAGAACCATGGAAAATCATCGAGATACAAATCATATTAGGTATTTCTGGGTATTCTCAGTGGTTTACCAATGATTTCTTGAAGTTTTCATTTCCTTTTACTACTCTTACCATCAAATGGGTGAAATTCACCTGATATGATAAATGTCAAAATTCTTTTGATGATTTGAAACAACTTATGATATCGACACCTATTTCGATCTTTATTGAGCCTATTAAGGGGTATGTTGTTTATTGTGATTATTATGGTTTTATTCTGGGTTGTGTTCTTATACATGACAGTCATGTTTTTACCTATATATATTTTTAACTTTTTATATATGATAAAAATTACCCCTAATGATTTGGATCTCTCCACTGTTATGCATGCACTTAAGTATTGGAGACACTATCTTTTTGGTGAGGGCTTCATAGTATTTTATAATCACAATATTATGAGATATATATTTTCTTAAAAGAACCTAAATATTAGGAAAATTTTTAAGGTGTAATACCTTTATAAAATTTAATTTGACATTTACTACACCTTGAGGAAGGGGAATTTCATCACTTATGCTCTCAATAAGATATTTCCACCACATATTGTTCTAGAATAAAAGTAGGAGTGGAACATTAAGGGGTTTTTTCAATCAATTGATTATGGATGTGTATAAGGGACATTCAAGTTTTATTTTGAAAATAATATTATTATAATTATCTCTCTTAGAGTCCATTATTTAGGGCTAGTAGTCGGATGATGAGGTTGGTATCAGGGAAGCCTTATATTGTGGGGATATCATTTCTGACTAGTCCCTCCCTTATGATTGTATTCTCCACTTCGAGAGTTATTTTTTCATCCCATTACATGTGAGGGATTAAATATTTTGTAAATGTAATATTTCTTTATGTTACATTAACCGTGGTACTTAAAATATGTATTATAATAATGAAGATGTTTCTGGTGGCCTGGTATGAATTATGAAATTATTGACTATTTATTCAGTTGTTTTCCCTACTATTAGATAAAGGAAGAGCACATGAAGTATTATTTTGTGCTAAAATATATTTTTTTACTGGTTTGGAAATGGTATGATGTCTCCATAAACTTCATTTTTGGATTACCATGTAATTTTTGAGGAAATAATGTTATCTGGTTGGTAATTAATCATTTGATGAAATCATCTGATTTTATTTTGATCATATACACCACCAAGGTTGAAGATATGGGTAAGATGTGTGTGTAAGATATTGTGATATTTTATAGGTTTCTCACTACCATTTCCTTGGATATGGATCCTATGTTCAATTTTAGATTCTAGAAGACTCTCCAAGATATGATGGGGACTCAGGTCAGGACGAGTATAGCTTAACATCCATAAATGAATTGTCAGACATGGAATGCTATTCAGATCCTAGAGGATATGATTCATGCATGTGTTGTAGATTTTTATTGATCATGGAACAAGCTTCCAAGACTATTCATGTTTTCTTATAATGATATCTACTAGTCTTATATCTGAATAGATCCCTTGGATGCTTTGTATGACTGCTCATGTAGGTCACCTATTTGTTGAAAAAAAGGTGGGTGATGAATCTCTTATAGTAAAGAGTTTCATTCACAAGATATCTTTAAGATATATATTGATGCTTGGTTATAAATCAGAGCTGGTAGAAATCGTATGCTGATCATCGACGTCATCCTTTGAAGTTTTCCACTGGCGACCAAGTTTTATTGAATGTTTCTTCTCAGATGGGTCACCATCAGCTTGGGAAATAGGGGAACATGGATATAAGATACATTAGATCATTTGAGGTCACTGAGTATTTTGTTTAGGTTTTTTATTAATTTTATTTATCGGTTCATTTGATAGGTATACATGATGTTTTCCACATATCTCAACTCAGGAAGTAATATCCTGATACCTATCATGTTATGAGTTGGGTAGATATTGATTTGGAGATAGATGTTTCAGTTGTTGAGAAACTAGTGGTGATAATTGATTCTCAGACGAAATTATTTCATGGGAAGTCTATTTCATTGGTTAAAGTGTTTTGGTGAAACATATTCTATTCGCATGAGACTTGGGATTATGGATCTTTAGTGAAAGAGTAGTGGCCTCACCTCTTTCAAAGAACCTTTCTTCCATGAGAATTTTTGTGGATAGAAAATAATATAGTGGGGTGATTGAAAATCATGGTTGTGTTCTGATCTATTTTATTTTTTAAGAGTTTGTACATCAGGTTTGGAGGGCATTATAGATGATATAGAAGTTTTTCTATAGGTCCTATGTTGGGTGTTGGCTATTGAACAAGTTCACACTGTGAACTGGATTCATAATGTGAGTTTGTTTCTAGAAAGAATCCATGAGTCAGGTTTTATACATGAAAAGGATACATGCAATTCATTTCATTCACATTATGAATTGGTCACTTTATGGTTTAATTAGAGGTGATGCTTTTTTCAGCGTACATGCAATATGGTAGATTCAAACCCTGGATCACTAATTCACAAAGTGAATCAGTTCTACCCAAAGTATTTTATTATGTTGCATATAAAAATAATCTCTCATTTAAAAATCAATCTATCCCTTGAACCCTAAGACTACACCAATAATTTTTTGGGTGATTCCATCCCTTATAGACTTCTCTATTTGGCGTTTGATCTATGGATTGGTTGGTTTCTTCTATTTTGGAAAGTGTGACACACCTCTTCTTGTTTTATTCATTTATCTAGGATTTTTAATCAGTATTGGGATAAATTTGTGGAAAATGTAGATCAGTTTTAAATCATTATAGATCATTTTTATATTCTTTTATGCATTTTTCTTTCAAAGTCTAACACTCAAGTTGGTTGTGGTACAGTGCAACAGTTTTCTAAGGAATGTGTTAATATAACCTATATTCCAACCCTTTTTATTATTTAATATGTTTATAAGATGTGATAATCAATTTTAGGGCCTTAATTAATTGTTATTTAATTTAGTTCCTTCTGATTTTCATGGATCTCTTTAAGGTTAGTGTACAACCCGAGCTTGAGGTAGGTGGACCTATTGATAGCTTATGGAATTTAAACCATAATCATTCTTGGTATTATAAATTTTTTTATATATTAATTGAAATGATTGATTGATTCATGTACACAAACATTTATCTTGAGAAAATATGGGTTTTCCACCCATTTGGGTAAATGTAAGGTGTTTTTCAAATCATTGCAAAAATATTGTGGTATTGGTTTCAAATCATGTTTTGATGAAAGGGTTTTTGGAATTGATTGAAAAATTTGAAATACCTTTTGTAATGATTTGATTAATACTACACATGGAGCCTTGGGTACTTGGAGGGTTTTAGAGTTGGGCCATGTATATTTTTTCTATAGGGGGTTCAACCATGGGGTGTTCCTTTATTCCCTAGGATCTCTGTCCTAGGGACACGATCTTGAAATTGAAGGGATCACTCATGAGGTTTTCCTATATTTCCATGACCCTATGTCCCAAGGATTCAAGTGATAAAAATCCATTATTTCTTATTATGATATGATTTATCTAGCTATACTAACATTTGGTATCCTTGGTGCGTTAACCATTGTGATTTATCTTGGAATATTTGGATTTGATATACATGATTTGGAATAGTTGAAACCAGATTTGTTTTAAACTATGGAAAAAGAGGAATTATTTTCCATGTGATTGATAAAATATATTTAACTAGTTATCATTACATGTGTTATATAAATTAATAATATTGGCATTATTGTTTATAAAAGTCATAGGAAACATAAGGGAGGGATCTTAATGAGCCTATTTATCTCACACCATGTACATTACCTTGGGAATGTGTAGACCTTGTATTGTCTTTTTTTGCACGAAAAGGAAAGGTACGATAGTGAAGTGGTGATGTTTATATTTGCTGGGAATATATATATGGTAGTGAGATAGTTGGAAATTTCCCACATATCAAATGGATTAGTTGTTTCCTATTTTAGATTCCCTTTTTGATTGTTGGAAATGTACCTTGGGTTTAATATTTTTACTATTGGGTTGTATAACTACTGTTATTTTTATTTTTTTTTATAGCATATGTATTTTTATTTTTTCTTTCCACTATTTATTTCTATAGTTTATATATTCCACGTATCTTATTCCATGTTGGATGAAATAATTTACTCTTATTATTTCTCAATTCATGGGTGATATTTGCTAGCCCTTAAGAATCAATAATGCCCTTCATGTCTGATCGGATTGGTTTGGGTACCATTTTGAGGGTAGCTCAGGTCGGTTCATTACATTTGAGATCAACCATTTATTATTTTATCATTCCCCATATTATGAGGATGATTCTTACTAATGATATGTATAGAATATGGTTTAGTGTAACTCCTTTAAAGTGAAACGATCACAAGTTTTGTAAAATAAGCTTATTTTGTAGCTAGTCACCAAAGACACTGAACCTCTTGGTTCTTGGTATATTATTATTTATAAAATTTATTTATCTAAATGATGTAAAGGATCTAAAATAAAGAAATTTTTATCCTAGTTCACTATATTAATCCCTCAATAGGTAGTACCATGTCTCAAACACATTCAAGACCCATCTTAACATTCTACGGTGCCTGTCACAACCATCTGAATCAACTCATCACCTTGATAACCCAATCATGTTTTGACAGGGCTACCCACACAACAAATATCACAATGCATTAAACAAACACATGAAAATAAAAATAAGTTCACAAAAAAATAACACATGCGTTGGAAAATGGGGTATCTCCCACATAAGGTTAAACATACCAAAATAAGCCATGTCAAACCTTTTCACCCCTTAAAACCCCAAGTCAAATCCCCCCTTTTAAAACATTTAAAAAAGATGTCACATGCTACTTTACTCATAAAATGACCTTGGACCAAAATCCTAGAATGTTTTAAAACCCATTTTGAAATATAATTTTAAAAATAATTCTAAAAAATCACCATTTTCCTTGGAAATTTCCATCTCAATCAAACAATCTTTATAAAATTACATTTTAAAATGAAACCATTTTCCTTTTGAAGTTTCATTTCACCAAAAACCATTTTTAAAATACATTTTAAAAAGGAAATATATTTTACTTTTTGAAATCAAATGAACACCTCCAAACAATCTAAAAAGTGGGCCACTAACACTTGTTCGACCAATGCACCACCATCAATCCATTTGGAACGATATATGGTCCATGTTGACTATTAGGATGATGCAATATCATCCCAACCTTATTGGTTAACTCATAGAATACAAGTCATATATAAGAAAATATAATAATGAGGCACAAAAACAAAAATTCACCAATTAACAAAGAGATTCAAATAAATCCAAGTCTTATACCTCAAACAGTGATATAATAAATCCATCCAAGCCCATACTGACCTCTACTTAGTCCAAAAAGACATGTCTCATCTATAAATACCATTAAATTAATTAACTAAATAATTAAAACCCAAAACCTAAAATTGAATATTTGAAACCAAACTCACTTGGAAGTCCAAAATTACTGAAAAAGAAACTAGGTGAGATCCACTCTCGATGCACCCCTAGACCTAGGAAATACAAAATTCCTGATTTATATACCATAATCAGTGGTCAATTTCACCCCACAAAAAAAACTCTAAAGAAACCAAAATAAAAACCTAAATCACATAAAACAATGAACTGAGGCTTGTTTACAACATCTTCTGATATCCTCTATGAGCTTCTCATGAAGGCACCACTAAGAACACAAATTAAACTATTATTTTATAAAATCATTCATCTCAAATCTCTAGAACAAGAATTAAAATCAATGGTGAGTGGAGGGAAATATAAAAGGATACCAAGTAGGATATACTACCATAAAACAACATAAAAAAATGAATTTGAATAACTTGGATCTAAGGGGAACTAAGAGAGTGAGGATAATGTTAGATACTTAACCTACTCACATTCCCATGAGTAAAACCCCTTAAAAGTTTCTATTGTAGAAGTAACCTAAAGTGTTTAAAAAAATAAAACCAATATAATTTATTTCATGAACCACAATTCATTTCATACACTTTTGTGGCAGTATATCCATTCACCTAACAACCCATTCATGGACTTCATTTGACCTGAATTCTATTCATGGAGTGAATCACACATTTACACCATTAATGGCCTCCAACTACTATATTTCAGCAGTTTGACCACCCAAATATTCCCTAACATCCCATTGAACCCCTGAGACACCACCCAGGACTTCAAAAAAATTAAAAAAAATGTTTTAAGGGTTTTAAAACACTCATAACACCCTTACAAGTCCAGATTATCAAGACAAACCCCTCATTAAATGAAAAGTTCAAATTCCCTTGGAAAGTACCTACCCAAAATGACACAAGTTGTTACAAAAGTGAACACTGGGTATTTGGAAATTAAGTATATGATCATTAAGTATATAATTATTGGGAATGGTAAATATATAACCATTAGTATTATTCATTATGTAATCAATATATACTCAAAATTATAAGTAATATATTGAATATATATACACAAATTATTGTTAGCTAAGAAATTAAATAGAATTGTACGAAATAAGAATAAATTATTTTACTAGTAAATAAATATCTTTTACACTATAAAATTATCTGATAATTAAGTAATAATTTTTATTTAATAAATTAGTTTATCATAATTATATATTTATTTTAACAAAATAAATATCATTTTTTTGAATTAGGATAACAAAATTAGGTATGAGGTAAAATATTAAACTTTTGGTGAAAAGTAAAATATAGAAAACAATGAATAAATGATATAATATGATATATATAACATTATTGTGTATGTATGCATAATTAAGTTTTTTTTAACCTAAGTGGAATTATGATAATTTAATCACTAATATTTATTATAGTGTAATTAACGGTGTGATAAAACACTTAATATATGGATATAATAATTTATTTAATGTTTTTCTATAAAAAAATACTCATTACACTTATAAACACCCCTATCACAACTATTTTTTAACCACTAATATGATTAATTATTCACTCTAAAGAATAACACAATTTTCTTATTTAAGTATCTTATCCATGTTTGGGGAGATGTCAGTCCATTGAAATCCCAAAGATCCAAGCATTAAAAGACCACAAAAAAATAAATTTCAAAAAAGGGAAATGTATTATAATAAATTTATTTTTTTCATCTCAACTTATTTATCCCTTTTTAAATTTAATTTACTAATTTAATAATAATAAATAATTTTTCCAATGATTCTAGTAACATGTTAGTAAATATCAAAGGTGAATTTCATTTCATCCTCATTCTTTCATGTTTATTACATGTTTGGTTTAACTATATACATGGATGATGTTATTCTATAACCATCATAATAATAATTATTAGCAATAATTATTTTAATTGTGTTTAAATAAAATGTTAAATATAAATATAAATTATTATTGAGGTTATAAAATGGTAAAATTAATATGTTATTAATAATATTAAAAAACATTTTATGTTTGGAAAAATTGTCTTGAAAATAATAACTAATGACCATATATTTTTGTGAACTAGGTCTACACATATCATGAAATTAGTTTGTAACTTTATAACTTATAGAAGATATATGGAATTTTTAACATTTTAATTCTAATGATGAGAAACACGTGAACAATGAATTATGTTCAAGACCATGATATGAAAACAATTAAGTGACTCCTAGGGTGAAATTCATCAAATGACACCTATACACTATAATTATCAAATAAATTTATAATAATTGAAAAAAATGTATTAAAAATAATTAAAAAATATAATTAATTTCTGATATGAATAATTTAAAAATAAAATTTTGATATACATGAATCCAAAGTTCATTTGTATAACTTGATATTTGAAAGGTAAATGGATTTTTTCATGGTTTCATTTTCTTCATAGAATCATATTTTCTTTGCCTATATTTTTTGAAAAGTTTTTTATATCATATAATTTAAACATATAATATGTATTTTATTATTCTTATCATGTATCTTTACATGTTATTTCTTTATCCTTCCATTACTTATGTTTACTTTAAAATTTATTAAATTGGGAAAGAGACCTCTATGAACTAATTTTTTGATTTATCCATTTGTATTTTGGGAAAGTAAATAACTCATGTATATTTGATTGATGTTACTATCACAACCTCCAATATTATTATGTAACCCATTCTCTTTTCATAGATTAATCATGTTATACATCTATGATTGATTTTGGATCAATTTTGTTCCTTTATCTCTATATTATACACATATATAAGGACATATTATTTTATCATGAGTGGAACCAAAATTATAGTCCCCTAATTCTTTGGTTAATACTTGTATCTAATAAGATACTATGTATAGGGAATGGTTTGATGACTTAACCTTGTTGAGGATCCTTCTAATCTAGAGTGAATATAGGGTTTGATTCCCTAAACACACCTTCATTGGGTTAGAAGTTAATAACTTGTGTCAGGGGTATATAATCTCACATGAAAGACATTACCCTTCTTAAGACACTAAATATCCAAAACAATATAAAGAATTATCAAATGTAACTTCAAATCATGATCATGGAATAAACATAAAAAATTCATGAATATTATATAAAAAAACCCAATATAAATAGCATCAAAATATCCACAAACCACCATCTCTAGTACAATTCAATGAAACAAAATGTAAATACACAAAAACTTCAACTAGTAAAACTTTACAGGTTTGGGATAATGTTTCTAAACACATCAACCAATAAGGTCATAGAAGTATGGAAAAAAGTAAATAGAGAAAGATTGAGTATAAACATACTTAGTAAGTTCATTCCCTAAATCATCATGTATCATTATTAATTGAACATACTAATTATTTAATGAAAATAAGTGGTTAAATCATAATAAACATCCAATACATATTTACATGACCCGACCTGAATGATACCAAACCCGAGTTAGGGATACGATTGTTTTTTCAACCCCGATACCACCTCTAATAGATGTGGGGTCGATGAACAATACTAAGTTGGTTCATATAAAAAACGATAGGCATTCACCCATGAAACCTATAAGCAAAAACCACTACAACTCCTTTAGAAAGAAACATATGTAAGTACTTCCAAAATTAAACTAAAAATACAAGAACACATACATAATATACCATATATAAAGAAAACAATGATATATAAGAAAAATATACAATATTATATACAATGAAATACCCCATATTTGGCATAAACTGATCCATAAATGAAATCCCAAAGTAAATAACACAACTAACAGATACAATCTCCTTGACCAAGTTATAACCAATGACCACCAACTGGTCTAACTTTACAAAGAGAAACAAATATATCCTAAACCTCCATGCACTCTTATAAAAAGGAAAAAATTTATACAACTATGAGTATTTCACTACAAAAATTCCCACATAGGGGGGAGTACAATGACCCAGTAGGATATCCTAGGTTTTGAGAAACCCCAATTATAATCTTTTTCATGCATAATAATCAAATAATATAGAATATTAATACTTATTAATGACTTTACAACTCAATACCACATCATTTTAAATCTTGGATAAACATCAAATAAATTATTATATCATCTTCAAGGTATCATAAAATATCCTTTTAAAATCTTGATCATCTTAAATGACTATAGTCCACCACCTATAATTTATATTCTTAAAGAATCTTATTACCAAGATCTCCAAAAAAATTACTCTCCAAATAAAATGTTATGATTATAGAAACACAAAAATTAGGGAATTTTTTTAATACACCTTATTTATAAGGAATAACCAATTATCGTGAAACACAAATATAATTTATAATAATAATTTTATGGTGGAGGAATCATGCCCTAATAAGAGAATGTGTCGGTCAAGGGGATACTTGACCTCACAATTGGGTGATCCATACCCCATTGAGGATTGGAATTATTTAGGGGATAAAATAACCCACATATCATATGGGGGACCCACAAACCATTAATAATAATATCAATTAGGAGGGTACTTTCCCTATTATTTAATATAAAGGACCCAAACCCTATTAAAGAAACACTCAACCTAGGGGATACCTAACAATATATGTTTACTAGAGTCCCAAATAATGGAAATTGAGACCCCCAATCTTATAATAATGGAATTTTAAGAAAAATATTCAAATGGAATTCAACTTTAGTGTTTCCAATAAAATAACAAGAAGCCACTAGGGATTGCACATGAACTATACTAAAGTTCATCACAAGGTGGAATGATATTTCATAATCATCTCTGTTATCTCTAGTATGAGGTGATAAGTAAGTTTTCCCAGCTAGTAAAATGGATGAATGGTCAAGAGGGGGTGAACTGACCAGATTATAAAATTTTTAAGATTTATTAGAGTTGAAATATTATTTTAAAGAAAAATTAAAAATACATGTATAATATATTTTTATAGTCATTTGGATAAAGATGATCCCAAATGTACTCTTCAATTATCTTTATCCCTGAGTGAAATGAAACCCACTAAAATACTAACTTCTGATTATGAGTTTCAACCCAATTATAATTACTTTTATTGTGGAGGTGGAACCAACACAATCTAAATTTTAATGGGGAGTAACAACATGTTACAACTAGATTTTAAACCTAGAGTTACAACCCAAATAGTCTTTTCGTTTTCACCTTAGAGGCCTAACCCGGATAATTTTTTTTCAACCTAGAAGCACAACCCAAACATAAATTTTTATTGGTAGCATAATCCACAAAATCCCACTTTTAAATTTAAAAGTATAAAAAAATTATGTACTATGAAAAATGAATATAATATAGTAGTACATAACCTGAATAATACAATAAAATTATGAATGTCGTGGTAGAGGTAGTTTTGATCTAATTGGTACTTTATACTTTCACGATTGAGTTAAGAAAAAAATATTCACAAAATGCACCAAGTAGAAATTAAACATGTTAAACAACTCAATGTTCATCCCAATATATCACACTAGTTCTATCAAAATATATTTATAGAGTTTTTTCATGCATAAAGACACAAAATATTTTATCCATTGAAGTTTTTCACTCTCGTAAAGGTAGATGTAATTATCTCTCCCCAATAATACCGAACTACTTTAGAGTGTGAAGCAAATTTATAGTTTGTAAAACATACACAACTATATAGATAAAATTTATAGAATAATAAACGATCAAACCATAAATACTCCCTTTTAATATAACTTAATCAATAAAATTAATTAACCTTAAATAATTTGAATAGTCCTATAGTAATCCCACGCAACAACATACTTAAAATTCTAATAAAATTCAAAATTTGAATTTATTTATGTAAATATAAATCATATATATTATAAAAAATTATTCCCTCATGTTATTTATTTAATTTTACATAAAAAATTCCAATATGATTTTTATAGTATTAGAATAATAATTAATTAATTATAGAACAAATAAATTAAATACGATAAGTAACATAAATATGTAGTGGATTGAAATATGAAACAAAAAGAAAAAAAAAGTTTATTTTGATCTTTTGAAAAACAAATAGTTAAATCATATGAAAAATATGATACATAAGACATTTAAAATTGTGTAGTATACCCAGTTCATAAGAAATTTTAATTTCATAAGATTGTTTTTGTAATATATAGTATCCTTGTAAGATATAATAAATTTATAATATATTTATGAATATAATAAGATATTATTCTTCATAAGATACTACAAATATGGTAAGATATAGATTTGTGTTAAAAAAGAAAAAATCATAAGATACAGATTTTCATAAGAAGTAAATCTTCATAAGATAGAGTTTTCATAAGATATAAGAATTAATAATATAAGAAATTTTTATAAGATAGTATTTGTTTAAGATAAAAAATTGATTTCATAAGATACAAATGTTCATAAGATATAAATAGTTTTTATAAGATATGAAAAATTTATAAGATTTATCATAAGGTTCATCAACGTCTGGTTAAGAACTTATACAATGAATTTACATTAGTTTCAATCCTTTTAAAAATAGTTCATAAAAAAAAAAAATTTCACACAAAATAAAATAGAATAATAAAATAATAATAAATAAAGAATTATTAATTATAAAATAAATAAATAACTAATAAAATATAAATAACAAAAAAATTCACCATCATTCTTCTAAAATCAGTTCAATATTATAACAAGGAAATACTTCAGGCTTTTTAAAACTCATGTTATATGGAATAAATAAAATAAGTATTTTTGTAATTGTCAAAAAAAGTGGGAACACTCCACTCAATAAAATTACCCTTTTCAATAATTTCAAAAAAATAAAAATAAAACATGAAGTATTATCCTTTTTTTAGTATAATAAAAATTCTTAATATAATAATTTTTCAAGATACTACCCCATTTTATAAGTAAAAATTTGTTTAATTAAACAAAAATAAATCTAAAAATTTCAATTTATTTAAAATATAAATTTTTTAATATAAAATAATCTATATTTCTCAAAGATACCCTCCATTGATGAAACTTATGATAAATATTATATGGGTATTCAAACTTTTATAATAATAAAGACTAAATATTTTAATTTAAAATAATCTATATATCTAGAAATATCAACATCAAATTTATAAGAATTAATTATATGGGTATTCAATATTTTATAATAATAAAGACTAAATATTATAACTAATTTATTTTAATATTTAATTTGGTTAAAAAATTAAATCATTCTTTTGAAATAATTTTGTTTTTAAGAAATTTTTTTATCTTACCATAAAACTCATATAAAATTAACTAATCATTAAATCAAAAAATTATTTATAAAACAATTCACTATAAGATCCAAATATAATATTATCAAAATATATATGAATAATAAAAATATATTTTTAAAATTTTGAAATAGATAAAGAAAAATTTAATTTACCTTTTAGAAAACCATTTTCAATAAAAAATGGGACAATATTTCATTCCATGATCTAGGTTCTTGTTGAATTCCCTAAATAGCCATTGAATGTTTTAAAACACGATCAAGATTAATTTTATTTTCAAAACCCAAAGGTTATTTTACATAAACTTATTTATAAATTAATACATTTAGATAAATATATTTTTTCCAAACACTCGATTAAGTTTAAAACCATGATTTGAACCATAAGATAACATAGTTATAATAGATTTTAAGTTAGAAGCATGTGAAAACGTTTCATCAAAATCTATATTTCTTCTTGAAAATAACATCAAGAAACTAATCTAGATTTATTTCGAATAATATGAGTAGATTAATTAAGTTTGTCTCTAAATATCCATTTAGGACCAATACTTTTTTAATATTTAGGTGCTTAATGAAAAGGCAAATTTTTATTTCTAGAAAACCAATTTAGTTGTTTTTCTATGGATAAAATCCAATTATGATCATCCAAAAATTTTATAATATTACTTGAAACAAAATTAGAAATAAAATAATTGTGAGAAAAGAAATTATTAAAGAATTTTTGGTTTGTTCTCCAGTATCAACATCTCTAATAACCATATCTGTAGGATGATCTCTGATTTTCCAAGATATTTCATGAGGGTAATGCCCCCCCCCCAACAGGCACATTACAATTTTTATTTTTAATCTTCTCCAAAACTAAAATATTTGAAATCATATTCAATATGATTTTACTTAGATGATATATATTTTATATTCTTTTCATTATACATAATAGGAATTTATTATTAAAAAATCATGGTTGATTTATTATAGACTTTAAAAGATTTACTAACACATGAATATTATAAAAATATTACTTGATTAGATTTTACCTAAAATTTATCTAAATAATATTTAGTCTTAAGAATAAAAAATTTACAACCAGAAACTATAAAATAAATAGTTTTATATTTTCTTCTCTTATATAATTCATAAAAATTTTATTAAAAATTAGTATTAATATAATTATTTTTGAAATGTAAGAATATATATTTATAGTTTTTTTCCCATAATTATTTAGGTACATTAAATTCATTTAACATAGTTCTATAAATTTTAAAAATATTCCTATTTTCATTTCAATTACACCATTTTTTTGAGGCGTTTTAGAGGTTGAAAAGTTATAAAAATATCTATTTTATTTAGAAAACTTTTAAATTTAATATTTATAAATTCACATCCTCAATCAATTTTAATTGGTAAAATTATACAACCTTTATTATTTGGTACTAATTTCCAATATGAAATAAATATTGATAAAGTTTAACTTATATGTGCATGAAAATAAACCCATGTAAATATAATAAAACCATATACAATAATAAAAACATATTTATTACCACCAAGAATGGAATTTTTTATTATTCTTAATAAGTCAAGATGAATATGTTGAATAGTTATTATAGTTTTAACTTCTTTAATATATTTAAAACTCTATATGATCCTTTTAACTCTCATATAATAATTAAAGACATGATTAATATCTAATTTTAACTTCGGAAGCTACAAAACTTGTCTATGTTTGGATAAATCATATAGTAGTCTAAAATTAGCATGATCATTCTTCCAATTCCATAAATTTTTATCTGATTTTAAAACATTAAAATAATCAATATTTTGATAACTTAGTTTATAAAAATTAATGAAATAAATTTTATCATTTTTATTATCATAAAACAAAATGAATTCATCTTTAAAATAATTCATTTTTAAATTTTAAAGTTATAAAACGTTATTTAATCACATAAATGTGATATTCTAATTAGATTGTAATTTAAAACATAAACATATAAAACTGAAAAATAATAACATAATATTAAATGACTACAATAATATAACCTTTTACCTTTCCTTTAGATTTGTCTCCTAAAGTATCATCACATCATTCTCATGTATTTAATGATAAAACGTTTGATGCATCTCTTGTTACATTCTTATAGTATCCACAATCCATGTACTATGTTTCCTCCTAGTGACTTCCAAGGAATATTTTCTATAAAAATATATTTAATAACATTTTGGTACCAATTAAAATTTACGTTTAATGGAATTAGTGAATGAATTTTTGGGTACTCAAATAGATTTTAGACATTTATTAATAGGTTATATTAAAGATAACGAGTTATAAATAAAATATTTTTTTACCATAATTATTGTAAAAGTCTTAAAGAACATTCACTTTTATAATAACATTAATCCAATATTTGAAATTTGTAATAATTGATACACTTTAGAACTTTTAACAAATAATTTTATTTTTATTTTGGTTATGTATTGATCATATACAACTATAGTTTTATTTTTATTTAATTTATTCATACTTATAATTTTATCCTATGTTTTTTTACCTTGAACCAAGGTAGAAATATATTATTTCAAACTTTAAATTTCCTTTTTAATCTATTCATTATCTTCTAATATTTTTTAAATTTCGTTTATTATTCTTTATCATTTTTATAAAGATATTGTTTTAGTTCATCATTTTACTTTTGAATAATATCGAAATCTTCACATACGTTATCATTAGTTCTATAATAAGAATTCCATAGCTTTGTATTTTCTTCAAGAGTAATTATTTGTCCTCTACATGTTTCTTATTTTTATCTTCAAGTTCTTTATAAAACATAGAAATTTTTATATTAACATTTTTTATCCTGTTAATATATGTATATAACTCATTAAAATTAGGTTTTTATATTAATATTCATTAGATTAATAATCATAATAACTAACATGATTTAATAAATCCATGATACAATGTTAGTCAATAATTTTTCTATTCCAAATTTATCACTAAAATTTAAATATTCTATACAACTCTAACTAGCTATGAAATATATCTTCTCTTTCTTTTTTATATTTTTATTCTTTATTTATATCTTTAATACTAGTAATTAAATATTTATATGGTATTTTATTTTTTATTTATAACAGATTAAATATAAAGAATCATTAGATATAATACCACCTTTCCTGCTTCCTTTTTTTATCATCTATATAACCCTTTTATTTTTTCTAGAGTATCATTTCATTATTCTATAAATTAACTTTACAACATGAGTTTATTTATCACTTTCAATTTCCCTTAACATAGAATTAGAAGAGTAAGAAGTAACATTCATATTTTATTTAAAGATAATACCTTTTATATTTGTAAAATTTTCATCAATAATATTTTTTAGTTCCAATTCATATCACACTAGTGAGCCTATAAGTTCATCAAGTCAATATTCTTTGAAATTTGTAATTTCATAAATATAAACCATTTTTAACTTTTCATTTCTTTATTAAGGATATAATTATACTTTAAAAAATGACCATACTATTTAAGGATTTTTCTAAATCACTCATAACATTTACTATTCTTTTAAATTGACAGAACATCTAATTCATTTTTTCTTCTTCACCCATTTTAAAATCTTCATATTTAGACATTAAAATTATAAGATCTATTCTCTTTAGATTATACATGGCATAGTGATTGACTTGAAAAATTATCTAAATATCATGAGCAGTTTTACAAGTGTGTGTGTGTGTGTATATATATATATATCTAAACACAAATCTACAAATTACCCATTATCGAATGTTCAAAACCATTTAGTTTATGAAAAATGTGAAAAAATCATTACTTGTTAAGAAATTTGGATCTTTTTAGGTAATTTTAAAGGTTTTATCATGATAGTCCAATGATCCATGATTAGCTATTTTATGTAAGATTTCATTTTATATTTCCAATATGCATAGTCTTTAATATCAATGAATGACTGTATCTAAGGAATCTAGCCATCATTAGAACATAAACATGACATATAAAATTATATTTTCCCTTAAATAGTTAAGGATAATAAGACATTAAAAATAATATATATATATATATATGTATGTATGGATATACCAGATTAGGCATCTCACTCGAATACCAATTATTTTTCCATATAATGAGATGGTCGAACGGTCAAGAGGGGGGTGGTGTGCATTGACTAGATTATACATGAAACCCTTGTGTTTTAAGGAATATCCTAATATTGGTTTCAATGAATAAACATGGATGTTGAATTAATTTTTCAAATCAAACCTGATTTAATCTTGTGGGGTATATTTTTCACCATAGAGGGTGTGACTACGACATAGTTGGGGAACTATGGTGTAACGAAAAGCCTTGATTTTTATAGTAATTTTGGAATAACTATGGCATGGAGTATTGTATATAGTGTAAATTCCAAAAAGTGTAGACTAGGAATTTCAAAAAAAATTGGCATCATTTCACCATAGAATCTGGTTTCGGTGTAGTGTGGGGATGGACACTACATCTTAGTACCTTTACCTACTTTATATGATGTCACAATTGACCAAAATGCTTATTTTAGACATGATTTTTGACTATTAACCACTATGGAGTTTCCATATCCCTTACACTAGAGTATATGGATTTGGGACCCATTGTAGGATAACCCTATGTGATATGTTACGATGCATGTTTTTATAGATTAATTATAAATTTACATGGATCCTAAAAACTTATATTTTTTTATCCTTTACTCTTGAACAATGGATAACTCAAGGGAATATTCAAGGTAAATTTCATCCCATAAAACATTGGATTTATCCTCAATGTTGTAGGATTAACTCTTGGTGATTCTAGGGACCCTTGGTGTATGATCTTGATTCAATTGGTTCACAAGTGTGATTTGAGTATTGAATCTTTGAGAATATTTATTTTTGAACAAAAAATTTGAGGTAGGAATATTATTACCATATAAGGAACTTTTATATGGTTGTTTCCATATTGTGATGGTATGTTCTTATGTGCATTGAGACCCATTCATTATGTGTGTTTTTTTTGGGCATGTGTTTAGCCTTATGAGAACCATGTTTTATATATCTAGTTGTTATTGATATAATAAAACTTTATTATAGGTGTTTCATAGATCATAAAACAATTATTTAGGTATCATGATGGTTGGGTTTCTCAAAACTGTCTAGATGTCCCCTTTGATGGGGAGTATGATTGTTTTGATAAAGGTAGAGGACGTGGGATTACTTGACCGTACAATTTAGATATCACAAAAATGTCTAATTGATGTGGGAGTACACAATATAGGGGTGAATTATAACCAATGTTTTCAATGTTGACATGGTATAAACACATACATAGGTGATTGTGATCCAATTCATCAATCATGTCAGGTGGACGTACAATCATGGGAAGAAAAATATACACCTTAGGGTGGGGTGCGAGGTGTTCGTTAAAGCTAAAACATAGATAGAAAAATAATGGGAACATGGTGTTGAACTAAAATGTTGACCTTGTAGCATGTTCTGAGAAATATAGTTATTGAAACCATCATACATACTGACAAAGTACCAAAGTAGTTGGGTCCAAGTTTTGCGGAAGCTTGGTTAGCATACGACGACCCAAAAATATGTTCTTGATTATTTACTTATGAATCACTTCAATATTATAGAATAATATATATATATATATATATTTAAACTTCTGTTAAGTAAATATTGGTGGTTTCTGATAAGGTTTTATAATCATACATAACATAGGAATCACAATGCATGTACAGTCTTCATGATCAGGGATTCAGGAAAGGGAAAAAGCCAAATTATGGGAAGCCAATGAGGCGAAGCTTAGATTTCAAAGGAGTTACTAGGATATTATATATATTGGTTACACAATGTATTTATTTACTTTTTAATTTCTTTTTATACTCTGGATTTTTCTATCACATTAGGGGTACTTTTTTATTTCCTGTTACTGCTCCGAGACACCTAACATGACATCTGTTATAACAAAGTTATTATTTTAGTTATGATATGAACTCTTGTGTTATGATTATTTTATTATTATAAATTTTATGTTTAGATCCCAATAGGTAGATTATTGTATCCCCACTACACCATTCATACCCTCTCTTTTAGTTGATAATCTCTTGCTTATGGAGAGGCCTGTATGAGGTCATGTGGAACTCTGAATCAGATTGGGTGATTCAGGTCAAGGGAATTACAACATGGTATCATATATGGTTTTACTTTTATTTTATTATTGAATATGTTTGGTGAAAAATATAAAGGTGTTAGGAAGTGTGGAACTAAAGTAGGTGAGTCACGTAAGTGCGTGACCATCTCTTATGTGATGAAATTTCGAGTTACCAGTGTTGGGATTGCTGTTACTGTTGTTAATTTATGGTTTCATGCTAATCCAGAGTATGTTGTTGTGTTATAGTTTCTGGTATTTGGGTGTATTTATGAATAATTAATAGGCATGTAGTATCAAATGTTATATATATATATATATGTGTGTGTGTGTGTGTTTCTCCTATGTGTGGTATTTCATTTAATTAAATTAATTTATCTCTGCTTTGTGGATATGAAATATATCTTTTATCTGAACTTGTTTGATAAATCTACATTGAAATTTATATTACTTGAACTTGATCATGATTTTATGTTATATATATGAATATGAATAATATGTAGAAATATAGGACTAGGCTTGAGACTTGGGTAGTACTTGGAGGGTCAGGCCTTATCACTATGGTTCACCTCCCCAGATAGGCCTTCCTATATAAATCCATTATATTTGCTTATAAAATACTTGGGTTAATCACTTAAGAGATCCATTATAGGCATTCTAATTATTCTTTTATCATTCCAAACAATTCTTCCTTGGGGAAGTTTGATGGGATTTCTAAAATAAGTAGGTCAAAATACTCCTACAAGGGAGAACACCCCTGTTCCACTACCAAATATATAGGGGGATGTAATTGTGCATCCTTATATACCTATGCTAGTAGTTTAGGTGGAATAATCATTATAACCAAAAATCTTTTGATTATATCTAGTTTAATATAGATAGGAACTAAGTCCAATGATCTATTATTCCCATGAATTATATCTCCAACAATCTCTATCCTTCTAGGGAACCAGAGACCCCAAGATACTGAGGAATGGATTTATTTCATTGAGGGGATCTTCGATCTAGTAGAGACTCTAGAATAATAATGAGTGAATTTGGATTCTTTAATGCTTTATGGACTGACCAGGAGGTGGTGGGGTATTGTGATTCAACATAAGGGCCTTACTTGTGAGACTTTAAATGATCATCTCTTCTATGATTTATTTTCAAATATGTTTAAGATGGATTGTTCTTAGAATTTTATGAAGATTTAAAAGTGGAAAATGTCTATGTTTGATTACTCTACTCATTTCCTAGAGTTTCTTTTCTTCACCAATCTATTTTTTGACTATAAGGAACCTAAATACTGAATATTTTATATTGGAATTCAACTAAAACTAAGGCACCAGTTTAAGGTTTTTTTCAAGACAATGTACTTAAATATGCTTTATAAGTCCCTAGAATTTAAGAAGGGTTTTTAGGAGAACAAAACTATGAGTCTTCTTTTACTTTTTAGTGCGTCTATTAGTGGACTCCCTAGTGATTATTTGGGTTCCTGTTTTGGTATAAGTAATAGGAAGGTAAATGATTCATTTTTGGGTGGTAGTATATAGATGGAGTAGACTAGGTTTACTTCAACCCCCTATGTAGGAGGTGTTTCTATCAAGTGATTCAACTATGGGAAGAGAGGACAACTTAACAATACTTTTGCAAAATTGCCTCTAGAGTATCACTAATGCAGTATGTAGGTTTATATCTTGTGTTATTATTTTAGGGCTTTGTGGATGTTTTTTAGGAGGTCAGTCTATAATGAGGATGGAGGAGCTTAGTAAAGGATACATACCCCTAATTCCTTGATGGTTCAGGTGATCCAGGTTCCCTAGAGAAAAGTCCATGGACCTAATGATGGTAGGATGTATAAATTTGACTAGATTTTAGTATATGGAATAGGGGGTCTTTATACTTCTCTAGGTACGGTCTTGATCACATCTACAATATATTCTACATTTCTTAATATAAGAGATTCCCATTTTTTTATATCTACTCATCTTTTTATGGATTTCTCTTACCAATAAAGTCATCTTATAAGTTTCTCACTCTTTATACACCATTTGGGGAAGAAAGTGGATCATATCTAGAGATGTAAAGAATTTATCATAGTAGTTTTTTGGATATGGATATTGAAGAAACTTCATGAATCTTGAGATGACTATATTCAATGATATCTTTATATGGACTAGCTAACTAGTTATTGGGACCACATTAGCTACTATTGGAGATGAGAATATTTTACTATAACTAATAAAGATAAGTTTATTTTTATTGGTGAATTAGATGTTGGAGTAGGAAGAATGGGTCTATACTTTTTTTCAGTTTTGAACTTTTGAAACACAAGTAACAGGAATGGTTCCTGCGGTAGATCAAGCCATCACTACATCCTATTTTCACTCCAATTATGGGCCTTTATCAGTATGTCTTTTTAAATGATTTATCAGGTCTCCATTTTGATATATGGATTGAATTTAAGATAAAATTATGTTATTATATCAACCCATATTTATTCCTCTATATTGTGTGATTCCGGATGAGTTAAAAGAAACAAATTTGAATCTTTTTGATTTGGAGGTGAAGGGATTTTTCAGATCAAGGACATATCCTTGGGGTGATCTGGTTTTGTTAAAAAATAAGGAATATGTTATAATTTAGCTATGTGTGTACTCTATAAATCTAATCCAAAAGACTTTGAAGAATAAATACCTGATTTTTAGGATCAATGACTAGCTTGATTGGTTATGTGGATCCCTATATTTTTCTAATATTGATATATTATTTGGTTACAACCAACTTTGGGTCATATGGAAGGATATTCCTAAGATAATATTCTGAAGTAGATATATATTGTATGAATATCTTTTTATGCCCTTCAGGTTGAAATGTCCACTATATTTTTTATGGATCTCGTGAATTGGATCACCCATCCATATCTCAACTCTTTCGTTGTGGTGTCTATTAATGATGTCCTTATATACTCATAGAACTAATAGATTCATGCTTTAAACAAAGATATTGTGTTGAGTACACTTCAAACACCAAATCCATTCCAATATTTTAAAGTGACACTTCTAGATCAAGGAGGTATGTTCTATAGGTAATTTGATCTCAAATGAAAGAATTTCTATATACTTTGAGAAGGTAGAGGATCTTATTTCATGAGAAAAACCTAGAAATGTGTTTGAGATCAAGATTTTCCTTGGGTTATTGGGATATTATAGATGATTCATAAAAGAAATATCTCATTTGGTAGATCATTTGAATGGGATTAAAAATAAGGTGGTAAAGTTTTAATAGACTATGAAGTGTGAAGAGGCCTTCTTAGAGATGAATATAATATTGATGACATCCCTAATCTTGACATTTCTAGATGTAGGATTGGATATATGGTTTAATATAATGCCTTAGGTTTTGGTTTAAGAGATGTGTTGATGCAAAAGGGTGATGTAGTATCTTATGGGTCTCATAATCTATGAACCCATGAGTAGAACTACCCTATGGATGACTTGGAGTTTGAAACTATGGTCTATGATCTAAAGTGATGGTTCCATAATCTATTCAGCAAGAGATATTTCTTATACATGGAATAAAAGTGTTTCTGTTTAATCTTCTATTAGGGAGAATTAAATATATGGAATATATGTTGGGTGAATTACCATCAGACTATTGATTTTATGATGGAATATGCTTTAAGGAAAGGTAACGTCATTATAAATTCTCTCAGTTGAAAAATAGGATCTAGGAGAGTGAACTTCAGGGGAGGAATAATGGTTGATGAGCTTATTGTATAAAGGGGTTTTTTGATGAATCTAAGGGATTGTGGGTGATGAAATCTGACCCCTTGGTTATCACATCAATGTTGGTGGGATGAGTAAAGGCCCACTAGGAAACAAATTTTGAATGCCTAGTGACGTGGGAACAATTGGTTGGAAATAACATAGTTCTCTAATGGTTGATGGATGGTGATGACATGATCTATGTTCATGGAAGAGTTGGGGTTATTTTATACATGAGAGAATATTTAATGATTGAAACTCCTTTATCTTAGTGGTAAGTGAATATAGGTTTAATGAAGATATATTAGGATATCAGGCGACACTTTTGGTGGCTTGGAATGGAGAGAGATATTATAGGCTTTGCCTCTTATTTACTTGCCTATCAATGGATCAAGGTGGAAAACTAACAACCAAGAGGCTTAATTTAGACACTTCCCATGCCTATGTGAAAGTGGGACAAGGTGACTATGGAGTTTGTGATGGGGATGCCCAGGACTCCAAGAAGTCCAAATTCAATTTGGGTGATAGGTGATTGGATGAAAAATGTGGTACATTTCTTACTAATCCAAGAGAATCACACTATAGATGATTTGAGAAGCATTATATCTTAGAGATGAATTAATGTAATTATGTATAGTATCACATTGAATAAGGACACACATTTTACATTGTGGTTTTGGTAGGTATTTTAGAGGGGTTTGGGGACTCATTTAAAGTAAAGTACGATGTATCATCCACAAACAGATGGATAGTCAGAGAGGAAGATACATATCTTATAAGATATTATTTAGGTAAGCTTCCTTGATTTTAGTAGAGCATGGGATGATTATATATCCTTGGTTCAATTCATATACAATAAAAATTTCCAAGATTTTATTTAGATGGTTTTTTTGAGGCTCTTTATAGTCGACCATGTCACTCACCGCTGTGTTGGAATGAGGCGGGTGAGATAACTATTGTCAGGGTGAGCATGATATAGGATAAATCCAAGATGAAATAGTTAAAAAGGATGTGTTTTATTAATTCCTAGAGTATACAATGATCATATTCAAACTGAAGGAGATGCTATTTTGTGTTCACTGTGGGAAACTGGGTTTTCATGTGGGTGTCACCTTGGTTGGGACATTGTCTCTTGTAGAGGTAAGGGAAGATGGTGTAGTGTTTTTGGAACCATTTGATAATAATGAATGTATAATAATAGTTTATTATTATTTGAATCTTCCGCCATTATTCCGAGGTATGCATGATGTGCTCCATGTATCTCATATTTGGAGCTAATAACCCCCTTCAAAGCTAAAAACTTGATCTTGAACCTGTGATAAACTATAAAGATGTTGATTTGGAGCCTGATACATCATTTATGGATAAACTAGTACATATTGTGGATTAGATATAGAAAGTGTTAAAAGGAAATAATATACCACTTTTTTGAGTCTTTTGGTAGCATGGATGGATCCAAGAGAAAATATGGGAGTGGGAGTATGATGTTTAGTCTTAATAGTTCTAGTTGTTAAAGCATGAATCTTAGTGAAACTTCTCAAGGATGAGAATCCACTAGAAGGGGATATTTCTAACACCCTTTGGTTTTAAGGAATAGAATAAGGCTGCTTTTAGATTATAAATATATAATTTGAACTAATTTTTAGTTTGAACTAGATTATATGACATGGTTCATACTTTATGTTGTGGAGGGTGTAGTTTTGGTGTGGTTAGGACACTAAGGTTTATCAGTTAACATTGATAGTTATGTTTTTTTGGAATAGATTCATCATATAGAGTTGTCTATGAAGTAGATTTAGACAGGTGGAGTTTATGTAGTTCTTAAAAATTTGGTGTCATTCCACCATAGAGGGTTCCTATAGAGCAGTGTTATTGTGAGGGATTAGATTCTATGATATAGGTATAAACATTGCACCATAGTCTATTTCCTTAGCTTTTGAGATATTTTCATTAACCACAACATGGATTCTAAACACGATTTTTACTAGGAACCACTATATATTGTCCATTTTCCTTACACTATAGTCATTACAAATTTGGGACCCATTACTATGTAGCTTGATGCGCTAAATCATGACACCTAGTTTTCCATATTCCCTAAAAATTCACAATGCCTCTTGAACCTTATATTTTTCTAGCCCTTCCCCTGAATCTTTGGGAAACTCTAGGGAATATTCAAGAGCACTTTTATCCCCAAAAATCTTCTCTTCACCCTAAATGTTTAAGGATAAACTCATAGTGATTCTAAATATCCTTGACATATAGTATTGATCTAGTTGTTACATGAGCATGATTTGAGTATCAGATCTTGAAAAAACGTGATGTTGGAATGACATGAATGAGGTAGGAATATCCTTACCATATAGAGACTATTTATATTATTCTTCACATGATTTAATGGTATGTTCTTGTGTGCATTGAGACTCATGCTAGATCTGTGTTTATTATGTGTGTGTGTGGAATAATAAGAACCATGCTTGATATGAACATTTCTTTCCTTTTATTATATGAATTTATTATTTGTGTTTCATATACCATGAAACCTTTATTTAGGTATCAATATGGTTGGGTTATTCATAAATGGATATATGGTCCCCTTTATGGAGAGAAAGAGTTTTATGATGAAGTCCAAGGACTCTAGATTTATTAACAATAATTCTTAGATATCATGGGAATTTTAATTTGACATGGGAGTAGACCATGTGGGGGTGATGTGTATCTAATGTATCAGAATGCTGACATGGGTGTAATGTCCCAACCTAGTGCCACATGATGATACACTGAGCTGGTTTATTATGTGACCTCAAACATGCCTCTGTAGGATCTAAATAATGATGTAGATGCTCAATATACAAGAGGGGGGGGGGGGTGAATTATACACTTTAAAAATTTTCTTTAACAAAGTAAAGAGTTAAGTTTAACAAAGTTAAACTAAGAAAATTCACAACACCTCTAACACCAACTGAAAAAATAGATTAAGGAATGAATTTATAAACTTCAAGTTCTATGTACTTGCTTAAAACTGGAAAGAGATTCTGAAAGTAGGTTCCAGAAATATGGATCCGGAAATTGAAACTTAACTGAAGATTACAATATGGGATTCTACCTTAAAGCGTATAGAATCTAAACTTATCAAAGTACAAGTAAGGAAGTATAAAAAAGTTATACTTTCCTTACAATACAATATGCAGTGGAAACAAACATGTAGTAAAACTACAAGTAACAATATATAAGTCTTTTAACCCAAAGAGAAGGGTATCCAACAAACATGGATAAAGGTCCCTTGATTTATACTTTCAAGCAAGTCTGTCTTACCCACACCAGGGTAATCCCTCGATATGAATATCAGAATCTCTGTCTTGCTATCCCTGCAAGCCCTCAACTTCAAGGTAGTTGGAACCTCTGTCTTCCTCAGCAAGGAAGCCCTCAAACTTCAAGGTAGTCGGCACCTCTGTCTTCCTATCCCCGGAAGTCCTCGAAAGTAATCACCAACATTCAGAGTTTCATGAAGCTTTGAGAGTTAATAAGAGCCTCTCTCTCTAAAAATCACTTCAACAGCATGTCTGAACAATGTCGAATAAGTTGTTTTGAGCATTTTCAAATGAGCTCCTATTTATAGGCAAGGTCGGCCACGTTTTCAACGGTCATATTTTCCTTAAAAATTGGAGGGAGCTGTACACGTGTAACTTAACCAACGGTTATTTTATAATAGAATAGACGACATCGTTTTATAACAAAACAAGTGTAACAGAATGTACGACATCATTTTAAGTCTAACACAAAAGTTTGGAGTGAAGGTTTAGAGTGTAAGAAAAAATATTAAATAGTAGACAAATTATAAAAGTGCAAGAAAAATGAAAGTTCGGAGTCTAACCAAAAATAATATTCAGAGTCTAATTAAATTCGGAGTGTATAAAGAAAAGATGATCAGATTCTGTTTAATAGGTGAATTCGGAATGAGAATTCGGAATGAAAATTCGTCATCAGAATTCATAATGAGAATTCATAATCAGGATTTGTCATCTGATTTCGGTGTCGAACTTCATGAGAGTTCGTATCCAGAATTCGGAGTATAACTTTATTATAGTTCGTATCCAGAATTCGGAGTGGAACTTCATTACAGTTCTCATCTAGAATTCGGATCCTAAAATAGAATGCTTTATATCAAAGTTTTAAATGATTCTGAGAATATAGAAATGAATCTGATTCCTATACTTAAGAAAAATATGGATATAGATAATGAAAATATGATAAGAATAATTTTCCTTATAAAAGAAACTTTCCTTATAAAAGAAATTTTCTTGTTAAAATAAATTTTCCTTCTAAAAGCGATTTTCCATATAAAAGCGATTTTCCTTATAAAAGCAATTTTTCTTAAAGATAAGGTGTTTGTGATTTTCAAAACAACAAGGAAGGGAAAAGTCATAAGGAAGACCTTATTGACTCAAAAATCTCCCCCTTTTTGGAAATCACAAACATCCTTACAAAAAAGAAAGACTAAGGAGAAAAAAACATTATGGATTATCTCCCTTTGCTTATGGATGTTGATGAATATGACTAACTCCCCCTTAGGCTTTGAAACTCTAAGGATCATATTCTAGATTTCCGAAATGATATTTCATTATGAGTAAGAATGTCATCTTTAATGAAAAACTCCCCCTTAGATAAACTCTATTAGAGTTATTTTTCTTTCTCACCCTTTGTTTAAGGTTCTTTTTCCCCCTTTGTTAGGGTTCTTTTTCCTTATCCCCCTTTGTGATTTTCAAAAAGAATTCGAGGGAATGGAAAATATAACAAGGTACATGAAAAATCAGTTACAACAATAAAAGAGACAAGCAAGCAAGATTTTCATTAAGTTTGAATGATTAAAAACAAAGAAAGTTAAGATACAACAAAAGATCGGATTTGCCTATTTTGGATCTTTTTCCTTTGACATAAGACCCTTAAGAATAGTATTTATATTCTTCAAGTCTTTATTGTCTTCCTAGGCTTTCTTCTCTAACACAACTATTCTTGCACTTTGAGCTTCAATCTTTTCTTCCTGGTCTACAAGCTTTTCTTCCTGAGCTTTCAAAACTTGTTCTTGCTTTAACAACCTCTCTTCAATATCATTCCTACGATCCCTTTCATTCCTCCAGTTTTGAGCAACAGAATTCAGCTTCCCATTCAGATATCTGTCTTCTTGAATCGAGGAATTCTTCTCAGCTATCAACTTTTCTTCAAAGGATGAAGTAAGTTAATTTAGCTTCCTGTCTTCGGTCTCAAAAGCATCCTTAACATTATCTTGGAATTCATCAAGGAGCCTCATCTCTTCTACAGTTTTCCTCGACCAACTAGTCATTCTCCTACAAGAACTTTTGTGTGCTTTATAGCCGACAAAAAAAGTTTTGAACTGAGACTCCTTTTTAACACATTTGTCCATAACCATGGATACAGAGTCTGTTTTCTGATTCAAATTATATTGGAGCATCTGGCATCTTGAATCAATACTTGAGAAGGTCGGAATAGAACCCACCAACTTTTTTAAAGACTGAACACCAAAGTCATGCCCCAATGAAGATGACTCCGAATCCGAGACTATTCTTGGAGAAATTTCTTCTTCATTTGCTCAACCTTTATCTTTGAAGAACTACCAACTTCCCTTCTATTTACAGTCACTGAGCTCAGGGTATCAACAACAAGTTTCTTTCCCTTGTCCTTTTTTGGAATGGATTCCTGTTCTGGGGTTTTCTGATCACTACCAGACACTTGAACAACATTATCTTCATCATCAATAAATTTTTGAGCATCATCCTCTACATTCTGCATTTGTGAAATATCATGTAGAAGTTGTTCTTCGTCTTCATGATAAGCTACTTCTTATTCTCCTTTCTCCTCATCCTTCCTTGGAGTGACTAACTTGGATGATTCAGCTTCTGAACTTCGGAGAGACAAATGTTCCGAAGGTGTCCCCTTATAATCGTCTACTTTCTTCAAAAGATCTCCAGTCTCACCACTACCTTTAGCAACTGTTTCTTCCTCTTAAACTTCCAAAAACTGCTCAACATCCTCAACATGCTGAGCAACTACCACTTCCGGAGTGACATAGTTTCTTCCTGGAGTCTCAGGTAGAGATTCCAAAGAGAAAGATCTCAGAACTGAAATGTTTCCGGAGGCCATCTCATTAAACTTCAATAAAGTCTAAACCACCTTAGCTTCAGACATCTTTTTCTTAAGATTCTTTTCTTTCATTTGTTTTTCTAATTCATCTACTGTCTTCTCCTTCAAGGCCTTAGCCTCCGTAGGATACAAGCCAAACTGAGGCTTCCCGTTCACACTCTTCTCTTTGATTTCCCTCCACTTATCAACTACCTCATCAGGATAAGATTTCTTCTTCTTCGGTTTTGGAGGTACGGAATTATCTTCCTTAGATTTGGGATTCCCTGCTTCAACTTCAACTTCTTTCAACTTTCTCTTCTTCACTGGCTTAGAAGATTCAGCTTCAGCAACTTTCGGAACCGCTTTTTCTTGAACTGGTAAATCAAAGAACTCACCAGTCTTCTTGTAGAAGGAAATATCCCTCCTTTTGAGGGTACCATCACTCACCAACATAATTTTCCAAACTCTTGGCTTAGACTTGCAAGCCTCCTTGAAAGACTCAAGTCACTGAACTATTAACTTCAAGATGATTGCTGGATACATTATGATATGAGCTCTCAGATTTCCTTTCTTAACATTCTCAATGGTAAGAAGAATGTGTTTCATCAGATTAAACTTCCTTAGATTTATCAGAAAATCTAGAATATAGATCTCACTCTTCTTCAAACTGTCTTTGTCACCCTTTCTCGGTATGATAAAGCCTTTTACCCATAATTCTAGAATCTGAAAATTCGTAGACAAAGTAGCAATCTTCGGAGCCTTGTCATCTGACAGTCCAATAGTCTCCAAAGTCTTTTCCTTGTTGAAAATTCCTTTTGAATCCGGAAAAACATGAATAATGAACTCGGCTTCTCCTTCATTGTTCAGCCCTACCAAGATGGATGCCTTGGAATAAGAAAGCTTATAAGTCTTTCCATAAGACTTAAATGACAATTTATCCCTACAATCTTCCTTAAACAAGGAAACTGTCTCATAGAACTCTAAAGGAAACTCTGAATATACTTCATCTTGATTCCTGGGCTTAGACACAACAACATCTTCCCATCCGTTAATCTTTATGTTCTTGGATATAAGAGAATCATACTTGTTGAAGAAATCAGGATGAACCAACCTTTATCTATATACGAACCACTTGGAAATCATCTTAGAGGTTGACATGTCTTGAGAAGCTACTTCAACAGACATTTGGATCTGAATACTTCTGAGAAGTTTGGAACGGAAAATGCTGAAGATCGGAACGACCTTAAAACGGAGAGACAGATCTTTGGGACGCTGGAGCTTGAAAAACCGATGTCGGACGACCATTTGGGGTCCCCTTTATATAGGCAACGATATAATGGTTCATCTTCCTCGGTTTATCGAACAATTGTAAAAAGATGAGATCAGATCTGATGGTTGAAAACAAATTCTCAAGAAAAATTGAATCTGATCTTTTGAGATTTTTATTAATATAAGGATTTAAGACAAACTAAAATTTGAAAACAAAATATAAGAAAATACCAGCAAGTAAAGTATGATTACGAAAAATTGAGTACGGAAATAATACCTTTCAGATTGGCTTAGGAGGATTATTCATAATGGGTAATATTTTTCTTGAAGAAAAAAATTGAATAAGAAAAATCTTTACTACGAAAAGACATAGTTCGCAAAACTCACTATGAAAAACTCAAAAAAAAAATCATTACAAGATTTTCAACATGAAAATTTCATTACAAAAGTTTAAATACGAAAAGCTCATTACGAAAGTATCGGTACGAAAATCTTGTTACGGAAACACCAGTACAAAAATTTCCTTTCCGGAATTTTTTAATACAAAAAAAATTTCATTCTAGAAGTTTTCTATACCAAAATATCCATTCTGGAAAATTTCAGTTCTGAAAATTCCCATTCCGGAAATGTTAGTTCCAAAAAGTTTGAAAAATTAACTTAGACAAATTTAGTTACTCTAACAATCAAATGTACTCCCCCAATGAAAAGGATTTTATTACTATAAGGAGACTTTCAACAGAAAGTTAATTAAGAATGATTACCTTACGGTTATCATTTCTAACTTATGTTTAATGTATTCAAATCTATCAGAAGGAAAAGATTTTGTGAAAATATCAACAAGTTGATCTTACGTTCCGATAAACTGAAGAATAATATCTCCTTTTAGTGTGTGATACCTAAGAAAGTGATGCCTAATATCTATGTGTTTTGCATGTGAGTGATGTGCATGGTTCTTACTTAGGGCAATGGCACTAGTGTTATCACACAAAATTTGAGTTTTAGTAAAACTCAAGCCATAGTCTGTGAGTTTGTGTTGCATCCACAACACTTGAGCACAACAACTTCCAGCTGCTACATATTCAGCTTCAGTAGTGGAAACTGATACAAAATATTGCTTCTTGCAAGACCAAGAAACTAGTGAATCTCCTAAGAAATGACAAGTTCCGGATGTACTTTTTCTATCCATTCTACATCCACCAAAGTCAGTATCAGAAAATCTTTTTAGAACAAAATCATTTCCAGATGTATAAAACAATCCTAGATCCATGGTTCCCTTAAGGTAGTGAAAAATTCTTTTTACTTCATTTAAGTGAGATTCCTTAGGGTTGGATTGATATCTTGCACATAATCATACTGAGAACATTAAGTCTGGTCGACTAGTTGTTAAGTAAAGTAAACTTCCTATCATACCTCTAAAAGATGTTTGATCTACTGGTTTCCCAGTTTCATCAAGATCTAAAGAGTTTGAGGTACCAATGGGAGTACTTATACTCTTAGTGTTGTCATAACCATACTTTTTGAGAAGATCCTTAATATACTTATGTTGAGATATGTAGGTTCCTTCTAGTTTTTGAGAAATTTGAAAACCAAGGAAAAAGGTTAACTCACCCATCATGCTCATTTCAAACTCAGATTTCATTAGACTTGCAAAAGAGTCGGTTAAGGATTGCTGAGTTGAACCAAATATAATGTCATCAACATAAATTTGAACAATCAAAACATTTTTCTTATCTTTCTTTATAAAAAGGGTTGGATCTGAATTTCCCATAACATAGTTATTTTTAAGCAAAAATCCAGTGAGTCTATCATACCAGGATCGTGGGGCTTATTTAAGACCATACAGAGCTTTGGTAAGTCTAAAAACATGATTAGGATGTTTTGTATCTTCAAAGCTAGGAGGTTGTTCTACAAAAACTTCCTCTTGTACAAAACCGTTAAGAAAAGAACATTTCACATCCATTTGAAAAAGTTTAAAATTAAATAATGCTGCAAAGGCAAGTAGAATACGGATAGATTCAAGTCTAGCTACTGGAGCATAGGTTTCTTCATAGTATATTACCTCTTGCTGATTATAGACTTTAGCAACAATTTTAGCTTTATTTCTTACTATGACTCCATTTTCATCACATTTTTTCCTGAAGACCCACTTTACTCCAATAACAGAAGTTTCCTTAGGTCTTTCAACCATGATCCAGACTTTGTTCCTTTCAAATTCATTTAGTTCATCTTGCATAGCTTTGATCCAATCAACATCACCTAAAGCTTCATCAGTGCTTTTTGGTTCTATTTGGGAAATAAATGTTAGATGTTCTATTTCATTTATTAAGGAACTTCTAGTTATTACAGGTTGATTTACATCACCAATGATACTATCACTGGGATGATTCTTAAGAAACACCTGATTTGGGTTTTGAAAAGCCTGTTCATCAACATATGGTAGAAATTCTTCTGGGGTAAATGTTTCGGAAGTATCTTCTTGAACATTATACTTATCATAAGGATCTTCTATCAAAGGTTGACAATTAGTTTTTGAAAACACATCTGAGGATGTAGGCTGGGATAGTCTAAAAACAAAAGGATCAGGCTCGTCCAATTTTACATGTACTGTTTCTTCAACAGTACAAGTATTTTTATTGAAAACTCTATAAGCCTTAGAAGTTGTGGAATAACCTAGGAAAATTCCTTCATCGGATTTTGGTGAAAATTTATGTAAGTTATCTTTAGTATTCAGAATTAATACTTTGCAACCAAAAACCATGAAGTAGGATAGTCTTGGTTTTCTACCATTCTATAACTCATAAAGAGTTTTATTAAGAAAAGGTCTAATCAAAACTCGATTTATAGTATAACAATAAGTAATTACAGCTTCAACCCAGAAATTTCTAGCTATAGAATATTCACTCAACATGGTTCTAGTTATCTCTTTAAGAATCCTATTTATTCTTTCAACTACACCATTCTGCTGAGGAGTTCTAGGTGATGACAAATTGTGAGTAATACCTTTTCTACTACAAAAAGTTTCAAAATCAGAATTTTTAAATTCTCCTCCATGATCACTATGAATAGTTTTCAATGGAAGGTTTTTCTCATTTTTAACTTGAGCTCTAAAACTTTTGAAATAAGAAAAAGCTTCAGACTTATTTTCTAGAAAATAAACCCAAGTAAATCTAGTGTAATCATCAACTAGAACAAAAACATAATATTTGCCTCCAATACTTCCAGTTTGTGTTGGACCAAAAAGATCCATGTGCACTAACTGTAATGCATTAGTTGTTGAGACTTCATTGATTGATTTAAAACTAGATTTATATTTCTTTCCATATTTACAAGGATTGTAAGCTTTAGAATAATCAAATCTAGGCTCCAGTAGATCCTTAACTAGTTTCTTCTTAGGGAGTTTGCATAAGATTCTAAGGTTACAATGACCTAGTCTTCTATGCCATAACCAGGAATGATCTTCCATTTCACTTAGGCAAGGTAAATCTTAGCTCCTGAGGTCTTTTAAATTTAAGGTGTAAACATTATCTTGCCTATTGGCTGAGAGAACAAATTCTTCCTTGGAATTGTGAACTAAGCACTTATCATTCCTAAAATTCACAATATAACCTTCATCACATAACTGACTTATGCTAATGAGGTTGTGCTTAAGACCCTTAACAAAAAGAACATTTGAAATCAAAGTTTTACCTAGAAGAATAATATTACCGATAACAACAATATCTCCCTTAGCATTATCTCCGAAAGTTACTTTTCCTCCTTTCGTTTTGATAATCTTTTCAAAATAGATTTTGTTACCAGTCATGTGCCGGGAACATCCAATATCCATGTACCATGTGTTGCTGTTGGTACTCTCTTTATTTTCTTGAAATCAAGAAGGGAATTAGACTTTCAGAATCCAAACTTGTTTGGATCCGAGATTTCCAGATAACAAAATTTTAGGTACCCACATCTTCTTAGAGAAATAATCTTTGTGAAATCCTCGAGATTGGGTTTTGTTTAAGGAAAAATTCTTTGCCTAGTGACCACCACATTGACACTTGGTACAAAATGGGGAACTTTGAGGAACAAAATAATTGTTACTAAAAATTGGTTTTTCATGGGTATAACCAAATCCAGATTTATTTCTTAAAGTTCGTATTTGGGAATAAATTTTATCAAAATTTTCCTTACCATGGGTAAAGTTTGATAAACACTTCTTTAAAGAAAAAATTTCGGACTTGAGATTTATAACCAAGTTTTTATCCTCAAAATCATTAGTTTTAGAACTAGAGATAAGCTCCAAAACATTTTTCTCAGAAAATACTTTTTCTAACTCTTTAGAAAGTTTTTTCTTCTCAGAACATACTTCCTCAATATTTTTTGAAATACTTTCAAAATCAACATTTTTCCTATCAAGATCTTTAGAAAGATCTGATATTTCTTTCGTAAGAACAGAATTCCTAGAGTTTTCCTTATCAAGTTTTTTATTGAGTTTGAAATTCTCAATTTCAAGAAGTTCAGCAAACCTAGAAACTTCTTCATAGGTAGGTGAAATATTTTCTTCATCAGAAGAGGATTCTTCATCAGAAGAGTTATAATACTTACTATCATTGGAATTTAAAGATACATTGGTGAATGATTCAACATTTCGTACCTTAGACATAAAACAATGATTGTTAAAAGGTAGTCTGGCTATAAGACCAAGTATATTCTTTCTTGAAGATTCATAATTAGAAGATTCATCTAAAGAGTCACCACCACTGGCACTCCAGGTATCACTAGATCTCAGAACTTTCTTAGCATTGGCTTTATAATACTTCTTTCTGTTCCTATCTGAATGCCTTTCCTTCCTTTCTTCATTTTTAAGCAAAGGGAAATATGGTCTAATATGTCCAGCTTTCTTGCAGTCATAACACATGACTTCTCCTTCTTTCGTATCATTACTCTCCTTTTTCGTATACTTGGATTGGAAATTTCTCTGACCGGCTATCTTGTTCATCCTTCGAACAATATTTGCAAACTCATTTTCTGATACTTCACTTTCAATAGAATCTGATTGGATAACCATCTTCTTAGACTTGGATCTGGTTACTCTCTCTGGAGTCTTAGATTTCATTTGATTTGATGTTTTTGTAAAAGAAACAATACCATTTCCATTCTTCTTCTTGATGTTATTAGCATCTCTCTTCATTCTAGTCTCATGTTGAAGAAGAGTTCCAAATAACTCATCCAGAGAAATTTGAGTGATCTTCCTATTCTCATCTATAGTTATTCTTTTGGATTCCCACTCATTGGGCATGATATCAATTATCTTATCCACAAGTGCTTCATCATCTAACCCTTTTTCTCCTATAGACTGTAAGCTGTTGACTATAGTCACAAATCTTTGTTGAACTTTTCATATTGGTTCACCATAAGGAAAATTGAAACCATGGTATTCAGCTCTAAGCATAGCTCTCCTAGTCTCAATCAATTTAGAAGTTCCAAAGTGTGTAACTTCTAACTTCTTCCAGATACAATTAGCTGCTTCACAAGAAGAAATTTAGCTATATATATTTCTAGTCATTGAACAAAGTAGAGTATTGCATACCTTATAATTGAGTTGATACTCTTGATTTTCCTGGTTAGTGAAAGTTCTAACTTCCTTATCAGGAATTTTATAATCTCCAGTAAGCATAACAAAGTTATCCACTCTAGTATTGATAATAAAAGTCTTCATTCGATCTCTCTAGTACTCATAGTCATTACCATCAAATATTGGTGGTCTTGTAGGATTTAGATTATCAATGGAACCAACATTAACTCCATCCATACTTAAAATAACCTTCGACACACAAACTTGTTAGTAGAAAAAGTTCTTAATAACAAAGTTCAGAATGACAAAGTTCGGAATGAAAAAGTTCGGAATGACAAGGAACTTTCTAAGAAAGTATGAATAATAAAGGAAAATGAACAAGAAAAACTTAAACATGAGTATAATTATTTCAGAGACCTGCTCTGATACCAATTATAGGATCGAAATAATGATGTAGATGCTCAATATACAAGAGGGGGGGGGGGGTGAATTGTACACTTTAAAAATTTCCTTTAACAAAGGAAAGATCTAAGTTTAACAAAGTTAAACTAAGAAAATTCCCAACACCTCTAACACCAATTGAAAAAACGGAATAAGGAATGAAGTTATAAACTTCAAGTTCGATGTACTTGCTTAAAACTGGAAAGAGATTCTGAAAGTAGGTTCCAGAAATATGGATCCGGAAATTGAAACTTAACTAAAGATTACAATATAAGATTCTACCTTAAAGCGTATAGAATCTAATCTTATCAAAGTACAAGTAAGGAAGTATAAGAAAGTTATACTTTCCTTACAATACAATATGCAGCGGAAACAAACAAAGAGTAAAACTACAAGTAACAAGATATAAGTCTTTTAACCCAAAGAGAAGGGTATCCAACAACCTTGGATAAAGATCCCTTGATTTATACTTTCAAGCAAGTCTATCTTACCCACACCAGGGTAAGCCCTTGATATGAATATTAGAATCTCTGTCTTGCTATCCTCGTAAGCCCTCAACTTCAAGGTAGTTGGAACCTCTGTATTCTTCAGTAAGGAAGCCCTCGAACTTCAAGGTAGTCGGCACCTCTGTCTTCCTATCCCCGAAAGTCATCGAATGTAATCACCAACATTCGGAGTCGCACGAAGCATTGAGAGTTAATAAGAGCCTCTCTCTCTAGAAATCAATTCAACAGCATGTGTGAACAATGTCAAAGAATTTGTTTTTGAGATCTTTCAAACGAGCTCCTATTTATAGGCAAGGTCGGCCTCCTTTCCAACGGTCATATTTTCCTTAAAAATCGGAGGGACCTGTACACGTGTAACTTAACCAACAGTTAGTTTATAATAGAATAGACGACATCGTTTTATAACAAAACAAGTGTAACAGAATGTACGACATTGTTTTAAGTCTAACACAAAAGTTCGGAGTGAAGGTTCAGAGTGTAAGAAAAAATATTAAAGAGTAGACAAATTATAAAATTGTAAGAAAAATGAATGTTCAGAGTCTAACCAAAAATAATATTCGGAGTCTAAATAAATTCGGAGTGTATAAAGAAAATATGGTCAGATTCTATTTAATAGGTGAATTCGGAATGAGAATTCGGAATGACAATTCATCATCAGAATTCAAAATGAGAATTCGTAATCAGGATTTGTCATCAGATTTCGGTGTCAAACTTCATGAGAGTATGTATCCCGAATTCGGAGTAGAACTTTATTAGAGTTCGTATCCATAATTCGGAGTGGAACTTCATTACAGTTCTCATCCATACTTCGTAGCCTAAAACAGAATGCTTCATATCAAAGTTTTAAACGATTCTAAGAATATAGAAATGAATCTGATTCCTATACTTAAGAAAAATATGGATATAGATAATGAAAATATAATAAGAATAATTTTCCTTGTAAAAGTGACTTTCCATATGAAAGCAATTTTCCTTATAAAAGCAATTTTCCTTATAAAAGTGATTTTCCTTATAAAAGCGATTTTCCTTATAAAAGCGATTTTCCTTAAAGATAAGGTGTTTGTGATTTTGAAAACAAGAAGGAATGGAAAAGTCATAAGGAAGACCTTATTGACTCAACAACCTCCCCATACACAAGAGGCTACTAACTAGCAGTGATGGTCAAATTTGTAATGTGGGGAGACTATAACCTCTTTTTCAAAGAAGAAGAATATTGGAAATAAATTTATAATATCCAAAATAATACAATAATCAATGATACTCAATATAATGACCAATATCTCAAAATGAATCCAAAACAGGGGAAGTGACTATAAAACAATGTAGTAAACATGTCATGTCATAAATGTTTCAATTTTCTAATGAAAATAAAAAATAAATGCACACTAATATATCCCAAGAAGGTCCCAAAATCATGTCCAATTCCCTCATCCATTCTCCATCCTGAATCCCAACTTATCCACCTAATATAGGGATCTTTCCCTTATCATATCCTGAAAACATGAAGTATATTTGGGTACAAATCTGGCATCCCAAGTAGTGTGTGAGTACAACTTATTAGGCCACCACACCAAACATTTAAAGAATATATAGTATATAAAAGTGTATGCAGTTGTATAAATAATAAAGATAAATGAAAAAAGTAAATAGGTTTCATATTTATTATTATTTAGTTAACCACATCATACATGCTTCATCCCATGCCAGAGTATGAACCATGTACCATCATAATTTCACAATTAATCTCTTTCATGGGATTTAATTATTCATTTAAGTACAATTTCATCTTTATTTCATGGAGCATTAGTCCAGATACCCAATCACAATCATGCATCAGGGTCCTAGAGTAGTAGTTTGTTACCCCATGAGTATTTGGAGCATCATTCCCCGAACCATGCCTCATTGTACATATTCACACACACACACACACACACACACACATAGGGTCCCTAGAGAATCTTCCCAAAACCCTATGGGTATTTGGAGAATAAGTCCATGTCCCACACCTCATTTTTCACATGCATGCATCGAGGGCATAGAGCATCAATCTAGCACACCATGGTTATTTAGAGCTTCAGTCCCCGATCCACACCTCATTAATCAATCACATATATCCAAATATGAAAATCAAGGTTCTTAATTGTTAACCTTTTTATCAATCATTCACATCATGATTCACCAATTCATTTATCAATCACAATCATGGTTCTTTACTTTAATCATAAGGATCACTAAGAATAATTAACCAATTTTCCATTTATCACTATTTATTTCACAACTCATTAACTCCTCAAAGTTAATTCTATCGCACCATTAAATACCATTATATAAGATGAAATAAGAATTTAGTTCAATTATATAAACACACTATTTCCCCCTTTTAAATCCAAAATTATCATTTCAATGGAATTGGAACACCCCATGGGTTTCTATAACATCTAGTCTCATAATCCCCAATGGGTCCAACGAGACCCATGAAGGATCACACTATTTTCAAGAATTAAATCCACCTTTTTAATTTTAAATGATATTTCCCAACATGGAAATGTAGTGGAACAAATACATATATAATATCATAATCAACACAATGGGAAATAGAAATTAAATCACCTACCTCAAGATTGTTGATGGACACTCTCCAAATCGTAACCCCCAATTCGATGTAGAATGGTCGAATTCATAATGGAAATGAATATATAGGATCAAAAAACTAGGATAAAGATCCAAAAAATTAGGGCAATTAAAACCTAGATCTAAAACATCAACAATGGATGAAAAATCATCCCTTTCCATAGGAGAAGAAATATAGGAGAGATACGAATCTAAATGAGGAAGAAATTACTTACTAAAGAGGAGTTTATCCTTCCAGAAAATCCTTGATTCAAAAAGGAATAAATTAAAAGATATTTGGAACCCTCCATAGATACTCCAAGTGAAAGGAAAATCATTTTAGGTCAATTTTAGGTGATTAGGAATAATAACTAGTGATTTGGGAAAATTTAATCTAAATTTTAGGGGTTTGAAATCCCATGCCCATGGTTTTCTAAACCCTGGGTCATAACCATGAACCCCTACTTTATGGGGTGCATGGTTTCTATTAATTGGTCATACTATTTGAAAAACTATGTGCCAACTATAAAAACCCCCTCTATATAAGGGTGCACATTCTTCAAGGGTTGGTTGGATGGTTTGAGAAAACCATGTTCCAACCATACACTGCCCAAAACCCCCCTAAAAACCTCCAAAAATCACTTGAATGCACCGATGATGAGAATAAACCAAGGTATAACTAAAATAAGGGTAAAATAATACTTGAAAATGACTTTGATACATCTTAAGAAAGGTTGGGATCTTACAATGTCCCCACATTATAACAGCTCTTCCTCAAGATATACTTCTAAGCATCACTAAGCTTATGAGTTGAAGAGGTTGGGGCACTAGGACCACATATCTACTTCCCTATACCATGTTTCCTCCTAAACACAACCATACTACCCGAACATTGAAACCAATAGTATAGACTTTCCCTATAACACTTTCTCACTATGACCCACAAAATGAATTAGATGCTCCAAAAAGGATGCATCAGCCTTAAGCTCAACATCACGAACATCAATCACATGATATGGTTTGAGGTGATACTGCCAAAGTTGAGAGAAATGAAAAACATAATTCATAGAACTATACCTCTTTAGAATATTCAATTGGTATTCCACCAGTCTAATTCTCTCCATGATCTCAAATGGTCCAAAAGTCCTGGGTACCAACTTACCCTACTTCCAAATCCTACTCTGACCCAATCTCAACGACACCCAAAGGAATGCATTATCACCTAATGTAAAATAAAGGGGTCAAAAATGTCAATCTTTATATGACTTATACCTACACTAAGACATATACATAAGTTTTTGAATCAACTGAACTTGCTCCGACATCTCTTATATGAGAATTAGTCTTAATAACTCTAATACACCTACCTCCATCTAACATAATGGTGATCTACATGGCCTACCATAAAGTGCCTTATATAGTTCCATATAAATATTTTCCTAATAAATATTGTTATAGGTGAACTAAATGAGCATTAAGTTATTCATCCATGATCCACAAAAGTCTAGGATGCATGCCCATATCATGTATGTAAGAACCTGGTTCTTATTCTTGAGGCACATGTTTCTTCTTTTCCTCTTTCCTTAAGTTTTTTTGTTAAAATAAGGAAAATGGGAAAAAATCCAAAATTTTGTGGGTACACGCCATGTACTTTTCTACACATCGTGTAATTTAGCCATGTGGGATGGGTACACATGGCGTGTAGGCCTGTCGGAGATGAAGGATGAAAAAACTGACTACACGCCCTGTGTTTGGTATTTAAACGCAGTGTACTCAGTCGATAGGTGACCAGTAAGGCGGTGGGAGTAGCTCCCAGCTGAGTGACAGTACATGTTGTGTATTCAGAAATACACGCCATGTACTCATGTCGACAGATGAATAGTGTGGCGGTGAAAAGTAGCCTCCAGATGAATAGTCAAATGATGAAAAGTTCACGCCATGTACTTTATAGTACTCACCGTGTAGTTTTTTTTTCACTTAAAATTGGCAGTATCCTCCTCATTTAGTAGAGTAGGTAGTGGAAACGTTTGTGGATTGGGAGAAGAGGCCAGATCTTGTAGGAGCTCTCGATTGCACATTGTGAATCCGTTTCTTCCGCCGTCGATCTTGTTTGAATCGTGCGGGTAATAAATTCCTTCTCCTTGATCCATTCTTACCAATTATTTCCCAAGGGGAAGTTATTTACGTTTGATCAGGAAATATTTTATCCCAGATCTACACCGTTCTCGGTTGATTCAGAAGGCATCGTTCACATATATCGATCAGTGGAGATCGAGGTAAGTGGTCTAATGTTTAATTCTAAATGTCATGTGGTTTTTGTGTACCATTGTGCTATGTTCCCATGTTTTGGGTGTCATATGGATGAGTAATTGATTAATTAAATACCTAGAATTGCATAGGTAATTTAATGAATATGTACAACTGTTGTTTGGGATCATTGATGGGATTCAGGGCCACCCTGAGGGTGCGTTCCCTTATTTAGCCATTTTACTAGGATACCCAAGGGTATACTATGTTTTTAGCATGCTTTGAGTTTTCTTGAGAGAAAATGTATATAATTGCTTGCTATGTGTTGAGATCGGCCCATTTTCTTGTTTTTCCTGAGGACAGTGTTTCTCATGCCTGAGGGAAATTGTTTTGTTTAGCCTAAGGGAAACTTTTATTATGACTGTGGACAGTTGCTTCCATGCCTGAGGGAATTATCTCATATGCCTGAGGGAAATATTCGTTATTCCTGTGGGTAGTCACATGTGAGTTTCAATTCTGATTACCTGAGGGTAAGGATTTTCGTGTCTGTGGACAACTTTTACTTTGTATATTCACTATGGTGATTTACTATGTTTTACCTGCCAAGCTAAACCACAAGCTTGGAATTAATAAATGATTAATAAAGTGGAAATGTAACTGGTAGATATAGTTACTTTTGAGTACTGCTTAGTTTACTGCATTTTATTATTGCACACTGCCGTTGCACATTTTCACTGATAGTTGGGCACAAGCCTTTGGTGGTTGCCTACTGGGATTTATTTCTCACACCCTATTTGGGTCATGTATTGGGCCCAAAAAAATTATATTTCTGTAGGTGTAGATAAGGGAAAGAGTCCCTATATAGGTACTTGATTGTTCGAGAGGAGTAGAAGAGAATGAGACTGAGCTTAGGCTTGTGATGATGCTGAGTTCCTACTGCGCTATTTATTTTTATTTGCTGTATTTTTCCCTTGTATTGTATTTTTTTAGACCGCAGTGTATCCTATTTTGGATGCTTTCTTAGACTTAGGGACATATTGAATCATTATATATGACTGTTGGTCTTTTCTTTACATCAGTACTGTGTTCATTTCAGCATTGGTATTGTTTACTGCTTCCATACTTTTGTATGTTTATATTTTCTCCGCTATGCTACACTTTGACAACTGAGGGAATAGTTTCCCCACTATCAGACCTGGGCCCTCGCTGCTAGTCGGCAACCTCTGGCATTTAGGGAAATGCACTTGAGGTCATGTGACCAACCGAGTTCGGGGCACCCGTTGAGTGGCACCCAGATCAGGGACATTACAAAGTGGTATCAAAGGAATTTTTCTTCTTCTTGACTTACTGTTAGAAGCCTATAGTCATAGATATGACAGAATAGGTACTTGGTAATAAGCTTTGCCCTGGAGTAGATAACCCGTGTATAGGGAAAATCCAATTTACCTCATGTTTCAATTTTATTGATTTTACAATTTTACAGTTGATTTGATTTTCACCATTGGGTGACACACTAATTGTGTGCTGTTTATATTTTTATACCTGGGTTCTATTTAGTTGCAACCCAATGAGATGAGGGTATGTCATCTCATGAATATTTTAGGAACATGTTATAATCACATTCAATGCATATTTTCTATGCCATATAGGTACATTATAAATTTCATGTTGTTGTGATAGATGACGTGCTAGAAAATTCATGCTGTTGTGATAGATTCCTTGATAAATACATGCTTTTTGATAGGGTATTGTTATGTATGGTTCTATGACTGAACGCCAAACTTTGTTTTTTGATTAGTATAGGCCCTCATCAACTAGAATTTGGTGTATCAACGACTTGTTTACCTTGTTATAACACACATAAGATGCCAAACTTTGGTTTGTGGGGAGTATATATGGCCACTCACAGATCAGAATTTGGAACTTTGGTGTTGGTTTCAATGTTTTTATGGGCTCCAGAGTAGTTTCTGAGGATTACTCTCCAGAAAAACCAAGAAGACATGCCAGGTAATTATGATTACACACCATTTACTCTTCTGTTCAAGAAGAAATGAATTTTTTTTAAGTACACTCCATATACCGTATGTACACGCCATATTGTTTCTACCCGTGTCATAGGCTGTGTAGGCGAAAACATGGGATAGTGAAACTTTCAAGGCACATGGTGTGTAGTTATTATACACGACGTGTTGTGTTGAACCTGTGTCCTCCGTGTAACTAACAACACGGGTAGGGAAATCTGACCATATACACACTGTGTCAATGAAGAACATGCTGTGTAGTTTGACCCGGGGATCCGGTCGTGTAACTAACAAACATGGGTCAATGTTTCCTATTCTTAAACATGTCGTGTACTTGAGGGACATGCCATGTAGTCTTGACCAGTGAGAGGATATTTGTACATGGTCATGTGGCTAAGAAAAACGAGATGGTGTACATGCCGTGTGTGGGTGTAACATGCCGTGTAGAGTCAACCAAGTAGCTGGCCATGTCACTAACAACACAGAAAATTGGAATATAAGCCATACACGCCATGCCTATCTGGAACACATTGTGTAGAGTGAGCTGTGTTCCCGGCTGTGTAACAGACAACATGGGTTAGTGAAGATCATTTAGTACACACTGCGTAAATATTATACACGCTGTGTAGTCTTGTTCAAAGGAGAGCAGTGTGGCTAAGCCGTGTAGAGGGACTCGGGTAGGAGAGAAAATTCAAGTAAAAGCTGTGTGTGAGGAAAACACGCCATGTGTTTGGGGTGTTACACGTCCAGTGCTGGCAGAGTACATTCCCATGTGAAAGACTTAAGGGAACACTCTATGTAGTTATTATACATGTCGTGTAGTCTTGTTTTGTAAAACATGAATGTTTTCTTTCTCATGTTCCCTTCTTACACACATTGTTTTTAGTCCTTGATAATCTTGATCTAAGGAATGTGTTTGAACTTGTAGAGTCATGCCGCTGAGACGGCCTCGAGTTTTTCACCAGGAGAGAGACAATGAGTATACTTTAGAGATGGTAGGCCATGGGATACCGATGGATCCTCCAGCAGAGCCAGATGCAGTGCTAGCCATTATACTGGACACAGGCACTAATGCGTAGTTCCATGAAGGCTTCACGCTGTTCATGAAGACCTTAGAGGGAGCACCACTGATAGCCACGTCTATGGAAGAGCTGGTGTGCATATTCCAGTAGCAGCATCCACCTACGTTTTCAGGGGATGGCGGACCACATGCTATAGATTCTTGGCTGGGATCTATGCAGACTATTTTCAAGCATCTGGAGACACCTCCAGGGCGGAGGGTCAAGATCGCTACATACATGATGCGTGATTCCTCCAATAGGTGGTGGGATGTTACCACCCAGAAATATCATCATAGAGACATGGCATGGGAAGATTTTCAGGAAGCCTTCTATGACTTTTTATTTCCAGAGATACTGAGGGCAGATAGAGCTCGAGAGTTCATGAATCTGTAGCAGGATGCTATGTCGGTGATGGATTATTCTGACCGCTTCACTGAGCTACAACATTTTTCACCTGTTCTAGTGGGAGATGAGACATTGAGGGATTGACGTTTTGAGGATGGTATTCAATATGACATCCGAACACTGGTGAATGTTTTCAGGTTGCCTACAGTGAATGTTATTGTAAACCAGGCACTAATTACTGAGCGGAACCTGTGGGAAGCTAGTGGTGCAGGCCAGGGCAGTTCAGCACCAGTTTCTGGTACTATTTCTACTATTAAGAGGAAGAGGCAGATGGATTTCTCTCACGATGACAGTACTAGCCAGGAGAACTCTTTAGGTGGCCAGGTCATGTGCTACCAGTGCGGTAGAGAGGGACACAAGTGACCTCAGTGTCCACGTGACCCAATGGAGTTCCGATATTGTAGTAGGATGGATCATCTGCAATTTTTATGTAGGGCGTTTCTACCAATGGATAGTGAGAGGGGTTCTATGTAGACTCCACGTGCGGGAGCAGGTCCAACAGCTTCTTAACAGTCTGGGAATTGGGATACTTCTAGAATTTCAGGTCAAGGTGGTGGTTGTGGCCGTGGTAGCCAGACACCAGGATCTCAGAGACAGTATGGAGGGTCAGCTCAGGGTATCCAGGCTATGTTGTAGGGCTGTGGAACTGGGCAGGCATATGCAATGAAACATACCCAACAAAAGTAAGATCCCAGACCTTCTACTATTAGAGGTACTATTCTAGTATCTTTTATTTTATCTTTTGTACTTATCGATACAGGTGCTACACATGGATTTATATCTGAGCCCATTGTGAAGATCCTTGGGCTTTCTGTTCCTTCTTCTTCTGATATTATGAAACTAGAAACTCCATTGGGGACTAGAATGGATAGTGTGCGTCAGTGTAGGGAGTTCCCCCTAGAGGTTGGTGGGTGTCCCTTTCTATGGGACCTCTATGTCTTAGAGACGATGAGCTATGATGTCATTCTCTGGATGGATTGGTTGGAACCCTTTCGAGCATTTGTAGATTGATATCATCTCAAAGTGATTTTCACGTCACCATAGGAAAGATAGTTTCTATACAAGGGAGAATAAGATGTCTAGGCGATCCGAGCTGGACCCGAGCATCGTTGGAGAGGTGGTGTGACAACCGAGACTGCGAGTTTATATCTGGATGACCAGGGAAATTATCATAAGGATTTACCTCTAGTGGTTGATCATTTCAAGGATGTCTTCTCAGATGAATTTTCAGGTTTTCCTCTGGAGCGATAGGTGTATTTATCTATTGAGCTTGTGCCAGGAGTAGCACTGGTGTCCATTCCTTCTTATAGGATGACTACAACAGAGTTGAAGGAGCTCAAGAGGCAGTTGGAGGAGTTTCAAGAAAAGGATTTCTCAAACCTAGTACTTCTCCTTGGGGTTCGCCTGTCGTTTTTGCTAAGAAGGCATACAGTACCCTCAGACTTTGTGTGGATTATCAGAAGCTGAACCAGTTGATGGTCAAGAACTAATATCCCTTGCCGAGAATTAATGATCTTGTTGATCAACTTAGAGGAGCATGAGTGTTCTCAAATATTGAATTCAGATCCGGATATAATCAGTTACACATTAGATCATCGGACATACCACTCACAGCTTTTCGAATCAGATATGGTCTATACGATTACTTTGTCATGCCGTTCAGAATCACGAACGCTCCAGTAGTTTTCATGGCTCTGATGAATTGTGTGTTCCACCCTTATCTGAATTCTTTTGTGGTAGTGTTTGTGGATGATATCTTGGTGTACTCTCACACTCGACACAACCATGCTACCCATATTGAGATCATTATGTGTACACTGAGAGAGAATCAGCTATATGCTATGTTCTCAAAGTGCTGCTTTTGGATGGACCATATTCACTTCTTGGGTCATATCATCTCAGAGGCCGGAGTTGTGGTAGACCCAGAGAAAGTGAGAGCATTAGTTTCCTGGGAGAAGCCTAAGAATGTGTTTGAGATATATTGTTTCTTGGGGTTGGATGGTTACTACAAGTGCTTTATAAAAAACTTCTCCTGCTTAGCAGTGCCATTTATGGGTTTGACTAAGAAGGTTGTGAAGTTTGTTTGGTCAGAAGCTTGCGAGACAACCTTTCAAGAGTTGAAGGGAAGGTTGACATCAGCACCAGTCCTGGTATTTCCAGAGCAAGGGATGATCTATACAGTTTACTGTGATGCATCAAGTATTGGGTTGGGAGCAATGTTGATGTAGGGTGATCGAGTAGTTGCATATGGGTCTCAACAGTTGAGGCCACAAGAGTGGAATTACCCAACACATGATCTCGAGTTAGCTGCAGTTGTTCATGCGTTACGCTATTTTAGACATTATATATTGGGAGAAAATTTTGTGGTGTTTAAAGACCAGAAAATTCTCAAATATATCTTTACCTAGCATGACCTGAATCTGAGACAGCGAAGGTGGGTTGAATACCTTTAGTCCTTCGACTTTGAGCTTGCCTATACACCTGGTAAGGGTAATGCAGTTGCTGATGTACTGAGTAGGAGGACCCAGTTATAGGCCGTGCAGGAGGCCAGTGGTGAGTGTCATCTTATGGCCTTGTTTTCTGAGATTCATTTGGAGGTGCACGATAGTTAGGGGCGAACATATATTTCTTCCTTTTCTATGACTTCTACCCTCTTGGATAGAGTGATGATGAGACAACTATCAGATTCAAAAGGCCTAGTTCTATGAGAGTCGGTGGAGAGTGATGACCCTCCTCTTGTTTGGACGATAGGCGATGATGAGGTACTACGTGTACATGGACGAGTGTGGGTTCCAGGGGACATACTCAAGGAGATGATGTGTGATTTTCATGCATCAGCTTGGGCAGTGCATCCCGGAGTTACCAAAATGTACCATGACTTGAGACGTCAGTATTGGTTCCTGGGTATGAAATGATAAGTAACTGGTTTTGTTACGAGATGTTCCACCTGTCAGCAAGTGAGGAAGGATCATCAGAGGCCATTCGGACTGTTACAACATGTTAAACATTATTTAGTGGAAATGGGATGATGTCATGATGGACTTCGTGACTAGGTTTCTGAGGTCACCTCGAGGCAGTGATGCCGTGTGGCTTTTTGTTAACATACTTAAAAAGGCAGCTCAATTTTTTTTCCGATCAAGGAGACCTTCCGTGTTGACGAGCTCAGGATGTTGTACATTCGAGAGGTGGGGTTCCTCATTCTATTGAATCAGATAGGGATGACCACTTTACATCTCATTTTTGGTATAGTTTTCATAGGGAACTGGGTACACAGGTGCTTCTGAGCACAACTTACCACCCTCAGACCGATGTCCAGTCAGAGCGTATGATACAAGTACTAGAGGAAATGCTGCGTGCATGCATCCTAGACTTTGGGGGATCTTGGGAGAAACACATACCCCTGGTCCAGTTTTCCTACAATAATAGTTTTTAGGAAACTATTGAGATGACACCTTATGAGGATTTATATGGTAGCCATGGTGATCACCCCTGTGCTGGTTGGAGGTAGGTGAGGCAACATTACTGGGACCACGTCTCATGCAGGAGACTTCAGTGTAGGTCTAGTTGATTCGGAAGCAGATGGCTACTGTATAGTCTCGTCAGAAATCTTATGCTGATCGGTGTAGGCGACCCTTGGAGTTCTTGGTCAGGGATCAGGTTTTCTTGCATGTTTCATCGAGGTTGGGACATAGGTGGATCAAGAGATAGGGTAAAATCTCACCGAGGTATGTGGGGCCGTTTGGTATTCTGGAGAGATTTGGGCTGGTTTATTATCGGTTGCAGTTACCACAGAGGTACCAGGCCATGCACGATGTCTTCCATGTATCTCAGCTGCGCCGTTGTCACTCAGACCCATATCACGTTTTTCAGCCTGAGGAGGTTGAGCTTCAGGCCGATGCCTCCTTGAGGAGCATCCGATTCAGATTGTTGATAGAAGCACCAAGGTTCTCCGAGGCCAGTTAGTTTTTCTTGTATGGGTGATATGGAAGCATGGACGAGTGTAGGATGAATCTTGGGAGCGGGAGACTGACGTACGTGCTCAGTGGACATATTTGTTCTGAGCTTTATCTTCACCACCATTGGAAGGGATATTCAGGGACTAATTACTTTAAGGGGGGGGGGAGTTTGTAAGAACCCAATTTTTGTTCTTGAGGTACATGTTTATTCTTTTTCTATTTCCTTAAGTGTTTTTGAGAAAAAAAGGAAAATGGGAGAAAATCCAAAATTTTGTGGGTACACGCCATTTAATTTTCCACATGCAGTGTACTTTGGCCGTGTGGGATGGGTACACTGGGCATGTAGGCCTGTTGGCAGTGAAGGATGTAAAAACTGACTACACGCTGTGTGATAGGAATTTACACACCGTGTACTCAGTCGGCAGGTGAATAGTATGGAAGTGGGAGTAGCCGCCAACTGAGTGATAGTACACACCGTGTATTTAGAAATACACACTGCGTACTCATGTCGACAGATGAACAGTGTGGCGGTGAATAGTAGCTGCCAGAGGAACAGTTAAATGATGAAAAGTACACACTGTGTACTTTAGAGTACACAGTGTGTAGTTTTTGTTTCTCTTAAAATAGACAGTAGCCTCCTTATTCGACAGAGGAGGAAGTGGATGCATTTGGAGCTCAGGAGGAGAGGCCAGAGCTTGGAGGAACACCCGATCGCATGCCGAAAATCCGTTTCTTCTGTCGTCGATCTTGTTTGAACAGTGCGAGTAAGACTTTACTTCTCCTTGACCCATTATTACCAAATCTTTCCTAAGGGGAAGTTATTTATGTTTTATCATAAAATCTATTATCCCAGATCTACGCCGTTCTCAGTTGATTCAGGAGGCGTCATTCACATATATTGATCAGTGGAGATCGAGGTAGGTGGTTTGATGTTTAATTCCAAATGTCATGTGGTAATTGTGTACCATTGTGCTACACTCCCATGTTTGGGGTGTCATATGGATGAGGCCTTGATTAATTAAATACCTATAATTCTGTATCTAATTTAATGAATATGTAAAACTACTCTTTGGGATCATTGCTTGGATCAAGGGCCACCCCGGGGGTGCGTTCCATTGTTTAGCCGTTTGGCCAGGATACCCATGGGTATACCGTGTTTTTAGCATGATTTGAGTTTTATTGAGAGAAAAGGTATATAATTGCTTTCTATGTGTTGGGCTCATCCCGGTTTCTTGTTTTTCCTGAGGGTAGTGTTTCTCATGCCTGAGAGCAAGTGTTTTGTTTAGTATGAGGGAAACTTTTTTTATGCCTATGGGCAGTTACTTCCGTGCCTGATGGAATTATCTCGTATGCCCGAGGGAAATATTCATTATGCCTGTGGGTATTCACCTGTGGGTTTCAATTATGATTACCTGAGGGTAAGGATTTTCATGTCTGCGGAAAACGTTTACTTTGTATATTCACTGTGGTGATTTACTATGTTGTACCTGCCAAGATAAAGCACAAGCTTGGAATTAATAAATGACTAATAAAGTGGCAATGTAACTAGTAGAGATAGTTACTTTTTAGTACTAATTAGTTTACTTAATTTTATTATTGCACACTACTATTGCACATTTTCACTGACAGTTAGGCACGGGCCTTTGGCGGTTGCCTACTGGGATTTGTTTCTCACACCCTCTTTGGGTCATGTCTTGGGCCCAAACAGATTATATTACTGTAGGTGTAGATAATGAAAAGAGTCCCTATACAGGTACTTGATTGTTGCAGTGGAGTGGGAGAGCATGGGACCGAGATTAGGCTTGCGATTCTACTGAGTTCCTACTGCGGTATTTATTTTTCTTTGCTGTATTTGTCCCTTGTATTGTATTGTTTCAGACTAAAGTGTATCTTATTTTGGATGATTTCTTCGACTTAGGGACATATTGCATCATTATATAAGACTGTTCGACTTTTCATTACTTCAGTACTATGTCCATTTCATCATTGATATTGTTTACTACTTTCACACTTTTTTATGTTTATATTTTCTCTGCTGCGCTACACTTTGACAAATGAGGGCATAGTTTCCCCACTATCAGACCTGGGCACTCACTGCTAGTCGGAATCCTCTAGAGTTGGGGAAATGCGATTGATGTCATGTGACCAACTGGGTTTGGGGAACCCATTGAGTGGCACCTGGATCCAGGACGTTACAATGTACTCTAGAACAAGAATAATATTCTCTAATTTCAAATCTATTTGTGGGTGAAAATCCATACTAAGAAACTATTGGGTACCCGATGAATTTTTTAATCCTTTCCAAAAGCATGAAGTAAAGAATGAATCATGGTTTGAAACTATGATATATGGAACCCCATGAAAATGTACTATTTCCCAATCATACAATTCATGCAACTGATCAATTTTGAAATTTTTTTAGATAGTAAAGAAATGGGACACTTCTGTTAACCAGTCCAAAATCACCCATATCTCATGACAATATTCCGAGGTTTCCTTAGAAGATCCACCATAAAATCCATTGAAATGTTATCCCAATTATATTCTAGAATGGGGAAAAAATAGAAAAACAATAGGCCGTTGATGCTTAGACTTCACCTACTGATAGATTTGTCATCTTGTTACAAACCCTACAATTTCCTTTTTCATGCCCGACCACCAATACTATCGACGTAGGTCATGGTATTTTTTTTCAAAACAAGATGAACCTCCCGCTTTGAGGCATGAAAATCATGCACCATCTCCTCACACATATAATTAGAAAAAACAACATAGTTACTAATATAAATGATCTCATCATTACCTATAGTATAATCATAAGGTGACCCCCCACATTCAAGGCTTTCCCTCAAAGAAAAACACTCCATATAATCATATTACCTCTCCTTGATTTGGATCAGTAGTGTGGACTCCACTGATAAGGATATGAGGGCCATCTTCTCCTGCCCACCCTAAACCTCAATATGCATCTCTGCCTGCAAGTTTATCATATTACTTTCAGAACTGGACTCCTAAACTACCAGAGTTCATGTCTTCTAGCTTAAAGTGTTAGCTACAGTATTTCCATTCCCCAATTTATAGGCCAACTCAAAATCAAACAACTACATATTATCAAACAATATTCTTTATAGGGGATTCAAATATCACAATAAAAATATATTCTTTTAGATTTTTTTTGTTAGAATACACAATAAAATTTTCACCCAAAAGGTATTATTACCATAAATTTAAGGCATAAACCACCACAAATGACTTGATATTGTGTTAGGGTAATTATGATCATGTGGTATGAAATATCAGGATCCATATTACACAACATGATCTCCCTGCATTAACACTACTCCAAGTTTAATTCTGAACGCATCACAAAACATGGTATACTCATAACCCAGTGAAATAGAAAACCACATATTCAAATCCTAGAAATAATTCTCAAATGATGAAGACAATTAGAAATGGATACCCTTATTGGTCAATCCCTAAAGTGGTGCGGCCATATGGGTATAGTCCTTGATGAATCTACAATAATAACCCACCAAACCTAGAAATATTCAGATATTAAAAACATTCAAGGGATGCTCATAAGAAACCACTACTTGAACTTTCTCTGGGTCCACTAACACATCTTACTTAAAGATTATGTTACCCAGGAAATATTCCTAATTGATCTAGAATTGGTACTTACATATATTATCATATAGATGATTCTCTCTTAGTATACCGAAGATGATGTTAAGATGTTGGGAATAATACTTAAGACTCTTAGAGTACGTAAATATTTCTCCAAAAAACAACCACAAAATGGTCTAGGCATGGGTGAAATTTTTGATTCATTAGATCCATAAACACATCTTGATCATTTTTAGCCTAAACTTCATAACAAAAAACTTGTATATAAAACAACTGTTTATGAATGTAGTTTGAAGTATATTTGAAAGTATCACTCTCAACTGATGATACCATGAACTCATCTCAATCTTAGAGAATACACAAGATCCTCTCAGTTGGTCAAAGAGATCATTGATACATTTAAGAGGATATTAGTTCTTAACTATCATCTGGTTCAACTTTTGGTATTCTAAATATAAACACAATGTCACATCAGTCTTATTAAAAAAAATAGAGAACCCCAAGGTAATATACTCATACTGATAAATCCATTATCCATCAATTATTTTAGTTAATAATTATGTTCTTGAAGCTATTTAGGATCCATTAGATATAGTTGATTGGAAGCTGGTTTAGCTTCAAGAATTATCTGAGTTGAAAACTCAACATATATCTCAGGTGGAAGCGTTGAGAAGTTTTAGGAAACACATCCTAAAATCTCTCAACTATGGGGTGGAAAAGAACAATTCCCTATACCTACTTCATCCAATAAAAGAGTGTCAACATGGGTGATGAGATACCCTATTTGCTGACAAACTATCCCTGAATATCCTACTTAGATATCCTATTCTTTATGATGAATATAACTGTTACCCTTTAGAGATGTAAAGGTTACTCTCATATGGTAACAATAAATCTTAGATTGGTATGATACCATCAAGTACATACCGAAAATAAAGTCAAAACATGTCATTTAATGTATATAAAGATCTCAAAGGAAGATAATACCCAATGTTGAGAGAACATCCCTTGCATAAATAGATGTTCCTAGACTACATTCCCAATGGTGTTTCAATATTTATAAACCCAACCACAAAATCCACCATCAAACTCAAACCATTAAAAAGTTGAGTAGATATAAAATAATGAGAATCTATTGTATCAAATAAATCACTAGAATACATAGAAGTGATAAGAATAGTACCATTGACTATCAATAACCCAACCTCACTATCTACAAGTTGAGTTTGAACTATATGAATCTATCCTACCAGTATGAACTATGATACAGTCTGAGACCCCTAAGTTACACTACTACACTAATATGGTAAATATTCCTATAAAGTACCATTCCCACAACCTTGACTAGCATGACTAGTAGTACTCCAACTTCTAGACTGGTATGGTATAGAGGACCCCTTCCCATACTATGGTTTAGTCTAGTACCGAAAAAATACCCATATATCATGGGTTCCTTCAGAACCGTTATATATTACACATATTACCACAAGATCTTCACTCCAATAGTAGCCAAGGACACTAATTACAATAGTGACCTGACCTATCGTATTAATGTAAAATCACTCGTGTATTGCCCTGGGAAAATAATCCTTCTCTATGGAAACTCTGCTTTCAACTTATTTAGTTAAAATTCTCATAGTGACAATTCTTACCCTCAGAAGATATACTACCTGGTCATCCCATAGAAACTAATTATACTCCACTAGAAGCCTACTTTAGTTTCCCCTCAGAAATGAGATCCCGATTCACCACCTCAAAAAACTTCTTCAAATAGAATACACTAACCAATGACTTAATCTCATAATTAATTATATACTAAAAAACATCTCACTATAGTTTCCTAATATGATACTAGTAATGGATGAAAGAATTTAAAGTCATTGAAAAAACAAAAATAGTCTATCAAGAACACACTCCCTTGGGTCAACCACATAAACTCCACTACTCTCTCCCACTTAAGAATGTATAGGTAAATTTTTTCAAGAAACATATCCTAAAATTACATTCATAACATTCCATCCAACTATATATCTTGAGCCTAAATATCCCAAAAGTGATTCATTTATACTCTCAACATATAAGTATCTAACTTGACTATCTTCTATATAGGATTCTCTAAATGATCTAGGATCTTATGAATAAACTAAATCTATAACTAAGATGCCATAGGTCCACCCTCAATAATGAATTTTAGAGGGTACTACAACTGGAAATCCTGTGTCAAATCAGATATATTCCACATAACCCACCCTAGGTATATTTCTTTGAACTATGTAAAATGAAAAAGGTTCTCAAAGTACTTATATCCCATCTCTTCACTGGGGACTATTGGGGCCTTTAGTTCTATTTCTGGAGGTATATATCCAACCACGTCCTCCCATCATCCTAGAAACAAATTTCATTGTAGAGGCATGTGTCAAAAATTATAAACATAGTTATTAGGATACCTAACATATCATGATAAAATTTACATAAGAGTGATTCACTTAAATACATAACAAGTCATCCCTCATACACTGCCCCATGGTCAAAACCAAGGAATTATAACTACCCTCAACTATAACTTACCTAGGTAATGAATAACATAGGTTAAAATACTTTTATATTTTCTTTTTTATCATTAGAAACCAATTTTATCCATTTTAAAATTCCAAATTTATAATCATTTAAAATTATCCATTCCTTATTAGGCACCATTTAATTTTAAATTACTAAAATAAAGAAAATATTTTTTTTTCCAAAACCCAATCATAACTTTATTTTAAGTGATTTCCTAAAATGATTCATGTCAAATTAAATCTTGAGTGCCTAGAATTATGTATGTATACAAAAATCTCATTCTATAATAGGACCTGAGGAAAATACCAAAAAAATAATAACATCACACAATAAGTGAATCACCCAAGGAGAAATAGAATCTAACTATAATGGAAAACATCAAGAACAATAATCCCACCCTCAGTACTTGTCTTTTACCCCACACATGGGTTAGCTACACCCATGCAAGAGATTATGATTGAGGAATAAATCATACTAATCTCCTGTGTACATTTACCAAATAAAATAAAAAATAAAAAGAAAATAAAATTCCTCTTATACCACTTTGTAACATCCTAACTTGGGTGCCACATGTCAGCTCCCCAAGACAATTAGTTACATGAACTCAGGTGCACATCCCTGTATGTTAGAGGATTTCAACAAGTAGTGAGGGTCAAATTTATTACATAAAGATACTATACCCTCTTTATAAAATCTCCAAAAAAACATAAATAAATAGACACCAACAAAAAATAATACAATAATCAATGATACCCAATATAATGACCAATATCTCTTATAGAATACAAAAATGGGGAAATGACTACAAAATAATGAAATAAATATGTCATGCCATACATGTTTCATGTTTATAATGAAAAAACAAAATAAAGATACACTACTACCTCCCATGTGGGTATTGAAATCATTTCCTACTCCCTCATCCAATATCTATCCCAAATCCCAACTCAACCACCTAACATAGAGCTCTTGACCTTATACTATCCCGTAAACATGAAGTCTATTCAAGGACTGATCATGAATCCTAAGTAGGATGTGAGTAAAACTCAGTAGGCCACCACCAATGATGTCTAAAACAATAGCCTATCTATAATAGTTTATACAATTGTATAAAGAATAAGGATAAATGAAAAAAGTAAATAGGTTCCAAATTTATTATTCTTCATTCAACCAAATAATACCTACTTCAACCCGTGTTAGTGTTCGAACCATGTACCATCACAATTTAACATTTAATTCTTTTATAGTATTTCATTATTAATTTAATTCAAATTTCATCTCTGGTACCAAGGAGAATCATTATAGATTCTCAATCACAATCATGAATTGGGAACTTAGATCAGTCATCTAGTACCCCATTGGTATTTGGAACATTAGTCCCTCACCCACACCTCATTGTTCATATTCACACACACACACACACATATATTGGGAGCTTAAAGAATCAGTTTATCACTTTGTGGGAATTTGGAGCATCATTCTCTACCCTACACCTCACTATTTACATGCATTCATATATATCACAATATATAAATCAAGGTTCAACACCATTAACCTTATTATCAATCATTAAAATTGTGGGGAACCATTTCATTTATCAATCACAATCATAGTTCTTTACTTTAATGAAATCAATAAGAAAAAATTATTAATTCTTCCATTTAGCACCATTTATTTCATAAATTAGTAACTCATCAAAGATAATCGAACCACCCATTCAAATCCCATTATCCTCAATGAAATAAGAATTTAGTTCAATTCCACAAACCAACTATTTCCCCTTTTCAGTCTAAAAATTAACATTTCAAGGAAATTAGAACACCCCATGGATTTCCATCAAATTCGGTCTCATAATATCTAATGGGTCGAATGAGATCTATGAAGGATCACACTATTTTATAGAATTAAATTCACTATTTTAATTTTAATTGAATTTTCCCAACATGGAAACATAATGGAATAATTACACACACAAGATAATAATCAAGACAATGGGAAATGGAAATTAGACCACCTACCTCAAGGTCGTCGAAGAATTCTCTCCAAACCATACCCCTCAATTCGATGTAGAACAATCAAATTCACAAAATAAAGAAAGATCTAGGATCACAACCTAGGATCAATATCCAAAATAATGATATCCATTAATACCTAGATCTAAACCATAAAAAATGGTGGAAAATCCATCCCTCTCTAAAGGGGAAGAAAGATGAGAGAGAGAAGAATCTAAAAGAGGAAAAAATCACTGTCCAAAGAAGATTTGATCCTTCCACCAAATCTTTGATTCATAAAGGAAGATATTAAAGGATCCTTGTAACCCTCTTAGAAGCCTAAAAGATCAAGGGAAATCATTTTTGGTCAAGAATAGTCGATTAGGGATAAGGACTAGGGGTTTGTGAAATTTTAATCTAATTATTGGTGGTTAAAAATCTTGGGCACATGGTTTCTTGGGTGGGGCCACACAATTTTATAAACAGTATGCCCCTACTATCTAGGGTTAATGGTTTCTCCTAAGTGGGTTAATGGTTCGAAAAACCATGTACCAACCATGAAAACCCCCTCAATCTGAGGGTTTAGGATTTTCTTGGGGTGGGTGTAGATTTTGGGAAAATCATGCACCGATCATGTACTACCCAAATAAACCTAAATAAACCTCAAAAACTCACCCAAACGCACCGAAGATAAGCCTAAACCAAATTAAGACAAAAACGTGTAAAATATTACATGAAAATGAGTATGAGAAATCTTTAGAAAGTTTTGGATCTTACAATGTGAGAAAGACCATGCAAGGGTGATTGTGATCCATTTCATCAAGCATGTGAGGTGGTCATACCATTATTCAAGGGCACATAAACACCTCAGTATGGGGAATAAGGTGTTCTTTAAAGGTGGAATGTGGAAATTTAACTGGTAGGAATATGGTTCTGAATCGAAGTGTGGACATTGAAGAATGTTCCAATGTATGCGATGACTGGCACTAGCATCCTTGACAACAATATGGTAAAATAGTTAGGTTTGAGGTTCAGGGAATGTTGGTTTGCACATGGTGACCTGATACTTGTGTGATTGATTGTTTACTTATGAATTATTTCCATATTTTGGAATACACCATATATATATACTTTTGTTAAGGATGCATTACTGGTGTCCTACTCGGTTTCATACTCACAACATGTATAAAAATCTCGATACAGGTGTAAAATTTATGATCTGGGATCCAAGAAAGGGCATGAGACCAATGATAGGGAGCTCAGGAGAAGGCAATTGTAGTTTAGAGTTGGTATTAGGATAAACTAAATAATGGTGTTGTGATGTATTTATTTACTTTTATATTACATGATTATACTCGTGTTTAACTTTCTAGATTGGGGGTTCTTGTTTTTTACTTATTATGACTCTAAGATACCTAACATGACATCTTTTATAGAATTGTTATTATTATAGTTTTATTATGATATCTTGTGTTATTATCCTTTTTTTATTTTAATTATTATTTTATGTTCCTAATATGGAGGGTATTGCCTCCCCACCACACCATTCAGACCCTTATTACTAGATGGAAACCTATTGTATTTGAAGAGGTGTGCATGAGATCATGTGACACGATAATCTAGACTAGGTGATTTGGGTTAGGGTGTTATATTATAAAATTTTCAAGATTTATCCAATTTAAAATATTAATTTAGTGTAAAATTAAAAACATGATCACAATAGAATTTTATAGTAGTTGATAACAAAGTGAATATAAATATACTCTTTAATTCTCTATATCCCTGAAAGAAATATAACACCCTAAATTACTCAATTTTTAGGGGGATTAACAATAAAATTAAAACTACCTATTATAGGGGAGGAAAAAAATGCATTATCTTAATTTCAATGGGGTTTCGCAACCCATTATAACAGATTTCTTCTTAAATCTAGAGTCACAAATCAAATACTCCTACATTTTTCACTTTGGAGGCACATGATAAACAATATTTCCTTTTTCAACTTTGTAGAATAAATTAGATATACCTTTTGAGGGGTTTTACAACCTACACAGTTCAGCTTTTGAATTTAAAATCATAAAAAAAATAAAACATACATAAAGAATTTTAAGAATACATCACTATAGAACCATAATAAGACAATGAAATTTTGAATGTCAAGATAGAGAATTATTTGGTCTCCTTAGAATTGTATACTTTCATGATTGAGTTTAGACAAAAGAATCACACAATTTAAGCGGTAGAAATTTCATGTGTACAATAAATCAACACTCATCCCAATATTTCAAACTGGTTATATCAAAATCTATTTATAGAGTTTATTCATGCACAATAATTTCAAATATTTTGGCTGTTGAATTTTTCACTCTCTTAACTGCAGCTAAAATTATCTCTCTCCAATAATAAAAAAGTACTTCAGGGTTGGAAGCAACTAGATAATATGTACACACACCCACAAAATCCATTTTTTATATTATTTAAAAGATAATTTTTGGGTAAGTGGGAACCATATAAGAGATACATCAGTCCACACATTTCACACATAAAAAAAACCACCACATTCAAAATTTAAAAATTCAACATTCAAAATTTAGAAGAAAAATTTCAAAATACCACAGTATCCACCTATAACAACAAGTAAACCCACCTAGATCCATAAGAAATCAACCATCAGGACCTAAAACCAAGAGAAACATCACCGTTCATCACCACTGTCATCATCGTCACTAATGTTATCTCATCATCATCAACATTATCATCGATGCCTTCCAACACAACTATCATCGTTGCCGATCAATACTCCCCCATCATCGTCGCCTGTCATCCACATCGCTGGAGATGTAGAGAAAAAACCACCACCATAGAAACCTTAAACCTCAATATCAAAAAATCACAAATTCACTATTGAATTGAACCAAAATACAAAACCAAAACCACCTTGTAGCATCACAAACAAAATCAGCTTCAACCAGGAAAAAAACCAGGCTTCCATCGGAAAAAAACCGCAATGAAAATATGACACAGAACCAGCACAAAAGGGACATAGAAACACACGAAGGACAAACTTTAACCTAGAACTTCTTGAATATCAAATCCCAAATATTCTTTTCGACCACCATACTAGACCGATTGGGATAGGAGTAATGAGAGTTGAAGGGTGAAAATAGATTTGACTGAAAAAAACACAAGAAAAACCCAAAACCAAAGCAATCGAGGAAAAAGATTCCCACTCCACCATCACCATCCCAAGATGACTAAGACACCATCATGATAGATCAAAATAAGGTCTAACATGATGGGAATCCGGAAAGAGCAGAAGAGAAGGGAGAAAAGGGCTTCGACTACAAAAGAAATTGAAGAGGAGGAATGATTGGAGACACAGACAAGAAAGAACCAGATGAGAAGGGGAAGCGATGATGAGATTGAAAAAAACCATCATTGAAGAAGGAAAAACCCCAGAGGATGGTGAGGTAGAATTGACATCAAAACACTAAATAATATTTAAAATATGAAAAAATATATAAATAAAATATTAGAATAAAAAATGATCAAAAAATAAATACCCCCTTTAAATATGGATTAGTAAATATAATTATTCATCCTTAAATACTTTCAAAAGTTCCAAGATAATCACATATAATATCTTGATAAAAATTCCAATCAAATTCAAAATTTTAATTTACTTTAGTAAATGTGAATAAAAAATATTAAACCCACTTCTTACCTAATGATCTTTATTTAATTTTGCATAAAAAATTCCAATATTCCTTTCATTGTATAAAAATAGTTAATAAGTAATTAGGGGACAAATAAATCAAGGATAACAAGTACCATTAATATTTAGTGTATTTAAATAAAAAATAGTAAAAAAAAATAGAGCATATTTTAAGATTTTGAAATTTTTTTAAATCAAATAAAAAATATAACGTGTAAGACTTTCAAAATCCCATAAGATACTTAGTTCATATGACATATTCATTTATTATGATACACTAATTTATAAGATATAGTTAATTTTTTTTATTTAGTGAATGTCTAAGATATTTTAAAATCTTGTAATTTATGCTTCTTCATAAGAATCTTTATATTGGGTGCTGTATATATTTTTGTAGGATATAAAAAACACACAAGATATAGATTTTTATAAGAATAAAAAATTAATAATATCAAGTTTTCATAATATATAATAATTTCATATGATAAGAAAATTTTTATAAGATAGAATTTGTGTAATCTAGAAAATAGATTCTGTAAGATAAAATATTTCATAAGATAAAAATAGTTTTTATAAAAAAAATATTCATCATAAGTTTCATAAATGTAAGGTTGTAACACTAATAAAGTGAATTTTTATAAGGTTCAATCCTTTTTCAAAATACATTGAAAACATTAAAAAATCAACTTCACACAGAATAAATTTGAATAAAATAATAATAAATAATAAAAAAAGAATTACTTGAAAATTATAAATAATGAATAAATAATAAACAATAATCCAATTCAACATCTTTCTTTTCTTCTATAAGTAGTGAAAGCTTAAAACAAGGAAATAATTTATTATTGTTAAAACACTTTTTGGAGGTAATAAATGAAATAAATATTTTATAATTATAAAAAAACAAATAAAGTAAAAAAGAACCACTAAAAAATTCAACTCATCATTATTTGACTATTACCTCATAAAAGAGAATTAATATCAAATTATAAGTCATACAAAAACTAATTATTTAAAATCATCATCAAAATAAATATGTCATGTGATCGCACTCACTAGTTCATTCCCTACTATTAACCAAGTTGGTTAAAAGAGTGAAATATAAACTTTTGATTTTTTGTTATTCGATTGTCCCATTACAATCACATAGAGAACCATTAGAAAATAAATTTTTAACATGGAACCACACCTTATACACACTACCCTTATATGGTAAGTAGAAAAAGATATACTGATGTTATAATTACATTGATTGACACCTTTACACATTAACTACCCTGTCAAATCACATTTTCTAGATCAGAACTATACAATGATTATTTTAGTTAATAACACTCACAAAAGGTTTGTAACTCGAAAAACACACTAAAGGATTATCAAAATTTATTTTTTATAATAAAATATTTAAAAATAATTTAAGAGTAATTTTTGATCTTTAATAGAAACCATATCATTACTAAAGATCCTAGGTCCCATTAGAACTCCTCCTATGTCACAATATCCACAAAAATCACTGGAGTGAACTCACATATGTTTGATGTAGAAAATAAGCAGTAAATGATTCAATTATCATTTACATATTTTCGTGAATGATAGTTTTTTATATAATGATTTTAAGATTAATTCTCTTAATGAATAACTATTTTATTCTAGTTTCCGATTAAAGGCATACATAGTGTGAATATTCATGGAATGAAAAAAAGAACTCATTAATTTGAGTTATTTAAATCTAGATTTTGAAGATTGGGACAAAAACATTGAATTAATTAGTGAAATATATTGAGAGTAATAGCTCAAAAGATTTCAATTTCTATATATTTATATAGATACTAACTTCATATCTATAAACAATTAAGGATGATCCTCAAAGGAGCAAGTGGAGAGAGAGGAATAGAGAGTGACCCTTGGGTAGTAGTGAGAAATCCCAACAACTCTGTATAAATAGTGATCCTTAGTATTAGGTGACCATAAACTAAATATTCTATTTTCACCAGTGAGTTGTGAGTATTGGTACATTATTATACTGTCATCTGTATGCTCTTAGGATATAACTTATTTGGGTAAACAAAGAAAATCTCACAGTGTCGTAGTGATTATTTTTATTATTTATTTCTTATTGGGGTACACAAGATAATAATTAGAAGAATTTTTTTTATTCCTAATAACTAGAGAATAAGACCCAATTGATGTAAATAATTTGAGGGTAAAGTTTTAATTTAAAATCACCCAGATTATGCCCCTCCTAGGATGTTTTTGTGACCGTGGCACTAGTGGTTTGTTCCAAGTCATGATTTTTTGGATTAATTTTTATATCCACTCATTTTGTAATTAAAATAATCATATAGAGTTTTCCTTTTAAATTATCAATGTCGTAAATTTTTATAGAGATTATTTTTCAATATGTAATGATTATTTCATGTCATACATAGGGAAAAAAATGAAACTAAACATGAGATTTATTTTATAGAGCTCAGTTGAACTGAATAAATTATAAATATGGTCCAATAGAATTACAGTGTGACTATATTTCCAATATTTCTTTGAAGGATGGATTCATTAAAGAACTATAAAAGTAGATTTCACATTGCAATTCCTACACTATAATAAAAGAGAAGTTAAGAAGACTTTATAGAAGAGGATCCACATTAAAATAAGAATATTAAATCATATCAATAAATTTGGGTTAAATTTAATATATGAAATATCTTTTTTCAAAAGGAAAAAGGAAAAGAATTATTAAAAAAAGAGTAATACAATATACATTTTAATGAAATTGATTTTACTGTTAAATATGAATCTAATAAATCTATGTAATTATCTTATAGATCAAAGTTCATATATTTGTACTCTACGATTAAAAGAGTTGATAATTATATTAAAAAATAAATAACAATATAAATTTATCTTTATAGAGAGTGCAATTGTATTGGGATGATTCCGGAAAAAGAGAAAATAATCCAAAATTTAAAATAAATGGTGGATCTTATAGAAAGTAAGAAAAGAGTGTTTTTTTAATTATAATAGAAGTAAATTTGTAAAATAAAATGTTAAAACCAGATGTGGTAAAAATACGAGTGTATATTTCAAGAATGAACACTATTGGAGACTAAAATTAACATACCAACTCACTTATCACCTCTCATATTAAAGAAAAGTTCACCAGGAGCACTATAATGCCTTGAATAGACACCATAATTGCTTAAAAAGATACTATCACATCCTAGAAGGAAACCATCATGGTGGGACCATGTTGGTCACACTGTGATGGGCTATTTTGATGGGTGTTTCATAGAACAATCCATTACCTTACTACCCATACACCTCCCTAATCCCATACCATCATGTCATGGAATATTTTTCCATGTTTTGGACAAACAGTATTCACCAAAAAATATACTGTGGCATAATTTGAAAAACTGTGATGATGATTAAGTATAAATTATCTCCAAGAGACCCTTAGACATGATATGAGACTTATCGATTTGACCACTATAAACCATCACACCATGGTACCCATCTTATATGACATGAACTTTAGTTCTCAACCAACCCTCTTATCATAGTCCCCCTAGGATATGATGCGATTATTCTAGATTATCCACCTCATCACATCAATACTCTTTATATTATGACATGGATACCAGTTTTTACCAGCCACCTATAATCAGAATATATATTTTTTGATTCCTCTAATTAGAATTAAAACTCTATAAAAACTCCTCCTATCGTTTACAAACCTGTATAAATTGATTTTTTATTTCCCCCCACTAGAAAAAACACTTTTAATTCATTCACACATATATTTGAAATCAGTAATTCTATTGTACCTAATGAAACTTAATCCCCACGAATTATACTGAACCATTATGATTCTTTGTCAATAATTTACATTTTATCCCTACTCTCACATAAAAATTCATTAACTATGGGGCATAAATCTCATTTCCTTATCGATTTATTTCTATTTTGATGAACCAGAATCCATGGTGATAACCAGTAGATAAAATTAAAAGATCTGAGGAGAGAAATAGGGGGAAAAAATTATGGTTCATCACTGATGGGATTGCTAGTTGTTGATTCTAGGTTAAGGCCATCATTTATCAAGAGAGTAATACTCAACGATGATGATAAAAAAAGGAAGTAGTGTATGAGTAAGGGTTTCAACCAAGTATTAGAATATATATATATATATATATATATATATCACATGGATTAACAATTTAGATTAAAAAATTTAGAATAAAATACCATAATAATAATCATGAATAAAATATTTGGACACAAATAATAAGACCTACCTCAATCTTGGATCGATTAACAATAACGAACATGCTTATTTTTTTCGATGGATGTCAGTCATCCGTGTATGTCATGTTTGGTTGTTCTTAGATTTTCTAATTATAACCTTCTATTTCCTCTCCAATTATGGTATATTTCAAACCCAAATAAGAGTTTATAAGGATTTTTACATACCTATGGATTAGGGGTTTCAGATATAAAATTAATTAATTAATATGATTAATGAAACCTCTAAGGGGTAGAACTATACGCAGGTTGTCATTTTGTATCTTTAGTGGCCACATCATGATGGAAACTTTCTAAAACCTTAATTCCATGACTGAAATCTTTACACTGTGGCACAAAAATTCCACATCATGACCATTAATGGTCACCCCATGTAATCTCTAGACATTTAATTCTTAATATATATATATATGTGTGTGTGTGTGTGTGTGTCTATCATATCTATGATGCCCATTGACATCCAAAATTTATAAAATGGGTCAACGAACCAACTTCAAAATATTATTTAAAATATTTCAAATATTCAAACATAAAAAAATATGGTCTCTAAAAATTCATAGATGGAATTAGTTATACATGACAGTGAGAGAGATTTATGACCTTATGAAGAGACATCCCATCATCATATGACTTATAGTTTTTATGCATTTAAAATTAGATGGCAAACACAATTCGCATACGTAGTATAATAAAATTATTAGGATAAATCCTATAAAGAATGAAAAGTAGTTTCTAATGTGATACCTTAATAGATTATTTGAATAAATGAGTTATTTTACCACATTTTCAATGAGTATTCTAAATTAACTAATTAAAAACCCCTAATTATAAATTTCATAAAATGAAGTATCATTAAATTTGGGTTTTTCTTTAATGAGTATATGTACTAAGTTTGAAAATTTTAATGGGGTTATTTATAATTGTTTAACACCAAGGGCACTAAGGAAACTTATAAATAATTTTCCATATTGATTAAAAGATGTCATAACCTCTTTAATATGATAGTTTATGACTATAATAATTAAAAATAAATTCCTTTTTTTTGTAATTAATATTTAAAAACATGATGAAACCAAAACAAAAAATTATGATAATAAACACATTCAATTTTTATGAACTAGTTATTTGTAATTTATTCAGTGATCCATAGTTATACTATTATATATCTAATATAATGGATCTAATGAATTAATAAGTGAATAAATAAAGAAATTATTGTAGATAATAAGAAATTATATGATAAAAAATATAGTGTTCAGTTACACTGAAGACTTACCATAATCATTAACAACCCCAATAAAATGGTGTAATTAGTTAAACATGATATAGAGAGATATTTAAGAAATAACAATGGGGAATCAACATCATTACATGAGTTACAACTTTCTTGTTTCCTAAATTAGATGATTAACCCAATTCATCTACATGGAATAATATAAGTATTGGGGTTGAACCCACATTGGAATTATGGGTATTGGTTAATGTGACACCATAACCAATTATTTGAATACACAAGTTATTTTATCATATTTTTAGTAAAGATTTTAAATAACCCAATTCAATACTCTAAATTTTAAAATTCATGAAGTAAATTTCTATATAATTCATGTTTTTTATCTCATCTGAGGATTAATTGGGGTTGAAAAAACTTATGGGGTTATTTGTAATTATTTTTCACTAATGGAATTTATATAACTCTTGAATACCATTAATATAGGGACATAATGGTGTCATAACATCTCTGATCTAATAATTTATGATCATGTTAATTATAAATAAAATAAATGGTCTGGTAATTAATTTTCAAATCATTATAAAATAAAAAACCATAAATTGTGAAAATGAACACTTAAAATAATATTAGAGTAATTTTTAAAATTTATTCAGTGCCCCTATATCCAATATTATTAAATTGAAATAATTAATTTTATTAATTAATAATTTAATAAATAAAGAAATTATAGAATACAGTAACAATGTACACATGAATAAAAGTGGAATTAAATTATAATAGAGATTCCTTATTATCATTTAGATCCCCATTCTAAAGAAGGAACTATATATATATATGATATTGAGGGATATTGAATAACCTATAATAAAAAAAATAAAAAGAAAGAGTGTATAAGGAAAAAATGAAGAGAATATTAAACTCATAAAATTTTATAAAAATCATAAATATACTCAAATTTAAGCTTCCTGAATAATAAAATTCTTCCAAAATGTCCAAAGTTATACCCCATATTATTGAGGGGTGGTAAAGTGTTCTGGTGTTATACCATTCCCTATACTTCAATAGGAAACTCCATAAAAGGAATTTTGAAAATTCATTCCCCCATCACGGATGAGAACCCTCTATAATATGAAATGGTTGAAAATGTTATTTTTCAAAAGAGTGAAAAACACTTTTACTGATCCAAGTACTTTGGATGTGGTCTCATCCTATTTGGATACATAGTTCAAGAAAACTAAGATGTAATCATTTACATATGATGATGGGAAAAGTCTCAGGAAATAATTACCTTAAATGTGATTGAAATCAACTTCTAAAACAAGATTCTTTATCATTGCTATTAATTTTTCAATATTTCTCATATGTTGACACCTATTATATTTAAATAAAAATATTCAAGTGTCTCTAAAGAACATAGGTTAGAAAAACATTGATTGGTGCCCCTAAAAATGATGTGATAATATTTGTGATGTCCTCCAAATAGGGATAAATAGATAAATTCTGATAAATTCTTTGAATTTATATTGTAGAACACATATATAGATTATAAAAACCCTATAAAATTGAAATAATATAAAATATTACCTAAAATAATTCCCCACCTCTACTAGAAACTGTTTAACTAATGAGAGGATAGATCAGGATTGATAAATACCATTTCTAAGTAATTTTAAATGTCAACATACCATGAAATTGGAACCTTTTTAACTAAAAATATACACTCATTCATAAAATTTCTATTGATTTATCATATCATTATTTATGAAGGTAGGGTAATTATAACCTTGAAAATTGATTTATTACTAAATTTTCTACTTCCCCACTTGTTCGGTATTTATATGCTGTTTTTTTATAATGATAATACACATCAAATAAATCCTTTCTTTAAAAATATATCTTTTAATATAAATTAAGTGAAACATTGTACATATAAACAATCAATTTTTATAAAATCAAACATTATTTAAAATAATTAGAAATAGACACCATCTCTAAGATATTCTTCTCAGTTTTTATGTAGTTAATTTGATCTTTATTCAAATTTTGAATCACTTAATAAATTAAATAGAAGAAGAATACCACTCATTATCAAAATACTAACCTAATAACAAAATAACTTTTACCACACATGAGATTTAATGGATCTCTAAAATTTAGTGTAACCATAATAAGGGCTTTCATCAACTTTTTTTCTACAAATATTAAATATATTTATATTGATTTCATCAATTTTAAAGATGTCATATTTTAAGAGAAGGTTGGTTAATAATCGACTAATCTTCGAGAATTCTCTAACTAATGTCTTGTAAAATAATGGTCTCAAGAAATTTTAACCAATAAAATTGATTTTGGTATTGGTAAGTTTGATATCAACTCTTTTTTTAGTACACCTCAATTCCTATTGTAGATAGCAGATGTCCCAAAAAATGCCACTTTGAACTATGAAGTGACATTTCTCTCAATCATGAACCATAAAATTATAGTTACATATTTCTAAAACTTGTTCTATGTTTATCAAGAATATATAAAATGATATTATAAAAATTGATAACTCATTCAGAAATATTTTAAATATATTTTACTATGTGTTTTTATAATATCATGGAAGATAACCATCAAAGATCCTTAAAAAGTGGTTGAAGCTTTAAACATTCAGAATGAAATCTACTTTTATGGAAACATGTTTTTAAAGGTTAGTGTATATAAATGTTTATTGATTTTTTTTTGATTATATAAATATTATTTTAACATTAACATCCATCCATTAAGTAATAAAATCCACACTCCAGTAATAAATCTAACATTTGGTCCATGAAAAGAGTTGAAAAGTGATCTTTCCAGGGAGCATTATTTGGCATCCTATAGTCAACATAAACTCTATATATCATTATTGTACATGTTGGAATGAACTTATTATTATAATTTTAGATCATCAGTATTCCACCATTCTTTATAAAAACTTGTATCCATGAAATATCCAAGATTAAATAAATAATTTCATCACCAAGCAATTTGACTACTTAATTCTTAAAAATCTCTTTTAGGGGAGGGGTTAAACTTATTTTTAGTTTCCAAGATATATTATAACATTTTTATAAAAGAACCTTACGATTAAAAATTCATTTAATAGTCCCTTTAATATCAACAATAATTGATCTGATGGTTTTTCCTCTATTTCAATACTTGTAACAATTTCACTTCTTAATAAATTATTTGAGTTGAATTAACAATAATCAATAATGTATCCTTATCCCCTAGGAAATAATAATTTAATGTTAAAAAGAGATGATTAAATTCAATATGTGGTGTTATAAGAACCAATGAAATCATTAGATCAACCTTTTATATGTCTAAGCTATCAGTAATTTCATTTATCTACTAATAATGACCTCACTATCCTAATATAAACTAAACCTCTTCTACCTTTTATTTCTACTCTTATTGATTAGAAAATTTCTATTCCCTAGACATTATATGGTCTATTTTAGGTATTTTACACTAACATAACTTCCTAATCTACCAATTTAACAAAAAGATTCAATTTCTATTAGTAATACTAGTTTCAGATATTCAAAAACATTTTAAGCTACTCATTTTTCACCTACACTAAAAATAATTTTTATTTATGAATATTAATAAAAACATTCATAGTTATAATGAATGGTATCCCAAATATTAGGGGCAGTTAAATATCCTATCTATATTTAATATTATTAAATCTAAAAAAAAAGAATTTCATTAACTTCAACGAATATTTCTTCAAGACTTAAATTAAGGAATTTCATCAAAAAACTGATAAAATAAAGAGAAAAATGAGGGGGATTCAACTCATTTTGTCTGTTTTTTTTGAATTTATTGAATGAAATATGGTATATTTTTACTATTAAGTTTCATATATCCTTTCCAAATTTTCATAATCCAATCCTATATGAGATATAGAAACTTCAAAAGTTATGCAATTTCTGTATTTTTTTTCACCATAACTAATCATTATTCAATTAATAAAATGAAACCCAAGGATTATAAATTATTTTTTATTGAAATTATATCCATTATATACATCATATAAGTTTAAAATTTATAATGAGACTTCAAAAATAATATTTTAATGTGATATTTTTAAAAATATATTGGAGCTTCCAAAATTGGGGATCCATATTTCATTTCTTGAATCAATCAAAAAAATATAAAGGAGGGATATGAGCTTTAGGGCCCCTAAATTAATTCGTTGAGAATAATTTATTCCATTTTATGTGAATTCCTTATATTTTTATTTACCTATTTCATCCACTTTATATTAAATTTTTAAAGATGTATCATACTTGTAAATTTTATTTTTTTACATGGTCATATTTGTTTTTTAACTCCGTTCCACTTATCAGGGTCACCAGACTCCTATCCTAGATTATGTTTAGTATTTTTTTAGAAGTTTAATGGGTTATATTATTGATATTTAATTATAAGTATTATCAATTTGTGATTTCAATATCAGAATATGGTCTTCGTGATTTTGAAATCATATTTTAACAATTGAAATGGATGTACACATTATTTTTTCTAATGTAGAATTAAGTTTTTACTATTTTTTATTGAGTGGGATGGGAAGGATAATCACTTTTGTGCCCTTTATTATTGATATTATTCCTAATAAAATTAATTCCCTTGATGTATAAAAGAATGAAAAGTTTTATATTAGGGATGGTTGTATCCCATAGGTCTTTGAGATCATAGTTGTTTTACTTATTGATGATTTCCTCCCCATCCATGATTTGGATTCGCTTACCACACTTAGTTTTGAAATTATAGAAATGTTTTCTGGAGTTCATTTTAAAAAACATAATTCACTTCTCTCATAGATGAATTTATACTTCTATATAGACACACTTACATTACATTATTATAACCATTATCATTTCAAGTAAGGTTTTAGTATAATTAAATATTGTCCTTGTATTGAGTTTCAAAAAATCTATCATTATGGAAAATGTATCCAACTGGGCCACCAACCTAGTAGTTTCATAAAAAATATCCATTCTATTTTTTATGATTTTAATGACACTAGATAGTATCTTTGGATCAATTATTCAATAATTTTATCATTTCATTAGGTTTTTTTCTCATGAAACACTTACATATAGTTATTTAAAAAATGGAAATAATACTAGAATCCAAACCACTCTAATAGGTTTGAATATTCATCAATATAAGTAAAAATATAGTATACACTTAATTGAAAAATTATTGAAATATTCCTATGAATTATAAAATGTTTCACTTTTAAATTAAAATAAATTATTATTATTATTCTATAAATTCACTTTTTTGGATAATGTAAGGTTTACTCGAGTCAATGTCTCCCATTTAATAATATATCTATATGTAATATATTTAATTGAATCCTTATATTTACCCCTCAATAATAATGGGGAAAAATTAAATCTTACTACATCATTGAAAATTTCATTATAAAAAAATGTATTACAAATTTACAAGAATTTTTATAAATGAGTATTGAATCCATTACCCAGTAAACCATCAAATTGAATCATGTTTTTAATGGGATTAATTACTATAAGATTTATTTAAAAGTTTTTCAATAAATTATGATTGATAAATATTTGATTCCAATCTATGAATAAATGAATAACTATACTCAATGAGAGTACTTATAGGTGTCAGATTCCTTTATAGTATGTTTGGCATGAATTAATGCAACTCCCCTTATATATGATTAGGTAAAAATTGAGTTCACTATTTGTTTTTTTCCCTATTTTGGGTTTTACAATACTGATAAAAATATATTTAAGATTCTCTACGTTTTCTATATTTACATTTTATGCATGCTCTCTAATTAATTCACAACATATTCTAAGAAATTTTTTCTCAATATCTAGATAAAATCGTAAATCCTACATTGATTTGGAACGCTTTAAATGAGTTAAGTGATGAATCATACACTAATGTTCCTATAAATAAAAAAATAAGAATCATGAATAAACAAAAAAATAAAATGAAAAAATTACCAAATAATGAAATGAGATTTTGAACACAATTTTTTGGATTTTTTTATTTTCAAATTAACCGACATAATATTGATTAAAAATAAACCATTTTTAATTCCCCATAAAATTACAAGAATTTTGTGTCTATTTTTAGACCATATGGTTTTTATATGACATAAATTAGATGATAAACCAAATTTCTCTACATTTATAATAGATGTATTGGGGTAAAACCCATGAGGATGTACATGTAGTTTCTAATTTTATATGTTCACAGATTATTTAAATACATGAATTGTTATATATCATTTTATATAAAGGTTATGAATGACCCAAATAAAAACCTATAATTTAAAAATTCATGAAATGAAGTTTTATAAGATTTGGGTGTCTCCTCTAATGAAAATATATATTGGGGTTGCAAATTATGATGGGGGTCATTATAATTGTTTTTTTTTCAAGAGTACATGTATAAATTATGACTAATTTTACAACATGGATTCAAAGATCATGTTACCTCCTTGGTATATTATTTTACGAATATAATAATTAAAAATAATTTTCTCTATTTTCTAAATAACTTTTATATTCATTATAAGACCAGAATACAAAATTGTGAGAATGAACACATCCTATGGTCATATACTGGTTCAATGAGATTATATTAGAGATAACTATATCTATTATTCTTAATTATATGTAATGGATCTGTTGAATTAAGAAGTAAACTCATGAAGAAATTATAGAAGGAAATAAAAATTACACAATAATATAAGTGGTGTTTAATTATAATAGAGACTCTTCATTGTTGTTCACACCCCAATTTAAAGTAAGAATTTGTTACACATACTGGGAAGCGAGGTTCAATAAATTACAGTACAAAAATTCTATATAATAACAAAAAATGAGATGAATAAATAAAATATAAAATAATAAAATAATTAAATCCTCTAACGGATATCTAATCTTCTCCAAGATAATATCACCATATGATCATATCCTTCAAAAAAGTATAATGTTATCTCCTCTAATTTACCTACCATGAACTTTTTGATTAAGTTATAAAGTGTAGAATCAACTAAGTGGTTTAAAGGTTAATGGGGTGTTAGTTTTAATATCTCATAATTATTTAGAATCGCTAGTTGGACAATGTACTAATCATGTAAGGACCTCTAACTAGAAATAAAGAACACATTGTTTGAATGCATGGTTTGTAAGGTCACTTTTCTAACAATGCATGATATTCTAGATTCTAAATTCCAATCTATACAATTTAGTTATTTTTGGAACATTTTTCTAGGAAACCCTACTAACCATGTATCATTTAAATTGATCTCAAATACCACCATTCATGCCCTAAATAACATGAATCATGCATATATCAAAAAAAACCATCAATATAGGGTTGTTTTTCACCTATTTGAAGTTATTCATGAAAATATAATATGATAAGTGAAAGAATACACCCATTTTTTTAAAATAAAACCACCTTAAAAAATTATGGTTGATAAACACATATCATGGATATATTTTCTAAAATCTCCATTGCTATGATAGCTTACATGGGAGGTAGTACATGAAGAAGAGAAACTGTATATAATTGATAATAATAATAATATTTTTATTATTTTCATTTTTTATTAAGAATAATAATAAAAACAACAAAAATTATTTATATTATATAGATGGGATATAAAATGAAAACATTAGCATATGAAAACCCAATGGTAAAACATGTATTTCATATTACCCCCCACATAAGAGTATATCCACACTACATATTGGACCTTTTTACAATTTAAAATGAAATTTGGTGGTCCCAATTTTTTTGGCCTTTTATTTGAATGAACCTCAATGATGTTCACCTGTAAGAACCATTGGGATTCCTACTTTCATGTCAACCAGGACATGCATATATGATTCCATGAGTTTCAATTACCATATCATATTCAAGAATCCATGACAACATCTCATGAAAAATGCCGTATTCATACTACTCCTTCAAGAATCCAAACCCACATGTCTCGTTGACACTCTCTAGTGACTTCTTACCATGTAACACATATGAAGACGTTATAAATGTATTTAAATTAACTTGACCTAACTATAAATTTATATAAAACACACATACAATGTGAAAGAACTCTACAAGTCGCCCACCACACATATGCATCCTGAGTGAATCTATGGCTCCAAAATTATAGAATCCTACAATATAGTACTGAAAACTAGGTAATTATTTGGGGTTAATCTCTATAAAATGAGGTATAAAGCAGTAAATATAATACACTAACCCATAAATAGTATGTGGAAATGATGATGATGATGATTCTATACTCAATTATTTGGGGATAAAAATCATTATCAAAACACACATGCAACAATAGTACCCAATTTTTCCAAGACACCCCCAAAAGGTTAATCCACACCATTTTAAACAATGTCAAATGCCTTACAATACAAATAAAAATAGTTAAAAATTTTCATTTCCCCTATTATAATATCATAATATTACCCCAAAATAGTTTCACCGCTACAGTACCACTTCAATTTCTGTTCTAGATCCAGATATATAATTCACCCACTATAGTGTCCACCATAATGCCTATTATAATATATATACTTGAAATCAATAAATTTACAATATTGATATTCAAACCTTATACCACTGGGATGAAGTATAGAAGCTTTTAACACAAGGATACATTCTTTACTAGACATTGATAATGATATTGGTGACGATTATTATGAAAACAACAACCACAATAATAATGATAATAATAATTCAAATAATAATAATAATAATGTTAATAATAAAAAAATAAAAAAATAAAAAAATAACAATAATAATTATAATAATATTACTAATAATAACAAAAACAACAACATCAATGACATCAGTGAAAATAATAAGAAAAAAATTTAACAATAGGAAAGAAACAAAAATAATAGTCTAAATTGATGTTGAGGGATTTTAAATAAACTAAAACACACACACACATAATGGATAAGTTGGATTAGACCCCACCACTTAAGGATTAGTCCAACTCCAACATAATTGGTATATATTTCAATAATAAAAATAAAAATAATAAAAATAATAATAAAAATAATTAAAAAATAATAATAATAAAAAAAACAAAAACAAAAACAAAAAAACAAAAGAAAAACAAAAACAAAATCAAAAACAAAAACAACAACCAAAACATTGAAAAAAACAAAAAAAAAACAATAATAACAGAAATAAAAACAATAAAAAAACAACACTAACAAATAACAAAATTTATCATTGGTATAAGGTGTAGAATGTAAATAGAAACACACACACACACATAAACCCAAGATACAGACTAGGTTAAATAACACACCACCCATAAGTATTGATCTAGTCTCAACCAACCCATTTTATTACTATTTGAATAGAACATAGAATATTTTTTTATGAACTCTCTTGAGCCATTTTTTCTGGATCACACCCATGATTTTTTTGTGGCCTATATGGCCCAAAAAAATAAGACTTTCCCTTTATTTTTGAGTCCATTGTTAGGTTGGAATTCATGTACACATCTAGATATCTGATTATACCCTAATGTTTGACCACCATTAATTAATTGCATAATCATCATACATAATACCCTATGACATCATGCAAATTCACATTAATTAAAATGAAATGACATTAAATGTTACATGTTCTAGTGATTTTAAACAATAATTATATTTCTATTATTTCCAAATATCTTTTTGGTTTAGAGTTTTAGAGAAATTGGACAAACCATTATATAATAAACCCATACATTACAAGTGTAAACTTATAATCAATATCCATTTTTTACACCAAACCCAATTCTTTAAAATAATACAAGAATTATATTCATGATTAATCATTATAATTTCCCTTGATATCATCCTTGTCTATATTCTTCCTTAAAGAATATGATTTTTTTTAAAACATAGGATGAGAAAAAAAATATCAATAAGGGACATAAAAAGATAAAATATGTTAGTCCAGTGAAAAAAATATTGCCCATGAAATATTTATCTTTATCTCAATGCTCTTTGAGAAAATTAAATAATTCTTTTTTGTATGAAAAAGCAAAAACTTTTATCTAAAATAAAATTATTAAAACCCATATAAAGAAATATAAATCCCTTTTTGAAAACATAGAGTATAAAATTCATAAAACCCTTTCAAAACCCTTCTAATTAGAATGATCATACGATAGATTTCCAAAATAACCATTACTCAATTCATTTTCAAGCTATAATTGGGTTCACCCTTCATATTAGTTATATTGGGCTCACCTTTGAGCTAAAATGGGGAGCAGCCCTTTGTATAAACTATATCAGGATCACCCATGAGATATAATAGGGATAAACCATTTGTTTAATCTATACCAAGCTCACCCATGAGTTATAATGGGTCTCAAACATTTATATATGTAAAATAACTAATATGGCCAACTTCGATATCTGGAGTACCCATTTCATTAGAGGTTTTGATGTAACCACTCATACTTGGTTTATTAGAGAACCACCCATCATTGTTTTATCATGAAACCACCTATCATTATATTATCACGTAACCACCCATAATTATAAACAATTACCAAGAAAAATATTATAATAATAAAACATGAATAATTTTATTATAAAAATATTCTTACGAAAAATAACCCTATCATTTTAAAATCACATATTTTTAGAAAAGATGCACACTTAAAATAGAAAACATTTTATTTAAAAATATCCACGTAATCTTGTAGAAAAGGATTCAAAAAATTAAGGTGACATGAAAGTGGTAAAATCCACTCATTCCTTATAAGTTAACAAAAACATTCTTTTTGACCTTCGTAAAAAGAATCATTAAAATAATATTTTTTTATAACAAAGTCTCTTACATAAGACCTTAAAAAGATTTGTTTTTTGAAAAACATTGAGATAAATATAAAAATTACATCTTTTTAAAACATTCAATTACATATAAATAAATTCTTAAAAACCATTTTAAATACATTTACATGATAGAGAAATATTTAGAAAATAAATCTTGAAAATATTTAAAGTGAGGTTTTTTAGTTAAAGATTCCCTTACCATGAGTCTGACTTGTCACATACGTTTATTATCTTCTTAAATAATAAACTTATGTTAATTTTTAATTACATAAGAACACTTTTTATATTTATTCTTAATTTTATATCACTCATTTCTATGTTATATATAATTACTTAATCATTTAAATTTACGTCAGATGTTTTGATGATACTCGGTACCTAAGTCCAAAATGGATTTCGTAAGTCGAATATGGTGAAAGAAGTCATAATTAGATTATATAAAGAATAATATTAATTAAATAATTTTCACTTTTATAAATTATTTATCCTTTAAAATCCAATCATGAAATATGTTTATGAAAAATGAACTACATTACAATCATACAAACAGTAGGTTGTATGTACACATGAGTAAAATTTCAATTTTCAATGAACATTATGGAAACAAGGAATATATCATTTTATCTTTCCAAAATTATAATAATATTATATATATCATATTATTTCCTTAAATATACTTATATATATATATCATTTATATTATGTAGTGATGAAAAATAAATCACATCGCTTTGTGGAGGTGATAGTTCACACATACACACGAACGACATTATCATTTTTCATTACATGGAATGGTAAGAAGGTAAATAATATATTATTTTCCTAGAATGATAAATATATAATTAATATAATATAAAAACACCAATTACATAATTATATATAGTATCAAGAGATATTGATGAAAAATGAATTATATTGGTTCACATGGCGGTAGTTCGCCGTACAAACGAATGCGGAATTATTTTCCTTTTTGATGGAAGTGGATATGGATATGGATCATGAAATTAAAATAATAAAATTTAATTATATGTATTATACTTGATTTATTATTTTATCATGTTTAAAGAATATTTGAAATAGGTTGAATAAGAAATAAAATAGAAACAATAGATTGAAAACGACACATCTTCTTTAGAAAACCTCATTTTATTAATACCTTATGACTAATAAGGTTGGTTTTATTCTAAATTTAAGGCCTATAAAATTAGGTTAGGGATTATAGAAAGGTATGTGGCTCGATTTTTTCAATAAAAATTAGTTTTGAAGTGTGAATAATAGAAAACAAAAGGTGTCCTTTTATAAGAGAGGGGAGGGGCACTCTAGGAATTTCAAAAAATATTAAATCAGTATAAATTAATTTTTAATTCCAAATGGCTGAAAAGTGATTTATTTAAAATATAAGGTTATTATGGGTCTAAATAATATCATTAAATATTTTTTAAAAAAGTATATGTCACTTTTTTAACATTATCCTTTAGTTTTAACCCTTACTTAACCAATTTAACTCTTACCTTGAAAACAAGATTTTTTACTCTTTTAGGGTTCATATAGTTATTATAAAATGTAAAAAACCCATAAATGGACCATTTATGAAATTTTTATCATTAAATAAATAATTTTTTATAATTTAATAATTTTATAAGTTTTAAATAATTTTATAAGTTTTAAATAATTTAATAAAATATTATTTATTTAAAATATCATTAATGTCAAATTTGATACTATTCATTTGTTTATCTTTTAAAAATATCAATATAACAAGAAAAATTAAAAAAAATTTCTTTAATAAATCCATAAAATTTAAAGTACAGTAAAAAAATTCTTTTATGAAAATAATTATCTCAAAATATATTTATTTTAATATTTTTAATTTCATTTATTCGATATTTTAATTAGTAAAATAATACTTCCATCACTATTGTTAAAGAATTTAAGGTAATTATTTATTAACTAAAAATAAAAAATAAATTTAAATGTTAAATATAAATATATTTTATTTATAATTCATATTTATAGTCAAACATATCCCTTGAATAACGCCATATTAAATACATATTAATTATTTGGATTTTGATTGTGGCATCTTTGTCTTTTATTTAAATAAAATATTATAAATGTCATAATAACTTATAAATGGAAACCAAACAACATATATTATAAACTTGAGTGAATATGCAAAAAATTACTAATAAAATAAAATTGGGGCATGTTTAAGGGTAATATTGTAGTCATTATCATATTATTTTTACCCTTAATTACTCGATTTTAATCTGATTTACCCTTTATAGTGATAATAAAAATTACCAAGGTTACTATTCATATTGTACAAAAAGAAAAGTGAACTATTAAATAAATATGTATATTATGATTCCAAAGATGTAATAAATTTTTAAAAATTAAATTCACATATTTTTTTTAAATTAATTGAAAATTAATCTCACAAATAGGATGAATCAATGAGTTTTTAATGTAACCAAATGTTCAAAAGGTTGAAATGTTTTTAATATCCAATTTAAATGTGAAATCCAATAAAATAAACTAAACTGGATTTATTAATGTAAAATTTGACTAATTATAATTAAAAAAAATTTAAAATATAATTTTACTATATAAGTAAATTAGATAAAAATATAGTTTTCAATTAAAATTCACTGTTTTCACTGTTCATCAAAAAAATGAAAATTTTCACAAAAATACCAAAAAGTCACTGAATTTAAAATTTTATATTCATATTCAAAAATTATATTTATTTTTTCTTATTAAATTTATAAAATTTTCATATTTAGTTTTAAAAAAAGTGCTCCATTAAAAGGTGGTAAACTATTTTTTTAGAAAAATATAGTTTTTAAGCATAAAACTAGATTCTTTTCTTTTCTGATGACTATAAAATCTATTGGATAAATTTGATAAAAATTTATAAATGAGTTTAAACATAATATAGTTTTTCTTGTTCACACCCACCAATATAACAACTAAGCGATAATGATCATATTTAAATAATAATATTTATTTGTTTGTTTAAACTCAATGTGGCATATCTTGTAGGATATCAAACACATTATTTACTTTTAAAATAAAAGGATGTTAAATAATACAAAATTTAATAAATTATATCCTCTCAATTTTCCCTTTGGATAAAAAACTAGGTGTTTGACTTTTCAAAATAACTTTATTAAAATCCAATATTGGAAAAAGTATTAATAAAACTTTTATTTGAAAATAATGAAAGGAAAGTATGATGGTTACCTAAGATAACACATACTAGGTTTCCATGTAGCAGAACATAGACATAGAAGATAAAACTAACTCTCAAGTAATAATATTGAGGGATATATATAATGATCATGAGAAATTTAACCATTACAAAACTATAAATATGAGATAGGTTAAAAGGCTATTGATAAAAGTAAACGGATAACATTTTTGTTTTCAAAAATAATTTTTATAAGGTTAAGGAATAAATTTACTTCCTAGAATAAAAAAATATAGAAACATACTTAATTTAAAAGTATAGTTTCATCCTTTAATCAATTTTCACCACAAACTAATCTTTTTCTCTTAACAATGAGTAATCAAGATGATTATTTTTCATGCTTGAAGCATGAGAACCAACCTCTACAGATCATAAAAACCAGGAATGAAAAAGAATATTATTACCATATTTAGAAATTAACCTATACTGAAATGATTATTATAAGATATGATAATTCTAAAAATTAATAAATCCTTAAATGAAGAAATATACATTAATCTTCAAAATTCAATAGTAATACCCAAAGTTCAATATAGATCATTCAAAAAATAACTGTCCTAAAAAATCATCAAAAGAATTATATACTAAGATTGAAACACAAAATTTAAAATTATTTGATAACATAATATTCTACCAATTTTCTCCAATATACAATTCAACCAAAATTCCTTAAATAAAATCCTATTGTATTCTATTCTGTTTAATCATGTGGGGTTCTCAATATTGAAAATGACTTCCAAAATAACATTAATTATTTAATAACCAAATTAAATTTCCAATCCCATGGTATTCTATATGATAATAAATATGTTCCCAAAATCAACTTACACTTCATACATCAAATATTTTAACTAGAAAGAATAATTCATACTAACCAGGACTTTGCATATGCTAATGGTAGGGGATTAACCCTTGTCTCCCTTGGGTTGTGGGTTCAAACCTCACAACCCTGCCAAATATGATGGGTTGTCACATGGTATGTGGTATGCCCTTTTTAAATCTATATAATTATTATAATATTCCCAAAAAATATGATAATTCATTAAAATAACCTTAATATATTCAAAATTTAAGTAACCTTTTTACCTCAATGGTTATCTATTAATTTTCATTTTTCATCACAAAAAGTAATAACTCATAATTACCAAAAAAAATAATGTCTCCAAAAATAACATTATTAAAAATAAAATTTCATAAAATAAGTCCTAAAAAGGAGTTTCTTAGACTTTTAACTTACAATCAACATTAAAATAGTAAACCCATGATGATATCCATAACTCTTAATAAAACCAAAAAATAAAACATAGTTATCTCCAAAATTATCTAAACCTTACTCTGATACCAACTCTAAGGACCCGACCTTAAATGTCACATATGCAAATTAATTAAAATAATAATTATATTTATTTTATTACTAAATAAATTTTAGGTTTAGATTTTTAGATAATTTGTATAAATCCTTCCATAAAAAACCATACATTATAAGTGGACACTTATACCCAATATCAAATTTTCCACACAAAAAAGTCTTTAAAATAAAACAAGAATTATGTTTATGATCAATCATCACAATTTTTCTCTTTATGTTATCCTTGACTCTATTATCCCTTAAATACTATAAAAACAAATTTATAACATGGGATGAGAATAAAAAGCTCAATAAGGGAAATAAAAAAAAGAAATATGTTAGTCTTGTAAAAAAAAGATATCCAATGAAATATTTATCTTTATCTCAATGTTATTTTAGAAAATGAAATAATTATTTTTTACATGCAAACACACACAATTTTAGCACAAAAATTAAATCCTTTTTACAATCATAGAGAATCACATTCATAAAACCCTTTTAATTGGAATAAACATACAACTGACTTCTGAAATAATATCATTAATGAATGAATTATCAATATATAATGGTGACCAATCTTTTTATAAGCTATATCGGGCTCACCCGTGACCTAAAATGAGGCTTAACCATTTATATAATCTATATCAGCCTCACCCATGAGCTATAATGGGATCAAACATTCATATAAGCTATATCAGGCTCACTTGGGAGTTATAATGGGGATCAACCCTTCAATAAATAGAATAACTAATATGCTCAACATCTATCACTTGAGTATAAAATGGATTGAAGGTTATAACATAACTAACCATCCTTGGGTCCTCACAAAACCACCAGTCATTTTTTTATCATGAACCACCCATCATTGATTTATCACGTAACCACTCATAATTGGTATATAACATAACCAACCATTATTATAAATAATTACCAAGAACCATATCATTATCATATAATGTTAATAATTGAATTATAAAAATATTCTTAATGAAAATAACCCTTTCGTTTTTAAATCACATATTTTTCAAAAATTTGTGCACTTACAAAGTAAAAAAAAATATTTGAAAACAACTATGTAACCATGTATATAAATCATAAAAACATTAATTCATCATTAAATATAAAAACTCTTCTCATTCAGTATAAGTTAACAAAAATATTCCTATTGACCATTGTAAAAAGAAACCTTAATATATGATTTTTTAAAGAAAGCCTCCTATATAAGTCATTAAAGATATACCATTTTTGAAAACAATTTAGATAAATTTAAAAATTAAATATTTTTAAATTTTAATTTATATATGAATAATTTCATAAAAATAATTTTAAAAACGTGTAAATGATAGATAATTATTTATAAAATAATCTTGAAAACATTTAAAATGAGGTTTTTAGTTAAAGAGTCTCTTACTTTGAGTCCGCCTAATCACATAAGTTCTTTATCCTCCTGAATAATAAACATAGTTTATTTTTTACTTTCTTGAAAACATTTTTCATGTTTATTATTCATTTTATATCACTCATTTCTATGTTATAAAAAATTTCTTATTAATTTAAGTTTACATTAGTCATTTGGATGATACATGGTATCTAAGTCCAAAATGGTTTTGGTAAGTTGACCATGATCAGATTGGTCATCATTAAATCATATCATGAATAATTTTCATGAAATAATTACCACTTTTATATATTAATTATAATTTAAAATACAACCATGCAATATGGTTATGAAAAAATAACTTTGTTATAATCATGGAGATGGTCGCCCGTCCGTACGCATAAGTAATGTTTACATTTTTCACCGATCATTATGGGAAGAAGGTAAGTATAATTTTACCTTTTCATGATGATAATAATATATTATATATCATATTGTTTCATTAAATATACTTTCATATATCATAACTGTGATGTGGTGATGAAAAATGAATCACATCGCTTCGTGGAGGAGGTACTTCACACGTACGCAGAAACGAAATTATCATTTTTCAGTACATGGAGTGGAAAAAATTTAAAATACATATTATCATTATATAATGATAAATATTTCACTAATATCATATATAAAAATTAATTTCATTATTATAATTACACTTGATAAATGGTGATGGAAAAAGAATTACATCAGTTCGCAAGGCGATGGTCTAACATAGAGATTAATAATGAATTATTTTCCTATTTTATGGAAGTGGATATGGATATTTGTAATAATAATAATATAATAAAATATAATTATATTTTTTATAATATAGTTATTATTTTATCATGGTTGTAGAATATTTGAAGGATATGGAAGAAGAAATAAAATAGAAACACTTGATTAAAAACGATACTCTTCTTCAGAAAACCTCATTTTCATAACACCTTAAAACCACTAAGGTTGGTGTTATGCCTAAATAAGGAATATATAATGATTTTATTGATTCTAGGATGGTATTTGGGTAGATATTTTCTAATGTAAATGGTTTTTTAAGTGTGAATAATAGAGAGGAAAAGGTGTCCTTTTATAGGAGTGGGGCACTCTTCGCATTTCTCAAAATATTGAATCAATATAATTAATTTTCAGTTAAAAAAAGATTCAAAGTGATATATTTTTAAAATAAGATGATTATTGATATAAATAATCTCATAAAATAATTTTTTTACAAGTTTAATTCACTTTTTACCCTTAACATTTTGATTTAACCCTTATTTAACCCCCTTAACTCTTACTGTGACGACATATATTTTTACTCTTTGGGGGTTAATATAGCTACTATAAAATTACAAACAACCCATAAATGGATAATTTTTGAAAATTTTATAATCACTTGCATAATTTTTTTGAATTTAATATTTTTTGAAATTTTATATCATTTAATTATATATTATTTAATTTAAAATACCATTAATGTCAATTTTGACTGTATTCATTAATTTGACTTTTAAAAATATCAACACAATAAGATAACATCAAAAAAATTATTTTAATATATCCCTAAAATACTAAAGTAATATATAAAATACATTTATGAGATTAATTTTTTTAAAGTATAATTATTTTAATATTTTTAATATCATCCATTTGATATTTTCATAAATAAAATAATTACTTCATCACTATTGTTCAAGAGTTTATGGTAATTATTTTTTCACTAAAAATTAATATTAAAATAACATAATTAAGATAAATATTTTTTATTTAAAATTAGTATTTATAGTTGGACATGGCTTCCAAATAACCCCATATTATTTATTTATTTATTTATTAAGATTATGATTGTAATATCTTTGTCGTTTCTTTAAATAAAAATTTATAAATATCCTAATCACTTATAAACGGAAACCAAAGGACATATATTTTAACCTTGAGTGACTATAGACAAAATTTAATTAAAAAATAAAACTTTTGAATGTTTAATATTCATTTTAATGTTCTTATCATATTATTCGTACCCTTAATTACTAGATTTTTATCATATTTACCTTTTATCATGGTAAAAAAATATCAAGGTTACCATTCATAGGGGCCAAAAATAAAAGTTACATATTTAATAAATATTAAATTTATAATTAAAATTATGAAATATATTTTTCAAAATTTAATTCACATAATTTTTAGAAATTAATTTAAAATTAATCCAAGAGACGGGACGAAACAATGAGTTTTTAAAGTAATTTTTTTCTTCAAAAGTTTGGAATGTTTTTATATTCAATTTCATTGTGGAACTGATTAAAATGAACTAAATTATATTTATTAATATATAATTGAAATAAGTATACTTTCAAACCAAATTTAAATATATTTTAAATATATAAACAAATAGGTGAAAATGAAGTTTTTAATCAAAATTCACTGTTTTCACTATTCTTCCAAAAATGATACTTCTGAGAAAAATACCAAAACTTCAACCAAGGTAATCTTTGATAATAATATTTTAAAAATATAGTTTATTTTTTAAAATGAAAATTAATTTTTTTTAAATTTAGTTTTAAAAAATGTGCGCCATTAGAAGGTGGTAAAAATTATTTCTAGAAAAATATAGTTTTTAAGCATAAAACTGAATTTTTTTCTTATGTTATTCTTATAAAATCTACTTAACTAATGTAAAAACATTTTATAAAAAATTTTAATCGTAAAATGGTTCTTATTATTTAAACCTTCTAATATAATTGTTAAGAGATAATGATCACATTTAAATGATAATATTTAGTTATTCATTTATGATCGAAGGGATCTATCTTTTAGGCTACCAAATATAGTATTTCCTTTTAAAATGTCAGGATGTTACATGAATGGCACAAAATAATATTTTCCATCTTTCTACCCACCCTTAACATGCATTTAATCCAACCAACCACCTCACCCATTTTAACGAGGCTAGAAACATGCGAATTCCCCAAAGATTATAAAAACATAAAACAAAATTGGTCTATCGTGTTAATAAAACATAAAATATAGATGTTGATCATCATTTCAGTTAAAATTATTAAATGGTTATTATTTATTTATTATTTTTGGACCACTTTTTAATTTAATTACTAACATGAGTTAGGATAGAATGAAATCATTTCATTCTCTTACATACTATAATAAGATAGTGAAATCATTTCATGCTGTTTCTATTTTTTTATAGTTTTATAATATTATTTATTGAAAAATAGTATTTATTTTATATTTTATTTCATTAATAGGGAAAAAATATAAAATTAAAAGCATGAAACCATTTTTTGAAACATCAATATTTTACTATACAATATCTATATTCATTTTCACTAATTTTTGTATTTTTTTTTCAATTGACATTAAAACTAAATCAATTTATATTTTTATTAAATTACGTGAACATGTTATGTTCATCAAATGATTATCTTATTAATGTGATTAAACCACTTTAAAATCGAAAATATTATATAAAAATATATTTTAAGCTATATTAAAAATTAATGTTTTGATTAATAGATGAATTGCACTATGTAAAATTAGTATCAAGACATTGACGTATTAATTTAACTTTTGTAATTTTTTAAATATAGATATTTTTATTGTTTAAATATATTAACTAATAAAAATTTTATTTTTCTAGAGATTTTAAAATTTATTTTAAAATTTTGAATATAAAAAGACATTTAATTATTTTAAAAATTATATATTTTTATATATAAAATGTTTTCCAACAGATAATATAATATATGACACCTCTATTTAGTAAAAAAATATAAACCTCACACCCAATTCATGTTTGAAATTTAGGCTACTCTAGTATGCCACCAACAGGGGCAGGATCCTCTTCGTATGATGCCTCTACCTCAATAGTGGGAACATATATAAATGACACATCAACCTCTATGTACTGGTATGCTTCTAGTGACACATTATAATTTTGTTCTACCTATACATACTCATATTTTAGATTAGATAAATATATAATGTACTAGATAGTGGACTCCTTGAAAAAAACCTTGATCCATATGTCAATAAGTATGAGTACTTTATATAATTTCATGGAGATGATGAAAATTGTAAAAAAACATCAAAAAATTCATTGAAAGGATTGTTTTCTAAGTACTATGGAAACAATGATAGCATAACTAGGTATCAACCCACCTAAGATAAAAGAAAACCAATCAAAGGATGTTCCTAAGATAAAAATGTTTATCATATGCATTAAATGTCAATGGTGAAAAATCTTATTTCTATTATGTATGATATTCTCCCCATTGTGAAGGATCTTATCTATAAAGCACATAAAACTCTCTGATGTATTATTTTATACATCCTTATCTTTATATTAATCTCGGTCCCCATATCTATCCACTTGCTAATGATGATTGTGGTAGTGCATTAACCTAATCAGTATCGACAAAAACATCTGCATCCCCAACTGCCTCGACAGGTTTATGTGGATCTAGATACTCTTAATTATAGATACTCAAATATATAAAATATAAATATCATATAATATCCATCATATTTGTGTAAAATACATCCCAACTAAAAAATTATTCCTCCCAAGGATTAAATATATGTATAAGTTTCTCTATCCACTCTGAATAAAAATTGAATAACATTCAAGTTAATAAAAAATATGATATAAAATATCTAATAAAAGGTAGTAAACATTCCAAATAGTGGATTCCTATCCAATGGTATATAAATTAAATGATAGTGAGATGGTTATATCAATACATATACTCTCTTTAATTAAATAGATGGGGTCATATTGTGGGATATACATGTTGAATGATACTATACTCTACAAGAATGTCCTTCCACTCAATGTCACATGCATGATAGTGTGGCCAATAAATAATCTTCCTTGTTATCAATATAATACAATGTAATGGAGCAAAAAGTTGTGTTGTAGTGGATATTTACTATAAACACTCAAACTATCACATGAATTAATCTTGATAGTGCCACTCAATGATATGAAAGTGGATGTGTGGTACTGATAATCCATAGTCTCCAACCATAATTGTGTAGTATAGTGGAAGTGATTCCAAGAAAACTCTAGTATATGAGATCTAAAAAATATGAAATGAAAACTTTAAAAGTATTAATAAATTATAAAAATTATATAGAAAATTTATCATTATAATTTATTATAATATTGATAACAAAATTAATGTTTATGAAAACAAAATCAATATTTAACTTATATCATCTAGCAGTAAAGAGTCAAAAATCATACAAAAAATATGTTCAATATTACTTGAGGTATGTGAATACCATCAGTTCAAACTCTAAAAATTTAAAAAATTAAAACATGGTTAGTTTATAAAAGATATTAATAAATTAATAAAACACAATTATACAAAAATATTTTTTTATTTTTTAACATATTTTTTTAGAAACAGTCATTCTATGTGATGTAGTAAATATATTTTTAAACTAGGTTATTAAAACTAATACTATATTTAATTTTATAGGATTAAAAAATATATTTATTTAAAAACATATGTAAAAAATTATTTTTAACATTATTTATTTTAAAATATATTCTAAAAATAAAATTTCACGTCAGGTTTTCAATAACCAATATTAAAAATAAATTTAACATTAGTTTTTAAATAACTAACATTAAAAATCAAAATTTTATTTTTTTAGAGAAGAAAGAATTAAATATACTTTTTTGGAGAATCCATAACAACAATAACTATTTTTTATAACAAAAATAATTAGATTATAATTTTAAAACAAAAAATTAATTACCATATTATGATATAATCATAAAAATCAACAAATATTTATGAAAATGTATGAAAAAAATTACTTGATAATAAAATAAAAAATACCTTAGAGCTTACCTTCATAAAATTATATTTGATAAACCATAATGTTCGAAAAAAATATCTTTATCATTATAGAAATAACTTCTAATGTACCTCTCATGGATGCCACCCTATTAATATAATAAATACATATTCAATCATGGTTTCAAATTTATGAATGACGAATGGGGGGAGAAATAATAATTTTGGAGAAAATAATTTGGGTGAAATTGATATAAATATGGTTAGAGAACCAAAAGTTTGAGGTTGAAATAATAAAAGAGTGAAATAATTTATTTTTTTAGGTAGGAATAAAAAACACATGAGTGAGATGAAAAAAATGAAATTTATATGTTTCGTGGGACAAATTTATTGGTGGGAAAGTTAAATTTCATTGGTACAATGTTAAAGAAGTGAAATTATGTGTTATTTTTTACTTTAATGTCCATTTTTAAATAACCAATGTTAAAAATAATTTTTCATGTTATTATAAAAATTTATTTTTTTGTGGTTTTTAATGATTATTATTTGAAAATGATGTAAAAAACGATTTTTAACATCATTTATTTAAAAAATAATGTTAAAAAACATTTTAAACATTTTTTATTAAAAAATGACAGGAAAAATGATTTTTGATATTGGTTTTTAATTAATTGATGTTAAAAATAATAATAAAAAATTAATTTTTAAATACCTTTTTTACATTGGTTATTTATGAAACCAACATAAAAAATATTCTGGAAAATAATTTTAATATCGATTATTTAAAAAATCAACATTATTAATATTCTAGATTTTTTTATTTCGTTTTTTAGAATAAAATATGATAATAATACTTGTATACAATATTTTGTGTTATTAAATAACTGAAGTTAAAATATCGATCTTATGAATACTTTTTCTACTAGTAAAAATTCAAATTCATGATGTAAACATACCATTTTTGTAACGACCCAAAGTTTCATTATTGGAAATTCCTCTTGATCTAGTTAAATGTTTGTTTATATAAAAAGTTTATATAAAATGTCAAATTCTTTAGTTTTATGTTAAGAGTTGTGACCGTTACGTTTGTAGCCATTGAAAAGTGATCACATGATTAGTATAAATATAAGGCTTTAACGAACCCAATTTACTCAGACAAAAGAAGCGATGTCCTCATCCAGTAGAATTGCTCCATATGAAGCCCATTTTTCGGATCTCAGAAAATAGGTGGCATCATTGGGCTTCGCTCTTGACCAAGCCCAAGCTGAGCTTCATCATGTCAAGCTCGAATGTGACCGTCTATGGGAAAAGTGGAAGTTGATAGAAATTACAACTTGAGAGATGTTATCCGAGACACCTCAAGAGTCTTTCACCATCGCACACCTTACCCTTAGGTCTTATGTGGCTGTTTTAATGTGTTATGTAAAAAATCACTAGTACTATGTTCATGTACATTATTTTTTGTATATAATAATGAATATACTTTCTTGTTATTATTGATACATTGTAAATAGTTTTTAAAGTGTAAATAGTGTTTTTAGTTATTATTTATATAAGAATTCTATTTTCTTAAATTAAGGTATTTTTGAATTAAATAATATTTTAATAAAATAATAATATTATTATTATTAAATTAATTTTGTTATATATAAATGATCATATAATTTTATGAATGCAATTGTAATTTTTATAAAAGTTTGAAAGCCATTTTTGTCAAAACCGATGAATTTTTTATAAATGTCGGTTATTATTTTAAAAGTGAAAATTAATATATTTAGAAAATTATTTAGATAAAATAAATGTTATTTCTGGAATCAGGATGTCGAAATTATCAGACGGTGAATTTTTTATAATTCTCTGAGACAGTAAATTTTTTGGGTAAAACTTAAATACTGTTTAAATATATATTGTGTTTTATGACATCATAATGACCCAATAGTAATGTAATAAAATACTATAAGCTTTATGTTCGTCCAATATATGTTTTAACATAAAAATAATGTGATTTTGGGTTTGTTTGACTTACTTTTTAAAGCATTAATGGACCCTTCAAGACTTATTAAACACCTTGTCTTTTTAAATTGTTTTCCATGGGACTGTGACTCACCTCCACATAAGTAAACCTTTTATTTTAAGAAGTTCGGACTTTGGCCTTATAAAATATTTTTTTCCTCTTCCCTTTTCCAAAAACCATGGGCAAAAACCATGGGATGGTTTGTGGTTTGGATTAATTTAATATAAGGGGTCCCAAACATAAATAATAAAGAATTCCCTCAACTTTCCTATATAAACCCACCCAAGATCTCACTTCCTCCTCACTCAAATCCTTTGGAGTTCGTCCAACCTCTGAAATACTCTCTCCAGAATCCTCCCAAGGTGCCCCAAGCTCCTAAGAAGCTTCTCTCAAGCCTCTCTCAAGCCTTTGGAAGCACACTTCCAAGTAAGGGTTTTTTCTTCCTTTCTCATTTTTGTCCACTTTTCTTTTAGTTGTTTTGTCATTTTAATTTCAATTATTAATGTTGGGGTATGGTTTCTCACCTCCCTCATACTGCCCTATATATGTTTGAATGATGGGATACCCCTTTATCTCTCATTAAATTCCTCCCATGTACACCCATTACTATGCAGAAATTCTAAAAGGAACTTCTCTCTCCTCTTTTACATTCAAGCAATACTTTTGTATCATAAATCTAAATTCCATTATAATTGTCGGGACATGTATCTATATGAACTCCTTACTGTAAATTACATTTAAATATGATTAGGAACCCCTTTCTCTCTCATAAAACATTTTTAGTAATTCTTATGTCATGCCGTTACGCTGCCGAAATCACACCGATTTTCTAAGCCAATGTCATTGTGTAGTGAATACCTTGCCCATTTATCCATCAAGGGTATTCAACTTTATGAACATTTAATTATTGATTATAAAGTTTCATGTATGAATTCTATATTCCTTTATCATGGAATAAATTATTATGTTTTATGAATCTATGTTTTATGATCCATGTGGCACACTTATGAATGAAATGAAATATTTAAGAAGGGTACGCCCTTATAGCGCTCCAATGTATTGGGTAAAGTATAGTATCATGATACATCATATGAAATGAGTGTAGACTCATGATAATTCAAGTGAAACAAGGGTTTACTCTTACTTCATGTGCAATGATAATTTACTCATGTTCCATGTGCAATGAGCCTTGTCGCATGCTAATTCTATGTTAAGTGTTGTTGCAAAATTTCCATGTTATGATTATCAAGCTTTATCATTACTTTATGTTCATGTTTCTCTTGTTCTCTATTGATATTACTATTGTTAACATTTATTTTACTCCTCATTTATTCCATGTTTATTCCCTTACTGGGCTTCATAGCTCGCCCTTTTCTTATGCATGTCCTCAGGTTATCCCATGCAATGCTAAGTACGAGGGAATGTAGTGGTCATGTAAAGGGAGTTTTCAATAAAGATGTTGTATTTCATGTTTTAAGTTGTTATGTAATGATCATAAGCCCCAAATACACTAGACCTATCGAACTTCCATGTTTTATCAGGTGAATAGTTTATGTAATAAATCATGTTTAGGTTTCTAATAAAAGCAGGGTTGTCATAGTTGGTATCAAAGGATTGGTTTAGTTATTTTTGGGATTAGGATTAAAAAACCCTAGTAAATCCTTATATACAAGACTAAGTATAATAAGAACATCTCTATCTTTTGGTAAGTACTGAGTTAGTGGTTTATCAAACAAATACATCCATGTCTTGATACAAGCAGGTAGAGGCGGCTATGGGATAGATGTATCCTAAGGGGTAAAACCTGAAAACACCACTTTGAGCTAGACTCAAACGAGAACTGGTGCACGACAACGGGCCTTGCTTCACTCTTGGTTACGACACTCCCGGGGGATAAATTATGATAAATTCACAAGTTTAGTATGAACCCTTATTAAGGGAATTACAAAAATTCCCCTAAGAATATATGTTAGAAAGTAGCTCATGAAAAGCCTAGGTTGAAGCCTATAGACTCACGAGTTAAGGAAATAAAAGTTTATTTTTAAGTCATCAACTTTTGTCTTTGGTTTACCCATTATGTGTTACCCCTAACTTTCCTTTTATTCCAGCCAATGGGTAGTAATATGAGGACTCGGGCTAACAACCGGTGTGAAGATCAGTGTGATGACTGTACTAATGATATGCCCAATACAATGAGAGCAGGAATTGTGAACTTTGTCATGATTCTATCTCAGCTTACTCAAGCTTTGAATAGAAACACGGGTCAAGAGGAACATCCAAACCCCCCTAAGAAGGAACAAGTCTCTATCGAGAGCTTCATGAGACAAAGGCCTCCTACATTTAGTGGATCATCTGATCCCACGATCGCTGAACAATGGATCAACTCCCTTGAAAATATCTTCTCCATCCTTCAATGTTCTGAACAAGAGAAGGTTCTCCTGGAGGCTTATAGTATGGAGGGTAAACCTGATCAACGGTGGATGTTGATAAAAAATACCAAGCGTGAGGAGGAGATCGAGGCATTGGAATGGAAGGATTTCCAAAAGATGTTTTTTGATAAATAATTTCTGCGCACCCTCCAGATTAAGATGGAAAGGGGCGTCCTTTCCCTCAAGAAAAAAGAAGAAGAATCTTTTGGAGCGTACGAGGAAAAATTCACAAGGATTGCATGATACGCTTCCATCTTTGTCATTACCCCCGAATGCAAGGTTGACCACTTCTTTGGTGGGATGAAGCGTATTCTGCGGAAAGCATTAGCGATCCATGACTTCGACAGCTATGAGGAAATTGTTCGATGTGCCCTCAAGGTCGAAATAGAGATCAGGGAATCACAAGGGTATCATGGGAACAAGAAGCATAAGGTGGACTTCAATGTTGGCAGTCTGATGGATAAATCCAATGGTGTTAAGAAGATCCAACACCCCACTTTCCAAAAGTGCGGAAAGAAGCACCCTGTAAATTGCCTCAAGGGGATGAGGAAATGATTTAGGTGTGGAAGAAAAGGTCACCTAGCTGTTAACTATCGGCAAGAAATACCCGCGGCTGTGACATAGGAGAGGAACGCCCCGTTCGAACTTCAATGCATTGTTCATTGCTACAAATGCAAAGAACCGAGGCATTTTTCAAATCAGTGCCCTAATCCAAGGGTTTTCGGAGGCAAACAATAACCTCCAAGGCAGCAAGGAAGAGATTTTTCCATCACATCTGCTAAAGTGAACCCGGAAAATTAAGTGGTGACAGGTACTCTAGTTATTCATTCAAGAATAGAAAACGTACTTTTTGATTTAGGTTCTATGCATTCTTTTGTATCTCGAATGTTTAGTAGAACAATCCCAGCACCACCACAAATCATGGAAGTGAAGATGTCAGTGAGTATAGAAAATGGGGCAATCATTGCATCCCATGAATATAAGTCCTCCCCTATTATAATCTGTGGATTGAATTTCCCAGAAAACCTCGTCATACTCCATTTGGTGGAATTTGATGCAATTCTTGGAATGGATTGACTTTCCTTATATAGAGCCAACATAAATTGTCGGGAGAGGGAAATAACACTCCATATGGACAATCGAACCCCGATTCATTACAAGTGTAAGGAGGAAGATGAATCCCCTTTAGCTCCATCATCTCAAGATTGGATATTACTGCCCTATGAGCATGCGTATCTGGCTAAGATGATTGAGTCCAAGGAAGAAACCACCCTTGAGGAAATGCCTATTGTGAGGGAATTTGCGAAAGTGTTTCCCGAGGAACTGCCTGGTCTTCCTCCTAAAAGAGATGTTGAATTATTAATTGAACTTATACCAGAGGCTCTACCAATATCCAAGACTCCATATCGAATGGCTGTCGTGGAGCTTGAAGAGCTGAAGAAACAACTACAGGATAATTTGGATAAAGGGTTTCTACACCCAAGTGCTTCACCATGGGGTGTACCAGTCCTCTTTGTCAAGAAGAAGGATGGTTCAATGCGGCTTTGCATCGATTATCATGAACTTAACAAAATCACAATAAATAACAAGTATCCTCTTCCACGGATCGATGAATTATTCGATTAGCTGCACGGAGCACAATACTTCTCCAAGGTATATTTTTGGTCGGGATATTGTCAAGAAAGGGTGAAAAAGGAAGATGTCCCCAAGACTGCTTTTTGTACAAGATACGGGCACTATGAATTCATAGTAATGCCTTTCGGACTCACTAATGCTCCAGAAATCTTCATGGACTTGATGAATAGAGTCTTTAGAGATTCCCTTGACAAATTTGTGGTAGTCTTTATAGATGATATTATAATATAATTCAAAACCGAGGAGGATCATGAGGAGCATTTAAGAACTGTACTAGAGACTTTGCGCAAGGAGAAGCTCTATGAAAAGTACAAAAAGTGTGAGTTCTGGTTGAAGGAGGTATAATTCTTGGGCCATATCATCACAAGAAATGGGATATCTATCGATCCCTCTAAAACAAATACAATTGAGGGATGGCTGAGGCCAACATCGGTAACGAATATCCATAGCTTCTTGGGGTTATCTAGATATTATCGACGATTTGTGAGAAATTTCTCATGATTTTCCAACCCTCTTACCAAGCTAACTCGAATGGGAGTACAGTTTTCTTGGAGTGATGAATGTGAAGAAAGCATCAAGGAGTTGAAAATGAGGCTTATCACTGCGCACGTGCTCACTTTACCCACAAGTGGGGAAATTTTTGTGGTATTCAGTGATGCTTCGAAGAAGGGCTTAGGATGTGTGATGATGCAGAATGATAAAGTGATATCATATGCCTTAAGGCAGTTGAAAATCCATGAGTGAAACTATCCAATGCAAGATTTGGAGTTGGTGGCGGTGATCTTTTCCTTGAAAATCTGGCGGCATTATCTCTATGGGGATAAATGTGAGATATATACTAACCACAAGAGTCTTAAATATATATTCACATAGAAAGAGATTAATATGCGCCAGAGAAGATGGATAGAGCTCATTAAGGGTTATTATTGTTCAATACATAACCACCCTGGGAAAGCGAACAATGTGGCAGATTCCCTAAGAAGAAATGACCCATCGATTCTATCAATGATGAGAATTGAGAAGGATCCAGTCTTCTTGGACTTGATGAAGATGGACATGGTAATCATAAAGAAGGGAACATCATCAATCCTTTCACAAATGATTTCTCAACTGTCTCTTTTGGAAAGGATAAAGGATTCTCAAAAGGATGATGTGGGAATTTAGGAAAAATTAGAAGCTATCTAAAAAGGTAAATCCTCGAAGTTTAATGTTAATGAAGAAGGAATTGTGTGATTTAGGAAAATACTATGTGTTCCATCAAGTCTGGAGCTGAAGAAGGAACTTTTGGATGATGCACATAGTTCAGATTTCTCTATTCACCTAGGGAGCACAAAGATGTATCGAGATCTTTGAGAAAGTTTTTGGTGGAATAATATGAAGAATGAGATCACTGAATATACATCAAAGTGCCTAGTGTGCCAGAAAGTGAAGGCAGAGAGGCAGAAGTCTAAGGGGATAATTCAACCATTTCCCATATCAAAATGGAAATGGGAGAATATCACCATAGACATTGTCACTGGACTTCTGAGGACAACCAAAGGCAACAATGTAATCTGGGTTGTGGTGGATCATCTTACAAAGACTGCACACTTCCTTGCTATTCAGGAGGATTTATCATTGGATCAACTGGAACAGATATATACTAGGGAAGTGGTAAGGATGCATGGAGTACCACTATCTATTATATCTGACCGAGATCCAAGATTCACCTCTATGTTTTGGAAGATTCTTCAACATGCTCTGAATACTAAACTGAACTTTAGTACAACCTATCATCCTCAAACTGATGGCCAATCCGAGCAGACTATCCAAACACTTGAGGACATGTTGAGAGCATGCTCAATAGACTTTAAAGGAGGATGTGATCAACATCATCCTCTTATTTAGTTCTCTTATAATAACATTTTCCACTCGAGCATCCAAATGGTACCTTATAAATCCATATATGGGAAAAGGTGTATAACACCAGCATGTTGGGATGAGGTCGGTGAAAGTAAGCGGATTGGACTAGAAATGGTCGAGGAAATGGTGGAAAAGGTGAAAACCATTCAGCAGCATATCAAGGCAGCCCAGAGTCGATAGAAGAGTTATGCAGATAATCATCGATGAGACTTTGAGTTTAAAGTTGGAGACATGGTTTTTCTATGAATATATTCGTGCAAGAAGGTCATGAGGTTTGGAAAGAAAGGGAAGTTAAGTCCAAGGTACATCATCCCCTTCGAGATTCTTGATCATGTTGGGGCTATGGCCTATCGAATAGCACTTCCACCTAAAATGGCCAAAGTACATGATGTCTTTCACGTATCCCTCTCAAGGAAGTACATACCGAACCCTTCACATGTACTCTCTTCTGAGGTGGTACAGTTGGAGGATGATCTTTCTTATGAGGAGCAACCAGTGAAGATCTTAGATCGTAGAGAAAAATTTCTACGAAATAAGATGATGTACCTCATCAAGGTGTTGTGGTGAAACCAGAAGTTTGAAGAAGTGACTTGGGAATCAGAGGGAATGATGATGCTGAGTTACCCACATCTGTTTTAGTGGGGTAAAAGGAAATTTCGAGGGAGAAATTTCTTAAGGGGGGAATATTGTAACAACCCAAAGTTTCATATTTGGAAATTCCTCTTGATCTAGTTAAATTTCTCTTTATGGAAAACGTTTATATAAAATGTCAACTTCTTTATTTTTATGTTAAGAGTTGTGACTATTACTTTTATAGCTGTTGAACATTGATCACATGATTAGTATAAATATAATGCTTTAACGAACCCAATTTACTCAGAAAAAAGAATCGATGGCCTCATCCAGTAGAATTGCTCCTTACGAAGCCCATTTTTTAGAGCTCAAAAAAGAGGTGGAATATTTGGGCTTCACTCTTGACCAATCCCAAGTTTAGCTTCATCATGTCAAGCTCGAACGTGATCGTCTATGGGAAAAGTGGAAGTTGATAGAAATTACCACCCGAGCGATGTTATCCAAGCCACCCCAAGAGCCTGTCACCATCGCACACCTTACCCTTAGGTCTTATGCAGCTGTTTTAAGGGGTTATGTAACAAATCTCTAGTACTATATTCATGTATATTAGTTTTTGTATATAATAATGAATATACATTTTTGTCATTATTGATACATTGTGAATAGTTTTTAAAGTGAAAATAGTGTTTTTAGTTATTATTTAATTAAGAATTCTATTTTATTAAATTAAGGTATTTTTGAATTAAATAATAATTTAATAAAAAATTATTATTATTAAATTAATTTTATTATATATAAATGATCATATAATTTTATGAATGCAATTGTATGTTTTATTAAGGTTTGAAAGCCATTTTTTTTCAAAACCAGTGAATTTTCAATAAATGTCGGTTTTTATTTTAAAAGTGAAAATTAACATATTTAGAAAATTATTTAGATAAAATAAATGTTATTTTTGGAATCAGGACGTCGAAATTATCCAACGGTTAATTTTTCATAATTTACTGAGATAGTCAAATTTTTGGGTAAAAATTAAATACTTTTTAAATATATAATGTGTTTTAGGACATCATAATGACCCAATAGTGATGTAATAAAATACTATAAGATTTATGTTTGGCCAATATATGATTTAAAATTAAAATAATTTGATTTTGTGTTTGTTTGACTTAATTTTAAAAGCATTAAAGAACCCTTCAAGACTTATTAAACACATTGCCTTTTTAAATTGTTTTCCATTGGAGTGTGACTCACCTCCACATAAGAAACCCTATTATTTTCAGAAGTTTGGACTTTGGCCTTATAAAATATTTTTTTTCCTCTTACCTTTTCTAAAAAACATGGGCAAAAAACAATGGGATGGTTTGTGGTTTGGATTAATTTAATATAACGGGTCCCAAACCTAAATAATAAAGAATTCCCTCACCTTTCCTACATAAACCCACCCAAGATCCCACTTCCTCCTCACTAAACGCCTTTTTAGTTCATCTTAACTCTGCCCTACTCTCTCTAGAATCCTCCCAAGGTTCCCCAAGCTCCCATGAAGCCTCTATCAAGCCTCTCTCAAGCCTTTGGAATCACACTTCCAAGTAAGGGTTTTTTCTTCCTTTCTCATTTTGGTCCTATTTTCTTTAAGTTGTTTTTCCATTTTAATTTCAATTATGAATGTTGGGGTATGGGGTTTCACCTCCCTCATACTTCCCTCTTTATGTTTGAATTATGGGAGACCCCTTTCTCTCTCATTAAATGCCTTCCATGTACACCTGTTACTATGCAGAAATTCCGAAAGGAACTTCTCTCTCATCTTTTACATTCAAGCAATACTTTTGTATCATGAATCTAAATTACATTACAATTGTTTGGAAATGTATCTATATGACCTAATTACTTTCCATTACATGGAAATATTATGAGGAACCCCTTTCTCTCTCATTAACCATTTTTATGAATTCTTATGTCACGCCGTTATGCTGCCGAAATCGCACCGATTTTCTAAGCCAATGTAATTGTGTAGTGAATACCATGCCCATTTCTCCATCAAGGGTATTAAACTTTATACACATTTACTTATTGATTATAAAGTTTCATGTATGAATTCCATATTACTTTATCATGGAATAAATGATTATGTTTTATGAATCCTTGTTTTATGATCCATGTGGCACACTTATGCATGAAATGAAATTTTTATGAAGTGTGTGCCATTATAGCGCTCCAATGCATTGGGTAAAGTATAGTATCATTATACGTTATGTGCAATGAGTGTTTAATCATTCTAATTCAAGTGAAATAATGGTTTACTCATGCTTCATCTGCAATGAGAATTTACTCATGCTCCATGTGAAATGAGCCTTGGCTCATGCTAATTCCATGTTAAGTGTTGTTGCCACATTTCCATGTTATGATTATCATGCTTTATCATGACTTTATGTTCATGTTTCTCTTGTGCTATATCGATATGACTATTGTCTAACATGTATTTTACTCCTCATGTATTCCGTGTTTATTCACTTACTGGGATTTATAGCTCACCATTTTCTTATGCATGTCCTCAGGTTATCCCATGCAATGCTATGTACGAGGGAATGTAGTGGTCATGTAAATGAATTTTTAAATAAAGATATTGTATTTCATGTTTTATGTTGTTATGTAATGATCCTAATCCCCAAAGACACTAGACCTCTTGATCTTCCATGTGGTATCAAGTGAATAGTTTATGTAATAAATCATGTTTAAGTTTGTAATAAAGCAGGGTTGTCATAATTTTCCTCAAGTATAATCCTGTAAATGGTTTCAAGAAAGTGGTGTGATAACTCTATAAGGAATACATGGGAAGCACGCCAATTACCAAATATGTAGTATAATGAAACATCCTACTATTAAGTTTCTCTCCACTTGATATTCTATAATAAATAATCTATACAAATAATCTAATAAATCTATGCCCCAACTATATGTTATTGTCATGTCTAGATCCTTAAGTAATGGTTAGTACATTATTTTTACCAAGATAGTAGAGTAATTGGAACACAATGTTTCTCTGAGAAGATTCATATTTTATGCATGTGTGTGTTGAATAAAATTCAAATCATCAACACTATTAATAATCATTGAGGAGTACTCACCTCGACAACCCATTTGAAATTGGTCACCCTAAAAGACACAAGGTTAGTTGGTAACCTCGATGCCTAGTAAATGATGAAAAATCTCACATCCATCTCCAAATGTCACACTCATAAACACTTGACCATTGATATGTAGTCCCAAAATGTATGCTAGGTCCTATAATGTAACAGTCATATACCCCTCAAGAAGATATAAATTGTTTCTCTGGTTATTATGTCTTGACCAATTCGACAATCAAATGATTTTCAATGGAATTTAAGTCACACATGGAGACACTATGAATAATAGCACATCAGAGGTATAAAACAATATAAAGAGGAGGTGTATCATGCTATAAATGATGTGATATCCTAAAAGTAAGATGTTGAGTAAGTCATTACTCTATCAAATCATGTCATACATCAGACTACTAGGAAGATAATAGATCTAACTCAATCTAAATAAGTACCATTTTCATAATTATTTTCTAAGATATTTAGTAGTTAAAATTGTTTACTTTTAATAACATATCATATCATGAATAAAAAAATTAAGTTATGTGAATGATAATATGGTTATAAAAAAAATAATAAAATCATATTATGTTTTAATTTATAAAAAAATTAAATTCATTACTTACAAATAATTTGAAATTAAAAACTATTGTACAAAATCAATCATGTGGATCATTCGATGATTCCCTTATATATCTAGGGAAACGTGTGCAGGTTTTAAATTCATGGAAACATAAACCAAACATATATAAAAGTGTCTTTTTATAGGGATAATCTATCTCATTATAATTATTGGAAAACTTCATCCTCCCTCTCGGCCGCAACTTACGAATTTTCAATATAAGTGTAGGTGTATCAAGAGGCAAACAGAAGTTATAATACTCACCTATAGAAATAAAAATAGAACTATGGAAGGCATAAATATTTTTTTGTTGAAATATTGGATAAATGAACTGATCCCAAGATAATAACATAGAAATATATAATGTTAACATGTTCATAATAATATTGTAATTATTAGAAGTTACAAAAATTATAATAACACTTCTCTAGTAAAACCACAAAGCATAGAACTACTGCTATTAGTCAAAGGATCATGGAACTCAGTGACCTAAAATCTATTACTAGCATAGTGAAATGAAAATAAATGAATTTAAATATCCTCCTATAAAATTCTATTAATCTAGCATTGAAAATGCTGGCAATAACATTTCCCTCTATTCATTCCATCTTTGACTTTCATTCCTCTTTCTAAAAAATATTTCATTGCATGATAGTAGGTTTCCTACACAAAATATATTATTTAATTTTAAAAAATTATAACAATAATTAAAAATGAAAATTAATTTTGTAAATTATATATAATTTAATATTCTTAGTTAACTATTATGGGAATATTATAAACTCCCTTTATGACTCAATTAGTGTATTTTGTGATGTTGGTCATCATGTGTCCAAATATCTTCCCATCATTCTATGTCAGCAACCATTTATCTTTTTGAAATTTTATCATGTAGTCTTATACCACTTGATTTTATCTAATAATTATTTCTAAATTCTCCTCCATCCTTTGTTTTTGAGTCTTATATGGTAAAATAAATGATAAATAATATATACACATATAACATTATTCAATAATTTAAAAGAAAATTTTCAAAAAAATAAATACATAACAAGTTTTAGGATTTATTTCTTCATAGATTCATCCATGAACTTATTCCACACGTTTCATGAAATATTTATAATAAAATATTGATGATAAGTGTGGGTTTTTATCCATGTAAGACCCTAAGACTATACTACAACATTGAACACTCAATGCTGATCATAAATTAAACAAATTTATTTAATTTATATCATAAACTCTTAGAGGGAATCCATGAACCAAATCAAATATGAGAAGTTATTATTCTCAATTATTGAATACTCTAATGGTATAGGGATATGATTTCCATCCTATATTGGGACAATCAACAACATTATAGTATAATTTCTATGCAAGAATGATCCATCGATTTGGTTAAACTACTTCCAATTCTTGAAAGCATCCATATATGTTAAGAGTGTCCAAAACTATCTATCAAACACTACCATTGATCGATAATTTTTTTTTTCAACTGGATGACATATGAAATAGTGTGTAATCAGTAGAAAAGAATACTTTTGTGACATAATAGATCAATATGCTCTGGTAAAACGCAATAGAATTTATCATAATCGCCATATAGTTTCAAAATGAACTTCTTTCTTATGTCCCAAACATTCCTATAAAAGATATCATAACCAAAATGTTGTTTCATTCTCATCACCACTATAACTACTGAATGTTTATCAAATGATCATATCATTTAAATAATAATAGTTGAAATAAAATCAACATCTATGGACTATGACCCAGTGATAGGTTTGGTTTAAAACATGTGTATTGAGTAATTCTAGAGATTCTAAAATAGTGAAAATTGTTATCAAGTATAGCTCAAAAACGTATTTGACAATCTGGATTCAAACTTGTCAAATTGAATCATATATTGAGATTTCTTGGACTCTTCAATGACAGAACTACTTTTTTTCTCAATGTGATACTATTTTATCAAAATCTATATAGATTATTTTCTACTAAAATCTCTACTAATATAAAAAACACTTTTATTTGACACTCTATTTTTTCTACAAATGATTCCAAGAAATTATATACTAGGAGTAATTTTTGACCAATAAAATTTTAGTAAAAATTGTACTCCTTCCTTCAACAGTTATTCTAATAGTTTAGGTTTATTTAATGTTCGGTGTGATATAATTTAGGTTGGATTGAAATGTTTCTTAAAACCTTATTTTTATCTTTTCTTCCTCCTCATATTCTTCTTATTTTGAAGCTCTATCATTTGAAAAATTCTCCACCATAAAGTCTACATCATGTGAAAAAATATACCATAAATATCCACTCTCACTATGAGATTTCATAGTCTGATGGTATGAAATTATATCTTGAGGCTATGGTAGACTGACTTCCAATATAGTTGGAACATATTAGACATCACATATAGCGACATACAACCCCATCATATGATTTTTTAATTGGTTGTCAACTACTAGAAATATTTATTTATATTACTTATAATCAATAATTGAACAAGATATATTCAATAACCCATATTTATGTTATAGATATCAATATATTATTGAATGTATCATCTTGTTAACCATTTGTTTTAACCATGAATGAATTTTTCTCGGAACGACATCCAAAATTTTAAAATCCTCAAGCATTGCAAATCATTTTGGTTGTCTACTATAACTGACTCACTCAATATCAATTATTTGTCTATTATAATATATATATATATATATATCATTTTATCTACAATAAGACATATTATTAGAGTTACTAATTATATTTTATCAAGGAAACATAATATCATTTAAAAGAATTTAATATTTTGTTTTAATTGCGAGTCTTATAATTAACATTCTCTAAAGATATCACTAATTTTGAGTATAGTGGAGTAAGTACCAGACATCCCATCTGTCTTAGTCAGTCAAAATATTCTATATCACAACATAAGTGCTCCAAGTTGATTCCCCACTACCTATAGGTGTCACAATAAATAAATATAAATAAGTTATTAATCAAAAGAACATTTTATATGTTTATCACGACATCTATTTAAACAAATTTAGAAATAATGTTTAATTTTATTATTTTTATTAATAAATTATCATAACATATTTTAATCCATAATTAGTATTAATAAAATTAAACATGAAATTTAATGTCAAACATGAAATTTAATAATATTGTTAAAAATTAAAATATCATATAAATACCACTAATAATTAAAAATTTATACAAATAATTAAAACATTATACTAATAATTATATATATAGTTTTATTAAAAATGTAATTTAATATTCATAATTAATATGTCTCATGAAATTAAATAATATTTCTACTAATTAAAACATTATACTAATAATTATAAAATTATAATAATAACTTAATATGAAATTTAATAATATTCCAAATAATTAATCTATTATACTAATAATTAAAACATTATAAAAATAATTTAAACTTGAAAATTAATATTAAACATTAAAATTAATAATATTTCTAGTAATTCAAACTTTATATTTATATTTAAATTAATTAAGTTGATATAAAAATAAATAAACATGTAATTTAATATTAAAAATGCAATTTAACATTTATAATTAATATAATTTAAATTTAAAACTACATACCAATAACAGAAATATTATACTAATAATTAACTAATACTAAATAAAAAATTATACTCATAAATAAACAATAACTAAAAAATAGTAATATGAAAAAATATTGAAATTCGGAAAAGTAGAACTGCCAAGGGAATGATGTGAAAAATTGTCAACTTTTTTGAGAGAGAAATATATATGAATACAAGTAAAAAAATTCTTAGAGGTTAGGGGGAGTTTTTGTGTGTGTGTGTGTGGGGGGGGGGTTCCATTTAATAGGAAACCGCACGAAGAGTGCATAACGATTTAACACTCCCTTGTGTCAAGAATCCCAATAGGATTTTCACAGTATGATAAATCAGGTTCAAGTTCTATTTATTCATATGTGAGTACATGCATTGGGTCTGGCATGTATTTCTTTAACAATGACACATGGAACACATCATAAAATCTAGAGAGATTTGGCGGCATTGCTAAATGGTAAGCTACATCTCTGATTCTTTCCAGAACTTCAAATGGTCCGATGTACTTGGGGCTCAGTTTCCCTTTATTACCAATCCTTAGGACACCCTTCCATGGTGATACTTTTAAATAGACATGATATCCCACTTTAAATTCAAAATCATTTTTCTAGTTGTCATCATAACTCTTCTTCCTACTTTGGGCTACTTTAATATGGTCTTGGATTTTCTTCACTTTTTCCGTGGTCTCTTCAATAAGTTTTGGGCCTATAAGTTTCCTCTCACGAACATTGTCCCAACAAGTTAGAGTTCGACATCTCTTTCCATATAATTCTTCATATGGACCCATTTGAATACTATAATGGAAACTATTGTTGTAAGAAAATTCCACTAAAGGAAAGTATTGATCCCACATACCTTGGAGTTCAAGAGAGCATGACCTCAGCATGTCTTCTAGAGTTTGAATAGTCCTTTCAGACTGTCGGTTAGTTTGGGGTTGATAAGAAGTACTCATATGAAGCTCAGTATTCAAAGCCTTCCAAAGACTTTACGAAATTTTTATGTAAACCGGGGATCTCAATAGGAAACTATCGATATAGGTGCACCATGAAGTATTAAAACTTAATTAATATAAAGTCTTTCCAGCCGCTCAAGTGGTAAATCGTCTATTATAGGAAGGTAATGTGCTGATTTTGTGAGACGATAAAAAATTACCCATATTGCATCATTCCTTCTAGGTTTCCTCAGTAGTCTGATGATAAAACCCCCTGTAATTTTATCCCACTTCCACATAGGAATAGGTAGAGGTTGCATCACTCCTTTAGGATGTTGTCTCTCTACCTTCACTTATTGATAAACTAGACACCTTGACATGTAGTCAGAAATTTCCTACTTCATATTATCCCACCAAAAATATTCCTTCAGATCTCTGTACATCTTGGTGCCACCCTGGTGTATGGAGAAATTTTTGCTATGGGAATCATCTAACAATTCCCTTTTTTAGTTCAGGTACTTATAAAACACACAACCTTTTACCAAACTTCATAATTTCGTCTATATAAAAGAAGTCAGCCAATCTCTCATCCTTGACAACATTAATTATCTTGTGCAGATTCTCATCATCATATTGAGAGATTTTTATCCTCTCTAATAAAGATAGTCGAGCAATCATTTGAGATAGAAAAGATGTTTCCCCTTCCTTAACAATTCCCATATCCATCTTTAGTAGATCCAAAAATATAGGATCTCTATCAATCCTCATTTGAGATAGAAGTTCATGATCCTTCATACTTAATGCATCTGCCACCTTATTCGACTTTCCTGGGTGGTAGTGTATTAAAAAATTATAATATTTGAGTAACTGGAGACATCTCCTTGGCCTCATGTTGAGTTATTTTTGTGTGAAAATGTATTTCAAAATCTTGTGTTCTGTATAAATCTCACATCTTTCTCTGTAGAGATAATGTCTCTATATTTTCAGAGCAAAGATTACGGCTGTTAACTCAAGATCATGAGTTGGATAATTTTTCTCATGGGTCTTCAACTATCTTGATGCATAAGCAATAACTTTATCATTTTTCATAAGGATGCTACCCAACCCATTCTTTGTTGCATTGATGAATATCACAAATCCATCAATTTAGAATGGAAGAGTCAAAATTGGAGCATTGACCAATATTAATTTAAATTCTTCGAAGCATTACGTACACTCTTTCTTCCTCACAAACTTAACTCCTTTACATGTGATCTTGGTTAGAGGGTTAGCTAGTCGGGGTGAAATTATGAACAAAATGCCGATAGTGACCTACTAAGCCAATAAAACTATGTACCTCAGTTATATTTGTTGGCATGGGCCAATCTTGGACTTCCTTTGTCTTCACAAGATCAATAAAGATTCCATACTTAGAGATAATATGACATAGAAAAGAAACATATTGGATCTGGAATTCACACTTGCTAAACATCTCATATAATTCATTTCTTCTATGAGTTTTGAGAATAATCTGAAAGTGATCCTCATGGTCTTCATAGATTTTTGAATATACTAGGATATCATTGATGAATACCACAACAAATTTATCAAGATATTCCTTGAAATCTCTATTCATTAAATCCATGAAAACAGATGGTGAATTCGTTTGTCCAAAAGACATCACTGTAAACTCGTAATGCCCATACCTAGTTCAAAATGATGTCTCTGGAATATCTTCTTTCCTCACATGCAGTTGATGATATCTGGATCGAAGGCCAATATTTGAAAAGCATTAAGCTCCATGAAGTTGATCAGATAAATCATCAATCCGATGCATATGATACTTATTCTTCATTGTAATAGAATTGATTTTTCTATAATCAATGCATAGACTCATGGATCAATATTTCTTTTTGACAAACATGACCAGGGATCCCCATGGGAAAACACTAGGACGAATAAATCCTTTTTCATTCAACTAATCTAGTTTTTTCTTCAACTCCACTAACTCCACAGTGGCCATTCTATAGTGGGTCTTTGATATAGGTCTTGCACCTGGAATTAAGTAAATTGAAAAATCAATTTCATGCTTTGGAGGATGACGAGGTAAATCATCTATAAATACATCAATGTATTCTTTCACTATATGCACATATTCAATTTGTATATTTCTTTCCTCACCCATATATATTGGGTTCTCTTCCTCTACAATAATTGAATTCAATAGAGCTATTGGGGGTGGGTCTAGATAAAAATCAGATGGCGAGGTCTCCACTCTAAAGATAGGAGATTATACACCATTTTCAAAAATTGTAACTTAATTTTTCTTGAAATAAATCTTCGCATCATAGTTTGAAAACCAATTCACACTGAAAATTATACCAAATTCAGTCATTGGTATGATGATAAGGTTAGAAACTAAAGCACATTTATGTGTCATGAGGGGGACTAGTTGACATGCCTTTGTTGTAATGATGCATCCCGTAGAAGTTTTGATTGATAACTTCTTTATTAAATAAAATTGGACATGTCTAATTTTCTTGGAAAACTGGGAAGATATAAATTAATGTGATGATCTAGAATCAAATAAATTGTTGGCTAAGTTTGAGGAAACAATTAAAGTACCTTCCACCACACCATTAGGAACTTCAACTTACGCGGTTCTAATCGCATAAGCTCTCCCTTATTCTCTTGGATTTTTCAGAGGCATGTTTCCTTGGTGATTAGGACAATAATTTTCATAGTGTCTCATCTCTCTACAATTTTAGTATTGAACATCACCAAATTGTTTCTTCCCCTTTCATTCATGAGATAGATTACCCTTCTCTACAGAGTTATAGCAGACTCCCTTTTCTTTTAATCATTTCCCAAGATGATTCTTTCCACTATTTTTTTATAATGGGAATTTCTTAATTCCCTTGTTATTCTTTGGTGCTTCACCTTTCCCTTGTTTATCAGTGTACCTCTTCTTATCTTGGTTCCCGTTGAACAAATTTGATCTAGCAAATTACTTCTCTATTTTTATAGCACGTGATAAAATTTCATCATATGATGAAAATGTTGGAGAAGCCAGTGCCCTTCAAAGACATGGCTTAAGACCTTCAAAGAAATGATCAATCTTGTCTGTCGAGTCACGTAAGTAATCTATGGCATACCTGGGTAGCCTTGTGAAGGTATCCTCATACTTTTCAACACTGTCTTTACCCCTTTGTTTTAAGCCAATAAATTTCCTCTTCATTTTAGTTCTTTTCTCATGAGAGAAATATTTTTCAAATAATATTTTCTTAAAAGTCCTACATTCTATATCTTCTATTTCTTCTTCCTCCTTGGTATTATGAATCAAGGACCACCATTGATCAAAATCTCCCTTGAGACAAAATACTGCAAGTACTACCTGTTCATTTTTATTGCATCTTAATGCCATGAATATCTTTTAAAGGGACTTGATCCTTTTCTCATCAACCACTGGGTTAGTAGTCCCACTAAAATATGGGGTCTTTTTCCACATGAAACAATCCAATATAGGTGTGTAATGGTTATTCGTTACAACCAATGTAAGTTGTTCCAATATGGTCATGATCTGATCTGCTCCAATATTGCCTCTGTTGACTTTCTTAGTAAGGAGATCCCTAGCTTATCCACGAGTATTGATTCCCCATCTTCCATTAGATGCCATTTCTAAATAATGGGATACACTAGATTAGTTTATGAATATCAAATAGAAAATCACTCAACATAGATTGAAATTCTATGCATAGATAATCTTATAAACATAGTTTCTATGAGGAAAAATTTACATTAAACTCCTTCATAATGGCTTGTAATGAAAATTTGAATTATCCTAAGAATATCCCCCAGAAGTTTCATAACAAAAAGTGAAGTAAGGTCTGTTGTGGTGCACTAGTTCCCAATAGAGTCTAGCTTAAAGTGGTGTTTTTGGGTTTTACCCCTAGAGACATCTATTCCAGAGCCACCTCTACCTGCTTGTATCGAGACATGGATGTATTTCTTGAAAAATCCACACAATCTATTCCTTAACAAAATACCAGGACGTTATTGTACATTTATCCTAAATTACTACCTTAGTTATTTGTTTCATACTATACATTTCCTACTCTATTTTCCATGTTTTATACTTAACTTTCTCTGATTCCAAATGTAACAGCCCGACCCCTCTAGACCAGAGCCAGTGCATTAATTATTATATTGGAATGGTTATATGAAATGAAAATCCCAAAGGAACGATCAGTTTAGTAGTATAAAAGAAACTAGATACATAAATATAACTGAAATTACATTAGATAAGGTTCAAAAATAAAATACATAACAAAATCTAAAAAATGCATCCATAGGAACTCAATAAATGATCTACTATTCATCACATGTTAATGGTAGAAAATGAAAGGGGTGAGCTCAAACGTTCAGTTAGGGTTACAAATAGCGGAAGAATGAATCAATAATAACTGAATCATAATCAAATATAGCATGGTGAATAAATGAAAAAGACATGCCATTAATAAACATAGAATGAAACTACATCCATATATTTTGTTATAGTGAAAACCTCATGGATAGTAATAACTGATAATGAAGAAAGATAATGATTATTAACTGGAAATCATGTATCTAGCACATGATACCATAATACCGTAAAATTGGTTTAGTTCTATGGGTAGAATTCGGTCTTATTTTTGGAAACAAACTCGAAGGGTTTGTCGCCAAACTGATTTGCCTCATGAGACCTAACAGTGTATAGAGGGGATATAGAGGAACAAACCTTGATCAATTTTCATTTTGAACACTGTTTGTTTTTGTTAGAACAACAAGGAGAAACCAACAATGAATTTACTAAAAGAAATTATCCCACTAAAATCCATGCAAATAAACCCATATATAAAACACGATCAATACACAAGCTAGACTATTAGTGGATTACTCCATGTTCATCGTTGGAATCAATAATGTGGAAGAACCGATTGAACAAAAGCCTTACCTCATTTTGGATCAATCACTAACAAAGAATGAATCTGTATCGTTGTCGTTACCATTGGTGAGATCCTAAATTTCTATTGGCATGCCAATTGTCAGTGATCGATTTGTCGGTGTTCATCCATAGAAGATTTTATACCCTAAACTCTTTCAAACTCAAAGGTTATTAAGGCTACCATAAAATTTGGTTATAAATTGGTTTTTAAATTAGTTTATCAGGTCTCTGTTTCAACAAATAAAAATAAATAAATTTATTAAATTGATTTATTATTTACGTCTACGATGAATTTTTTTCAAACACATCACAACAAAAAAGGTTATTTCATGCCTAGGGAAAACAACGCATGAAGAAATCAATTTCCATCTCTTATTTCCAATTAGAGTCCATCTTCATGGGTTATTAAGATAATTTTTAAAAATAAAATAAATTTATTTAATAATTTTACTTACAGTTACGTCCTTGGTGACTTTTTCCATAGATGACCTATGCTGATAAAATATAGGTCATCCCTAGTATAAATCCTTTATTATTAATTCAATAGTTCTCTAAGATTTCTGATATGTTTTCCCATTTAATAAATATTCTACTTTTTTCAAAAAAACCATGCACATGTTCTATTAAATATTTAATATTTCTCAATCATTTGTTCTAGGCAGACCAAGCCTTAGAATCTCACAATGTATCCGTATTTAGTCTCGAAAATAATCTATATAATATATAAAAATAATACATAGAAAATCTGAGATGTTAAATTTTCATAGTGTTATATATCATTTCTATAAATGGAATATTTTTTAATCCATTACAGTGGTATGAAATAGTCTATATCTGGATCCTATGTATCTTTTTCTTAAATGAGAATCACATGGGTATGCCCCATAATTTTCTCCAAAAATTTATTTTAATGAAAATTAATATTTTATTTTACTCATTTTTATTATTTTTAGAAAGAATATTATAGTTTTTCAAGACTTTGACTTAGTCTTATTATTCTTAAAATATTCTATCATGATCATATTAACAGTATTCATAGTTTCATTAAGAACAAAACTGTTGTAGCTTTCACCTTAGAAACTATCTTCTTGGGACATGAGATATTCCCATTTAGCTTGTATAGGCTGCACCTAAAATTTTACACTCCAATGTAAAATAACTTCTAATATCCTCTTCCACTTTCTCAACATGAATGGAAAAACATTTTCTTATATTTTAAAATCATTGAGGTACATCACTTTTATTAGAATAATCCCCATTCTTATATTTAATAAATATAAAATTTAAATATTTCATGGTAGATTAAATTTCTATCCTCACATACTGGTTATCATGATATCTTTTGAATCATTGATGGTGGTCATATTCTTACTTAATTATTGATATTAGATAAAAATCAATCTTGTAATATTTAAAATTTTGAAGAATAACTTGAGCACCATCTGATTTACGTCAGTATAATTCTTAAAAACTGATGAAATTTCCATTTCCGTATTAGAAAGATCATTCACTTGAAAAAAATCTTTAATAATACACCCTTTAAGTGTTTTTTATGTTCTGATCAATGAATCACACCTTTGGAATCATCTCATTTGATTTTATATTTAGAATATTTAATTCTAGAAACTCGTTTTTCATCCAATAGAATTATCAAAATTATATTATGTGTGAAGTATTATGCAGATTGGAATTAGTAAGTAGGAATTTAAAAATCCATATTCGTAGTGATACAAAATCTATACAGACTAACTTAAAGTCTTATATTATAACACAAAGTCATAAGATATATGTCCCATGTGGCTTTAAAGTTATACATGGCGTCCGAAGTCTTACGAGCTCAAAGTCTTACGAGGAAATAAGAAATTTAATATGTGTGGAATATATCCAATGTCTTACATACTATAAGTATGATTAAAAAAAATTCATATTCACTTTCCTAGAATTTATATTCACATCACGCAAATTATTATAAAAATTACTTGGCCATATTTTTAGATTGAGCCACCAAAGTCTTATGAACTGCTAGGAATGAAAACATTCAAACCTTATGAAATGACTTCAAGGATTACTAAAAAAATGTAGGACTTATCAAACTATTTTAATATAACTAATAAAAAATTTAATTGAATGTGGTGATTATTAAAATAATTCAAAACTTCTCTAGATTATTTATAAGGAAATTTAGAGCATGTAAATACTCAATTTAGAATATTTAAATATATCTCCACTACCACAGTGCCCTAGATTTATTATTAGCTTCTCAAACCAAAATCCAGAATAATTTTATCACTAATTACAACATACATATTCAAAAAGATATTTTTAATTGTATCTTTAACATCAATCTATCTTCCATCAACACTTTTAACATGCTATAAGATTTTAATGACATCTATACAACCTATCTAGAAATAGGTTCATTAGTAATATCCTTTAACATTATCTAATCTGTTATTAACATTTTATAGATAGTTCTCTATTACATGTTTTAACACTTTTTATAACCATACATACTACAACACCTTGATACTTTATAATATATTTCTTTTTAAATTTAATCTCTTCAATATCATGCAATATACATAAACCAGATTCTAAATGAACCATAATATAATATACTATCATAACATAGCCGTTAAATAGGAGATTATGAATAATAATTACTAAATTATGAAAATTATGTGATTTAAACATATATAAAATAAATTCATTGGTTATGAATTGAATAGAAAATAAAATAAAAACCATTTGACTATAAATAAATGTTTTTCTAGAAAAGTATTTTTATTTACACAATGTGTTTTTATCATAAAAAGTTAAATTAATAAATATTGGTGAATAATTGTAATAATTTTTAAATATTATATATTAAACAAATGTTTTAAACTTACATATAATACTCTTTCTATGCATGAGGTATGAATAAATCTAGTTTTATTCTCAATAAATTTATTACTCTAAAAAGTGGTTTCGTCACATTTTCCAAATTTTTTTAAAATTAATTTTCACCAATTTTATAAAATTATTCTAAAAAAAATTAATTTTTTAAATTTTAATGTCAAAATTATCTTATAGTGATATTTTGATTATTTTTCAAGATTACTATTTTTCGATAAATAGTGAAAATATTGATTTTTATTGAAAGATTCTTTTTCATTTAAATAATTTATAAAGTTAAATTTTGTTTTAAAATTATAATAATAATAAAATTAGTAAAATTATATTATAATTAATTCAGTTTATGTCATTGGAATAAATTTTATATTTAATTTTTCTATAATGATTTTTTATACGTAAGAAATCATTTCCTTTGGAAAACCGTTTTTTCTAGGCATTTAAAAGTTTGATATAAAATAAAATTATGCCACTTATATGAATTGAATTTGGTAAAATAGATTCCATATTTTTAATCAAAATAATTAAAATTAGGTAATAATTCCAGCTTAATTCTCTGTGTCAATAAATGGAAAAAATAGCAAAAATTAATTATTATAGTGAACCTTAAAACAAGTTTATCGGGGCTTAAATTTAAAATTTAATGATGGAAATGGTCTAAAAACATTTATAATTTATATTTTTTGAGCATATTTATAATTTTTATGGTTCTATAATTTTCTATTTGGGTGCCATTTTGTGTGTGTATAACGTGGGTATTTTTTTTATTTTAAAAACTTTCAGGTGTATCCACTCCCCAAATTATAAAAGGACATAAAGTATCTTCTCCTACTAACAATTAAATAGAACTTTATTCCATAAAATACTTACCCAAATACCTTAAATAAATCCCTAATCATGAATTATATTCCATTTTTTATCAAAATATCATTATAGGAAGGATTTAGGTGTAAAACGTAAGTGGTTCTCTAAAGAATAGGTATAGTTCTTAACCTTGCATATTTGTTTTATTTGTTATTCTGCCCCTTAAAATATTATCCAACTATGATAAAATAATAATTTTTTTTAAATATAATAATATGTTACTATGTTAATATAATAACCTATATTCATCCTGATTCCTTCAAATGGGAAATAAAACCATCGATCTTGTGTATGGTGGACTACAACCTCGCGAACTGATGTAATTAGTTTTATATCACTGTCTATCAAGGACAAAAATAATGATGGATAATATATATATATGAAATTTATGACATAACTATATCTACTAAATTATAATATCACATATACGTTCTTTCATTCTAATATGTTTGAAATTGATAACATCACTTGTGCATATGGGTGGGCTACCACCTCCACAAAGCGATGTGATACTTTTTTCATTTTATTTTGAAATGGATGGTAATAAAGATATATTAAATGAATATATTTTATATAAATGATATAATAATAATTATTTAATGGTGAAATATTATTTAGCTTTCTTTTATTCCATCCATTAAAAAAATGGAAATATTGTTCATGCATACATACAACTTACCATCTAAATGAATGATGTAATTAATTCTATTTAACTTTTAAGGATTAATACAAATAAATATAAAATTAATATATATATATATATATATAAATTTATATCATGATTAATGTCACATAAAAGACATATTTTAAAGTTATTTTTCATTTAATTTACATCCTTTCTTTGTTTTGGGGGTTCCCTAGGTTTTAGGGAGGAATAGATGAGTATTCATGAATTGGGCCAAACCATGAGCCCAATTCCAGATTAACAAATAAATTTTGTATCTTTTATAACATTTTCATTTTTCAACATTTTTCATCCATTCAAATTCCTAATTGACCTCCCCTAACCTATTAACACCACCAAGGTAATTTGGAGCTTTTCGAAATCCATAACTAGGGTTTATTTGGGTTTTTATCTAAGGGGTTGGGCTTGCCCGAAAGCCCAATTCCTGTTTTAAAAATAAAATTATATTTTGTTATAACATATTCAATATTTGGGATTTTTTGGTGATTCCAAGTCTCACCCAAGCCCACTTAAACCATACGCTTGTCTGAACTCTCTCCCACCTTTTCGGAGCTCTAGATAATCGTGATTGGGTGCCTAACTTCTTAGGGTTCCTTAAATCACCCAGATTTGAAGAGGTAAAGTATTTCTTTCATAACTCTCCCAATTATCAATATTTTTCCTCCATTACAGTTCCAAAATGAGCTAATACATCTTGTTCGAACGTACCCTAAATTTTGGCTCTTTTAAATTTCAGATACTGTAGTTTTGGAGTGATTACTTCAAGATACTTCAAGTAAATGAGCCCTTTTCTTTCCTCTTTCAAATTACTTTGGGTTTAACTCATTGTTCTTAGGGTTTCTTCGGTTATAATTGAGTTTACTAATGTCCAGAAACTAGGATTTCAAACCTAGGGTTTAACTTTGGGATTTATTGGCCAATTTTTGTGGTTTTAGGTTCGATCTAGTTCTCTCTGGGTGCGGCGGGGGTGCGATTTGATTTTCGCACAGAGATTCAACGGTTTTTGTTAATTTGGTAGGTGATTCCATTGTGTGTGCAATTTCTGTGAATTATCTTGCTGTTTTCATGATACCTTAATGTTTATTTTACTTTAATTTTTCTGTAAAAATTGATTTTAGTTGCATTTATAATGCAAATGAATTTTAAGTTCCAATTTTTGGTGAAATTGGGGGTTTTTCATTCAAATCTTTTATTGGTTAATTTTGGGATGCCACATAACTGAATTGTTTATTTCATTAAAGGGTGTTGAACTGAAATTTTGTTTTAATAACTTACAAGTGTTAACATAGTGTGAAAGGTGGATATCTTAAAGAGCTTTGGGTGCAAAACAATGTGATGTTTTGAGAGGTTGTTTTATTGGAAATAAAATTGTTTTATTGTGTGTTTTAAATGGTATAAAATGTGTGTAGCTACTGTACAATTTGTTTGTGACAAATAGTGATATTTTATATGAAAAAGGATGTATGTTGTTTGCTGAAATTGTTTGAGCTCAAAAAGGGGAAGCCCGGGTACCTAGGTGGGGCGGATTTGTACTAGTACGGCTAGTGGATCGGATGGGTTTTGTCCCTGTTCCACCTAGCATATGGATAAAGACAACTCTAACTAAACTATTTGGATGATGATTAGGGACCAATAGGTTATGGGTATGTACCCTACTAGTGGCTCATGCAAGAGAAATGATTTTTCTATGGTTACTCTGCACCGAGGTACGAGGTACATAGGGCCCGAGACAACCTAGTGCTTAGGGGTGTTCCCGATTTTGATGCTCATTGGATTTGTGGTATTTACCCTTATTGTGGGTTGTTTTTGGAAGTACTTTACAGTATCTCACATGTATATTTAATGTGCTAACATTCTGAAATTCTCGTATTGAAAACTGTTTTCATTTGAAAGTTGCATTTCTTTAAATTTTAACACGGTTTTACCTTGTGTATTAAAATTGCTCGTTTTGTTCACATTGTATTGCATGCTCTATGGAATCATCTGGTGGTATCCTATTGGGCTTAGGCTCACACCCTACTTACACCCCTTGGGTTTAAGTAGACCTACTTATGCTTGACTCAGGTAAAGGGAAGGCTAAGGGTGATGGCGGTTCGGGATGTTAGTCCCCATTGTTGGGGCGAAGTTGCGGGGACGACTTGCGGGTGATGATCCCATTGTCGTGTGGAGTCCATGGGGTTGTAATTATGTTGTCATTATTTGTTTTTAGAACACTTTTAGTGTCTTTGAACATATGTATTCAGATCTGGTTTTGTTAAGAATTGTTTAGGATGAAAATTTCAGATTCTAATAATTGATTGTTTTTTTTGATTTATGCTTTCATACTCGGGTAAATCGTTCCCAAACCAGATTTGTTTGATACCCGGGCACTTGTGCCAGCCCATGGGGATAGGGAACGCCCTTCAGGCCTTGCCACGAGCTGGGTTTGGTGACATTAATGGTGGCGACCAGATCCGGTTCGTGACAAAATGGTATCAGAGGAGGTTGATGTTTTTGGGTTATATTGTTATTTTGGGATGAGTCGGGATAGACAGGAGCTAGGATTGTCGGGGCTCGGGGTATTGGTTGTGAGTAGGGTGCCTGGCCCGCACCTCTCATGGCAGACATTGAGTCACCAGAGGATGTTGGAATTTATTGATTGACTTCACTTCTAGGTGAGACGTGTGGGCTGCAGACCACATGTGGACATCAGGTAGATGTGGAGTAGTTGTTTCTTTTATTACAAGAATGTGTTTAGTTTATTTATATTTTATGTATTTGATTTCAATTTTCATAAATTTGGTATTGACTATTGTTTTGTGACTGTTGCATTTGTAGCAACATGCCTCCCCGGAAAGCTCCCACGCACCCACAGGAGGAAGCTGGAGAGAGTTCTCCCACACCGATTGATCAGAGGCTCGTGGAGACTGTTGTTCAGGCTATCCAAGCATTGGGATAGGGAACAGCTCATGATCCTACTCCTATTAGGGCAGAGGAGACAAGTCCTAGAAAAGATAAAGCACAAGAGTTTCTGAAAAACAATCCTCCTACCTTCTGAGGTAGCACAGAACCCCAGGAAGCAGAAGAATGGCTCGAGAAGATAAAGCGTATGTTTGAGTTCCTGGAAACACCCAAGGAGCTCAGGGTGAAGTGTGCCTCCTTTCTATTGGAGGGTCCCAGCTGTAAATGGTGGGAGTCCGTGCTTCAGTCTGGGAAGAATGAGCAGATGCGCTGGGGAGATTTCAAGGCTGTCTTCAATGAACAGTATTTCCCTGAGGTGTTGGCTTATGCCAGGTCTAGAGAGTTCATGGAACTTGTTCAGGGGAATCTATCTGTGATGGAGTATGCCAAACTTTTCACTGAGTTGGTTCGATATGCTCTAGATATTGTCTCTAATGAGCAAGCGAAGGCCCAGAGGATTGAGAAAGGCTTGCGACCCGAGATATACTCCCAGGTGTTCTTATTTAAGCTGAGGACCTATGCAGAGGTTGTTGATCGGGCGTGCATGGTGGAGATTGATAGGAAATGAAGGGCTGGTTTCTATGGTTCAGTATTAACAGTGGGCAGCGGCATCTCCTCAGAGAAGAAAAGGAAGCGGGAGGATCATGTGAAGAAAGGAGGGGGCAGTTCAGGCCACTCTTCCAGGAAGTTTTCTTCTGCGACTTCTGATGCGAGATCGGTCATGTGCCACCAATGTGGGAGGCCTAGGCATATCCGACCAGCATGTCCTCTTCCTCCGAATCCTTGGTACCAGTGTGGAGGTATAGGGCATTTTCAGCGCTTCTGCGGTGTGGCACGTCCACTCCCAAGTGGGGCAGGGTCAGTGGCTTCAAGAGGAGTGCCAGCACAGTCCGAGCCGTCGAGGACTGGGGGATCTCGATTTGGTGGTCGTGGTGGTAGGGATGGATCATCTTCTGGGAAGAGCCAGTTCAGGGCACAACCACAGACTAGCAGTCGTCCTCAGGCAGATACTGGACATCTCCATGCAGTGGATCAGTCACCAGCAGGATCAGAGGCGGGACCGTCGACAGTTCGAGGTACCGTTTTGATCGCATCTTCTATAGCTACTGCTCTTTTTGATACTGGTGCCTCTGTTTCATTCATTTCTGGACATTTTTTGGACTTGCTGAATTTACCAACTGAGTTGATGTCTTTTGCGATGGAGTTGGTGACACCGTTGGGAAAGAAGAAGGAGCAGGGCCTCAGGTGCCCCTCGTGTGCACTTTCTGTGTTAGGGGTCGAGATGGAGTGGGACCACTTTTGTCTTAGATATGGACCTTTTTGATTTCATACTCAAGATGGATTGTCTAGTACACTTCCAGGCACACATCGATTTTTACAGACGGCGTGTGAGTTTCACGGCACCCGATGGGAGTCATCAGGTTTTTCATGGAGAATGGGATCCACGATCGTGTCGCGCAGGGCCTCCACTCCCAGAGTTGGGGAGTGTTATCTTCCAGTTATCTTCACTTGTGCTAGAGGATGGTCTTTCCCTGGAAGTTTCACTACCTCATGTAGTGAATGAGTTTCCCGAGGTATTCCCTGATGATTTTTATGGTTTCCCCCAGAGCAGGATGTAGAGTTTTCGATTGATCTGGCATCGGGAACATAACCGATATCTCTTCCCTCTTATCGCATGGCCCCCACCGAGTTGAGGGAATTAAATATACAGCTGGACGACTTAGAATCCAGAGGATTCATTCGCCCGAGCGTCTCTCCTTGGGCCGATCCTGTGTTGTTTGCAAAAAAGGCTGATGGATCCCTCCGGTTGTGCATTGACTACCGGAAGCTGAATAAGGTAACAATTAAAAACAAATACCCTTTGCCTAGAATAGATGATTTGTCTGATCAGTTGAAGGGGGAAAAGTGGTTCTCAGAGATAGACCTTTGTTCAGGGTATCATCAACTCAGGGTGAAGGAGTCAGATATCCCTAAGACAGCCTTCCGAAGCAGGTACGACCACTTTGAGTATTTGGTCATGCCCTTTGGATTGACCAATGCTCCAGCTGTATTTATGGAACTTATGAATAGGGTGTTCCATCGGTATCTCGATTCCTTTGTTGTGGTGTTCATGGATGACATTCTAGTATACTCTTTCTCTGAGGAGGAACACGAACATCACTTGAGGATCGTTTTGGGTACATTAAGAGATCACCGCCTCTATGAAAAGTTATCAAAGTGCACTTTCTGGATCAGAGAGGTGAGATTTCTGGGGCATGTGATCTCAGATCATGGAGTTTCAGTGGACCCTGAGAAAATTAGTGCAGTCATGTCATGGGAGAAACCGAAGAATGTGTTCGAGATCAGGAGTTTTCTTGGCTTGGCTGGTTATTATAAGCGATTCGTTCGGGATTTCTCTCGGCTTGCTTCACCGATGACTTCCCTCACCCAGAAAGGGGTGAAGTTTGTATGGGGTCCAGAATGTCAGGCATCATTCGACGAGCTGAAGAGGCGGCTGACTACCGCCCCTGTGCTGATTTTTCCAGAGGCTGGAAAGGGATATGTGGTCTACTGTGATGCTTCAGGTATGGGTCTTTGGTGCGTGCTTATGTAGGATGATCATGTGGTCGCGTATGGCTCTCGACAACTTTTAACACATGAAAAGAACTACCCAACCCATGACTTGGAGTTGGCAGCGGCGATTCATGCTTTGAAGACATGGCGTCACTACCTCTTTGGGGAGAAATTTGTGGTATACTCTGATCACAAAATCTTGGCTTATATCTTCTCGCAGAAGGACCTCAACTTGAGACAACGTCGCTGGATCAAGTACTTGCAGGGGTTTGAATTTGACATTGTTTATACCCCAGGAAAGGGTAATGTAGTGGCTGACGCTTTGAGAAGAAAAGTTCCAGTGCAGGCTTTGAGGAAGTCTAGGGATGAGTGGACTTTGATGGGTCTCTTTTCTCAGATGCATGTGGAGACCAGGGAATACAGTGGAGGGGCATTCTTGGCAAGCGTCCAGTTGACTCCTTCTCTATTGGAGTTGATTCAGCAGGAAAAGCCTAGTGATGATCTTTTTCAGCGGTCTAAGAAGTTCCTTCATGGTGGGGAGACATCCTCTGATTGGTCGTCGTCTCCCGAGGGCATCTTGTGCTTCAAGGGTTGTTCAGTAGTGCCATTATCTCTGCGAAAGGCGGTGATGCAATATAGCCACCAGTCTCTGTGGGATGTCTATCCGGGTGCCACTAAGATGCATTATGTTGTTTGTCGGCAGTTTTGGTGGCCTGGTATGAGACGGGACATAGCAGACTTTGTTTCAAGATGCTACACATGTCAGCAGGTGAAAGCAGAGCACCAAAGGCCATCTGGTTTGCTCCAACCACTACCCATTCCTACCTGGAAGTGGGAAGAGGTCACCATGGACTTCATTGTTGGATTACCTCATACACATCGAGGTAAGAATGCTATTTGGGTGGTGATTGATCGTCTGACCAAATCATCCCACTTCATTCCGATAAAAGATGCAACTAAAGTAGATGAGTTGGGCCATTTGTATCTTAAGGAAGTGGTGAGACTACATGGTGTACCATCAGCTGTTGTCTCAGATAGAGACCCCCGCTTCACTTCTCGATTTTGGGAAGGCCTTTAGAAGGCCTTGGGGTCTCAGATTAAGATGAGCACGGCATACCACCCACAGACGGATGGTCAGACAGAGCGGGCAAATCGGATATTGGAGGACATGCTTCGTGCATGTGTCTTGGACATTGGAGGTTCTTGGGATAGCTATTTGGGATTGGTAGAGTTTTCTTATAATAATAGTTACCAATCCACGATTCGAATGGCCCCTTTTGAGGCGCTCTATGGTCGGCCTTGTCGGCCCCCCCTATATTGGGCTGAGGTAGGAGAGACTTCACTGTTGGGGCCGAGCCTTGTGCAGGAGACTTCTGAGAAGGTCAAGTTGATCAGGCAGCGCTTATTGACAGCTCAGAGTCGTTGTAAATCTTATGCTGACCAGAGGCGTCGAGACCTAGAGTTTTCTGTGGGTGACATGGTATTCTTAAAAGTGGCCCCCCGTCTGGGCCATCGTCGATTGGGGAAGCAAGGTAAGCTGATTCCACGGTATATTGGACCCTTCTAGATCACCAAGAATATTGGAAAGGTGGCATACAGGTTTGACTTACCTTCTCAGTTGACATCTATCCATGATGTCTTCCACGTCTCTCAGTTGAAGAAATACAATCCGGATCCATCCCATGTGTTGAGTTGGGATGAACTGGAGATAGAGCCTGACTTGTCTATCGTTGAGAGGCTGGTGAAAATAGTGGACTCCCAAGAGAATATACTTCGAGGAAAGTCTATTCCTTTATTCCGGGTTTTATGGCAGCATGAGAATGATAAACATGAGACATGAGAGCGAAAGTCATGGGTCGAGGAACAGTACCCGTTCTTGTTTTCCAACCGAGATTCATGTTGACTTTCCGGGGCGGAAATTCCTTCATGGTGGGGATAATTGTCACATAAAAGACATATTTTAAAGGCATTTTTCATTTAATTTAAATCCTTTACTTGTTTTGGGGGTTTCCCTAGGTTTTAGGGAGGAATAGATGAGTATTAATGAATTGGGCCAAACTGTGAGCCCAATTCCAGATTAAAAAATAAATTTTGTATCTTTTATAAGTTTTTAATTTTTCAACATTTTTCATCCATTAAAATTCCTAATTGACCTCCCCTAACGTATTAACACCACCAAGGTAATATGGAGCTTTTATAAATCCATAACTAGGGTTTATTTGAGTTTTTATCTAAGGGGTTGGGTCTGCCCGAAAGCCCAATTCCTGTTTTAAAAATAAAATTTGATTTTGTTATAACTTATTCAATATTTAAGATTTTTCGGTGATTCCAAGTCTCACCCAAGACCACTTAACCCATCCGCTCGTTTGAACTCTATCCCACCTCTTTGGAGCTATGGATAATCTCGATTGGGTGCCTAACTTCTTAGGGTTCCTCAAATCGCCCAGATTTGAATAGGTAAAGTATTTCTTTCATAACTCTCCCAATTCTCAATCTGTTTCCTCCATTATAGTTCCTAAATGAGATAATACATCTTGTTCGAACGTACCCTAAATTTTGGCTCTTTTAAATTTCATATACTAGAGTTTTGGAGTGATTAATTCAAGATACTTCAAGTAAATGAGCCATTTTCTTTCCTCTTTCAAATTACTTTGGGTTTAACTCATTGTTCTTAGGGTTTATTCGGTTATAATTGAGTTTAATAATGTCCAGAAACAAGGATTTCGAACCTAGGGTTTAACTTTGGGATTTCTTGGCCAATTTGTGTGGTTTTAGGTTTGATCTAGTTCTCTCTAGGTGCGGCGGGGGTGCGATTTGATTTTCGCACGAAGATTCAAGGGTTTTTGTTAATTTGGTAGGTGATTCCATTGTGTGTGCAATTTTTGTGAATTAGATTTCTGTTTTAATGGTACCTTAATGTTTATTTCACTTGAATGTTTCTGTAAAAATTGGTTTTAGTTGCATTTATAATGAAAAAGAATTTTAAGTTCCAATTTTTGGTGAAATTGGGGGTTTTTCATTCAAATATTTTATTAGTTCATTTTGGGATGTCCCATAACTGAATTGTTGATTTCATTAAAGGGTGTTGAACTGAAATTTTTCTTTAATAACTTACAAGTGTTAACATAGTGTGAAAGGTGGATATCTTAAAGAGCTTTGGGTGCAGAACAATGTGATGTTTTGAGAGGTTGTTTTATTGGAAATAAAATTGTTTTATTGTGTGTTTTAAATGGTACAAAATGTGTGTAGATACTGTACAATTTTTTTTGTGACCAGTAGTGATATTTTATATGAAAAATTATGTGTGTTGTTTGCTGAAATTGTTTGAGCACAAAAAGGGGAAGCCTGGGTACCTAGGGGGGCGGATTTGTACTAGTACGGCTAGTGGACCGGATGGGTTTTGTCCATGTTCCACTTAGCATATGGATAACGACAACTCTAACTAAACTATTTGGATGATGATTGGGGACCACTAGGTTATGGGTATGTTTTCTACTAGTGGATATGCACGAGAATGGATTTTTCTATGGTTACTCTACACCGAGGTACGAGGTACATAGGGCCCGAGACAACCTAGTTCTTAGGGGTGTTCCCGATTTTGATGCTCATTGGATTTGTGGTATTTACCCTTGTTCTGGGTTGTTTTTGCCAGTACTTTACAGTAGCACACATTTCTATTTAATGTGCTAACATTCTGAAATTCTTTGATTGAATACTATTTTCATTTGAAAGTTGCATTTCTTTAAATTTTAACACTGTTTCACCTTGTGTATTAAAATTGCTTGTTTTGTTCACATTGTATTCCATGATATATGGAATCATCTGGTGGTATCCTATTGGGCTTAGTATCACACCCTACTTATGCTTGAATCAGTTAAAGGGAAGGCTAAGGGTGATGGCGGTTCGGGATGTTAGTCCCCATCGTTAGGGCGGAATTGCGGGGACGACTTACGGGTGATGATCCCCTTGTCGTGTGGAGTCCATGGGGATGTCATTATGTTGTCATTATTTGTTTTTAGTCCACTTTTAGTGTATTTTAACATATGTATTCAGATATGGTTTTGTTAATAATTTTTTAGCATGAAAATTTCAGATTCTCATAATTGATTGTTTTTTTTGATTTATGCTTTCATACTCAGGTAAATCGTTCCCAAACCAGATTTGTTTGATACCCAGGCACTTGTGCCAGCCCGTGGGGATAGGGAATGCCCTTTGGGCCTTTCCACGGGCTGGGATTGGTTCCATTAATGGTGGTGACCAGATCCGGTTCGTGACAATTAATATTCTAGAGATTATGCAACAATGATCGAATTACAAGGATCAAAATTATCAAAATAAAAATACAAGAAAAATGAAGCAGTTATCACCCATGATAGTGTTTTAAAAAAATAATTAACAAATGAGTGATAAAAGATTATAAGTAAATAATATATGGTATTATACATTTTAGTATGGTTATTATATAGAGTTATAATAAAAAAATATTAATTATACAATAGGCTTGGACATGTATGAAGGATGCCAGAATTGAGGTAAAGGGTTTATTTAACATTTTCATTATTATTCAGGATTGTTTATGTTTATGTGACCATTAGAAAAATAATTATATCCTTATATATTTAAACGAATATATTTTCTTCACCAATATTATTTAATATTTATTAAAATTTTTTATTTAAAACTACCCTCTTTAAGTAATCAAGATACCAAAATAATGTTTTTAAGGAAAAATGACAAAGTTTTAATACTCAGTGAGGGATATTTATCTTCCATGTCCATGTTTTTTAAAAATGTTTTTATTATTCACCTACTTCTTTTAAAATTAATTTTTATTGATGTTAGAAATTTTAAGAAATGATTTAAAATGAATAATATTTTAATTTTCCAAACATGGTTTTTTGACCTTTTTACAATAGTGATAAAGGAATATTTTTTTAATGCAATGTATGTTCTTACTGACCATCATGACCAATCATTACATTAAAGATTCCTTTACAAGTTTCCATGATTCTTTTCAAAAAAAATTTATAATATTATTGAATTTTTTGGTTTTAAAAAATTATTTTTGAATTGAAGAGGTTATTTTAGTCAACAATGTTTTAATGACTTTTTATGGTATTTTTATCCATAAATAATAATAAATCTTCGTTTACTTATGATCGATTGAAGATATTTTATAATGATAAAATCCTTAATATTTTTCTATATGGTTTATGATTAGTTTTAATGATTATGTATTATTTTGATACTATTATCAATATTATACTTGATGGTTTATAATTATGATTATTGATTATGGAAAGTATTAAAATTTCATAAGATAGTGTTTCAATATGAGTATTTATATTGGTTATGTTTCATCCCTTTCATACAAGGAATGTTTTGGATTTATTAAGTGATGTATGAACCCTAAGATATTCCATTGATGCATCGATAGGTCTCATGAAAAAAATATATTGGGAATTTGGTTGAGGGCTCACCCGTTTCTATAAGATGTTTAATAATGAGTCCATGAAGGTATGTTTATGATGTCTAACATTATGTATTCCCTCACCATGAGATTAGTTAGTGATGTCCATGTGAGTATTTTATTTGTTATGATATCCATGGATATGCTTCAATCTCATGTGATTATTTATATGAAACAATTTTATCATTATTTATTTCTTCCATATTATTCTTCATGATCAAGTTATTTATTAAATGACTTGTGTTTTCATTTATTTACCTTTCCATATTGATTATGAACTATTTATTCATGATATCATCCATCATACACATACCCATAATGAGCATCTAATCTCACATTTTTCTTATATTTATTTTCCCTAGGATATTAGAAAGTGTATTATGATTGTTATATATGGTTATAATAAATAGAATAATTGTGTACTCAATGAAATTACTATATTTTATTTTTTTAACTATAATGTGAGATTCATGTATCTATCTAGTTTTCCAGGACTATTAAACTATTTTGACCTTTATGATACCATTCATTGTATCCTGTGACAATGTAATAAAGTAAAATCCATATCTTGGATTATATTCCTATGGAATTAATAGTGGTTATTATTGGACATTTAGTAGAAAATATGGGAACTAGATATATGAAAACAAAGATTACGAAATATAACCTTATAAATGAATTTAAGGATATTTTAATGTATATGATAACATCCTAATGTTTTGGTAAGGTAGATATTATGTGTATTTTCTAGAAATAATTCCCATTCAAGACATTATACGTGGATGTGGGTCTTGCATAGTTGCTCCTAGGGGTAATATCTTCTAAAAGGGAAAATTGGGATTTGACTTGATTGTCACCTGGTGAATGAAAATGGGTCTTGATACACACCTTTTTTGAAACTTAGTAGGGACATGCCTGGGATAATTAAAATTTTCTTTAATACCATTATAAATCATTTAGAAATATTTTTTTATTTAAATAATTTACCAAAGAAAATTTTTTTTGATTTAAAAAATAGCTATTCATTAATTTTTCAATTTATGCTAAGTGTTTCACTAGTTTTATAATTTTACATTATGTTTCATAATGTTATGATCTAATATAGAATATGATATTTTTTATAAATGTATCCTTGTATATGGAATGAGAATCGTATCAATACTTGTAATCCATATAGGGATTTCCCTCCTAGGAAAGATAATGAAGTTGGAGATGGAGAAATAGATGGATTCGAACAAATTATAACTATACTTGGGTAAGTAACCCATTTTATGATAAAAAAATGGCTCGTATGTATCAAAATATATATCCAAATTTTTTTTTAACATTTTTAAAGTACATCATGAATCAACAACCTCCATCATTCAATGCAACTAAAAGTCAATTTATAGTTGAACAATAAATAAGTTCCTTAGTGAATATATTTTTCACACTAGGAAGTAATGAAAGGGAGGAGGTTTAATTGGATGTTTATAATATATTAGAGGTTACATATACATTGTGGTAATTTATTCAAAACAATAAGGGTGAGGAGGTAATATCAAGCATATAATAGAATAGTTTTTAGGAATTTTTATTGGAAAAATATTTTACTCACTAGAAACAAGTAGATATGGAGTGAAAATTATTGATACTAAGAAAAAAGGATAATAAAAATGTTACTAAGTATGAATCAAACTTTATAATGTTATTGAAGAATGTTACAAACTATATATATAATCCAAAGAGTAAGATAGACATTTTTTATATAGTCATAAACTAATATTTTGAAGGGCACCAGTCTCCCAAACATTCTTATCATATGAGGACATAGTTTCATGTGCTATTAGCAGAGAGAAATAATTATCCAAGTCATATGGATTTAAGTAAATAAATATATTAAATGTGGTGGTAAGTAATCTAGAAAAGAAAATATTACAGCATGGAAGAAGTAAAGAGTATAATTTACATCTTATAATAAATGTTTAAGGAAACACTGTGGAACATGATTCTTTGGAATGAGAGTTTTCTACAACTATGAAGAGAAAAGCCACCAATCATGTTCCATAGTGTTTCCAATGTGTAAGGATTATCACATATTTAATATTCTTTCATTTCTTATAGTAATAAAAATATCACATATTTTTAATCCAGCTTCTCCCAAATGTTTTCCGTATTCTATTTTATGCATTTCACATTCTCCGATTCCCCATAGTTATTTAAATTATCACATATTTTTAAATTTTTTAATCTTATTTCATTTCTTATAGTAATATTTTTTTCTTCATCTCATCTTTCTTTAACTGGTTCGAAGTCTTCCCCGATTTGTTTCTCGTGGAGTCATCATTGGAATAACCCAATGATGGTTGATTTGAGTCACTTTTGGAAATAAATGATGGTGGGTCACGAGTCACCATTATATACGAATTGAGATTCATGAACCACCATTGGTACCCAATGGTGGGTTAGCGACCCACCACCAGTCATCACCAATGGGAATTTTATCCACCGTTGGACATCAATATTGGTTATTTTTACCCATAAAGTTTGTTTTCCTTATCATGGAAGAAGACTATTCAGCTCCAACAGGTTATATAATATCTTATTTTGGTTGATTTTTATATTCCTTCTCTTTAATTTAATCAAAAGGTATCTTCTTATGATATTTTTTTTAATTTAGAGCCACCTTTAGGTTCAAAGAGGCTTGACATATGATTTTTTTTCTTATGTTAGTTTTATATATTTATAAAATTTATTTAGCATTTTATTTTCAGTAGCTTATATTTTATATGATATTCATATATTATTGATTTGTTTTTTATTTCAAATATTTGGAAATTAATTATAAAGAGAAAACATTGGATAATTTTAGTGGTAGGTCATGAGTCACTGCTGGATACTTCCAATGGAGAGCCATGAGTAATCGTTGGACATCCAATTGTAGGAAAATTTTTATTGCGTCCTATGAAGTCTTTCTTTGTTCTGTTTCAAGAAATAATTTATTTTTTGGTTGGATGAGCTTATTTTTTAATGAAATTGGAATGTTAGTTCATGCTTGGTTTATCCACCGTTGGAACCCAATAATAGTTCATGAGCCACCACTCTTTTTTTCCAGTGGTAGTTCACGAGTCTCCATTCTCTATTTCCATTTTAGATTAACGTCCCCCCGTTAGTTAAAATTTTATGCATCCAATTTTTGTTAATTCAATTAATTTTTCTAAAAATAAATTATTTAAATTATTGTTTTATTATTTTATATTTAAATATTTTTTTAGAGCATGGAAAATAATTTTCCCATAATTTAATAAACTTTTATTCATGAAGTTTTTATTCATTAGATGCTATGTTTTTTCTATACTTTTTATATATGAATATAATAAAAGATTAATTTTTTTCAAATTTTATATAATTAGAAATCATTTAAACTTGATTTAATTAACATATTAATTATTCTAATTTAATATTTCATGAAGAAATATTAATGCGCAATTGTAAATCTATATATTTAATGGGGATTTATCAAACAAAGGTAACAATCATATTATAATATTTTTGTCTATAAAAAGTGTCCTAATGATATTAGATATGTAAATTCTCGTCATAGATCTCAGTTTTAATGATACAATAGATATGTTCTGCGAATAAAAAATTAATACCTTTACAGATCATTAAAAAAGATAGCAGTAATTCATCTTTGAGATTCTACTCCTCTCAAAATTGTTCATGATCTTATGAAACTTATAAATTCTTTCTATGATCAACAAAGGATTATAACTTCAACATTTTGTTTCTTTTGAGCGATGAATGATCATCAAGATTAAACTTCTTTGAAATTCTGATCATCTTCTATTTTACTTTCATTTGTTTTATTCGTGTAATATTTATTTATTATATTTTTATTTCTTATGTTTTCTTTATTATTTTCCCTATCAAAATTAGGTATATATTTTTATAGTTACTCTACCACCTAAAACTAAGTTTGGGTTGTGAATATTGATCAAAATTCAAGATACAGACTATGTTGAGTCCCCTATAAAAAGATTGAGTTGCACCTCTAGGTTATTTAAAAGGCAGTGTATGTAATAAGGTAGTCACACCCTTAAAAGGTAGGTTTTAGTGGGTACCAATCTTCTCAAGGAGTAGAAGAGGTTGAGGAGTGGACTAAGATTTTAGTTATCCAAAACACTATAAACATTATGTTCATTCGTTTTTATTTCCACTATAATTGAACTCAAGAACACTTCACTCACGACTATTTAATATTTTATAAACTGTACTTGCTTGAGTCATTAATTTTTAAAATAACTATTCACCTACCCTATAGTAATAATTTCCATTAATAATGATCCTACAATTTCTATTAGATCCAATAATCTTATTAGGAAGCATATTTATTTGTATTAATCTTTAAGAATATTATTTTTTCTGCAAATTCTTAACTTAGTGCAAATATGATATCCTTGACCTAACAGTCTAAGGAACAAAATAAAATATATTTTTCAAGATGGTAGGTATAAATGCGAATTATGGATGGATTCCATAGAAACCACCATTATTTTATGGGGGTGACTTCGGCTATTAGTAGGGAATAATTGAATCCTACCTGAAAAAACGATGTTTCGATCACTAAACTATAATGGAAAAGTTATATGAGCTACCCAAGGTTGATTATGAGACTTAGGTTGGTAATTACATAGTAATATATTTTTTGAATTATAAAGTTAAAAATATTTTATAATGTACTATAAGTATATGTGTCTATAGACTTGTTTCATCTTGTATGATAGACCACAAAATCTAGAAGATAATACAAGTAACTAATTATGGTAATGAAATTCTTAAGTGAACCAAGTTAAGAATGCTTAGATTAGAATACCAGGACTTCAAGATGAGAGATGAAGAATATGCATACCAGATATTCTATCGGTTTCTGAGTATCACCAATGGTATGAGTGATTAGGGAGATATCTTGGACAACATAGCTCAATTGGAAAGAGTACAGAGAGCTCTTTAAAAAAGTTGGCATGAAAAGATGGATTTCGTTGATTAGAGTAACAATATTAAGAAATGTACTTTAGATTAACTAATAGAATCTCTATTGGAATATGAGTTAATGATGAAGAATATTACTGATGGGGAGTCTACTAAAATAAAATGCATTTATTTTTAATCTAATATTATTGATACCACTAATGCGTTTGATTATAAGTTATAGGATAGTGGTAATGCGTAGACTCACTTCAATAAGAAAATTTTCGAATTTGTGAAAAAATGGTTTCAAGATAAAATTTTCAAGGAATATTAAAAAGGATTACAATAAAAGAAAATTCAAGTAATAATAAAGATGTTTTAGATCTAACATATTATGAGTGCAGGAATAAAGGTCACATCAGACCTGATTTCCACAAAATCAAACATTTAAATAAGTAAAAAAGACAAAATAAGGAAGGAAAACAAGATCTTTTTAGAGGAGGGGACTGGTAAGATAGTTCTGACTCAAGCAATGAATCTGTAAGTGAAAAGGAAAGAGGTAATATTTCCCTGATGGGTATGACATATGAGTTAAATGATTCTATTTTAACTCATTTGGGGACTCCTAAAAATTTTGATCATAATGAAATATTTGAATATTAAAAATATATTGATTCTAAAACTAATTATGATTCTGATTCTAATAATTATAGAATTAAAAAATTAATTAAAGAGAATAAATAATTTAAAAATGTTAGTTTCTAATGTTTGAAAAATAAACAGATCTTAAGTGTAAAAATAAAAATTTATTCAATGAAAATGATAAATTGAAAAGGGAATGTGAAAATCTGAATATGGTTATTTCCCAATAATTAATAAAGTAAAATTAATTGTGAATCTGAGTTTTTGGAAAAAAATTTGAAAATGAAAAGCATAAAGAATTTATGGATATAAATGATAAAGACCAAAATAATAGATTTAATTTATTTTTTGATGATTTTAATAAAGTGGAAAATGAGTGTAAGATATTAAAACAAGAAAAAAAATTTATAGAAAGTAACCTCTGGATCAAATGGAAAGGTTTATATAGATTTAGAGACTATTCAAAAAGAGAATTTCTTTTTGAAAATTGAAGTTTTAAATATTAAAGAGGAATTATCTACTTTTGTAAGAAGAAAAAATGAAATGATAAGATGATGTATTTAATGAAACTAAAAACAAATAAAAATAGTTTTGGTAATAATAATTTTACACCAAAAATGAATAATAATTCTTTTGTTAAAAGTTAGAAAGGAAGTATTTCTACTGTAACTTGATTTAATTATAGAATGAAAGGTAACTATTCCAATTAAAGATCCATGAGATTCACTAAATATTTTTTTCATACTAGAAATGTTTTATCTAGAAATTTGTATTCAGATTTACTGAGAAACAAATTTTTGAAATATGCTTGGGTGTTCAAAAGACCTTCAATGAATTCTGCTAAACCTATGACATCATGGGTGCCAAAAGGATCTTATTCAAATCCAATTTGACCTAAGATGGTCACTATACCCAGATAAGTATTATTTTTTGTTAAATAGAATTCATATTATCAACATTAATAAAATTTGAAATGATGGCATATAATAATATTTTTATTTATGGTTTAAGGCTTGTGTATTAATTTCTATTTGTTTATTATTTTGAAATTAAAATTATGGTAAATTTATAGAGTCATAAATTCAATTTGAATATTTTGGATATATGTTTAATTTTCTATAATATTTTTTAATAGTATTTATTTATCTACCTTTGAAGATGAATTAATTTTGGGGGAGTAACCTATTGTTTGTTAATTATAATATAATACTTCTATGTAAGTTTTAAATAAGATTTTTAAACAATTATCTTGTGAAAATTTAAAAATTTATTAGTCTATTTGAAATAAATTTTTATCAACAGATTGATGGATGTATTTATCTCTATTCTAAATTTCTTATGTTTTTTATAGTTTAGTTTTTTTCATAATTATAAAATGATATATTTTTATAATTTTGAATTTATTTCAATAATCAATTTATTGTAAAATTTATTTATTTTTTGATAATAAAATTTGATTTATTGATCCATGTTTAATCTAATAATTTTATCAAAAAATTAGGGGGATATAGTTTTCCAAAATCTTTATAGAAATGAAAATATTAAATTTTTTGGAAGAATATTTTTTTATCAATCTATTCATAAAAATCAGTTATATTTCTTCATTTAATATAATAATAATTCTTATCTTAATAATTTTTGATCTTTACATGTAAGAAAATTGACATTTTTTGTTATTAATTTTTTTAATTTTTTTTCACTCTCATTAAACAGTAATTAATTAATTTTTTTAAATACCTTGTCAATGTTTCACTCTATTTTAATTCCTTATTTATTGTTATTACTATAACCTAATGTTTACTCTTATGTGAGTATTAGTTTTTTTACTTTTAGAGTTGTTACGTTTGATTATAAAGGGAGTCTGTTTTATATAATAAATTTCTAATATACTTTTTGATAAATTTCAAAAAGAGAGATTTTTTTGAACATTTAACAAATGTTTTGTTTTTTAATTTAAAAAATTCGGAGTTCTTTACTATATGATTTTTTTAAATACTTTAAATGTTTTAATTTTTGACAAATTACTCTCTATAAACATTTTAATGAAGTATTTTATTATTTTTATCAAGTGTTTGTTTTAATAACTAATAAATGTTTTTATGTTTTTATATTCTAGTTAATTATTTTAAAATTTTAAAATTATTTAATAGCTTGTGTTTAAAATATTTAAAAAAAAATTGTAAAAAGTTTTAATTTAACATTTCATGTTATTATATTTTTTACTTAAGTATATTTTTAGAAGAAAATTGGCCTTCCATGTGAGCAAAGTGGTTATCTATTAACCATATAGGGGACCCATTGGGCCAACCCCATTGGAAACACTACCACAGACATCCCACAAGGAGGCTGATGTATTAGGTGTGTATAGTGCATGCTAAAGGCATGAATTCCCATGTATAAGGTGCATAGTTCACAGTCATAGTGTGAATAGTTGGTCTAGGTCGCCCACCACATGTGTATGAGTTTTGTTTTTAATTTGAAAAGAGCTTTCACACTTCTTTTGGGATATACTACTCAAACTCCATCTGTTGGATTCGATGTTGGTTTCTCAAATTAGCATTACTATTCATATGAACTAAAAAGTCAAATACACGTGTGTTTGTTGATTTCATTTAACCTCATACATATGATTCTCTGTGAAATAGCACATGTACAAAGTTTAACTCCCATATGATTATTTATTTATTTTCATTCATTCATCATCCTCAGCCTATCATCTTCCTCAGTTACTGGTCACTCATAAGTACTCTAGAAAACTTCATAGTTTCTTTGATGTTTTAATTGATTTTATCTAGTATGTTTTTATTACACTTTTTCATGAGTTACACATTATCCTTTTCATTGGAGTTCTTTACACTATCACCTATTTTTACCTCTGTGCATCTTCTTTCAATTTATTATAGTAAACTTCTTATTTTTCATCTCATCTTTCTTTGACCGGTTTTATATCTTCTCTTATTGGTTTCTCTGGGAGTAACCATTGGAGGAACCCAATGGTTGGTGATTTGAGTCACCATTATAAATTACCAATGCGGGTCATCATTCACCGTTGGAAACTAAAAGTGAGTCATGAGTCACTATTGGAACCTAAAGGTTAGTCAGTGCTCCATCGATAGTCATCAATTGTAAAAACCCAACCCAATTATCCCAGAGCCGGTGCCTTATTTTATTACATTGGCATGATTTCAGGAAAGTCTTATCCTGAAAGAATGAATAGTATATTAGTTTTGTAAAACAATATAGAAACATAAGTAAAACAATACAACTTGAAATGAAATACGTAATAGAAAATCCATATGACTCCTAGAATATAATTTCAAGCCATTCATAATATTCATCTTCACAACCTGGGGAAAATAAAAAAATAAGAAAGGGGTGATCTCATACTCTTAGTAAGGTTATGTAATACAATGAAATTTATCGTAAAAATAAACATTAGGCATAATGAACAACTAAAAACACATGCCTTTAAAAATTACTTGAGCGTAATATGGTAGGAATAAAAGATGATTAAATATGGCCATATAAATGATCATATTAGAATGTAACTTAACCATTGATATTATACTATTCAAATGATAACATGGTTTATCAATTACTAATACCATAATGAGGGAATGCATAATGCTGGACATCTAAAACATATTGTCAAAAAATTGGACAAGACGTTTGAGAATACAAGGGTAATGCCTCTACCAAAACCCAGTTTAGTTTGGTCTCATGATACCTAACAATTTATTGAGGGGATATATAGAGCCCCCATCACTTTCTAAGTCCAATTAAATCCTCTTATGAAAGGGACTAAATATAAACAACATGAACATATGAAATAACTTTCCCCAATCTGTTATGACCCATGTATTTATAGAATATGACATTTTTATATTTATTAATATTTTTGAATTAAATATTAATTATACTTTAAAGGGGATTATATGTTCAATAGCGTACTCAACATGCAATAATGGTTTTCTTTTAAATATTACGCTTCACACAACTTTGAGTTATATCAAAAAATAATATAATAATATTATTATTTTAAATAATAGTTAAAACCTAGACATTTAATTGGTTGGAATGAATAGAAATAAACATAGTATGATTAAAAATATTTTTTAAATGTTTCAACATTTATCGAATACAAGTTAGAGGCTTAATGTGATAATGAATCCAATTTTAAGCGTTAATACATTAACATTCTTCAAAAGGCCGATTTACCGCCTTTTGGTGGAGAACCCTTTTTAAGTCTAATTTTTGCCACTTTTATATGTTTTATTTGAAAAAATAAAATTATCTATTATAATAGATACATTAATATTTACTTTGGATGAAATTTTGGTATTTTTCAGATAAAGTTTAATTTTCAATGAATAGTCAAAAACACTGCATTTTATGTCAAAACTGTCTTTTCATCTGAATTATTTATATGGTTAGATTATATTTTTCAATTTATTTAAAGTTTAATTGGAATATTTTTTCACCATATAATCCAATCCTGGAAATTAGAATCAATTTCAATTTTACATTAGACATAAATACATGTCAATCTTTTGGTAGTTTTTACTTCTTAAAAGCACGTTTTCTGGTTTTGACAATTAGAATTAATTTTTAATTAATTAATTCAATTTAAATATTTTGAATTTGATAAAATAGACATCATTTTTGAGTTCAGAATATAAAATTTATCTTAGGGTATTGTTTTGGTATTTTTTTTGAAAACTTTCAATTTTTGATGAATAGTGAAAAATACTACATAGTAGTTAAAAACAATCTTTTTCATTTAAACGTAATTTTACTGCTTCTATGAATTGAATTTCAAAAATCAAACATACATGATTTTCATTAGTAAGTAAAATTTTGTTCAATAGTAATGAAATAATTTTTGGTGAATAGTAACTTTTTAATTTTATTTACCGCGATTAAAGGTATATAGGGTAATTCAAGGTTAAAAAAATACTATAATAATATTAAATTACCATAAAACTTATTCTGAACTTATTGGATGAGTCATGGCCGACCAAGAAAATCTTTGGGAGAGAATTTTTTCCTTTAAAAAGCCACTTGGGTAAGATAATGACATTATTAACTTTTTATTTAATGTAAAAATAAAAATAACATAAACAGAATCTTTTTACAAAACCAATTTTAAAGTGGGGTTATATAATTGATATATTGGACTATAAATATTCATTAGAAATATAAAACGATTTCCTACATCATGGTAGTTTATTTATAATTTTTATAAATCAAATAAATAAAATTATTTATGATGCAATGATGATATAATGATTACCTCATTAATGAATGTTTTAAATAAATGAGATTATAAATATTAAAATAAATTTATTCTGAAACTTTTTATGCCATGAACAAATTTTAGATATGAGAATGACTTGTTATTTTTTAATTAATAAATGTTTTTAGAATGAATAAAGTTGTTTTGGATTTTTTTAAATGTCCTGATATGAATAGTATAAAAATTGACATAAAAGAGTTTTTAAATCAATGAATATTTTATTAAATGATAAAATAGTACTAAAAATCTAATATTCAGAAAAATAACATATATGATGTCAAAAATTTCATTAATGATATATTTTGGGTTTCTTGGAATTTTATTGTAAATATATATACCATATAGTATGAATATACAAGAAGACATGATAAAAGTTAAATAATTTAACAACGGGTTAACTAAAAAATATAACGATTAGAAAATATCCAAAACTTGTTCATTTATTATTGGATGGTTTTATTTCAACTTATATTAATATTATCTTTTAATTTAATGACTTTTGGATATTTTTAAACCAGAAATCATTTTATAATAAAATAATACTTTCAAACTCTCCTAAAGAGCCCCTCCTCCCTTTTATAAAAGGTAATCCCCTCTAACCCTTTACTCACACCTCTCAAGCCCCTTGGCTTGTGCAAACTCTACCCGAATAAGCTCCAAAAATTCCTATCTTCCACATAAAATCATTTCCTTAGGAATATGTGAACTCAAGAGAGCCCATAGGCTCAAATCAAAAGAAGTTACTAGATTTAAAGGAAGAACAAGGAACATACAAGACAAGTCAGATTTGAGGTAATGGGTTTTCACCTCACTTTTTATTCCTATGAGATTCATGTTATATTTTCCACTATTTAATTTTTTATGTTGCATAAAGTTCCAATTATTTTATTATTTTTGTAATATAATTTAATTTATGGCTATTTACATCTTCATTGTATGATCCTTCTTTCATGTGGTGTATGTTTCATAAGTTACCAAATTGGTAAGGGAACCTTTCACCCTTTCTATTTTAGTCCAAGAATTATTGTATGTTATATCTTTAAATTTAAGTTTTGAAATATTGGAATATGTTCTTATATATATATTTATTTCTGTACATTTTTCTTCCATTTGATGATGAACCTTTTCTCTCTCATTAAATAAATTTCAAAATTTTTTAAGTGACACTGTTAGGGTGTCAAATTTCTTGTAATGGAACTTCATAACTGAATTTACATTATTTGGGTTAAACTTATAATTATTTATTATGTCATTATATAAATATTTGTGAATGAAATCATATTATGTTTTACTTAATATCCACTTATATTGGGTGTATTTTTATCTTTCACACATAATCATGTTATTGATTTATCCTCAATATAATGGTACAATCTTGATAAGGGACAACATGTTAATATCATTTCATTGAGGCATATCTTTATATTGTTCACCTTTATTATACAATAAGGTGTATATACAACCATTTTTACATTTTATATCATTAATTTCTATATTATCATGATATTTATAGTTTTCTTTGATGTTATTCTTTAATAATTTTTATTCAAGAGTTTCTCATGTGGTAAAGGATTCTTTAACTAAAACATCATTTTAAATGTTTTAATGATTTAATCTTATAAATAATTATATTTAATGTCCATGTTTTAGAAATTAGTTTAATTATTTATTTATATGTTCATGATTGTTTTAAAGTGTAAAATTCTTTCAAAATGTTTCAGAGTGGTATGACACACTTTGACTCAAAACTCTTATTTTTGAATGTTTTAAATAAATTGATTATTTCAATATCTTGAAATGATATATTGTGACTACAATGTGGAAATATTATATTTACTTTATGATGATTTTATATGTTATGAATATGTTATGAATCTTGGGCATTGTGGATGTATACATGTGGTTCTATGATAATCATAGGACGGGTGAGCCCAAGATTGCTGTCCAATGCATTGTGTAACATGACAGAGGTAAATATTAATTTTTCTCCTGAAAGATTTAGAGAATATACTATGATGGGTATTCCAAAATAACTCCCTATTTAGCTGAGATATCTACAATGTAAGTATGTATGGATTCCATAAGATAACTTTATGATTTATGATATCTATTTGTTATTCATAAATCTTATGATTTCATGAGGTAAGTTAAAGAGATTATGTTTTGTATGTATTGATGGAATGATGTTTTCATTATTTATTTTATAACCGTTACATAGGTTTTTATGATCATCCCAAGTTTTTGAAATGTTTTTTTGTAGGGTATAAGGTAGGGTAAGAGAATAGAAAAATTCAAGAAGATTTATATTAAGAAAGCAGTTCTTATTTTCTTTAAAGATTTTTTATTTTATGAAAAAAATGGATATTTAGTAGAAGTGTCTAATTTGTAATTTTTGAGATGTAATGTTACAATTATGGCCTAATTATATAAAACTCTAAACCTGAAAATATTCTCAATGTTAATTTTTTGCTTAACTCATGATTATGTAATGTTTAAGGTCGGGTCCTTATAGTTGGTATCAAAGGTCAGTTTAGATAACTTTAGAGGTTAGAGTGTTATTTAAGAATAATTGACATAACCAAAATGGTTAGAATATTAAAAAGATTCATAGTTATTTTAGAGGTGATAAATGGTTATTACATTTTGGGATACAAAATGAAATGTATTAGATAACCTCTGAGGATAAAACATGTAATGGTTATTTTTGAGGAATATATCTCAATTTTGGGAATGTTATAAATTTATATATTTTTTGAAAAAGGAAAACACCCAGACCATGTGACAACCCATCATGTCAGACAAAGCTGTGAGAATCGAACCTAAAACCGAAGGGCGACAAGGTCACATCACCAACCACTGGCCTATTTGAAGCCCCTAGTTAGTATGAATTATTTTTTTAGTTAAATGATTTTATATATCAGGAATATGTTTATTTTGGGAACATATGTCCTTATTATAGAAAAATGATTTAGTGATTAAGTGATAAAGGTTATTTTGGAAGACATTTTCTCTTTTAGGGAGCACTATATGCTTAAAGAAAATAGAATACCATGGGAATTCATTTGAGGAGTAATGGTATAATTTTATTTTGGAAGAATCTATGTTTTTATTGTGGACTTATCGTGATTTGGGCTATTTATAGAAATTATTAACCAATCTTTGAGAATATGTGATTATGTTCGTTACACTTCAGTATGAGACCTTAACAGTAGTTGATGTTATTTGGAGATAAATGTTAAGATTTACAATGGAATTTATATGATCAAATCCTTATAAATTTTGGGTTTCAGACATAGTTTGGATTATTTTAAAGGATTATAAGGACAATTGTTTTTTGAATGGTCTTTTTTGAACTTTGGATATTTTTTTGGTCAATTTTGGAGATTAAGAGTATTATTTATTTTTATAATGGATTATCCTTTTTGGGGATTATATGAACTTGAACTAACCATTTTGGTTTTGGTTAATGTCTAAAGATAGAATAAATATATTGTTCATCTTTTTTGGATCATGTGATTCTCTATAAGTTAATTACAGTGCTTTTTAAGTGACCAATCCATCTCGAATACTCATCGTTTGGAGAAAATATGAGTTTCTGGTAGAAATTTTGTAAAGGATGAATGTCTAAATGACAAGTAAGTATGTTTCCTTATGTTCTTAGTCAATCTCATAAATAAATTTCCCAACTTTATGAAAAGGATATTGAAACAAAAATTTTGTTCGTTTACTATTCCAAAGGGGGAATCAAAGACCTTTCAACCTATCACAAGTTTTTAATTTTTAGTGGTTAATTTTATCCTGATCATGTTTTATATCACTCTCCATCAGAACTTGACACTTAGTTTCTCCTACATATCCTTGTTTTCATGGAATCTTAGTATGTGTTATCTTGGGTGACCTTTGTACTTATCTTTATTTCTTTTAAAGTGATAGTTTTATTAACTCTTTTTCAAATGTGGGACTTTTAAGGAAGTTTCCAAGACCAATTTTAAAATTACAAGGAAGTAATTTCAAAAAGGGGGGAAGGATGTAACGACCCATGTATTTATAGAATATGACATTTTTATATTTATTAATATTTTTTAATTAAATATTCATTATACTTTAAAGGGGATTATATGTTCAATAGTGTACTCAACACACAACAACAAGTTTCTTTGAAATGTAATGTTGCACACAACATTGAGTTATACTGAGAAATAATATAATAATTTTATTATTTTAAATGATAGTTAACACTTAACCATTTTATTGGTGGGAATGAACAGAACTAACCATATTATTATTAAAAATGTTTGTGAAATGTTATTATATTTATCCAATAAAAGTTAGAGTCTTAAAATGAGAATGAATCCAATTTTAAGCATGAATACACTAATATTATTTAAAAGGTTGATTTACCATCTTTTGATGGTGAAACCTTATTAAATATAGTTTGTTATTTCAATTTTATATGTTTTATTTTTTAAAATAAAATTCTTATTTAGAATCATGACATCAGAATTTACTTTGGATGAATTTTTGGTATTTTTCTGTTAAAGTTCATTTTTTAATGAATAATGAAATTTTTTTCATTTTAAGTCAAAATTTCCATTTCATATGATTTATTTATATGGTTAGATTATCTTTTTAAATGGTTTTAAAGTGTAATTGGATTATATTTTTACCATTTAATACAATATTGGTCATTTGAAGCAATTTTACTTTTGCATTATATATAAATACATGTAATTTTTTTGATAGTTTTTACTTCTTAAAAACATGCTTTCTGGTTTTGACAATGGGAATTAATTTTAAATTAATTAATTCAATTTATATGTTTTGAATTTGGTAAAATAGACTTCATTTTTTAATCCAGAATACCAAATTTAGCTCAGGGTGAATTTTTGGTATTATTTTGATAACTTTCAATTTTTGATTAATAGTAAAAAAATACTGCATTGTAGTTAAAAAGTGAATTTTTCATTTAAGCGTAATTTTAACTATTATGTAAATTGAATTTAAAAAATACAACATACATAGTTTTCCTCAGTATGTAAAATATGGTTCAATAGGATGATAATAATTTTTAGTGAATAGTAACTTTTGAATTTTATTTACCGTAGTTAAAGGTAAATATGTAAATTCAAGGTAAAAATAATATTATAATAATATAAAATTAACTTAATACCTATATTAACCTTATTGGAAAAGTCATGGCCGACCAAGAAAATCCTCGGGTAAGACTTTTGGCCTTTAAAAAGCCACATGGGTGAGATAATGACATTAACAACTTTTTATTTAAAGTAAAAATAAAAATATCATAAACATGAATCTTTTTACTAAACCAATTTTAAAGTGAGGTTATATAATTGATATATTTTACTATAAATATTCATTATAAATATAAAAATATTTCCTACATCATGGTATTTTATTTATAATTTTTAAAAATCATATAAATAAAATTATTTCTGACCCAACGATTATGTAATGATTACCTTATTAATGAATGTTTTAAATAAATGAGATTATAAATATTAAAATAAATTTATTTTGAAACATTTTATGCCATACAAAAATTTTCTAGATGATTATGAATTGTTATTTTTGAATTAATTATTGTTTTTATAAAGAATCAAGTTGGTTTTGATTTTTTAAAAAGCCATGATATAAATAGTATAAAAATTAACATAAATGAGTTTTTAAATCAATAAATATTTTTTTAAATGATAAAATAGTCCTAAAAATCAATTATTCGACCAAATGACATATATGATATTAAAAATTCTATTAATGATCCATTTTAGGTCTCTTGTTTTGTAAATATATTAACCATATAGTATGAATATACAAGAAGACATAGTAAAAGTTAAATAAGTTAACAACGTGTTAAATAAAATATATAAAGAATAAAAAATATCCAATACTTGTCCAATTATTATTGGATGATTTAATTTTGACTTATATTCATCTTATCTTCAAATTTAATGAGTTTTTGACCTTTTTAACCGAAAATCATTTTATAATAAAATAATACTTTCAAACATTTATAAAGAGCCGCTCCTCCCTCTTATAAAAGGGTATCGCCTCTAACCCTTTACTCAAACCTCTCAAGCCTCTTGGATGTTCCAAAATCTACCCATATAAGCTCCCAACATTACACTCTTCCATATAGAAGACTTTATCTAGGAAGAAGGCAATTAAAGAGAGCCCTTAAGCTCAAATCAAAAGAAGTTGCAAGATTTAAAGGAAGAACAAGGAACATACAAGAAAAGTCGGACTTAAGGTAAGGGGGTTTCATCTAACTTTTTATTCCTGTGAGATTCATGATATATTTTCCACTATTTACTTTTTTGTGGTGTATTTACTACCCATTATAGTATTTTTTGTGTAATATAATTTCATTTATGGGTTTTTACATCTTCATTGTATGATCCTTCTTTCATGTGGTGTATGTTTCGTAAGTTACCAAATTGATAAGGGAACCTTTCACCCTTCCTCTTTTAGTCAAAGAATTATATTATGTTATGTATTTAAATTTAAATTTTGAAATGTTGGGATATTTTTTTCTATATCTTTATTGATATACATTTTATGTCCATGTGATGAGATACCCTTTTATCTCTCATCAACTCATTTTATGAAATTTTTAAGTGACACCATTAGGGTGTCAAATTTCTGTAAGGGAACTTCTTAACCAAATTTTAATTCTTTGGGTTAAACTTCTTCTTCTAGATTATTTCTTGCTATGAAAATGTGTGAATGACCTCTGATTATTTTACACTTAATATCCACTTATATTTGGTGTATTTATATTTTTCACACATAATTATGTCATTGATTTATCTTTAATCTAATGGTACAATATTTGTGAGGGCTATGTCTCAATGTCCTTTAATTGAGGAAAATCTTGATATTATGCACCATTATTATAATATAATGTGTATATACAACCCTTTTTACATTTTATATCATGAATTTACATATTATCATGATATTTATCATTTCATTTGATGTTATTCTTTAATGATTTTTATTCAAGAGTTTCTCAAGTTGTAATGGATTCTTTAACTAAAACATCAATTTAAATGTTTTAAAGATTTAATATTCTAAATCATTATCATTCATGTCGATGTTTTAGAGATGATTTTAAGGATTTATTTATATGGACATGAGTGTTTTAAAGTGTAAACTCCTTTTAAAAAGTTTTATAGTGGTATGTGACACTTTTATTCAAAACTCTTATTTTGTAATGTTTTAAATGAATTGATTATTTCAATATCTTGAAATGATATTTTGTGATTTAAATTTTAAAATGTAATATTTATTTTATACTTTTTTATTTGTTATGAATAGTTTATCTATTTTGGGCATTGTTTATGTACATAAGTGGTTCTATGATAAACCTACGACGAGTGAGCCCGAGATAGCTCTCCAATACATTGGGTAACATGACAGAGGTAGATGTTAATGTTTCTACTAAGGTATTTCAGGAATATACTATGATGGGTATTACAATGTAACTCCCTATGTAGCTGTGATAGATACATTGTAAGTATGATATAGATGCCAAAAGTTTCCTTTATGATTTATGATTTCTATGTGTTATTACTAAATATTATGATATCATGAGGTAAGTTAAAGAGCTTATGTTTTGTATGCATTGACGAACTAATGTTTTCATTTTTTAATTTTATAACACTTACTGAGATTTTTAGGCTCATCCCAATTTTATGAATTTTTTTTTCATAGGGTATAAGGGAGGGTAAGAGAAAATAAGAATTCAATAAAACTTATATCAAGAAAATAATTCTTGTTTTCTTCTAAGAGTTTTTAATTTATGAAAAAATTACATACTAAGTAAAAGTTTCTAATTTATAATACTTTAGATGTAATTTAATACTTATGGACTAATTCTGTGAAAATCTAAACCTAAAAAGATACTCAATGTTAATTTTTTATTTTACTCAATATTATGTAATGTTTAAGGTCAGTTCCTTATACAATCTGTACACATAAACAATAAACATTCTGAGTAGTACGGTGAATGATATCAAGATAGAACATATATAGTAAAACCGATCATAAACCATTTCATATAATAGGTTCAATGATAAAAATAAGATATTAACCTCAATAATATATAATATTCAACAGAGGTTTTGAGATAGACAAAAATACTCTAATAAATTCATTGAGGAATTTTTGAGATAAATACACTTTACTCTTAAAATAAGCGTTCCTTTGGAAAAATATTTCCATAAAACCAGAAATGAAATAATTTATTTTTTCCATGATTAAATGAGTGTTTTTAGAAAAATAAATCTGAATCAAAATATATTTTTTAGTGCACTTGAAAATAGGAAATAATTTGAGAAGATCCCTTAAACTAGGTTTGTTTGTCGGGAAGAATTGAGAAAGATATTTATAATGAATTTAATCCCCATAACATAAAGATGGATTCTGATTAGTATACTTATATATAAAATTAACACAGAATATTTAAGGATTATTTAATGATAATTAATAATTTAATTGGGATTAAGTGAGAAAAAGAGTAACCCGAATGAAAATGGTAATTCAGGTAGAAAACCTTTACCTTGTGCCCGAATGTGTTCTTCACATGAGATTAATTTCATGGATAATCATATTAAATGAATTAATTATTTTATTAGAAATATTATTTACATGTTTCTTATTATATATAATATTATTAAGTTAATTTATTACCTTTCGATGAGTCATAATATACAAATTTACTACTCGAGAGCATTAATTTCCTTGGTTTTCATGATCGGTATAATTGTATATTACAATGAAAGTTCATGTGGAATGGGTATAATTATCCAGAATTGAATTTATTTGATATTGATAAAAATAAAATAGTGTAAATGGTTATATATATCATTTATATATAGTATGAGTATTAATAATTAGATAAAACATTTAGTGATAATTGTTTAGAAATTTACAACGGTTTTTTGATCACAACAAACTAGTTTTTTTCTATTATTTAATATCATGTATAAATGATGGTTACAGAATAGTTACATAAGATATAATACATATTTAATAATCTTGTACAAACATATTTTTTGTATTACCATCATTGAAGAATAAATTGAAGAATTAAACTTCATTATCTATGAAGGTTGTAAATCGGCACCTCCCAAATGATGATTTTTTTTTTAAAATAAGAGAGAGAGAGAGAGTGAGGATATTGATGATGGATATTTCATTAAAATTATATAATTACATTATATATATGATATTGGAGCTACCATGATAATTTTTAAAGTGTAGGTGAGGAGATAATAATAGAATAAGGAACTTAAAAAAAAATTAAAAGGTAAAAAGGAATAGGATTTTACCTATTGAGTACTCCTACACGAGAACCACCTTAAAAGAAAGGGTTTGGGTCTTTTGTAAAGAAAAAAATATATTGGAAGTGATGAGAAACTAGGTAAGATTATTTGGAAAGAAAATTGAGAAGCTTCATGTCTTATAGGAGTGAAGAGAAGAGGGAGTGGGGTGGTTTATATAGTGGAGGAGAGGAGTGTTTTTTGAATATCTAATTCATTATATTGTTATTTTTCTCAATAAAAGAAATAGTGTTTGATTATTGAGATCCCAAATAGTAGTAGGTTTATCTGAGTTCAAACCAATGGCCATTTAAATCATCCATGACTCAATTATGATGCCAAAATTCATTTATTTATCATATTTCATAAATTATCAAATTTCACTATTCACCTAAAATTCATGTACATTAGAAAAATACTAAAAATTCACCCTAAACATTTATAAACATGTAAAATTAAAAAATGAACTCCATTTTATCAAAATAATTTTATAAATAAGATAAATGTAATTTTTAAATAAAATCATTATTTACTTGAAAATATATATTTTAAATTTAAAACTGATTTTATAATACTTTCAAAAATTAATTGAGGTCTCATAAAATTATTCTAAAATATTAGAACCAAAAATATTTATTTAGGAATACATTTTATGAAAATTAATTTTATTTTAAAGAAATTTATTTATTTAAAATTTTAAATAAATATTTATTAGTCACAAGAATATCAACACATAATTATTAATATTCACTCTCATATATATGGTGCCTAAATTTTATTTATACATACATGGGTGATGTTTTTATTCATAAGGGTACATTACTATTCATTAGGGTAAGTTAACATTTATAAGGATAAGTTACTATTCACTAAAAATGTTTGTTGATCCTATCAGACTCTAAATATCTTATTGATCGCAATAATGTATGTCAGTTTTTTGAAATTCAAATCATAGAAGAGGAAAAATTATTTCAGCAGCTAGGTTATAACTATCTCATATAACAAAGTGTTTTTTCTTAGAGGATCAATGTTTCATACATTCTATATTTATTTGTAAAACCTTGGGGGTTTCATTCTTACCCGCTAAAAAAAACTTGTCGTCAAAATTACCAGAATATTACCTCATAGAAAGATGTGGAAAAGTATTCATCATAAGTTCCTCAGGATCCCACATTACCTCTTAAATTTTATTATTTCTCCAAAGTACCTTTCTCAGTTGAGTCATCTGATTCCTCAACACCCATTCTTTAGTTTCCATAATTTGGATAGGATCTTCAAAGTAAGACAAGTCAGGTTCCAATTCTATACCATTAGATGTGAGTACATGTGTTGGGTATGGAATATACTTTCTCAATAATGAAACATAGAACACATTGTGTAACTTATAAAGGATATGTGTAATTTCCAAATGATAAACCAAAAATCCAATTCTCTCCAGAATTTCAAAAGGACAAATTTACCTGGGGCTCAGTTTACCTTTCTTCCCAAATCTTATCACACCCTTCCATGTAGATAATTTTAAGAAAACATGATCTCTCAATTGAAATTACAAACCTTTCCTTCAATTATTAGTATAGTTATTTATAATTCTTTGAGATGCTTGGATTTGGGTTTTAATATTCTTTACCTTTGCTATTATATCTTCCACAGGCTCTAGGCCCACAAGATTCCTTTCACCAACTTCATCCAAACATATTGGTGTGTGAAATATCTTTCCATACAATGCTTCATATGGTTCCATTTGAATACTTGAATGGAAAATATTATTGTAAGAAAACTCCAAAAAAGGTAAATACTGATCCAATATACAATGAAAATTATGATAACATGATCTAAACTTGTCTTTTAATGTTTAGATCGTCCTTTTTGATTTCTCGTAAGTTTGAGGGTGATAAGAAGTACTCAATTGAAGCTTAATATCAAAATATTTTTAAAGAATTTTCCATAATTTTGATGTGAATCATAGATCACGATCAGACAAAATTGATAGAGGTTCTCTATAGAGTCTCACAACTTTATTTATATAGAGCCGACAAGGATCTCTAGTGGAAAATTCTCCCTTATAGTGAGTAAATGTGTAGATTTCAATATTCAATCCAGAATTACCCATATTGAATCATTATTCCTTGGATTTATGGGAAATCTAGTGAAAAAATACATGGTGATGTCATCCCATTTCCATGTACGAATAGGTTGAGGTTTCATTACACTCCTAGGATGTTTTCATTCAACCTTCACTTGTTGACACACTAAATATTATGATATATAATAATAAACTTCCTGCTTCATATTATCCTACCAGAAATGTTCCTTCAAATCTCTATACATTTTAGTACTACTAGGGTGTATTGAAAAATTCGAGCTATGATTATCATTAAATAACTCCCATTTCAGCTCGGATATAAAGGGAACACATATCCTCTTCCCAAATTTCAAAATACTATATTCACACATGAAGTCATCCAACGTCCCATTATTCACACCTTTAATTTTATTTTGAAGATTCTCATCCTTAGACTGATTTGTTTTAATTAATTTTAATAAAGATGGTTGGGAAATAAAATGAAAAAGTAACGATGTTCTGCCTTATTTGATAATTCCCATATCCATATTTACTAGATCCATGAATGAAGGATCCCTTTCAATTCTCATTTTGTTTAAAACTCTGTGATCCTTCTCGCTTAATGCAGCAACTACCATATTTCCATTTCTTGGGGGTAGTGTATGGAACAATCATAATACTTGAGTAGCTAAAGCCATCTCCTTTGCTTCATGTTGAGTTCTTTCTGTGAAAAGATATATTTGAAACTCTTTTTATCTGTATATATCTCACACCATTCTCCAAACAGATAGTTTATCCATATCGTCAAAGAAAAGATTATAGCTGTTAACGCATAGTCATAGGTTGGATAGTTCTGTTGATGAATTTTTAAATGCCTTGATGAATTGTAAATAAATCTATCATTCTATATAAATACATTTCTAATTCCATTATTTGATGCATCACTATAGATCATAAATCCACCATTTCTCGATGGTAGAGTCAGGATCATATAATTCAATAATCTCATCTTCAATTCATCAAATAATTCTTCACATTATTTTGTCCATATGAACTTAACCCTTTTACGAGTAAGCTTGCTCAACAGGTTGGCTAAACAGGTGATGTTTTGAATAAAACATTGATAATAACATGTTAAACCAATAAAACTACATAACTTAGTTATGTTTGTTGGAGTCGGACATTCTTGAATAGCCTTTTTCTTTATAGGATCAACTAAGATTCCATCCTTAGAGACCGTATGGCCATGAAAAGAAACCGATTGAAGCTAAAATTAACACTTTATAAACATCCCATATAATTCATTTATTCTAAGAGTCTTTAGAATAATGTGCAAGTAATTATGATGATCTTTATAGAATTTGGAATATAATAGGATATCATCAATAAATACCACAAACATTTATCAAGATATTCCCTGAGAAATATATTCATTAGATCAATGAAAACAGAGGGTGAATTAGTCAATCAAAAAGGCATTACTATAAACTCCTAATTCCTATACCTGGTTCGAAATGATGTCTTTGGAATATATTCCTTCCTCACATGAAATTGATGATATTTAGATCTAAGTTCAATATTAGAAAAATATTGGGTTCTGTGAAGTTTATCAAATAAATAATAAATTCGAGTTAGGGGATACTTGTTCTTTATTATAATAGAATTGATTTCTCTATAGTCAATGCATAGCCTCATGGATCCATCTTTCTTTTTGATAAAGAGAGCATGGGATCCCCATAGAGAAACACGAGGGAAGATAAATCCTTTATAACTAAATTCTTATAGTTTTTTCTTCAGTTCTACTAATTATACTATTGCTATTATATAAGGAGTCTTTGATATAGGCCTTGCACCAGGAATTAATTCAATTATAAACTCAATTTCCTGCTTTAGAGGATGTCCAGGTAAATCCTTTGTAAATACATCAATGTATCAGTTCAAAATAGGTATATCCTAAATTTTAATATTTCTTTCCTCACTCGTAGATATTTATTTCCCATCCTCCCCAATAATTTACTTATGTTGAGATACTTGGGGTGGATCTAGATAAGAATTATATGGTGATGTTTCTACTCTGATGAAAATGTATTCTAAACCTTCCTACAAAATTATAATTTCATTCTTCTTGAAATATATTTTCAAAACATATTTTGAAAGACAATCTCTTCCAAGGATTATATCAAATTTTACAATAGTTATGATGATAAAATTAGAAGACAAATCATATTTCAATTCCATAATGGGGACTTCCAGAAACATATTTGTCACAATGAGACTTCCCTTAGGCATTTTGACTGAAAACATCCTTGTTTAGGAGAATTGAAAATATCTAATTTTTAAAGAAAAATGGGAAGATATAAAGGAATGAGATAATCCAAAATCAAATAAAGCATTGTCCATGTTTGAGGAAAAGATTATTGTACCTGCCACTACATCGTTAGTAACTTCATCATTAGAAGTTGTGATCACATAATATTGGACTTTCTCTCTTATAATTCTTTGGGTAATTTTTCATTGGCACTTAGGACAATAATTAGAATAATGTCCCATATCATTACAATTGTAGCATTGATCATTAGAATCTTCGTTCTTTTTCTTAAAATCTTGAGATTGGTAGCCTCTTTCTTCACACTTGTAATAGTATCCTTTTATTTTTATGCATGCTCTGGGGTGTTTATTCCCACAATTATCACATGTTAGAAAACTCCACCTTTTATTCTTTCCTTTATCTATTCTTTCCTCTACCACCCTCTTCTTGATTACACATGAGACTATATCTTCATATGATGAGAAAGTTTGGAAAACCAGTGCCCTTATAAGGAATGGTTTTAAACCACCAAATAATCAATCAATATTTCTCCTTGGATTACGTATATAGTTCAAGAAATTATTTTATAACTTTGTGAAGTTCACTTCAAAATTTCTAACATTCTCATCCACTTCATGTCTCAGATTCAGAAAATTCCTTTCCATATCCGTCCAATGTTCACAAGGAAAGTATTTTCCAAAGAATATTTCCTTAAAATATCTCCATTCCATATTTTTAGTATTTTCATCCTCCTTTGTATTTTTAATAAGTGACCAATATTGATGTTTATCCCCCAATAAATGATAAACTTCCATGTCAACCTTCTCCCTTTCGTTACATCCCAAAGTGATAAATTTCTTCTCTATAGAACTTATCCACTAATCTAATGTGAATGGGTTTTTAGTCCCACTAAATGATAGAGGTTGTTTTCAGATAATGTGGTCTAACATTCTTTCCCCATGTTGTGGTTTAGGGTGATCCATATGGGTAAGGTTATTGTTCATAACCAGAGTCAGCTATCCTAGTATAGTTATAAGTTGCTCAACACCAGTCAAAGCACTAGAACCAACATCATTATCTTTCATAGGGGGAAATTTCCACATGGGATACACACATTCATGAATTTTCTATTCATTATGGTAGTATCCATTTATAAATAATTTCATACACTATATTAAGTTATGAATCATATTGCATAATCTCATCTAGTAGAATACATAACATAAATTGAAATACTATGCAAAGATAATACCACAATCACAAAAATAGTTTATTTAAGGGAATATTTACTTTTAAATAATTCATAATTTCTTATAAAGGATATGTGAATTATCCTAAAAATATCATCTAAGAGTGTCAAACTAGGTGCACAATAAGACCCATTTTTGTGTACTGGGTTACCCCTGGTCAAGCCCAAAACACCTTGTCATAATTGTTACTCCTAGGTACATATATGCTAGAAACATATCCACTTATAGTATCTAGATAAGGATGTATTTTCTAGAATTACACCCATAAAATATTCCTTACCAATATTCTAGTATGTTATTGTATGTTTATCCTCAATGTTTATCTTAGGGTTTTGTTCCCCAAACTACTATTCCTAAATCTAGTTTCCATGTTTTCTATTAAAATTAATCAGATATTAACTTTAAGGACTCAGAACAAGTATCCCAGATCTAGTGCCTTATTTTATTACATTATCATGATTATAAAAAAGTTTAATCTCAAAGTAATGTATATTTTAGTAGTTTTGGAAAATAAGATACAAAAATAAGTACAACATTAAATCTTGAAATAAAATACATTGTAGAAAATCTATATGAATCCTAGATTATCCCTTCAAATAATTTATAATATTCATCTTCACAACCACGGGAAAATAAAACATAAGAAATGCGTGAGCTCAGATTCTTAGTAAGGGTAAGTAATACATCATAAGTTATCTTAAAAATAAACACTAGGTATGGTGAACAACTAAAACCACATTACCTTAAAAATATACTTGAGAATTATATGGAAGGAATGAAAGATGATTAAATACGGACATATAAATAATCATAAGAGAATGAAAATTAACCATTAATATTCTACCAGTTGAATGATCACATGGTTTATCAATTAATAATAACAGAATGGGGGAATGCATAATTCCGGACACCTGAAACATATTATCAAGGCCTCATTAAAGAATTATGGAAATACTAGAGTAAGGCCTTAGAAAAAACCCAATTCAATTTAGTCTCATGAGTCCTAATGATACATAGATGGGATATAATGGGACCCAAAAATTAGTTTCTATGTCCAATTTTTTCCTCCTAAGAAAGGGGATAAACATAAACAATATGAATATATGAAATAACTTTCCCCAATCTATAAACATAAATGCCAACCATTCTAAGTAGTATAGTGAATAGTATCAAGATAGTACATCCATAGTCAACTCATCATAAACAATTTAATAAAATATTTGAGATGATAATAATAATATACTAACATTAATAAGACATAAAATTAAATAGAGTTGTTGAAATATAAAAAAAATACTCTAATAAAATCATCGAGTAATTTTTGAGAGAAAGATACTTTACTTTGAAAATAAGAGTTATTTTGGAAAAATATTTGCATAAAAAAATAAATTAAATAATTTATTTTTTACATGATGAAATTTTTGGTTTTATAAAAAAATTGTGTTTTAAAACAGATTATAGAGTGCACATGAAAATAGGAAATAATTTGAGAAGTTCCCAGGAATCGGGCTTGTTTTTCAGGAAGAATTGAGAAAGATATTTATAAAACATTGAACTCACCATAAAATAAAGATGGATTATGATTGGTAAACAAATATAGAACATTTAAAAAGATTATATGAGTAGTAAATAATGATAATTAAGAATTTAATTGAGATTAAGTGAGACAAATAGAAACCAGAAAGATAATAGAGGTTCAGGTAGAAAACCGGTACCTTGTGTCTGAATGTGTTCTACAATTGATCTTAATATCCTAGATAATAAAATAAAATAAATTTATTATTTAATTAATAACCTTATTTATATGTTTTTATTCTTATATAATCTTATTAAGTACATTTATATACTTTTTATGAGTTATAAGATACAAAGTTATCGCTCAGGAGCGTTCATTTCCTTGGTTTTCATGATCGGTATAATTGTATATGCTAATGGAAGTTCATGTGGAATGTGTATAATTCATAATAATTTAATTTATATGATATTTATGATCATAAAATAGTGTAAATGTTTAAACATATCATTTTTAATATAGTATTAGTATGAATCATTAGAAAACATATTTAGTGATAATACTTTAGATTTTCACAACGGTTTTTCGATCACAACAAACTAGTTTTGTTCTATTATTTAATATCATGTATAAATGAAGCTTATAGAATAATTAAATAATATGTAATAAATATTTTAGAATATGGTTCAATTATAAAAATTGTGTCATGGCCATCCTGGAAAAATAAATTGAAGAATGAAACTTCATCGTCCACAGAGGTTGTAAATCAGTACCTCTCGGATGATGATTTTGTTTTCAAAATAAAAGAGAGAGTGTAAGGATATTTATGATGTATCCTTAATTAAAATGATATAATTACAGTATATAGATTATATAGGAGTTACCATTATCATTTGGACAGAAGAGGTTTGGATATAATAATAAAATAAAGGACTTAAAAGAAATTAAAAATAAAAAGGAAGAGGATTTTACTTCTTGAGTACTTATCATTGAGAACCTCCTTAAAAGAAGGGGTTTTGGTCTTTTGGAAATAACAAGAGATCCTAGAAATGGGTATAAACTAGGGGAGGGTATTTAAGGAGAACTTTGATATGCTTTAAGGCTTAGTGGTGTGAAGAGAATAGGGAGTGAGGGGTGGTTTCTATAGTGGAGGAGAGGAGTGATTTTTCAATATATTATTCATAATTTTTTTCTCAAGACATGCAATATTGTTGGATTATTGTGAAAAAAATAGTAATATGTGCATGTGAGTTCGAACCAATGGCTATTTACATCATCCATGATTCAATAATGATGCAAAAATTCATTTATTTAGCATATTTCGTAAATTATTGAATTTTATTATTCACAAAAAATTCAAGTATTTCAGAAAAACCAAAATAATTCACCCTAACCATTTTCAACGTGTAGAATTAAAAAACTCCATTTTATCAAAAAAAATCTAAATAATATAAATTTAATTTTTAAATAAAATCATTATTTACTTGAAAAATAAATATTTTAAAGCTAAAACTTATTTTATAATCCTTTAAAAAATTTATTGAGTAAACATAAAATTATCCTAAAATCATTAAACAATAATATATTTATTTAGGAATACATTTAATGAAAATGTTTTTTTTAAATTAATTTATTAATTTAAAATTTTAATTAAATTTTTATTACTCACAAAAATATCGACACTTAATTATTAATATTCACTCTCATTTATGCAGTGCCAAAATTTTGTTTATAAATAAATGTGTGTGATTTTTATTCGTAAGGGTACATTACTATTCATAAGGGTAAGTTACTATTTATAAGGATACATTACTATTCATAAAAAATGTAAGTTGATCTTACCAGACTCTAAATATTTTACCGATCACAACCGTGTATGTTAGTTTTAATAAATTCAAATCATAGAAGAGAAAAATTATGTTTAGTGGATAGGTTATAACTATCTCCTATAACAAAGTGTTTATTTCTCAAGGGCTCATTTTTCTATGCATTCTATATTTATTTGTAAAACCTTTGGGTGTTACATCAATGGTGGGTCATTTTACCCATCATAGGACATCAATGGTGGGTTATTTTTTAACTACCAGTTGTGTTTTCCTTATTATAGCAGAAGCCTCTTCAAACCTGGAATGAGTGTGTGAAGAGGCTTGATAGATGTTTTCTCTAGTTAGTTTCATTTATGTATGAAATTTATTTCCCATTTGGTTTTTAGTACTTTTTATTTTTATCTTTTATTAATATATTATTCATTTGTTGTTTATTTTTATTGTTTAGAAATGAATTTCAATGAGCCACCTATGGAAAATTTCAATGGTATGTTCTGATTCATTACTGGACATTTCCAATGTTGAGTCATGAGTCACCGTTGGACATCCAATGGTAGGAAAATTATTATTACTTATTATGGAGCCTTTGTTTGTTTTATAATAAGAAATAACTTCTATTTTGGTTGAATGGATTTATTTTTTCCTAATATTTGAATGGTAGGTATTGATCTGTTTATCCACCATTGAAAACCAATGGTAGGTCATGATCCACCAATATCTATTTTCAATGGTGGGTCACGAGTCACCATTCTCTTTTCCAACGATAGGTCAATGAACCACCTTCAGTTAAAATTTTATGTGTCTAAAATTATATTTCCTATTTCAATTAATGTTTCTAAAAATAAATTCTTGATTATAATTTTATTATTTTATGTTTAAATAAATTTTATATTATTTAAATATAATTATAAAATTATTTAATGAACATTTATTCATTAATTTTGTTAATCATTCGATGATATGTTTTTACTGCACTTTTTCTATATGAATATTCTAAAATATTATATTTTTTTATCAAATGTTTATAATTAAAAATTGTTGACAATTTATTTAATTAACATATTAATTGTTCTATTTTAATATTTCATCCAGAAATATTAAATCTCGAGTTTAAATATATATTTTCATTGGGGATTTATCAAATTTAGGTATGTATCATATTATTATATTGTAAGGTTCTAACAAGTGTCATGGAGATATAGGATATCTACATGCTCCTTGAATATCTCAGTTTTATTGATCTAAAGTTCTCTTCAAGGAATAAAAAATAAATACCCATGTAGATCACTCAAAATGATCATTGTGATTCATCTTTGACATTTTTTAGCTCTAAAAATTATTCATTGTATTCTGTGACTTCTCTATTCTTTATATGATGTCCAAAAGAATAAAACGTCATCATTTGTTCCTTTTGATTGATCAACAACCATCAAGCTTAAACTTCCTTGGTATTCTGATCATCTTCTATTTTCCTTATATTTGTTTTTATTAATGTAATATTGAATTCTTTTATTTTTTATTTCTTGTTTACGGTTTATTATTTTCATCATCAAAGTTAAGAATAGTTTTTTATTTGGTTATTCTACTACCAAAGAGGAATTTTAGGATGTGAATGATGATCAAAATCCAGGATACGAAGTAGGCTGAGTATGCTGTAAAAATATTGGGTTGTACCTCTATGTTTTTTAAAATTAATTGTCTGTAAAAAGTTTACCGCACCTTTAAAAGTGAGGTTTTAATGGGTACCAGTCTCTTGGAGGAGTAGAGGGGAGTGAAGAGTGGTTTAGGATCTTGGTGTTTCGAACCACTATAAATCGTGTGCTATTTCCTTTTTTTATTTCCACTACAAACTAACTCAAGAACACTACACTCACTACTATTTAAAATTTTAAATGTTATTATTATTTTACTCATTAATTTTTAAGACAAATATTCAACCCATCTAGTCATAAATTTCATCAATAATGACCCAAAAAAGGATGTGTCAATCAGTTTCCATTATGAAATATAATCATATCTTATTTACTGACTTGATTATTATACCTATGGTTTATTTTGATACGATCCTTGGTATGTACTAGCTTTCAAAATATGATGAAAAACTTTATTTCAAATATAAGTAATTTACAATTCATTATTAGGATGTGTAATGAATTATATTTTTAAGGGTGACTTCATCATCTTAGTCATGTTTAGATACACCCATATCATCTCTTCATAATGAGATCCTTGGGGAAGAATAGTTGAAAAAAAATCTATAGATAAGAAATGTAATCTTTAAATTGAGGATGTATCTATTTTACATGAATACATTGATCTATTTCATATAGAATTACATATATATCCACCAAATAATGAATTTGAGTTTTCATTAATTTAATCCCTAATGAAGGACCAATATAAAAAAATCCCTATAGAATGGAAACTATGGAATTGGAAGAATTTAATAAATAACTAGAGGAGTTTTGTAATAAAGGATTTATAATCCCTAGTGTTTTTCCTTGGGGATCCCATATTATTTTTTGTTAAGAGGAAACACGAATCTATGTACCTGTGCATTGATTATATGGAAAGCAATACTATTACATTAAAGAACATGTATGCTCTACCTCACATTGATGACATATTTGATCCACTTCACAGTGATCAATATTTTTCAAAGATTGACCTTCATTCTGGGTATCATCAATTAGGAATAAAGAATAAAGATATTACAAAGACAACATTTAAAATGAGGCATAGACATTATGAGTACATAGTAATTCCATTTGTATTGACTAATACACCCACTGTTTTCATAGATCCTTCAAAATATGGATATGGGAATTACTAAGGAAAGGGAGGAATCCCTTATTTTTAAAATGACTTCCAAATAATAATTGATTGAAAAGATAAAAAATCTAAACATGATGATGAGAATTTTTAGAAGAATATTAAATCCATAAATGATAAAAAATTAAAATATTTAGTTTCTAAAGATGTTATTGTAAAATTTGGAAAGAGACTATGTGTTCTATATATAATTTAGCTAAAAATTGAAATGTTGGATGATGATTATAACTAAAATTTATTTATACACCCTAGTAGTGCGAAGATACATAGACATTTGAAGGAAAATTTTCAGTGGGATAATATTAAGTGTCACATTTCTTATTACGTGTCAAGATGTGTGGTTTTCTAACAGGTGAAGGATGAGAGGAAACATCCTAGATGAGTCACGAAACCTCTACATATTCTCATATGGAAATGGGATGATATTAATATAAATGTTTTACTTATATTACAATACACGCCTAGAAAAATGATGAAATATTGTTTCTTGGGGACTTCATCAATACATTTTCACATTTATTCACTATAAGATAAGATTTACCTCTTAAGATCCTTACACGACTCTATATTAATAAATTTATAAGACATTATGGTGCACTTATTTCAATTGTGTCTGATCATGATCCATAATTTACATTGGACTTATATAAATGTCTTCATAATGATATTGAGATGAGCTTCTTTTTATCACCTCTTACCACCCTGAAATTGATAGACAGTCTGAAATTACTATTCAAACATTATAAGACATTTTTAGGTCATACTCTATTAAATTTTATGGTATGTGGGATCAATATTTATCATTGGTAGAGTTTTCCAATAATAATAGCTTCCATTGAATTATTCAAATGGAGCTATATAATGTATAATATATAAAGATATTTTGTACTACAACTTTTTGGGATGAAGTTGGTTAAAGGATTCTAGTAGGCCTAGAACTAGTGGAGGAGATTGTGAAAAAGGTAATGACTATTCAAACCCATATCAAAGTATCTCAAAGTAGGAAAAAGAGTTACATTGATAACCAGATGAAAGATTTGGAATTTCAATTGGGAGGTCATGTATTATTGAAAGTATCTCCATGAATGTGGGTTATAAGGTTTGGTAAGAATGGTAAACTAAGCCTCAAGTACATTGGTCCTTTTTAAATTCTAGAAGGAATTGGAGTTGTAGTATACCATTTGGAAATTCAACCAAGCCATTCTAAAGTGCCTGATTTTAATATATATTTGTTAAAGAATTACATGATATACCAAATTCATGTGATCAATTACAAAGAAATATATCTAGAAACTGATCTATCTTATTGTGAAGATCCTATACAGATTCTGGACACTAGAGAATAAGGGTTGAGGAATCAGATGACTTGACCGGTAAAGGTACTTTGGAGAAATCATAAGATAAAAGAGGTGGCATGAGAGCCTAAAGAATTAAGGATAAATAACTACCCAAATATTTTCAAGAAGTAACATTATATAAATTTCAAGAATGAATTTTTTTGAAGGATTAAATAATGTAACACCATTCTACTTTATAATATATTTATTTTTAAATTTAATTTTCTTGATATAATTCTATACTTGCAACCCTGACTCTAAATGAACTGTAATATAATATACCATTATAACCTATCCATTAAATTAGTGGGTATTAATAGGACTAACTATATTATGAAAAGTTTTTATTTTACACATATATAACATAAACTTGTTGGTTATCAATTTATTATAAATAAAAATAAAAATCATTTGAAAGTAAAAGAAATGTTTTTCTAAAAAAATATTTTTATGCACAAAATTTGTTTTTATCTTAAGAAGTTAAAATAATAAATATTTTTGAATTATTTTAATTAAATTAATATAATATATATTCAATAAAATTATTTATCAATCATGTAATATTTTTTTTCTGGGCATGAGATTAAAAAAAGTCTAGTTTTAAAAAAAAAATGTATTTTTCTAAAAAGCGAGTTCATCGTATTTTACACACTTATGGTAAACAAATTTTTAAAATATTTAAAAAATTTTCTTTGAAAAATGAAATTAATTTTTTAAATAACCATGTCAAAATTATCTTCTAGTGAATTTTTGATAATTTTCTATAAGTATTATTTTTTGATGAATAATGAAAAACTATTATTTTTCATTAAAATATACCTTTTAATTTAAAGAATTTATAATGCTAATTTTTTTTTAAAACTGATTTAAAAGTAAAATTATTTAATTTATATTATAATTAATTAATTATAGTCCAATTTAATCAATTTTATGTTGAGTTATGATATAAAAATTTATTATATATAAGAAAATGTTTTTTTTTGAAAACCATGTTTTCTATGAATTTGTGGGTGTAAATTTAAATTATATAATACCAATTATATGAATAAAATTTGATAAATTATATTACAAATTTTTAATTATAATAATTAATATTAGGTAATAATTTCATCTTAATTTTTGGTCGTACTGAATTGTAAATGCAGTAAAAATTTAATTATTGCCGTTAAGGTTAAAACATGTTTACCAGGGGTTAAACTAAAACGTTATTTGTTAAAATGACCTAAAAAATTGTTTAATTTATTTTTTATTTCCATATTTTGTTCTTATCTCAAATAAGGTTATATAATGGTCCATTTTGATCTATATTATGTGTGTAAAAAGTGGATATATTTTATTCTTTTAAAAACTTTCTAGTGTGTCCTCTCCTTGACTTATAAAAGGAAAACATCTCTCCTCTCTTATCCCCACCTAAAGAAACATTTTTTTTCTAAAATTACCTGACCAAATACCTTACCTAAATTCATCTCCATAAACTATAGTCCATATTTTTATTATAAAACCATTCTAGAATTGATTTAGGTATAAACCTAAATATGATCTCTGAAAAAGAGTATAGTTCCTAATTATGCATATTCGTTTTGTTTCTTACTATACCCCCTTAGAATTTTCTAAAACATGATAAAATAATAAAAAATAGTATTTAATATATGTAGATTTTATTATGTTATAGGTATAATCTATATCCATCCCACTTCCATCAAATGGTAAATGAAACCGTCAATCATATATACGGCCAACTACCACCCCACGAACCGATGTAATTAGTTTTCCATCAGCACCACTCAAGAATGTAAATAATGATATAAATAATGTTTATATATATGCTATTTATTTCAAAATCATACCTCAAAAATTAAAATATCACATTTACCTTCTCACCTTTAAATCCTTTGGAAAAAGATAAGGTCGCTTGTTTTTACGTGTGGGCTACCACCTACACAAGGAGATGCCATAAATTTTTCATTTTATTTTGAAATGAATTGTAATAAGGATGGATTTAATGAATATATATGATATATATGATTTAGTAATAGTTCTATAAAGGTGAAACATTATTTACATTTCTTTCATTCCATCCATTAAAAAAATGGAAACAACCTTCATGTGTATGTATGACTTACTATCTCTATGAAGAAAGTAATTCATTTTTCCTATCTATATTTTATCAATTAATATTAATTTATATATAATAAATATATATATTTATATTATTATTAATATTTTTAATATTATGGAACCATGTTCAAATTAAAATGGCTAAAACTACAGAACCAAAAAGTATAATAAAAAATTAAGCAATTATCACCCAGTGTAGTGTTTCTAATAAAAAATTGTTAAAAAACAGGTGATAAAATATCATAATTAAATAATATTTGGTATGATACATATAGGTATGGATATAGGATATATTTATAATAAATCTATATTTATTATATTGGATGTTCAAAAATATATGATGAAAGTCAGACCTATAGTAAGAGTTTATTTCACAATATCATCGTCATTTGGAATTGTTTTGGTTTATGCCATTACTAGAAAAATAATTATATATTTACATATTAAACTTAATATATTTTATTTCCCTTTTTTTAATTACAGTGAGTTTCATGTTTTCTATTCAAATTCCCCTCTTTAAGTACTCAATATTCCAAAATAATTTTTTTAGGGAATACTGACATTGTTTTTCTACTCGGTCAGTAATACTTCTCTTCCATGTCTATGTTTTAAAAAAAATCAAATTTTTTACTATTATACAATGTTTTTTAAAATTAATTTTTCCCTTTTTTGACTTTTAAACTTTTCGTAAAATGAATCATCTTATCATTTTTTGAATGAGGTTCTTTTTGATGTTTTTACAACAGTGAGAAAGTATTTGTTTAACCGAATGCATGGAATTACCCACCTTAATGATGACTCATTGATTTGAAACTTACATTAAAATTTTCCATTATTCTCATAAAATAAAATTATTTTCCTATTCTTATGGAAATAATTATTTTTAAAAATTCATTTTCAAAGTGAAAAGTGTATTTTTTTCCAGAATCTTTCAATGATTTTTTATGGTATTTCAATTTATCAGTGAAAAAATCATTATTTTACTAATGATAGATCAGGGATATATAATAATGATACCAAAATTATTATTTATTTATATGGTTTATGATTATTTTGAATGTGGATATAATATTTTGATACCATTCACCATATTAATATGGGTGATTTATGATTATGTTTATTGATTGGGGAATGAATTAACATTTCATATGAAATTTTTCAAGTATGAACATTTTTGTTGATTATATTTCACCCAGTTCATATGAGGAATGTATTAGACATAGTATGTGATAGTTGGGGACCACTATAGCCCCATTGAAGCAATAATAGGTATCATGAGGCAAACTAGATTGGGTATTTGGCTCAGGCATTACCCATTTATGTAAGATGTCTTGGAATGAGGCCTTGAAGATATGTTTATGTTTCAACCTATTATTATGTTTCCTTTGCCCAGTATTCTGAGAACTTTATTTTTATTGATACGTTGGGTTATGATATAGGGAATAATGGGGTACTCAACGAAATTACTATGTCGTATTTTATGTTTTTAATTGTAATGTGAGATTCAAGTATGTATCAAGTTTTCTAAGACTAATAAAATATCCTATCATGAACTGACACAAGTGGTCACAATCCATAACTAAACCAAACCCACATCCATAGAACATGGGATGTAGATAAGCATCGAAAATAATATCTAACAAGGGAGGACTTTTCCAAATTCAACTCTATGAAAACACCCCACTATCTCAATACAAAAGTGAAAATGAATAACAATTAAATCATGAAAAATATAGAATGTGACTATGCATATGAAAAACATCTATGTTTTAAAAGGGTAAAAAAATGTAAACTACAAGTAAATGGGAAAAATAAACATACAACAAAAAAATTACCCAACCTAACAAAACTGGAAAGTAAAAGTGCTGAGAAATCCTAGCTTCTGATATCTATGATCAAACCACCATATGCAGTCCAATGCATCAGGTTTCCCTAAGATCCTCTATAGTCATTTATGATCAATCTGTTTTCTACATAAGATATGAAACATATGAGAAAATCCCATGCAGGGGTGAGTATATACATACCCAGTTGAACACCCCAAAATATGAAGGTGGAGTAGTAAGAGACACAATAGTAATAGATAGACAGTAGATAGATAAACCTAAATAAAGAGAGTATAAATATAGAAACATGGATATATATATATATATGAACACACACACATGTATATTTTCTCAATGTAAAGATATCCAAATGAGAGAGAAGGGGATCTCCATCTCATATCCTAACTGTGGAAAAGATTTCCATCAGTTCCAGAGGTATATAAATGATGCCCAACATCTCATGTGTCAATGTAGTAGAAATTCCCAAGTCAAGTCACACCTAAAAAATATACCGTATAGTCGAGGGAAAAATTTCAAAGAAGGATACCCGTGCCTTGGTACAACAGGAGGGTTCCAGTCAATAGTTGATAGATGACCCATGCCCAACCAAGTTAGATGGTTCCACTCTAATGGATGAGGGTCCATGTCTTGAATCTATAGGAGGGTGATTATCAAGTAATTTGTAGAGGACCCATGCCCATCCTATATAGAGGGTTCCACTCTAATAGTTGGAATGATACCCATGCCTAGAACATTTGGAGGGTTCCACTCTAAAAATTGAGGACCCATACCATGATACCATGGGAGGGAGCCACTCGGTGGATAGGTAAAGGAACCATGCCCTATCCTAGTAGTAGGGTTCCACTGTGAGAGCATTTATATGACCCATTACATATCTTGCAAGAGGGTTTCACTCTATAGATAGGTAGACAACCCATGCCTAACCTAGATGGAGGGTGTAACTCTAATGACCCTAGTGATCCTTCCTGATCACTACCATCATTAAGTGTCTCTTAAAGAAGAGTCTCACTAGAAAAAAATTGCATCATATATCAAAAGACATTATGGATTACACAATAATTCTATATGTGAAAAAAACTGAGTGTAAGATACTTGAGGTTCAAAATCCAAGTCTAAATGAAGCAGATACAAGAGATTGAATTTTCCTAAAAATGAATGTAGTGGTACATGACATATAGGGGACCTACACGGTGTGGGATACCACTCTTTTTTCTAGTTGTTTAATTTCCAGAACATGAATTCCGACTCATGTAGAAGTACACTATGTGCAGGCGGACTATATGGAATGTCTAAGCTACTCGGGGTTGAATCGTGTTCTCTTGGTCGTGTCCTTCATGTCGTATTTACCACAGTTGTGTTCCTACTTGTTCCCATGATCGTGTACACCTAGAGTATATATTTTTTCTCCATCACTTTACCACACATTCTATTAGAATATCATATGTAATTTTATACTAAACTCATCTTGAAATCCTAGATGCTTCTGCTAGGGCACGACATGACATGTGTCCTCTAGAAAACATGATGTGTAGTTGGGTTTTTCGCAAAATTCACAAATTTTCTTTAGAATTCTAAATCCAAATTCTTTTCCTTAGATCTTTCCCCTAGACCTCATGAAATCATAGGGTAAGACCCTTGTTTTTTTGTTTCTATCCATCCAGTGTTTAGAAAATGGTACCCATTGATCCACGGTAAAGCATCACATGACTAACACATCTCCAGCCATTCTCCATCTAGTCCCAGATCTCAAATCCATGATATTTATCACCCGTATTCTAAATAACATACTAATACATCCCCAAATAATCATTATATTCATCATAGAAAAATCCCTCAAGAATCTGAGGGTTTAATCATGTTCTATCCCACTCAGTTATATCAAATAATGGACCCGTTGCACAATAGTGAATAATGTGAAGAATGGATGGGGAAAAGTATAAGAAACAAGAGTGAAGCAATCATTTCAGAAGTATAATTATCCATTGAATTTGAGTTGGGGGAACAGGGGTGATAAAACAATGAAATTGTAAATTAATTAAATTAACTAATTGAATCTAATTCGTTCGCTCAGGAAATGACTTGAACCTGATGATGATTAAGTAAATGAGTGATCAAGCTCAATAAATCTAATAAATAAGGTAATAATCCAAAAATTGATGATTACTACCTTATTTTTAATCATTATTCATTGAATAATGTGATCTCTAATAAAGAGGAGGAATCACTTCTTTCACGACATATTGTTATTCCATGACGTAGAGCCTCATCATTGCCAGATTTTGATTTGACAATAGAGGAGGAAGAAGAAACCTCTTGATAGTATAAGGGTTATACGGTTAACCCTGGTAAAATATCTAAATTGGATTATTTATAGAGAATAAAAAATAATGTTAATCAATAAATTAATTAAATTACTTATTTAGTTAACCAACTAAATGAACTGCCCATGGAAATAATATATGAACGCCCCACGTTGACTAGTTTTAGGTCACGCCTTAGGTAAACATCACATTCTAGACTCAAACATGGTGTTAGATATATGATATGATATTCTATTTAATATTTATCCAATTTTTTTTAGGAAGATGAATGTGCATAATAAAAATATATTTAATATTTTTATAAAATTAATTCTGGGCACACAAGGACTGAGAATCACACATTATCTCAGTGTATGGCTCTAAAAATATGCATTGAACTATTCCTGAGTACTATAAGGAAAAAATTGGGTCTCTATATCATTATAAACATAAATATTTTCATCCCTAAAAATAAAAAATAAGAAATAAGATTAGGATACTGAGCCCTCACTTGGATCTCCCACTCTTAAGATATCTCTTACAAGCATTTGTACTACCAAAACACAAGAGATAAGGGGATCGTCCATCCACACAAGGTCCTGGTGTATCAATTATAAATTTCCACTGGGTGTTCCAAAAAAGTGGCTCCTTCCCCAATGTCCATATCTCCCCAGTCAATAATGTGCATGGGGTCATGCGCTGACCTCCTCAGTTGCGACACATGGAAGACGACTTGAACCCATTCTAACTGTGGGGGTAGAGTGAAGCAGTAAGAAACCTCACAAACCATATAAAAGATCTCAAATGATCCAATTAATATTAGGGATAAATTATCATGTCAAATTAACCTCTAAAATCCTCATCATGGGGATACTCTCAGAAAATCATTTTTTCTATGCTTGAACTCTATGGGCCTACAATGTAGACCTGAGTAATATTTCCGCCTACTCTGAGCTATCCTTATCTTCTCACAAATTAAATAGACCTTATCCATCATCACCTTAACCTTCTATGGAACCACAAGAGATGCCTCAACGATCTCTTTCTAGTACAAGGGTGACATATAGGGTCTCCCATATAGGTCCTAAAAAGGTTACATGCCAGTAGTAGAGTGATAGCTATTGTTGTATGTAAAATATACCAAGGTAATGTGAACCTCCAATATCTGGCCAAATACAAACTCATTAGACCTTAGAATATCCTCCAATAACTAGATAGTTTACTCAGTCTTCCCATCTATTTGGGGTGGAAATATTTACTCATCCTCATCCAGGCCTGGAATGCCTCCTTCCGACCTCTTCATAACTATGATGTGAACTACACATCACAGTCAAAGATAATAGTCAAAGGAATCCCATGAAGGAAAACGATTATCTATATGTACATATACCCTATACTATCCATTAAACTCTACTCCTTGATAGCAAGGAAGTCTGTCGACTTCATGAGGCAATCAACTATCACCTAGATGGCACTATGGACCTTCACTGTCTATGGAATCCCTATCATGATGTCCATGGATATACTATCCCATTTCCACTCACGGATCTCAAGAGGCTGCAATAAAATCCTCGGAACATGGTTCTCATCCTTCACTTAATGATAGGAAAGGTAATAAGAGAAGAACTCTTCTATGATCTATCTCATGATGACCTACCAAAACTACCACTAAAAGTATCTATACATATTCTCACACTGAGTGTTATATATAAAGGATATGTATGGAAATATCCCATCACATTCTCTTGAATTGTGACCGGGACCACCATCCATCCCTTGAAAAAAGATAATGTGATTACCTCTTTTAGAAAACCAATTGGGTGAATATCTTAAGGGTATCTTGTCACACAAGACCTCACAGTCAATGTATCCAAATTGGGGTTCTCTCATACACTCAAGAAGTGGAATATTCAACACCATTGACTAGGGAAAAGCTGTAATTTCTTACTAAATAAGGGTTATCTGCAAGGAATCCACCTTTTTAGAAGTCTCCTTCACTAAATTATCATAGAACTACCTTATAAGAGAATCCATTACCAATTTTCCCTTCCCCAGAGTATAGAATATCTTAAAGTCATAGTCCTATATAAACTCCAACTAGTGCCACTATATCAAGTAAAAGTCTCTATGAATGAAGACATAAATGTGACTCTGGTGGTTTGAGTAAACCAAAAATCTCTCTCATAGAATATAGTGTCTCCACACCCTCAAGGAAAAGACTACAACTTCTATCTATAGGTCATGAGTCACGTAGTTCTTCTTTTGGTGTCTCAAATAAATTGATCCAAATGTGATAAATTCCTATATATGAATCAATATGAATCCAATAATAGATCATGATGAATGGAAATACACTACATACTCCATGCCTTCACTTAATAGTCTCAAAATAGAAGTGCTCAATAGTCTCAGCCTCAACACCTTAAAGGTACATTAGCACTGATGTATCTAGGTAAAGGACTTACCTTTTCACATCATGGAAGCCAAAGAGGTTGAAATATTATATAAGTCTTCCAAAAAACTCTAGTATTACACCTATAAGACAATAAAACCCCACACCTATGAAAAACTCTTAGGTGGATCCTAAGAAAGTAATGTGTCGACCTTTTCTGGGTCTATAGATAACCCATACTTATATGTGACATGGATTAAAAAGTAAACCTTGTGAATCCAGAATTGGACCTTTGAGATCATACCATAAAGAAGATGCTCCCAAAGAAACTATAGGACATTCCTCAAGTGCTCCGCATGATTCTCCTATGAAGTAGAGTATATGAGTATGTCGTTGTGAAAGAAAACAAAAAACTGGTCCAAGTATGGATAAAAGATCAAGTTCATAAAATACATAAACACGATAGGAGTATTCATCACTCAAAAGGACATCACCATGAACTCATAGTTTCCATAACTAAATTGAAATGCTAGATTTAGACTATCATCCTCAAAAAATCTTAACTAGTGGTAGTCGTATAGGATACAAATCTTCTAGAACCAACTCAGGTATCATAACTGGTCAAAGAGATTTCCAATCGTTGGAAATGGGTACTTTTTATTTATCATGGACTGGTTCAGAAGATGATAATCTAGGTAAAGTCGTAAGTTCTCATCTTTCTTTTTCAAGAAAAACAATGGAGCTACCTAAGGGGAGACACTAGGCCTAATGAAACCCTTCTATTGAAGATCATATAGTTGCAACTTTAGTTCTTATAGATCATTAGGGGCCATTTGATATGTGATAGAAGACATCCAAGCAGTACCAAGACAAAAGTTGATAAGAAATTATATCTCCCACCTCATAGGTAGTCATAGAACATTCTCAGGGAATATTTACATAAAATCCTCCACAACTGAAGTAATATAGATGCAAGATGAGCCTGGTGTACGAAAGGCTACACTGACCAACTTAAGAGTGATGGGATGCAACCTCCTACTCATATAACCCACTTATCCTTCAATGAGATATCTCCTGACCACAAAAGAGAATATCATCCAATCAATACAAAAGCATCTAACTCATATATGGTGACAATCGAACTAGGCTTAGACTATGAACAACTAACCCATAACCAAGATGATGTCATAGGGATGAAGTATGATTACCAAAAGGTCCCACATGAAACTATCTCCACAAAGAAATATCTCACACTTGTAGTATATAAATGATGTTGAAGAAGCATTCCCCTTAAGAACCTTAAGGTAAAGTTACTGGGCTAAAGCCTCAACCATGGGATCCATATCTCACACTAGGAGTAAATAGAAGAAGTAATGACTGAAACCCATGTCTAATAATACCGAGGAATGATTAGAATAAACAAAAATCATACCTCTAATCATCTCATGTCTTGTTGGTTCGTAATCCTCCCTATCATATAGATGTACACAACCCTGATTTCTAGCTCCATGAGCCTAACACGGGCCACCTGGTGGTGGTGGTGGAAGAATCTCAATGTGTTGTCCACCACCCACATTCCCTCCTCCTATATCTCCACCTGATCTTTTTTCCAACTCTACCTCCATGGGGGCCTCCCTTCAATCTCTTGGGAGATTCCTAATCACAGTGCTGCCTTAACCATGCTGGTCCATCCGCTGCCTGCCTTCTCTCCTTAGTATGTAGGGTCAGGAAGTCATGTGCTAGGTGACATCACCCATCATAAGTGTAGTACCAACACTCTTTAAGATTCCCGGTTCTTTTATACTATCCCTAACCACATGCCTATGCCTGATTCTAGGGAGATCTCATGTTCCAAGTTCCTGTCAACTAGAATCTACTAGCTAATGCAGATGACTTATCCCTATGACACCCACTGCTAGATCCAACCACTTACAATACATCTGACATGAATCTCTTTGTGAGTAGTAACTTCTCCAACACACTATCATAGGTTGGAATTCACAATCATATCACACTGGCACATATATCTCTGTGAAATCCTACTCAAAATTCCATGCTAAAAATTATCCATCCTAGATCATGTCAAGAAAGTTCTACGTAAGGTCTATGAACCATGAAACATAATAAGACACTATCATCCCTCCTAACCAAAAATCTAGAAGCAACTAAATCCAGACTGATCATAAGCAGGAGGGGTAGTAATGATCATGAAACAACTGCTAAAAGTGGGGCCATGAGAGTGTCAAATAATCTTGTGTTTGGGTAATAAGAATCTACCATTTCCCAACTAATTTGTGGAAAAGGTTAGATTCCATCACAACGACCTGATCCATCGGTGTCTTTCTAAGCCTAAAAACATGGAACGTTGAATCTAGAAAATCCTCCACTGCATGAGTATTTGTATCTCTGTGGATCCTCAGTGGCCTCTGGAGTTGGAACTCACGAACTGTGCTAATCATACACAGACCGTCATCCTACTCCGTTGGTATGATTTGGTACTCGAAAGGTGGGGGTGCTACAAATTTTCCATTTGGAGGAAGGATCTTATAAGATTGATCTTGAAATGAGGCCACATCATTAATCGGATTTTTTTTATATTCTGAAAGGAGTTACCTAGCTGGCTGTCATCATGGAGGCATCCTAAAAATTTAATCAAGACTTACCACGGTCAGATGAGCATATATATACAATGGGGAGATGACTCATGGACTATCAAAAAAATCAATCCTATATGATGCATGTACCATTTTATCCCTGAAACCAATGTCTTGGTATTCCAAGTTTACAAGTATGTATTCAAGGTCTTAGTGAATAGATACACTAGTCACCACAAAAATACTGGGTTCCTTGGCCTGAGAGAATATTTGAGAAACCTTGACATTTTTTCCCTAAATCCCAACCAAATCATCATAAAGGGAATACTCCAAACACTTTAATATGAATAAAACCACATTTGATTCCAATTTTTTATGACATGACCAAATAGGGTTCGAGCTATCACTACCCCAAGCTCTCCTCCATAGTATAGGGACAAATACAAGTGAAAAAAGTAATATCTAACATGGTAATCCTTTTCATAATATACCTATATACACACACCTCACCATCTTAGTGCATAAGTGCAGAGGAATAATAATAGAAATACGAAATATCTATTATATAGCCATGCATATGAAAAAACTCTAGGTTTTACAAGAGTATGATGGTGAAAACAGAAAGTAAAAGAAAAAATACATGCCCAACTAGAAAAATTCCACAACCAAACACAACTAGAAAGTAAAAGGGTTGAGAGATCCTGAATCCTCATATGTACGTTCTGACCATTGTACATGGTCCAACACACCAGGTATCCCTAAGTTCCTCTATATTCACCACTGACCTATTCGTCATCTTCATAATACACGACACATTTGGGAAAAATACCATGTAGGGGTTAGTATATATAAACCCATTAGGATGACTCGAAAGTTGAAGGGGGGGGAGTTAGTAAGGGACACAATAAGAATAGATTAAAAATAGATATCTCAACCCAAATAAAGAGATTATAAAGACAATAAAATGGATACACACACACACACACTCAAACTAAAGAAAACCAAATGCGAGGGAAGGGGATATTCATCTCTTAGCCCAACCTAGGAAAAGAGTTCCATTAGTTGGAGATGTCCATCAATGATTCCCAACATCTCCCACATCTTCTTAAAATATATATATCTAAGAAAAGACACGCCTCACCATTGTGTTGCGTAGTTTTTGGGGACAATCACAAATTATAGGACCCATGTCTCGGTACAATAAGAGGGTTCATATAAATAGTCTATATAGGATGCATTCCCTACACAACATGGGGGTTCCACTATTATGGATAAGGACCCATGCCCAGACTTGACAGGAGGGTTCCACTAAAGTAATCGATAGTGGAACTATGGATAGCCCAGCTGGATGGCTCCACTCTAATGGTTAGCAATGAACCCATGCCTAGCCTAGTTAGAGGGTTTTACTCTAATTATTGAGGAATCATACCATGATACTATAGGATCATTCCACTCAGTGGATAGGTTGACGACCCAGGCCTTATCCAAATAGGAGGGTGCCACTCTTAAATATATAGGGGAGACATACCCAATCCTACAGGATATTGCCACACTTAGAAAGGTATTGGACCTATTCGTAGCCCAATATGAATGTGCCACTCAAAATCCTCTCGTGATCCATCCTGATCACTTCCATCACCAAGCATCACCTAAAGAAGCATCCCACTAAGAATATCTCACATCATATATCAAATACCACTACAGATGCCACCATACTATTTTACTTGAAAAAAATTTGGATAGGATACTCATTAACCAAAATACGAGTCCAGATGAAAGAGAGATGAGATATTGAAGATTCCTTAAAAGAAAGGTAGGGTACACAGTGTGTAAGAGACTAGAACAACATGTGTTCTTGCACTTTCACCTGACCATGTCTTTTTAGCACATGGAGCCATTATTCTATAGAAGTACATGATGTGAAGGTGTTCTACATGATGTTTCCAAGATACTCAGAGTTGGGTTGTGTTCTTCTGGCCATGTCTTTTAGGTCATGTCTATGTACCTTGGTTGTATGCCTGGCCGTGCACATGCACATGTACTCTTTTAGTACACGTCGGGTTTCCAACACTATAACACACAACATGTGGAAAAAACACACGATATGTTTTACTTAACTCATCCTGAAACCCTAGCCACCACATCTAAGGCCTGACATGCCATGTGTTATTTAAGTTACATGGTCTGTCATTGGGTTTTTTTTCGAATTCTTAGATCTACTCTAACATTCTAGATCTATCCTATCCACCTCAAATCTTTCCCCCAAGTCTCCAGAAATCAGAGTGGATGACCCATGTTCATCATTTACAGCTATCTGGTGGTCATAAAATGGTACCCGTTGATCTAAATTAAAGTGTCAGATGACCCACTTATCTCCCTTCATTATCCATTCAGTCCTGAATCTCAAATACATGGTTTTTATCGCCTATATCTTATAAAACATCCTGATATATCCCGAAATCATCATTCCATTCAACACATGTGAATATACCATGAATATGGGGGTTTGATCATGCTCGATCCATCCCAGTAATGTTGAACCATGGGCTTATTTACTAATAGGAAATAATGAAAATAAATCTTGGGGGAAAACCACAAGAAACAAGGGTGAAATATAATTGGCCAATAGGTTATGGATAAAAAATAAAAAATGGTAAAAATGGGGTGAGAAAAAATTTTAAATGAGAATTAATCAAATTAGACAATTAAATTTTATATGTCGGTGAATAAAGAGGATTAAACATGATGCATATAAATGAAAGGAATGGCCAGGCTCAATAAATATAATCAATTAAATAATAATACAAAAAATGACGAGTCCGACCTAATTTTAGATCATTCATCATAGAGGAATGTTCTCACCAATGAAGAGGATGAATCATTTTTTTTGTATAGTTTGGATATACCTCGATCCGGAGCCTTATTGGCATCAGATTTAGATTCTTTAATGGAGGAGGGAAAGGAAACCTCTCAACAATCCTCGATTTATGCAGTTAACACTAGGAAAATAATCACAAATGTTTATTTGTAGACAATATTGAATTAGGTTAATTAATGAATAAATAAAATAAATTATTTAATTAAGAAACGGAACGCGCTGAACATAGTCATGATATCCAAATGCCCCACACTGACCAGTTTTACATCGTGACATGGTAAAAAGTTACATTCTGGAATAAACTATGGTATCAAATTTTTGATATGATGTTCCATTTAAGTGTTATACCATTTTATTTAAGAATCTAATTCCACGTAATATAAAATATATTCAATACTTTTATAAAATTAATTCTGGAAAAAATGGCCCTTGGAATCATACTCCATTTGAGCACCTTTTTATGAAAATATGTATACAAACACTATAATGTATTATAAGAAAAAACATGGTCTATATAATCTAGTTCTTCAGGATGTAATTCCTTGTATCTAGTGTTAATTAAATAAATAAATGACCAAATCAAGGCTACTACCATCAAGGTATTTACCAACACACACCCAACATTCATATGAATAATAGTGTCCCACTTTAATCCATCCAACATGTTATTCAAGGGTAACCATAATGTTATTTCCTATTTCATTAACCACGAGTATATATGACACTAAATTCATGTTCAGTAGGTGGATACTCAAATCATCACCTAATACTTCACCTTTACATAATTTCATTTATAGGATTTTTGACAAAAAATACAACATTAAGCTAGAGGAATCATTAATCACCAATTTTTTATTTCAATTATAAATTTACTTCAAAATTTAATCCAATTCTTATCCCACAGATTTAAAATAAATGAAAAGGTAAAGTTTTTATTCTTATTATTGATAGAATGGATATAAGGGTGGGTTTTATCTTTACCAAATAACTCTTCTAATTTTAATAATTCACTTCTCACATTGTTTGATTTCATTTCCATTATGCTCAATTCAAACCATGAGAGAAGGGTGACACCACATTTTCTATTAGGGATAATCCATCAACTAATAAACACTAAATCTATAGGGGATAACCTTTTATAGAAAAAAAGAGTGAATTATTGATCAAAAAAGTTTCCCATAAAATACTCTAAATGGGATACTAACTCTGAAACTATTTATCTTGGGGATTATAAAATAGATTTTCAATAATTTTAAAAAGATACACTCACCTAAACAAACACATAAAACAATTTCAAGTAAACGGTTGTTTTTGTTACCCTATTTTGTTAGATTATTACCCCTTGTTAAACATACCCAACATGAGTCTAGATAGTGATGTGGGAGTGAAAAAATTATCTCAACCTACAATTTCTTATAAGAGATATATTGATTTCCATATTTAGCATGACTGAATAAATCCTTAGAATCTTTCATTACCTAGATAAACCCCCCTTAAGGTATTTTTTCTATGTATCACCCTGGTTTGGATTCTCCTTAATAAATAAACAATAAATAGCTAGGTTAATAGTTTCAGAATAATACCGATTTTTATATATAAATTAATGCATTGTAAGGGTAAAACATAATACCAATTGTGAACTACCATGATGGATGGATTTATTTAGCTGTATAGACATCACAACAATCAATAAACCTAATTAATTCATTAACTTAATTCCCCCTTTCATAATTAATAACCACTCACATTGGAGAAAATGGTGGATCTGTATGAGATCTTGAATTGTGACTGTAGGTTTGAAAATTTTTACTTAACCCAAACAAATTATTCTTTACAAATACACTTACTTGATAACTCTTCATTTATTATTCCCTTTTAATTTTTTAAATATATTCAAATATGTGAAACATGATTTTACTCTTAATTTAGCTTTCATTATTTACTGGAACAACCTTCTTAAATATAAAAAGAAGTTACAATTTCTTCTTTTCAGCATGCTCCAACCTTTTGAAATCTACCAACTAAGTTGGACATATTATCAAGAACACTTTATTCACATGATCAACATTTTTTATGCGTGTATACCACTTCTTGAAAACATCTTTATTAATTATTGAAGTCATTAGTGATTTAACTTTTTTCTTTAACTATATAGGTATAAAAATAATACAATTTATAGCCACATATCCTTCCTATTTTCACCTTAGACACACAAATTTACTATCCATAAAATCAGCCTTTTGGGGAGCCTCTTTACCACTTCATCGGAAGTGTTATAAACTATACCAATATAGATAAATCTCTCTTGGATTGATTCTCCATATATCATCGCTTCCTCTAATTTAGCTTGATGTTCAAATCAAATTTTCTATGGTCTGTGATGTGGCCTCTATTTATATAATAAAAAGATCTTATTTTTTTGGTGTGACATCCTTTTCATCATCTTTCTTCATGGGATTGATTGATTTAATATCCTCATTCATTAGTTTCTTTCTTAAGTAAGATTTGTTTCATTTATTTTGTTTCTTTTATTATTATAGAATTATCACTTCATAAGAATAAGAGTTATATTGGGATAGTAAATGACAAAAATCCTCATAATGGTAAATAACTTTATCAAAAAAACCATAGGCATTTACAATTATTTAAATATATTCATGGTTGATAGATTTATAGTTTTAAAAATTTTGCATTAAACTAATTGGTTTTATTTTTTCTTTATCTCTTGTCCCCTAATTTCAGGTCTTCTTAACTTCCAAACACTAACATATTGAGACAAAAATCAATGGCCATATGTTTAAACCTCATACAACACCAACAATGACCCAAAAATCATGTTCTTTTCATTTTTGGGGATGTTTATCAAGATTTTTCTTATTACTATTTTTGGACTATTCAAACCCTATTTTGAGATCCATTTAGGGATATTTTTTTCTTATACATTATTATATTTATATTTTTTATGTGGTGAATATTCATAATTTTATCCTTCCACATTTGTAGAGTTTTTGGTTTAAAATCTATCCAATCAGTCAAAACATATTTATCATAAACAAAATTAATAGTAAAACATGATACATTTTCCAACAAGTATGAGGTGTATTATTCTTCGATGGATCTAAAGCACATTTTTAGATGATTTTTAGTATTATTAGGTGAAATAATCACATAAATGTTTTGTGTGGTAGAAATTATTTTCTTATCTTATTAGGATGTTCTTATTTTTTTCTCTCCCATATTTTTTAGTTTGATTTCCATCTATAGAAACATTAATATTAGAATGTTTTTATCAGATTATACTAATCTCATTATTTAGTTACATTATTCTAATTTGATCCTTATGCATTCAATTTCACACTATTAATTTGTTTTCAATCTCTTTAAGTATATTTTTATTGATTTCTAAATGATCAGTTTTAACATCCATTGAAACTTTTTGGTGATTTTTAAATGCATGGATCATCCCCTTAATAAAATTATCAAATAACTCATTATCATAAAGGAGTAATTTCAATTATTTATCAACTAAAGATAATTATTTATTACAAATTGAACCAAATTCTTATTTTAAATTTCATAAGTTATGTGAGGTTGTTACAAATACTAACGTTCTTAGCTAATGCATCTTCCATAACATTAAATTATTCCTCTTGCCAAGAATTCTCATCATGATTCCGTTGATATATGAATATATATATACATATGTAAAAAGTTTTGGAGGGACTTTATTTATATATTATTTTATTATAGAATAGAATTTTTTAATAGATTTATTAAAACTAGCATATTCATAACTTGAGATACTTGATTTTTTAGGAGAGTAATCATAAATATATTTAAACCAAAACTCAAAATCCGGACTACCTTCAGTTAATGGGGATTCATCCTTCACTTTTTAATATTTTATGTTATATAAATCTTTATTCTTTATGTTTATTAAGGTATTGATCGAAACCTCCAAATTAGTAACAATAGGAATATAACTAAATTATTCCATTTGGGGCTCTTCCATTTCAAATATAAACTTAATATATTCTTATAAAAATTGTTGGGTAAGAATATTATAGATTCAATAAAGGATAACCTTATATATAATACCACTTCTAAGTCCTAGTAGACTAGTGTAAACACACCTAGGGTTGGGGTGAATCAACTGTGGTTGACTTTTACTAAATTGTAATTTCCCATTTTAGCCTTTTAAGCCCTTTATACTATTGAAACTTCATTACATGTTATCAAAATTGGATCGTATCTTATTTAACATATTATAATCCTATATTAAATAAATTTAAAGCATTAAATTGTAACACTTATTTTTTACATACATCAACGATTCTTAGGTATCATACTCCTTACTGTGCTCAGGATGTCCTAGCCACAAATTCACCAATATAATTCTTATAATAAAATTACAATGGAGTTTTCAAGGATCATAATGAATATAGGTTCACAATATTATATAAGTAAGGGATCACTATATTTCACAAGTAATCTGATTTTCTTAATTGGTTCTTTATATTAGAAATAAAACAAGTTTTGTTCAGAACTTCAACCTTTTAGAAGTGGATAACATGTATATCTTAGGATGACAACAAATACAATAAATTTTATCAAATTTATTACTAAAGGTTTTCTATTTCCTTCAAATATTAAAGACCTAAGAATGAAACCAAGTATCTATAAAAATACATTGCTTCCATTTATTCTTTATAAACTGTTTTCTAGGAAACACTCACTCAAACTCAAATATTTTTAAATGCCTATAAATTTTGTATAGGACTCATGAATGCTAACATTTATCAACACCTGTTATTTTTTTTCTTAAACTTATACAGTATTATGTATTGCAATATTTGGTACACAAACCAGCTTATTTTTATAGTCTTATTTGATACCCAAATGATATTTCATTCAGTATATGATTAAAAGTTTTTTTATTATAGAGATATATTATTCCTCTCAAATTAACCAAAAATCACATAATCTTTTTCTCGAAATTTTTTATTTTCTACTATCCAAAATTTATTTCTTGGGAGTCTTTCACTCTAAAACTACACATGTGATCCCCACTTTTTTCATAGGAGCTTCTCACATTTACATAAATGGATATTCATTCAATATATACAAGTCACATGAAATAAAATGTATCTTAATAATTTATATATTCATTTAAAATGTGAATTATGTGGGAATAGACAATGATTTTCTAAATTTATTTAATTTTATAAAAATAACTATGTTTTTATTTTTTTCATTTTTTTCTCTACTGATTTTTTATAGTTTATCTACAGAAGGTTTTTGTTTTATACTTCATAAAGTTTTATACCAATATAATATTATAAATATTAATAGCTACATTAAGAAAAAAATAAATTTTTTATTGGAATCTACCTTATTTTGAAATGGGAGCTTCCAATTTATCTTATACACTTTAAACTTGAATCTATACAATCCAATGGAAACTATCATATCTTATCTTATTCCTATTTATTATCTTGAATCACAATGAATTTTGTAATATTTTGAAACCACTAAGGTAAAAAATTCAAATTAGAAAAATTCCCATTTCTAGATTTAATAAATTTGGAATATATTCATTGAAAGCTAGAATAAATTCCTAGCCTTATATTAAAAAAACATTGATCTACTTTGAATTAGCCAAGAAGATCAACCTATAACTCCATCATTCAACTTAGATCCCAATTATTTTTGTGATATTTATAACAATAAATTAAATATTATAAACCACATGATTTATAGCTATATTATTATTGAAAAATCATGAAATTTCTTTTTATTATATGTAAGATTAATCAATTGATAACTAACTTGAATAAAATATTCTTTTACAAAGTGTGATGTTTTTATCAATGAAGAAAATATTTAGAATCATTCTATTGGTTTCCCTCTTTAGAATATTTAATTCTATAAATTCAGTTTTTATCTGGTGGAATTCTTGAAATTATACTTTGTGTGAAGGAATATGTATACAAGAAGTCATATTCAGGCTTAATTTATGTGATACTCCGAGCCAGACAATACATGTCAACTCAAAGGCATACAATGGAAGTCTCATGTTGCTTCAATGTAATATGAGGGCTTATAAGTATTTAAAAATTTATGTCTTATAGGAAAATATGCAAAGTAATAAACACTATATATATCAAAATTATTATTCATTATAAGTATTACACACAAACCAAAATTAATATAATCTTTCTAATTAGTCATATGCATAACATAATAAGTCTTATAAAAAACTTGTCTATATTTTCATCTCCAACAACTAAAATCATACAAACTTCTTAAAAACAAAATTCTATAATTTATGACATGAATTTAGGGTGCCATAAAAAAACTCAATGCCTTCTCAAACTCTTATAAAATTCATAAAAATAACTTCAATTGAATTTTTAATTTTTTAAAATAATTTCAAACTTTTCTAGATGATTTTAAAAGCACTTTGTAGCTTCTTAATACTCAAGATAAAGTTCTAAATATATATCCACCACCTTAATGTTCCAAATTCATGATTAGTTTCTTAAATCATCATCTAAGTGCATTTTATCAATAATTATAGTATCCATATTTATATATATATATCTAGGATGGTTTCTCCAACATTAAGATGGATTCCTTAAACACTTCAAACATGATTTAATCATTTCAGATATCAATACAACCTCCATAGAAATATACTCTTCAACTAGTTACTTAAACCTCAGATCCTCAATTATTAAGGTGTTTTAGATAGTTACCCTTATGCTATTGTATAAATTGTTTTTGATACATACCAGCTCAACAGTCATCATAATAAGGGAATCCCACTTGTATCTATCAAACAACTTATACAAGGGAAACGTTCCATTGTTTTCTTCTTTAATTCCCCTTAAGCTTATGGGCATCCAAATTCATATTTAATGTGTGTATAACCACTCCATCACCCATCACATCACATTTTATTAATTTAATTAGAAATATTATTGATAAAAAGTTGATTGAAAACAAATACAACTTTACCCCAAAGGGAACATCACATTGTCGATTAAAGATATTTATTTAATGTAAAAATTAAAATTATTGAGGAGGATAAAAACATAATTTTTTTAATTAATGTCATAATAGACCCAATTCGGATTAATTGAATGTTTAAATACAAAATGAATTAGGCTCACTTCTTAAATGTGATGTTTTTTGGTCAATTTTGAAAACCCCTAAATGGATTAAACTTGTTGATTGTAAATGTGTTTTTGTGAGAAAAAGTCATGATGATAATGAATTTGTGAGATATTTATAAGGAATTATACCTCATGGTTTCTAAAAAATAATTTATATTGATTATGATGAAACATAATATATTGTAATGGATTCTATAACATATCAATATCTTATAACGTTGGTTATACATGAAAAAATTTAGTTATTTATCATGGATGTTGTGCTTACATAACTTTACAATATTATTGAAAATGTTTTTTAAATTCAAAATCCAATAAGGATTGAAAATGTTTGAAAAATATTCTAGATCTTGGGATATTTATTCAGTTAAATTGAATAAATCACTATATAGATTAAATCAGTCATGTTGTATGTGGTATAACAATTTGAGTGAATATTTGATAAAAAAATGTTCTAAAAATGATTCAATTTTCACATGTGTCTTCATTAAGAGGTCTGGATCTAAATTTGTTATCATTGTATTATGCATTGATGATTTTACTATTATTGTAACTATTGATGAGATTTACAAGGTAGTAGAATATTCAAATAAGGATTTTGAAATGAAATACTTTTTAAAGAAAAAGTTATTACTTGGATTAAAAATTGAACATCTTAGAGATACTATTATTATTTATCAGTCATGATATACTGAAAACTTATTATATAAGTTTTATATAGAAAATCACATAAATTAAATACACCAATGATTGTAGGATCTCTTGATTTATATAAATATACTTTTAAACTATAAGAGTATAATGAATAACTTATTGGCTATAAAGTATCATATACAAGTGTTATTAGAGAACTAATATACCTTACAAATAATAGAAGGCCACACAGACACTCTCTCATATATATATATATATCATATTCTATGATTTTATAGGACAAGTACAATTCTTCTCTTACTCATTCACATTATAATGATATTAAGATGATATTAATATATCTTCATGGATCTATATATTAATGGTTATTTTATAAAAAATTATTTTTACATTTATAATTTTGTCGTGTTCAGGATGTATACTTGTTTAATCTGTATAAATAAAGGTTTCAATATGGATATTTATTTACATATAATGGGATTTTTTTGTGCTCTATAAAACAAACCATTTATGTGAATTCCTCCAATCATAACAAATTGATTACAAATCATAAAGAAAGTTAAGAATGTGGTTGGATATTATTTTTTATTCATTAAATAAGAAGTAATTGTGAATTAGATATAAATAATGATATTCCTTCCATATTATATGAATATAGCTTTTTTTTATATCACAATTAAAGGGTGATTATATAAAATAATATATAATAAAAATATGTCACAAAAATTAGTTTTCACTCATGAACTTTAAATAAATAGTGATATTGTTATCTAACAAATTAGGTATCATGATAATGTCATAGATGTATTAAAAAAGGCATCAAAAATTGCATCATCTGAGAAATTTATTTATAAAATTAGGATAAAGATATGGAAAAGTATATCATGGATTTATAAGGGGGTGTTGGGAATGATTCACTCATTTTCCCTTAATCTAGTTTCCTTCTAGGTTAATCTGATAAGGGTTTTAATAAGGTGGCATGGTATAAAATTATATTATTCATCATTTAGTTTTTTACCATAAATATTTTTTATGTGAATACTAGATAAGATTATATGAAATTATAACATCTAAGGGAAGTGCTAAGAAACATTTTATGTGGATGTAATAATTATGGTAACTCCCCATTCCTAATAATAAATTCATGTTCCCAACCCTTCCCAAACCAACTCTTGGTTTTGGAACACTAGATTAGGCCTTGAGAATAGAGATTGATTTACCCTATTGATGAAATTTTACATGTATCCTATAAATATGTGAATAATATATTGAAGTGTCAACCTTTACCCTATATTGTATTCTTATTTCCACTATTTCTTCTATTATACTTACTTTACATAAATTTAGTTTTTTTATTTCTACTATTTTTACTTTGATCAATGTTAAATTTTCATATTTAAACTCATCAAATTCTGAATTTACATTTGATATATTTTACAATAATTAATATATTATTTACAAGTATTGAATTTTTATAAGTGGAGATCATAGGGGTAAATTAAAATACCCTAGGGATGAGTTTTCCTATGCATGGGTTGTGATTCTATTATATTAAATGATTTTGGTTGAATTTAATTTAACCAATATATTTAATTAAAATTGATTTATATATGATATATAATTTAAAACTAAAAGAAACACTATAAAAATGGGGTATGTTTACATGACATGTGTCCATTATAGCTTTAGAAATCAATATGTTTGAAATATAATATGTTAAATATGATATTATAAATTTTAATTATAAAATATAGTATTATTAAATATTATTATTTTATTAATAAATTTTTATTATGATGTCATAATGATACTTTTATGCCAGCATGATCATGTTATAAAGATTATTAATCTAATACCTATATCTGATTAAGTAATTTTTATCCCTAGTGTACACCTTGAGCCCACCATGGGCCCCCTTTGTGTCAAAGTATTGGAAAAATGATTTTCTCACTTGGGTGTCCAATTTTAATAATTAAATATTCTATATAGATATTTTTAGTATATATTTAATGATGATGATAATTTCAAGGCTATTTAAGTTTTTTTTTTGGTATTTTTAACATTCTAAAGATATCAATTGTCAGGATGATGCTAGCCTGACTCAATGAATTTTGGTTGGAGCTACATGGATTATTTTTGTGATTAGATCACAAATACAAAATTATTTAGAATATTTAAGCATTATAAATAGACTAATTTTATAAAATAAGTTTTTATATGTGTATGTGTATAATTAGTCCAATGAATATTATATTAGGCTTAAAGGAATTTCTTCAACTTGGCCCAAGAAACATTATAAATATCCTGAATGCCTTCATACAAGGCCTAAAGTCCATGAAAATAATCTATAAATCCTTTTATATAGTTTCTACTATATTTTATAGTATATTTACTACTATGGGGATACTATAATATATTTAGATATTTGTCTTTGCCAAATTTTGAACCCTATTTTCTTGGTTATCAACGCAAAACATTTACCACTCCACCAGAGGGTTGGGTGTATAATAATTATAAATAAATTATATTATATGTTTAAAACCAATGAACCATAAATTAAAAAGAGAAAAAAGGTTCAACTATAGAATATATGGGGTTTAAAAATGGAATCAACAACCATTAAAGATTATAAATAAATAAAATATTTCAAATTTAAATTGTGAGCAAGATAGATAGTTCTATATAAAAACATACATATTGAATCCAAATTCATTATCATTACTTCAATTAGAATCCATATTAAAATAAAAAATATTAATTAACAAAGAGATCCAAAATTATTTTCCACACAAGATGTACAAAGAGACTCAAGTAAAAAGGATATGTGGCCTTTAATGTACCTTATAGTAAAAAGAGAATAATAATCTCACAATATTACATACATACCAAAGTAAATAGGGTCCATTAACTTCAACACACATAGAAAAATATATAAAAATTATAATAAAAATTATCCCATGGATCAAAATAGATCACATTTAAACTGAAATTATAAAAACTATAACTTCAAAGAGGTATATGTATCCTCTAGTAATTACTATCAAACTCATTTCATTGGAAAATTTCAAAACATGAACCATGAATGATATGATACAATATCCAATCACTTTCACTATATAAATCATGTTAATTTTTTTTCTAGGTTTCATACTATATTATACCTATAATATACAATTACACAATGCATCAAAATAAAACAAAGATGACATGACATATCCACCATCCATCTTGTCCATGAAATCTTAGATTAGCTTGAATCTATCATGCTTGGATAGATTCCTCAAAATTGAGGATAAATAACTAATTTATCCCTTAAAGCAACAAAACATATTCAAGAGAATAACAAAACTGATTCCTTAAAGAAATAAATCTTCCATTAATATATATTTTCATGAATATCATGCCAATACTAAGAAATATTTATCAAATGAAACATGAGACATATCCAATTAGATGTGAGCCACCATTATTTTAATATTTCAATATATATAAATCAACTTTAACATAAATTATCATTGTAAAACACCTTAACATGATCTATAATTAGAGAACCTAAAATTAGAACAATGTATTTATCATGGGTCTACTTAACTCATCACATATAGGAAAACCCATGCCACCATGATAGACAGTCAGATTACACATGATCCACTTCCTTTATCCAATCTGCATACAGACATATAGAAAAAATATAGTTACTAGAATTATATATTGATAATTTTTGTAAATCCTTAAGGCCTAATAGTTATAAAAATTTAAATGATAGATTTTTACAGATATTGAGGAACAAATCTTCCCTAATTGTGCTTAACATGAAATTAAAACAAATATTTTCACCTGTACCAACGCCCATATTATCTATAATGTCTATATTTTATTTTGTGTCACTATATTTTTGTGACACCAAAAATTCAATACATTTATGGTATTCCATGAAATCTTCCTAAACTACGATAACTGATAAAGGGAGTGACATGGATTTAATTTGATAGTTTGGATAACAAAAGTAGAACTCACCTATAGAAAATGTTTCCCCAACTATTTTTATTTTTAATATGGGTTTGAAAGATGAACCCATACAACTTATATTTATACACTATTATTAAGCTACAATCCTTATGAAAGAATATAAGAGTCAAACCTTTAATGTCTCTGAATATTATTCTCAAACCTATCGGTCTCATGTTTTCTATCCCAACACTTTTTGTATTTATTTTCAATCCAAAATTTACATAGAAGTTTCCAAATAAAAATTATAAAGATAATATATCTTTAAGTGTTACCCCAAATATCATGTCTATGGATAACATGAAATTTCTAAATATATTTTACTATTGATCCTAGTTGTAAATCATTAACTGACTTAATAGTTTATAATAATCCAATCGTGAACATTTGAATATATATCTCTTATATATATATATATATACAAGAAAGGTTCATATAGTATCATATAATGTGATAGTATTTATCAATAACCACCAAGAATATGTTCCCAATATGAACTGACCCAGACAAGTTAAAGTAGCTAGAAAGAAGATCCACGATAAAATCAATACCAAAATCCTTTATTCAAAATAGTTTAAAAGTATTAGACCATAAGTCCATTTGAAAACAATATTTATGAATACATATTCACTTGACTCAGTGCATTTTTTACAAAAATGACACATGAAATAAAGAATCATTCTAGAATTAATCATGAAATTGTTATCTAGTAACCAGTTCTGAGAAAATATCTAAATCTAAAAAATATAGAGGGATAAATCCATGGTTTATAAACTAATGATACCAATTAGAGATTTTATAATTACTAACAATAATATTATTATAACATGTATTTCCTATAAGAGTCCCATGTAAGGAAGGTTTCTATATCCATTTTACCCTGTTATGGATAAATATATGGCCATAGATAGATTCCTTGAATGTAGTAGGAAGACGATCCCATAGAGAAAATATTTTATCCCTTTTCTTGACATCAGGGTTGTGAATTTACCCATTATAAAAAATTTCCAAATCTTTTACAAGACAAATTTTATTCAAAAAATTCAGGTTATAATATAATCAATCTAACCATATAAACTGATTCATAATAATAGCATACAATTTCATTAGGCATAAAAACATAGAGGAGCACATGTAATGGGTATTAAAAGATTCAATCCTATCAATGAATTACATTTTAATAAAATTATTTCCTTATGATTGTTAAAATAAATTCCTCTATATAAAATAGATCTAATAACACTTCCTTAAATAATATAAGGTTTTCCCCAATTTTCTCATATCTAATGGGAGTGAAACTAGTTCTCTAAATCTAAGAGATTTTCCCACTCTAGATGAAATTTCTGATTATAATATCGATGAAAAATAATAGGTCAAGAAACTATTTAAACACCTTAAATAAAAAAAACATAGAAACAAAAATTCCTTTGACTAATGTAATTTTGTCTATAAAGGAAAACAAATTATCTTTATAGGTGATCAGTTGATTTTTAATGTTACTAAAAATATCCCTAATGCGATCTAATTTTTTATTTATCCATTATTGTGGAATTACCATGTAGTTGAATGTAATATTTGTTTCATTTATATTTATACTCCTCTTGATAAACTGATTTCTTTGATAATTAAAGTTATTTTTAATGAAAACAATACATTTGGCATAACTGATAATCTATCCTGATATTTCTGCATAATGTATCAGGAGGTCTTTATGAAATTCATGGTTATAATTTCTCACACAATATAATATAATAATATCTTTATCATAAAATTGGTGAGTTATCACTTTAAAAACACTCCTAACTTGTATGGGAGAGATTTTTCGATGTTCAATCATCTTGATAATAGATCTTATGAGATAATATTAAGTTATACAAAAGAGAATTATAAATAAGGGGTACCCCATCCCAAAACCAAAAAATATGAAATACCCATATAGGAATGCACTAACTAGAATATAAATTTTAAATGATTCAAATAAGATACTTATCTAGCCAATAAATACATGGTGAAATCCAAACTTGTGAATGAATTCAAAAAGTAAATCCAAGTTGATCATGTCAAAAACATTCCTAATACCCAACTTTAGTGAAATTATACCATTTTTTATATATTTATTCCGAATTTTAGCACATTTAAAAGCTATTATAATATATTCTTAGAATATCATACCGTGAAAAAAGATAAATTTATTATTTGAAACTAAAATTATAATGAGAAAATAATGACTGTTTACTAAGACCGTACTCAGAATCATTTAAACACTATTATCTAGTGTAATAGATATGAATAAGATAAGGGAGTCTACAACCTCCACTATAGGTAGTATTACAAAAAAAAAATAAGTCAATTCACATTGGTAGGATACCATTATTAAATTATCTATAAATTAAATTCCAGTGATATTTATAAATAATGTCCCAAAATTCCTGGAGGAACATGTTAGTGAATTTATTCGGTCTATGGGAACTAGAGGAGCTTAGAGAAAGTAATATATATTTCACCTCCTCTTGGTCTGAAATTTTAGTGAGCATTATATTATCAGATTCAGCCAAAACCGTAGGAATAATATCCATCATGTCCTTAATTTTCACCATCTAATTCTTTTTTAATATCTCGTTATATTAACCCAAAATGTGTTCCCTTATTTCATCATTTCTTAAGATAATAACATCACCATTCTTAAAAAAACTAATGGGACTGTGATATTTACTAAAATTTTAATGTTTTTTAAATAATAAGGGGGTTTTATCCATATTTCACCCATCTAGACAAATTATTTTTCTATATGATTAATTTCTTTCTACCGTTCTTGATATTTAGTATAGAGTAAAGATCTAATTATTTATTAAAAATATATATGTCCAACACATCATTATGAATTTCCTATATTTATTCTTTGTATATTTCAAGGGAATGATTTTACATATCAATTTTGTGAAGATTATCCATGATCCATGCTCTACGTTAGATCTTCAAATTATTTTTCCTCAGGGTAGCACTTTCTTACAGAACCAATCTGCTACAATCTCAATGATTTATTCAGTAATTGTTGAATCTAAAAAAAAATTATCCCATTTATTGATTATTATTGAAGGAGGTAAGTATTGGGTGATTATATGAGATGATCCTTGGTATGGATTTTCATTAAACTTACACCCACTCCTATAAAGCAATAAAGTTGAAAATGATTCCAACCAACCTACTTGAAACAACTCTTTTGGTTGATTTTTGATACCGGGTATATTTTTCACCATATAAAGAAACTCCCACTAGATATTGAGAGTCAATACATTCCATAAATGTACAACTAGAAATATATAATACTGGTTCACCAGTGTCATTACATAGCCCAGACACCCCATTCCACTAGGCTCCAACCCAGACCATGACAAGATCCAAAGGGTGTTCCTTTTCCCCATTGAATAGCGACTAGCACCTAGGAATCCAAAAAAAGGAATGACTTTACCAACATGATAAAAGATACATAAAATACAAGAATAGAATGATAATGAGAGATAAATATGAAATAAAAAAACCAATAGTGGTAGTTATACAACTATGGTATCAAACCAAAACCAAGGTACAAGTACTGAAGAACCCAAACAAAACCAAAGTAATGACATATAATCCATATGGTACATGAGAAATTACCCACCATATCACAAAATGAACCCCATTACCAACTGAAATAAAAACTCACTGCCTCACTATAATGACTTTACTTTTCTTGTAATAGATAAAATAAGGTCTACACAGCCCCAAGGGAGTGTGTATGATGTGAGATAAATAAACCTAGTAGGATATCACCCAATAATCTCATAATGAGTCTCAATAAAATAATCCCAATATGATCAACCTATGAAAAAGTAGCATGATAAAATCATTTTAACATTTATATCAAAATCATGGTAAAGAAATTTCCTATTTCCATAGTTTTAAAATATATTCCTTATGACATAGGTAAAAGAACATTTCAAATAAAAAATATATCAGAACATAAATTATATACCCATAAAAAACTAGAGCCAAATATAGCCAGTAAATCCAAATAGAGATAACCCCTAGGATAACATAGGTCCGACATAACTAGTTCACTTGTACATCAATAATAAATACAATCATTATTTCACAAAAATGTACTTATAATAATAGGGCCTAAGGAACAAAAGAAAACCCCATGAATGACCCCCTATAGTGTTATAATCCAGTTTATATAACAATAAGGCCATGGTAATAAAGGAACACTCCGTGAGCTAACCCCTTGCAATGTTAGAATCCAATTTCCAGAATAAAAAGGCATATGAAAAAAAGGAACACCTCCTACAAAAACTAGGATGATGTCCAACACTAAACCCAATATCAGGTACCAAAGGATCCCATGAAAATAATATATAAAAAAATTTAAAAAGGGATCTAAAAATTTTAAAATAGTTTCCAAACAACCTGTTTACCATTTGAATCATGTTTTGAAGACCAATTTTACAACCCATTTCAATGTTCTTTAAAGAATATATTTCTTTTAAAAAAAGGTGAAAACCACCTTTAATCAAAAATCATTTACACAAGCATATAAAAACATCATTGATCATTCCAATCATCTTTTAGAAAACATTTTATAAAAATAAATCATATTTAGTTCACTAAATATTTGATAGATATAGAACCGTCTACCTCAAACATGGGTTCACACAAAAAATATATCATAATATATACACCTAATGGAATGAGAATAAACCCAAAAAGTAATAAGGGTACCTCAAAAATGATTCCCACATATTATATTTATATTTAAAAAAGTAAAAATTTGGTGGAGAATGTATGAGATCATATACCTTCATATAACCTAACATCCACACCCAACCCAACATGATTCAACATCCAAGAAGTAACACCGAACCAGAAAAACAAGAACATATTGAGGAAAAAAGATCAACCAAGTAAGAATATATTCATATATCTACAACTAAATCTACACTAAAAACTGATTAAATCAAACACTATATCAAAAAGGATAAGGGATGGATTAATATAGTTAAATAAAAAGTCAAAAACCATGTTAAAAGACACTTCATTATGATCCCCCAAGTATCACTCAACAAGCGTAACACATTGCAAAAAAAAGGTGACCAAATTTTCCATTCAAATTTTGAAAAATAGATGCCACCATGGCATGGTGTGGGTTCACCATGCTCGTGGTGGCATTAGTGTTACCCAATCAAGGTTCCTGACACACCCTTTGAGCATAACCTAACCCAAAAAGGTTAGGCGTTTTGGACCATCCATGACCCCCACCATGCATGTGGTAAGTCTTATTGGGTATTGTACATAAGGTTGCCACAAGTGAGATTTTACTTACACTAGTTATATTAGAATTAACTATGGATCACATGTTCAACCCATGGGATAAATGATATGAACCACAATAAGGTATAACTTATTTTACACTTTAGAAATTCCTAAAAACAAATTTTAAGACACTGTTCCAAATTAAAACGTTATGAAGTTGAAAAGAACCACCCTGAAGATAAAAAATTAACATGCATCAAGATTGAATGTTATAACCTCCCAAACCTATCACTTTTTATCCATATAAATTAATGTAGAATAAGGACGATCTGTGAAGATGTGAGGCTTTTTCTCCCTCACCAACATCTCACACTCCCAAGTCTTGTGAGAATCTAATATATGGTGAAATAAAAATTTGACTAATGGAATAGATGTCCCCCATATAAATTTTAGGATAGAGTGAACAATATTCAGTATTTAATTCACAATGGACAGAATTGGTTCCAAATTTACTACCTCCATATTTAGAACATGGGAAGGATCAGGATAATAGTTCTTAAGTTGAGATATATGGAAAATATTATGAATAATAATAAACTAAAATAGTAATATCAATAGATAAGCTACCTTCCTAATATTATCAGTGATATAAAACAATTAAACATATCTCAATGTTATATTCCCTTATTTCCCAAGTCAAAAGTGAACCAACCGAGGGGAAACTTTCGTGAAGACATGTTCATCAGTTGAAAATCCCAGAGGATGGTTTTGACAATACATATAAGATTTATTAAGAATATGATTTTTAACTCATAATAAATTTGTTACTTAAATAGTTTTTAATAACTCTTTAATGATATTAGTTCTCAAGAGAAAGGCCTATACCACCTATTATGAATTGAGAGGTTACATTCATGGGATACTATACAAAGCCTCAAAAAGAGACACTCTAATAAATGACTAGAAACTATTATTATATAAAAACTCAAATAGTTCAAGATTGGTATCCTAAGATTTTATAAAATCCATGAATTAGGTATAAATAATATCCTATAGAATCTAAATAACACACTTATTTTTTTGTTTCCATCTATGGATGATAATATGTACTCAATCTAACCTGATCCCCCACCACCTCTTGGAGAATTTTCAAAAACTAAGTGGTAAAACTAGGGTCCCTGTAGGGACCCAAAGATTGATGTGCATAGACATTACATTACTTTTGAGGAATACATAATACATAACGAAAACAGACACCAAAGGACCGTAATAGTTTAGTGTCTTTGGAAACTCGGAACGTAATCTTCTAATCTTGGTGAAAGATCTTCAACATCTCACATAAAGATGTTCCCCTTTTGGTTTTCTTACCTAAAAACTTTCTTGAAATCCTGGGGAAAAGAAAACATATAAAGGGTGAGCTCAAATGCTTAGTAAGGGTAAGCATGGAGAAAATAAAACAAACCATATACATTTGAACCTAAAAACATGAACATAATGTTTAAACATCAAAATCTTGATCAAAGACATAAATCTTGGAAGTATGTAAGGAATTTATCATAATGGAACATCAATCTTGATAAAATAGCATGGGAATAAATCACATAATTGTGTGAACCATTCAGCACTTGTAATGATTTCCATAGTATCCAAGGTATTGCTGCCAAGACCATCTTAATGGACAAAGTCCCTTTCTGAATCGAGTTCACTCCGCGTTCCAGTCCTGTATCACTAAACCAGATTAACTTACCATTCCAGCCATGTCTATCTCATGAGATATAAATCTTTACCCAATGAATTTTAGGGATATATAGGTCCCACCCATCTCATAATGAAATAATTCTTACTTGTTCCACAACATAAACATAAATCATTCATCATAACCCAAAGAATAAAAATGGGTTTCATAAACATCATCCCATCATAGCATTATCAATATAAAACAAATGGATATCATTTCATCATAAGAAAATTGAAACCATGTAAATCATGGAGATATTATTCTTGATACATACACATATGAAATATTGTCATCTTGGAAGGAAAATGGTTTTGATAAAACACTTGAAATGAATTATTGAGGAAAATATCCTTTCTTCTTCAAAATCAATTTATTTTCACAAAATTCCATGAAATTTTAAAAGAAAATTATTTTATTGAAAATAGTCATAAACTCTTGTAGAGTAAGCTTCATGAAAATGAGGCGTTATGAAACCGTAAAAAATCCGTTCACGCCGTATAAGTTAAAAATAACATTCTTCTAGTACTTTTGTCGGAAAATTCAAAAAGTACCTCATATGGTAAACAAAAGAATGATTCCTTACATACCATGTAGTAAAAGTCAAAAATGGGTAAAAAGGAATTTAAACATACATGAAAAACTTTTAGAAAACATGGACATGGATGATAACAATAACCCCAATAAATACTTATGAATAATCAATCTCGGATAAAAACGAGATTGGGAAAGTTATCCCTTACCTTAGGCCCGATATGCTCCGTACATATCCGAACCTCCTGTATAATGATTTAAATAATGTCATTGACTTATTACAGAATTATATTCATTGTTATGATATCTTATATGGTTCACTTGTGACTTTATATTACCCGTTCTTTTGTAAATTTCATGTTAAAGCAGCGTTTTGGGTAAAATGTTTTGTTTATCGTACGTGTTTGGACTTGATGTTCTTGATATCATTACTAATTATATCATGATTTAATTACTTATAAAATTTAAATAATGATATATATATCATATATATTCAGTATATATATATAATATAGATAAATGAAATGAAATACACCGTTCATGGAGACGGTAGGTCGTACGTACGCATGAACGCTGTTTTCTTTTCCTTATTGACTTGAATGGAAGTAAGTAGATGAAATATATCTATATATATGTATAAATAAATCCAATAGCTTCATTATGTCATATATTTCATTATTATTCATTATATATACTTTATAATCACTCTTGAATGGTTAATCATTGGAAATGAATCTAATCCCGTTCGTGGAGACAGTAGTCCATACGTACACACGAGCGATGATATCATTCCCATGATCATGGAATTGTATTGAAGTGTATGTACAATATTAAAGAATCAATATCACTTTACAATAACTATATATAGTTATTTATTTACACAATTAGACCCATCCATGTAAGGTGGTGGTGGAAAAACTGATTACACCACGACGTAGAGACGGTATTCCGTACGTACACACGCGTGGTGATTTCATTTTCCGTAGGATGGATAGAAGGTGAAATATGGTTATTTCATATTCATAATAACATATCAGTATACGAGTGATACTGATGTTATAACTTTATAATGAAACAACTAAATAATAAGGAGTTCAAGAAGAAATAAATTTGAGAGAATCGAAAGAAGAGATTACCTCTTCTTCGACGCACCTCCTTTGAGCATTCTCTTAAGGAAGTAGAGTTGGTCTTTTGAGAAGACCAAAAACTCCAGAATGTTTCTAGGTAAGTGGAGAAGAGAAATTTTCAGGGGTTGGCCGAGCTTCAAGGCTCAAAATGGTGTGAAGAGAAAAGGGAAGGGGTTCCCTTTTTATAAGGGAGGAGAGGGGCACCTTTGGAAAAAGTCAAAATATTATTTTATAATAAAGTAATATTCGGTTTATAATAGCTCCAAATTGATTTATTTCAAAGATAAAGTGGGGATGGGTGAAAATACTCTCAACCAATAGATTTTAGACAAGTTTCGGTTACAATTTTAAACTTATCATTTAGATTTAACTCTAAGTTAAATAATTTAACTTTTACCGTGTCTTCTTGATTTCTTATAGTATATGGTTAATAAACACACTATAACAAGCCAAAATAACCCCAAGTGGTTAATTATTAATATATATATCCTTATATAAGTCATTTTTCCGAACCTTAGATTTTTAGGAATAAAATAAAAATTGATAATATAATATTTGTTTTAAAAACTATTTTATGTCAATTTTGACACTATCTGGTAATTGATTTTTGTGAAAATCATAACAGCTTGATTAGCTCGAAAAACGTTATTTGAATCAGTAATAACATGTCATATTAACCTATAAAATTATTTTAATTCATATAAAGTCTCAAATTCCATTTATTTGTGTATTTATAACATCAATTATGTTCATATTTCATTAATAAGGTAATTACTGCATCATCATTGTGTCATAAATATATTAATATATTTAATGTATAAAAATTATAACTAAATTAAAATTATTTAGGAAATATTTTTATCTTTCTAATGAATATTTATAGTCGAATTTATCTTATGTATAACCCTATATTAAATATGTTTTAGTTATTAGACTTTGATTTTCACTATTTTAACTATTCTTTAAATAAAATAATAATAAATGTCCTAATCTAATCCAAGTGGACATAAAGGGTAATATTTTATTTCTAAGGTTGTTTTTATTTGAGATAAACTTGTCCAACAAAATTAGGACATGTTTTAGGGTAATATTAATATAATTTTTACCCATAATTACCCTATTTACTTTTAACCGTGGTAAATAAAAGTAAAAAGTTACTATTCACCAAAAATTATTTTCATTTCACTGAACCACATTTTACTGCTTGATATTAACCATGTCTCTCAGATTTTTGAAATCCACTCACAGAAGCCGTAAAATTATGTTTTATGTCAATTTCTAAATTTTCCAAGGAGGTGGGTAAAAGACAGTGAAAAGTGTAATAAAATTTTTATATATCTAAAATTCTTATAAAATGACTCTAATGACTTACATTGAACTTATATAGGTATTATGTATCAATTTTGGCCAAAAATTAATTTAAATAAAGTAAATAATTATTTAAATAAAAATTTTGTTTTTAAATAGTAACCCAGTGTTTTCACTATTCATCAAAAATTGAAAGTTTTCCGAAAAATACCAAAAGTTCACCCTAGGGAAATTTCAATATTATGATTCCAGAAATGAAGTACATTTTGAAAGATAAAATTTATAAAATTTCAAAAATTGGGTATTAATATTCATAATGACTGGTTCATAATAATATTATAACAATATCTCGTTTAGTGAAACTCGGTATTGCGTACTACACACGCTATCATGGAAGGTCTTTATTGCGTGTAATGTAATCCAAGTCAGGGCTGCGTGTAGTGAAAGCTCTGTTTGGTGTTGTGTATAACATAATAAAAACTTATTACATTTATACATTAAACAAAATCTATACATAATGTTGCGTATAATAGTTTCTACAAAACGAACTTGAAATTATGTGTAACACGAGCCAAGAATAGTGTTGCGTATACTGCAAAAAAATACGGTGTTGCGTATATCCCAAGCTAATTTTCTTGTAGCATATAATATAGGATATGAATGAAATTAAAAAGAATATATCTTATAAAATCTCGGGTTGTTACATTCTACCCCCTTAAAATGAATTTCACCCTCGAAATTAGTCGGGTTTATAAATCACTTACTATTCATAGAAACCCACATCATAAAAGGCAATAATAAAACTTAATTTTAAAAACTAAAGTATGAAACATAACTATTACCCAAATTAACTCATCACTGGGTTTCCATATAGGAGAACATAGGTGAAAATATGGATATGGATGAAAAATCTAACCATCAAGTTTTGATGGAGAGTGGTAGAGAACATGGCTATGAAAAATCCAACAATCACAAAACAATAAATTTGTGATGATCTATGGTACCATCTGATTCATCAGATATAAGAGCACTATGACAACATTTTTGGTTTTCAATATCATTTCCCTAAAGTTGAAAATTTTTAAATAGAAGAAATACTTACTTTATTTTGGTACAATCTCACTGTTGTTTGTGCCTTGAACAATTTCCACTTCATATCTTAAGGAAATTAAGTTGAATTTGTCTTCCGTGAAGTGTTAGTAGATCATCCGATAGAATGATAGGTCATTCCATCTATTTCAAACAAAAGGTTAGAAAAAGTTATCAAATATTCATAAGTCCATCTATAGTGATATTAATCACATTTGGTTCCTAAAATGGACTTATACTTCATATATAATACAACATAATATAATAAAACTAGTTTCTACTAACAAGGGACTTCCTGGAGGCCAGTGGTAGGCAATAAAGGCATGTCGCACTTCAGTTGTGGGTTTGATTCCTGCAACCTTTTCCCACGTGACAGGTTTTTTCCCATCCTTTAGGTTATCCTTTTTCTAAAACAATACTATTATAAAAAAAAGTTCTAGCCTTAAACAATACTATCTGATGTCCCATATAATCCATTCCAATCTTTAGGCTTATCCAAAATACTTCTTTCCAAACTCATAGTATAAAGAGAACGATTACTAAAAAGGTCATATAACAAGCACATGAATACCATCATTTATCCCCCAAATATCTTGTTGGTCACATTCCAATCATGTGAATACCTTAATCATGTATTCTCTTGAAAAATGAATACCCATTGAACCTTAGTGAAAACATGAATTTTATCAAAAGTTTACTCTTTCCATATACCAAAATCACAAAAATTCAATATACTCAAACCATGATATCACTTAGTCCTTATATCAATCATGATCTCATGAATACTATCAAACATCTCATTATCTCTTTATCCCTTCATTATGCACATACCATCTACTTTCCAAAAAAAAATACCTGAATAACATTTCATGGTTACCGGTACCATTCAACATATAATTTCAAATACTTTAGGAACAAAATAGTGTAACAATCCTTAGATGTGTCTTTATTCCATAGTACCATTACTTATACAACACAACTCTTGATAAACAGAAATCATTCCACTACCTTCTTAAACCGTTGACCAAGATTCAAAAATTCTTTCATCTCACATATCATTTTTAGTCTCTTCATCATCATCAACATAAATACTACCCATAAGTCCATGATAATTCTCTTCATGAGACTTTCCCTTAGGGAATTGGTTTTCATAATGCCCATAAATTCCACATTTAAAACAACTAATCATTGTTGATGTGGTAGCAATACCGTTATCCTTCTCCATGATGTTAACTGAACCATTTCCTTTGCACTTACTGGATTTGTGTCCCTTTTTTCTACACCCAAAGCTTCTTATAGTTCCTTTGAAACATTCTCCTTAATTCTTCTACCCACATGATTTACATGAGGGAAATCAAACTTTCTTTCCACTATGATCATCATAAAAATACATCTTTCTCTTATTATCTGAGTCGGGAAAGTTTCTAAAGTTGAGATTATTGATCATATTATGAGATTTCTGATTAGGAATAGTAACGATGTTTTTCCTTCCAAATACAATTTCATTTGTTTGATCATGAATAATATCATTCCAATGTCCATCATACTCTCCATTATCGAGAGTCTTCCTATTTCCATCCATTTTCTAAAACCCAAAAAGAATAGTGTGAGAGGAAAAAATCATGCTAGGTAAAACAACACAATAAAGGGGGATTACCTTCCATATCTAACATCTTAGGTTAAATTTTAAGATCATTACCATAATTATAGGACTATAAATTATACTTATACTTAACCTTAGGGACATCCCTAGACATACCTTAGAAATATCTCTAGGGATATCACTAAAGTTTTCGCATCCTAGTTTACAAAGGTTAACTAAACCTTTCCTCTGATACAAACTGTAGAGACCCAAAGATTGACATGCATAGACATTACATTACTTTTGTGTAATACTTAATATATAACAAAAACAGACACCAAAGGACCGTAATAGTAGAGTGTCTTTGGAAACTCAGAACGTAATCTTCTAATCAAGGTGAAAGATCTTCAACATCTCCCATAAAGATCTTCCCCTTTTGGTTTTATTTCCTAAAACCTTTCTTGAAATCCTGGGGAAAAGAAAACATATAAATGGTGGGCTCAAATTATCAGTAATGGTAAGCATGGAGAAGATAAAACAAACCATATATATTTGAACCTAAAAACATGAACATAATGTTTAAACATCAAAATTTTTGAGCAAAGACATAAATCTTGGAAGTACGTAAGACATGTATCATAATGAAAAATCAATCTTGATAAAATTTCATGGGAATAAATCATGTAATTTTTGAAACCATTTATCACTTGTTATGATTTCCATAGTAGCCAAGGCATTTCTTCCAAGACCATCTTAGTGGACAAAGTCCCTTTCTAAATCGAGTTCACTCGTTCCAGTCCTGTATCACGGAACCGGATTAACTTACCGTTCCAGCCATGTCTATCTCATGAGATATAAATCTTTACCCAATGCATTGGAGGGAGATATAGGTCCCACCCATCTCATAATTAAATCATTCTTACTTGTGCCACAACATAAACATAAATCATTAATCATAACCCAAAGAATAAAAATGGGTTTCATAAACATCATCCCATCATAACATAATCCATATAAAACAAATGGATATCATTTCATCATAAGAAAAGTGAAACCATGTAAATCATAGAGATATTATACTTGATACATACACATATAAAATAATTTCATCTTTGAAGGAAAATGGTTTTGATAAAACACTTGAAATGAATTCTTGAGGAAAATATCTTTTCATCTTCAAAATCATTTTCTTTTCACAAAATGCCATAAAATTTTAAAAAGAAAAGTTTTTTGTTGAAAGTAGTCATAAAATCTTGTAGAGTAAGCTTCATGAAAATTATGAGTTATGAAACCGTAAAAAATCCGTTCACGCCGTATAAGTTAAAAATGACATTCTTCTCGTACTTTTGTCGGAAAAGTTGAAAACTACCTCGTACGGTAAACGAAAGAAAGATTCCTTACATACCATGAAGTAAAAGTCAAAAATGAGTAAAAAGGAATTTAAATATACATAAAAACACTTTTATAAAACATGGAAATATATGATAAAAATAACCCTAGTAAATATTTATGAATAATCGATCTCGGATAAAAACGAGATTGGAAAAGTTATCTCTTACCTTAGGTCTGATATGCTTTGTACGTATCCGAACCTCCTGTATAATGATTTAAATAATTTCATTGACTTATTACAGAATTATATTCATTTTTATTATATCCTATATGGTTCACTTGTGACTTTATATTACCCGTTCTTTTGTAAATTTCATGTTAAAGCAGCGTTTTGGGTAAAATGTTTTGTTTATCGTACGTGTTTGGACTTGTTGTTCTTGATATCATTACTACTTATATCATGATTTAATTATTTCCATAATGTAAATAATGATATATATATCATATATATTCAGTATATATATATATATATAATATAAATGAAATGAAATACACCATTCATGGAGACAGTAGGTCGTACGTACGCATGAACACTGTTTTCTTTTCCTTATTGACTTGAATGGAAGTAAGTAGATGAAATATATATATATATATATATATATATATATATGTATACTTAAATCCAGTAGCTTAATTATGTCATATATATCATTATTATTCATTATATATAGTTTATAATCATTCTTGAATGGTTAATCATAAAAAATGAATCTCATCGCGTTCGTGGAGACGGTAGTCCGTACGTACGCACGAGCGATGATATCGTTCCCATTATCATGGAATTGTATTGAACTATATGTAGAATATTAATGAATAAATATCACTTTAAATTAACTATATATAGTTCTTTATTTTCACCATTATACCCATCCATGTAAGGTGGTGGTGGAAAAACTGAATACACCACGACTTGGAGACGGTATTCCGTACATACGCATGGGTGGTGATTTCATTTTCCGTAGGATAGATAGAAGGTGAAATAGGGTTGTTTCATATTCATAATAACATATCAGTATATGAGTGATACTAATGTTATTACTTTATAATGAAACAACTAAATAAGAAGGAGTTTAAGAAGAAAGAAACTTGAGAGAATCGAAAGAAGAGATTACCTCTTCTTCGACGCACCTCCTTTAAGCCTTCTTTTAAGGAAGTAGATTTGGTCTTTTGAGAAGAACAGAACCTCAAGAATGTTTCTAGGGAAGTGTAGAAGAGAAATTGGCAGGGTTGGTCCGAGATTCAACGCTCAAAAGGGTGTGAAGAGAAGAGGTAAGGGGTGCCCTTTTTATAAGGGAGGAGAGGGGCACCTTTGAAAAAACTCAAAATATTATTTTATAAAAAAGTAATATTCGGTTTATAATAGCTCAAAATTTATTTATTTAGAAAATAAAGTGGGGATGGGTCGAAATCCTCCAAAATAATATATTTTAGACAAGTTTAGGTTACACGTTTAACCTTATCATTTAGATTTAACTCTAAGTTAAATAAGTTAACTTTTACCGTGTCTTCTTGTTTTCTTACACTATGTGGTTAATAAACATACTATAACAATAAAAACTAACCCCAAGTGGTTCATTATTAATATATATCCTTATTTAAGTCATTTATATGAAACTTAGATTTTTTGGAATAAAATAAAAATTAATAATATAATATTTGTTTTAAAAAGTATTTTATGTCAATTTTGACACTATTATTAATTGATTTTTGTGAAAATCATAACAGCATGATTAGTTCTAAAAAAGTTAATTTAATCAATAATTACATGTCATATTAACCTATAAAATTATTTAAATTCATAAAAAGTTTCAAATTACATTTTTTGAGTATTTATAACATCATCTATGTTAATATTTCATTAATAAGGTAATTACTACATCATCATTGTGTCATAAATAAATTTATTTATTTAATGTTTAAAAATTATAAATAAATTACTATTATGTAGGAAATATTTTTATCTTTATAATAAATATTTATAGTTGAATTTATCTTATGTATAACCCTATATTAAAAATGTTTTAGTTATTAGACGTTGACTTTAACTATTTTAACTATTCTTTAAATAAAATAATAATAAATGTCCTAATCTAATCCAAGTGAACCTAAAGGGTAATATTTTATTACTACAGTTTTTTATTCTAGCTAAACTTGTCCAATAAAATTAGGACATGTTTTAGGATAATATTAATATCATTTTTACCCTGAATTACCCTATTTACTTTTAACCATGGTAAATAAAAGTAAAAAGTTACTATTCACCAAAAATTATTTTCATCTCATTGAACATCATTTTACTCCTTGATATTAACCATGTCTCTTGTACTTTCGAAATTCCACTCACATAAGTGGTAAAATTAAGTTTTATGTGAATTTCCAAATTCTCCTAGGAGGTTGGTAAAAGACTGTGAAAAGTTTAATAAAATTTTTATATATCTAAGATTATTATAAAATGAATCCAAGGAATTACATTGAAATTATATAGGTATTATGTATAAAGTTTGACCTAAAATAAATTTAAACAAAATAAGTAATTATTTAAATAAGAAGTCAGTTTTTAAATAGTAACCCAGTGTTTTCACTATTCATCAAAAATTGATAGTTTTCAGAAAAATACCAAAAATTCACCCTAGGTTAATTTCGATATTCGATATCTAAAAATGAAGTCCATTTTGAAAGATAAAATTTATAAAATTTCAAAAAGTGGGTATTACTATTCATAACAGCTAGTTCATAATAATATTATAATAATATCTCATTTAGTGAAACTTGGTATTGCGTACTACACACGCTATCGAGGAAAGTCTGTATTGCGTATAATGCAAGAGAAGTCAGGGATGCGTGTAGTGAAATATGTGTTTGGTGTTGCATATAACATAATCATAACTTATTTCATTTATACATTAAACAAGATCTATACATAATGTTGCGTTGAATTGTTTCTACAAAAAGAACTTGAAATTGTGTGCAACACGAGCCAAGAATAGTGTTGCGTATACTGCAAGAAAATACGGTGTTGCGTATATCACAAGATTATTTTGGTGTAGTGTACAACAGAAGATATGAAAGAAATTAAAAAGAATATATCATATAAAATATCAGGTTTTTACAGTCCCTATCAGAGACTCTGGTAGAGGGAACCTCATGTAACCTCATTATTTTCTACATGTATAGGTTACCATAATCATTAACATTGGTGGTGTCCATAATTGAAATGAAATGAACCAATTTTTTTAACTGATCATTCACAACCCAAATAGAATTATTTCCTCAGGAAGTCTATAGTAATTCACTATAAAGTCCATGGATACCTCTTCTTATTTCCAAATTGACAGTGGAAGTGGTTGAATAAAAATTGATGGATTTTGGTTCTTTGACTTAATCCACTAACATGTCTAATAATGAGCCATATAATTTGCAATATTATGCTTCATACCCATCCAAAAAAAACCAAAATCATATCGTAACACATCCTCATAGTGATAGGTTGAACGAACCCTACATAGCTATGAAAATCATGCATCAACATGTTTATAAAACTAAATGGGATGATGAAATTAATCCTGATGGGAATAATTCCATATAAGGGGAGAGACCAACTAGAAATGGTCTCCACACCATATAAGGATTCATCAATTCCACTTAACTCATCATCCTGATACCATTCTTTTAGAATCAAATCAAGTGGAGATTATGAAAACATAACATTATATATAACTATACATTAATCATCCCTCTAAACATCCATATTCAACTAATCAAAAAGAAAAATGAGGTCCCACACCTATTTTTCATCTAGGAATACCTAAAAAAGAAATTTTTCACTAAGATAATCAATAATAACATTCAATTTCCTAGGGTTGTAGGTTATATCAATATTAAATATATAGTGGTACTCCACCCATTAACTATTTATGAGGACCACATCCTTTTGAGGAAAGATATAAATCAAAATTTTATGATCAAAATTGACTATGAACCTCTCCACAAATAAATAGTGACACCAACAATTAAGAGTATGCCTAACATTGAAGAGTTCTAATTCATGAGTGGGATTATTCTTCTCATGTGTTCAGAGCTAATGAGAATCATATATAAAAATAACATCATCCTTTATAGGCATTCATACATGTCCATCACTAGAAAGAGGCCTGACACTTATTATCTCATGTAAATTTCACCCCTCCTTGGTAAGAGCAAGAAAAAATGATTCTAACTTCGAGAAATATTATTCAAACCACCAATAATACCTAAATAGGCCTAGGAACCTCCATATCTAAAAGGTAATATGTGGTTATTCCCATTAAATGAAAACCTTAAACATTACTAGATAAATTGAGGGATTGCGTTCCGAAGTCAAATTACCCAAGATATTCACCTTTCAGATCTAGAAATTAAATTTCTGTTGCTCACCAAAAATGTGGTGAATTATCAATATTTCTAAAACTATATTCATATGGTGCACATGATCTTAATGATTTATTAAATAGATTATAATATACTCTATGAATAACATAATAAAATTATTGAGATACTAGTTTAATATTTACTTCATCAAATTCATAAACACTCTAGGTGTTTTAATTAGGACAAAAAACATCATGATATATTTATAGTGGCCACAACTGATCCTGAAAGAGTTCTTTAGTATACCTCATTCCTTAACTCTAATATTATGGTAATTAAAATGAATATTGATTTTATAAAACCATCTTACCCCTTTTAACTAACCAAACAAGCCTTCCATATAATAATAAAGAAACCCATTCTTAACATTAACTCATTTTAGCTTCTATTCATCTTTGTAGAGGTGAAGAGAACCATCAACATTCTTGGAAAATATGACAGGGTCCGCCCCTGATAAAACCTTAGGATGAAAAAATTCATTTTCTAACAGGTCATCTAACTAGATCATAAGCTATTTTAGCTCATTATGTTCCATATGATATGTGGGAATGAAAATTAGCTATGTACCTACCAAAAAATTGATGGATAACTCTATCTCTATTTTTAGAGGAAAATATAATAATTTGACTAAGAAATACTTAGGAATTCCCCAAACATAAAATGCAAGATCAAAATGGGAAGATACATCATTGGTATCAATCACATCAATAGATAATATAATCCTATGATCTGGCTGAGAAAGTCATGTACAACTAGACATTATATCCCACTCTCCCTAAAACTGTCAGGAGATCCCATTGGCATTAAATAATGAAACACAATGATGATATTAGTTAATACCATATTAATGAGAATATACCCAATCAATCCTAATAATGACATCAAATAGATCTCGATCAAGAACTAGAAGAATCCAATCTAACTCAATATCTACTATAAAACATTAAGGACAATGAAACCCTTGCTACTTTCTCTTTACAAGAGGAATTTATATCTTCATAAAATAGGAAATGAGATTTGTTGAATGTTTCAATACATCAAAAAAATGGTTAGATATAAATGAATTTGAGATATCAATATCAAATAAAGTAGTTTCTATAAAATATTCATAGAAAATGGTCCCTATCACTATATCTTGACCCACATCATCATTCACTAGCATCTCCTTTACTGTGTGAAATTTCTTTTCTCTTGAGGCCTATGGATGTAGACTTATTAACTATAAATATTCCAAGTACACCATAGTTCTCGTTATATTTTATGATCCATAACTATTTTGAGGAAAATATATAGCCTATAATAACTTCTATAGATGACCATGGAAATTTTATGCATTACATGTCTTTAGAGAAGAGAAATAATACCATTGATAATGACCTACACAACCTTTGTAACTATCATGCCACTTACTCTTCTCCCCATGTTTTCCTTTAAAATTATCATAGGGTGGAAAGAAAGACCCAAAAAAATTAATTTCCTACCAAATAAATCTATACATCATACCATCTCAGTATATGTTTTGAACTTAAACATATACAAATATTATTAGATATCAGTTCATAATCCTTATAGGTATTTTTGAGGTTTCTTATTATCATTCATAACCACATATAGTTAAAAATAAACTAACTGAGAAAAATATAGGTGTATTTTATTTCCAAACAATCTCTTCGCTAAAAAGAGAGGAACTCCACAGACATTGGGAATAACTATTAAAAAATTGTGTTTAATTCCTTCCACTCTGAGACCACATGATGATTCTACCAAAACATAATGTCCCATAACCTCTTTCCAATAAAATTGAGCTTAAAGGTTACACACTTAAATATGGAAGATTTAGGTTTCTTTAGGATGTCGGAGACCTGGTCAATATTGTCTATTTGTCCCCTAAATCCTAATGTCCATTACTATCCTTAAAATATGTGGGATTCTAGAATAATAACTCTTATGATCGATCCTTTTCTTCTTTATCTTATGGTTTCAATTATTTAGATCTTTTAATAGTATTCACATTATAAACCATGACACAAACTTCCCTCCCAAAAACATCAATGGGATATTGATCAATAGAAGGATATCCTTGAGGATAATTACTAACTTCACCCTCCCAATAAAACTATATAAGACATAAAAGATACATGATTCTATATACCAAAAAAAGAAGGGGACTATCTCACATTGAAACAATATAAGTCTATACAAAAAAATATAAGAATAAATAGACATCTAGGTCAAAACCCAACATAATAGAGACACAACCAAATATCCCATGGTGAATTAAGGCTCTTTATGATGAGATATAGATATACACTCACCCACAACCTACCTCTTAGATCCCAAAAATCCTATCTTCTTTCTACCAAATGTCCCAAGATAGGGACTCTTGAGAACCATCTTCCTATAATAATAAATTATCATGACCCAACAGAGAGACCCCATCAAACTGGGCTCCAAACTATATAATGAGAAGACTAGAAGAGTTTTTTTATACCAACTCGATAGCGACTAACATATAGGAATCCCATAATAAACAAAGAGAATGATTTTCCCAACCCAAAATATGATACATAGAAAATAAGAAGAGAAGGAAAATTAGAGGGAAATATTCAATAACCAAAAACAATAGTAATAGTGATACAATAATTAAATAACCCAAAACCTAGGTACATTTATAGAAAAAAAGACAACCCAAGTACCAACAACTAGTCCATGTGATATGTGGGAAACATCCCACTATCTCCCCACAAAGTACCCATTCCCACCTAATATGAAACCTCACCACCTCACTAAAACAGCTTTCCCTTTCCTACATCAGAAAAAAATGTTTACACACCCCCAAGAGAGTGTGCATAATGTGAGCTAAACAACCCAATATGTGACATTTCGCCCCGAATCACTCAATAATAGTAGACGAACTAGTTTCAACATGTTCTTAATCATGTATCCCCATATTCTAAATCCTAACAAATTTTAGTGAGGGTTTGTAAGAATATGGTGGGGAGACTATACCCTTATGATCAGAGTGTGGTACAATGGTAGCATAAAAAAAATGAACAATGGAAGCATAATAAATCAAAAATCAGTAACAAAATAAGTAAATAATCTAGATAACATAAATAAACTAGTAGAAACCATATCCAAATCCTTATAAAAAATGATGTTTTTTTCATGGTGATATAAAAAAGGGAGAGAACATTAGAAACCAAGCATTAGGAATATACAACATGATATACAAAAAAAAATACCCAAGCAATCTCTAATAGCATTGTGAGAATAATCTTGGTCCTCTTATTCTGTACTCCATCCTACATAAGAAATCAGGTGTAAAATATTTGACCCTTCCCTTTGTCCCTACTTATTTCCATGATGTCTTCCTGGGTACCACACAGTGGACCAAACATGGTATAAGATATACATAGCAGGCCATCCCTAACCATGTCCATTACAAATCCAGTATGTTCTTATAAGCTGAATTAGTGTACATGTATGACTATAATAAATGATAAAAATGACAACTGATGCAATCTATTATATAAATGAATGATATAAAAAGTAGTCTATAAATGATGAATAACTCTACAATAGATAAATGCATTAGCTAAACCTACACCAACATATCAAGTACTAGAAGCTATGGAATATATCAAATAATCTTGTATCAGACCTATAGGTGCCAAGACCTAAAGTCATTAACCAATAATTTATTTTTGAGTCTATGAAGATCATCCATAGAAAAGTCAGTTTAATATAGAACTACATGGGATGTGAACCAGGTACCATGTCTAAAGGATCCCTCTTTGAGTCCATAGATCTCATCCCGAGCAAAGTCAGTAAATAATTGGGTGGATCCCAAAGAGAATGTTTGAGGCAGTCCAAGAAAGCCATATCCAAGGTAACAATCTATGGCAACCAAGATATAATATGTTAGTGTTTTGGTAGTGACATATCATATAATTTATTATCAATGTGATTTATATATTAATTCAATGGGCTATATTAGTTTAATTTTACTTTATCCATTGGATTTATCATAATAATTTCATCAACCATTCCACATACAAGTTATAAGGGATGAGGAGGCCATGTTAGTGTCCATGCATTTAATCAAATTCATTCAATGAATTATAAAAATGTTCTGGAGTCCATGTTATTGATAATTAACATTTTTAATTGAATTTAACCTATTCAATTCTTTAATAAATTCACATATAAGTGATAATAAGAAAGGATATGTTAGTGTGAATTCCACTTCACTAATAAATTACATAGTCAATAAAAATACAAGGGATTGTCCAATTCATTTAACAATTAAAATTTATTACATTTAATTACTCTTATATTTTTTAAGTGAAAAGGTACTATAATAAGGTATTTATCCCCTAAAAATTAATTTAATTCTATTTATGGATCCATTTAATCACTAGTGATCCCAACTCACCCCATGGGTGGTGTAAATTATATTAATAAAATGACCCAACTAAAGGGTGGTTTAGGTTTACATTGAAAACCTCAAAACTTTCACACGGGTTTAACAACATGTTTAAATTATAGTTTTAACATCTAATTTATGGGTCTATTTATTTAAAGATCATCTCCTAGAGAGTCTGGTGTGCACACTACGTTGTAAACTATTAATTAAGAGACTCAAGGGAATGTTATCGACCACAAACATTAACTTTTTAGTAAACCCCCATTAGATATCAGATTTTTCTTCATTTTAAAATGGTAGAAATATATTAAATACACAAATACCCCAAAATTAGGTTATATTAGATAAACTGGATTTAGAATTTCATATAAAAAGATAACCAAAGGAATTAAGCAAGATGATTGGAGAGCTTACAAGTAGAAATCCAACATGAAAACAGTTCTTGATTCCAAGGATGAATGAAGAAGGTATCACAATACATAGTAAGAGAAGATAACATGGATCCAATGTGGGGGAACATAAATGAAAAAACGAGGATAATAGAGGGATTAATTAATAAATATAGTAAATATAAAATGAAAATTTCAATATTTAAAGATGGGGGTGTATAATTTGGCCACATTGTTTGGCCAAACTTTTCTCCAACCATGCATGGTAAGTACCTATGAAAAATTACCCATGTGGTAGGAACATGGTTTAACAAACCATGTGAATCCCATATGGGTACCCTCTATAGTTTCTCTACATCTCCTCACATGGTCGCGCAACCTTCTGTTCATGGTTATAAAAACCATTCACCTCATCTTATAGGGTTTCATGGTTACTCTGAACCATGTTCTAACTGTGCACCTCAAAACATTTCTCAAAATATTAGAGTTTCATGTTTTGAGATATCCCGAAACTCAATTGAAACCATCTTCAAACCATTAATAAGATCTATTAGAAGAAAAAAAGTATTATATGTTTGTTCATGTGCATGTATCTAATTTTTTGATTACTTTTACACTGTATTTTGATGATATCTAAATACATAGTGTTTGGTTTTGTGTAATTATAATCACTTTTTTAGATAAGATATGTATCTAAACCTCATAATTTTTGAGGTAGTCTTAAAACTCTCTTCTAGTTCTCTAAAAATTCAATGAATTTTCTGCTGTAATTTAAGAAACTCTATAGAAAACAAATTTAAAAAGTTACTGTATTTAATTTACTGAATGTTTTACATTTATCAAATTTGAATGAAACTTTATTTTATAGAAATATGACATATTTATATTGATTTCATTTGTTTACATAAAGTTCTAAAAATGGATTTGAGATTCTGAATAAATTATCTTAATTTCTAAAATTATTTTTCATAGATCCACTTTTTCAAGAATATTGTTAATTTTGTATTTTGATAATTTTAAGAGTTGTGGAAATTAGATTTATTTGATTATTAGTTATTTTAAAATATAAAAAGTTTTTATAAAAATAGGTATTATTTAACATAGGATTAGTATTCTGTTAAGATCCTTTAAAAATTAATTAAATTTTTTTAAGGTATGAAATACGGTATTTCTCAAAGTATGGTTTGGCAACCATACTTTCCCAAAGTACTATTCGATAACCCTACTTCACAAAGTATAGTTCAGAAAACCTACTTTCACAAATTATCATTTGGATACATTACTTTGACGAACCCTACATTACTTTAATGAAATATAAATTACTTTGATGAACCCTACAATACATTGATGAAATCTAAGTTACTTTGATAAACCCTAATTTTGTGTACCCTACATTCATGTACCCCACTTTTTTGTACCTTACTTTTATGTACACTATTTTTGTGTACCCTAATTTTTTATACCATACTTTTGGGTACCTTAATTTTTTTTACCATACTTGGGTGAACCCTACTTTCATGTACACTACTTTAGTGTACCCTAATTTTGTGTACCCTAATTTTGTGTACCCAACTTTGTGTACCCTAGTTTTTTGGCATCACTTTGTGTTTTTATATTGAACTTCAATTTGTTTCATATATATATGGATTATTTTTAGATGTTTTCTACTATATAATTTGACATTTAATCTAAGGATTATGATCAATAAGTTTTTAAGGGTTTTAGTGAAATATTTAATGATTATAATTAATAAATTATTTCAACATATTTTTTTTAATAATGTTAAAGGATTAAATATTATTTAAATTAAAATATTTGAATTTACTTTTGGATTGTGTTGCTAGTTTTTAAGAACAGTTTTGATTGAATTTAAAGTTGTTTGAATAGATTTAAACCAGAGGTTTAAATAATTGAATGCTATTAATATTATGGATATATTATTGTAAGAGTTATTCAAATTATTTTAAATTATTTTAAATTTTTATTCTATAGGAATAAAGAGGCAATGTTGATGTTTTTTTATAGAGGTATTAATGAAGGATCTTGACATAATTTATTTTCAATATCCATAGGAAGAGAAGTTACTACAAATTCTTAATATTTATTATATATATATATATCTGGTAGGAAGATAGATACCCAAGTTAACATATTCAAGACTCTATTTTTCAATGATAATGTGATATGAACTTTGAACATACTATGCATTTGCAACGTCTTGTGAGACTCTGTTTCATATCCTATACATTCTGTCAACTTCCAAATTAATTTTACTTTGACTATAATTACCTTGAAGGGTGGTGATAATCCAAATCTCAAGAATGAGTACCAGTACTTTCATTGTTTATCTTATATTGTATAGTTTCCATGTCTCTAACTCTATTTACCATCTCTCACATGCACTCTATTTTTTATATTTAATGTTTTACACAAAATGAATTATTTTTTATTATTTTTACCTGGGTTGTGACTCTTATAGTCTAAATTTTGGATCTATGGGTTGTGACTCCCTCTATATAATGTTAGAACTATTCAGGTTGTGACTCCCTCTATCTAATGTCAGGTTGTTAGGGTTGTGACTCCCCATAAAAAAGTCAGTGTCATGGTCATTCCTCCAGTATAAAAGAATTGTATAATTAGATTATGATTCTCCCTAATTTTTTTGTAGTTCACACATATATATCACTGAGTAGATAGGTATAAGAGTATAGTTGGTTCACTTTATACCAGCCTATAATAAAAAATATCCTTATGATATTTTCTTTTTTTTACTTCTAATTAACCTTAAGAATTAACTTTGATATATAATTTAATTAATCAGTTTATTTGTTTAAAGTTTTTATTCTGGTTTATTCACCCCATCTAGAATATCTTCCATTACCCTATCCAACCTAACCCTACATTGAAACTTAAAGGGTTCATACCTCATTATAAAATCTTGGATCCTATACTATTAGATCCCACCCAAGAATCATATAAAAAATATATTTAAAATATTCAAAATATTCTCATTACATGAAAAAAATTTCATGATAAAAAGTTTTTAACATTTTTATTAAAAAAACATGGTAAAAACGTTTCCCTATTTTATTATTCTAAAATTGATTCTATATAAAATAAGAGAAAGTACATTTCAAATAATAAATTTATCAAAACTTGTAATATATATCCATATCAAAACAAGATAAAAAAAGAAAGAAATGTTAAATGGAGATCACCTATAGGATATAAAGGTTTTGGGCTTTCTAGGTCATTCATACCTCAATAATCAATTCAAGAATTAGTGCACTAAACATTTCCTTAGAAAAATATGACCTAAGGAAAAAAGAACACCCCATGAGTGAACCATCTAAGGTGTCATAATCTAGTTCTTAGAATAAATAGGCCTAGGGAATAAAGGAACACACCTTGAGTGAACCCCATATGGTGTCATAATCAAGTCCCTATAAAAATAGGTTCTAGGGAATAGAGGAACACCTCATGAGTGAACCCCCTGAATAAATAATGGAAAATGCCAAACAGTAAACCCTCTCTTAGGTACCCAAGGATTCCATATACTGAATATGTCAAAAAAAATTCAAAAATGGTTCATATAATTTCAGAATAGTTTCCAAATAACCTATTTTTTCATTAAAATATTTCTTTGATAACTAATTTCAGAAACCATATCAACGTGATCTAAAAAATAACAATCTTTTACCAAAACAAGAGGTAAAAACTATCTTTTATAAAAAATAATTTACAAAAACATATCAAAATATTAAATATCATTAAAATCATTTCTTTGAAAGCATGTTATAAAAAAAGATCTTATAAGTTTCACCAAACATAGGCTAGAGACAAAACCAACTACCTAAAAATTGGGTTCTCATGACAACAAAAATGAGGTCCACACATAGGAAGGAAAGGGAATACACCCATTAAGTAATAAGTTTCCCTAAGAAATGAGTCTCATATATTATAATAATATTTTAAAAATAAAATAGTTGGTGGAGAAGATTAGATATCATATAACTTCATAAAAAACAATATGACACCCAACCCAACAGGTTTCGGACTTTATAAACCAAAACACAAGAAGCAAAAAAAGAACAAATGAAGGGAAATTGATCACCCATTATATAATGGATTCAAAAATATATATATAAATATCCTAAAAAAAACCAAAATAAAAATACTGGATCAAAAAAAAGATATTAGGGATTAGTAGATGTAAAAACAAAGACAAAATTTAATTAAAATACCTATCATTATGATTATCTGAGTTTCCCTAAAAAATAATAAAATGTTCCACAATAAATGGATGAAAAAATACCCATTTGAATTTACTAAAAAAAAGCACCATAGAATGGTTGGGGTTCACCATGCCCAAGTTTGTCCTTAGTGGCACCAGGATATGGTGTTCAACATTCCCTAACCCAAAAGGCCAGTCATTCTTGACTAAACATATCTTCCACCACACCCACGGTGGGGTATGTTTTCAAGGGTGAAAAATGTGGGATAAAGTAGCCACACCATATACCATTTCCTATTCTAGTTGTGGTGGCTCTTACCTAGGTGTACACGTGAAACCAAGGGATGAAATGATATCAACCATGCCATAGTCTAACATTTTTTCATTTGGAAAATCTCAAAAACCTTTTTTAATCCACCAAGACACTTTAAAACATCCTGAACTTAGAATGAACCCCCCAAAATATAAAAAAAAATAATGAAAATAATACATTATAAGATGTTTCAACTAGTTCTATAATGTGATTCCATGACCAAATTGTAGTCCCCAATGAGAAGCTAGGATCCCTGAATAGTAGGTTTGAAATTTAAAATTTCTAACAAAAGATACATTTATCCTAGATAATTATTAAAATCATAAATTAATGAGTAATAAATGAGTTTCCTTCAAAATAAACTTTACTAGTTAGCATCTGTTGGATGATATGGGTGATAGAAAATTGAGTTACTTTGGTAGAAACAAGTACCCATAGAGTTTTGAAAATATACATGAGATGGTTTAACCCCAAAATATCATATCCCAATTCTCTAGAATTCAACCCTTTAAAATAACATAGGTGATACATGGGTTATATAATCCCAATAATTAAATTATAACTATTTAATATTAGTTTTTTAAGAATACTAGTAGTGGATTAATAGGACAACCCCTAACAATTTTAAAAAAGGACATTCCTTTTTTACCATAAAATGTTTATGATTTTATGCCACTAGAATATAATTTTTTGTTACCCATTAAGCCATTTGGATTTCCTTTTTTCTAGATTACCATGATGAAGGGAAAATTACCCCTATTGTGTTAATTTTGGGGCCCTTTACGTTTCTACATATATCATTAGAATCCTTAGTAGATGATTATATATGGGTATATTTATTCAAACCAATGGTTTATGGATTTATCTCTGTCACAAAAACCACTTAACTTTACAAACTATTAGGGGAATACAAATCCCTTAATGAGGTGTGTTTATTCTTCTAAACTATCCTAGGAGAGAGATAATCCTCCATCACTGATGGATTATCTTATTCATCCATTAAGTCACTCATTTTTTACCCACATGGACCACATTATTTGTCAAGTTCATATATGTTTCCTTTACTTTATAAGAGGTATTAACAAGGGTAGATAAATGGATATGTTATAGACATTCCCCAACCTTCTTATCCAAAATATCCCTTTTCACCTTAAAAGAAATTTGAGAAGGATCTTGAGGTTTAGAATATTTATCCATTTTTATGACACTATGGATTCGGGGTTAATTTTGGGAATCTTTTGGAGAATAATTTTGAGAGGAATACCTAGGATTCAGGAGTTGAAATTTACTAACACTTCACAAACTAGTCATATCATAACTGACTTGTTTCAAGTTGTTTCAAAATTATGTTCATACTCAAACTCCACCTCAATTTTATCCTCACCAACCACTAGGGTGACATTTACTTGTAATAGATGTTGGAGATCACCATCCACTAACACCCTAGCATAATATACAATCCTCCATTCAATATTATATTCATCCATAATAAGGGGGTGAAAAGCTTATTGGGTTGTGTTTGTGATTTTTGTTAATTAATTATATAAATAGAATATTGACATCTTTCTCATGAGTTTTTATGTATTTGGATGTTCAAATTATTGAATAAAATCCAAAGTGTAATTTTTTAAGTTTTCATTAGTTTATGTTTATGTTTTTTCAATAAAGCATGAAAATTTTTATGTTGTTAATGATATTAGGGTAAAGGGTAATGGAATGTGTATCCACCCAATTATGAACATAATATACTACCCATGTCTTGGGTAAATTATATTGAAGTCAAATACCATGGTGAGTGCATTGAAATGGGAATAAATAACAAACTGTAATGTTTGAATCCCCTATACATTAATTGATTTTTTGAACTAGTCCTTAGGAAAAATATAAGTCATAATAAGTTTAAAAATTCTTTTCTACTATAGTTTATAAGAGCTAATTGGTATATTCTTTGAATAGACATACAAACTACTATTAATAGAGTTTCAAGCTAGATGAGTCGGTAATTTGAAAAGACAATATATTTGAGGAACTATCCAAGTAATACTAAACATGAAGGAAAATAAATATAGGGATTTATATTCCATGGATAATAATATTATGAATAAAGTGAAGAAAAATATTTAAGAGGTGGTTATGTTTTATGGAATACAAAAAATTATGTTTATATTCTATAAGAGTTCTTGGGAATAAATCCAAATAGTTTTATAAGTTATGATAAATTCCCACTGTGTTTTATTGTGTTTTTGAAGATATTGAATATGTATTGTGTTTCTTTGAATAAAATCTAATCTTAGTTGAAGAAGTATGGATTTTGGAGTTTAAAGGACATATTTGGATAAGTTTGGGATTCTTCATATGAAACATCTCAGTGATAGAGGATATATCTAGGAATGATCTAGTGATGTGTAAACATCATTTGAGCTGATTTGAGTTGTGGGAAATAATCATATATTATTTTTATAAACATAATACTTCCTTGAATAACTGTTATTCTAATATACATAACCATGAATTCCACTATGTAAGCATGATATATTGAAGTTTTCAATGATGAGGTACTTCTTAATCATGAATCACCTCTGTGTAAGAATGAATCCTCCATGTGTAAATATAATTTGTGAATCTACATAAGCATCATCTTTACGGGGATCAATATATGTAAGCATGAATCTGGTATGTGTAAAAATTAATACTTATAGAAATTTGATATTTTTTTATACTAAAATATGATGATTCCAAAATTTATATTTTAAAGAAGAAGTTGATTTGGATTATTTTTGAAAAAATATTCAATGGTAAATAACATCAACAAACACATGTCATACTAGAAATTTTTTTTAGAGAAGTTGATCTTTAACCTAAGAAAGTAAATATCAAATCAATAAATGGTTGGGAGCCATTACAAAGTTTAAAAACTGGAGATTATAGAATTGTTTTATTCTGATGGAATTACTTCAAAATATACAAAACTTTTTAATCATTACATAAAATATCACAAATGATTGTGATTCAATATAGCTCATAGATAAAAGATAAATTAAAGTATAAAATGTTTTTTTGTTAAATATATTAATCCTAAAACTAAAATTATAGATTAATTAAATATGGTATTTTAATTTCAGGATGAAAATGTTGTCTTTCGATGATATAAATTTTATAAAACATTATAATACAATATTGTTTGAATATAATGAATGTTGAGGTGAATTCATAAGAAAATAATGAATCTAAAATAAGGTTATTATAAATTATCAAATCTAGAAATGATAAAATTAATATGAAGATACAAGAATTTGATATATATTTTAAAACAATCAAAAATTAGTTCCGAATAAAGAAATCATGTTGACATATATAGTGATTATATATGATTATAAAAGAATAATAAGTTTAGATCATGTTTATTTAGTGATTATTAGAAGATGGATATTTTTATAATTAATAAATAATTATATTATTGAATTATTTTTTTATGGTTTATCTTTCATGTAGTTTTCATAAACATATTATTAAGGTGAAGATGGATAGAAACTCGAGCCAGCTACAAGAAGAACCCAGAAGATCTTTTGGTTGAGACCTATAATTAGAAGAGAAAAATAAATGGAATTCCTATATTTTTACAAGAAACACTGGTTGGGGAGACAAAAAATGTAAGATTATGGGATTAATCCCATGTATAGTAAATGCTGGGAAAAAAGATATATAAGATCATGTGAACCGAATGTAATGGGTTTATATATATTCCAAATATAGAGAATATTATTTTTGATGACTATATATAAAATGAAAAAGAAAGAGAGATAATAGTTTTCTATAATCTTAACTCATAACATGAGATGATGAAAAAAAATTTGAATATCTAAGGAGGATAAGAAGAAGAGAATACAAATCCTATATTTAAATGAATATCTATTGGGTATTGAAGCTGAAAGAATATTAAGTATTCATCTATCAAAAAATAATTAGATTATGTGTTCTTAATATATACGAAGAATAAGAAAGAGTATGGGAAGATACCAACTAGAATCTACTATTCAGACACATCTGTTGAGTTTTTAATGATTAATAAATTATTTGAGAAGGATAGGTGAGTAGTTTAAATAAAAGAGTTACAAATTTGTTCTAGAATAATGACTGAGTTGTAGGTATTGTTTATGAAGAATTATTAATCATTATAAGTATATTCTGTGTGGAGAAAGAGATATATTATTTGATATAGTTTCATCCTCATGCTGACCAATGTTCAAATTTATAAATGATCTAAAATTCACACTTACATATACATGGTGAAAATATATAGAACTAGATAGAATAAAAGTATTCAAGAAGAACAAGGCATGAATATGACTATAGTGATAATATATTGACACTATAACTTGAGATTGATTATAGCAAGGAATTATGGATTGGGGTGAACAACTAATCAAGAAATGATGTATAAAAAAGATAAAACCCTTGTAAACATACCACCTGATCTATTTATCTTCATTACTTTAATTTTATATAATAATATTTCATGATTAAACATAAGATATATCTATCTATATTAATTATAAATAGGGGTTCATATCTAGAGAGGGTTATATTTCTAAATAATATTTTTTAATTTGTAAAAATTATCTAGAAATAGACTCACCCCATCTATAGTGTTTTCACCAATCATATGGGGTGTTTCAAATGTTATTAAAGAAAGGTTCCCTTTGGTTATATCTTACTTTATTTTTATATGAATTTTCATTTGATTTGATGAAATGAAAATTTAAAGTGTTATCTGGATATCCTTAAATAGAAAATTTAGTTTATATACCCATCAAAGTATAAATGGAATTCTTTTCCAAGTCAATGAGAAATAGGATGGAAAGGGGGGAAAATAATTATAGAAAAATTTTGAAGAAGGTGGAGGATCTAAAACATCTTTCAATTGAATAAAATAAAGGATATACCACTTCTGGGAAAGTGTTTTTATTACTAGATGTTTTGGAATTTTTCCATATATTTCGGGTATAAAATTTAACTATATGAAAGTTAGCAAGGGATAATGATATGGGGGGATTTTTTGAAATAATAAGACAACATAATGAAAAGTAGAAAATTGCACAAAAAATAAATAATTATTATTCTAAAGTAGATTAGAATATTATTTGAACTTTTATGAGTATTGAAACCTGTATAGACATGCATATAATGAATTCTGGTACGTTCTAACCAAGAAAAACTTTTATAAAGATGTGAATAAGAAGGTCCAATATTAAACTAATTTGGTAACAAAGAAAAGTGAGTCTGTCTTGGGGAGTGAATTAAATAAGAAAGATGAGATACTTAATACCAAGAAATCATTGAAAAGAGTTGAGAATTATGTCACAAAAAAGATTAGAAGATTCTTCTACTATGGAAAGAGAGTCTACATTATGAACCATTAAAATGATTCCATGAAGTTCAATTTTTGAAGAAGCAACCTCGAACAAAAAATTAAGTCAATCAAAGAAATAAAAAAAATATTTTCATGGAAAAAGACACCACTATTTAACAATTTTAGAGGTTTCCTAAGAAATTAAACTCAAAGGATAATAAATAAAAATGTGGATTGTGAAAATAGGTTGTTTATAGAGATATAAAATTAATGACAAGAATATCTAGTAATAATAAATTGATTACTAAAAAAAGTAAAGAACCATTGAGTCATGGTTCCAAATTTGTCAATGTAAAGAATACTAATACACATTAATTTAAAGAATAACATGCTATATAAAAGTTTTTGAATATATTTCATGGTTATTTGGAAAAGTATAAAAAAATAACAAGCCAAAAGTTATGTGATTCATCTAGTTTATCAACTAAAGAAACTATTTCTAACTAAGGGAGATCTTGAAAAATAAGAGTAAACCATTCTACCTAAAAATATTTAAATATGTACATATAAGGAAATAGAGAGAATGAAGGGGTATATACATTTTAGGCCATCAAAGAAGAAATTGTTTGGGTTAGGAAAAACGTTTTAGCCCTGATGCTACAACAAAAGAGTTGATAGAAGGCCAACTTTTCCCACCTTGTTGATAGTGAATTTGGAAATAGGGGATTGAAGGTAAAGTATTGAAAATAAGAGTTGATGAATTCCATGATGTTGATACAACTAAGGAAAATTCATCATAGATATTATCTTAATCGGTATAAATTCTCTATTGGTATTAGTCATAAATTAGTATCAATTCATATTGGTGTATATGTCTTGAAGTAGAATCATCCATAGTTATGAATGGAAAGTACCCTTCTAGGGGGAGATAATAGATAAGATGAAGCTATGGGATATTTATTTTCGTCACATGAGTATAGAAATCTAAACAAACCTAACACAGTATTGAATGTTGAGGTATAAAGATCACTTTACCTTGTTTATTCTTGTTATACCAAATAATGTTACAAATGAGAGTGAGTTTTATGTATATGGAAGTGATAATCCTATAACATGAATTTTTTTGATGTATTCTATGATGGTGAGTAAAATTTATTTAAACATATTGAAAATCAATGAAATAAAATTCAATGTTGGTAGCACATTGGGAAATATACATGGAAACCCTTAATTCATTGGTATAATCACTCTTGTTTTCTATAATGGGTTATCCCATGTAGATTTAGTGTTGGGTTACTCATGGATAATTTCTATCTAATATGTGGATCTACTATTCTCATATAGAAATACCTCATTATAACCTAATTGAAAGAAAAAAGGGGATAAAAATGTTCTTAAATTCAGATGAGAAAATGAGAGTATAAATTTACCTTATAAAGGATTCCTATTGAATATGTGATAGTATTAAAGGGGATAAAAAATGATTTACTCCATTGTATTTATTATCATAAAGGTGGATAGTAAAAGTTATCATTTAATGGAATATTGACAAGCATCTCGTGAGTTTCTATGTGTCTGGAAGTTCAATGTATTTAAAACACATCCAAAGGAGGATTTTAGAGTGATCATTAATTTATTTTTTAAAATAAAGAATGATATATATGGAATATTGACATGAATATAATGAGTTTTGATGTGTTTTAATGTTTAAATTATTTAAACAAATCCAAAGGGGTAGATTGAAGTACCCATTAGATTTTTTTTGAGTATGTTGTCAATAAAGCATGTCAATATGGATATTTTCATTAATCTTAGGAAAAACATGATGGAATGTGAATTCAAAAAATAAATAACCTAAGATAAAACCCATGTCTTGGGTAATGATTATTGGAGTACGATTCCATACTAAAAACATTGAAATTAAAAGGAATCACTGATTATTATATGTTAATACCCTATACATTGATTTATTATTTGAGTTGTTCCTCATAGAAAAGAAAAGTGATAACAAGTGTGAAAAGTGATTTCTATTATAGTCTAGAAGAGTGAATATATGGATTCATGGAACAACTTTATGAGATGTTTTTAATAGATTTACTAACAAGATGATTGGAGTGTTTGAAAACCGAACATATTTAGGGAACTATATAAGAACAAATATATATAGAGGATTATTTTTATAGTGATTCCTATGTAACGCCCCGACCCTAGTTGCCTAGAGTCGGTGCATTATTACATAACATTGGCATGATCACAAGAAAGATCAAATCTCGAAAGACCGATTGGTTTAGTATCCTTGGAAACACTAGATATATTCATAAGTTTTACATTACATCATAAAATGAAAAACTACTACAACAACATAATGTTTCCACAGTCCACACTATAATCCCCTCATAATATCCCTGCAGGTCATTCATAATTTACTTCTTCACTTCCTGGGAAAAATAAAACATAGAAAAGGGGTGAGCTCAAATTCCCAGTAAGGATAACAATATAGCGGAAACTTTCATAAATAAGAATAAACATTTAAGGCAATGTATAACTAAAACAAAAGCCTTTTAAACTTGAACTTTTAACATAGTATGGAATAAATAAAATTAGATAATGCCATTTACTTATTCACATGGATATTCTACTAATCGAATAATCACATGAAAAATCAATAACCACTTTCATAATGTTGGAATGCATAATGCTAAACTTTAATTACTTTTCAAGGCCTCGTCCCAAGACCTTGGGGCTAACTGTAACCGGAACCCAACCCGGAGTGCCTCTAATAACCGGACACCAACCCGGAGTGCCTCTAATAACCGGACACCAACCCGGAGTGCCTCTAATAACCGGACACCAACCCGGAGGGCTTACTTTTACCATTCCCTAACCTGGAGGGCTTACTTTTACCAGTCCCCAACCTGGAGGGCTTACTTTAACCAGTCCCCAACCTGGAACATACTTGTCCAACACATTCATATGAAGTAATGATTGAAATATAACATAAACATTCTTATTGGAACTAGCATACGAAATGTCAATACTTTCACCATAAAATATGAATGGTATAAAAATAGCACATCCACAGTCAAACATATCACAAAACCTTAAAAACAATATAGAAGTTTTGTATCATAATAAATCAACTTCAAATAATCTTAAAACCCATCAAAGGATGTTGACATAGATGAAATCAAAATTATTTTTAAAGAAATATCTCCTTTTATTTTGAAATCATTTAAGATCCATATAAAATCAAACATTTTCTTTGAAAATAATCTTATAAGCTTTTAAGGGAAGCTTTGACGATTTTATAACGGCGGAAAATAACCGCACCCGCCGTATAAGTTAAAAAAAACATTCTTATCTTAATTCTGTCGAAAAGGATAAAAAGCACCTTGTTTGGAAAACGACGGAAAGATTCCCTTATAAACCTCTTATAAAAAGTCAAACAAGGGTATAAATGACTTTAACCCATATTCTTTTAAATATTAAAAATGTTTTGAAATACATTTTGAAGAAACATGGATTTGGATGATAACGAGATCCCAGTAGATTATTACGTATAAACAACCTCGGATAATGAAGAGATTGTGAAATAACCCTTACCAGTTTGGTAACTTATGAAACATACAACCCATGAAAGAGGTATCATACAATGAATATGTAAGTACACATAAATTAGAGTGTATTACACAAAGAATATAATTATGGGCAGTACATACACCACACAAAAGGTAATGGTGGCAATATGGCATGAATCTCACGGGAATAAGGAGTGAGATGAAAACCCCTTACCACGTTAATCAACTGAGTCGTATGGCCAAAAGTTAATAACCACCAAATTATTTACATAATAACATGAATATGATAATATATATCAAATTCCAGTACACAATACACCACTTTCAATAATTTAGTGGCGAATAATGGAAATCTCACGGAATTGAATGTGAGATAAGAAAAATCCCTTACCTTGTACTTTTCCTTGGTTGGGGTAGGTTAACCTCCTGTATAATGGTGAAATAATTGTTATTAAATTATAAAAGAATCATATACATTAATATGATATCATATATGTTCTTTTAACATTGCTTTATTAATAATATCTTAGTATTATCGTCGTTTCGGGTGATAATCGATTCGTTCTTCTTAAATGTTTGGTTACGTAAGACATGTTTGTAATGGATAGATTATATCTTATTCATAATCAGAATGATATTAACATTATTTTTAACCCTAAAATGAGAATAAGACTTGAATGGATACGATGGAGGATGGATCTCACCGCGTTCGTGGAGACGGTAGTCCGTACGTACGCACGAACGCTACTTCCATTTAATTTTTATTTTAAAAGAATTGAATCCAAATGATACATAGGTATATTAATATTCCAGTATAATATAAATTTTTATATATGTTACTTAAGTTCATTAACACCATCCTTTATACGTTCCATGTGTGGTATGAACGAGTCATATCATTTTAAGGGGGCGGTAGTGCGCACTTCCTCAAATGAAATTATCGTATGTATATACAACATGAAATGAATAATGGTATGAAATAAAATGGAATTACAGAAGCTTATATATAAAATATATATCATTAATATCATATTTAATTATAGTGCCATCATAATGGCCACCATGAGAGGCGGTAAGATGTATTTGAACAATCATCGTTTCGTGAGGCGTTAGTTTGCCATCCACAGAAACATTATGTTGATCATCCATTAGATGGAGTTGTGTGTATGTTTAGTTTGAATACTTCTTATAACAACATCCTAGTATATTGAGGATACTGGTGTTGTTACAAAATAAAGGAAATAAAAAGAGTTTGGGGGTTGGAGAAGCAAAATAAATGAAAATAATTTAAGAGAAATCGTTACCTTTAATTTAGGTAACTCACTTTGGTTGGAACCAAAGGACTTCTTGAAATGCTTTCTGCCTAAGGGGAAGATTCAAGGAGGAGGAGAGGGATGTGGGGAGCTTAGTTGGGCAGAGTTTGGACGAGCCAAGTGGCTTGAGAGGTGTGAGGAATGAGTAGAAGTGGTCTCCTTTTATAAGGGAGGAGAGGGGCTCTTTAGGAAAGAGTGAAAGTATTACTTTATAATATAATTATATTCGGTTTATAATGGTCCAAAAATCATTGAGGTCGAAGATAAGATGACTCATATTCTAAATAACATCAACCAATAAGAATTGTACAGGTTTTAGATAATATTTTAATCATTATAATCTTATTTATTTAAATGATTTATTAATGAGGTAAACATTGCATCATTATTGTGTCATTAATAATTTAAATTATATGATGTCTAAAAATTATAAATAAACTATAATTATGTAGGAAATATTTTTATCTTTCTAATGAATATTTATAATCGAAAATCCAACATGTATAACCCTATTTAAAAATTGTTCTTCTAAAATATGTAAGCTTAGGCCATTTTTATTTTTATTTTAACTTTATTAATATAAAGTGTCCCTACCACATACAAGTGGATCCAAGGGGTCCCCAAATTGACCCAAGGATGCTCATGGTCGGGTATGTGTCCACCAATAAGGTTAGGACACGTTTTAGGTTAATTTTGTATTATTATAATATTATTTTTTAACCCTTATTTACCGGATTTACCCTTAACCATGGTAAATAAAATATTTACCACAGTAATTATTCAAAATGTCTAAAAATAAAAGTTACCTATTTACACAATTTGGACATCCTGATTCCAAATATGGAATCTATTTTTCTAAATTCAAAACACAGAAGTGGCAGAAATTAATTTAAAATTAATTCCCGCTCTCAAAACAAAAAGCGTGTTTTTAAGAGGTAATAACTATCAAAAGATTGACACTTGTTTATGTTTGGTTTAATTGTAAAATTATGTACAATGACCAACATTATATTAAATGGTAAAAATATATTCTAAATATACTTTAAAACTACTAAAATTCATAATTTATCACTATTAATTATTTTGATTAAAAAAGTTGTTTTTAATTAAAATTTAGTAATTTTCACTATTCATCAAAATATGAAAGTTATCCGAAAAGTACCAAAAATTCACCTTAGGCTGAATTTGATATTCTGAATCCAAAAATGAAGTCCATTTTAAAATATAAAATATATATAATTTCAAAATTTAGGTATTACTATTCATAACGGCTAGTTTGATTGGTTGTGGCGTGTGTTAAAACTCAAGGTTGCGTACAACACACGCTACTATTTTATTCAAAGGAAAGCATACCGTAGAAGCTTGGGATGTTTCATTTTAAATTTATTTTTTGATGTCCCAATTTATTCATATAGTTTAAAATATTTTATTTAAAAAGGTTTCACTATTAAAGTTGATAAAAGTGCAATACTGAAAATGAATCTGTTCTTGCATTATGACTAAGAAACTCATAATAGGGATTCTAAAATTATAAGGATTATATAAAGTTCAAAATGTTGTTAATACTATTCATGACCTCTTTTAATGGTTTTTTTTGTACGTCATGGTGTGATTGAACTCGGTGTTGCGTGTAGTGCAAGTTATTGAATTATTTTTAAGAAATAACACACTATGAAATCCTGGGGTGTTACATTCTCCCCTCCTTCAATAAATTGCGTCCTCGCAATTTGAAATTGTTCTTCGAAAATAAAAGGTTGAAAATAGAAAATATCTTTGTGGGAAAACCCACATCGGAAATTAGGTTACTAAAATTTAGTCTTAATATGAGGAAAAGAGAAATGAAAGAGTCACCACCAAATTATGATCTCGATTAGGAGAACATTGGTGGCAATTAGAGACATATAATTGGAGGAAAAACGTAAATATTTATAGGTAGTGATTGAGATCATCAATCACAAACAAGTGTATAATTGAGGTCCTTAAATTCATCAATCTATGATGATTTGAAATACCATCAGTTCAACAAAACATAGGGTATTAGGATAACACATTTTTGACGTTTCAAAATATCTTAGTTGAAATCCCACATCGAAAAATGAATTAATGAGGCCTCTATTTAAAATAAAGAGTCGAACGTATGAAGATTACCGAAAATAACACATACTAGGGTTCCATGTAGGAAAATATGGATATGGAATAAAAATCTAACCATCAATTATCTGATGGAGAGTGGTAGAGAACATGGCTATGAAAAGGCCAACAATCCCAAAGCCATTATTTAGTGATGATTTAAGGTATCATCTAGGAAAACATTTTTGTTATAAGTTTCTTTTCTTAATGTTGAGGAATTTATTTATGAGATTGGCTAAGATCATAAGGAGATATACTTACTTTATAATTAGTGTTTTATCCATTAATAAATTTCTACCACAAACTCATCTTTCACTCTAAAAGATAATAGAATGTAAAAAAAATTCTATTTACACTATTCGTATAGGGTTCCAAAATAAACGCATTTATAATTCATCTACATGATCTTTTAATAAAAACTACATTATTTAATCTAGGACATCTCATGGGCCAGTGGTAGGTGATACACCCTTGTCGCCCTTCGGTTGCGGGTTAAAGTCTCGCAGCCTTGCCGGACGCGACGGGTTGCCGCCCGACCTCCGGGTTGTCCTTTTATGGAAATCCAAAATAATCCAAACTAGAACTATCCAAAATACTTCTGTCCAAACTCACAGTCTAACATTTATAAGGAAGGTAAACATAATATAGATCCTTTTTACCCCGTAATAGCATATGAATACCTTCATCATGTATTACCATATTCCTTATTGATTACATTCATGCTCCCTTATTCCATATAGAATGCTGGATCTACTTCATTAATCCAAAAATGTTTTAAACCCCAACAATGATGGAATATACAAATCATTAATCAGTTCCAGGGTAGTCAAGAATATCCAATATAATTTATTCAAAACAATCACATATTATACCAAAATCACTACCTCAGTATCAGAACTATATTATGATTTATCATTCTCTCAACCATATATTTTCCAAAAATTTATCCTGCTATTGAGTCACTTTTCTTTGTTCCACACAATCTCAAGTCCTTAATGAAATAGTACTGCAATACAATCCTTATATACTCCATGATTATTGTAACAAGTACATTGCTGATACAACACTCAATTGACATAATCAACATAAGAACTCTGATCATTCCTCTTCATCTGTGGTAGTATCATAACTTGATTATTATCCAATAACATCATTTGCGGCATAGTCTGATGACTGGGACATAGGTTCGCGTAGTGTCCAAACTCCTTGCAAATGAAGCATTGTACATTTAAAACCATTTTCTTACCCTTGCAGTCACGTACTTTGTGCCCTTTTCCTCCACACTTATAACAAACTCCCATTCCTTTCAGGCAAGTTCCAGGGTGTTTCTTTCCACAGTTACCACATATGGGAAAATTATTCTTTTCCATTTTCCCTTTATCCATCTTTCTCTCTTCCATCCTTTTCATGTCTTGATTCCCTTCAAAGCCATTGGACTCAGTAAACTCTTTACTTATCTTATCAACACATGATATTATTTCTTCATATGATGATAATACATGGGAGACTATTTCTCTTATAAATTCTAGCTTAATACCATGAAAGATATGATCCTTCCTTCTCTTTGAATCATGTGTATTTCTGGAGTTCTCATTCCTTCTACTGGGCCCCATTTCTAAATAATGGCATAAACTAGATCAGTTTATGAATCAAAATACATAATCCCATACTTATAAAACACTTAACATAAATTGAACTATTTATGGATATAATCCATAATCATAAAAATGTTTTCTTTGAGGAAGTATATACTCATAAACCCTTCATAATGATTTGTAAAGAAAATGAGAGTTATCCTAAGCATATCCCCCGGGAGTGTCGTAACCAAGAGTGAAGCAAGGCCCGTTGTCGTGCACCAGTTCCCGTTCGAGTCTAGCTCAAAGCGGTGTTTTCGGGTTTTACCCCTAGGTACATCTGTGCCAGAGCCGTCTCTACCTGCTCGTATCCAGACAGGGATGTATTGCTCGGAAAACTCACAAAATCTCTACAATACCAAAATTCTAGGAAGTTATTCTATACTAATCCTCAAAGTTCATCTTAGGTCTACGTGCTCTAATCAGAGTTTATCTAAATCTAGCTTCCAAGGTTTGTACTAAACTTTCTCTGATACCAACTGTAACGCCCCGACCCTAGTTGCCTAGAGTCGGTGCATTATTACATAACATTGGCATGATCACAAGAAAGATCAAATCTCGAAAGACCGATTGGTTTAGTAGCCTTGGAAACACTAGATATATTCATAAGTTTTACATTACATCATAAAATGAAAAACTACTACAACAACATAATGTTTCCACAGTCCACACTATAATCCCCTCATAATATCCCTGCAGGTCATTCATAATTTACTTCTTCACTTCCTGGGAAAAATAAAACATAGAAAAGGGGTGAGCTCAAATGCCCAGTAAGGATAACAATATAGCGGAAACTTTCATAAATAAGAATAAACATTTAAGGCAATGTATAACTAAAACAAAAGCCTTTTAAACTTGAACTTTTAACATAGTATGGCATAAATAAAATTAGATAATGCCATTTACTTATTCACATGGACATTCTACTAATCGAATAATCACATGAAAAATCAATAACCACTTTCATAATGTTGGAATGCATAATGCTAAACTTTAATTACTTTTCAAGGCCTCGTCCCAAGACCTTGGGGCTAACTGTAACCGGAACCCAACCCGGAGTGCCTCTAATAACCGGACACCAACCCGGAGTGCCTCTAATAACCGGACACCAACCCGGAGTGCCTCTAATAACCGGACACCAACCCGGAGGGCTTACTTTTACCAGTCCCTAACCTGGAGGGCTTACTTTTACCAGTCCCCAACCTGGTGGGCTTACTTTAACCAGTCCCCAACCTGGAACATACTTGTCCAACACATTCATACGAAGTAAAGATTGAAATATAACATAAACATTCTTATTGGAACTAGCATACGAAATGTCAATACTTTCACCATAAACTATGAATGGTATAAAAATAGCACATCCACAGTCAAACATATCACAAAACCTTCAAAACAATATAGAAGTTTTGTATCATAATAAATCAACTTCAAATAATCTTAAAACACATCAAAGGATGTTGACATAGATGAAATCAAAATTCTTTTTAATGAAATATCTACTTTTATTTTGAAATCATTTAAGATCCATATAAAATCAAACATTTTCTTTGAAAATAATCTTATAAGCTTTTAAGGGAAGCTTTGACGATTTTATAACGGTGGAAAATTACCGCACCCGCCGTATAAGTTAAAAAAACATTCTTATCTTAATTCTGTCGAAAAGGTTAAAAAGCACCTTGTTTGGAAAACGACGGAAAGATTCCCTTATAAACCTCTTATAAAAAGTCAAACAAGGGTATAAATGACTTTAACCCATATTCTTTTAAATATTAAAAATGTTTTGAAATACATTTTGAAGAAACATGGATGTGGATGATAACGAGATCCCAGTAGATTATTACGTATAAACAACCTCAGATAATGAAGAGATTGTGAAATAACCCTTACCAGTTTGGTAACTTATGAAACATACAACCCATGAAAGAGGTATCATACAATGAATATGTAAGTACACATAAATTAGAGTGTATTACACAAAGAATATAATTATGGGCAGTACATACACCACACAAAAGGTAATGGTGGCAATATGGCATGAATCTCACGGGAATAAGGAGTGAGATGAAAACCCCTTACCACGTTAATCAACTGAGTCGTATGGATAAAAGTTAATAACTACCAAATTATTTACAGAATAACATGAATATGATAATATATATCAAATGCCAGTACACAATACACCACTTTCAATAATTTAGTGGCGAATAATGTAAATCTCACGGAATTGAATGTGAGATAAGAAAAATCCCTTACCTTGTACTTTTCCTTGGTTGGGGTAGGTTAACCTCCTGTATAATGGTGAAATAATTTCTATTAAATTATACAAGAATCATATACATTAATATGATATCATATATGTTCTTTTAACATTGCTTTATTAATAATATCTTAGTATTATCGTCGTTTCGGGTGATAATCGATTCGTTCTTCTTAAATGTTTCGTTACGTAAGACATGTTTGTAATGGATAGATTATATCTTATTCATAATCAGAATGATATTAACATTATTTTTAACCCTGAAATGAGAATAAGACTTGAATGGATACGATGGAGGATGGATCTCACCGCGTTCGTGGAGACGGTAGTCCGTACGTACGCACGAACGCTACTTCCATTTAATTTTTATTTTAAAAGAATTGAATCCAAATGATACATAGGTATATTACTATTCCAGTATAATATAATATTTTATATATGTTACTTAAGTTCATTAACACCATCCTTTATACGTTCCATGTGTGGTATGAACGAGTCATATCATTTTAAGGGGGCGGTAGTCCGCACTTTCTCAAATGAAATTATCGTATGTATATACAACATGAAACGAATAATGGTATGAAATAAAATGGAATTACAGAAGATTATATATAAAATATATATCATTAATATCATATTTAATTATAGTGCCATCATAATGGCCACCATGAGAGGCGGTAAGATGTATTTGAACAATCATCGTTTCGTGAGGCGTTAGTTTTCCATCCACAGAAACATTATGTTCATCATCCATTAGATGGAGTTGTGTGTATGTGTAGTTTTAATCCTTCTTATAACAACATCCTAGTATATTGAGGATACTGGTGTTGTTACAAAATAAAGGAAATAAAAAGAGTTTGGGGGTTGGAGAAGCAAAATAAATGAAAATAATTTAAGAGAAATCGTTACCTTTAATTTAGGTAACTCACTTTGGTTGGAACCAAAGGACTTCTTGAAATGCTTTCTGCCTAAGGGGAAGCTTCACGGAGGAGGAGAGGGATGTGGGGAGCTTATTTGGGCAGAGTTTGGATGAGCCAAGTGGCTTGAGAGGTGTGAGGAATGAGTAGAAGTGGTCTCCTTTTATAAGGGAGAAGAGGGGCTCTTTAGGAAAGAGTGAAAGTATTACTTTATAATATAATTATATTCGGTTTATAATGGTCCAAAAATAATTGAGGTCGAAGATAAGATGACTCATATTCTAAATAACATCAACCAATAAGAAATGGACAAGTTTTAGATAATATTTTAATCATTATAATCTTATTTATTTAAATGATTTATTAATGAGGTAAACATTGCATCATTATTGTGTCATTAATAATTTAAATTATTTGATATCTAAAAATTATAAATAAACTATCATTATGTAGGAAATCTTTTTAGATTTCTAATGAATATTTATAATCGAAAATCCAACATGTATAACCCTATGTAAAAATTGTTCTTCTAAAAGATGTAAGCTTATGCCATTTTTATTTTTATTTTAACTTTATTAATATAAAGTGTCCCTACCACATACAAGTGGATCCAAGGGGTCCCCAAATTGACCCAAGGATTCTCATGGTCGGGTATGTGTCCACCAATAAGGTTAGGACACGTTTTAGGTTAATTTTGTATTATTATAATATTATTTTTTAACCCTTATTTACCGGATTTACCCTTAACCATGGTAAATAAAATATTTACCACAGTAATTATTCAAAATGTCTAAAAATAAAAGTTACCTATTTACACAATTTGTAAATCCTGATTCCAAATATGGAATCTATTTTTCTAAATTCAAAACACAGAAGTGGCAGAAATTAATTTAAAATTAATTCCCGCTGTCAAAACAAAAAGCGTGTTTTTAAGAGGTAATAACTATCAAAAGATTGACACTTGTTTATGTTTGGTTTAATTGTAAAATTATGTACAATAACCAACATTATATTAAATGGTAAAAATATATTCTAAATATACTTTAAAACTACTAAAATTCATAATTTATCACTATTAATTATTTTGATTAAAAAAGTTGTTTTTAATTAAAATTTAGTAATTTTCACTATTCATCAAAATATGAAAGTTATCCGAAAAGTACCAAAATTTCACCTTAGGCTGAATTCGATATTCCGAATCCAAAAATGAAGTCCATTTTAAAATATAAAATATATATAATTTCAAAATTTAGGTATTACTATTCATAACGGCTAGTTTGATTGGTTGTGGCGTGTGTTAAAACTCAAGGTTGCGTACAACACACGCTACTATTTTATTCAAAGGAAAGCGTACCGTAGAAGCTTGGGATGTTTCATTTTAAATTTTTTTTTTGATGTCCCAATTTATTCAGATAGTTTAAAATATTTTATTTAAAAAGGTTTCACTATTAAAGTTGATAAAAGTGCAATACTGAAAATGAATCTGTTCTTGCATTATGACTAAGAAACTCATAATAGGGATTCTAAAATTATAAGGATTATATAAAGTTCAAAATGTTGTTAATACTATTCATGACCTCTTTTAATGGTTTTTTTTGTACGTCATGGTGTGATTGAACTCGGTGTTGCGTGTAGTGCAAGTTATTGAATTATTTTTAAGAAATAACACACTATGAAATCCTGGGGTGTTACATCCTATCTGGTGGATGAAGGTTTTGAAGGATAAAGTGAAGCTGAATTTTGAAGAGGTTATGAAGGTTCATAGAATACACAAAGTTGATTTTATATAATGTAAGAGTGATTAGGAATAGATTTAAAGAGTTTTAGATGTTATGATAAATTCCCAAAGTGTTTAAATAATTTTTTAATGATATTAAAGATGTATTGAGTTGATATAAATAAAATCTAATATTAATTAATGATTTCAAGGTTTGGGAAATTAATGTTAAAATTTTGATATGTTAGGGATTCTAGGTATGAATCATCTCAAAGATAATGGACCTGTATATGGATGATCTAGTATTGCATAAAAATCATCTAAGTATATCTATGTTGTGAATTAACAACTTCTACTATCTATATGAACATCATCCTACCTTGTATAACTATCATACTAATTTGGGATACCTTGAATTATAATACTAAATAATTAGTCTGTAATGTTCATAAGAATAATGTACTTATTAAGAATGAATTGACTCTTCATTATCCTGAATCCTCCCTATGTAAAAATTCTTTTTTTGAATCAGAATAAGTGTCATTTTTTTGGGTTCAATATTTGTAAGCCAGAAGAAAGTCCATGTTGACTTCATAAAATAAAGAAATTTTAGATTTCTATAGACTAAAATATAAATATTCTAGAATTTATATTATGTAGTAGAAATTTATTAGGATAAACAATTTTCATAGTTAAAAAAACATAAAATAAATGATACAAGAACTTAATTATAGAGTATATGATATTAACCCTGAGAAAGTTAGGATCAAATAAAGACATGGGTGAGATAATTTTCAACATCAAAAAAATTTAAGACTCCAAAATTTGTTAAGGTTTGATGAAATTATTTCAGAATATGAAAACTCTATTCCCCATTATTTACAATTTTAAAAAAGACTATGATTCTAGAAACATGATAAGGAGATGATAGATTAAATAGAAAGATGAATTTATGAGAAATATATAAATACCGAATCTAAAATTAATAAATAATTAAAATTTTAAATTTAATGTGATTATTTTGATGATATTTTTCAATGATTGAAATATCCTAAAAATTATGATCCAATATTATTTGTAGAGAATGAATGATGAGGTGAATTAATAAGAAAATAAATTACCTGAACGGATATTCTTCAAGATAATCATATAAGGAAATATAGAAATTAATATAATCATGAAATATATAGTTTTGAATTTTTAAATGATCAATAATATGTTATGATTCTAGTTGCTATGTTGAGTTGTGAAATGATGTTGTATGATTCCAACATGATAATAAGATGAGATAGGATACATCAGTAAGAAGAAAAAGGTGGGTATTTCTAGAATTTATCAATATTTATATTTACTAATTATTATGTTATGGTAAATTTTTCATTGAATCTGGGTTAAGATGTTATTGAGATAAAGTAGTGGTGGAAATCAATTCTGTTACTATAATAACATATAAGGTTAGTTTTACAAAACATATGTTAATGAATAGAAAAATAAACAGAATTCCTATAATGTTATAGGAGATAGAGGTTAAGTATATATAAAGAAATTCAAGGTCATAGTAGCACTACCACATACCAGAAAATTTGAGAAAAAGTGATTTGAAATCATGAACACTGAATTTGATTTAATTTTCTATATTCTAAATATGGAGAATATTAATTTGGGTGATCTACATATAAAAGAAAAATGAAGGAAAGAAAATGGTGTTTGAAAAGTATAATCGAGATCTTGAGTCAAGAAAGAAGAACCTGTAACTTTAAAATGAGGAGAATAAGAAGAAAATGTTGAGTCAGTACTAAATTAGAGATCTTAAGGGTATCAAAGATGAAGGAAGAAGAGGTATTTGGACCTCACTATATGATCAGATTAGATGTGATGATACATTGAGAAGAAGAAAAAAATCATATAAGGATAGGATGACCAAATAATGATATTCATATATATGTGTTGAATTTTTAGTGACTGAGAAGTTAGTTCAGAATGACAGATGTGTGGTTTTTCTTTTATAGGTATGAATTTGAGCTATAATAGAGACTGAGTTGTAGATATTATTCCTAAAGAATATATTTTAATTCAATGAATCTTCTATGAGATGAAGGAGACATATTCTTGGATGCATTGTAATACATGTGTTGATCATTGATCTAATGTATAAATTATTTGGAAGGTACATTTATATATGCATGGTGTGAATTCATAGACCTAGTGGGTCTTTGGGTATTCATGGATATCATAGTGTGACTCTATGACTTTAGTTAGAAGTTTTTGTGACTAAGTCTCACAAGTTTAAGTGTGAGATGCACCGAACCCATTGTAATATGAAATTGATTATAATGGAAATCCCATAATTGGTGAGAATTAACAATCATGGAAATTAGTATACCTTAACGAATAACCTTGTAAAAATACCATGTCTTATATTTATTTTATTTACCTATATTTCAGGTTTTGTGATTGATTTTTTAAAATTAAAATAGATCTAATTGTACCAAAAAGTAATAGTGGTTCATAACAAAAGGGTGTTGACATTCTAAATAATATTTGGTAATTGGAAAATAACCATCAACAACTGATTTACTCTTTTCAGATGTTTGTATTGATCTTAAGGGGTATTTCAAGGGGCTCCTATGAATGAAGAAATATCATTGATAATATGTGGCTTCCAAAACACCTAGCTATGTGCATGTAGTTGAACCCAAATATAGTAATTGATATGTTTCTTGGTTTCTATGTTGAAATTAACGTCTAAAAAATAGATTCTAAAATCCATATATTAGTATTATTTAAACCTATGCTCTAGAAAATAGGGAGGGTATTTTCTTATCCAAAAACTATATGGGAATAACCCTTAAAAATAGGAATAATACTCTATCTATAAAATTATCATATCTACGATAACCTTAGATTCAAATACTGATATTTTAAATTCTTATCATCCTTCACAAAATGGGTTATCTAATTAATAAATAATTTAAAACATTGAGCCTCTATTTGATTGCTTCTAGATTGGTAGTAATGGAGATGTTCCCATCATCATATTTTGAAATGTGTGCTTCACGAGGAGCTTTAACCGATGGTCAAATATCATAAAGGCCTACCTATTTAACACATCTATACAAAAAAATCCCTTACTAAGGGTATAGTTTTAATCATCCATTTATTTAGTTCCATATTTGATCACGAATCCAATACATAGATAAGGCTTTAAAAAGTTGAACCTAAATCATTATCGAGTCTCAAAACCAAGAATATTTGTTAATTCTCATCCTCCTACCTATGTTTGGGTGTATAAAAACAACAACAACAACAACAACACTAATTTCAATAATAATAAAAAATAATCACCATAAAGTATAAATATTATAAAATAAAACCAGAGGAAAAACAAATCAAAATAATAATAATTAAACAAAAAAACATCAACAACCTAAATAAAAATTAGTTTAGATCACCCCCATAGGGTGGATCAACACACAAACTGAATCATTTTATAATCATATATAGACCATTAATAATGACGATGATAATAATAATAAAAATAAGTACATGAACAAGAATATTTATAATCACAAAAATCATGGGGACTAAAAAGAGTGGTCTTCATAAAAAAACAATAACAATTTGAAATAGTATAAGGAGATAAAATAAGAAGAAACTATTTCACCTAACTCAATAGACCCATTCAAGAATAATTCATTCCCATCCTTAGGTTATTATATTATACATGATGAATACTTATCATTTAATCAATTAAACCAAACATTTTCAACAATTTTTTTTAAAAATAGATTTTAACATCTGAATTATCCCATAAAATATCCAACCAAGGTTTGTAATTTTTTATCATCATGTTCAAAAACCTACACACTTTATTTGGGTTTCGTCCATTTCTTCAGTTTTCACCTGTGTTATGACATCAAATTTTTTCATGTCAGCATATATTTATACCATGTATGAATCCCATCAATAAAAGACCATTTTATATATACCTACACATAAAATTACCACTCTTATATATATTCTTATATAGTTTGATTGATTTCCTCTATCACTCATACAAATTTTTTTTTTCAACTACAACCAACCGAGTAAAAACCTTTACCTTGAAATCCCATAACATTCCTGCACTACTTCACATGGAATCTAAATTCCAATCCATAGGACATCAAGATAGTTACCATGATAGAATTTTGGTATCCAATTTGTAAATTTTATATTTTTTTATATAACTAGAATACTTGAACAATGGTCAATGATCAAGAACCCTAAAAAGAAAACATTTTTATATAGATAAAACATCTAATAAATGGGGAAAACAAACCATTTTATTAGAACTAAACCATAGACATCTGGGATATATGAAAATAGTTTATAACCACTCAACCATGCTCAAATATAGTATACCTAGGAAATACCTCCCTACTATTCCTTTAATTACACTAATAATAATAATTTACATTTATACAATGAAAGTGGTAAAAATTAAAAATAAAATTCGTAAACAACCCCCCATATGTAGAAGTACACGAGGAGACATAAAACTGAGACCTACCTGAGACCCCATAGAAATGTGAACAAGAATTCTATACTACGGGGTAGAATTATAATAATAAAATAATAATAACGGTAACAAAAAAAGAAAAAAATTGTAACAGAACAACTATAATATAAATTCAATTACGTCTGTTATTACTGAACCAAAGATAAGGAAATAAATATCAATAAACCCATAGGCCGGAGTACTGGACCCCATGACTTACCCTTCACACCCTAATCCAAACCACCCCACCACCAATGGTGGGGAATAATAATAATAATAATAAAATTTATAAGAATAATAATAATAACAATAATAAAAAGTTGATATTATCATTGGGGGAACAAGTACAATAAACACACAAACACACAAACACACAACCACTACCTCTAGATATACCAAGCTAATATTACCCCATAGGGATAACCACAACCTATTTACTATAGAGATCCAAAGACCCACAATTCCCACAATCAATTAGAATAAACCACTAGAGATGCTACTACAATATCAAATATTTCCCCATAACAGCCCCTATAATAGTTCCCCACTATAGTACCACTGTTGTGTGGCTATCATTGTTAAGGAAAAAATAATTTCTTAACACAGTAGGGGGAGTGGATATTAATAAAGGGGATTCATTTTTAGATACCTCGAAGAACAAATCAATCTTTTTTTATGAGTAAGAATAAGATATTTATAGGAATAAAACTCATTTAACCATATTAGAGGATTAAAATTACCCAGCCATTGAAATTTTTTCAATGCTTAAACAATGGATAAATTTGAGACTCTTTTCTATTAATTAAAGGATTATCCAAGAAAAAGGGGTTAAACGTTGGTTTATGGAGGATTTATAGATACTTTCATCAATGATCTAGTATATTATGGATTGTAAAATTATACCACAGGGAAGAGGTTACTATTAACTAATATTTTTTTCACTTGGTAAAAAACAAAAGTCTTGGTGAATATGTAATATTAAACTAAATCCATATTATTTTAAACCATCAAAGTGGGATTTTATCTTCAATCCATATACCTAGGATCATAATAATGCGTAGATATGGGTTCATCTGTGTGGGTTGAGTTGTATAATTTTGTACTTATAGATATTTAATGATGCTATTTCCTATATTAGAGTTCCATTTAAAATGGGCTAAAATATAGTGTATGGAAAATATAAATTTTATTGGATGAAATATATGTTTTTGAGGGTGACCACTTCTATTTGGATTGTTTGAGTCTTATAGTCAAGATTGAATATGAATTCATTCCAATTTTGGATTAATTATATAGTATTTTGGTATCTGGTATTAAAGAATTTTATGGTATATGGTGCAAAAATCAGGAATAAGTAATCATATATAGTTATTTATAAATAAACGGAAGACTTGAATCCAGTAGAGAAACTGAAAAAATGTTTTTATGAAAGGTGAAAAATCAAATGACTTTGTTTCTATGGAGAATGAAGATGAGATAGGCACTTTAGTTTCCAATGATAGGGTTTTATAGTAAGGAAATAAAGAAAAGGGATACAAAAGGGGGCCTTATATGATAAACCTAAGGAGAAATTTCATGTCATAGATAGTTAATGAAGCTAGGTTATAACTAATAAACAAAATTATTTAGTGGAAAAATTTTGGGTCTATAGTATAAAAGTGGAAGGGGTTCTAGAGAAGAAATAATAATTTTAGAAAGATAATAAATAAAAAGAAACAACTCAAATCATAAAAAAATCTCTTGAGTAAGATCTATAAAGGTTTAAAGGAAAGTAAGTCAAAATATTAAAGAATACAAATAATTTTAAGAGGTGGGGAAAAATTAGAAGTGTACATAATCTGAAAAAGATGACACGAATATTGAATACAAAAAATTAAAGTTGTAAAAATAAATCAATGAACCAAAATGATAGGAAATAAATATCTAAAAATAGAAATAATTGAGTCTCCTCTATTGAAATTGGTAGGGTATATCAGAATGATAAACATCTAAAACTATTAATTGTTTTATTTTTCAATCTAATCCTTTTTGGATAAGACTTACAAAAACCAATGGATCATTTTTCTGTCAATAAATTTTTTGATTTTGAAATGTTGGGTTACATGTCGTCTAGAATCAATATCTCTAATGTTTCCATTGAGTCTCTTTGAGTACATATCTATAAAATATTAAGAAACATATCTTTATTTTTTTACTATCCTTCAATTATTCCATTAAAAAATTAATTTTAAGGGAAATGATATATTTTTATCTTTTTTAATACTGTTAATAGATATAAATACATGTAGAAGATTTATGAGTTAAAAAATAAATTATCCATGGATAATCATGGGATATTTTAATGTGATTATGGACATTCGAGAGAAGGTAATTCCATCTTATGATTTTATTTCATCTAGGAAGTTTAAAGCCTGCATTATGCTGATCCCATTGAGGTAAAACATATGGGTACCATGTTTACAAGGTTTAGATTAAATTTCCCAAAGATGGTGCCAAGTAAGTCAAACATGACTTTTTTGAACACTATTCTTCTTGAACAATGGGAGTATTCAAGTTTCATAACTCTCCCCAAGATGAACTCTGATTTCATTCCAATCATAAATTTTTTTTAAAAAATAAAAAAATTCCAAACCATTTAGTTTTAATAATTCTTGGATTGATATAGAGTAATTCTAAATTACTGTTAGATATTTTCAGTGCTCATACAAGTTTTAAAAATAACCTATATTATTTTTTACTATGATTAAAATCTCAAAGTATATGTTTAGAGATTAGAGTAAAAATTAATTTAATATTCTATGTATTTATAGGAAGATCTATCATAAATTCAACTTATTCTTCTTAAAATAAATTTTGATTATTTTTATTTTAATAAGGTGTTTTATTTTTCTTACATACTCAATACAATTGTTAATAATTAAGAGCACAGTAAAAAAGAGAACATTAGAGTGTAATTAATTAAAGAAGGAAAAACACTTGGTTTTTCAATAATCTATATTTGGTCATAAAAAAATAAACCACACATTCATTTGAGGTAAGTCGATAATTTAATTTTTTGGAAGGAGTGGATCACAAATCAAATTATTTAGTATTATGACTGTTTAATTTTTTCTAATGATTTATTTCTAAATTCTAATCTTCCATTATGTTATTCCCACGGTAGTTACCCATTGTAAAATGATTTACCCAATGACATTGAAATCAGAGGGGAGTTATTTGATCTCAATCTATAAAGTTCTTTTTGATTTGATGGATTCAATAATAAAATTTTTCATACATATTGGTACCATATCTAAGCTGGTGTTGTGATATTTGTTCAATATTTTATCAGGAAAGGTATGCATCCTCATGGGCTTAACTCTTATTTTATTTTCATTATTTATAAGTTTAATAGTGATGATGAATAGGAAAATTTTAAGCTTATTTTTACAAATGCATCATTATAAAAAATATTTAGTAAGATATAGGAGAATAGAGTTTATTTCATTATTCTTAAGGTTGTCTCTTATAACCATTTTGGTTTTATTTAAGCAAGGTGGAAACATGATTATCTCAAAAAAAACTTTTTAGTGCATAAATCATTGTAGGAAGGATATAAAAGAGGTTAATATTTCCCAAAAACTTTATGCGAGGAAATAATTTAACTCTATGAGTTCATATTTTATTTTTTAAATTCATTAAACATTTATATTTCATGAAAATTTTATTAACTGGGTTGGAATCTTCCTTTAGTCTGTTATAATTTCTATTTTTAAATATAATTCCAAAATATAATTTTACATATTAAAGGGGAATTAGTAATGGGGACTCAAATTATTCCATATATTTGTTATTGTTCAAATTATCTTAGTTTATTTTTGTTTAAAATGGTGCATCTTGGAAATATTAGTAGAATACAAGTTTCTGAAAGCATTTCTTCCCCCACTAAATTATTCTCTAAAAATGATCTATTTATTTTCTATTAATAGAGAATGAGAAATATCAAAAAAATCAATAAAAGGGTTTTGTTTTTGATTTATTAACAATAAGTGTTAAAATATTGAAGGATCAAAACTATATTTCCAAACATTATTTTTAAAGATATTAAAGTTACTTATGATAGTAATTTGTTTTGAAGTTATGTATTGAAGTTATACTTATATTAATAAGTCTATAAGGTATCTCTATAATCTATTTGCGAGCGAGGAATCTAATATTTTGATTGTTTTAAGAAAATTGGAAATAATAGGAAATTTGTTTTACAGTTTGGAAGTTGTTTTATTGAAGGATGAATTATATTTGGAGAGTTTTGAAGGAATTTAGAAGAATTTGGTTTTGACTAGATTTTTATGAATTTAGAAAAGTCCAAAATTTTAAAGTAATATATTCTACCATGTTAAAAAATTGGAAATGTCATGGATGTGTTGTCTTGTATATATATAAGTTACTAGGATGATATATAAGATTCATCTAGGGACCACAATATAATTTGGTAATGTTATAGAGGTATCCTTATATTAATAAGAGTATCCTTTTGTGATAGTGTCAAAATGAAGCTAAGTCCTAGAGAAATGACTTGGATAGGTATCATTCAACTATGATAATATGTAAACATAATAAGGTTGATGTGTAAATGTAACTAGCACTATAAAATATTGGAAAAAGTGGAAAATATTGATTCCAACTGTATATTTAAAGGTAAAAAATTCAATACTAAATATTTGTTTTAGTGAACAAGGGTGATATATAAAGTTCATTATGTATGATATATAATGGAAACATAACCATACTAAGAAATGCCTAAGAGTATTTTTAGAAGTATGGAGGAAAAATTTAAGAGTCATTCCCTTTGATGTTTGAAAATTGAAAACCACACTGTGACATGTATTTTTTTACTTAGTGATGATGCTTATTAATATTATAGAGTTACTAGTTATTTGGTAACACCTATTCCATTGATGAATTTTTACACTAAAACATATCAAGATAAAGAAGAGGAATGTGTCATGATCTAGTTCTTTGTGCTGTGAAGTTTTCATGAAGGAGAGAAGGTATAAACTCACTGAATTTTTATGATATATATTATTAATCATAATATTTTATTTATAATACCATAAAACTTGAATAAAAAATTTATTTAAATTTGTTGAAGGATGAATATCGTGATATTTTAGGGAGTTTGTGAATATAATTCAATGATAATTCTATAGAGTTTTGATATTAATAAATATAGAAAATACAACACATAATTTTTGTGTGGATATATTAATATTAAATGAATGGATTTGAATCAGATTTAATGAATGATATTATTATATATTATTTTATTGTTTTTATATTGTGACTATAAAATATATCTATTGAGATAATCTAATGATAGAATAATAAAGAAGAATGGATGGTGCATTCAATTTTTTCTTATTGATAAATAAGTGAAGGGAATAAGATATATGTAGAATATAGAAGAAATTGGTATAGATAGATTTCAATAAACTCATTAAAGAGTATGTACCAAGGAAGAAACAAAAGCACAATGAAAGCACTTTTAATAAACTGTAATTTTTATATTGTGAGAAATTTTTTATGTGGCCCACATATATATAATGATTTTTGAATTTCATTAACTCTAAGTGGCATGTGGGGAGATAAGATAAGGGGGAGATCCATGTATTGATAATGAATCCTTTTTAAATTATTATAACACTTAAATGGAATAGTTTTACTGTTTAGTATATTGACACACCAATAGTGTATACTCATTGGATTACCCCTTAGTGATGAACCAAGTAAAATCACTATGTATCTACAATTATTTTTCTATATCAAAATATTAAATTTATGATTGAGGATTGATAGGTTCAACCCGCTCTTACTAAAGAAATAGTAACATCCTATGTGAGAAAAATAATTATTCCCCCTAATTCACCCCCATATTATAGTTCATTGGTCTATGTTTCTAACAAGTTTTATTATAGAAATTGGTTTGGGGTGTCAAATATTTTTTATAGGGTTACTATCAATGTATAATACAGTTAATAAAAAAATTGTTCATTTATTTAATGGTTCTAATTATTAAATCTAGAATAATATAGTTAGATCTCATCTATATTCTCTTGGACATGATTTCTTCTTTATTGATGTGCATGAGATGCATTCATGTGATGATTTTGTGTTATTTATGAAAGAGGATAATATAAATATACTCAATGTTAATTCAAAATCTCAAAATCCTATATATAGAGAGTTTTTTAATCATATTTACATGAAAATTTCAATCTTCACTAATTCCTTAACAATGTTAGAAAAATTAGTCAATATATATGAAGAAGATCGAAATGTAAAGGAGAATAAGCTTCAAGTAATACACAATATATTTTATAATATGATGATTTCCCCTAAATGAAAATATTGATGGATTCTTGAATCATATTATAGAGGTTTTTAAATCTAGTCATGGCCTTGATAAAGAATTCAAATAATTATATGTTGAGAAGAATTTCTTGAGAAGGATTCTAACCACTTAAAATCCAAAAGTATTATCTCTTAAAGAGTGGATCTTGGAGGAATTGTCTTTAGATGACTTAAAAAGAAGTTATGTTTCATATGATATGTCAGTGAAGTTGTAAGGAATATTAAATTAGTCAAATAAGGTGGTAAAATTTAAATCCACGGGTAATATTGTCATTTATTAATGAGATGATTATAGAGAAGATTTAAGTGATGACTTATAATCTCTTGTCATATGAAAATTAAAAGTATAAAATTTTTATGTTGAAGAGAATATACCCTTTCCATGTTTTAGATGTGGAAAATTTGGATACAGTATAACAATGTTTCCAATAAATATTGATAATGATGGTGATGAGAAATAAATGATATTGAATCCACAAAATAAATTCCCTTCTAAAAGAGAGATTAAATTAGGGAGGAAATCTAGAAAGAAGCTTCAATAGAAGATCCTAGCCAGCAAAGTATAAATATTTATAATAATAAATATTTGATGGAATTAGAAATAGAATTTGAGTTATATATATATATATAATATTTAATTATGGCTACAATTGAAAAGGAAATACCTAAAAAATAGGAATAAAACCAGTTATATGGTGTTATTAATCATAAGGCTGAACATGAATGGGAACTTGAAGAGATTTATATTGAAATAAATAAAAATATAGAGATTGTGGATTATTAAAATAGTAGTCTAAATATGTTGATCCATTTCAAGTTGTGATTAATTTACTATAAAAGGAATTGGATAGTCTATCAACCAGTTATGGAGACCTAAGATAAGTAGTAAAACTCAATATAAAAACATAATAAAAAGCTAAGGTGACTGATGAATGTAATTATTTGTTGAAAGATAAAAAAATATTAGAACCCTAGAAGAAGTGGTATTAAAATTTTGAAGCAAACTATAAACATAAATAAATATAATAGGTTTATCAAATAAATCTCAATTCAAAAATACCACAAAAAGTACTATTTGAGTGGGTCATGTAAAGCTCAGTTGGTGTTGAGAAGGTTTTAAATAAAAAAAATCCCGAAAAATGGATAAATATGGTAGTGGATATGATGATAAGTAGGTTTAGTGACACTATAAATTAAAGGGTAGGAAAAGGTTTAAGGAAACCCTCAGTCTTCAAAGGCTCATCATCAACCAAAGAATTTATGAATGACATGATACATGTTGATGAATGAATGTGAAAAGATATTTCCCTTAATTAAATTTCATTTTTTTTCTATCTTTTCCACAAAATATCGTACTGTAAATAGGTATAATTATACTTGAGAGGAGAAGTACCAAGTAGCTAAAAAATAAGGATGACACCATATTCTTCATTTCAATGAATAATCTCTATCATTAGATACTATTTTAACTATTCTGACCATGGTAATAAATTCATTGACTATTGGAAGATAAAAATATTAAATAAATCAAATGGGATTTAAATGATATATCATGAAAGAAAATAAAATAAAATACCATTGAATTATGGATACTCTATGTAAGTAGAAGAGAGAAATTATAATAACATTACCTATGATAGGGAGAAATAGGAGAGAATACCTTGTGTCTCAACGTGTTTGGTAATTTATTCAAAGGAAATGAACTATATATATAATTAAAAAATGGATAAAATTAATGTCAAATATATAAAGAATAATTGTACTTGGAACCTTAATAGTGGGTGATCATCCCACATATCCCCCTAAATGAACCTTCTAAAAACCATAAAGGTGAGAGTTGATGGACCAATTTTTTTTGGAAATAAAAGATCAGAGAAGTTATAATGAAGTAGGAAGAATAGATTTATAGAAGGAATTGAAATAAAGAGTTAACAAACATTCTATAATTATGTCTTGTAAAATAAACTCTCAAGCATGAGTTAACTTTTTGACTTTTGGATTGATGTTTCCTTGAATCAGAAGATATTTATGATCAAAGGAAAGGTTATGAATTATCTAATGAAATATTGGTAGATGAATGTAATTCTTTATCATGTGGATAATAAGGAGAACATGTGCCTTATAATATGGAAGATGAAAAAAAACATTTGGAAATGGTGGTTTGGCCAAATTAAGAAACAAATAATGGAAAAAATTTCTAAGATAAGACCCAAAATGAATATACCAAATTTGAGGCATGACTGAGAAAGGCCATGTAATGAATTCATGCATGGTAAGATGGTATGTAACCCTTATTAGAAAAATATAAGACAATGGATTTCAACATAATTGTTTTTGTTTACACTAATGTATGTGGATTAGTAAATTATCCCACCATATATGAAGAAACGTAATTTTTTTTGTTGATGACTACTAAATAATGGACTCTATTATGTAGGTGAAAATTAAGGAAAAAATTATGGAGTCTTGGAATAGGTATCAATAATGAGCAGAAAATAAGACCATTTTCACAGTCAAATTTTTTTACATGATAATAAATTATAGTACGCATCCATTGAAGTGGAAAAATATCTTGAGAAACACGGTATCAAATGAGAAGTATCCTCAATTTGGACCTCAAAATACAATGAGAATATTGAACAATTAAATTGAATGGAAAATAATATATCCAAAAACTCTACTTATTGAAATTGATTTCTATCAGAACTATTGGATAGAGGAATCCTAGGTTATTGTGTATACTCACAACCAGGATATTCTAAACCCTAAAGAAAAAATAATACCCTATGAAATGTGGAATGAAAGGAAGACTACACTAAAACCCTTTAGATTTTTTTTGGAATTCGATGCCATATCTGGAATAGAAAAAGAAATTGAGGAAAGTAAAATGTGGCCATAGAAGAGGTATTGTTCTCAAGATATTCATTAAGTGTATTATATACAAATTCTAAAACAATAGAATGGGTAAAACTATTGATATTAATGTTGTTAATGTTAATGAGGAGAAATAAAAAAGGAATTTTGGTAGTTCAAATTTTGAAATGGGAAATGAAAATGATAAAATCCATGAAAATTTTGATACTGTACAAGGTTAGTTAAATTATGAAGACTAAAAATCCAAATTGGGAGAGGAAATGGATGCTAAATAAAATCATCCTACACAATAGAAAAGAGTTAGGGGATATAATTTGATCAATAAAAAAATGGATATAGAGCTACAAAATGTAATGAACAAACATTTTATCAATGGAAATTCCATTTTTATAATTTTTTCATATAGTATAAATCACATAAAAGTACACAAATAACACAATATGAACCTTACAAATGAATAATGAATGAAATAAGAGGTATTTCTAGAAGTTATGAAATATATACTGATGAAATAGTAACTTGATCATTGGAATAGTAATGTCACCCTAATGAGTAGTAAACTGGACAATAGAATAGTAACCTCATCTATGAAGGTATAAATAAAAATTATTAAAAATATAAATGGAAATATCATATAATTATATCATATTATATGTAAATAAATGATTTATGAGTTCTTAATTAAGTGTTGATATTTTTAGAAAACATTAGTGCTTGTTTTCAATTTTATAATTAATATAACGTTTTAAAAGAAAATGTATTTCCCTAAAATGTATTAACAAATTAATATTTTGTTATATTATATTATTAGATAATTTTATGAGACCTTAACTAATATTTGAAATTATTACAAAATATGTTATAATTTTAAAATTGGTATTTTCCAAGGAAATAACGATTTTAATTAAAAATTAAATTTATCAGATTTAGAAAATTATTTTCATAAAATTGAGTTTACTTTTGTATACTATAAGTCAATAAATGGTTCAGATGAATTTTTGGTATTTTTCAAAAATTCTTGAATTTTGATTATGAATAATATAATATGACAATTTATGATAAAAGATAAATAGATGAATTATGGAGTCAGATGATATATGTCTTATGTAAGCCCAAAATCTAGAACTATAATTCATTATTGGTGATAATTTTTAAAATATTTATAGTTTTTAGGAGAACTAATAAAATAATGAATAAAATAATGAGAAAACACACCCTCTTCTCCCCTATAAATACCACCGCCACCTCTTCTACTCACACCTCTCAAGATTTGAATCCTATCAAAAATCTACTTAAATATCTTCCCGAAACCCTCCCTCATGTCCAAGAAACTGGGGTCTTACCAAAAGACCAAAACGAACCCCCCTATGGAGGTTCTCAAGAAGAAGGTTTCAAGGGGTAAAATCCTATTTCTTTTCTTTTAATTTCATTTCAAGTTATTTTGTTTTCTTATTCTCTCCTCACATACCCTCATAAAGATGGTATGCAAACTCCATCAAATTAAATATAATATAATTTTATTATTCTAATGCAATATTTCATCAGCATTTATGGTCCCCTATCCTTTTATACTAAAAATGAAAACATCATCCATGATGTGTTAATTTATCCCTTTCAAGGACGACGAGTTTTCAATTTCCATTACTACCTTCAATGATGGTCATAATAAAACTTCTATGGTTAAAAATATTATAATATATGTATTAAATCTTATTTAATGTTCTAGAACAATTATATATACTTGATATTAATTAATAAAACAAAACTACTTCATGATGATCGAAAAAATGCCTAAATAATCTAAAAAGTTTTCCTTAATGTCTTATCTAATGATTCATCCTCAACTCAAATAACCAAGTGACTTATATAACCATTTAATATTATTTATTTTTATTAATAACATATAACTTCAATTTTGTAAAACCATTCTCATTTTACAGGATTTTCCGTACATGTATACAAGTAAACCGATCATGAAATCCAAGGGAACCAACGCTGCCAAAAAATGAAATTGAATCTCATAAACCATCCAGAATCACTTAACTAAACTTATTAAAATTATAATAAATAAAATAAAAATATAAAATGTTCTTAATTAATTAATTAATTTATTTAATAGGATTATCCATGACATTAATATAAAGTGAAGAATAGTTTCAGACATAAGATAAGGGTTTCTTCCAGAACCTCCATTTGTTACTTCATGGTATGATTTCTCTCTCATTACCATAATTTTACACTTATTTAAATTTATATAATTATTATATATTCTTTTTATATGGCACAAAATCATTTATCTGGATCATTTCATCATTTTTTAGGGATATACATGTTTTAATAAGGCTCCCTTCTCAATTCTTCCTGATAAGGAAGCTCGATTAAAGGGAAGTCCCCTTTTTCTTACCCATTTTCAAGTACCATCATTAATATTTTTTAAAACACCAATATTTTTATAAAATAAATAATTTTATCAGTAGAAAATAACTTTGTCCATTTTAGGTTTTATTAAAATAGATATTCCTTTTTATCTTATAAATTCCCTTTAGGTTTTGTTGTCAATAATGATAGCGAAATTTATAGATTATTTAGTGGATTAAAACCACACCTTTGAATGGCTCTTGAAATTAGAGACATTGGGAGTTATGAATAAGTAGTTCGGTTTTCTCTCAAAGTAGAGATGGAGTTTGGAGAATTGTCCCCCGACAATGGTGATAAGAAACAAAAGATGAAGTTTCAATCTAGAGGATCTAATGACAAAGGTGGGAAGAAAACTCAGCAACCCACATGAAAAAAATGTGGGATGTTGCACCATGGGAACTACCTCAAAAGGATAAGGAAGTGCTTCAAGTGTGTGAAAGAAGGACACCATTCTCAAGAGTGTCGAGAAGACAAGAAAAGGAAGGATAATGTGGTGGAAGAAAGGATAGAACCACCCAAGGTTAAATGCTACAACAGTAGAGAGATAGGGCACTATGCAAGCCAGTTCACTAAACCCTGAGTTCCCGAGGGTAATTAGTGTCAGTAGCCACAAAATCCAATGGAACAAGGGAATGATTATGAAATCACTACTATGGAAGTGGTTCAAGGGAATGAATTCATACAATTTACACTTCCTATTCACTCTAGAATGGAAAATGTATTATTTCTTTCTGGTTCTATGCATTCCTTTATATCATGAAAGTTTTCTAGAATTATAGAATTGAAGCCCCAAAACATTGAAGTAGAGATATATGTAAAAATAATATGTGGTGAAATCATTATGACCCAAGTATTTGGCTCTTCTTTTATTGGTGTATGTGGAAAGATTATTCTAGAGAATCTTGAAATACTTCCCCTGGTGTAATTAGATGCTATAATTTGAATGGATTGACTCTCATTATATAGACCACATATCAACTGTCGGGAAAAGGAAAATATTTTCATATTCTGAACCATCCCATGTTCCTCAACAAATGCAAGGAATATCATGAATCTCTTTTGAAAATCCTTCAATGGTGTGGGGTGTTGATTCTCTATGAAGAAGCATAGATTGAAAAAATGGTTGAGTCAAAGGAAGGTCGCAACCATGTGGAAATTCCCATCATTAGGGAATACAGTGATGTATATCCCAATGAGTTACCTGTAATTACCCTAGATCATGAGGTAGAGTTCTGAATATAACTCATAACCGAAGCTACTCCTATCTCAATGTGTCCCTATAGGATGGCTCCTATGGAACTGTAGGAGTTAAAGAAGTAGCTAAAAGAGCATCTAGACAAAGGGTTCATACACCCTTGTGAATCACCTTGGGGTGTGTTAGTACTCTTTGTGAAGAAGAATGATGGAACAATGCGGCTATGTATCAATTATCAGGAACTCAACAAGATCACCATAAAGGACAAGTATCATATTCCAAAGATTGACAACTAGCTCAATTAGTTAATAGGATCTCAATACTTCTCAAAGGTGGATCTTTGTTTTGGATATCATTAGTTAAAGGTGAAGAATGAAGATATTCATAAGACTACCTTCCATACAAGGTATAGGCACTATGAGTTTCTGGTGATTCCCTTCAAACTTAATAATTCCCCTACAATCTTCATGGATTTTATGAATAGAGTCTTTAGACATTACCTCGACAAATTTTTTATAGTGTTTATTGATGATATTCTAATATACACCAAGAGTAATTGGGAACAAGAAGAACATCTAAGACTTGTGTTGGCGACATTGAGAAAGGGTAAGTTGTACGCCATGTTCAGAAAGTGTGGCTTTTGGATAAATCATGTAACTTTCTTAGGACATGTGATCACAAGTGAGGGAATTTCTGTGGACCCATAAAAAACAATGGCGATTGAGGAATTGACTGGGCTCTCTTATGTCACAGAAATCTGTAGTTTTCTTGGATTAGCTGGTTACTACCAAACTTTTGTGAGAAATTTATCAGGATTGTCAATCCAACTAACTAATTTAACAAGGAAAGGGGTAAAGTATGTCTGGACGGAATAATGTGAGGGAAGCTACAAGTATCTAAAGAGAAGGTTTATCACTGCGCTTGTACTCACACTACCGAAAAGTAGAGAATGTTTTTTGAAATACAGTGACACTTCAAAGAAAGGATTGGGTTTCATACTCATGAAAAATGATAATGTGATAGCCTACACCTCGCGGCTGTTGAAGATCCATGGTTAGAACTACCCGACACATGATCTAGAGCTATAAGATGTGATTTCTGTGTTGAAAATATTGTGGAACTACCTTTATGGAGAGAAGTGTGACATATAAACCGACCACAAGAGCATAAAATATATATTCACATAAAAGGATCTCAACATACATCAAATGATATTGTTATAGATAATCAAGGATTACGATTTCTATATTCACTATCATCCTGGAAAGGTGAAAAATGTAGCTGATGCTCCAAGTAGAAAATAACCTAATACTCTATCCATGTTACGGATTGAGAAAGACTATATCTTCATGGATATTTAAAGGACAAATTTATAAATCATAAGGGAAGGGATAGATCCTACCTTTCCCAAATTATTGCGCAACCATCTATCCAAGAGAATATTAAAGAAGCACAAAGGTATGATGTAGAGATACAAAAGAGGGTGAATGCAGTAAAGGAAGGGAAGCTGCTAGAGTTCCATATCGATAATGATGGTGTGACTCAGTTTGGAATGTGGATTTGTGTGACTTTATCACCCAAGATAAGGAAATATCTATTGGACAATGCACATAGCTCAACATTCTCTATCCATCTCGGGAGTACCAAGATGTACTATCATCTCCCAAAACACTTTTAGTTGGATAACATGAAAAAGGAGATCACAAAATATATCTAAAGGTGCTTGGTATATCAGCATGTTAAAGTTGAGTGACAATAGTGTAAAGGGATGATGCAACCATTTCCTATTCCCATATGGAAATAGGATAATGTTACTATGGACTTTGTCACAGGTCTCCTGAAGATGTCGAAGGAAAATAATGTGATATGGATTGTGGTTGACTGACTCACCAAGACTGCCTATTTTATCGCTATTTGGGAAGATCACTCGCTTTAACAACCTGCAAGGATATATGTGAAGGATGTGGTGAGACTTCATGGTGTTCCAATCTCGATTTTCTCTAATCGTGACCCAAGGTTCACATATAAATTCTGGAGGAGCCTTCAACATGATTTGAGTAATCAATTAAATTTCAGCAAGGCCTATCACCCCCAAACTGATGGCCAATCTGAAAGTACTATTGAGATGCCTGAAGATATTCTAAGAGCCTAATCTCTATAATTCAAAGGTTGATGGGATCAACATCTCCCAGTGGTTGAGTTATAATACAATAATAACTTCCACTATAGTATTCATATGGCTCCATATGGAGCTCTGTATGGAAAGCAATGTAAAACTCCAACCTGTTGGGATGAAGTTAGAGAAAGAAAGCTACATGGACCCGATCATGTGGAAGAGATGACAGAGAAGGTTCAAGTTATCCAAAAACACATCAAAGATTCTCAATGTTAGCACAAGATCTATGATGACAATAATAAAATGGATTTGGAGTTCGACGTCGGAGAAAAAGTATTCCATCGAATATCACCATGGAAGAGGGTCACGTGGTTTGGAAAAAATGGAAGCTAAGCCCAAGGTACATTGGCCCTTTTGAGATCCTTGACCGAATAAGATCCATAGCCTATCGGGTTTCACTTCCATGGAATATTGTTCAAGTTCATGATGTGTTTCATGTATTACTCCTAAATAATTAAATACCAGATACCACACATGTAATGAACTCAGAGGTGGTACAACTGGAAGATGATCTCTCCTATGAAGAGAAACCAGTAGAAATTCTGGACTAGAAAGATAAGGTTCTACAAAATAATACAACCCACCTTGTGAAAGTGTTGTATAGGAACCATAAGTTTGAAGAAGCTACTTGGGAATTGGAGGAGCCGATGAAAGAGAGTTACCCTCACCTGTTTGTGTAAAGTGAACTTTCGAGGGCAAAATTTCATAAGGGGGGAAGAATGTAACGACCCAATGTTTTTCAATCGAAATTTACTTCATATAAATATGTCATAAAATAATATGAAAACAAAAAATAGTGAACTAATAAGTTCTATGTGTCCTTTAAACATAATTTTTCCACTTCTGTGTTTGGAATTTCGAAAATATGACATACACAGTTATAATTAGTAAGTTATTTGGAGTCCAATAAGAAAAACATAATTTATGGTGAATAATAACCTACCCTTATAAATAGTAACATAACCTTATGAATAATGATATACCCTAATGAATAGTAACCTTACCTCTTATAATATATAAATAATATTGATGTTGAATGTATGATTTAACTATATTTTAGAATTAATAAATGAATGTTTTAAAAAAGGTTTTTGATAATAAATTATGATTTTAATTAATTATTAAAATAATAATATTTGGAAAATTATTTTTGAAAAATGCACTTCGTTTTTGGATTTTAAACATTGTTAAATGGTTGGAGTGAATTTTTTTTATTTTTCGGAAATACGTGAATTTTTATGAATAGTGAAATACCATAATTTAAAAAATAGGATAAATAAGTAATTTATAGAGTCACACATGATTTTCTGATTATGTAAGACCAATTGATTTGGGTCCAGATGATAAAATTACTATTTCTGGTCATTGAAGACTCAATATTCCTTGTCTTGTGGGGAAATAAAAAATTAATGAATTTTATATTGATTAATTCCTTCTCCCCTCCACTATAAACACCACCTTTCACACCTTCATTTCCTCACACCTCTTAAGCATCATGTCTTGTCTAAAATATGGTCATGAATATTCTTTAGCCCCTCTCCCATGTCCAAGATCTTTTGGTCTAATCATTAGTCCATGCCTAGGTACCTCAAGGAGGATCTCAAGAGGAGGATTGAAGAGGCAATTTCCCTTCTTATTTCCTTCAACTTCCTTTGAATTTCAAGTTGTTTTCTTATTCTCTCCCCACCAATCATCATTCACATGGTATGGTAACTCTATTATCATACATATAATATAATTTTATGATACTAATGGGATATTATACCATCCACCCCCTTCCCCACATCCTTTTATTTTTTAAAAGAAAACATTGTTCGCGAGGTGTTAATCTACCACCTTCAAGAAGGACTTGTTTTATTTTTTCCATTTCTACATTAATATCAGGTCATTAAACCATTTTTATGGATGAAACATATTTTTTTATATTTATTATGACCTATTTAATATTTTGTAACTATCTTATGTACAAATTACTAAAAGATTAATCAAAACAAGTTTGTTGTGGTAAAAAACTGCCCAAATTAATCCAAACAATCATCATTTAATTCTTATCTAATGATTTATACACATGTAATATAATATAATAAATTATAATATAATTTAATATCTAGGAATATAATTAATAATATGTAATATCAGTTTTGGAGGTTTACCCATGTTCTACCCGAACTTCAATTTATGAATAGATGTGAACCACTCAAGAAAAACCATAAAAACAATCATTCTCGAACAGTGTTTCTAAACTCTATAACTCATACAAAGGCACATAAAATAACTTAATAAAACCATAATAAACTATATTCATGTACACAAGGTTAATTAATTGTTAATTAATGAATCAATTGTAGTTATACATGACATTAAAGTGAAGTAAGATTTCAAATATAATGTAAGGTGAAATTCTCGAACCAAACTTTCATCCTTCGGGTTCTCCCTCTTTCACTCCATTTTTTGATATGATTACTCCTTAAAAATATTTTTTTCATCATTTTATTTCATTTTATATAATATAAATTTTTTCACTAGTGTTTATTTCAAAAAAATTTAAAAAAGATATCTTCATTTAAGAACACACCTTTTACTTATCATTCAAGGTTGATGGTTCTTGTAACATGTATGTTGTTCCCTCTTTCTTTTGGGAACCTAATGTTTATGAATATTTTTTTATGATATGAAACACATTACTTTTAATGGGTTAGTTATGTTCATTTTTTATAAATGTTCATTGTGGAGTACATGATAAATGATAATTTTATGATGTGATGGGTGCGCCCATAATTATATAACATAATAAGAATGTTTCAGTGTGACAGGTGTGCCTAGAATTATATAGCACTCCAATGCATTGGGTAAAGAGATGAATATTATGATTAAATGTGAAATTATGTGTGAAAAATATGCTAGATTTTATCAAAAGTATGTGTCTTAGTTATCCAGTAAGACAAGACGTTTAATTTTTATTCATTTCCACATTTCAAGTATCTAATTAAAGCTTCCTCTCTTGGTCATAATATTTGGCCTATGTTATGTTTATGACCACCCATTGTTGTGTTGTTCTTATATATATTATTACTGGGATTTTATCTCACCCCTTTTTATGTATATCCTCATGTGACTACACGTACTAACGAAGGGTCAAGGTCCCATAATGAGATAGAGAAGAAAGAATTAAATAAATGTATATGCTTGCTGTTGTAATTTTTGTAGGGTCCTATTTTTCCCAAAACAATAAACCTTTGGATCCTAAATGTGTAGTACTACTATGTTTTTTATCTTTAAAATTATGTAATAGTAATATAAGAAAAGTTTTTTTTCTATAGTTTGTATCAGAGGCAAGGTTTAGTCAATTTGGGAATTACGATTAGTAAATCCTAGAGAAATCCTCTTGCATGAGACTAAGTAAAAATATGCACACAAGAATATTTACATAGGGATCCCATACGTTATTATTTTATTATAAATTTATCAAATTAATAAGTTAATACTGACTTGTTGAATTATGTTTTGTTCTAACATTTTCTAATCTAGAAAATGGTGGGACATAGAAGAGACCAGGCCAATAAATCGTGCGAGAGCCAACACAATGATTTCCCAAACAACATCCCATATGATTTAGGAGGTGGAGTTATCAACTTCATGGAAATGCTTACCCAATAATATCAGATTATGAACAACAAATATAATAATTGGGAACTTACTCCTTCACCCAAGATGGAGAAACTGCCTATCGAATGATTTACGAGGCAATAACCACCGATATTTAGTGGACATTCCGATCCACTAGTTGCGGAATAATGGGTCAAATCCATGGAGAAACTATTTTTTGTGATTCATTTTTCTAAGACACATAAGGAGACTCTATACATTTATCATCTAGATGGTGAGGCTGATCAATGGTGGGATTTGATTAATAAGACCAAGCCAAGGGAAAAAATTGAAGAGATATAATTTGAAGAGTTTAACATTATGTTTGTTATTATTATTTACCACGAAAAATTTGTATGAAGATGGAGAGAGAATTCATAGAGCTCAAGAAAAAAATAAGGATAATCTATCACAACCTATGAAGAAAATTTAAAAATACTTTCAAGACAGTATACGGGTTTTGTTATAAAAAATTATAGAAAAAATGATAGATTCTTTAGTGGATTAAAACTACACCTTCAAAAGGATCTTGTAATTGGAGACTTTGGGAGTTATGAAGAAGTTGTTCAGTGTGATCTCAAAGTTGAGATGGAGTTTGGAGAATTGTCCCACTTCTATGGAGATAAAAAAAATATGGAGTTTCATGTTGGATGATCTAATGATAATGTTGGCAAGAAAACTCAGCAACCACATGCCCAAAATGTGGAAAGTTTCACCATGGTAACTGCCTCAAAGGGATAGGGAAGTGCTTCAATTGTGGGAAATAAAGATACAATGCTCAAGAGTGTCTAAAATAGATGAAAAGGAATGAGAATGTGGTGGATAAAAGGGGAGAACCCCCATAGTTCATTGCGAAAACTATAGGGAGCTAGGGAACTATGCAAGACAATGCACTAAACCTCAAGTTCTAGAGGGAAATCTGCATCAACATCCACCAAAGACAAATGAACAAGGGAAGGATTATTCCATCACTACAGTTGAATTGGAGAAAGATAATGAAGTCATAAAAGTTACACATCCTATTCAGTCATGAATGAAAAAAGCCTTATTTGATTCTTGTTCTACACTTTCCTTTATACCTTGAATGTTTTTTAGAACTATAGAATTAAATCCCTGAAACCTTGAAGTAGAGATATCTTTAAAAATAGCAAGTGGTGAAATCATTTCAACCCATGTATTTTACTCTTATCTTATTGGTGTATGTGGGAAGATTCTTCCCACGAATCTTGTAATACTTTTGTGGAATTCGACGCTATAATGGGAATGAATTGGCTCTCATTATATAGAGCACCTATCAAGTGTTGGGAAAAGGAAATATCTTTTCATATTCTGAACCATCCCATTCTCTTTAAAAAATTCATGGAAAATCATGAATCTCCTTTTAAAAATCCTTCAATGGTGTGGGTATTGATTCCCTTTGATAAATAATACCTCACCCATATGGTTGAGTCAATTGGAGGTGCCATCCTTGTGGAGATTACCATCGTTAGGGAATATAATGATGTATTTCTCAAAGAGTTTCCCAAAATTCCCCTAGATCGTGAGGTATAGTTCTCAACAGAACTCATACCTGGAGCTACTCTTATCTCAAAAGTGTCCCTATATGATGGTTTCTATCAAATTGGATGAGTTAAAGAAGTAACTACAAGATCATCTGAAAAAAGGGTTCATATGCCCTAGTTCAACACCTTGGGGTGCGCCAGTGCTCTTTGTGAAGAAGAACGATGAAAAAATGCAGTTGTGTATTGATTATCCAGAACTCAACAAGATCACTATAAAGAACAATTATCCTCTTCAAAGGATTGATTAATTGTTAGATCAGTTAAGAGGAGCTCAATAATTCTCAAAGGTGGATCTTGGTTTTGGATATCATCAGTTAATGATGAAGAAGAAAAATATTCAAAATACTACCTTCTGTACAAGGTATGGGCACTATCAGTTTCTGGTGATGACCTTCGAACTTACTAATGACCCTAAAATCTTCATGGATTTGATGAATAGATTCTTTAGGCATTACCTCAAAAAATTTGTGGTAGTGTTTATTGATCATATTCTCATCTACTCCAAGAGAAAGGAGGAACATGAAGAACATATAAGGCTTGTATTGGTGACATTGAGAAAAGAGAAGTTGTACTCCAAGTGAGGGAAGTTTTGTGGACCCTTCAAAATAAAGGTGATTTGGGAATGGCCCAGGCCCTCTAGTGTCATAGAAATATATATTTTTCATGGATTGACTGGGTAATATAGACGTTTTGTGAGAAATTTATCATGAATGTCAAGTCCTCTAACTAATTTAACAAGGAAATGGGTAAAGTATTTCTGGATGGAAGAATATAATGGAAGCATCAAACATATAAAGAGAATGTTGATCATTGCACCTACACTAAAACTACCAAAAAATAGAGAATGTTTTGTGATATACAGTGATGCTTAAAATAAAGGATTGGGTTGCGTACTCATGAAAAATGGAAATGTGATAACCTATGACTCATGAAAGTTGAAGATCCATGAGCAGAACTACCCAACACATGATCTAGTGCCAGTATCCATGATTTTTACATTGAAAATATGGTGGCACAACCATTATGGTGAGAAGTGTGAAAAATACCCTGACCAAAAGATCCTAAAGTATATATTCACACAAAAGGATAAAAACTTGTGTCAACGAATATGATTAGAGCTAATAAAGGATTACTATTTCTCTATTCACTATCATCCTAGAAAGGAAAACAAGGTAGCTGATGCTCGAAGCCAAAAAGAACCTACTACTCTATCCATGTTACAGATTGAGAAAGACCCTATCTTCATTGATATGCAAAGTATGGATTTAGAAATCATAAGAGTAGGGGATACATCCTACATTTCCCAAATGATTGCACAACCATCCATCCAAGAGAATATTAAGGAAGCACCAAGGGATGATGTGGAGATATAAAGGAGGGTGAATGTAGTGAAGGAATGGAAGATACAAGAGTTCCATATCAATGATGATGGTGTGATTCGGTTTGGAATGTAGCTTTGTGTGCCTTCATCACCCAGTATAAAGAAAGAGATATTGGAAAATGGACATTGCTCAACATTCTCTATCCATCATGGGAGTACCAATATGTACTGTGATCTCCGAGAACACTTCTGGTGGGATAACATGAAAAATGAGATCACATAATATATCTCATGGTGCATGGTATGTCAGCAAGTTAAATTAGTGTGACAAAAGTCCATAGGGATGACGCAACCATTCCCTATAACCATGTGGAAATGGGATAATTTTACTATGGACTTTGTCACATGTCTCATGAGGGAGTCGACGGGAAATAATGCTATATGTGTTGTGGTTGAATTACTCACCAATACTGCCGATTTTATTGCTATTCATTAAGATCTCTATCTGAAAAAACTTTCAAGGATACATGTGAAAGATGTAGTGAAACTGCATGGTCTTCCACTCTCTATTATATCTGATCATGGTCTAAGGTTCAAATCAATATTCTGGAGGATCCTTCAACATGCTTGGAGTAATGAATTAATTTTCAGCATGACCTGTCACCCCCAAATTGTTGGCTAATTTGAAAGGATTATTTAGACACTTGAATATATTATAATATAAGACTTTCTAGAATTCCATTGTGAATGGGATAAGCATATCCCATTGACTGATTTCTCATACAAAAAGAGCTTCCACTCATGTATTAAGATGGCTCTATATGAAGCTCTGTATTTAAAGCAATGTAGAACTCCAACCTGTTGGGAAGAAGTTGAAGAAAGAAAGATACTTGGACCCAATCTTGTCCATGAGATGAGAGAAAAGGTTCAAGTCATCCAAAAACACATCAAAGCTTCTCAAAGTCAACAAAAGAGATATTCTGAAAACTGTTGAAGGGACTTGGAGTTTGACATTATAGAAAAAGTATTCCTTCAAATATCCCCATAGAAGAGGGTCATACAGTTTGGAAAGAAAGGAAAGCTAAGCCCAAGGTATATTGGCGCCTTTGAGATCCTTAACCGAACAAGAGCCATAGTATATCAGCATGCACTTCCACTGAATATGGATCAAGTTCTTGATGTGTTGTATGTATCACTCTTGAGGAAGTACATACAAGATACCACACATGTGCTGAACTCAGAGGTGTTATAGCTAGAAGATGATCTCTCTTATGAGGAGAAACCAGTAGAGATTCTAGATCGAAGAGATAGGGTTATATGAAAAAAGACAACTCACCATTTCAAAGTGTTGTGGAAGAACTATAAGTCTTAAGATTCCACTTGGGAACCAGAGGAGGTGATGAAGGAGAAGTACCCCCACATGTTTTTGTAAAGTGAAATTTTGAAGGAAAACTTTCATAAGGGGGAAGAATGTCACGACCCAATGTTTGTCAATAGAAATTACCTTCTTATAAATATGTCATAAAATCTCATGAAAAAACAACATAATGAACTACTATGTTAAAGGTTTCCCTTAAACATATTTTTTCACTTATGTGCTAGGAATTTCATAAATCCGATATACACGGTTGTAATCAGTAAGTTATTTGGAGTCCAATAAGAAAATACTAATTTTTGGCGAATAGTATCCAACCCTTATTAATAGTAACATATCCTTACGAATAGTGATATACCATAAAAAATAGTAACATTATGTATGATAATATATATATAATATTCAAGTTGAAAGTATGATATGCCAATATTTTAGAATAAGTAAATGAATGTTTTAAAACTAGTTTTTGATAATAAATTATGATTTTAGTTAAATATTAAAATAATAATAATTAGAAAATTATTTTTTAAAAAATAGACTTCATTTTTGGATTCTACACGTCGAAAAATGGTGGGGGTGAATTTTTGGTATTTTTCTGAAATACATGAATTTTTGATGAATAGTGAAATACCATAATTTACAAAATAAGCTAAATAAGCTAGTTATAGAGTCATACATTATTTTATGATGATGTAAGCCCAACTGGTTCAGGTTAACATGATATAATTACTAATATTGGTCTTAGAAGATTCACTATTACTTTCCTTGAAGGGAAATAATAAATTAATGAATTTTATATTGAGAAATCCCCTCTCACCTCCACTATAAATACAACCTTTCACACCCTCATTTCCTCACACCTCTCATGATTCAAGAGTTGTATAAACTCTACCCAAGAATATTTCCTATCCCCTCCCCCATTTCCAAGAGCTTCTGGTCTCATCAAAAGACCAAGCCTAGATCCCCTAAGGAGGATAGCAAGAGGAGGATTCAAGAGGTAATTTCCCTTCCTCTTTCCTTTAATTTCCTTTCAATTTCAAGTTCTTTTCTTATTACCTCCCCACCTATATCCATCCATATGGTATAGTAACTCTAGTATCATACATAAAATGTAATTTTATGGTACTAATGGTATATTATACCATCTAACTCTCTTCCCCACATCGTTTAATTTTATAAAAGAAAACGTTTCCCGTGAGGTGTTAATCTATCAACTTCAAGAACAACATGTCTTATTTTTTACATTTATTCATTTAGATCATGTAATGAAACAATTTTTATGGTTTAAATAGATTATTTTATATTTATTGTTTCCTATATAAATTTCTGGAACTAAATTATGTACATATGACTAAATGATTAATCAAAACAAGTTCATTGCGTTAGAAAAACCGCCCAAATTAACCCAAACAATCATCATATAATTTTTATCTAATGATTCATCCACATGGTATATAATACAATCAATCATAAGATAATTTAAAATCCATGATGATAATTAATAATATGAAATATCATATTTTTATGTTTACCCATGTTCTACCTGAACATCAATTTATGAATATAAGTGATCCGCTCAAGAAAAACCATAAAAACAAACATTCCTCAACAATGATTTTAAACTCTACAACTCAAAGGCACATAAAATTACTTAATGAAACCATAATTAACCATATTAATTTAATCAATTTTCTGTAATTGTTATTTAATTAATATAATGAGGTTATACAGTACCTTAAAGTGAATGAAGCGTTCAGATATAAGGTAAGGGGAAATTATCGAACCAAACTTTCATTTTACGGGTTATCCCTCTTTCACTCATTTTTTATATGGTTACTCATTAAAAATAAAATTTTCATCATTGTATTTACATTTTTATGATATACATGTTCATTAATAGTGCTTATGTTAAACAAAATGTTTTCCAAAAGAACACTGATTTTAATAACACACCTTGTACTTCTCATTCATGGGTGATAGTTCTTGTAACATGTATGTTATTACCTCTTTATTTTGGGATCCTAATGTTTATGAATGTGTTATTGTAAGATAAAACCAATTCATTTTCATCGATTAGTTATGTTAATTTTTTATATATTTTTATTATGGCATGCATGATAAATGATAATGTTATGATGGGCTAGGTGCGCCCAGAATTATATAGCACAATTTGAATGTTTCAATATGATGGGTGCACCCATAATTATACAACATTCCAATGCATTGGTTAAAGTGATGAATCTCATGAGTTAATGTAAAATTATGCATGAACAATATGCCAGATTTGTTCAAAAGTATGTGTGGTAGTTAAACACTGAGATGTGATGTTTCATTTTTATGCATTGCCCATTTCAAGTCTCTTATTAATGATTGCTCTCATGTTCATAATACTTTCCCTATCTTATGATTATACTCACCCATTGTTATATTGTTCTTATATATCCCTTTATTGGGATTTTATCTCACCCATTTTGATGTATATCCTCAGGTGACTACATGTAATAAAGTGGGGTCAAGTGCCAATAAGAAGTTGGAGATGAAGTAATTAAATAAATTTTTATTCTTGTTGTTTTAATTGTTGTGGGGTCCTAGTTTTTCCAAGACACTAAACCTTTGGATCCTCTTTGTGTAATACTATTATGTTGTTTATCATTAAAATGATGTAATAGTAATATAAGAAAAGTTTGGGTCCCTATATACATGATACATAATGAATAATTTATATTCTGTATTGTTATGTTTCTAATGTAATATATCATATATATGTCGTTTCTCACCTCTTATTATGTAACGAAATTAAATTGTTGTCCAAGTTTTTCCGGTTAATCGACTTTGTCAATATAGTTTTTTTATTCCTTTTCTATTACCACCTTCATGGATAACATTAAAAAAAATTTATGGTAAAATTATATTTTAATATTGACATTATAACCTATTTTATATTTTTTAAATTTTATATTAAACATACCTTCACGCTTTCCATATTATTGATATATCATAACATTTTTTGTGGAAGTTTGGACTATCACCCCCTCAAAGAGATGTGATTCATTCACTCTATGCAAGGAACATATTGAGGATAATTTTAATAAGTATATGTGACATAAATGAAAAATATATGATACTAGAATTATAATTTACATATGTATCATTAAATTTTCAATATTTTAATAGGATAAAGAAATGAATGTAGTGTTAATTTGTAGGTACATCTTATCGTCTCCCGGAATGTTTCATTTAATTTCTATCTCTAAACATTATAGATTATTCTAAATACATATTTACTCAATATATAAGATAATGTGGTCATGATTTACATTATAGGGATGACTAAATAATGATCTATGTAATATAATAAGCAAATAACATGCCAAAACTTACTTGAGAAAACTAGGTAATTAATACCCGAAATAGTGAAATAATGAATGATTGTTAACAAATGGGTAATAAGATATTTTAAGAATATGGTTTATAATATTATAAACATGATTATGGTTTTATAATAAGTTAATATAACTCTTAAAACCATTATATAGGATGTTAAAGGACGATCACCCAAAATGGAATCACAAGGTAAGGATAAATTTCACATTATCTTACTTATCCGAGATTGTTTACACATAAGTATCTATTGGGACATCATTATCATCCATGTACATGTTTCTTAAAAATTTAATTCAAAATATTGTTAATATTACTCAAAAAATATTAATGTTATTTTTATCTATGTTTAACATTTTATAAACTATTTGATATAAATCTTTCTATCATTTTCAAAATGAGGTACTTTATGAAATTTTACACAAAATTATGGAAAAAATGTTTCTTTTAAATTATATGGAATGAGTGGATATTTTTATTGTCATGAAGCCTTAATTGTTTTTGAACCTTACCTTATAATCTTACTTGGTTATTTTTAAAATAAATTTTCTCTTTTATAATTTGTTGTCTTTTAAATGATTTAAAATAAAAAATGGATATTTTTTCTCAAATGGTTTTAGTAATTTTTATATATTATTTTCATCTATGTCAACATCCTTTGATGGATTTTATACTTAATTGAGGTTGATTAATTATTATACAATCGTTCATATTGTATTTAAGGTTTATGATATATCTGATTATGGATGTACTATTTTAATACCATTCATGGTTTATGGTTCATGTTTTGACATTGGGTATGATAGTTTTAATATGAATTTTCATGTTATGTTTTACCCCTTTCATAAGAGGATTTAATTGGACATAATAAGTTAAGGTTGAGGATTTCTATAGTTCTTATATGTATCAATAGGTCTAATGAAACAATCTAGTGTCTTGGAACAAGGCCATGACATTATGGTTAGATATGGTCATAGCACAAGGCCTTGACAGTATTGTTATGATATCTGTCATTATGCATTCCCTATTTATGATATTAATTATTGATATTACTTGTGATTATTAAACTATTAGAATATCCATGTGATTTATTTATCATTATTTAATTTATTCTTTCCACATTATGATGAATATTATGTTTATAAGACTAGTGTTTCAATTTTATACCATACCTTAAAAGTTTTAGTTTATTTATGACAGGTTCTTATATATTGTTTATACTTAATAAGAATCTTAGATCACCTATTTATTTTGTATGATTTTTCCCCGGATGAGAAGTTTAATATTATTATTGATCCTCAGGGAGAATATGTTGATTTTCATTTCTATATGTAATTTAAAACCTATGTTTGTAACTAGTATTTCCAAGACTGCTAAACTGATCGGTACTTCAGGATTTTATTCCTTGTAATCATGCCAATGAATTAAAATAATGCGCAGGATCTAGACTTTTGGGGTCAAGGAATTATATATTTTGTATTAGTATTAAAATTCAATTAGTTCTTATTTTATTAAAAATAATAAAATTTTGTTATTTGGTACAAATTGATTCTTTAAATTTTGTATATAAATTTTTTTGTAATTAAATGACATTTTTCAAGAGAACTAATTTCATCATGTTTTTTGTTTTTATCATAAATTAATTTATTCGACTTATATAAAATAAATCATGAAAAATGGATTCTATATATATAATAATGAGGTCCAAATTTGGAAAGTATAGCCCTTTTATTTTTTGTCACTGTGAATAGTAGGCATAGAAAGTAATTGTTACCATAGTAAGGGTAAATCAGATAATTAAAGTTAATATAATATTATAAGGAATAAAAAATGACCATAAAACTAACTATTATTCTATATTATTAGTTTATTTAAGCTATTTACATCTAATTTTAGAAAATATGGAAAATATTTAGGATATGTATATTATTTGGGCCATTATAATCATTAATTAAATGATAAAGTCAAAAATGTAACCTTTTGGATTTAATTTCGTTAATATATTATAATAGGTCTAAGTAAAAATTTAGTTAAATTATAAATAAATATTTTAAATATAAATTATTCTTTATCATGTTAATTTATTTTTTATTTTTATGTATGAAAAATTTACTTTGAATTCTTACAAAACATGGACACATCATTTATTCAAATAATAGAAAAACAAAATAAAATAATTTAAAAATGTAAAAAAATAATTTTAATGAATTATTGTGTTGAGAGTTTTTTTAGATAAAAATAACATATTAGAGAGGTTTTATTAGATTATATAAAAATTAAATTTTTGTAATGTTGTTTTTAAATTCAAATTAAATGAATAAGTTCCAAATTAAAACTAATGTTAATTAAAAACAAATATTATTTTATTAAATGATTTAAAATCATGATAAATCATATCCTAGTACAGGTTATTCGTATATGATATAGAATATTCAATATGGTCCATCTATGGGCCAATTTTTCATTTATAGTAACTATATTAACCTTTAAAGAGTAAAAATATTCGCTACTGTTTTAATTGTCAAAATGAGTTGACGAAAGTTAGAAAAATAGACCAGGATAAAAACCTAATCTAAAATTGAAAAATTTTATTTTCTGAGAGTATTTCTACACATATATACCAAATATTTTATTTATATTAGTTTTGATAATTTTTTCAGTCAATATTTATTTATATTAATTTAAATTTTTATGTAATTCTAAGAGCACCTATCACCTCAATTATATAAGGGAAAATCATATACTCTTTTATTCAGACATAAAAACCCTTTTTTAGAAAATAGCAAACAAAATCCCATCCAAAAATCATTTTCCATATTCTATAGGTCTTATATTGAGTAGAATACCAACATTATCAGGTTATAGGTGTAAAGAAAAAGAAGTTGTCCGAACATGAGGTATAGTCTTTAACTGAATGTTTCAATTTTATTTATTCTTATACACCATTAAAATATTATTCATGTAGTTTCCAACACTAGAGTATCCACTAAAATAGTTCTATTGGGTCGGGTTCCACTGAACTTAGGAACACCTCCCCAAATGCCTAAGGCTGACGACTAGCAGCGAATGTGTAAAGAGGTTTAGTGGGGAGGCTATACCCTCTTGTGACGATAACATAACAATGGTACGAGAAATATTTATAACATGGAGTTGTAAAGTAATACTCAAAATACTCAAGATATACCTTCCAAAGGCTGAATAATTATTAATAACTATAAAATAGTGGAAGAAATATAATAACAAAAGCAACAAAAATAAGAAAACTTGCCACTATACCACTTATAGAATCTAAAAAGAGCATGCATATCAATACAGATCATACATGTGAATAAACAAAATAGGGGTCTCACATAGATGACCACTGTAGCTTCATATATATAAGCATGATGATAAAAATAAATAAAAGGAAAACTAAAATAGAAATCTCTAACCTATGATAGACATCAAGGTCCCTTTCCATCCATCCATGCCAAACAACCCTTAGGATCCCCCTCCTGAGCCAGAACCCTTACACGAACATAAGGACATAAGGTCCACATGCATCCCAAAAGGTATGTGTATTGTGTGAGAATATGTGTCAGTAGGATACCACCCATGTGTATATACCCAACATGAGTTTTTTTTAAAAAAAGTTTATTATATAAATAAAAAATGAATAAACTCATGAAATTAAAATAAATACCAGCTCTATTGGTTATCAATAGCCACCAGGGAGCTGTCACCTGCTTCGAACAATGATGGAAGTCTGAAGAGGTGGGGATCCTTAATCCATATCCAAGGTATCTCATATGGTAATACATCCCAGTTGAACTCTCAAGTTCCACATCAAATCAATTAAACCAACACCCTATGCCTCTTGACACCTCTTGTCTCAAACAAATCACCTATGTCTTGAAGCCATGATAATTAATAGTAATTGGTCCCTCAAACCCTTGATCAAAATCACCTGTTGATTAAAATCTCAACATTAGAATGAACAATGATATTTTTTCTACAAAATAGTCACTTTGGGATCATAGAAATACGTCCAGATGACTGACGATATCCATTCTTCAATATAGATCCGATCCTAACATCCTCAATCACGATGAGCCCTATACTGAATGGATAGACTCAATGATATCACCCAAAGCCTTCTCATCCTCCACATGTATTTATATAACCAGAACCCATGAAACAATTTCCTAATCCACACTACCAGGGGCCTCTACCCACATGAGTGGTCAAAACCACCTCAACATTGAGTTCTAATGTGTGGAGATGACTCTAATTGGTGCTTTGACTATCACGACTGAGTTGAAATCACCTAAATAAATACCTTATCCACACCAAATTTGGCATCTCATGCCCCTACAACCATGTTTCACAAGTATTATGTTCCCTCTATCAAATAACACTAGCCATTCCCTCAACCAGAAGACCTTTGCGTCTCCATCCAACATCCATGACTCCCAATTCTATGATCAACATCACACACACACACACACACGAACACACGTATCTAGGACATTTCCAACTATACGATCACAACACCTCAATCCTAATGTCCTTTCAACCCAAATCACTTAATTCAACCCCATCACGACCCCATGGTCTCAGCAGTATGTCACATATAAATCCTTAAGGAACCTAGTCAAAAAAAATCATGTTAATATGATTGAATTGTATAATTTAAATAAACATATAATTCACCATATTTTAATCGTCTAACGTAGTTTCATATAATAAATTCAACATAAATAAACAAGAAATTCAATTTAATTGAAGTGTACATTACCAAATTAAAATACCAACTAAAATTATAACATGAAACACACCCCATCCAAGCAACCCAAGGTGTTGATGAACTCAAACTCGACATTGCACACATGAGATTGGAAACTTCATGCCATGAGGCATACCACATAGTCAAAAGATCAATTTATTTTTAAGCAATATGGTCTCACTTAATACCCAATGATGCGCTAAAAATACACCTCCAAAGATCTGAAAAAAACACAAAGAATGTTATGCACCACCAACCTTGGACATTTAGATGCATTCACATATGGTATTAAGATCTATCTTGACACAGTTTAGAAGAAATCAACGATTCCATCAAATTATCTGAAAATAGGGTAAAATAGATCGGATGTAATTATATATTTGAGAGGAGAAATAAAAATGAATGATATGAAAGGATTAGGAGAGAATCATCGACACAGTTCTATTTCAACCGACGATGACCAAATCAAAGCACTGATGAAGGATATACCTCACACCATAGGAGGAGAAGAGGTGGGAGGATCCTCTTTATTGTTGTACAACCCACGATGGAAGGGGGAGAAACTAAAATAGAAGAGGTAAACATTGTAAAATCACATATTTAATGGGGCCACATGGTTTACATGAACTATTTTACAAAAACATGCGAAAACCATGTAGGATACAATGCTGACATACAGTCCAAAAGGAACCCCTCACACAACATGCACAATGTTCACCCTAACCAAGCACAAACCATACTGAATCACTCTATAGTTACTTATGAGAGCCTTGAACAACTGATCTCCTCCCCAACATGGTTTACACAAACCATCAAAAGTTCAATACTAGACTGCACAGTTTTCTAGCAGGGGAGGCATGGTTTACCCCGAACCATGCACTCGGACCTACAGCTCCAAAATAGGCCTTTGGGACTCTGACACTCCTAAAACCCTTTCTGAGCTCCTAAGACTCTCTCCCAGCCACCAAACCCATACAAAAATAGGACATAAGGCTTATATAACTCTCAAAATCTTATTTTGGCCATTAAAAAAAATGTAATATACACTAATTGGAATGTTCAAAATGGGAGAGGTTTTCAACATGAATAAAAAACTAGGGCCATTACAATCTACCCAGTTTAAAATAACTTTTCCTTGATCTATGAAATGAAAATTTTAGATGGTACCAAACATACCCATCCCATTTAAAATCACCCGAACAACCCTAGTCAAAAGGGTATAGGCCAACTACCTCAAGGGGGATCCCCACCTTAAGAGTTACCTAACCTGGTCTCAATAGACCCCAAAACTAAAATCAAGAAATGGTTCTTAGAACAATTACAAGAATCAATAATAATATTTTAATGCATCGTAACTCCCATATATCATCATGTGATATTATGTCACACACAACACCCATCAGAATATGGCCCCACATGAGTGCCTGTCTGATGACCATGTCAGGCATGGAACCAATGAGGTACCACATCTCATCAGATGATCAAAATAGTCCAAGCGCCCCTCACCTCAGTCAAACCAACATTGCATCAATTAATATATTCCTTGCATCTCAATTTACCCACATATCTTCGATTCCCAAATTCTATGAACCTCACTAAATCATGCTCCCAATGATGGTCAGATACAATACCCGATGCGTCAAACCTCATATACATATATAACACACTCAAGCTGGTGCCAACCTACTAACCAGTAGCTTGTAAGTCCAAATATACAGCATGTGCACCTAGAACACCCAAAATGAACATGCCTTATTAGGTTATAAAGAAACAAAAATAAAGGTCTGGTCACACCCACATTGTACCTTTGTTTGTTATCGGCTCACTAGTGTGATCATCCCCAAGAACCTCTATGGCGTGTACTTAGCCTAAAGCTCAACTACCTAAAGCATGGCCGCCCAGTTGTGCTACACCATCCCTTGGCCATTGACCCCATAGATGGGTCCGACTATCTTATCCACATCCTCCACATTCAGCTAATGTTCAGATACCCTCACCTGGTACTGATCCTGAACCGACTTCATAACCCTATGCCTTTACTATTCCCTTACTTCCAGCTATCTGAGAAGGCTTCATGCAGAACCTCTTGAGATGACCGACCTTCCCACATTCTCATCACTCCTTCTGATTCCAATCATAGAGATTATAGATATTTTATGGATTCCCACACTAAAAGAAAATTATATTAGATCCATTATGAATTGGTCTAGCTCAGTACTCATCCTGGATGTCCAACTGGAACTAGACTAAACCTTGCTTATTCGAATCTAAAGATTCACCACTGAAATCACCTAAAGCCACTTCCCAGATTGATTAATACATATATTACATGTTTCCCTCACCTATGAGTGCCTGGATCATATCCTTTGAGAATGAGTCCAACCTAAAGATGTTTACCTGCACCTGAATAGCATGCCACAGTCCATCCTCGAAGAACGTCACCCCAGATGTGTCATCACTCATAATGCCAGGTGAAAAGTGAGAAAAATCTGTGAATGTCTCTATATAGTCCATGACATACATGTCACCCTACTAAAGGATTAATAACTCCCTACACCTTTAATCCCTCATCATATCTGGAAAATAATTTCTCAAAGAACCAGTCCCCAAAATCCATCTAGTCTAGTCCCTGATGTCTTCCTTCATGTACCTTCATGTTAGAGTAGTGCTTAGATGATCCTTGAAGCAAGTAGGTTTCCAATGTCACGCGCTACCCTAGAAGCATCTATAACCACTCAAAGTTCCTCTCTATCAACTAGATCTAGTTCTCAGCTACCTATAGACCATCCTCACCCTGAAAAAGCCACGGGTGATGCAAATGGAACTCTCGAGTAAGATAATACATGGAGGGATCTACTCCTTGAGCACCCCTATCGATCCCCTATAACACACGTACCAGGCTCTCCCCGAGATGATCTTCAAGACATGGCCCAAATGATCTACAATATAGAATCATCTTTTCCTTCACAAAAACTTATGCCTAAGGCTGTACATATGGTTGTTCCCATGGATCATGCATTGCCTAATCCTCAGGTGCCTCAACCTGATTGTGATCCTATAGCGCTGATCTATTACCCACCTGATGCCCTTTCCGAGCCATCTAGGTGTAACCTACTAAATACCATCAAATGGTAAGACATCATAGAACATATATATAATAAAGATAAATAAATAGGTAAAAATAAGTGCATCTTTTCTACCCTTACTCTTTCATACCACAACCATACCACACATCATTCCAACCTCAGAGCCTCCTTACCCACCCTCAAAATAGCTAAGTATCAACATATACCCTAGGCCATGCCCATCTTGACAACCAATATTGACTTAATTTGATGACCATGTCTCCTAACTTGGCGGTCATCGTCACCCCATTCAATCATGCCTTAATTCTACTATAAGATCATGAACCATTTCACATATCAAAGGATATATATATATATATATATTTCACATGGTATATTTATTTCCCCAGATATACATAGACATATTTCACAATTCATTTTATCATAGAATAAGAATATATAAATTAAACATCATACTATGTGCCTAGGCAAACGAAAAATCAATCATAGCAATCACCATCCTTGCCTAACCAAGTCAAGGAACCAATTTTTCCCTTATCTCACTTGGTCAAGGGCCACATATCACCTTCCATGTCGTACTAGATAAAGTATAACAATTAAAAACAAATAACCATAAAATTTCAAGAGCACCACTCTATGTGGAAATCAAACCAACTATAAAATGATAAAAATAGAACTACAATCCCCACCCATGGAAGCTTGGTCCGTTCCTTGTACACAGGGTTATAAGAACCCAAGAATGAGTTGTAAACCATGTTTTGACCACAACCTAATCTCTAGTGTACCTTAACCTAAATAGTAAAACCAAGGGAAAAACAAAACAAAATAAATCTCAATATCATTAGTATCCATAAAAACACTACTACTAAATCCCAGATAAGAACGCCCTTTGATACAACTTATAGCATCTCCGACCTGATTAAACGCCCAAATAGTGCTATCGGGTCAGGTTACACTAGCCATAGGCCCACCTCCCCAAATGAAAAAGGCCATTGACTAGTAGAGAGGGTATACAAAGGTGTAGTGGGGAGACTATACACTTGGATGATGATAATATAACTAAGTTATGAGTAATATTTATAGCATGCATTAGAAAATTAAGACTCAGTAGACTCGAATCTAACCCACCAATAGAAGAAGAACAATAAATAGTAGTAAAATAGGGGAAGAAATATAATAAAAAAGCAGCAAAAATAAAAAAACATTTCATCATACCACCTACAGAAACTAAACAGATCATGCATATCATTATAGGTCACACATGTCAATATACAAAAGAGGGGTCACCCATGGATGACCACAATAGATACATATATATAAGAATGATGTTAAAATGAAAAAAAGTAAATTAAAATAGAAAGATCCAACCAATGAAAGAACCCGAGTTCTATTTCTTTCCAACCATGCCAAACAGCTATTATAATTCATCTTAGAGACTGAACCCTTACCTGAGTGTAAATACATAAAGTCTACATGTGTCCCAAAGGGCCTGTGTAGGGTGTGAGAACATGTTTCTGTAGGATACCACCCATGTGTGCCTACCCATCATAAATATTTAAGCATAAGTGAACTACAAAAATAAAACAAGTAGTGGATCATGAAAGTAAAATAAATACAAGCTTCACTAGTGCTCAACAACTACAAGGGAGATGTAACTTGCTTCATCCAACACTAGAAGTCTAAATAGGTGAGGATAATTGTCCAATGGCCCATAGATCAAGGTATCCCTTGAAGTAATACATCCAAGGTAAACCCTAAGGTTCCACCTAAAATCAAGTAACCCAGAACCTCATGCCTTATGATACCTCATATCTTAAAAAAATAATTAATGCCCCAAAGGCACACCCAAGAATAGTAACTGGTCCCTCATACCCCTACTTGGAAGATCAAGTTGGCTCAAAGCCCAATATACGGAGGCACAACAATACCCATCCCAAAATAGAAGCCACCATCAACTCATAGCATGACATCACAGGGAACACTAATATCCATCCTCTAATATAAATATGGTCCCAACAGTCTCTATCACAGCAAGGCTTAGCCCCTAACCAATAGCCTCAATGTTGTCACCTAAAGTCTCTTGACCATCCAGGTGGATTTCTATTAAAAAACCACCAAAAAAGTTTCCTATGATGCACTACTCGGGGCATCTACCCACATGAGTGGTAAAAAAACATCATCACTGATTTCTAATATGTGAACACTACCTCAGTCGATGAATTTTCCATCACAGGTGAGTGTCAATCACAAAAATAAACACTTTATCCACAATAAATCTAGCACATACTACTTCTATGACTAAGTATCTCATGTATGTTGGCCCCTACATCAAATAACATGGGTCATGCCCTAAACCTAATGGACTTTCCTTCTCCATTTAACATCTATGATCCCAAATCCTATTATTAACATCACACCCACACATTGATATATATATTTGAGGCAAACCTAACCAGATGACCATGTCTCCTTAATCCGGATGGACTTTTGACCTCAATCACTAAGGATAACCCTATCACAAACCCACAGGATTCAATTGTATATCACATATAAATCATTAATGAATTAAATTTTTTATGATTTAATTGTTATAATTTCAATAAACATACAACTTAACTCATATGAATGGTCTAACTCAATTTCATATAGTCAATTAAACTCAAATTATCAAAATATTCAATATAATTAAATTTTAAAATCTAAAATTAAACAACCATTTGAAATTTAAACATGAAATACACCCTATACTAGCTACCCAAGGTGTCGAGGGCCCCTATCATGTCATCAGACACTTGAAATTGGTATTGGAATTCCTAGAGTCATCCTATATGGTCAAATAATCAATTTTATTTTAAGAAACAAAGTCTTCTCAAGACCCAATGATTTTCTATCCCCCAACATCTTCAACAATACAAAGAAAGGTATGAACCACCTTCCTTTGACTCATATATGTAGGAACGTCTGATATGAAGCTCTTACTTAAAGAAGTTCAGAAGAAAACAATGATTCCGTTGAATGCCCTGAAAAATGGGGTAAACAAGAACAAATAGAATTAGCAGTCAGAGAGGTTAAAGGAAAAATAAAGTGATAAAGGATGTGTAGAGACTCACCATCATTGTTCAATTTCACCTGATGATGTTGAAATCGGAGCACTGGTGAAAGATTTACCTCACACCCAAGGTGGAGAAGAGGAGGGATGCTCCTCCTCACTACCATGCGACCCATGAAGGAAGAATGGGGGGAGAAGAAGGAAAAAAGCAAAATATAAGAGGGTAAAAATCATAAAATCACCTCTTTAATGTGGCTACATGGTTTACTCACAAGGTTTTCCAAACCGTTCACAAAATGTGTTGGCTATAGTGCTGAGTTAAAGTATAAAAGGAACCCCTCACACAAGTTACACATGATTCACCCTAACCATGTGAAAACCATGAAAAATCTCAATATAATAACTATATAGAATGTCGCATATTTTTTTCTCTAACCGCATAGTTTACCCAAATTACACAGTAGTTAAAAACTGGGTTTCAAGGTTATCTAGAAGGGTCTTCATGGTTTACCTCATACCGTGTGCCCTGGCGTATAGATCCAAAATAGGCCTTTGGGCCTCAGAGAAGCCAAAAACCCCTTTCAGTAACTAGAGGATCTCTCCTAACCTCCAAAACCATCATAGAATTGATATAAGTCTTATAGAACTCTAAAAATTCAGTTTATATCATTGAAAAAGAAAATATCATAGCCACTAATTCAAATGTTAAAAATGAGAGATGTTTTCAACACAACTCAAAAACCTAGGATGTTACAATTCAAACATTATGAACTAATAAATCCAATATATTATATATTATGATATTATATTATTATTGTTTCATCACCTATACACATCTCATCTTCAATCAAATGGGAAAGAAAATCATTATTCTTATGTATGGAAGACTACTGCCTCCCAAGCCGATGTAATTCGTTTTCTATCACCATATCTTAGGGATACATATAATGATGGATTTAAAAAATATATATATTATTTATGATATTTTAATGATTATATAAATATGAATTATTTCTTACATTTCTTTCATTTCATCCATAGAAAATGGGAACATCATTTATGGACACATACGACCAACCATCTCCATGAATGGTGTAATTTATTTTATTATGGTTGAATATATATACACACACACACACACAATGAATATTTATGATATTAATTTCATTTTTAACATTTTTTAGATTATTTAACAATAATTAATATATTAATATTGTTACTATTGAACCAAAACATGCATGAAAAATAAAGGAGTGATTTTTTTTAAAAACATGTCAATAAATGAGTGGTAAGATGTTATAAGAAAATTATATATGGAATTATTTATATGTTTTTTGTTTTTTAATACATATATAATATATCAATATTTAATATATAGATGTTTTTAATGTGTATTAAGAATTACGTGACTTAATGTAAGGGATATCTATAAACCACAATTTTCTTCAGATTATGACCATTATCTCTCTAACTCACTTTTTATATCTATTTGATATTGCAGATTCCTTCTAAATTTTATGTATATGTCTATTAAATATATTAATAGCTTACACCATTTTCATTTTATACAGTAATACATGCTATAAATTCATTTTTCAAATTTCTTCTTTAAAATCAAACATGACTAATGAGAATTTTTCTATTCCTTAATACTTTTAAATAATGCTCATTTAAAGTCTTCATTATCATTAAAATATTTTTTTATTCCTATGATTATGTAATCATATATAAATATCCCTAATATTTAATTTCTTTTTCTTAATGAATATTTAAGAATATTTTTATTATGATATGAGGAAATATTATACAACTCATTTCATTCCATGTGTAATTGGTATGATTATGGATTATGATTAATTTAATTTTGTAGAAATAATAATCAAGATGATGTTATGATGGATATGAAAAGATATAAATATAATTAATTTCAGCGACTCAAGTTTTTCCCTGTCAGAATTTTGAATATTCCAACGAATAAGTCCAGAGTTAGGATCGAAGATGACTTGCGATTCTGAGGCCCGCTATGTCTGGAATTAATTTTATAAAAATATTATGTTTTTATTCTATGTATGAGTCAGGAATGATATATCTCCAAAAAAGTAGCTCAGAGAAGAAATCTGAGGGCACGATTGCATCCAGATCATACAGTTTACCCAAGGCGGGTGTAACCTTTACATGTGCCGCCTACTGTAGAAAACAGTGATCAGTGGAATTATCATAAATAAATGAAAAAGTTTATTTATAGACGTCAGCTCAAATAACTTCTAAATGAAGTCTCAGATCACAATTATGAGTTCACCTTTGCGTTCATAACACCGCATTTACCCTAGGGGAAACCTAATCTTTTTCGTGCCGGGAGGTTTGGTTGGGGCGTTAAAGGGTGGTTTAGTTAATAAATAAATAAATTAATAAAACTTAATCAATCTCCTCCAAATCTTAGAAGAACCAACTTAGGAGCTCCTTCCCTCCACCTTCCTCCTCCACCAATGAATCAGAGGCCGAATCATCAAAACAAAGCACTGTTGGTCTCAGATCTTGACGGAGGAAGCTCCTGGATCGTGCAACAGCAGTAGTGGAGCATGAAAAGCATCGACAATCCTCCAAAAGGGCGGTAGTTTGAGTTTCAAAATCATGCATCCCATTTTTATTTTTTTTCTTCAAATCGTTATAAGGGTTGTGTAGTTCGGGTCCCGAGCTTTCAGAAAATTGTTTCAGATCTAATTTTGGAGCACCGGGGTGCTCCCAGTGGTTCCCGGAAGTTTTCCAAAGGAAAACCTGGATTACGGTCATGACCATGGAAGAATCCAGTGAGGGAGGCAGTGGCATGTACTACTAGAAATCTAACCTATACCAACACATCTATACAAACGGTTTTCAAAAAACATTGGTATAGGTCACATTTCCCAAAGGTTTGTCCAAACTGTTGGGAAAAGCCCACTTTGAGGCAACTTTTCCCAACGGTTTGGCCAAACAGTTGGGAAAATTACACTTTGAGGCTACTTTTCTGAATGGTTTGGCCAAACTATTGGGAAAGCCCCCTTTGAGGCCACTTTTTCCAATGGTTTGGCCAAACCGTTGGGATAATCCCCCTTTGAGGCCACTTTTCGCAATGGTATGGCCAAACCGTTGGGAATATTGTACCCTTTCCCAATGGTTTGGAAAAACCATTGGGAAAATTCCACTTTGATGCCACTTTTCACAATGGTTTGTCCAAGCCATTGTGAAATGGTTGGTACATATCCCAACGGTTCTCAAAACCATTGGTAAAGGCCTATCCCAATGGTTTTGAGAACCGTTGGGATATGTACCCTTATTTTTTTATGAATTATTTTGTTGAATATCGTCAAATAAATCAATATATATATTACATAAATATATATATATACACACACACAAATATATTCACAAAGGTAATTGTAGGATAGTGGTAATGTCTTTGATATATAACTGAGAGGTTGTGGGTTCAATCCTCAACTACACCTTTTTTTAATATACCTATACCAATGGTTTCGGCAACCGTTGGGTGATTTGGCATGGGGATAGATCTATCCCATCGGTTTGGGGAAAATCGTTGAGAAATACCTATCCCAACATTTTCCCCTAAACCGTAGGTATATGTCTATCCCCACGCCAAACCACCCAACGGTTTCCCAAACTGTTGGTATAGGCTATACCAATGGTTTGTGGACCTATACCAAAAGTTCAAAACTATTGGTATAGGAAATTTTTTCATTAGTGGCAGTCAATTATAGCTTCAGTGTGATGGTTTCTAGTGGTATCCTGGTGGTTTCCGGCGAGACAGGCAGTGGTCCAGCCAGGATGTTCCAGGGGTTCATTAAACCCCCGCAACACACAAACTATAACTCTGATATGAAAGCCGTTTGTGGATACACGTTCCTTTTTATGAGACAAAACTTTTGAGCTTTCTTTGGGAATTCTATGAGTTGGGTTCATGGACCGAGGCCACAAAACGTTGAAATAATAATAATATTTTAATATTATTTAGCTTCGACCCGCCATAACATCTGCACAGAGCGTCAGATTGAAACACAGTCAATGATGTTGTGATCCTGATAGTGTGGTCGAATTTTCCGGATAGCATTCAGGCGCTGGGATGGAATTCATGGTTTGGGCCCCATGAGGCTGGTTTTGGGCATTTGCAGAGAAACATGATTTTTTGTTTCTTGTCCGTTTTGGAAAAATGAGTAGTCAATCTTAGGCATTTTTTCAAGGGGATTATGATGGTGCAGTCTGCTTGATGAGTTTCAGCATCAAGGTGTGGGCCCCACCCGAGCATTCCATTGTGAATAGTTCGTATTTCAGTGGTTTTATATTTCAGGTGAGTAAATAGACTATCCTATGTGTTTTTGTGTGTGTAGAAAGTTGTGATGGCGTCGATTCTGACCTAGGAGGATCACCGTGTGGTGATGTTACTGGTCACTCAGGTTAGCAATGTTTGGACAAGCGGTGGTTGAGTGTACTCCCTTGGTTCATTCCTATGAGGGGTTGGGCAGAATTAAAACCCAATTATAGGTTTGTGACCCCCTTGATATGATGTTTTCCTCATAGAGTTGTGGCATCCCTCCACTAGGTTTAAAGTGGGATCCTTCAGCTTCACTTTCCCGGATCAGGTTCTTGGTATCACTATTACCGTTTATCCACAGGTGTCGATCCCCTATCTAGTAGGTTAACCCCATAGGGTTTGAGGCATCATTGAGAATATTATCCCCTATATAGTGTGTCATGCATAGTAGGATTGTGGCATAATTTGTTATATGATCCCCTACTCATCAAGTGGTTTATAGTTGGGTTGCAGCATCATTGGTTATATGATCCCCTACTCAGTGCATGGTTTTGGTAGGGTCGGTGTATCATCAGTTCAATCCCCTACATTGTGAGTTATACCAGATAGGGTTTTAGTGTCGTCGTGACCACCTTTACATGACTGCCAATATTCTATTTGAGTGACTTGATCTATGGAGCACCAGATCGGGTTGTAGTATCCCCCAGTGATTCCTAGGAGTGATCCCCAATCTACGAGATCTACTATTTACTAGAGTGGGTTCTTGTATCCCCTAGAGGGTCCTATGAGTGATCCCCTAGTCGAGGAGTTTGTAAATACCACTTTTTCAGCATGGTGTTCTCAGTGACGATATCTGATGAGTTTATCTCTCTTAGATGAGTGTCGTCTAGAATGACACAGCTCATGGAGTGTGTTCTCATTGTTATGTACCTATCGCTGAAGATGGGCAAGAACCTCATGGGTCTTGGTGCATGAAATATGTATATATGGTTTCCATGGTATTTTTATGGGAATATACCAAAGCGGATGTTCATGGTGTATGTATGGGCACACACATGAGCTGAGCTACCTAGTTGTGTTTAGCCAAGGATGGTCTCAAGATGGTGTTTCTATCTCGTTTGGGTTCCCTCTAGCTGGGTTGATCTGATTATTTCCATTTAGTTTCTACATTTTATTTTTGGGATTGGGGGGGGGGGGTGCCTACTGAGTATTTTTATACTCACCCTTGCACGGGGTTTTCCCACACATGTTTGTGTCTTGTGCAGACCACATGATTTTTGACAGAGTCCTAGGAAGACCCGAAGCAGGCGGAGCCTTATGAGAAAGACTGACTGGGGTGTTTACTGGAGCTGTACTGAGGAGCTTAACAATGGGTGCTTTTTTCAATGATCCTCTCCTTCTAATAAGTTTTGATACTTTTTCAGTCTAATTTTGGTGGTCCTTGTATTTTCCCTTTTGTAATTTTTTTGTTCTTTGGTTGTGGGTTATATGTATGCATGCATTTATTTTCAGTTTTTTATATATATCTCTGAATTGTTTCATATAGGTTTATGTGGGTGCGTGTTTACAAGTTTCTTAGGCTAATGCCACCCATGAGTGTGATAGCCTACTCAATGGTAGTCACCTCCCCCTGAAATATTAGAGGCGGGCTTGGGGTGTCGCGGCTCGAGCCATGTTGGGTTCGTTCGTGACATAGTGGTTTTAGAGGAGGTTCCACCTTTGGGATCTCTCAGTGTAGTTGGACTTGCTGTGAGCTTGGTTTGGGTTTCATTGAGATAGTGTTAGGATGTTTTGAGTTTGAATTTCAGGCCAGGGACTCTAGTATTGGTGGGGCGGATGATGTATCCACTCACCAGGAATTTGATAACATGCCTTTTGACTTGGGACATTAAGAAACTAGTCATTAGAATATAATAGTACATGCATCATATAGGACTGGGATTTGGGGTTTCATTGTTCTTTTTGAGTCAGCTCCCCTTATATACTCTTTGACTATGGTGCGTCTGGATTATCATTCAGGATTCCTCCATGATTCCAGCTAGCAATGGTTCCATAGCAGGATTGTGGTGATGATCCGCTCTGAGTAGAGGATTTGGAGCAAGGTACAGGTTCTGAGGCTAGACCTCTAGGTGGTATGCCAGTTGAGCCACCACCTTTAGAGTATCTAGTTGTGCCAGAAGTGCAGGATGAGGATGCACATAGGGTAAGTGTGTTTCATGAGTTCTAGAAGCAGTGACCTCCAAGGTAACGGGGTGATCAAGACCTCTAGGCAACTGATGATTGGATAGAGGCAGTCACCCGAGTTTTCCACCTGGTGATAACACCTCCAGATCAGATGGTGGTTCAAGCAGAAATCCTTCTACATGGCTCTTCCAGGAAATGGTAGAGTCTAGTGACACAGTCCCATGACGAGGAGATGCTCCCATTAACTGATTTTGAGCAGCTCTTCAAGGAAGAGTTCTACCCGATGACGCTGAGGTCAGTGCGGATCTAGGAACTTATGTAGATTTGGCAGGAGTTCATGACTGTGTCAGAGTACTAGAAAAGGTTTACAGACCTATCATGCTACTACATGGATATAGTTCAAGAACCATTCTTTAGAGATCAGACCTTAGAGGAGGGAATATGAATAAACATCTGGGAAGGTGTGGTTTCTTTGTGTATTCCCACCTATGCTGGAGTGATGGAGAGGGCCTTGATGGTAGAGAGATATTTGGCTAAGAATATTTAACTTGTTAGTACTGGGAATGAGGTAGATGAGACCTCGAGAGCTGGAAGCCAATGGCAAGCACATGGGCCTGGATTTGCTCAATGTTTTAAGAGGTGACCGCAGGACAAATGATTTGAGGCTCAGGGCTCTCAGGCCGGATATGGTCAGCCGCAGGAGAGGCGTTGTTACACTAGTGATATCCTGTGACAACTTTCTAGGGTTTTCCCGACCCTCTGTGCAGAAGATTGGGAGCCGGACGACCGACCGCCTTAGCAGAGGTAGTGTCTCAAGTATGGACGTCTGCTGGGCATCAGATGTGGCGATGGAGATGGTGCAACAGCGGGATATGATATGTGGTATGAGTTGCCACCACCACCATCCCCAGGTGGTCCACGTCGATCTCATGGAGTTGGAGGTTGAGGGCGAGGAAAACTGCATGCCTTAGAGGCTATTGACCTAGAGGCTCCGTAGATATATAGAGGTATGATCCATTTCCTTTCTACTTATTTCAGTAGTTTTGATAGACATTGTTAAGCGGTACTTTTTTCTTTTTCATTTCTTACTCGGGGTTTGTTAAGGGAATTGGTAATACACTGTGTGGGTGTTGTTTGATGTGTTATGAATGCATTAGGAAGAGGGATCCTTCCCCCACCGAGACACATTTTTGTGACGTGATTAAGACCGTGCGAGTGATTCAGTGCCGTCCAAAGAGGATAGTGTCGAGGTGTGGTGGATGAGTCTCTCTAACTTATGTGTTTGGGTAGGGTTGTGTGTTAGAGAACTCGCTGATGTGGGAAACCTAGTTTAGAGTTCAGTTGCTTTCCCTCACGCTTTTGGCTTTTTGGGGACGAAATGTTCTATGGTGGAGAGGATGTAGCGACTTTTGTTTTTTCCTATAATTCTTTGGAATATTCCTACGAATAAGTACAGAGCTAGGAGAGAAGACATCATGCAATTCCGAGGCCCATTGTGCCTAAAATTATTTTTATAAAAATATTTTGTTTTTCTATACAATGTATGAGGAGGGATTGAATTAAATCCTAAACGGTATCTCAGATCAGAAATCCAAGGGCATGGTTGCATCCAAAGCTTGTTGTTTACCCTAGGCACAGTGTAACCTTAACGGGCATGGGAATACTGTAGAAAAAGGTGATCAGTGGCCTTTCCATAAATAATAGAACAATTTTTTATGGACGTCATCTCGAATAACTCTTAAAAAGAGTCTCAGATCGCAATTATGCGTGTGTCGTTGCACTCAGAACACAATGTTTACCCTAAGGGCAGCCAACTATTTTTTTTGAGTTGGGAGGTTTGGTGATTGGCGTTAAAGGGTGGTTTAATTAATAAATTAATAAATTAATAAAACTTAATCAATATCCCCCTTTTTTTGACAAACCAACATAGGAGCTCCTCCCCCCCCCACCTTCCTCATCCACCAACAAATCAGAGGATGAATCGTCGAAACGAAGTGCCATCGGCCTCAGATCTTGACGACAGATGCTCCCAGATCATAAAGTTGGAGTAGAAGAGCATGAAAAGTGTCGACGATCAGCCAAATGGTAGGTGGTTTGATTTGTAAAATCATGGATCCCATTTATACATTGTTTCCTTCAAATAATTATTATGGTTGTGTAGTTCAAGTCCAAATATTTTTGAAACATGTTTTGGATCTGATTTTAGAGAAATGGGGTGATTCCGGTGGTTCCCAGAAGTTTTCAGGTAGAAAACCTGGATTCCGGTGGTGGCCATGGAAAAATCAAATGAGGGAAGCAACAGCACTGTGGATTCCAGCTCCGGCGCAGCTATTTCAAGCGGCGTCTTGGTGGTTTCCGGTGAGACAGGAGGTGGTCCGACCAGGATGTTCTGTGGGTTCTTTAAACCAATGTAACTCGCAAACCGTAACTCTGACTTGCGATCCGTTTGTGGAAAAAAGTTCATTGTGTTGAGATAGAAATGTTGAGCTTGATTTGGGAATTTTATGAATCGAGTTCATGGCATGGGTCCACAAAATGTTGAAATAATAATAATATATTATTATTATTCAACTTCGACCCACCGTAAAGTTTACACGGAGTGTCTGATTTATGCACTGTTAGTGGCATTCTGATCCTGATAGTAAAGAATACTTTTTAGTATAGTTTCCAGGAACTAGAATGGAGATCAGGGGGTAGGCCCTATGAGGCTGGTTTTGGGCATTTATAAAGAAACATGACTTTTTTTTTTCTGATGGCCATTTTGGACAAATGAGTAGTTAATCCCGGGCATTTTTCTAAGGGGATCATGATGGTGCAGTCTTCTTGATGAGTTTCAGGATTGAGGTGTGGGCCCCACTTGAGAATTCTATGGTGAATATTACATTTTTCACTAGTTGTACGCTTATGGTGAGTAAATAGCCTATCCTACATAATATTCCGTGTATAACACTATGGTGGCCTCGGTTCAAGCCTAGGAGGTGCGCAGTGTGGCGATGTTGCTGGTCTCTTAGGTTAGCAACGTTTGGACTAATAGTGGTTGAGTGCACTCCCTTGTTTTGTTCCTATGAGGGTTTTTGTGGAATTAAAACCCTATTATAGGTTTTTTATCCCCTCAATAGGATGTTTTCTTGTTAGAGTTGTGGCATACCTCTGGTGTGCTGGGGTGGGATCCTCTAGCTTCACTATCCTAGATTGGGTTCTTGGTATTTCTATGACTACTTATCCACGGGCAGCAATCCCTTATCTAGAAGGTTAACCCCATAGGGTTTGCGGCATCATTGGGAATATGATCCCCTACGTATTGGGTTGTTCATAGTAGGGTTGTGACATCATTAGTTATACAATCCCTTCTTAGCATGTGGTTTATAGTAGGGTTGGACATCGTTGGTTATACAATCCACTACTCAGTGCGTGGTTTAGGTATGGTTGGTGCATCGTCGGTTCAACCCCCCACATCATGAGTTATACTAGACGGGGTTCTGGTATCGTCGTGACCACCTTTACATGGGTGAAAATCATCTATCTAAGTGATGTGATCTGTGGAGCACCATATCGGGTTTTAGTATCCCCATGCGGTTCCTTGGAGTGATATCCTATATGTGAGATCTACGAGTTACCAGAGTGAGTTCTTGTATCCCTTAGAGGATCCTAGGAGTGATCCCATACTCGAGGAGTTTGGTAATACCAATATTTCTACTTGGTGTTCTCAGTGATGATATTCGACGAGATTATATCTCTTGGATGAGTGTCGTCTGGGATGACAGAGCTCGTGGAGTGTGTTCTCCTAGTTATGTACCTATCGCTGAAGATGAGACAAAACTTCATGATGCTTGGGGAATGAAATGTGTACATCTGGTTGTTCATAGTATATGTTTGGGAATATATTTGAGCGGATGTTCATGGTGTATTTACAAGAATACACCTGATCTGAGATGCGTAGTTGTGTTTAGCCGAGGATGGTCTCAAGATGGTGTTTCTTTCTCGTTTGGGTTCCCTCTGGCTGGGATGATCTAACTTTGGACTTTTAGTTACCCCCTTTTATTTTGTGATTTTTGGGGGTTCCTACTGATTATTTTTATACTCACCCTTGCATGGGATTTACCCGCACAAGTTTATGTCTTGTGCAGAACACATGCCTTTCGACGGAGTCCCAAGAGGACCCAGAGCAGGTGGAGCCTTGTGAGTGAGAATGACCGGGGTGTTTACTAGAGCTGTGCCGAGGAGCTTACTAGCCAGTTCTTTTGTCAGCGATCCCCTACTTCTGAGAAGGTTGGGAACTTTTGTAGTTTACTTTTGGTGGGCTTTATATTTTCCCTTTTGTACATTTTTTGTACTCTGGTTGTGGGTTAGATGTATGCACAAATTTCTTTTAAATATTTTATATATATCTCTGCACTCTTTCATAGATTTGTATGTGGGTGCATGTGTACATGTAACTTAGGCTAATGGCTCCAATGCGTGTGATAGCCTACTCAACGCAAGTCGCCAGCCACTGTCCTATTGGAAGCGGGCTTGGGGAGTCGCGGCTCGAGCCCCATTGGGTCGGGTCATGACAGAGTGGTGTCAGAGGAGGTTCCACCTTTGGGATCTCTGAGTGTAGTTGGACAAGCTGTGATCATGGTTTGGGTTGCATAAAAACACTGTTAGGATGTATTGAGTTTGAATTTTAGGACATAGACTCCAGTGTTTGAGTACATTAAGTAGTATAAAATAAGAAAATAAGTCCAAAAAAAGCCCATATGAAATGAAAAAGAGCCTAACCTTCTAAAAATAATGGAGAAGCGACAAAAAATAAAATCATGGATCTGACTGAGTTCTATCTTGCACAACTATGCTTCACCTGATATTGATCCCCCAAGGAATACAATGAGATGCTATTCAACTGAATAATCCATGACACATTCCGTTAGAGCCCATACATGGATGATTATAACAATACCCAATTAGACACCCTGAAACCTCCAACATAAAGCAATAAGAGAGAGGTAATCTCAACAATACAATGACATGTCAATAAAAGCATGAGACAATTAAACAATAACAACAATAAACTAAATATTTTCATGATTAAAACAAAGTATTATGCTGAAGTCATGTCTTAATTTCCGTCCATATTCTACTATAGGCTCAAAGGTAACATCCACCTAAGATAACTCACCCATAAAGTCTAGATATAATGATGACACTCATCTAGAAAAATACAATTTTTGGGTCATTCTATAAAAAATAACTAAGTAAACATAGAAAGATCATCTGAGATACTCCCTTGATTAGACAATTTACTATCAAAAGAAAAAAATGTCAATATAATGTTAGGGGATCACTCACATTGCCTCTGAGGGATACCTAACCATAACTAGATTAACCCACTAGATAGGGGATCGAATACCCATGTGTGTGGTTCATGTGATTCTTGACCCTACCTAGGGTGAATGATGGGGTTTGGATCCAATACTAGGCCTTATAGAGGGATATTTGGTCTATTACTCTGAGTGGATATTAAATCCAATACACAAAACTAGACACTGTACTAAAACCTCATGGGTGTAGATAGGTAACTCATCTTAAAATAAGGAAACTCACCAGCATTTAATCATAAAGGGGAAACCAATGAAATTTTCGTCATCTAAGGTAACTCACCCAAGATCATAAAATAGTGATGTAGTTTTTTATTCATAAATACAACCTATTTTTAGATGAATATTCCATAGGTGTTGAAATTCATGCCCAAGGACTATAATAGGTTAGTGTCTTTAGAGACTATAAAAAAAATATTCTTATTTTAGGAAATATATTCAACATATTCCAAAAAGATCTTACCACATATTCATCCTCTTAGAAATACCCTACTAAAAACCTTCTTCATAAAATGGGGAAGGAAAAAATAATAAATGGTGAGCTCAGATGACCAGTAATGGTAGAAAATAGAGATATCAATACCTGATCATATGAAATCAAAAGATAATAACAATGGTATGTGATCATGAACATAACTTTAAATGTTCATACCCAACCTATCATATATTATAAACATGATTCATAATATAAAACGTTATCAATTTATAAAACATGGGATAAAAGAGAGATAAATCATCATAATTCAACCATGAACCATAATCACATGATATAAAAGTGTGGCACCATCATTAATATATTAACTTATTTCATATGTGAAGGTGAACAATTTCGCACCATGTCCGATGATGCAAGAAACTCATCGAAAGTAACACAAGACTATTAGATACATGGAGTTAGGGAAATAAGGCATTGGCCTTTCTAGTTTCTTGGTTCACCCACGTCGACAATCATGTTTCATTATCAATATTGGGATCCTTTCCTCTAGAGTGTGCCAAAATTTTCCAAGGTGACACACTTGGAATTAACCTCTATAGGCCCTCTTGAGCCAGACCTTTCTTTCCCATTTCCTTGTTTTTGTGTTCCCTTATTTGTTTATTCCTTTCTTTTATGTTTTGATCTTCTGCCTTCATTGTTAATAAAATATGTTATTTTTGGTGTTGTTAAGGTTAATTAAAAATAGAATTAAAATAGTTGATCCATAATTATCACAAGTTTCTCATTTTGGATTAGGATACACCTATTTCCCATAGTTGATCATGACAATTTACTTGTTTCCCATTTTTATCTCATGAGATATAAATCTTTATCCAATACAATAGAGGGGGATATAGGTCCCACACATCTTTTATTATAATGTAACCATCGTCCTTGGTTATAATGTATCCAGTATATTTATTTGTTATGTAACCATAGTAACATAATGAAAATAATAAATATGTGTTACAAAAGATCATAAAGCATTCATGATATTAGAACCCATGAAAAGAAATGGTTTTCCGTAAAATTTCTCATTACATAACCTATATAAAAGAAAAAAGGTTCATACTAATTTCATCATTTCATCAAGCATAAAAAATGGAAAATAAATTATGTTTCATAAGGATTTTATCATGGTATAAACCAATAAAAAATAATAGGGTTTCATAATCATTTTATCATGGTATAATTTGGGAAAAAAGTAGAAGGTGTCATAATTTTATTTCATGAAATAACCCTTGGAATGTGAAATAAGTTTCAAAAACATATTGTTATCATAAAAATTAAACTTTTAGAGGAATAATAAGAATGGTATCAATGGATCATATCCCCATTACATAATAAGTAGCATAAAAGTATTTGATATTATATGAAAAATCATTTTTAAATATCACATGGAATATTTCGTGTGGAATATAACATTTCTTTGAAAATAACTTTTTTAAAACTAAAAATTCATAATTTTTTTGGGAGTCGTTTTCTTGTAAAATTAACTTAAAAACTTATAAAGTAATCCTTAAAAAATCATATAAAGAAATTATTGGGTGAAATTTTCTTTTACTATTCAATTTTTTTAAAACATTAAATTTTTTGAAAATCCTTTATTTTAAGATAACCATGAGAACTTATAAAGGAATATTTAAAAACCATTTACAATATTTATTGAGGCAAATATCCTTTCTGGGTTTAATTTTTTTGAAAACCTAATTCACTTTTGAAGATATATATCTTTGAAAATAACCATTAAAAATTAATATGTAATCTACAATGAAAATAATGTTTTTGAATGTGAGAAATTCTATTCATATTGTACATAATGAAACAAATATTCCTTCCACATTTTTTTTTGTAAAAACCATTTTGGAATTGTTTGAAAAACTAAATGAAGTTTCCATTTATTTTTTTAATTTAAAAATGGGTAAATATTTCTGTAGTAAATAAGTTGAATGATTTAAAAATCATTTTATAAAACATTTTTAGGAATAATTATTTTGGAAGAAAAAGGGTTTTTAACTGATGGTTAAAATAAATAATTTTTATCTAGAAAAAATTATTTTGAACTCTTGAGTTTATAAGGAGAGAAAAAAAAGGTAAAAAAAATTATTCTCATGAAATAACTAGGGGAGAAAAAAATTAATCAGTTTATTGCGAGATGGATTATATCATTTAATCATTGGAAGGATAACCATAAACAATCCTGATAAACAATGAGATTTTAACATAAAACTCTTACCACTTCGGTAACTTTGAATTACATTGCCCATGAAAGAATAATATTAAAGGGAACTTATAGTATCATAAAAATAATGAGATTTCTGATATAACATGTAAAATAGGGCTCAAATTTACCTTATATAAAAATTTTGGTTTATAACATAACTTAGGTCCCCAAGAAGGCAAGTTGAGAAAAAAAATCCATTCTCTCTTTTGTAAAATTTGAACTGTAAGCCCCCTGAAAGAGAGATACATAAATAGATATATAAATCCAAATTATTTTAGTGATAATAATCTTAAAATAAATTCATTGGTATTACATAAATCACATAAAATAAATTGGTGGTGAATATGGCTTGTCTCTCACAGAAATAAAAAGTGTGATGGAAATCCATTACCATAAGTCTTGAATTCATTCATATAAACTAAAACCACATGCATAATAAATATAAGTTTATTGTAAACCTATTATATAACTAGAAACACACACACACACACACACACACACATATATATATATATATAATACTATATATGATTTACTTATGACCATTTATTACCCATTTATTAACAATTCCATGATAAAGTCACGCTTTGAGCAATGATTTCCTTATTTGTCACTATGTTTTGATTTTTTAATTTTTTCTCAATTAAATTGATCATGGTTAAAAAATATAAATAAATTAAAAAATTATATAAGTATAATATTTATTTATTATAAATTTATTTATATTTATCCATAAAAGATAGTGGAAGAAAATGAAATACACAGTTCATAGAGAAGGTATGTCGTACATACACATGAACATTTTTTCCATTTTCCGAACAGAATGAAATAATAATAGTTAAATAATATATTAATATTAAATAATCATTTTTATGATATATATATATAATTTTAATTAAACTTGTCCTTATTACCTTTCTTGTTAAGCATGAAAGAATAACATTTCTTTGTGTGGTGGTAGTCTACCGTACACTGGAATGACGATTTCCTAACCCATTTGATGAAATATGAGAATGATTTATGTTATTAAAATAAAATTTTAATATAAAATTATATTTAATATATTGATGTTATTATATCATAATGTTTTAATTATAATTCAAGGAGGTGGGGAATAAATAAAATAAAAATCTATATTAAGAATGCTACCTCTTCTTTAGAAAAATTATTTTGGTATGCAGCAAAAAGATTTTTAGGTTGGATTATTGAACCAAATAAAGATTTTAATATTGGATGAGGGTATTAGGGAAGTTATTTTTTATGGTTTTGTATACTAAATGGATTTGGATGTGTGAATAAGAGAGGAGATGAGGTGACCTTTTATAAGTTTGGTGAGTGGAACAATTATAGTTTTTGGAAAGAAAATGATGCACCTAATTTTTTATATTAAAAGAGGATTTAAAATGGGTAATTATATATTATATACAACATAAGGTATAATATTCCCACAAAAGATTTTGTGGATATTTTTTGGGTCATTTTTAAACCATATCTCTTAAGTTTAACCCATGGTAAACCCATTATTACCTCAACCATGATAAATAATTTATACTATTATTAATATTAATTATGTCAAAGAATTTAGTTGAAATTATTATATAATATAATTGATTCTAATTATAAGTATGAAATCCATTTTTCCAATTCCATTCACATAATTTTTATAAATTGATTTAAAATTAACACGACAGGCACAATGAGAAAATGGGCTTTCAATGAGAAAATGTTCAAAAGTTCAAAATGCTTTTATATAAAAAATCAATATAATAATGACCCCAATGAAATAAAGTCAATTAATTTATATATATATATATAATTGATCTATTTTTTCTTTTAAAACAATAATAAATAGATTTTAATGTTTTCAAATCTTTAAAAGAAATAAAAATTCATAATATAAACATATATTTTCACTAATTATCGAATAATTTATCTTCTCATAAAATTATAAAAACAACACCCTAATTAAATTTTAAAATTATGATTTAAAACAAAATTTATTTTTTAAAATATATTTTCTATGTATTTCACAACTTATTTTCCAAATAGGTCCACAAAAGGAGATAAAATAACTTTTTATAAAAATACATTTTTTAATTGTAATATTGGATTTATTATTATATCTTAGCTTAAAAAGAGATAAAATTAATGTTAAATTATTTTTATAATATATATTATATAAATTTCAATAAAATAATTTTCTAAAAGTTATTTTTTAATTTATTTAGGTAATAAATGCTTGTTTTTATAAAATTAGAATTTTAGATAGAGATTTCCTTTATTTTTAAATAGTTTTTATTTTAATTTGTAAATAATTATGTACCAAATAATTAATTTTACATATATTTATAAACCATATATTTTCATTCTTTAGTTTATCTTATTGTCACGACTCGTCCCCCGGGGCTCAGGCTGTGACTACCCCACGCCCGCCTTCCATTGGCCAGGGGTTGGTGACTAGCACTGAAAAGGCATATCCTTGAAAGTGGGAAATCATTCCCTTTAAACCTAATATTGAGTCAATAAAGTTTTCCTTATTATTTTTCCATTCCATCATGTTTGGGGGAGATTTTTGTGTTAATAAGGCCTCCTTATGACATTACCATTCATTCTTGTTTTGAAAATCACCAACACCTTATCTTAAGAAAATTTTCATTTACTCAATATTTTACTTATATAAGAAAAATTTTCATTCCCAAAGGAAATTTATCCCCACCATGGTTTTCATTGTTCATTATCTTGTCCAAATGTAAAATTCAGGTTCATACCTAAAACCCCAAAATCATATAATACTTAGATAAAAAGCATTCTATTTTTAGGATCTGAATTCAGACTCTGAGTTCTCTGAATTTAAATTCTGAACTATTCTGAATTATGAATCTGAATTCTAATGAATTCAAACTCTAATCTTTGTGAGTTTTGAAATCAAATTATAATTAATTTAATCTCCGAACTTTGTGAGTTCTGACTCTGAATTCCAATGAATTCACACTCCGAACTTTGTGAGTTCTGACTCCGAATTCTAATGAATTCAGACTCTGAAATTTAAAAGTTCTGACTCCGAATTCTCATGAACTCTGACTCCGAACTTTATAAGTTTAGGTTTTAAATTCTGGTGAATCCAGATTCTGAATTTTCTTGAAATTCAGACTCTATAATTCTATAGTGTTCAGGTTCCAAATTCCTTAGAAAACAGAATCTGAATATCCTAGTATTTTAGACACCAAATGTGTTATTTGTTAGACTCTGAAATTTTATTTTATTACATTCTGAATATTTGATTTTTTTTACTTAACCATATTTTTTCTTACACTTGTATTGGTTATAAAATGATGTCGTGCATTCAGTTACAAACTAACAGTTGTTTGAGTGACACGTGTACAAGTCCCTCCGAAATTCAAGGAAAAATATGACTATTGGAGGAGGGTAGAGACCGTTGAAGTTGTGCCTATAAACAGGAGATCATTTGAAATAGCACACAACAAGTTGATCAATACAGAGATTACATGATGCTGAAGTGGTTTATAGAGAGAGAGGCTTTATTTCTTTGTGCGTACTGAACTTATTTTTGAGATTTTCTTTGTGCGACTCTGATTGTTACTATGTACAATTGTGAGCTTTTGGGGATATGAAGACAGAGGTGTTGACTACCTTGAAGTTGAGGGATTGTGGGGATAATAAGACAGATTCTGATCTTTGTATAGAGGGATTACCCTGGTGTGGGTAAGACAGACTTTCATGAATGTATAAATGAAGGGACCTTTATCCAAGTTTGTTGGATACACTTCTCTTTTGGTTAAAATATTTACTACTTTTTACTTGTTTTGTTACAAGTTTTCCACTTCATTTTATTTGTTGAGAAAAGTATAACTATCTTATACTTCCTTATTCTTGTACTCTGATTTAGTAAGATTCTATAATCATTAAGGTATAATCTTTATCATTGAAAACTTTCATTAAGTTGTACTCTGATTTAGTAAGATTCTATAATCTTTAAGGTATAATCTTTATCATTGAAAACATTCATTAAGTTTCATTTTCCAGAACCATCTTTCCGGATTCACTTTCTCAGAATCGTATTTTTTGAATTAGGAAAGTGTGTAGAACTAGTGGTTTTGTGAATTAACTTGTTTAACCTTGTTAAAAATAAAAATCATTAAAAGATCCAAAGGATTTTTTTAAATTTTATAAATCACCCCTATTTTATATTGAGCATCATTAGATGATTTAATCAGTATGTTTATGTTTTCGATCCTACATTTCATATTATAGAGTACATCATAATCACATACCATCTCATCAATTGGTATCAGAGTAGGTGACCTTGTACCTTAAACCAATCTAAAAATTGGCTTCAGATTTTTGGTTCAATGTAAATAAATCTCATGATTATATTTATGAGAGAATTCATATTTTTCTTATTTCCATAATCACCATTTCAAAATCATATTTTTGGACTCATAAAGTTCTGATTCATTTTTTCTTAGAGATACTCTAGTTATATTTTCCTTGCTTAGGATATTTTCTTTTATTTACAAACTTTTATTTCTAACAAGTTTGTGTGGAAAGTATTTCTGTAAGATGGTAGGAATCAATGTTGGTTCCATTGATAACCTAAATCCAACAAGACCACCTATTTTTTATGGGAATGATTATGAACATCAGAGAGATCACATGAAAAAATTTATTATCAATACTAGAGTGGGAAATGTTTTCATGCTTACTGGAGGTTATAAAACTTCTGACAAGGAAGTTAGTACTTTCACAAATCAAGAAAAGCATGAATATGAACTGAATTATAAGGCACACAATACATTTTTTTTTCTATGACTAGAAATATATATATATATATCCAAATTTCATCTTGTTAAGCAGCAAATTATATATGGAAGAAAAATTTTGTTATATATTTTGGTACTTCAAACTTTATAGAGACAAGAAGAGCTATGTTGAGAGCTGAATACCATGGCTTTAACCTTCCTTTTGGAGACCCTATATAAATAGTTCAGCAAATGTTTATGACTATCGTGAATAGCTTACAATATATGGAAGAAAATGTTTTGGATGATGAATCTCTTGTAGATAAAATCATTGAAATCATGCCCAATGATTGGGAATCCAAGATGACAACAATTGATGAGAACAGGAAAGTTACCCAGATTTCCTTAGATGAGTTGTTTGGAACTCTTCTTCAACATGAGACTAGAATGAAGAGAGATACTGATAATGTTAAAAAAATAATGGGAATAAATTATTTACTTTTACAACTACATCTAAACATGTGAAAGCCTAGACTCTAGAAAGAGTAACTAAATCTAGGTCAAAGAAAGTTACTATTCAGTCAGAATCTAGTTATACAGAAAAAATTGAGAATAAATTAGCTAATATTGCTCAGAGAATGAACAAGATAATAGCTCAAAAGAACAATCAGAATAAATTCAAGAAAAGTGACTACAAAGATAATAAATATTGGGAAGTTACTTTTTATTAATGTAGAAGAACAGGTCATATCAAACCTGATTAACCTCTATTGGAAAACAAGGAAAGGAAGGAAAGGAATTCAGAAAGAAACAAGAAAAATTTCTATCGCTCAAAGCACAAGATAAGTATTAAATAAAATTATACTTGGAGTGCTAGCTATGGAGACTCTTTAAGAAGTGAATATTCTAAATATGAATCATCAGAACATAAAAATATTGGATTCATTACTACTACTTCTTTCCCAAATTCATGGTTTATGGCCACGGTACGCTCTGCCGAGGCTTTAACAAATTAATCTTTTGATAAGAATTTCTATTTTGGAGAAATTACTTGTAATGAAGATATTTCAACTTCAAATAATGAATAAATACCTTCATATGGAGATGTATCTAGATTTTACAAGTTGTTTGAATAAAAAAAGTTGTAAAATCTCCAAGAAATTGGACAAGTAAAATACTAGAGAACAATTTCTTACATAATATATTTCAGACCTCTCTAGAGATCATAGAGATAAGGATAATCTTTTAGAAAAACTTTCTAAAGACATTAAGGAAGTAAATTCTGAAAAAAACATTCTAAATATCTTAAGAATTCTTGTTTAAAATTGAAAGTTTTTGTGAAAAAATATAACTCTAAGGAAATAATTTCTGAGGATAGGAATTTAGTCATCAGAATAAAATACGAAATATATTCTCTTAAGAAACATCTTGAAAACTTTACTTCTGGTAAGTAAAATTTTGAAAAGATGTATTCTCAAATCAAACCTCAAAGAAATACTACTAGGGTAGGTTATTCTCCCCGAAAACATGTTTTCAAAAACAACTATTTCATTCCTTCCATAGCTCCTTTTTGTACTAAATGTAAAAGTGGAAGGAATTAGAGGAAAAATTTCTCTTTGAATAGTGTTAAATCTTTTGGGTTTCATAAAGATTATTTCTCTAAACAGATGTTGATACCCAAAATTTTGTTGTCTAAAATTCAATATCCAAGGATTTCTGGATTCCTAAAGTCTATCTTTCTTATTTTCAAGAAAAATAAATAAGGTACCAACAAAAATACCTGGTACATGGATAGTGGATGTTATTGGAAAATGTATGGTAACAAAAACATCTTTGAAAAGATTATCCAGATGAGAGGAGGGAAAGTAACTTTCAAAGATAATGCTAAGGGAGAAATTATTATTATAGGTAACATCGTTATTCTTGTAAAAACTTTGATTTCAAATGTTTTGTCTGTTAAGGGTCTTAAGCACAACCTTAATAGCATAATTCAATTATGTGATGAAGGTTACCTTGAGAATTTTAGTAATGATAAGTGCTTAGTACACAATTACAAGGAAGTGTTTATTCTTTCTTCTCATAGGCAAGAGAATGTATACACACTAAACTTAGAAGAGCTTAGAAGCGAAGATATACCTTGCCTTAGTGCAATAAAAGATCATTCTTGGCTGTATCATAGAAGGTTAGGACACTGTAACCTTAAGAACCTATAAAAAAATTCTAATAAATGATTAGTTAAGGATCTACAAGAGCATAGATTTAATTTTTCAAAAGGTTGTGTTCCTTATAAATATGGAATGCAACATAAATCATGTTTTAAATTAGTCGGTGATGTCTCAACTACTGATGCATTATAGTTAGTGCATATAGATCTTTTTGGCCCAACACAAACTGGAATCATTGGAGGCAAGTATTATGTATTTGTTTTAGTTGATTATTACACTAGATTTACGTGGGTATACTTTCTATCAAAGAAGTATGAAGACTTCTTGTATGTTAAAAGTTTTAGATCCCAAGTCAAAAATGAGAAAAACCTTCATTTGATAACTATTCATAGTGATCATGGAGGAGAATTTCAAAATTCTAATTTTGAAACTTTTTGTAGTAGAAAAGTCATTACTCATAACTTCTCAGCACCTAGAACCCCTAAAAAAATTGTTTTGTTGAAAGAAGAAATATAATTCTTCAAGAGATAACAAGAAACACATTGACTGAGTATTCTATAACCAAACATTTTTGGGCTAAATCTGTAAGCACTGCTTGTTATACTATAAATCGTGTTTTGATTATACCTTTTCTTAATATAACTTTTTATGAGTTATGGAATGGTAGAAAACCTAGATTTTCCAACTTCATGGTTTTTGATTGCAAGGTATTCATTCTAAATACTAAAGATAATATTCAAAATTCGCACCAAAATCTGATGAAGGAATTTTCTTAGGCTACTCCACAACTTCTAAGGAATATAGTGGTTTTAATAAAAACCCTTGTATTATTGAAGAAATAATACATGTTAAATTTGATGAAACTGATCCTTCTGTTTTTAAACAACCCCAACCTATATCTTCAGATGTGTTTTCAAAAATTGATTATCAACCTTTGTTAGAAGTTCCTTCTGATAAGGAAAATGTCCAAGAAGATGCTTTTTAAGCATTTACCACAGATGATTTCCTACCCTATGTTGATGAACAAGTTTTACAAAACCCAAATCAGTTGTTTCTAAAGAATCATCCCAGTGATAGTATCATTGCTGATGTCAATCAACCTATAAGGACTAGAAGTTCCTTAAGGACAGAAGTAGATCATCTATCATTTACTTCGAAATTATAACCAAAAATCACTGTTGAATCTTTAGGTGATGATGATTGGAGAAAAGCTATGCAAGATGAGCTAAATTTTTTTGAAAGGAATAAAGTTTGGACCTTGGTTGAAAGACCTAAGGAAACTTCTGTTATTGGAGTAAAATTGGTTTTCAGAAATAAGTGTGATGAAAATGGAATCATAGTAAGAAATAAAGGTAGATTATTTTCTAAAGGATATAATAAAAAAGAAGGAATAGACTATGAAGAAATCTATTTTCTAGTAGCTATAGTTGAATCTATTCGCATCTTACATGCCTTTTCAGCATTCTTCAATTTTAGAATATTTCAAATGGATTTGAAATGTGATTTCATTAATGGTTAGGTTCACGAGGAAGTTTTTGTTGAACAACAACCAAGTTTTGAAGATACAAAACATCCTGATCATGTTTTTAGACTTACCAAAGCTTTTTATGGACTTAATAAAGCCCCTTGATCTTGGTATGATAGACTTGCATGATTTTTTCTTCAAAATAATTATGTTAAGAGAAATGTAGATTCTAACCTTTTTATAATGAATGATAAGAAAACTGTTTTTATTGTTCAAATTTAGGTTGATGATACTAGTTTTGGTTCAACTCAGCAATCTTTAACTGATTCCTTTGCAGATATAATGAAATCTGAGTTTGAAATGAGTATGATGGGGGAGTTAACATTTTTTCTTTGGTTTACAAGTTTCTCAAAAACATGAAGGAATATATATATGCCAACATAATTATATTTAAGACATTCTTAAAAAGTATGGATATGGAAACACTAAGAGTAAAATTACACCCATTGGTACCTCAAACACTCTTGATCTTGATGAAGCTGAGAAACCATTAGATCAAACATCTTTTAGAAAAATGATAGGAAGCTTACATTACTTGACATCTAGTCATCCAGACATAATGTTTTTAGTATTATTATGTGCAAGATATCAATCCAATCCTAAGGAATCTCATTTAAAGGAAGTGAAAATATTTTTTTTCTACTTAAAGGGAACCATGTATTTATGACTCTTTTATAATTCTAGAAATTATTTTATTCTAAAAAGTTTTTTGGATGCTGACAATGGTGGATATAGAATGGATATAAAGAGTACATCTGGAACATGTCATTTCTTAGAAGATTCATTAGTTTCTTAGTCACACAAGAAGAAACACCCAGTAGAACTCTACACTGCTGAAGCTGAATATGTAGCAGTTGGATGTTGTTGTGCTCAAGTATTGTGGATGCAACACACACTCAAAGACTATGGTATGAGTTTTACCAAAACACAAATTTTGTGTGATAATTATAGTTCCATTTCCCTTAGTAAAACCCATGCACATCACTCTCGTGCAAAACACATAGATATTAGGCCTCAATTTCTTAGGGATAAAACACAAAAATAAGATATCATTCTTCAATTTATCGGAACACAAGATCAACTTGCTGATATTTGTACATAAAATTTACTATAAAGACATGTAAATTTCAAGGAATTTTTTTTCTTAAATTCTTTGGAATTTTACGAGTATGCAGTTTTTGATGGCACCTCATTTCAAGGCCTGGTGTGCCCAAAATAATTTTCTGAGGTTTTGTTAAGCTTAAATTGACACATGTAAGCAGTTTTCCTGAATAAGAGAAAAAACTTTTAAATGGTTACTTGGATTAGAAATCCGAGGGCACCGTTATTCTCAGGATGGCGGGTTTAACCTAGGCGTGACATAAGTTTAGTCAGCAGATGCCTCCTCTGAGAAAACCTGAAAATGGCATAACCATAAATAAAATAATTAAATAAAGTTATTTTATTTTTAAAATGATTATAACTCACAAAAAATAACTCGGATTAAAAATCCGAGACCACCGATGAACTCATGAGGGTATGATTTCTTTAAGAAAATACTAACTTTGGCCGGCGCGGGCTACCGGAGAAAGTTAGTTTTTGGCCGTAAATAAAATAATTAAGTGACAATTATTTTATTGTAAAATTCATAACTTCTAAATGGTAACTTGAATTGAAAATCCTAGAATACCGTTAAGGACTTTGGGGCGTGTTTCTCCTAGGTAGAGCCTAACCTTGACCACAGTGGGTCAAGGGTGATTGATAATAATTTTCCTAACATTTTATCGGGTACGTTCAGTAATCGTACGAGTGGATTTTTCTATATTTTGAACCGGTGCTTGGAATTGAAATCTAAGGGCACCATTGAACTCACAACACAGTTTTTCACTTAAGTAGACTTTCACCTCAACGGTGGATGATCGGGTATGAATGTTAGTTTTTGGGGTTTTACGTGGGTTAATAAAATAAAATAAGTGAATAATTTATTTTATTTTGTTAAACACTTTCCGTGTAGATAAAAGTGGTTAGAAGCTCCACTTAATAGTTGGTGGGGGAACCGCCACACCCTAACCTCCCATTTTATGAGTTGACATAACATTAAATGCTGTCAATTAATTTTATGTGTCGACGTGAAATTAATTTCTATTGGTTAATTTTATATGTCGATGTGAAATTAATTGCTGTCAATTAATTTTATGTGTCAACATAAAAATAATTCGTGTCATATGTTTTGATTAAGGTTATGTGGGGGAAACATCTTGGCATCCTCCCCTCTTAAGTTGTGCCAACACACCTCTTAAATTACGCCAACACAATTTAATTCTCCAAACCCCCTTCTTAAATTATGTAACTGCATCGTTGGAATTTAGGAAGGTTCCAAATAAATGAACCGTCATAAATTCCACGGTGGTTACATACCTCTCCCCCTATCCTATATATAGGGAGCTTGGGAGAAGGTTTTGGGACGACTTAACCAAGCGACGAAGCGTTGATAAAGTATCGTGACGCCCAACACTTGGGGAAATCATATCCTCTCCAACGAAGAACGCGAAGAACGCCAACAATGATCTTCCACACGATTCTTATTCGACGCGGTGCCGTCACACCGCACAGGAACGAGGGAATCGCGGCCCGAGCAAGCCGCGACGAAGGAGCGTGGCACCGTATCGCCGTACCAGTGAAGCTGAAGGAGGCCACGACCAAGAGCGGGCCACAGAGGAGGGGCGCGACTACATCGCACCATTCCAGAGCACCATGAATGTCTGCGGCTGGGGTGGGCCGCGGCGGAGGGGCGCGGCGCGTCATGCCGCACCGGAGGGGCAGGAGCTATGACATATGGTCGCGAAGGTTCAGAGGAGCGGCCATCCAAGCCGGCCGCTGGAACCAGCTACAGGCGGGACCCCTCAAGTCTCGTGGGTTCAATTATGGTCAGCCTTAACGACCAACCGTTTCTTAAATCATGGGGGGAAGCCCCCCCCCCCCCGCATTCCAATTGGCCGAGAGCCGAGCCGCTGACCACGCGGGCCGGGCCAGCCATGCTGGGCCGAACCCTCGCACCGGGCTGGGCGGCACACAACTTGGCCGGACCCGGACCCGGGTCGGGTAGATCCGGTTTGGGCTGACCCAGGGGGTATTGGGCCAGGTCGGACCGGGCCCAAACCCCCTGTTTTCGGACAGTTCTATTCAAACGTCCATAATATGGGCTACATACCTTCGATCGACGCACCGTCAGTTGCATTGGGATCCTTGGATCAAGACGGCCATTTATGTATGTTACACTCAAGGTTTTGAGAACTATGTGTATAGATAGGTTGGTTCGAACATGGAACCAACCGGGCCCTCGGAGCGGAAATGCTTATAACTTGAGCCCTGGACGTCCGATTAACATGTCGTCGACTTCATTGGTTTCCTCTTAGTGAGAAAGTTCTTTTATATTACTCTTCTTGAGGTTTGGACACAGCTGGAGTACGGTCGCGATGGTTATAGCTTAAAAACCAACCAGGCCCCTAGGACGAAAAAGCCAATAACTCTCAGACTGGGCGTCCGATTGACGCGCCGTCTGTGACGTGGAGTTCTTATTGACGAGACAGAACTTTTTGATACATCAAATTTGGACTTCGTGACAGTTTATGTATCGACCCCTAAGCTCGTGGAGCGGACCCTCCCAGAATCGAGCATGCTGTGTATGGGAACCCTAGAGCTGGCTGTGACGAAGATGATGACTTCCGTACAAGGATCCTCAGTGGGTTCGATGAGGACGACTACAATACTAGGATCCTCAGTGGGTTCGACGAGGACGAATACCGTACTTCGATCCTCAGTGGGTTTGATGAGGACGACTCCGGTACTAGGATCCTTTGTGGGTTCGACGACGATATCTACCGTACTGGGATCCTCCATGGGTTCGACGACGATGTCTACCATGCTGGGATCCTCTGTGGGTTCGACAACGATGAATAATGTAATAGGATCCTCTGTGGGTTCAGTAGTGTTGTCTACTGTACTTAGATCCTCCGTGGGTTCGGCAGCGATGACTACTATACTTGGATCATCCGTGGGTTCGGTAGTGGCGACTTCTGTACTAGGATCCTATGTGGGATCGACAGAGGAGATGATTTAGAGGCTAAATCTAATCACCTCTACCTCTTTTCACGAAGTAGTATGCCTATGAGAGCTGAGTCTTGATTCAAAATCATTATCAATGATTTGGTTGAATTGCTTTCCTTTGTGGACTGGGTTGTTTTTTTCCTATGTGGACTGAGTTGAGCTATCCTTTGTGGACTAGGTTGTGTTTTTCCTATGTGGACTGAGTTGAGCTATCCTTTGTGGACTGGGTTGTGCTTTCCTTTGTGGACTGCGTGGTGCTTGGAAGTTAGAGATGAACTGTAACTAAGGACTTAGGTATATGTATGGGCATATACCTAAGTAGTGTTGTTGATACTTCGCGATTGTATCTTACCTTTGTGGTTTATCCTTCGTGGATTCTGAGAGACCTTCGGGGGACTCGGGGTCCCTACTGAGTTTTGTATACTCACCCCTGCACGGGCTATGCCCACACTACATGGTGTTGGATGCAGACGACAGACAACACTGAGCGAGGTGGAATCTTGTGGAGATGGACGGAACCCGGAGGTAGACCACTTGGCGTGACATACATGGAGCGGACGGCTGGACCGAGAAGCTATGGAGGCTATTTGTACCCACCCTTCAGGTGGGAGTTCCGGAGGATGACACAGAGTTGCTGCAAACTTTTCTGCTGCTGTATTTTCTTTCAGTTGTACTTTACTTTCAGTTGGGTTTGTATTCTAGCCTATTTACTTTATGGAACATACTTTTGTACTCAGTTTACTTAGAGTTTCTTCAGCTTATTTACTCTAGGGTGTTTTCATTCTTATTTAAAGGAAATGCCTCTCATTTTACCAAGATTTAAACCTTTGGTTCTAGTCGCCATCCCCTGGCCTATGGGAAGCGGGCTTGGGGTAGTCACGACACGGGCCCCGAGGACGGGTCGTGAAAAATTCGAATCAGAGGAGTCAGTTCTACTGCAGAACTCAGGACTCTGATAATTTCTTCTCTGTGAAGCAATAATGGATAGAGTATTGAGTGTGGTTATCAGTCTAGGGAGTCCAGTGTCGCTGCGGCGGCCGACGTATCCATACACCAGGACCCCAACTCCTGATTTACGACTCAGTACATGAGAACATTGATTGCATGTGTGTTTCAAAAGTTTTCTTTGTGATTACTTTGTGTCAGCTCACCAGGTATATTGTATTAACCATAGTGCACCTCATTAATTTCAGGATGGCCCCACAACGGTATCCAGATAGGGTTCCGAGATTTGTGTGAGATGGCATCCCACCGAGCGATGAGGCCTCGGTGCAGGGCCCTATTACAGCGGCGGTACTGGGGGTACCTCTACCCGCCGAGCCACCGATGCCACCAGCCCCAGTAGCTGAGATTGCACGTCTCCTTTGTGCACTGCATGACTTTCAGCGCCAGAGACCGCCCATGTTCCATGGGGAGATGGACACTCAGGCAGCCGAGGATTGGCTGGAGGCTGTTGTTTGAGTCTTCATATTTATAGGGACACCAGATGAACTCATGGTGATCCGTGCGGCGAGTCTCCTGCATGCGGAAGCAGGTAGATTGTGGAGCTTGATCCTCTAGGTATATAACGAGGCATATATTCTATTGGAGGACTTCGAGATCCTCTTTCACTTAGATTTCATTCCAGCCACCCTTCGTGTGGTGCACATTCAGGAGCTACTACAGTTGTGGAAGGGCAGCATGACAGTATCCCAGTACTCGGCGAGATTTACCGACCTCTTGCGCTACTCCACAGATATGGTATGGGACCTGTTCTTCAGGGCCCAGACCTTCGAGCAGGGACTGAGGCATGAGATCAAGGCTTCGATGATCTCCCTAAACATCCCGACGCAGGCGGGGGTGCTGGAGAGAGCCCATCTAGTGGAGAGTTCTCTCACTGGGCAGTCACCAGTGGCGAGACCCTCCAAAGGATGACCCACATCAGAGTCTTCTACAGCCGGCAGTAGAAAGATGATGCAGAGGACCAAGCGGGTCAGACCATCATATGAGCAATCTCAGGAAATAGGTTCGGTTGTGCGGGGCACACGAAACAGAGCCAGCCACACGAGGAGTAGACAGTGCTATGCATGCGGTGGGCATGGTCACATGGCTCAAGATTGCATGACCTACTCTGCAGATGAGCAGTGGGTGGTAGAAGGACCTCCCAGGCAGAGGTTTGACCATGGTGGTTCATAGGGAACAGGAAGACGAGGCAGAGGAGCTGGCCGAGCAGCGGGTGGTGGGGGACGCTTTGAGGCCCTACCACCACCACCACTAGGATGACCACCCCGACCGCAGGGAATGGGTGGATGAAGGATAGAACAGCTTCAAGAAGCCGGAGCATACGACTATGGATCTCCGGATGATGATGGACAAGAGCAGGACTAGTTCCAGGCATGGAGGCCTTTGTTCTTGGTGCTTCTAGTTTCTGTGTTGTTGTTGTTTGTGGTTGTCATGTGTCTTTGTACATTGAGATATAGTAATAAAAGGCACTTTTATTTGTGATGTTTATTATCCTGTCCTTTTGTATGGTTGATACAAAGAGGTTTAGGTTAAGACTGTTGACTTGACCCTCACTTGTGAGATTCCTACTGGAGGAGACCCAGTAACCACACACTGATGCTGACAGTGTGACTCAACCCTTAGAGGAAAGAGTAACGGTTGGATCTCTTGGTTGTAGCGTCGAGGCCTTATGATGTCATCCATGACATGAGTTGTACTGTTCATGTCAGGATTGACTGTATTAGGCAAAGAATGTGGTTCATCCAGGGTAAGAAGACCAGATTTCCCTTTTTCGCAAAGGAGAAATCTTAGCAGCTCTTGTAGAACATAGGAGAGGTGGCTTACCGCCTGGCCCTTCCACCTCATTTGCACCAGGTGCACGATGTCTTCCACGTATATCAGTGGAGGGGATGTGTCCACAACCCGTCCCACATCATCGACCACGGGGAGATGGACATTGATGATGGGGCGACATTCACGGAGGTTCCCATGGAGATTGAAGATCCACAGGAGCGGGTCCTATGTGGATGATCGATTCCCAGAGTGCGCATTTGCTGGTAGCACAAAAACCTCTAGTAGAGCACTTGGTAGTGGGAGGCTCAGATGCGTGCTCGGTACCGCCTTTAGTTTCCCAAGTTTGTGTTGTAGCTTTACGGGGACATAAATCCCTGAGATTGGAGTAATTTAATGACCCATAAATTTAATGGAATTTTTTAATTAAATTCTTTGAAATTTTATGAGTACGTAGTTTCTGACAACACCGGATTCCGAGCCCCGGTGTGCCCGGAATTATTTTCTGATGTTTTGTTAAGCTTAAATTAACGCACGTAAGCAGTTTTGTTGAAAAAGTGGAATAACTCTTAAATGGTTACTCGGATCAGAAATCAGAGGGAACATTTATTCTCAGGATGGCGGGTTTACCCTAGGAATGACTTAATTTTAGTCAGCGCAGGCCTCTTGTGAGAAAACCCAAAAATGGCATAAACGTAAATAAAATAATTAAAAAAAGTAATTTTATTTTTAAAATTCTTATAAATCACAAACGGTAACTCGTATTGAAAATAAAAGACCACCTCTGAACTCATGAGGGTATTATTTCTTTAAGAGGATACTAACTTTGGCTGGCACGGGCCACCCGAAAAAGTTAGTTTTTGGCCGTAAATAAAATAATTAAGTGAAAGTTATTTTATTGTAAAATTTATAACTTATAAATGGTAACTCGAATTGAAAATAAAAGAGTACTGTTCAGTTTGTTGGGGCGTGTTTCTCCTAGGAAGATTCTAACCTTGAAAGCAGTGGGTCGAGGGTGATTGATAATAATTTTCCAAACTTTTTTTCGGGTACGTTCAGTAAACGTACGAGCGAATTTTTCTATCTTTTGAACCGGTGCTTGGAATTCAAATCCAAGGGCACCATTGAACTCGCAATGGGAGTTTTCTCTTAAGAATACTTTCACCTCGATGGGGGATTATCGGGTATGAATGTTAGTTTTTGGGGTTTTACGTGGGTTAATAAAATAAAATAAGTGAATAATTTATTTTATTTTTTTAAACAATTGTCGTGAAGATAAAAGTGGTTCGAAGCTCCACTTGGTAGTTGGTTGTGGAACCGCCACACCCTAACCTCCCATTTAATGGGGAGAGAGAGAAAACCTCTCAAACCCCCCCATAAATTAATTTGATGTGTTGATGTAAAATTAATTGCACTCAATTAATTTTATGAGTTGACATAAAATTAAATGCTGTCAGTTAATTTTATGTGTCGACGTGAAATTAATTGATGTCAGTTAATTTTATGTGTCGACGTGAAATTAATTGTTGTCAATTAATTTTACATGTCAACATAAAAATAATTCGTGTCATATGTTTTGATGCAGGCTATGTGGGGGAAACTTCTTGGCATCCTCCCCTCTTAAGTTGTGCCAACGCACCTCTTAAATTTCACCAACACAATTTAATTAGCCTGACCCCTTCTTAAATTAATTAACCGCATCATTGTAATTTAGGAAGGATCCAAATAAATGAACCATCATAAATTCCATGATGGTTACATACCTATCCCCCTCTCTTATATATAGGGAGCTTGGGAGAAGGTTTTGGGACGGCATCACCAAGCGACGAAGCGCTGGTAAAGTATCGCGACGCCTAACACTTGGGGAAATCATATCCTCTCCAACGAAGAACGCAAAGAATGGAAATGACGATATTCCAAATGATTCTTCTTCGACCATCCTTCCCCAGACACCTGTCCTCCGCAACATCGTCAATGAAACGACAAAGCTCGGAATTGGGGACGTGTGGTAGACACGACGAACAACGGTCTTCATCGTCTTCCTTCCGCGACTCCTCCATCGAGCGACAAGCAAGATGTAGGGGTTAATTCTTCGTTAAATTATTCGTTCAAGTATTATTTAACGAACATCAATGTCAAATGATTGGCTGATTGTTATCAAAATAATAGGAGGAGGTCAGACCGCACAAACACGACCGATCATCCTCCCCTTTTGTTGTTGATCTTCTTCGTGGCTTGAAACGGAGGCGACACCGTGTCGTCGCACCGCGCGGGAATGAGAGAATCGCAGCTGGAGCAGGCTGCGGTGAAGGAGTGCAGCGCCGTCGCATGGAGCCGATGAAGCCGAATGAGGCCGTGTCCATGAGTGGGCCACAGAGGAGGGGCGCGACGCCGTCGCGCCACGCCGGAGCACCATGAATGGCCTTGGCCGGGGCGGGCCGCGGCGGAGGGGGTAGGCGCCGTCGCGCCGCGCCGGACAGGAAGGAGCTGAGACCTATGGGAATGGTGGTTCAGAAGAGTGGGCGGCCAAGTCGGCTGCTAGCACCAGCTAGAGGTGGACACCTTGGGTCCCGCGGGTTCAATTACGGTCGGCCTTAATGGCTGGCCGTTTCTTCAATCAAGGGGGGCAGCCCCCCCCCCCCCCCCCGCATCCCGCTCGGCCAAGACCCAAGTCGCTAGCCACATGGGCCTGGCCAGCTGCACTGGGTCGGACCCCCGCGTCGGGTCGGGCTGCGCCCAACTGGGCTGGACCCAGACCTGGGTCGGGTCGACACAGGGGGTATTAGGCCGGGCCAGACCGGGCCCACACACCCTGTTTTCGGACAGTTCTATTCAAACACCTATAACATGGGATAAGAACCTCCGATCGATGCATCGTCAGTTGTGTTGGGATCCTTAGATTGATACGGTCGTTTCAGTATATTACACTAAAGGTTTAGGAGAACTATGTGTATGTACGGGTTGGTTCGAACACGAAACCAACTGGGCCCTCGGAGCGGAAACACTTATAACTTGAGCCCCAGACATCCGATTAATGTACCTACAACTTCATTGGTTTCCTCATAGTGAGAAGGTTATTTTGGATTAATCCAATCAAGGTTTTTACGTAGCTGGAGTATGGTCGGGTTGGGTTTAGCTTAAAAAACCACAGGGCACCTGGGACGAAAAAGCCAACAATCTCAGACCGGGCATCCGATTGACGCGCCGTCTATCACGTTGAGTTCCTATTGACGAGACGGAACTTTGTGATACATCAACTTTGGACTTAGTGATAGTTGATGTATCAACCCCTTGGCTCGTGGAGTGGACCCTCCCGGAATCGAGCATGCTGTGTGGAGGAACCTGAGAGATGGCTGTGACGAAGATGGCGACTTCCGTACAAGGATCCTTAGTGCGTTCGACGAGGACGACTACCGTACTAGGATCCTCAGTGGGTTCGACGAGGAGGACTACCATACTCAGATCCTCAATGGGTTCGATGAGGACGACTACCGTACTAGGATCCTCTGTGGGTTCAACGACGACGTCTAGCGTACTGGGATCCTCCGTGGGTTCGATGATGACGTCTACCATGCTGGGATCCTCCGTGGGTTCGATGACGATGAATTCTGTACTGGGATCCTCTGTTTGTTTAGTAGCGTTGTCGACTGTACTTAAATCCTCTGTGGGTTCGGCAACGATGAATACTATACTTGGATCCTCCGTGGGTTCGGCAGTGACGACTTCTGTACTAGGATCCTATGTGGGATCGACATAAGAGATGATTTAGAGGCTATATATAATCAACTACACCTCTCTTAAAGAAGTAGTATACTTGTGTGAGCTGAGTCTTAATTCACAATCATTATCATTGATATGGTTGACTTGCTTTCCTTTGTGGACTGGGTTGTGTTTTTCCAATGTGGACTGAGTTGAGCTATCCTTTGTGGACTGGGTTGTGGTTTTCCTGTGTGGAAAGAGTTGAGCTATACTTTGTGGACCGGGTTGTGCTTTCCTTTGTGGACTGTGTGGTGCTTGGAAGTTGGAGATGAACTGTAACTAAGGACTTAGGTATATGTATGGGAATATACCTAAGTAGTGTTGTTGATACATCATGATTGTATCTTTCCTTTGTGGTTTATCCTTCATGGATTCTGAGAGACCTTTGGGGGTCTCGGGGTCCCTACTAAGTATCGTATACTCACCCCTGCATGAGCTATACCCACACTACATGGTGTTGGATGCAGACGACGGACAACACTGATCGAGGTGGAAGCTTGTAGAGCTGGACGGTACCTGGAGGTGGACCACTTGGCGGGACGTACATGGAGAGGATGGCCAGACCAAGAAACTATGGAGGCTATCTGAACCCACCCTTCAGGTGGGAGTTCCAGAGGATGGCACGAAGTTGTTGCTTTACTTTTCTGTTGTGCTATTTTCTTTCCCTTGTACTTTACTTTCAGTTGGGTTTGTATTCTGGCCCATTTACTTTGCAGCACTTACTTTTGTACTCAGTTTACTTAGACTTTGCTTCATCTTGTGTACTCTGTTGTGTTTGTTTTCTTTTTTAAAGGACATGCCTCCCCTTTTACTGGGATTTACGCCTTTGGTGCTAGTCGCTAGCCCCTGGCCTATGGGAGGCGGGCTTGGGGTAGTCACGGAACAATCCTCGAGGACGGGTCGTGACATTTACCCTCTGGTAGATTTTAATAGATTAAACAGAAGTTAGGAATGATAACCATAATGTAATATTTCTTATTAACTTCTTGTTGAAATCAATCTCCATAGAGTAATAAACTATTTTGCATATATGGAGTACGTTTTCATGTTAGTTAGATTAAAATTTTTCGTAATGATAATTTTCATAGTCAGCTTTTTTCAAGTTTTTCGTAATGAAGTTTCTCATGTTTTTTGTAATGAAGTTTTTCAAGTTATTCATAATGAAGTTTCTCATGTTTTTCGTTATGAAGTTTTTCATGTATTTCATAATGAGGTTTCTCAACGTTTTCGTAATGATATTTTTCATGTTTTTTGAAATGAAGTGTTTTTCATGTTTTTTGTAATGATGTTTTTCAAGTTTTTTTTAATTAAATTTTTCAAAATATAAATTTCTTCTTGAAGAATATTTCCTCACAATGAATAATCTTCCAGGAAATCCAAAAGGTATGTTTTCTTTCTTAAGATTTCATAATCATTATTTACCTGATGGTGTTTTATTTTGTGTTTTAAATTTTTCGGATTCTAGTTTCCTTAAATCTGAATGTTTTTATTAAAAACCTCTAAATATCAGATTCAATTTTTCTTTGCAGCTATCTTTTCAACCGTCATATCTAATCAGATGTTTTTAGAACCGTTGAATTGAATTTGGAAGTTCAACCATCACATCAAAAGCCTATATAAAGGACCCCCCGAAGGTGATCCCACATCGGATTTAAAGCCTTTGCGTGTTGAAGATCTTTCCCCCCTTTCATAAGCCCATTCCCAATATCTAAAATATTGCTCAAATCTGAATGTCAGCTGAAGTTCCTTCTCAAGAGATGTCTACTGTGAAGTCGATGTCAGAGAGGCATATTTACAGAGAGAGTTTGGTCCATCCGAATTTCTTTTCCAAGTAAGATTCCATTATATCCAAGAACATCAGGCTGAATGGATTGGAAAGCATTTGCATATCAAAGTCAAGAGATCAAGATGTAGTATATCCAGATCTACATGTGGAATTTTATGAATCTGTGAGATTTTTTAAAGAAGAATAGAGGAGTAAATTTTCTTTCAAAAGCTATGGAAAAGCTTATTCCCTTTTATATACAAAGGCAGCTTGTTTGGTTGGAGTTCTATTTGAAGGGGAAGCTGTGTTCTTTTCCCATAAGTTGCCAGATGTTCAAGGATGTTTTGTCAAAGAGAAATCCATGGAGTGTCTTGGACTTTCAGATGTCAAGACTCCGAAGATTTCTCATTTGTCTACAAATAATCAGATCATTGAACTATGAGTACAAGGATTCACCATTCCGAGAAAAGGTGACAATGACACCTTAAAAAAGAGTGATATGTACATTCTAGATTTTCTAGTGAATCTGAGAATGGTCAAATTGATGAATCATATTCTCATTATGATTGAGAATATTAAGAATGGGATCTTGAAAGCTCAGATTATAATGTATCTCGATATTCTTTCCAAGTTTATTGTTTTGTGTCTCGTGTATTTCAAAATCCCTTGAAGTTCCAAGATGAGGAATTGAAAAGTCATGTTAGTAAGTGATGATACATTGGAGAGAATGAAAATTGGTTTCTCTAAAGATTCCAAAGAGTTATATGACTTACTAGAGGAATCTGAAGCTGTTCCAAAATAGCATGAAGTGGCTGAACCATCCAAAAAGGTAGGAAAGAAGAAGAAGTTTAAGGAAGTGGAAGAAGGATAAAAACCCCATAGTCTAAAGGAACTCAATCCGAACCTCCAATGACTAAGAAGCAAAAAGCTTATCCAGATAAGGATGTAGCCAAGTGGAGGGAAGATAAGAACAATCGAAAGGAAGGAGAACCATAGTTTGGATTAGATCCTGCAGAAGATAAGGCTTTAAAAGAGAAGACTGCTGACGAGCTTGAAATGTAAGTTAAAAAAAAGAAGCAACAGTAGAAGATGTCAGAGGTTGATATTGTTCAATCCCTTCTAAGGGATACTTATAAATCATCTAGGAATATCCTTGTACTGAAATAATTCTTGGTAGAACCCTTACTTGAGACACCGGGGAAGAAATTTCTCACTCAAGGAAAAGTACAAGAAAAGATTGTTGAAGAAAAGGAAGCTATAGAAGAAGTACAAGAAGAAGAAAGAAGTGGTGCCACAGAAGAACTGATAAATAATGTTGAATACTTTCATAAGAATGAAAGTGAATATGATAAATTGTCAATCCGGACCTCTCAAGCCGAATCTTCAATGTTTGCTACTCCTGGGTGAGATGACAAGGCTGAAGATGAAGTGGACAAGATATCTAATGAAGAATGTTATAATCATCATTTCATTCACCCTAAAGATGATAAGGCAGGAGCTGGAAATGAGAAGATAGATGAATATAGAATTCTTCAGTTGTCTGATAGTGAACAAGAGTCTCTGGATGAGAAAACTGTTCTGAGAATTGATTAAGGGCAACAGGTGATTGTGGACACACCTATTAAAGTTGTTTAAAAGAAATAATAAGATGGTGGATCTTCGAAGAGAAATCTTGTCGATCTAGAGAAAGAGCATTCACCAATCAATGTCTTAGATTCGGAATCATTATCATTAGGACATGATTTTGTCATTCAATCACTAAAGAAGCTTGTTGACCCTATTCCGATATTTCTAAGCATTGACTCAAGAAGTGAGATGCTTCAACACAATATGAATCAAAAATTGGATTCAGTATCATTGGTGATGGATAAGTATGTAAAATATGATGCTGATTTCAAGAACATCTTCATTAACTATGATGCCCACAAAAAGTCTTGTAAGAATGTTATTATCTTGTCAAAGAAATTAGTGGAATACTTGAGAGAGTTTTATGAGTTTCAACATGAAGTTAAGAAAGCTTTTGATAATGAATCTAGTTAAGAAATATGAGTTGTTGAAGGCTCGGGAAGAGGATCTAAAGGCTCAGAAAGAAAAGATCAAAGCTTTAGAGAATAAAGAAGATGATCAGGATCAACTCCAAAAGCAAGAAGAAGAAGATCATAAGGAACTAAAAAAGTTGAAAACCATAGTGAAGAAATTGATACCCAAGGATAAAGAAGGAAAATAGATCAAATCCGATCTTTTATTGTATTTTCTTTTCTTGTACAAAATTATTCCTATCTTAATGAAAATTTGGTTGCAAGTTTTTGTTTGGATGCTTTGTACTAATATTTCAGGTTATATAATTTCTTTTCCATTCCCTCATATTCTTTTTGAAAGTTACTAAGGGGGATAAAACGAAAAAAAATCTAAGAAAAGAAAAAATATCCTTATGTAAGGGGTAGTTTATCTAAGGGGACATTTCCATTACAAAGATTTGCATATTCAAGATTATGAAAAACCTCATTCTAGAAATCTAGAATATGATCCTTAGAGTTCAAAAGCCTAAGGGGGAGTTAGTCATATACATCATTGTCCATATGATAAGGGAGATAATTTTTAGTTTCAATGTCTATAAAAATATTGTCTAAGTCCTTTTACTCTTTTTTTAAGGATGTTTGTGCCTTCCAAGAAGCAGGAGATTGTTGAGTCAATAAGGTTTTCCTTATAAATATTCCATTCCTTCATGTTTGGGGGATATTTTTGAGTTAATAAGGCCTCCTTATGACTTTACCATTCATTCTTGTTTTGAAAATCACAGACACCTTATCTTAATGAAAATCTAATTCACCCTATGTTTTACTTCTATAAGGAAAATTTTCATTCACCAATGAAATTTATCCTCACTATGTTTTTAGTTGTTCATTATCTTGTCTAAATGTAAAATTAAATTTCATAACTAAAACCATAGAATCATATAATACTTAGATAAAGAGCATTCTATTTTCATGATATGAATTCAGACTCTGAGTTTTCTGAATTTAGAATCCAAACTCTTCTGAGTTATGAATCCGAATTCTAATGAATTTAGACTCCAAACTTTGTGAGTTCTGACTCCAAATTATAATGAATCCAGACTCAAATATTTGTGAGTTATGACTCTGAATTATAATGAATTCAGACTCTGATCATTGTGAGTTTTGACTCCAAATTCTAATGAATTCAGACTCTGAACATTGTAAGTTTTAACTCCGAAATCTCATGAACTCTGACTCTGAAATTTGTATGTTTAGGTTCCGAATTCTGGTAAATCCAGATTCTGAATTTTCATAAAATTTAGACTCTATAATTTTATAGTGTTTAGGGTCCAAATATGTTAGAAAAAAGAATCTGAATATACTTGTATTTTATACACTGAATGTGTTTTTGGTTAGACTCCAAACTTTTATTTTCTTACATTCTGAATATTTTATTTTGGTTACTTAACCATATTTTTGCTTACACTTGTGTTGGTTAGAAAACCTTGTCATACATTCAGTAACTAACTAACCATTGTTTGAGTGACACATGTACAGGTCCCTCTGAAATTGAAGGAAAAATATGACCGTTGGAGGAGGGAGCCGACCGTTGAAGCTGTGGCTATAAATAGGAGATCATTTGAAAGTACTCACAACAAGTTGGTAAATCTAGAGATTACATGTTGCTGAAGTGATTTCTAGATAAAGAGAGGATTTATTTCTTTGGGTGTACTGAACTTCTTGTCCAGATTTTCTTTCTGTGACTCCGATTGTTGCTGTGTGCAATCGAGGGATTTCGGGGATATGAAGACAGAGGTGCTGAATACCTTGAAGGTGAGAATCCGATATTCATATTGAGGGCTTAACCTAGTGTGGGTAAGACATACTTTCTTAAATGTATAAATCAAGGGACCTATATCCAAGGTTGTTGGATACCCTTGTCATTGGGTCCAAAGATTTACTACTTGTTACTTATTTATTACAAGTTTTCCGCTACATTTTATTCGTTGAGGAAATTATAACTATCTTATACTTCCTTATTCTTGTACTTTTATTTAGTAAGATTCTATATGCTTTAATGTATAATTTTATCTTTGTAAAATCTGATTAAGTTTCATTTTCCAGAACCATCTTTTCGGATTCACTTTCTCGGAGTCGTATTTCCTGAATCAAGCAAGTGTGTAGAACTAGAGGCTTTGTGAATTACCTTGTTTAACCTTGTTAAACATAACCATCTTTAAATGTTCCAAAGGAATTTTTTAAAGTGTACAATTCACCCCCCTCTTGTATATTGAGCATCATTAGATACTATATTAAGTATCTATATTATTTCGATCCTAAATTTGGTATTATAGAGTATATTATACTCATATACCATCTCAACACCTACAAACACACATACCAAGAACATGACCTGATGAAAATTAAGTAGAAAAAATGCAGTAGTAAAAGTGTGTACTGAATATAAAGGGTCCAGAATACAATCCCAACTGAAAATATATAGCTATAATAGATTAAATCACCTGAGACTGTCCACCAGGTATCCAACCTGTAGGGTAGGTAAAACTTCTCTCCACAACTATCCACTTCAACCAGTCACCTCTGTATACCACCTTGTCCTGGATCCCAAAAGTCTCAGTCATGATTCTCATCGTTTGCACAAGACACAAGAAGGGGATAGCAAAACCCATGTAGGGGTGAGTATAACAATACCCAGTAGGTACCCCAATTCCTCTAAAGGTCTCTTAGAGTTCCACAAAAGAAAAATCCACAAAGCATGATCATAATCACAAAGCATATGAAAAATCTCAGCTCAAACCAGGTTTACAACTCAAACACCAGGAATAAAGATAATTATTCTTAAGCTATATCATTTTATTCTTTTAGGATGTTTCCAAAACTGAACCACAAATAAGATGTTCCATTATTGATCCACAGAGGGTTGTATGTCGTTGATCCACGATGGGCCGCTCTAAGGCTGGTCCTCGTCAGGTAGTACTGTGCTGATCCACACAGGGTTGCTATAATGGTGATTCACATAGGGTCATTATGATGCTAATCCACAAAGGGTCTCTATGATGCTGATCCACACAGGGTCTCTATGATTCTCATCCACATAGGGTCGCTATGATGCTGATCCATACAGGGCCACTATTCAATTGATATCCAGCCACAGGGAACCCCGCACCCAGTGCACTTTAGTTTCATAGTGTCTTCTCATCAAGATATCGGTCGTGACTCAATTACCATAGAGATCCAAAAATGGGTAACCCAAAGGACCCCCATTTCCTAAGGGTCCCAACGCAAAAAATGGCGTGTCAACCGGACACCTGGTCTATGAGTTATAGGCATTTTAGTGTCGAGGTCCTGATTGGATTCAGGTTCGATCCAACCCTAACATACTCCAACATTCTCCAAAACTCAGGTGGAGCATCTCAAAAGGGCCGTATCATTCCTAGGATTATTGCATTGTAGATAGTTCATCAGGCATACATCTAGTTTGTGAGATACGACCTTTTAAGCGTATTTGGGTTGAAAAGGTGTCCGAGTCCGGTCCGTCTCGATCGGACCGACCTGACCCGCCCTGACCTGGTATGACTCGACTCGATATGAGTCAGATCTGGGTCTGACATGCCCAAACCTAAACCGGATCGGCCGGCCCGAGTGGGCTAGGCTGCGGATCGGCTCGACCCACTTCGCCTGGGCTTGGCCTACTGGGTGACCCGGCTCGGTGGCTGGTACGGTCCGCTAGCTAGGTGGCCGCCCACCTTCGCGAATGGAAAAGATATTCTGGTTCTTCAACCGGTGGCACCACGTGGTAAACACCACTTTACGCAGAATACGTGGGGCGCAAGTCACCCTCTGCCATGGCTTCAAAGCTGAGGCTCTATCCATGGCACACAATAGTGAATCACCCTGATTCCACCCTGGCCGGCTGACGTTGTCTGCCCCACTTTCTATAATGGTGCCTATGGGCACCACCTCTCCTCTACGGCCGGAAATAGCCGGCCGCTGCCATCGCCCACTGGCACAGGTCGACGTTGCCCACCAGCACCGGTCGTCGGTGCCACCATGCAGGTGCCGCACTGGTGGGGCTTCTTCAGGCCACCTGGTGAGCTTCAGTGTTCCGTTTTCCCTTCTGCATGCACCTATGGGTCTCTTGAGTTGCTGTTATCACTACATGGCTCCAAGATTCAGGATTCTGTCATGTTGAAAATCCTCCCCCAAAGAACGCGTCAAAATTCAAAGCAGTAGAGGGTCCAAAACTTGTTCGTTTGGCCCGCGCCCTCCGCGTTAGTGTAATATCAAGTGGTAGTAATTAATGCATCACATAAAATAATGATAAAACCCCATTCAAATCTCCAGAAATAACCACCCACAAAATTCATAAGAATCTCAAATCAACTCTCTTTTGTTGATATGCATTTATCATGATTTTCAAGTACAAGGAAATGAATCAAGAATCTACTTGAATTTTAAAAAACCCCTACCTCAAATTTGGAGGAGGCATTGTGGTTGTGGAAGAAGAATTCATTTTTGATGAAGCCACCGACATTTTTTGATCTCAGATCTATTCCTCCAAAGTTATCATCCAAGCGTCAATTATTCATTAGTGGAAGACGCCGTGGCATTTCATTATAGGTTCCTCCCTTTCATTTAAAAAACCCAAGCCCATGCTTCATTTAAATATGAGGTAAGGGAGATTAATGCATCATATGATTAATAGGGTTCACTAATGAGTTTTAATTAACAGTCCTCATAACTCTAAACAGTGTGGTTACTAAACAAAAGATACAAGCCATTAAATGTATTGACAACAAAGCAGTCCCACAACCACTGCTCAATAGTTGGTAGAAAAATAAAATAACATTTTTATGTTATTTTATTATTCTTCAAAAGTCTACAAATCTATCTTTTTCACCCGACCTATTGCGGTCAAAGTTAAACCTCCCTTAAGAAAATCCCAGCATTCCGAGTTCGACGATGACCTCAGAATTCATTTCCAAGCACCATTTAAATAGATAGAAATTATGTAAAGACCCGTAAAATTCAAGGGAATTTTTTTCTTAATTTTCTTTAGAATTTTACAAGAGCGCGGTTTCAGACGGCACCTGATTCCGAGGCCCGGAGTGCCCGGAATTAATTTCCGAAGTTTGGCTCGGGTACGTTCAGTGAACGAACGAGCGGGAATTCCTAACTTTTGATCCGGTGCTCGGAATTGAAATCTGAGGGCACCGATGAACTCGCAGCGCCGATATTCGCTTAAAGAGACCTTTTCGGGAGTTGCGTTTGTTGCGGGTTGAAAGTTAATTTTTGAGGGTTTTAGTTGAGTTAAATAAAATTTGTGTAGAACAAATTTTATTATAACTTCTTAAAACCTCTCAAAGGAGGTTGGAAGTGGGACCCACACCCACTTAACCTCCCTTGGGAGGATTAAGAGTGGTGGGGCCCACACGAACCCCCACCTTTTCAACTCCCCACTCTCCCTCTTAATGGCTTGATAACTTAACTTCTTTTTAATTATACAACTCATGTATATTAAATAAGTGAGTTAATTTTGGAGTTATCCATTTTGAATTTCAAACCTTTGAAATTCTTTTTGTGAATAAAATAAGACTTTGTCTTATTTTGTTTGGTTAGAACTCTTAGCCATCTTGAAGTGGTTGAGAGCTTTTCTTTATTCTTCAACCTCAACGAAGAACGCGAAGAACGTCGTTCTTCAACGAAGAACTTCTCCGCCGAAGAACACGATCCATCCGCGACGCCGTATCCGCGACGCGACGTACTTCTTCTGCGTCATCTTTTCCGCGACGAACGCCATCGACAACGACTCTTCCTCCGACGTCAAAGGAATCGACACCGATATTCCACGACTCCGTCAACGTGCGACTATCGAGGTAGGGGTTCTTGAGTTCGTTGTTTCCTTTTTATTTGACTTTCCTCGAGACTTGACGTAGAACGCTCAAGTTCCGACGAAGAACGCCGCTCCGCTCTTCTTCGTCTTCGGTGTCAACGAGAGAGAACACCGCACCTTCCTCGGACAACCTTCGTCGGCGTACAAGGATTCGCCAACGACGTGCCTCTTCGGACGCGCCTCTTCGTCGTTGATTTTGACGAACGACGACCGCGTCGCCCGACCTCCGCGACGTCGTCTTCCGCGGAACGTAGAACGATCTTCGAACCTTATACCAAGGTAGGGGTTGTTGATTCTTTATTTATTTATTCCATTTCTTGAACGTGGATCTCGCATGTCTAACTTGAGGTTGAAATGTTTAAGTTGAGTTGTTTATTTTAACGTGAGGGGGGCCGGACCGCATGAACACGGCCGAACCCCCTCCATCGTTCATGTTTAATTCTTGCGATGGAAGCAAAGTGGCGTGGTGCCGTCGCACCACGCGGATTACCGTGCGTTTATTTTTTACGCGGCGCCGTCGCGCCACGCCGAGGTAGAAACTTCAAGAACGCGACGCCGTCGCGCCGCGTTGAAAAGAATCAAAGCACGGCGAAGGGGCGCGGTGCCGTCGCACCGCGCCGGATGACGAACGCCGCGGCCGGTTCCGGGCCGCGGCGGGACGAGAAGACCGCGGCGGGACGAGAAGACCGCGGCCGGTTCCGGGCCGCGGCGGGACGAGAAGACCGCGGCCGGTTCCGGGCCTTGGCGGGACGAGGAGACCGCGGCCGGTTCCGGGCCGCGGCGGAAGGGAAGACCGGCGGCCGGGCCGCCGGCGTCGGAAGCCGAAGAAGGGGACCGGAAATTCCGGTCCCGTTTGAGAAAACCGGCCGGCCAGCTGGCCGGCCGGATGTCTTAAAAACCGGGGGAATTAATCCCCCGGCCTTCCCATAAAAACCCCCCTCTTAAAGAGGGGGGCGGTTCTTGAAGGAGGGGGGCAGCCGGCCCCCCTGGCTCTCTTAAATAAACCGGCCCCACGTGGGGCGGTTTCAATAAAGGGCGCGGCAGTTGCCGCACCGTTTTGTTTCCAGGAACCGCGGGGCTGAGCCCCGCGTGCCGCCACCTCGTGCGGCGCCAGCCGCCGCCGCCACCGCGGCCCGCCGCCGCCGCCACCGCGGCCCGCCGCCGCCGTCACCGCGGCCCGCCGCCGCCGCCACCGCGGCCCGCCGCCGCGCCACCGCGCCGCCGCCCTCCGCCGCCGTCCGCCGCCGCCGGCCGCCGCCGGCCACCGCGCCGCCCAGGGGGGGGGGGGGGTCGGGCCGGGTCGGCCCGGACCCGGACCCCCCGTTTCGGACCAGTTTTGGTTTTTGGCTCATAACTTGAGCCTCGGACCTCCGAATGACGAACCGTCTGCGGCAACGCGATCCTTGGATCGAGACGGTCGTTTCGGTATATCGCACTCAAGGTTTCGGATTACTTTGAGTTCGGCCGGGTTGGTTCGTTCACGAAACCAACCGGGCCTTCGGAGCGGAAACGCTCATATCTTGAGCCACGAACGTCCGATTGACGCGCCGTCAGTTGCGTTGCATTCCTCTTAATGAGACGAAAAAGCCAATAACTCACAGACCGGGCGTCCGATTGACGCGCCGTCTGTTTCGTTGACTTCCTCTTGATGAGACGGAACTTTTGTCATACTCTGCCCGAGTTTTGGATGCAGTCGGAGTATGGCCGGGTTGGATCGCACCCGAAACCCAACCGGGCCCCTGGAACGGAAAAGCTGATATCTTACAGACAGGACGTCCGCTTGACGAGCCATCAGCAGCGTTGGTGGTTACGTTGAGTAACGGTCCCTTTGAGTATACCCTATGGGAGTTCGGGGTACAGTTGAGATACGGCCGGGATTGGTTTCGCTCACGAAACCAACCGGGCCCCTGGGACGAATAGGCTAATAACTCACAGACCGGGCGTCCGATCGACGCGCCGTCTGTTGCGTTGAGACCCCTGTGACGAGACGGACCTTTGAGACACTTCTTCGTGGGACTTTGTGATACTTGGAGTATCGACCAGTAGCTCATGGAGCGGACCCTCCCGGAGACGAGCGTGCAGAGTACAGAGACCGTGTAGCCGGCTGAGACCTGACGACTGCTTGACCGACTCGACTTGGAGTGAGTCGACTAGCCCAGTGGACGGAGCGCCCAGTAGTTGGTAGCAGACCCACGGCGGACGGAGCGCCTGTTAGTTGGCAGCAAACCCGCGGTACTCGACAGGAGGAGTACCTCAGTAGGCTATTTGGGCGAGCGCCCGGTATTTGGCGACAGACCCTCAGCGGACGGAGCGCCAGGTAGTTGGCCGCAAACCCGCAGTACTCGACAGGAGGAGTACCTCAGCAGTCTTAGGTTAGTGAGCGGCGGCCTCGGAGTCGTGACAGGACCACTGTACGCTCTAGAGACGGAGCTCTTCAGCAGTTACGGTTTCGATAATGAAAATCCTGGTTTGAGCTGAGACTTTTGACCTTGTGATTACTTCATGATTGAGATGGGTCACTTGCTAACTTTGGTATATGTATGGGCATATACCCGGGTAGTGGTTATCCGTCGTTTTCTCAATCCTTGTGTTTCCTCATGATTGAGATGGGTTACTTGATAACTTAGGTATATGTATAGGCATATACCTAAGTAGGGTTTATCTGTTGAGATCTTCTTGTGTTTGTCCTTGTTGGTTTTAGTGAGACCTTGAGGGTCTCGGGGTCCCTATTGAGTATCGTTATACTCACCCCTGCACGGGCTATGCCCGCACCTCGTTGTGTTGGTTGCAGACGACGGACAGTGCTGACAGAAGACAAAGGTTCTAGGACTTGACGGTACCTGGAGGTGGACTATACGACGAGGCGGTACCTGGAGGTGGACCACTGGGCGGGACATACTCGGAGCGGATGGCGGGACCCGGAGAGCAGAGGAGCTATCTGTACCCACCCTTCAGGTGGGATTTCCAGTGGACATCTCAGCGTAGCAGCTTTACTTTTCAGTCGCTGTTTTCCCTTTCGAGTTGTACTTTACAGTTGGGCTTGTATTTCCGGCCCCTTTTTACTTTTCAGCTCTTCTTTTTGTACTTAGTGTTTTACTTCCGCTTTTACTCTGTGGTGCTTGTTTTCTTTATAAAGGCAATGCCTTCCCAGTTATCGGGATTTTACGCCTTTGGTGCTAGTCGCCAGCCCCTGCCTATGGAAGGCGGGCTTGGGGTAGTCACGGCACGGGCCCCGAGGACGGGTCGTGACAAATTGGTATCAGAGGAGTTCGGTTCTACCGCAGAACTTATAACTCTGATCTTTCTTTCTGTGAAGCAATAGTGTTAAGGGTACCGAGTGTGGTTTTCAGTTCAGGGAGTCCAGTGTTGGTGCGGGCGGCCGTCGTATCCATACACCAGGACCCTGACAACTGATTTCCGACTTTGTGCATGAAAACACTGATTGTGTGTGTGTTTTCAAAGGTTTTTCCCCTTAAAACAGCTCAAACCAGGTCAGCTCACCAGGTATAATCGTTTGATCGTGTTACGTTGTTTCTTTCAGGATGGCCCCACGACGGCAGCCAGCTAGGGTTCCGAGAATCGAACGTGACGACAGCCCACCGAACGACGAGGCCTCGGTGCATGGCCCTTTGTTAGCAGTGGCACCGGCGGTAGCTCTACCCGCCGAGCCCCCGATGCTTCCAGCAGCAGCCGCTGACGATGCACGTCGCCTCAGCGCACTGCATGAGTTTCAGCGCCAGCGACCGCCCAGGTTTCGCGGGGAGATGGATCCCCAGGCAGCAGAGGACTGGCTGGAGGCAGTGGTACGAGTGTTTAGGCTAGTGAGGACACCAGCAGACCTCATGGTGATCCTCGCTGCGAGCCTACTACACGCAGCAACAGGTAGGTGGTGGAGCCACTTGTTTCAGTTTTGCGATGAGATGGACTTCGCATGGGAAGACTTCGAGACCTTCTTCAGGGTGGAGTTTGTGCCAGTATCTCTACACCCCGAGCGTGTACAGGAGATTCTGCCTTTACCGCGTGTTTTTTCGATCAGAAGCCGAGTCATCTGTGGGCAGTAGACAGATGATGCAGAGGTCCAGGAGGACCAGACCAGCAGTTGGGCGATCTCGGGTTTTAGGACCGGTGGTGCAGGGCACCCGGAGTGGGAACAGAGCTAGCCGTGCAAGGAGCAGGTTGTGTTACTCATGCCGCGGAAAGGGTCACCTGGCACGTGACTGTCCGACTCCTCGATCCGCAGGCTTGGGGGGAGCCACCGAGGTTGAGGCAGCGTCAAATGCTTGAGCAACAGTAAAGCAGGTGGACAGGAGCGGAACTAGTGGATACGTCTTTTGTACTTCTAGTTCCATGTTGATGTTGCTTTTGTGTAGCGTCTTGTAATATGAGCTGCAATAATAAAAGACACATACCTTTGTGATGTTTTCATTCCTGTCCTCTTTTGTGATGTTACTAAGAGGTTCCAGTTGACTGTTGACTTGACCCTCACTTGTGAGACATCTACTGGAGGAGACCAGTTACCACACACTGATGCCGACAGTGTGACTCAACCCTTGGAGGCGAGAGTAACGGTTGGATCTCTTAGTAGTAGTGTCGATGCCTTACGACATCATCCTTGGTATGTATTAGTATCATCCATGTTAGGATTGACTTTTTTAGGCAAAGAATGTGGTTCATCCAGGGGATGAGACCAGGTTTCTCTTATCGGCAAAGAAGAAATCTTGCAGCTCTTGTGGGACCAGAGATGGTCCGGGCCACGTCAGAGGAGGTCCATGTCATCCAGGAGCGGGTAAGGACAGCACAGAGCCGGCAGAAGTCATACGCTGACAGGAGGCGGAGGCCACTAGAATTCGAGGATGGTGACCACGTCTTCTTGCGGGTCTCACCTCGACGTGGTATTCGGAGATTTGGCCGAGGCGACAAGTTATCTCCGCGTTTCATCGGACCCTTCCAGGTCCTCAGCAGGGTAGGTGAGGTGGCTTATCACCTGGCTCTACCACCTCAGTTGCACCGGGTGCACGACGTCTTCCACGTATCTCAGCTGAGGAGATACGTGCACGACCCGACGCACATCCCTGACCATGGGGAGCTTGACGTTGACGATGGAGAGACTTTTACGGAGGTCCCGGTGGAGATAGAGGATCGACAGGAGCGGGTCCTACATGGGCGATCGATTCCTCTTGTGCGCAACAGATGGCGGCACGGGAATCTCCAGGAGAGCACATGGGAGCGGGAGGCTCAGATGCGTGCTCAGTACCCTCTTTTGTTTCCCTAGTTTTTGATGTAGCTTTACGGGGACGTAAAGCCCTGAGGTGGGAGTAATGTAAAGACCCGTAAAATTCAAGGGAATTTTTTTCTTAATTTTCTTTAGAATTTTACAAGAGCGCGGTTTCAGACGGCACCTGATTCCGAGGCCCGGAGTGCCCGGAATTAATTTCCGAAGTTTGGCTCGGGTACGTTCAGTGAACGAACGAGCGGGAATTCCTAACTTTTGATCCGGTGCACGGAATTGAAATCCGAGGGCACCGATGAACTCGCAGCGCCGATATTCGCTTAAAGAGACCTTTTCGGGAGTTGCGTTTGTTGCGGGTTGAAAGTTAATTTTTGAGGGTTTTAGTTGAGTTAAATAAAATTTGTGTAGAACAAATTTTATTATAACTTCTTAAAACCTCTCAAAGGAGGTTGGAAGTCGGACCCACACCCACTTAACCTCCCTTGGGAGGATTAAGAGTGGTGGGGCCCACACGAACCCCCACCTTTTCAACTCCCCACTCTCCCTCTTAATGGCTTGATAACTTAACTTCTTTTTAATTATACAACTCATGTATATTAAATAAGTGAGTTAATTTTGGAGTTAGCCATTTTGAATTTCAAACCTTTGAAATTCTTTTTGTGAATAAAATAAGACTTTGTCTTATTTTGGTTGGTTAGAACTCTTAGCCATCTTGAAGTGGTTGAGAGCTTTTCTTTCTTCTTCAACCTCAACGAAGAACGCGAAGAACGTCGTTCTTCAACGAAGAACTTCTCCGCCGAAGAACACGATCCATCCGCGACGCCGTATCCGCGACGCGACGTACTTCTTCTGCGTCATCTTTTCCGCGACGAACGCCATCGACAACGACTCTTCCTCCGACGTCAAAGGAATCGACACCGATATTCCACGACTCCGTCAACGTGCGACTATCGAGGTAGGGGTTCTTGAGTTCGTTGTTTCCTTTTTATTTGACTTTCCTCGAGACTTGACGTAGAACGCTCAAGTTCCGACGAAGAACTCCGCTCCGCTCTTTTTCGTCTTCGGTGTCAACGAGAGAGAACACCGCACCTTCCTCGGACAACCTTCGTCGGCGTACAAGGATTCTCCAACGACGTGCCTCTTCGGACGCGCCTCTTCGTCGTTGATTTTGACGAACGACGACCGCGTCGCCCGACCTCCGCGACGTCGTCTTCCGCGGAACGTAGAACGATCTTCGAACCTTATACCAAGGTAGGGGTTGTTGATTCTTTATTTATTTATTCCATTTCTTGAACGTGGATCTCGCATGTCTAACTTGAGGTTGAAATGTTTAAGTTGAGTTGTTTATTTTAACGTGAGGGGGGCCGGACCGCATGAACACGGCCGAACCCCCTCCATCGTTCATGTTTAATTCTTGCGATGGAAGCAAAGTGGCGTGGTGCCGTCGCACCACGCGGATTACCGTGCGTTTATTTTTTACGCGGCGCCGTCGCGCCACGCCGAGGTAGAAACTTCAAGAACGCGACGCCGTCGCGCCACGTTGAAAAGAATCAAAGCACGGCGAAGGGGCGCGGTGCCGTCGCACCGCGCCGGATGACGAACGCCGCGGCCGGTTCCGGGCCGCGGCGGGACGAGAAGACCGCGGCGGGACGAGAAGACCGCGGCCGGTTCCGGCCCGCGGCGGGACGAGAAGACCGCGGCCGGTTCCGGGCCGCGGCGTGACGAGGAGACCGCGGCCGGTTCCGGGCCGCGGCGGAAGGGAAGACCGGCGGCCGGGCCGCCGGCGTCGGAAGCCGAAGAAGGGGACCGGAAATTCCGGTCCCGTTTGAGAAAACCGGCCGGCCAGCTGGCCGGCCGGATGTCTTAAAAACCGGGGGAATTAATCCCCCGACCTTCCCATAAAAACCCCCCTCTTAAAGAGGGGGGCGGTTCTTGAAGGAGGGGGGCAGCCGGCCCCCCTGGCTCTCTTAAATAAACCGGCCCCACGTGGGGCGGTTTCAATCAAGGGCGCGGCAGTTGCCGCGCCATTTTGTTTCCAGGAACCGCGGGGCTGAGCCCCGCGTGCCGCCACCTCGTGCGGCGACAGCCGCCGCCGCCACCGCGGCCCGCCGCCGCCGCCACCGCGGCCCGCCGCCGCCGCCACCGCGGCCCGCCGCCACCGCCACCGCGGCCCGCCACCGCCGCCACCGCGGCCCGCCGCCGCGCCGCCGCCCTCCGCCGCCGTCCGCCGCCGCCGGCCGCCGCCGCCGGCCACCGCGCCGCCCAGGGGGGGGGGGGGGGGGGGTCGGGCCGGGTCGGCCCGGACCCGGACCCCCCGTTTCGGACCAGTTTTGGTTTTTGGCTCATAACTTGAGCCTCGGACCTCCGAATAACGAACCGTCTACGGCAACGCGATCCTTGGATCGAGACGGTCGTTTCGGTATATCGCACTCAAGGTTTCGGATTACTTTGAGTTTGGCCGGGTTGGTTCGTTCACGAAACCAACCGGGCCTTCGGAGCGGAAACGATCATATCTTGAGCCACGAACGTCCGATTGACGCGCCGTCAGTCGCGTTGCGTTCCTCTTAATGAGACGAAAAAGCCAATAACTCACAGACCGGGCGTCCGATTGACGCGCCGTCTGTTTCGTTGAATTCCTCTTGATGAGACGGAACTTTTGTCATACTCCGCCCGAGTTTTGGATGCAGTCGGAGTATGGCCTGGTTGGATCGCACACGAAACCCAACCGGGCCCCTGGAACGGAAAAGCTGATATCTTACAGACAGGACGTCCGCTTGACGAGCCGTCAGCAGCGTTGGTGGTTACGTTGAGTAACGGTCCCTTTGAGTATACCCTATGGGAGTTCGGGGTACAGTTGAGATACGGCCGGGATTGGTTTCGCTCACGAAACCAACCGGGCCCCTGGGACGAATAGGCTAATAACTCACAGACCAGGCGTCCGATCGACGCGCCGTCTGTTGCGTTGAGACCCCTGTGACGAGACGGACCTTTGAGACACTTCTTCGTGGGACTTTGTGATACTTGGAGTATCGACCAGTAGCTCGTGGAGCGGACCCTCCCGGAGACGAGCGTGCAGAGTACGGAGACCGTGTAGCCGGCTGAGACCTGACGACTGCTTGACCGACTCGACTTGGAGTGAGTCGACTAGCCCAGTGGACGGAGCGCCCAGTAGTTGGTAGCAGACCCACGGCGGACGGAGCGCCTGTTAGTTGGCAGCAAACCCGCGGTACTCGATAGGAGGAGTACCTCAGTAGGCTATTTGGGCGAGCGCCCGGTATTTGGCGACAGACCCTCAGCGGACGGAGCGCCAGGTAGTTGGCCGCAAACCCGCAGTACTCGACAGGAGGAGTACCTCAGCAGTCTTAGGTTAGTGAGCGGCGGCCTCGGAGTCGTGACAGGACCACTGTACACTCCAGAGACGGAGCTCTTCAGCAGTTACGGTTTCGATAATGAAAATCCTGGTTTGAGCTGAGACTTTTGACCTTGTGTTTACTTCATGATTGAGATGGGTCACTTGCTAACTTTGGTATATGTATGGGCATATACCCGGGTAGTGGTTATCCGTCGTTTTCTCAATCCTTGTGTTTCCTCATGATTGAGATGGGTTACTTGATAACTTAGGTATATGTATAGGCATATACCTAAGTAGGGTTTATCTGTTGAGATCTTCTTGTGTTTGTCCTTGTTGGTTTTAGTGAGACCTTGAGGGTCTCGGGGTCCCTACTGAGTATCGTTATACTCACCCCTGCACGGGCTATGCCCGCACCTCGTTGTGTTGGTTGCAGACGACGGACAATGCTGACAGAAGCCAAAGGTTCTAGGACTTGACGGTACCTGGAGGTGGACTATACGACGAGGCGGTACCCGGAGGTGGACCACTGGGCGGGACATACTCGGAGCGGATGGCGGGACCCGGAGAGCAGAGGAGCTATCTGTACCCACCCTTCAGGTGGGATTTCCAGTGGACATCTCAGCGTAGCAGCTTTACTTTTCAGTCGCTGTTTTCCCTTTCGAGTTGTACTTTACAGTTGGGCTTGTATTTCCGGCCCCTTTTTACTTTTCAGCTCTTCTTTTTGTACTTAGTGTTTTACTTCCGCTTGTACTCTGTGGTGCTTGTTTTCTTTATAAAGGCAATGCCTTCCCAGTTATTGGGATTTTACGCCTTTGGTGCTAGTCGCCAGCCCCTGGCCTATGGAAGGCGGGCTTGGGGTAGTCACGGCACGGGCCCCGAGGACGGGTCGTGACAAATTATCTCTTGCACGTTTACTGAACATGCCAAAAAAAGTTCAAAATTCTTTTCTGGGAACACCGGGCCTCAGAATCAAGCACCTCCAATTTTTTCAGACTCATAATAATCCCAAATAATTTTGAAAAAAAATTATATGGAATTTACAGGTCTTTAAATTATTTTTACCTAAAGGATTTTCGTCCCCAAAAGCTTCAAAAAAACTAGCGGAACAAATGGGGGTACTAAGCACAAATCTAAGCCCCCTTCTTCAATGTTATCTCTTGGGGGTTCCTGTGATTCCAAAAAACTCACACTATAGGAATTGACCACCCACAGAGGACCCACTCCTTTCAATCTTCTATCACCACTGGGAACTCCAAAAATGTCCCCCACTATTGATGTCGATCTCTCCCTAGTCGATAACGTGTGACGGATCATGCACATACCTTCTCAGCTACGAGACTTGGAAAACATTATTCACGTGACACATCTGTAGGGGGGGAGCTAGATGGTACGCCACATATCCTACTCTACTACAGATTTGGAATGGTTTGATGAACTTTGGAGATAGATTTTCGCCCCAACCAAATCTCCTAAAACCTCCTCGAGGCGAGACCGGTAGGAATACATGGTCTCTCTCCTAAAACTCCAAGGGTCTCCATCTTTTATTAGAATAAGACTTCTACATAATCTGTGCAGTCTTCATCCACTCTTGGATGATCTGTACCTTCTCAGTGGTACTCATACCATCTCTGGACCCATAAGTGCTGACTCCCCTGGGACTGTCTAGCATAGTGGTGACCTGCACAGTCACCCGTACAGGGCCTCAAACAGATCCATGCCAATGGTGGAGTGATAACTGTTGTTGTTTGAGAACTCCACCAGTGGTAGATGGTCCTCCCAAATGTATCCAAAATCAAAGACACACGCATGAAGTATGTCCTCGAGTGTCTGTATGGTCCGCTCCGTCTGACCATCTCTCTAAGGATGAAAGGTTGTGCTCAATTTTTGCTAAGTCATGGATGACTCCTCTAATCCCTTCCACAAGAGAGATGTAAAATGAACGTCGTGATCTGAAACAATCATGGATGGAATCCCATGAAGCCGTACTATCACTGGTACATAGAGAAATCCGATGATCTCTATTGATCCTTACTGTCGAAGGGGTAAAAAGTGGGCCTACATGGTGAGTCGGTAAAATATCACCCAGATAGAATCGTGGCCCCAAGATGTACATGGTAGCCCTGACAAGAAGTCCATGGATATACTATCCCACTTCCACTCTGGTACCTTAAGTGGCTGAGCTAAGCTTGCTGGTACCTGATGTTTGGCCTTCACATGCTGACAAGGGAGACATCGTGATACGAAATCCGCCACTGCTTTCTTCATACCTGGACACCAGTTCTGATGTTGGAGGTCCTGGTACATTATCACCACACTAGGATTTGTTTCCAAATGGGATGTATGGAATTTACTCACAAACTCCTCCCATTGCGGCACTGGTACGGTAGTGCATCCTCTAAAGAGGATAATGTGCTCCCCACCTTCAGTAAATCCATCATGATCATTTATTGAGGTTATCTAAGCAAGTCCTGACTCACATTCAATGTTCTCAAGATGTGCCTCCCTAAATTACTAATGGAGTGGGGGAGTAACTATCATAGACTAGAGGTAAGTTACTCCATCACTATCTACAAATAATAACTGCAACACGACTAGCCGCTATATCACCTCACTCAGCAACCATAGAACATACCTCTTACTTAGTGTGTCTGCTACTATGCTCTGCTTCCCAAGAGTGTAGAATATCTAAAAGTCATATTCCTAGAGGAACTATAACCATCATCACTATCTCAGGGTCATATACTTCTATGAGAAGATATACCTGAGACTCTTGTGATCATATTAGACTGTAAAACGTCCTCACATCAAGTTGTGCCACCACATCTTCAGTGAAAAGACCACTACTACTTACTCCAAGTCATGGGTAGAATAGTTATTTTCATGCTGTCTCAACTTCCATGAGCCGTAGGTGATCACCGCTCACTCCTACATTGGGACACAACCCAGTCTTGTCCCTGATGCATCACAATAAACTACATACCCAAAACCCTCTTCTGGTAGCCTCAAGATGGGGGCACTCTTCAGTCTCTATCTCAGCTTCTGAAAACTCTATTGGCATCAATCTTTCCACATAGAGTCATGTCCATTCTTTATTAAAGCTGACAAGGGTGTCAAAACTATGGAAAAGTCAGGTATGAATATTGGGTAGTACCCAGCCAATCCCAAGATACCCTGTACCTCTGTCACCCTCCTTGGTGGCTCCTATGAAGAAACTGCCTCTATCTTCAACGAATCCACTACAAATCTAGCATCTGAGATAAAGTTCCCCTGGAAGTGGACTTCCTGTATCCAAAATTGGAACTTCGAGAGCTTTCTATAAATCTAGTGTTGTCGGATTGTATCCAATACTATCTGTAGGTTCGTGGAGTGATCCTCCTCTGACACTGAGTATATCAAGAGGTCATCAATGAAGACCACCACAAAGCAATCGAGGTAAGTCTAGAAGATTCTTTTCATTAGCCCCATGAATGATTTCAGAGCGTTGGTCATTCCTAAAGGCATTACCAAGAACTTATAATGGCCATACTGACCTCTGAAGGCCATCTTTAGTATGTCATGATCTCGTACTCTTAGCTAATGATGGCCTTATCTAAGGTCTATCTTAGAAAACCATTGAGCTCCCTTTAGCCAGTCGAATATATCATCAATTCTCAGAAGTGAATACTTGTTCTTCATGGTCACCTACTTCAGGCATTGTTAGTCTATGCAATGCCTCAGACTCCCATCTACTTTATTAGAGAACAAAATCAGGGATTCACATGGATAAACACTAGGCCTTATGAACCCCTTCTCCTATAAGTCCTCCAACTATACCCATAACTCATGAAGCTCCGCATGAGCCATATGATACACTATTGTAGATATCAATGTCGTCCCTGGGTACTGGTTGATGTAGAAGTATACCTCTCTACGAGGAGGTCGTCTCGGAACATCATCAGGAAGGACATCAGCATACCAGTCTACCACTACAGGATAACTCAGACTCCTCGTGTCAAATGCTCTGAGGGTAAGGCTAGCCAACTGATGAGTGATTGGTTGCACCCTCCACTGAGAATGTCCATCTTGTGTTGGAATGTTTTCATTTTTCTCTAGTGAAGGAAAACCCAATTTGTGACAATCGGGTCCCGGTGTCAGCACAACCACCCTACCATTAACATGGCCGTCAGGTCCTAGCCCACCAGGTACCACCAGTTGCCACCGCAGACATGTGGGGCCCACCCCAGGGTCCACCCACATGCCTGACCGGGTCATCTGACTAATGATAGTCCTCACAGGCCAACACATTTCCTAGCCCACCAGGTACCACCAGTTGCCACCGCAGACATGTGGGGCCCACCCCAGGGTCCACCCACATGCCTGACCGGGTCATCTGACTAATGATAGTCCCCACAGGCCAACACATTTCCTTTCCAGTGTGCTTTGTCCTCACACACACCTTGGGAAACTTCCCAGAAGGTCACCCATCCTGATCACTACTCTAGGCCAAGCACGCTTAACTGTGGAGTTTGAATCAGACAGGCTCCCGAAAAGGAAGATACCACCAGTTGCCCCCGCAGACATGTGGGGCCCACCCCAGGGTCCACCCACATGCCTGACCGGGTCATCTGACAAATGATAGTCCCCACAGGCCAACACATTTCCCTTCCAGAGTGCTTTGTCCTCACTCACACACACCCTGGGAAGCTTCCCAGAAAGTCACCCATCCTGATCACTACTCTATGCCTAGCACGCTTAACTGTGGAGTTCTAATCAGACAGGCTCTCGAAAAGGAAGGTGCACCTTGTTGACATGAGTCATATCATTTATCCATTTAACCCTTTATCATTTGGGGATGTTACAATCACCCCCCTTTAGAGCACAACACCCTCATTGTGGGACCTACATCTCAACCCATGCAGTGCACCACACTTAAGGCTAGGTTCCTCCTCTGATACCAAATGTGACAACCGAATCCCGGTGACAGCACAACCACCCCGCCTTTAACATGGTCGTCAGGTCCTAGCCCACCAGGTACCACCAGTTGCCCCCACAGACATGTGGGGCCCACCCCAGGGTCCACCCACATGCCTGACCGGGTCATCTGACTAATGAAAGTCCCCACATGCCAACACATGTTCTTTTCAGTATTCTTTGTTCTCACTAACACACACCCTGGGAAACTTCCCAAAAGGTCACCCATCCTAATCACTACTCCAGGCCAAACACGCTTAACTATGGAGTTCTAATCAGACAGGCTCTTGAAAAGGAAGGTGCACCTTGTTGACATGAGTCATATCATTTATCCATTTAACCCTTTATCATTTGGGGATGTTACACAATCCCATACTCATAGACACAATGCACATTGGGCCATTTTGGTTCTGAAACTGGTGGGGATTAACCGTTCTCACTACACGTTCCTCTCACATTGATCCATGAATAGTGATGTTGAGGGAGTTCCTGGTTGGGGTTTCCAAACAGACCCTAACCATAAGATGTGTGTCTCGTGGTAGGTTGGATGCCGATCTTTGAGTCATTTCTCCTAATCTATAGAAAGTCGATTCCCTCTTCGGTGGTGATGATGATGAAAATTCCCCGAACCCTATGGTTTGGGGGTCATTTAATGCTGTAGTTGGAACTAATTGGTCGAATTAATGAGGAACCAATGGCTCCGGTGGGGGATTTGAAAACTCCTAGGACGGACATGATGATATAAATGACCCCATAACAATAGGGTGGGGTTATTCTATGATCATAGATTATGTATCCAGGATCCTCTCTGGGGATGATAAACATGGGGATGGTGATTGATATATAAATTCCCCCATCCCAACATGTTGGGGTTTGCTTTCTACTGCTACCAATGCATCCCAAATCCTCTTAGGAATTGATGATCTGAGAAGTGAAGGTGGTGTTAGGTATTCTTCTGGACCAGTGCGATGGGTTATCTTTGAGATGGATGATACTGTAGCTAAAATAGTGGACTTATTGATGTGGCATATTTGTGCTCACATTGGATCTAGGTGCATTGGTGACCCGTGATGAGAATTAGTTCTCACTGAAAGTTCTCTAGGTGATTTCTGCTTTAGTATTTGTTTTTGAAATTTATTCTTATTGGTTTTAGTGGATGATTTTAAAGACCTATTTGATATCTTACGTCTCTGTCCATAATGTCTGGGATCTATTGGAGAAGATGCATTCTATTGTAGTGATCAACTGGCCTGAGCATTTCCTGGTCCTTGGATCTCACTAAGGCTATAACATTATAAGATTCCGTATATGAGGGGCTCTAATATTCCAAGGGAGTGACAAAGTGTGATGATCCATACTATCCCCATCTTTTAATGAGGATGCCAGACTTAGCGTAGAAGATTAGTTGTTGATGCCTCCTAATGAAATGACTACAAGAATGTTATAGATTTGTGATGTGATATTCCAGTTTTGGATCCCAATCCAAGGAGATAGTGGCTAGGTAAAGCTGGAAACAGAGTATCCTTATCTTTTGAAGGTGACACTTGTATCCAATATTAGATATATATTGATCATTTGGTCACTGATGAGTAGCCCACATATTCTAGCATATATAAGGAATGAACTCGTTTTCTTGCTCATATAGGATCTCATATATGGGAGTAGTGAGGTTCCATAACATCATTGGGAGGCCTTTTTCTGCTAACACTCTGCATATGTCAATTTAGGCCTCATCATCATAATTCTTAAATGCCTCCACCCATTGAGAACATAAAATATGGGTTTAATGGACACTAGCTAATGGGAATGCAGTGTTGTGGGAAGTTGACAGGGCAACATATAGGGTTAACCATGGTGTTTCGAGCACCTCTATGTGTGAAGGTGTTGGGGTTTGGTTCACCTCTCTATATAAAGGTGTCTGGGCAATGGGATGATTTCCTTTAACATGTGAGATATCACCATGGGGAGGTTGACCATGGTGCATGTTAGGAGTGGAGTCCCTATGATCCGTCTCCACACTACCATAATAAGGACTATCATGGTAATGAATATCTCCTACTTCTAATTTATAAAAGTGTTGAAAAACCCTTACAATATTATGAATGTGTCTCAAACATCCCCAAGGACACTTTTATTGAACAAATTAAGGGTATGGATCATGTTTAGCATCGTGGTCAGAATATGATGACCTGTATTTTGTATCTGTATTAGAGTATGAACCTTCTATGTGAAGGTTTATGGAACTTGTATATAATCATCAAATTCAGTGGGATTATGATCCCACTACTGAGAAAATATTGGAATATGATTATAAACTGTCTCATTATTAACGAGGATATGAGCCTCTTCCTGAGGCATGTGACATTCTCACATGGTGAACCTTAGTCATTGTGGTAGTATGAGATTGATCTTGAGCCTTTGAGATATTACATTGAACATTCATGGTAGGAATGTGGGAAGGTTTATGAGACTCTCCCTTGCTTGCTGTGGGAATATTCCTATAGAATTGTTGTAAGTGAGTAGGGATACAAGCCTACTGAATAGTCCCTACTTGTGTATGCAGGTAGTCATCATCGATGGGATTAGGGATATGCGTCCTCTTTTATATTTCCAACACCTTTTTCCTCCTATGAGTTTTCCTTCTAAACCGTGAATGGGAGTTAGATGGTTTTGTGTATCGGATGGTACCATAGATAGGAGACTGAGGGGTACTAGAGGGATGGTGTCAACGAAATAGGTCAGAAGGAGACATCCTGGGTAGCTCCTAAACCGAAAGGGATTCATATCTAGCTTCTTGGTCCACCTTCCACCTATAATTAAGGTGGATGTTATTGAACTATGGGGATAAGCTCTCAAAGATGTTGGTTGTGGTGATGAGAGCCACTGGTTTATAATCAGGATTCCCTAAATAATGAGAGCCTGTTGGCTATCTCGTGTGAAGGAATTAATCAGTAGCCTCCATGGTTGGGATAATACCATATCTTTGGTACTCTCAAACCATCATATTTTCTACCTTCCATTGAATTCACCATGCTGGTGAGACTATTTTACGAGTTGCAAAAGTTGCAGTTATGAGATATTTTCTAGAACGAATGTTGGGTGATGCTGACATTATATAGAATCATTCTACTAAATCAGTATATCAAATTATGCAGATGACAAAGATCTAGGTTACCAATTAGTGCAATATCGTAGGCATAATATGGTCAATCAGATATTCATGGTTAACTCATTTTTTATATTATTTCATATTAGGCCAGTCCACTCATTTGGACATATCAAAACAAGGATGGACTTATTAGAACCCTAGTTACAGAGGAACATTTGTAAAATTATACTTGTCTTATTTATTTGTTTATATAGGGTTTTCAAAAAAATGGCTTGGCCCATTATAATCCAATAATTTTGTCATTGGAGAGATTAACATCATTTCACCATTTTTGTTTAGATGGGAATTGTGTCATGGAATGGGTTTTTCTCATCACGTTTCCATTGTCACTTTTCCCTTAAAATCAAAATTGTTCACCAATTCATACCTGGGTACGTAACTACTTTCCAAAGGCCAAAAATCATCTTGTTTTTTTGGCCCATCGACTCTTAAATACTTAATTTGGTTGAGATGATGGGTGGTTAGGCTCATCACACCCTTTTTTGTGGGGAATTTTTTCATACTCTAGGACTTTCTTAAAGATTATAAATATGTTTGTGAATCTCTTCCAAATTCCAATATGGGAATAGTTACCCTGAAGAAACATCTTTAGGACAATTCTATTTTTTCTGCACAAGATCGAGATCTCTTGGGTGAGATCATCTATATGTGTCCAATGTTCATCATCATTTGACAATAAAAGAATGTTGCTTATATGCTGAAACCATATAACAATGTGCTTCAGAACATACTCCCCTATAAAGAGGCAATTAATTTTTCTAGGATTAAATTGAGTCATTATGAGGAATTATATATATCTTGGTTATTGTAGGGATCAAATACCATATAGTTCATTTAACCTGTTTAGTTTTACATCATAGGGAATGACTCATATGGGTGATCTAGGACACCTTCATGCTTGGGCCCCAAAGGAACATTATATGTATCTCGAATATAGATAGAATCAGGGTTTTCATAGTTCATTGTTTCAGGAATTATATATTCGAGTTTCCTATGTAATTATAGAGACTCATGATGTAGATGACATGATTTCAACAAGTCCCTAAGTTCACGTGAACCATGATCAGTGTAATAACCATGGGATAGTTTATAACCAAATTTATTGCTTTGAGTATGGGATTTGGATGATGGGATCACCTTGAATGATTAATATGGATCTCTAAATTCAGATAGAGGCAGCATAGGTATCCTGAGTATGGATGGAATCAAAGTCGCTATAGTTACCTTGATGTTGGGTCTTACACACTTAATTTTCCCTAGGTGATGGATATTTATGATTCTGGTGAGGTCTTTATTGTATCCCCATAAGCCCATGAGATCCATGATTAGAGTGATAAACAAGGGGGAGCAGATGATCAGCCTCATGAAGTATGGGTATGGGACATGTATATTGGAATAATCCTTGGGGTGATAGGTATAGATCTCGAGGCTTAGGGAGGCATCCTAAATATCCTAGTTATGGTAGGAATCTAAGTTCTCATAGTTCATTCTATTTGGGGTTGTACACCTTGAGGTTTCCATATCCCATTTTTGGAGTTTATATGGAAGATGATATGACCATTTCACCTCCCTTATCCCACATGATCCATGATCATTTGTTTGAAACTAGGAATATAAAGTAATAAATGTCATTTATTTGAATAGGGAACTCATATGTTTGCCCATAAGGATGATAAATATGGAGCTCAGCCTTAGAGGGAAGTGGCTTGAGTATCTTGAGTATATTTGGAATTGGACTTGTCTTAGTTGTCTTGATGTCAGGAATTACACACTGATGTTTCCCTATAGATTGTACATTACAATTTGAGGATATACAATATTTTCTAGTCCTGGTATGCCATGGTGATCTTGCCTTCCTATATTTAAGACGTCTCAAGTCCCATTTGGCACATCCTAGAGTTATCACATGACCTAGATTGACATATATATATATATATATATGTTTTCGTGAGAGATAGTATGGAAAATCCCAGAGGTGTCACATGTCTTGGCTGACACATATGGATGATGTTTCGAGAGCTAGTGTGGAACAATCCAATAAGAATAACCTGTCTTGGTTGACACATATGAATAGTTTCATGAGAGCCAACATGGAACAATCCAAGAGGCATCACATGTCTTGGCTGACACCTTAGGGGGACAATGTGATACATGGATGACATGTTTGGAAGGCATCATGAGTCTCAGCTCATGTGAACAAGTGTTTCTATATGAGTCTGGTGATGTGTCCATAGGACATCGCATGTCCTTGGTGATAGACCCATTGGGTTCATGAGATCAATGATACGTCTATGGGGGACCATATAAATTGTTTTAACATGTCTGCACGACACCGCGAGTCTTAAATGACATGTTAAAGGAGTGTCACAAGATCTGAGCAACATGTGCTGGTGCTGTCATGTTTCCTTGGATGATTCACACAAATCTCATGAGGTCCAGTGAACATGTATTATTCTTATGTCTTTTACCTCTGAAGTTGGTTCTAACCCTTGTATTTAAAATGCCTTATTTTCATTCATCTTCACTTTCTTTGAGTCTCACATTATTTGAAGGATAAGCGGTATGTTCTTCATATGTCCTGATAGAAGTCCTTCACCTGATCTATGAGTGAAAATGTGAAGAACTTCATTTCTAGAACATGAAAAATCCAGCTTACAGCCAGTATATTACCTAATGGAATGATGGACGGTCACATGGTCGGTTGTGCTGAGAAGTTCAATGAAGTTGAGAGCTGAATCTTGTAGATCCTAGGCGTCTAGTTGATAAAAAGTCCAAACCATTATTTGTGTCTGGGTGGGGAATATATAGGCTTCACCAACCTTTATACTCAACATTTTGGGATGTGTATCTAGCGCAATTCCAGGATGGTGTTGGCAAATCACCCTAGTTCCACACAGTTTGGTGATTCTCTATCAGGGACTGCTTCAAGCGAGTTGCCTGATTATTAGCAATCATGAGTCTCCTTCATCAGCACATCCTTTATCAGATTATTTAAAATTATCAAAGGATTTTTAAATAATTAAAACATGTATAAGGATCTCCCTTTTTTCATGTTGACATGTCCAAGGGTCCCGTGAGATCTGAGGGCATATTATAAGAAACTCACGAGACCTTGGGTGACTTGTCATGTAGTTTCATGAGAGAGCACTACAGGTTCCCTAGGTATGTTATATGCCTTTTAGCGACCATGAGTACCTCATGCATCCTCAATTTTGATCCCATTTATTTAATGTGATAAATTTTGGGATTCATATGATATTTTCTATGTGTTGTTGAAGGTATTTCATCTATTTTTTTGAGATGCGTCGCATGACCAATATGGTCACATGGGGGGTGTGTAAGAATTCCATTGATTAATTATATCAATTTGTCCTTAATCATAAAGGATTTCTCTAGGGAGCTTCACATAACGAAGATGAAAATATGATGGGATCTCGCGGTGTGAGATAGAAGTGTCTCTGAGGGCTCAGGTGCCTTGCAGGTCATTGGGGGCACACATCACATGTCTTTTAATGATCATGAACCCCCCTGCCTCCTCCCATTTCATCTGCTTTGTTTTGTTTTACAATGGTCATGGGGCATGCGAGTTGAACGTGTAATATCTATGATTTTTACTTTATTTTTTGATGATGTCTCATGTGGCCAATTTGGGTCTTATTTAGAGAACACAAGCATGTGGTGGACATGTCTATTTGTCTGTCCATAGAGCACCAGGGTTTGTCCAGACACCCTTGAGGAATTCTCGTGCAGTGAGGCTGAAATGCAAAAGGGTTTAGATGAGGTGAGGAGGTCATGTCACTGAGGTCTTTTGGTATCCTATGGATCACTAGGGGTGTGCATATCATGCATTTTAGAGACTGGAACCCTGTCACGCCTCCTCCCGTTTTCAACTTCATTTTATCTGGCGAAGGCTCAACGGTCATGCGATATTGTTTAGATATCACCAAGGGATTTTATTATTTATAATGATGACCTATAGCATGATTTTCTTGACCAATGGGGGTATCTTTATTTAAAATTTAATCCCTCTTTATTCTATTAGGTTAGTGGATGTTTTTTTGGGCACTTTCCAATGTCAATCCATGTGGCATGTTTGTTGAAGATGGAACCACTACACTAGTCCAGGGTGATGAAACATTAGTGGGGCTTTCCATGACCTTTAAATGGAAACACAATCAAAAGTATCTCAGAGGCTTCATGATTCTTCGACCATCCCATTCTTTCCTAATTTTTTAGGAAAAATAATACCCACATTCTGGTATTTCTTACCTTGTGATTTCACTTATGCTTATTTAGAAGGCATCAATAGGGGAAACTATTTAGGCAATTAAATTAACAAAATAAAAAATATTTAAATTGAATATAATTAACATATTTTTTCATTATGTTTTACTAATAATTTATGTATTTGGATTAAGAAATAATATAAAATTATTGATTAGGGATGTTACCTCTTCTTTAGACAACTTCTTTTGGTTTTCACCAAAATGATTTTTAGGATTTATTTTTAGCCACCATAAGTCATAAAGAATGAAATAAAGGAATTAATTAAGCTATTTTATTGGGTTTTGGATGAAACAAATGGTTTTGGACATGTGAAGAGGATATTATAGGTGGTGGCTATTTATAAGTGAGGTGAGTGGCACACTGGTAATTTTTGAAAATAAAATGGCGTGCCTACATTTTTTCACCTGAAGAAGGCTCCAAAATGGTCCGTTATAGAACATAGAAGAAATAAGGTCTGAATATTTCATAAAATTTGGGTTGGATAATTATTGGACCTTTTTTAACACTTATATTTTTACTTTTACCCCCAGGTAAGCCCATTTTTACTTTAACCGTGGTAAATAATTTTTACTATTTTTACTATTCATTAGGGTAAAAAATTAACTTGAAATTATTGAATAACATAAATTATTCTAATTCCAAATATGGAATCTATTTTTACAAATTCGATTAACAATATTTATACTTTATAATTTCAAATCAATTTTGCAGGCACGATGAAAAAGAAGTTTTTTAATGAGAAAATGCTCACAAGTTTAAAAGATATTTATATAAAAGTTAAATATGATAAGGATTAGAATGAACTAATTTGAATTAATAGATATATTATTGAACTAGTTTTTCTTTTAAAACCATATTAATTTTTTTATGCTTAAAAAATCCAAAAATATAATGACAATGCTTAATAAAAACTAGTATTTTTCTTTATTCATCAAAAAAATTATCTTCTCAGGAAATTATAAAAAATTCACCCTAAGATAATATTGTAATGATGATTGAAAAAATTATGTTTATTTTTCTTCAAATAAATTTTCTAAAAGTATTAAAAATTTATTTTAATATCGGTGTCCAAAGGAGAAAAAACCGATTTTTAGAAAAATAATATTTTAGGTCATAAAATTGGATTTTTATTATCTATTATGTAGATAACACATAAAATAAATGTTAAAAACTTTATTGAATTTATAATATATAAATATAAATAAAACAATTAAAAGAATTCAATTTTTTAATTTTTTGAGTTAAAATGTGTTTGTTTTTAGGTAAATAGTTTTCCAGAGAAAGATTCCCTTTATTTTCATATAGTTTTTATTTTCATTTATAATTAATCGGCACCCAAAGAATTAATTTTATATACAAGTGTAAACTATATAATTTCACAATTTAGTAAATAATATTCATACCCTACATTAAAATGGCTAGGTTAGGATTATCATATTTAATAATAAAATTTAAATAGTATTCCACGTTTCGTTTAAACACAATGTTGTGTGTAATGGAAAACATTGAAAAGATTAAATTCATTTGTATTTATTTTTCAAAAAATCATAGGGTACCACACGTACCATAGTTCATTTAAGAAGAAAAAGGTATCTAACCTACCATATAAAGAATTCAATATCTGACCCTAGGTTTACATGATGTGTCTCAAAGAGTTTGGAATTTCTTATATACGGTCGTCTCACATGAAGTCTACTTATCCATATACATGGTGTGTTTTCATGAAAAATGTTGTATAGAGGTCGGTCCAAAAGTCTACATGTTACATCATTTCAAGACCATGTAAATTCTGAATTACATAATTTTTACTCTTTGTAACACACTGCATAAGAGTCAGTCTGACACAAAGTGTGTGCTATCTCCCCAATATTGTTTAATATTTGCAGTACATGGGGTGTGCCCTATAAAAAAAAGTGTGTGGGGCTACATGACCTTTAGGGAATGTACTCTCTGTACACACTGAGCTATCCATCTAGGTATCACCAAGCATATGAGAGGACCAAAAATCATGTGATATTTTACATAATGCATAACCATTACCACCACAAGGAGGGAATTGTAAAACATTTGTTATTAAGAACTACAATCCATGTAAATTTGAATTAAAAAAAATATAGAATGATCATGAATCATCACCCATGTCATTGTTTCCATCAATCTAATCATAAATCACATCCATATATCCCTATATAAAATTTTAATAGGCATTTAAGGGGATCTAATAGTCGGATTTCAACCTCCCATTTTTTAAGAAACACGTACTATTTTCATCCTAAAGAAACTGTATGGTCTAACATGAAATAGCTTCAGAAACTCTACTAATATCATTTCGAATCCTCAGAAGTGGCTAGATCCCAACCAACCATTTCATAGAAACACCCATCGTTACACCACTGGAGTGATAATATCAATCCAAATCATGAATCCACTGTCACCGACACCATCATCAGATTCCCATCATCACTTCCATGCCTTCATCACATATCAAAAATCAAAACCCAAACCCATGAACATGATATGTTTTACAAATAATAAATTCATGATGATCGATCTTCATTGGTATCATCAAATCATCGGAAAAATAAAATTACATTTAAAAACATTCATCAATGGATGCAGAAATAAATATAACACAAATTGAGATTAAATCGATGCTCATGTTTATTTGTAAATTGTTGTTAAAATCCAAATAATGGGGTGTATTATCAAATGAAAATATTAAATAAGAATAAAACTCAAATTCCTAAATCTAGAAGAGTAAATCTTTAATTTTATTAACAATGGAAAAAAATATATGAATTAATTTAGAAGGAATTAATTAACATTCTCCTCAAACTAAAAATTTGGTTTAAACCATAAAAAAATCTATACCTCGGGTTGGATCAATAACTAAGTAAGAAAAATTCCAAATTTTTCTCATTGATGAGATCCAAGAACTCCATCATTGACAGTGTTCATCATGGTAATCCAATCCTTGATCCAAGACCCCATAATCATCCACCAACATACATATAACCAATGTACTTCCTCTACATCCTCACCAATTTATAGAGTTATGTCGATAACCCTATGGAATTCACCATATAGAGGGCTAAATAGAGTATCCATTAGTGTTTCTAGAATACATGATTATTAAATTAGTAATTTAATTTAATTCATTTTTCCCATCCACATATACACTCCATCGAAGAATCTTACTCTTACTAGACTTATTTCATTCCTAAGGTAAAACGAATTCTCCATATTTAATGGAAATATTGGTTTTCCCATCCAAGAAACTTTTCAAAAGTTAATACATTATTTCTGAAAAACTGCATCCATGTGATATACTATATTTAATATTTTTATTATATCAACACCATGGATCCTTGGCCATTGAAATCCCACATTGTCTCAACATATAACCCCAAAAATATTTCATAAAATATTCCTAATACTGACATGAAAAAAACTATGTTATTACAAATACAATGAGAAAGTTTTTGTTTTTGATAATTTTATTTCATAGAGTATAAAAAATAATTTTATAAATTATTATATAATTCTACACAAATTTTATATAAATAACCAATCAATGTATCAATCCTCTTAACTAAAAAACCATTGAGCATGATGTTCCTCTCCCTAAACCTCATAAGATCCCTCTCAAAGAATTATTATTCTCTTAAGAAGCTCCTCCCATGCTTTTAGAAGCTCCCTATAAAGGTAAGGGATTCTCTCCTCATTATACTATTTATTAAAGAACTTTATTTTTATTATTTATATTTATTTTGAATTATCCATGTCATAATTTTTTTTGAAACATCCCTTTTATTGTTCTTACGATGTTCAAGTAATAAGACACTGCTATTTACACTCATAAACCCTTTTGTGAATTTTATGTTCAATTTTTAGGCTTCTATAATTATCCTACATTTTTTTTCAAGATAAAAATTTGTGTAATGAATACCCATCCCCATTTCCACTCATAAGTCATAACCTATATATATATAATTCATTTGATGGAGACTTTCATATATTTAACCCAAACTCTATTATAATTGGATTACGAGTGATGAAAGGAATTCTTATATTCTATGATCTATGTGGATCATAAATGCCTATAATTGATATGAATGTGATGGGTGGACCTAAAATTATATAGATTCCCAATACATTGGTTAGTGTTTTTATCTCAAGAGATACCATGTATTCTATAAAAGAGAATATCCCACACACAATATTTTATGATGTCCTAAAGTTTATCCTTGATTGATATTTATGATGTCATGTTTTATGTTTTTTCCACTATCCAATGTTACCTTGATGTTATCACCTTATATCATGCTTTAATGTCCATGTTTATAATTGTCACCCATTTTAGGTCACCTTGATATGCTTCTTGAATCACATTTATGTACTTTCATAATGCTATTCTTTGATTATTTCTTTAATGGGATTTATAGATTACATCTTTCTTATATACATAACTATGTTATCCCATGTTGTTTTAAAAGAGAAATGGAATTTTAAAATAATGTCAAGAAGTATTAAGTAATTTCTTTGTATACCCATTTTATGTTATTGTGTTATGTATCTAATTTTCCAAATACACCAGTTCTCTTGATCTTTTGGGATTTTATTTTATGTATCTTTAAATATCAAAACATTAATTACGCTGTATAAATAACATGGGTTGTTATTGTTGGTATTAGTGTAAGGTCTTGTTATTTTTGGGAATTTTGATTTGAAAACATTACTGAAACCATTAGGTATAAGTTTAAAATAAGAAAATATCCTTATATTTTGGTAAATGGTAATGAAAATGGGATCTAAGAAACAAAATCCCTTTCTAGTGTAAGGGTTGGTGTCCTGAGAACCAACTGTTTTGTACGTTGATTACATGAATGTTCACTTATTATATATTGTTCATTGTTCTGCATGACTATAATATAATCATTTCCTGGAATAATTGTTGCATTGATAAGGTCATGAAAGATCCCCGCTATGATGAGAACCTTGAAATGCAATAATAATTTTCTTAAATAAAGTTCTACAGTTGGATGGCCTACTATGACAGGACACATAGTATACAGACTGTCATGTGCGAGTACTCGTAAGAAGATGAGACTCTTTCTCATGGAGTTCACACATGGTAATATCCAAGATGGGAAATTATTAGAACATACCCGCCAGTAGCAATTCTGCATGTCTTGGTGTCATCATACATTTCTATCTATGAGCATGTGTATTGGTCCTTAGACTGGAAGATTATCATTAACTCATGTCATGACTCACACACTTAGATTTACTGACGAAAACCATCATGCAGACAGTTGGTGGGAAGTAGGGTAGGTTGGGTGCGTCATGAGTGACATGTTGTTAATGGATAAGTCGAGGAAGAATTTGTCCCTTCCATTTATGGAATTTGATATCTCAGCCCTTTGATTGAAGTAGAACTGTCGCATTAAATTCCATGGACATGGTGTAAACGACAAGTTTATTTCAGGTAGTCAAAGAGCGACAGATCAAGCATATAGGTTTATGACACTACCATGAAACCTGATTGATGATATATCGAGGCAAAGGGATTAAATTACACAGTAAGTGTTCGTATGAGGTGATACATCAATGCGGTGTAAACTTCTTTCTCTTGGGTGCCTTGACCCATTGCTTGGCAATAATCTTGGACTTTAGGCAATCCCACCTAATGCTAACGAGAAAGAGGCCTAGAGGGTCACACACTAAGTGTATTCAAGTATCTCATGTAGAATAATGATTATTCCCATATGTGGTTTAATAATTATTCAAGGAATCCTAAATCGTTTTAATGTTGGAGGAAGAATAAAATGAAAACAAGTACATGCCATGTATTAATTATTACATGTCGTGTAGTTTTTATTTTGAAAACAAGTACACACCGCGTATTGTTAAATGTACATGCCATGTAGTTTTCATTATTGAAAGGAACTGAATAAATGAAAACAAGATATACACACCATGTACATTGAATGTTCACAGTGTGTAGTTTTCAATGAAAAACAAGTACACACAAAGTATATATTATTACATTCCGTGTAGTTTTTCCAGTCAGGATTTTGAGGATATAATGTTGTTTTATCAAATGATATTTATTATAATCAGCGTGGATGCATGTTAAGGAATTAATTATTCTACATAAGGGTTCTAAATATGAGTCAATGAAATAAATAAAACGTGTAGCATGTTTATTTATTTTCATAACTCTACAACCTCAAACCTGATTATAAATATCCTCACAACCCCAACTCCTTTCCGACACAAAAGAGAATCGTTGTGCACAACAACTCTAGAGAATTATTTCAAGGCCGAAAGAACCTCTTCCTCCAAGAATTCTCTCAATACTGAGATAGATCCTCTTCCATCGGATCAAGATGATATAAGGTGGACAACACAAGCAAGTATTCTCTACGCTAGCACCCGAAGACTCATTTGGCGACGTCCTGAGACATAGGGTACATGTGTGGATCACTGCTACAGGAAGTCTACACTTGGCTTCTGCAGCGCAATGATGAATCACATCAGAACGTGATCAAGAAAATAAATGAAGAAAGGGCAACCAACAGGTACTTATTTCAAATTGATTAAATTAATTATAATCAACATGTAACGATCCTACTTTGTGGTTCCAGGAATTTCCTTTTCTTTGTCCATTTTTGTGATTCGATCTATGGAGACTGGCATTTCTCGTCATATTGATCCTGGATTGATCATTGTTAATAACATAAATCCTAGTGGGAACATCCACCCACACAATTCCACTACACCCGAAACATTCAAATGGTATCAGAGTGAGGTTACAATGTTGATTATAGTTATTTTTTTTTGATAATTTACACATTTATATTTGATTCAATTCGAAATAAATCATTCTATAAATATGAATAAATGAGATCTGTTCTTCCTCCTTCGTTTCTTGATTCAAATCATAGAAATGACCTTTTAATTTTAATTTTGATTAAAATAAAAATGAGGAACTCATCCAGAGGAGACACTCTTTCTATTTGTACAACACAGAAATACACAGAATGTAATGAAAACTACATGCCATGTACTTAGGTTCAACGAACTGGTACTGGTCCGCCAAACCATGCCATGTGAATTGATTACACCAAACCATTTAATACCCAGTGTTGACCAGAATTAAATGATTCATGGGAACCTGAATACACAACGTGTATGTTGGAGCAACACGTTGTGTAGTCCGATTCGGCCCAAGTGAAACTGTGTACAAATGAGAAGCGGCGTACCACGTACACAGGATCGCCAGGTTGGTTACCGCGTAACAGGGAAGTACATGTCATGTATGATTTATCTACACGTTGTATACTCCAAAATTTCAAAAGTATAGAAAACATGCCAAAGCCCTCAACATGTACTTTGGATAAAAGGCGAAAAGAAATATGCACCGTGTAAATATAAACTACACGCTGTGTACTTTCCAGAAATGGAATTTCACCAGGTTTCCTCCAAAATTACAAAGACCTGTACAAGGGATATGGATGAGAATAATCTCAAGGAAATTCAGAAAGGAATTTAAGATAAATAATTGATTAATTATAAGATCATAATTAATTAATTTCAAGCGCGACTTATCTTAAATAAATAGAACAATTAAGAGAATTTGAATTCTAAATATGTGTAAATGTTGTTGCATGATATGGATGATCATGAGCTAGAACAAAGAACCTTTGTATGTGTGTATGGTTTCATTTAAATTTATTTAAATTTGTTTGCCGGTGAGCCTTCTTCTAATAAAATGTAGGGCCAATGTGACCCTGGTTTCTTTAATGTAAACCCATGTAATGGAGGATCTCCCAAGCCAGAGGAGATGGTTCGAAACCCAAAGATGAGGAAAAACCAACCCAAGAAGATACAAAGATTGACCGGTGTGAGTTGAAAAAAGTAATCCATCGGTTCAAGGTGTTTTTCCTAGGACAGGGTTAGATTATCAGACTTATAGATAAGCTAACCAATAGAAGCTCGTGATCATACCATCTTACATTATTTCTATCTGATTCCATGGTTTATTTATTATTTATGTGTTGTCGCGATAACATAATTAATTAAATAAACAAGCATGCAAAGATGGAATAAAATAAAAACCAGACTATGAATAAACATTATCAGAACATGGTTAATTACTTAATCAAGCATAACTTAATATTAAAATCAGGTGATAATACAAATCTACACGTAAAGATTAAAATACCTCAATACCATATTAAGTCAGACCAAGCCTTTTATTACTTGATTAAGGGCAAGACTCAATAAAACTATGTGTTTGACCAACCCTTATTAGGACACATACTTTTATAAAGGAAGCCCTTATGAAAGGTTTCAGGTTGACTTAACCATATTACATCAGCAGGAGTAGCCCTTTCTAGACTTGATGTAATATTGGAGGCAAGATTTGAGGAAATCCAAGTCAGGATTTCAGGATTGGGGAGTCCACTCAACAGATCAAGGAAATTTAAGCTCCCAATTGGCAAAGATCTGCCTACCTAAATACGTTCAAATAGCTTGACCAACCCTTGTTGGGGTTATGTGAAGGGGAATATGGATCCTTTACACTAAAATGTCAAAGCAATTGGACATTCCAAGTTCAATGGTGAGGGCTATTCAGACATGATAAAATAGTGGGAGACTTAATAAAAATTATTTTTTCTCATAAAATGTAATCAATAAAGTACTGGTAAATATTCTATTTTAATTTGTAGAATCAATATGACAAAATCGTCAACCACATTTTCTCTACGATCAATTCTGGATAAAGACAATATCCTCATAGGTAGTAACTTTCAGGAATGGTTTAGGCGCCTTCAGGTTATCCTACACCATGAACGAATGTTTTACGTGCTGGAGTCCTCACTTCCTGATTCTCCCGCCCAAGGGGAAAGTGATGAAGATTTCCTTTTCTATGATCAACATTTGAACGATGCACTCGATGTTCAATGTTTGATGATTACATCAATGTCTAGTGAGCTCATGAAGTCTCATGAAGACATGGATGACTATAGAATTCTTGAGCACATCCGTGGTCTATACCAGGAGAGAGCAAGACAAGAAAGGTTTGAGATCTCCAAGGCTCTATTCCAGAGCATTCTTGTAGAGGGTTCCCCATCCGAGCCTCATGCAGTCAAGCTCATTGGCTACATTGAGCCCTTGGAGGTTCTAGGGTTTAATATCCCTGAAGAACTGGGTACCGATTTCATTCTTACATCACTTCCCCTGAGCTTCTCAAACTTTGTTGTGAACTTCAACAAGAACAACATTGGGAAATCTCTGTCTGATCTTCTTATCCTTATTCTCCAAATGGACAATGACATGAAGTCTGAAAAGCCTTCTGTCCTCATGGTGAATAAAAAGAAAGTGAAGGTGAATAGCTTTAATCCCAAATCTTCTTCAAGGACTTCTACATAAAGGAAGATCAAAGGGGACGCAAAGGAACATGATGCTCTTTGTTTCGTATGTGGAAAGAAGGGCCACTGGATGAAAAACTGAACCCATCCAAGGAAGAAAGGGGAAGCTTCTGGTGCATTTGTTATCGAATGAAATCTATCTGTTTCTACCAATTGTGTATTAGATACAGCTTGTGGTGCTCACATCTGTATCCAAATAAAGGAACCAAGTAGATTCAGAAAGATTGACTGAGGTGAGATGGATCTAAGAGCAGCCAACGAAGCCAAACTTGCTGTTGTAGCTGTCGGGGACTACCACCTCACATTGCCAACTGGAATGATCTTGGTGTCAAAGGTTTATTATTATTCGTCTTCTATTACTAAAAAAATTATTTTAGTATCTAGATTAGATACTGATGGATTTAAGTTCAAGCTTGGAAATTAATGTTGCTACTTTTATAAAGATATCATTTGTTTTGGTAGGGCACATTTATATAACGACCGTTATATGTTAGACTACACAAACCAAGAAATGGAAATCGATGACAAAGTCAATTCACATGAATCATACCACACCCAACTTTGGTATCACCAGCTATGTCATTTAAATGAGAAACGTTTGACAAAATTACATCAAGATGGGTATATAGATTCTTTCGAACTAAAATCACTTGGTGTGTGTCATGCGTGTCTACAAAGAAAAATGACCAAAACCCCAATTAGTGGGAAAGGTGAAAGGGCTGAAGAGATTGTAGAATTAGTTCACATAGATGTGTGTGGACCATTTCTAGTTAATGCAAGGGGTCAGTTCTCATACTTCAAAACTTTTACTAATGATTTTAGTATATATGGATATATTTACTTAATGTGGTATAAGTCAGATTATTTTGATCGGATCAAAGAATATAAGAATTAAGTTGAGAACCAGGTTGGTAATAAGATTAAGAAACTTCACTCAGATAGAGGAGGAGAATATCTTAATCAGGACTTCATTGATTTCTTACGGGTGTTTGGGATTCTTTCTCAACTCGCTCCTCCTTACACACCTCATTGGAATGGTGTAAGTGAAAGGAGGAACCACACCCTGTTGGACATGGTGAGATCAATGATGAGTCATGTGAGTCTTCCATTATCCTTTTGTGGATATGCATTACAAACAACATCAAACATACTATACCAAGTACCAAGTAAATCGATAAATGGTATTACATATGAGTTATGGAGTGGACACAAAGCCATGTTATCGAATTTACAAGAGTGGGATAGCGAAGAATTTTCTAAGGCCTCTTCAAGTAACAAACTTGCACCCTGAGGCACAAAGTGTATCTTTATAGGATATCCCATGGAAACAAGGGGATATTACCTTTAAAACCCCTAAGACAAAAAGGTTACAGTGACAATACACACCATATTCCTTGAGAGGGAGCACATATCCAAAAGAGATAGTGGGAGCGAGATAGACTTATTTGAAGTCGAGGCTGAAGATACACATGAGTTGGTACAGGAAAAGATTCCACAAAGCCCCGTGGAAGAAAAAACTATTCCAAAGACACATGAACTGCGTAGGAGAATGAGAGAGGTGAGAGAACCAAAATGACATCGTTTTCTTGTCACCAAGTATGGTGACTCATTATTGGTTGACAATGATGATCCCCTTACCTAAAAGGAAGCAGTTGAAGGCATAGACGTTTCCATGTGGCATGAATCCATTAATTCTGAGATGGATTCCTTGTACCAAAACAAGGTATGGATTTTGGTAGATCCTCTAGTTGATGTAAAGACTATTTTTAATAAATGGGTATTCAATAAGAAACTCGACATGGATGGTAAAGTCAGCACCTATAAGGAATGACTCATTGCAAGAGGTTTTAGAAAGTGTCAATGAATTGACTATGATGAAACCTTTTCACCAGTTGCGATACTAAAATCCATGAGAATCCTATTGGCCATTTCTGCTTACCATGACTTTAAAATTTGGAAAATGGATGTCAAAACAGCATTCCTTAAAGGGAACCTCCATGAAGATGTATACATGGCACAACATGAAGGGTTTGTCACTCCAAAGGATTCCCTCAAGGTACGTAAGTTGCAGAAATCCATTTAAAGTTTAAAGAAAGCATCAAGGTCAAGGAACATTCGTTTTGATGAAGCTGTAACAGAATTTGGCTTTATTAAGAACAAATGTGAGCCTTGTGTCTACAAGAGGTTTAGTATAAGTGCAGTCATTTTCCTAATAGTATATGTTGATGACATATTACTAATTGGAAATGAAGTACCTATCTTACAGTTAGTTAAGGAATTATTTCATAAATTATTCTCCATAAAAGACTTGTTCAAGGAAGTATATATTCTTGGGATCAAGTTCCATCATGATAGATCCAATAGAATGTTCGTCCTAAGTTAAAGTACATACATTGACAAGATACTAAAGATATTTAGTATAGAAAAGTCCAAGATATGATTATTTCCAATGTCACATGGCATTCATCTTTCCAAGAAAATGTGTCCCCAGACACATGAGGAAAGAACGAGAATGGAAAGGATCCCTTACACATCCGAGATTGGGTCAGTCATGTATGTTATGCTATGTATGAGGCTAGATGTTGCTTACACATTAAGTTCAGTAGGTAGATATCATGCTGATCAAGGAGACCAACATTGGATGTCAGCCAAGAATATCCTTAAGTATCTGAGACATACTAAGGATATGTTCCTGGTTTATGGTGGAGATGAAGAACTAGTCATCAGAGGACATGTAGATGCTAGTTTCCTTACTGATCAAGATGACATGAAGTCATAGACTAGATACATCTTCAGTTTGAATGGAGGTGCAGTGAGATGGAATAGATCAATGAAAAGCAAGGTGGCATATTCTACAGTGAAGTCCAAGTATATTGCATCTTCTGAGGCATCTAAAAAAGAAGTATGGATGCGAAGCTTCATCCAAGAGCTGGATGTAGTTCTGAGTAGTAAAGATCCTATCATACTCTATTGTGATAATACTGCAGTGGTGGAACATGCAAAAGAGCCAAGGTCACATCAGCAGAGAAAACACATACTTTAGACATATCAACTCTTGAGGGATTTTTCTCAGAGAGGTGAAGTTACAGTGAGTAGTATTTCCACAGAAGAAAACGTGGTGGACCACTTGACTAAAGCCTTGACTCAGAAAAAACATGATCATCATGTGAGGTCTAGCGGACTAAAATTCATAGGTAGTTGGCTCTAGTCCAAGTGGGATTTTGTAAGGTTTGGTGTCTTGAGAACCAACTGTTTTGTACTTTGATTACAAGAATGTTCACTTATTATATATTGTTGATTGTTCTGCATGACTATAATATAATAATGTCCTGGAATATTTGTTTCATTGATAAGGTAATGGAAGATCCCCACTATGATGAAAACCTTGAAATTCTATAAAAATATTCTTAAATAATGTTCTATGGTTGGATGACATACTATGATAGGACACATAGTATTCATTCCATCATGTGCAAGTACTCGTAAGAAGACGAGATTCATTCTCATGGAGTCTTCACTTGGTAATCTCTAAGATGGGAGATTAAGAGAACAGACCCTCCAGTAGCAATTTTGCATGTCTTTGTGTTATCAGACATTGATATCTACAAGTATTTGTAATAGTCCTTAGACTGGAATATTAACATTAACTCATGTCATGACTCATGCACTTAGATTTACTGACGAAACCCGTCACGCAGACAGTTGGGGGGAAGTAGGATATGTTGGGTGCGTCACGAGTGACATGTTGTTAATGGATAAGTCGATGAAGGATTTGTTCCTTCCATTTATGGAAGTTGATATCTCGTCCCTTTTATTGAAATATAACTATCACATTAAATTCCATGGCCATGTTATAAATGAAGAGTTTATTTTAGGTAGTCAAAGAAGGACAGATCAAGCATATAGGTTTATGACACTACCATGAAACCTGCTTGATGAGATATTGAAACAAAGGGATTAAATTACATTGTAAGCATTTGTATGAGGTGATACGTCAATACAGTGTCAAATTCTTTATCTTGGGTGCCTCGACCCGTTTCTAGATAGTAATCTTGGACTTCAGTAAATCCCGCCTAATGCCAACGAGAAAGAGGCCTAGAGGGTCACACACTAAGTTTATTCAAGTATCTCAAGTAGAATAAATATTATTCCCATACATGGTTTAATAATTATTCAATGAATCCGGAATCATTTTAATATTAGAGGAAGAATAAAATGAAAACAAGTACACGCCATGTATTAATTATTACACACCACGTAGTTTTTATTTTGAAAACAAGTACACGCAGTGTATTGTTAAATGTACACGCCGTGTAGTTTTTATTATGGAAAGGAAATGAATAAATTAAAACTAGATATACATGCCATGTATATTGAATGTACACTCTGTGTAGTTTTCAATGAAAAGAAAAGTACACACTGTGTATTTATTATTACACGCGGTGTAGTTTTTCTAGTCGGGATTTTGAGGATATAATATTGTTTTATTAAATGATATTTATTATAATCAGCGTGGGCGCATGTCAAGGAATTAATTATTCGACATGGGGGTTTTAAATAATAGTCAATGAAATTAATAAAATGCGTAATAAGTTTATTTATTGTCATAACTCTATAACCTCAAACCTGATAATAAATATCCTCACAACCCCAACTCTTTTCCGACACACAAGAGAATAGTTGTGCATAACAACTCTAGAGAATTATTTGAAGGCTAAAAGAACCTCTTCCTCCAAAAACACTCTCAATACTGAGAGAGATTATCTTCCATCAGATGAAGATGATCTAAGGAAGACAACGCAAGCAAGGTTTCTCCACACTACCTCCCGGAGACTCCTTTGGCGACGTCCCGAGATACGAGGTACACGTGTGGATCACCACAAGAGGAATTCTACACTTGGATTCTACGATGCAATGACGAATAACTTCGGAATGTGATCAAGAAAATAAATGAAGAAAGAACACTGAAAAGGTACTTCTTTTCAATTGATTAAATTAATTATAATCAACATGTAATGATCCTACTTTCTGGTTCCAGGACTTTCCTTTTCTTTGTCAATTTCTGTGATTCGATCCGTGGAGACTGGCGTTTATCTTCATATTGATCCCGGATTGATCATTGTGAATTAAAAAAAGCCAAGTGGGCACATCCACCCACGTGCTTCCACTGCACCCAGAACCTTCATCTAGAAATTACAAGAGGATGTGGCTATGGAACAATTATACTTAGGGGTAAAACCCCCCAAAGGGGTGAATTGGGTATTAAATCAATAATCACCTTGTACAAAATAAATAGGCCTTATTGCCCACCTGGTTTGACACTACCAAGGGATATTATTTGGTAAATTCAAAATATCCTTATGAACCATTATAAAGGGAAAAAATTACCACAAAATTGTATGTTAGAAAATCGAGTAGGTTTAACTTTGATCAAAAACATTAAATTCATAGGTCAATGAATATATATTATTTAAGAGTTACCCCTTAAATGCTCATAGTTTCACTTTTATCTTCTTAATAATTTGAAAATTTTTATTCTTAATTTTCTATTTACTCTTGTCAATGGATGGAAATAGAATGAACGAAATGTGAGGGGTAAACTGAGGAATTCTCAAATGCGATGCCCAACATGATGAGTACAGGAATCAATTACTTCATGAAGATACTCTCTAAATTACATCTATTTTTTAATTAAAACATTAATCACGAGGAAGACCAATAGTCCCCTAATAATGTGAATGTTTCAATTGAGATTTTTATACAACATTGACCTCAAACTTTCTATAGATCATCTGATCCCTTAATATCATAAAAATGGACCCACTCAATCAAAATATCTTCTTTATCCTTCAATTCTCTAAGAAAGGGAAGGTCATTCTAGTTGTTTATCATCATGAGTGATAATATGATTATATTTTTATGTTGATCAAAAATATAAATCCCAATAAGTATTTTGAAGTAATGGAGATTAAATAATTCAAGGAAATATTTTTATAAATATTTTTCTCACACTCTCTAACATAAAATAGAGAGGGATTTGTTTATCTTGATGAAAAAGAATGATTAATCTAATAGGGAATAAGGGGAATACATTACATGAATTTTGGGAAACCCCTAATTATTTTTCATTAAACCCAAAATAAAATTTTACCACTTATATAATCGGAAAAATATTAACCTTAAATAATACTTGGTTATTTGAGACATATAAATATAAATAATTTTTTAAATGTGGCCTCAAAGTTGAAATTGAGATCAATGAATCTCAAGGGTCTCATGGGCCAGGAGATAGAAAGTAGAAAATGATTTCAATTCTAGAGGAGTGATTTTGAAAACTATTGAGGTAAAGAAATTTCAACATCTAACTTATCAAAATTGTGGGATAAAGCATCAGGAAAATTTCTTAAAGGGGACAAGGAATTGCTTTAGGTGCGGGAAAAAGGGAAACATGATAGATAATTTTGAGCAGAGAAACCCAAAAATGTAATGGAATAAATGAATTCTCTAGTAAGAAATTTGCATACAATACAATGTTTCAACTATAAGGAATAAGGAAAATATCTGAATCAACACACTATGTTAAGGGAAGATGGAAATAACTGATAAAAATAACCTCTAAGGCATAAAGAGAAAGAGAGATCTTATACCATCACAACTACTATAATGGATCATGAAAATGAAGTAGTTACATGTATGATTGTTATTAATTCAAGGATAGTGAAGTAATAATTAGTTGTAGTTCCTCTCATTCTTTAAATTCATATTTGTTTAGTATAACTATTCAAACACCACCTTAAAACATGGATGGTGAGTTATTAGTGACTCTTGAAACTGGAAAAATCATTACATACTTAGAATATAAATTCTCCCATATAAAAATATGTGGGTAGAATATTATATAAAACCGTATGATGATCCATTTAGAGGAATTCAATTCAATTATAGTTATCGATTGTATTTATCAATACAGAGAAAACATCAATTGATTAGGGAAGGAAATCAACCATTGTGTCACAAGTCACCCTCCAATTCTATAAAAGTTCAAGGAAGAAGATGAATATCCTTTGGAATCATCATCTCAATAATTTCTATTTTTACCTTATTAGTAATCATATCTAACTGAAATGATTGATACTAATGAAAAATCATCCTTGATTTCATGCCCATTATGGGGGAATTCAATGATGTGTTTCCAAAATAATTTCCTAGTCATTATCCAAAATAAGAGGTCTATTTCTAGATCAAATTTATACCAAGATATATTCAAATATCCAAGACTCCATATATAATGGAAACCATTGAACTTGTAGATCTAAAGAACAAACTATTAGAGAATCTGGATAAAGGGTTTATATTAATTAGTTCTTCACTATGGGGTAAATTGATAATTTTAATCAAGAATAAGGATTAGTAAATAAACATATTCATTGACTGTCATGATATAAACAATATCACAATAAATAATAAGTATCCCCTACCATATATTGATGACTTATTTGATCAGATACATGGAGACCAATACTTTTATAAGGTAGATATTTGGTTATGATATTATCAAGTAAAGGTGAAGAAGGTGGATATACACAAGATTGGTTTTTCTTATATGGTACATGCACTATGAGTTTATAGTGATTCCATTTGGATACACTAAAGCTCAAACTAACTTCATGTGATTAATGAATAATGTATTTATAGATTACCTTGAAAAATATGTATCAGTATTTATTAAAGAAATTATTATCTACTTCCCAAAGCAAGGATGAACATAAATAGACTTTTAAAGCTATACTTAAGACATTTAGAAAATAAATTTTTATATGTAAAGTATAGTAAAAAAAAGTTTTATATAGAGAATGTAACATTCATAGGTAATATTATTAGAATCAAAGAGATATATATGGATCTTTCAGAAATAGAGACAATTGAAAAATGGACTAGACCCACACCCATGATAGATATCTAAAGTTTAATTAGATTAGATGGGTATTATCTTCAATTTTGGAGAAACATATCATGATTATAAATCCCACTAACCAAGATAACCCACAAGGGAGTGATGTTTTTCTAGAATTATGAATTTGAGGAGAGATTTAAAGAGTATAAGAATATGATAACAGTTTCACCTGTAATCACATTACCCACCAGGGAGAAAGGATTTGGGATATACTGTGATTCATCCAAAAAGGTATTGGATTTTTTACTCATTCAAGATTACAAAGTTATAGAATATTCCTGCCACCTATTAAATACCAATTAGCTTAACTACTCAAACCATGATATAATATTGGCTACGATGCTCTTTACATTAAATATTTTATGACATTATCTCTATAGGGAGAAGTGTGATATATATACCAATCATGAAATCCTAATTTTTATATTTAGACAATTAGAGATCAATATTCACTAATAAAGGTCTGTTGAGCTAATAAATGATTATGAATTTTCAACCCATTACCTTCTTGGGAAGATGAACAAATTGGTAGATGTTCTAAGTAGAAATGATCCTAAAACCCTATCCATGATGTGGATTGAAGGGGATCCAAAATTATTAGTCATGAAAAGGATAGTCATGGGAATAATAAAATTATATTCATCCTAAATTTATGAAATAAATTCTCAACCATTAATTTTTGAGAGGAAAAAGGAATCCCATAAAGCTCATGAGAAGCTATAGAAAAACGTAGTGAATATTCCATGGTTTAATATTTTTAAATATGGAGTTATAATATTTGGAACCCAGTCATGTGTCCCACAAAACAAATATGGATAAGGAACTTATATATGATCTTAAAAGATCATCCTTCTATATTCATCAATGAAAAACTAAAACATATATACATCTACAACAAATCTTTTTATGGGATAACATGAAGAGGGAGATTGTAATATGTTTATCTTGATGGTTAGCATGACGACAAGTCAAGAATGAATGAAAGAAGTATAAGGGTATTATGTATTTTATTCCCATTTAATTATGAAAATGGGAAGACATAAACATATATTTTTTTAGGAGTCCTTAGGATATCTAAAGGTAATAACAAAATTTTGGTGGTAGTAAAAGCTTTGCTCATTTTATTACTATTAAGGGATATTTCTCTATGAGCTAACACACCATGATATATATATGGGGAGTGGTAATACTATATGTAGTTATACACCCCATTTTTTCTTATCTAGATTCAAAGTTTAACTTGAGGTTGTGGGGAATCCTTGAGATAACATTAGATGTAATGTCGAGTTTTAGTAATGCTTATCACCCAAATATGGATATCCAGTCTCAGACAACCATTCAAACTCGAAATGATATAGTGAAATAATTTTAAATGGATTTCAAAGTATATTGGAATAAAATCCTTCCCCTAATATAGTTTTCATATAATAAAATTTTACATTATAGAATTCAAAAGGAACCTTATGAGGATATGTATGTGAAGTGGTATCAAACTGTGACCTTACAGGATGAATTTGGAGAGTGGAAGCTGATGAGACCTGATGTTATCCAAGAGTTGATAGAGAAGTTTCAAACCAATCAAGATCACATGAAGTGAATTAAAAATAATTACAAAATATATCAATAAAATCATAAATGTGACATTGGGCTTGAGGTCAATGATAAAGGGATCCATTATATATCACAATAGATGAAATTCATGAGGTTTTGGAAGAAGGGAAATCTTATTCCAAGATACATCATCTCCTTTGATATCCTTGATAACATCAAATCTATGACCTATTAACCATAAACTCTACCTATCCTATGAAATTTAAATGATGTGTTTCATGTATTTCTATTTAGAAATTACAAACTAGACTCCTTGCATGTACTAAATCCTAAGGTGTTATTATTAGAGAATTTTTTTTCATATGAGGAGAAACCAATGAAGATATTAGATCATAGGGAAATAGTTCTATGAAACATGCCATCTCACATGGTCAATGTACTATGGCAAAACCATAAGTTTGTGGAAGAAACAAGGGAACTAGAAGAGGCAATGAAACAAAAGAACCCTAATTTGTTTTAGTGTACAAAATTAAATTTTGAGGGAAAAATTTATTTAATGGGGAAGAATGTAATGACTAAAACTTTTATAAATTAAATTCCCTTTTAAAATGAATATATTTCTTATTGTATATTGTAATTATAGAAAACACATGCACTGCTTTGGTTATTTTGGACCAATAAATATCTTTGGATTTAAAAGGTCATTATACATCTTATCTATTGAAAATATAGACATTATACAATGATTTTTTTATTAGTATATACCAAGGGTTATGTTAAAGTCTATTTGACATAGACAGAAGAATCCACAACCTCCACTTATAAGATTATACCATATTAAACACATTTATTGAAGCTTCAAGGGGATATGGAATAACTGGGTTCTACTATTGACTATTCCCAAGTTGAGATCCAGTAACTAAAACATGAGGGAAACCATTTATAGGATAATTTCAAGATTATTAAGATGGCGGCCTAAACCATGTTTTCCAAACCACCTTAATAAAGTACCATCATCACAAACCTTACCCTCAGGGAATATATTAATGTAATAAGGCTTTATGTATCTAGACAAGAGTTTTATGATTTTTTATATATTATTTTTAAGACAAAAATTATAAAAATTATCCATTTTTATGATTACATTATTTACTATATTATGAGTTTTATAAAAATTATATTCTGATATAAAGAAATAAAAGTTGTATTTTTGGAGAAATTTTCATTTTCAATTAAAACACTATATAAAAAAATTCCATAATTTTTAATATTAATGTTATTTGCATGAAATATTTGAATTAAATTATATTTTATTTGAATATAAATGATAATATAATATAATTAATTCCAATATAATTTTTATAAGGGTCTGAAAGTGTTTAGTGTCATAAAAACAAGTATTTTACAGTAAATATAGATTTTTTAAAAGTGTAAATCATCATATTTAAAAATTTATTTTGGTAAAATAAATATATTTTTTAAAATAATCAAATTTAAATCATCTAATTTGGATTTTTTCATAATTTTCTAAGATAGTTGAATGTTTTGGGAAAACTTAAAAACAGTATAAATATATGGAATGTATTATGACATCATAAAATGCAAAATGTGATGTAAGAAATACAATATAAGGCATAAAAATCTGAATATTGTTTTCCCATTTAAAATAATTTTCTTTTTAAGTTGTTTGATTAATTTTTATAAATCATTAAAAAATCCTTAGAACCCTATATTTTATTTTAAGGTTTTAAAAACAATTCTTTATAAACACGACTCACTTCCACATAACAATTGGTATTATTTTAATATTTTTGATTATTTTCATTATAATTTTTTTTAAAATACAAAATTTCATGGAAACCATATAAAAAAACATGTTAAGGTTTCTTTTTTTCTTATTATTTTATTATATAGAGTCCAAAACCTGAGATTAGAAATAAATAAATAATTCCCCTATTTCATATTAAATACCCACCAAACCTCCCACACTTCATAAATAAAAAACCATTGAGCACTAATTTCATCTCTTTATACCTCTCTAAATCCCTCCCAAGGAGCTCCTATGATCTTACTAAGATCCTATGATGATTTTAGAAGCATCATATCATGGTAAGGGATTCCATCCTCCTCTTTATTTAAAAACATTATTTTTATTATGCAATTTGATTTCCAATTGTTCAGGTTACTATATGTTTTTATAAATCTCTTTTACTATCCTTATATTTTAGATGTAATGATAAACCACATTTCTCACTCATTAAACTGTTATAAGAATCTATATGTACACATATTGAGATACAAAAAGTATCCTATCATATTCTATGACAAAAATTTGAATAGTTAATACTTATCCCCATTTCCACTCAAGGGTATTCACATAAATGTAACTATCCATAATTTATTGAGTAATTACATGTATATAAAACAAACTCCTTGTTCATGCGTTTAAATGTGATGAAAGAAATTATTATATTGTATGATTTATATGGGACACAAATGCATATACAAGATATGAATGTGATGGGTGAGACTATAATTATATATCAATAGAATTCATTAGATGATGTTTTTTTCTTACAAGATACTGTAAATGGCGCATAATAGGTTATCCTAAGAACCAAATTATATTATTTCCGGGTAATTATCCTTGAATTATCTTTATGATCTCTTATTTTATGTTGTTTCCACATTCCTATCTATCCTTGATGTTATCATATTATATCATGCTGAAATGTTATTTTTTTATGATTCAAACCCCTATTACAACCCCTTTATCTGATTCTTGACTCAAATTTATTTACTTTCATCATGTTATTATTTTATTATTCATATACTAGGATTTATATCTCATATATATCTTATATACATCACTTGGTTTCCCCATCCTGTTTTAAAAGAGTAATAGAATTTTAAAAGTATGTTAGGGAGTTATAAATAATTTCATTGTATCCTAGTTTTATGTCATTATTCTATGTATATAATTTTCTAAATACACTAGGCCTCTTGATATTCTATGATTGTGTTATGTGTGTCTTTATGTAATAAATCATTAATTAAATTTTATAAAATAAATGTGTTGTCACAACTTCATTCCATTCCATATACACATAATAGATTATTACTTATGATCCTTTAGTAATGTTAATAATTCCCTAAAATAAACATGAATACTTCCAAGAATTCTTTTTATTACTTCTTAATAAAGTACACTAATAAATTTAAAAAAATCCATCGATAATAGGGGTCATAAAGTAAATAAAGAAACATACACATACTAAGAGAAAAAGACGAATTTGAAGAACCCCCTAAAAGTATAATCCATTAACAACTTGGAAAATTTAATTTTTCATATTTTATTACTCATAGAACTAATATTTTTTACATAGAGAGATCTATTTTAATAACCCTTTAAATTCCCTATTACCCTTCTAGATGAAACCTCATAATAAGGATGAATATTAATTCATTCATGATGCAAAATATTTCCTTTTATGACTCACCCACACCTATGTTAATGAAAGTTTTCTTATTTTTTTAAATAATTCCACACCATGAGACTCCACCCTTACCTATATGCATAACACCATTCCCAACACAGGAAATCATTTTTTAATCTAAATTTGGAGGGAGTTGAGGGTTAATCCACAAATTATAGAGGTAAAAGGAAGAACCTAAATAATAGGTTGTGGCCTTATTTTAAATAATAATATCAGTAGTTATTTTTTATATATTATAAGTATATTAATCAAGGATATAGGGGCACTATCAACCCAGGGGTGCGTGGAAGTTAAATTGAAAACTACACACCCTTTTCTAATGATCACTTGACCAATTTTTATTTACTAAGGTTAGAAATAAAGGTATTAGTGGTTCAAATTCCAATCTCTAAAAATAAATAGTCATAGTTTAATGTATGTGGTGATTATTACTTGGTTATGGACAATGAATATAAGAAGGGGTTATGAAGGAAAAACATTTTTGGGTTTTTATGTATGGTAATATTAATAGATGGTAATATACAATTAAAATGTTTTATTAGATAAGGAAAAATAATACAATGAGGTTTTATGTGAATCTGGGCATGAATGATTGATGGGTCTTAATACATGAGACTCTATTAAAACTATACGAATGAAGAATTCATGCTTGTGGAAAAAATGAGGAATTAAAGGGATGTATTAAATGAGGAGTAGTGTAAGACGTAGAGGTGTGTGTACATTTATTTACATTGTATCATGGAAAACTAAGTGGTAGTCATGATATGACAAGTATTCGTGACTTTTCATTAGGGAAAAAAGAGAAAAAAATCCCCAATATAGAATAAGTTGTTTTAAATCAACCCATTTGGGTGGACAATTATAGGCCATTAGTACCTTTGTAATAAAATGATGTAATTTTAGGTAGTAAAAACCTTTGAGAGGGTTGATGACTTAGTCAAATAGGCTCATTTGCATGAATGTATCTCATTTACTACAATTTTATCTATGTAAATTCTATTTTAATAATTACTTGATCTATTTTAAATATCACATGGATATTTTTAAGAAGAATTTCCATTAAATGATAAGGACTATGAATTTTAGAATATGTTTAGGAAACATAAGATGGACATTATCTCTTTATGATACCAGAGTAAAGATATATTTTTCAGTATGGATAGTAACAGTAATCAATATAATTTTTTTACTAGAATTATAGAATATAATTATCTCTCAACATCTACCCTAATAAAAATAAACTAAAAATTGTTGTATGGTGGATGAAGTCATCAATGTTAAATATGAAATCATAATAGAAAAATTAAGGATGAAGTGGATTAGTTTGGGAGATTGAAATACTATGTTTCTAAACATGGTGCATAAGTATAGTGATCCAGGACTAACATGCACGTATGTTACATCATTTTAGATGAATATTTAGAAGATTACAAAAAAAATTCCCAAGGACCCTTATATTTTAGTCTCTTTGAAAATATGGAAATATAATCTTATAACTTGGTGGAAGATCTTAAATATCTCCCTTAAATAACTTCACCTTTAGTACTCTAACTTAACATTTTTCATAACCTAGGGAATGAAAACAAAATAATGTGGGGATATCAGATGTTCAGTATGGGAAAAATAAGAGAAAAATTTAAGCATAACATGAGAATAAGGGTATACTAACATGATCACAACATTACAAGATTATACCCTGCATATCACAGATCATAATCATGTGTCATTTCATAAATATAGGAAGTTTATAAGAAATCAATCATAAGTAAATCAACGAAAATGAGTCATGAGATCATAAAATCAGCATAATGCAGAACCATATGACATGCATATATGAATATAAAAACATTCTCTATAAGCAAAGGACCATTTCCAAAAATTTATTAGGGCACTTCATAGTGTATTCAGATATTACGAGGGATACTCACCATCCCTAGTTTCAATACTTTCTTTATAGTGGAGAAAGTTACACATTCTTCCTATAGTGGATTAGGTTTCCCCTTATTCCCATAGTGTATTAGGATTACCCTTATTCCCATAGTGGATCTGGTTTCCCTTTCTTCCTATAGTGGACCAGGTTTCAACTTATTCCCCTAGAGGATCAAATCTCATAGACTTGTTTCCCATAATTATATCATTTGATATACATGTTCTCCAAATTCATTAGAGGGACATATAGGTCCCAACCATCAAATAAAAAATCATACATATGAGTTCCAAATGATCATAAACAATCATCATATCATGTCACATAAAAAGATATGGGTTTCAAAAACAATATATCATACCACATGAAATTAAATGGGTATCATAAACATGACATAATATCATATCCTATGGAAAGTATATAGATTTCAGAATCATTTCGTCCAATAATTATCCATGAATGTGAGTGGGATTCAAAATAATATAACCCATGAATGTGAAATAAGTTTCATAAAAATATAATCTATGAAAGAGTAATGGGTTTCATAAATATCATTCCATCAGAACATAAACCATTCACAGAAATAATATGAATGGAATCCTTGGATCATATCCCTATAAAGGCATGAGTAACAATAACATATGCCATCTTGGATAGAAAATAATATTTAAATATATTTTAAAATATATTCTTGAGAAAAAAATATCATTGAAACATAAAACCTTTTGAAAACAATTCTCTTTCAAAATAATCTTGAAAAATTATAAAATAATCTTGAAATCAGTTTGAAACATTTTTCCTTGTAAACATATAAAAGAAGCTTGAAAAACATTTGAAAAAATTTTCTTTGAAAATCTATTTGAAATCTTATAGAAGAATATTTGAGAACATTTAAATCATTTTCTTTGAAACTAATTTTAAAATATCACTTAAAAAATAATTTTTTAATTATTTTTATCAAACAAGGTTTTTTTTGAATAAAACTGGTTTCTGATCGATAGAGAAATAAGGTCGAGTTTTCTTAAAGAAATTTTCTTAATCATCTTAATTACTGAAGAGTTGAATAATTGAACCATTACATTATGATATCATGAATAATAAATGGAGAATAAAATTCATTACAGTTATTGAGAGATGTATCAAAATATATCATCAATATAAGCATAATTGTAAACAATCCTGATTAACGATGAGATTTTAGCAATAAACTCTTATAACATTGATAAATTTAAGTGATAAAAACCCTAAGATATTAAAATTAAATTAATATTATAGTATCATTAATATAATAATTTTAACTATATAACAAGTCAAATGGAAAATATATACACTTTGTAAAAGAATTTTGGTTCATAGAAAAACACGTTTCTAAAAAAATGAAAATCGTAGTAAAATTACCTTACCGATTCAATAACATTTATACTGTAAACCCAATGAAATAGATAGAATAAAATGGATATTGAAATACCCATAAATTTATTTATAATAATAATATAATACATTCATGGGAACTATATACACCCAATAAAATAAACGAGTGGTTAATATGACATATGTCTCAAAAAAATTAAAGCGAGATAAGAAATCCCCTTACTACATGAGTTATTTTGAATCATGAGATACATGAAATAATAAAATAAATTGAAAATTTTAATATCGTTAAATGAATTAAATTATATATATATAATTTCATAGTTTATTATATACACCACACATCAAGAATAAGTGGTCAATATAGCTTATATATCAAAGAAATAAAATTGAGATGAGAAAACACTTACCATAAGACCTGACATTCTTAGAACACATTAAAAGATACTATATAATAAGTAAAATTTTATTATAAATCTTCCATATGAACATATTATTATATATAATACCATATATTATTTTATTAGGACTTTATATTACCCATTTTTAAAAATTTCATGTTAAAATTACGTTTCAAGTAATAATTGTTTTGTTTTTCGTATGTGTTTTGGCATGTTATTATTTATCATATTACTTAAATCATGATTAAATTATTTCTAAAATTTAAAAAATGATATAAATATTATATATATTTTGTATATAACTATTTATAATAATCTATACAAGATAGAAATTTGAAATGGAATACACCATTCACTGAGACAGAAGGTCGTACGTACGCATGAACGTTATTTTGGTGTTCATGTTGTATTGAAATAAAGAAATTAAATGACACACACACACATATATATATATTATCATTCATGTTGAATTATAATTTAATGAATATTATCTATATTTACTAATCCCACACTTAATATATTTCATGCAATTTGTGGATGAATCACATCACTTTGAGAAGGCGATAGTCCGCACATCCAAAAAACAAAGTTATTGTATTTCAAAAAAATGGTATCAATGAAGTTATATTTTATATAATAACTAAATAAGTATAAATAAAAAATAAATATAATAAATTTCGGATAAAAATTAATTTAAATCATTATTTTCATCCTTTAAATGTGGTAATGGAAGAACGAGCAACATTTGTTCGTGAGGTGGCTGTCCTCCGTACACACAAAGGATGATTGAGTATCCCATTTGATGGATGTTTGTGAAGGTGTAGGTCATAGAAACAGCATAAAGACATCATAATATATATAGGATAATGTGGTTATTATATAATCTTGATATTATAATCATTGAATTTTTGGATAAGAAAATAAATCAAAAGTTCTTACTAAAGAACATCACCTCTTCATCATATAATCCCCTTTGATTTACACGAAATGACTAAATTGGATTTATTTATTCATAAATTGAGTCTTCTAGTTTGATATTATGGAATTTGAAGCTTATTTTTCAAGGGTTTGGATGATCCAGATTTCATAAGAGGTGTGAAGAAGTGTGGGGGTTAGTTCCTTTTTTATGTTAGAGGAAAAGTGACATTATTGTAAATATAAAATGGTAAAGACTATTGAGAAATATAACTTTCATAATGTGTCATAAATAATATTAAATTTCATATAAAAGTGAGGATATGGTATTAATATTTCAATATAATTTATTTTAAACATGTTTGTATGTTATTTTCCCCTTGAGTTAATTTTTTACCACTAAGTAAACTCATTTTTATCATAATAATTGTAGCCAATTTTAATATCCTTCAATATTTTTTTTCTAAAAAAATATACTGAACTCAATTAAAATATACATAATTTTAAAAAAAATATGGAATAAAATTTTCTAAATTCCAATCACATAGGTGAAAGAAATTAATTTCAAATTAATCTCATGGATGTGATGGGAAAGCATGTTTTTAAAGTAAAAAGTTAAAATTTTAGAAATGTTTTTATTTCTAATTTCAATTTGAAATTTATTCAAATGAAATAAATTTGATTTATTTTACTATTATTAAATTAATTATAATTTAAATTTATTCCATTATATATAATAAAATTATATGAAAAATAAGTTTTCAATTAATATTCATTGTTTCTACACAATTCATCAAAAAATTAAACTTCTTAGAAAAATTAAAAAAAGAAATCCAAAGTAATTTTTTTGTTTTTATTTAAAAATATATTCTTATTTATAAATTATAAACGTGAAAAAAATTATACTTAAAATTTCTTCTCCAATAAAATGTGGTAAAATTAAAATTTATAAAAATACTTATTGTTATTCCTAAAATTGTATATATTATTATCATATACCTATCAAATATGTTGGATTAGTGAAAATTTTTTTTATTGAATTTATAATATATAAATTTTATTAAAAAAATAAATCAAAAATGGTTTGTTAAATTTGCTGATATAAATTTTTTTTATATATAGAAAAATTGTTTTCTTAGAAAATGTTTTTTTTATATTTTCAAATAGTTCTTACTTTTAATTATAAGTAATTGATAACCAAAGGATTAATTTTATATACATGGGTAAATCATATTTTCTCAATTTACCTATTCTTATTCATAACATCCATTCCAGAAACTAGGTGGTTACTATAATAATATTTTAGTGACAATATTAATAGTATATTATTTTTCGGTAAAACACAGACTTGCAAGCAATGAAATATATTGAAAGAACACATTATTGTGTTTGACACCAGCCAAACAGAGTGTTGTGTGTACCAAAATATAATCTATTTGATGAGTATAGTGAAAGCATAAATTCGTGTTTTATTAATTTAACGCCAAAATTAGTTCCTTCATATAACACAATATATATTTAGTGTTCTATGAAATGAATAATATTAAATTAATAAGATAAAAATTATCCAAATCTCATGGTATTGTATTCTAAAATAATGGAAATGAATTTTTCCCAAGAAATTTGATAAAGTTATCAAAGGTTTAATACTTGAAATTTTCTTTTATAGAAACCAATATCGTTTAAATAAATAATAATACCCCCTTTAATAAGTGAAATTTATAATCATATCAGTTACACAAAGTAAAACATAACTGGGTTTAAACATAAGAGAACATAGGTGGGATGTGAAAACATTGAAATGGGAGAAAAGTTTAAATAACCACTTGGATTCATAAATATCACTTATCATAAGAAATTGAGTGATTCCTAGAATGTTAACAATCTAAAAACCATAAAATAAAAATGTATGAAAGAAGTTGTTGATATCATAAAAAATAACGATAATATGAAAATATTTTTCATCTAAAACCTTTCCCTAATGTTGAAGAATTATCACAAGAATATATACTTACTTTATTTCATTCCATTTTATATTTACAATATTACCCTCCTTTTATTCCTCAATAAATTTCCACTTCATCTCTTACTCTAATAAATAAAGGAGAATTAACCATTTTTAAAGTGAAAATAGATCATACGATCAATAGATAAAATGATAAGACATCCATTATATCTTTCATTATCACAAAAAAATAATGTTATCAAAATTTATCCAATATGAAAAAAAACATCATATGATAATATATTGATCTCTCAAAAACATCATCTTAATTTTATTTTAATCCATTTTATAAATGGTTGATGTTATAACCCTTTTTAAAGATAAAAGATACACCACATTTGGAAGACGGTCAACTAATTTATCAAAATATGCTTATAATTGATCCCCCATGTATCAAAAAGTATCTCTTTGTTTTCAAATACCAAAAATGTGTATGACTTTATCATGTTTTCTCTTAAAACAAGTTAATAACCTAAATTACCATAAAACATCATAGAATAAATGCATTACTTATAATTCTAATGATTATTAGATATATTCCATAACTTCTAAAAAGTTTGTAAACTTAATCCATGATAATTTAGACCACTTAGTCAAAAAAATCAATAATTATTTCCATGGTAATCAATACAATAAAATTTAATTTATCCATATCAATCATCTATTTCTCCAATCTAAACACAATTTTATCAACATTAGAAACACATTAAGGGTTACCTTACCTTAATCAAAATATTATATTTCTATTCAATAACAGTTCTATGTCATTATAAAAAATTAATATTTCCAATTTAATTTTTAATGAAAAACATATACATCATGATTCATATAACAAAATTCTTTAATTCCTATACATATAAACATGAATAATAATAAAAACTCTTAAACGATTACTTAAGAATCATCATCTTATCATTTAAAATCTGTTTCCTAAAATATGAAATATGAATAATCTCTTAAGGTTAATCAACCTAAATTTAATCATGCAAATTACATTAAATGTAAAAAATTATATTATAACATCCTTACTATTCACATGTCTTTTTTGGTCTCTTTACTTTCAGTAGTAGAAACAATACATGTACCACCTTCCAGATTCTCTTCATGAGATTTTGAATTAGTAAATTTATTAGTATAATGCCCATAAATTCTATATAGAAGTCATTAAATGTAAACCAAGTTCCTTCTAGTTACCTACATTAACTAACTCCAAAAATCATAGAGTGAGAAACACTTATCATACTAAAAAACAATATATCCATAAAAAACTTCTTTTAGGATTCATAAATAATTTAGACTACATCTTTAATATATGAAAACTTAGTTTTATACCAAGTTATTAATAATCATATTCTTTTTAAATTCATCATTATGGTTTGTAGATATTTTTTTAGTTCTAAAATAATATCCATCGGAGTGTCAAACTAGGTATGAAACAAGTCTTGTTTTCATTCACCAGTTCATGATTGAGACAAGACCAATACAGTTTTTCGGGGTTGTTACCCATATGTACTTATATGAAGTATATTAATCGACTTGTAGAATCCAGAAATGTATGTATTTCTAGGAAACAAATCATTATATCCTTTACCAAAATTTTAGGAAATTTTCCAATACTTTAACACATCCTTATACAAATCCTTATAGCAATTCCAATAAATTTCTTTAAAAATATACCTAGTGACATAAGTAATGTTTTATCATCCTAGTTTCCAAATGATGGATAAACCATTCCTTTGATACCAACTATAAAGAAAAAATATTAATGTGCATGGATATCACATCATTTTAGATGAATATTAACCACATTATAAAAATAAATTCCCACGGACTGTAATAGTTTAGTGTCATTGTAAACATTGAAACATAATCTTCTATCTTGGTAGAATATCTTAAAAATATCCCTTAATGATCTTCCCCTTTAGTACTCCTACTTCAATCCTTTTCTAATAACCTGGGGAAAGGAAACACAAGAAAAGGTGTGATCTCAGATTATCATTAAGAGTAAAAAAGGGAGACATTTAAGCATAACATGTGTACATTGGTATTTAAACATGATCATAACATTAGAAGATCATACCATGAATATTAAATAACATAATAATGAGTCATGGAATAAATATTGGCAGTTTATAAGATATGAATCACTAGGATATAAATGAACATGTGTCATGAGAGAATAGAAATGGAATAATAAATATACTTTTAGCATACACATAAGCATATAAAAACATTCCATACAAGTCAATGTTTATTGGGAAAAATTCATGAGGGAACATTACAGGGACTACACCTACTTGGAGAGACAGACCACCATCCCCAATCATAGTCATTTCCTTATAATGGATTTGATTCCACCTTCTTCCCATAGTTTTTTAGGGTTCCCCATATTTCCATAGTGAATTAGGTTTCCCCTTCATTCCATAGTGGAGGAGTTTCCCATTCTTCCTATTATGTATTAGGTTTATCCTTCATACCATAGTGGATCAAGCCCATCGACATATTTCCCATCATTATCTCATGAGATATAATTATTTTCCTAATGAATTAGAGGGAGATATATGTCCCACCCATAAATTAATAAAATCATACATACATGATCCATAAGATCATAAAAAATCTTCATTTCATGACCCATGAAAAGATATGGGTTTCATAGCCATCATATCATAACCCATTAATTTAAATGCGTTTCATAAACATTTAATCATATCATATCCAATGAAAATATATTGGATTTAGAATCATTTCATCAAATAATATAATGTGAAAATATTCTGGTTTTATAAGCATATAACCCATGAAATAAAAACATGTTTCATAAATATATAACACGTGAAAGATAAATGGGTTTCATAACCATCATTCCATCAAAAAATAATCCATTCACATAGTGAATATGAAAAATAATCCTGGGATCATATCCCTAGAGATTCATCGGTAACACCAATGGATGTCATCTTAGATGGAAAATTATTTTAAAATATATTTTAAAAATAATTCTTGAGGGAAAATTAATTTTGGAACATAAAACCTTTTGAAAACAATTTTATTTAAAACTAACTGTGGAATATTATAATAGAATATTGAAAACATTTTGAAAAACATTTTCCTTGAAAACATTTAAAGGAATCTTGAAAACATTTTGAAAATTTTTCTTTGAAAATATTATTGAATTATTATAAGTAATATTGGAAAAAATTAAAATCCTTTTATTTGGAAATAATTTTAAAATATCAATAATTTTTTTTTGAAATAATATTTAGAAAACATCGTTTTATTGAATAAAATGGATGTTTGATCGAAGAGAGAAATATTGTCAAGTTTTATTAAAAAAAATTATTAATAATAATAACTGTCAAAGATTAGAATAATGGTACCATTACAAGATGATACCATAAATAATTATATTAGATGAAAATTCATGGATTTCACTCGAGACAGATCATATGGTTTCATCAACAGAAGCATAATCGTAAAAAATTTTAATAACAATTACAGTATAATAATAAATTCTAAGAACATTTGTAACATTAAATCACAATACCTATATGAGAATAACATGAGATGAACTTTATAATATCATTAAAATCATAAAATTAATGATATAAAATTTCCAAGGAATAGTATATACACCTCATACAAAATATACATTCATAGAAAAATATGTGTCTCAAAGAAGGAAAATTGAGACCAAATAAACTTACAGATTTGGTATGTATTGAACTATAAGCCACATGTAAAGGAGGTAATGAAATGGATATGTAAATACCCATAAATTTAATGATAAGAATAATAATTTTCAATCATGGATGGTATATAAACCACAAAAAAGGAACGAGTGGTGAATATGACATAAGTCTCAAAGAAATAAAAGTGAGACTAGAAATATCTTTACTACATGAGTAACATTGGAGTCATGATATCCCTGAAACAACAAAATCACATGAAAATTTTAATATAGTAAAATAAATGAAAATTTTATATATTACATTTTATAGGTTAGTACATACACTAAATTACAATAATAGGTGGATAATATATCATTTATCTCAGAGAAATAAAAGTTATATGAGAAAACTCTTACCTTAAGTCTTGAATTTATGCATACAAATTAAAAAATCATATATAATAAGTAATTTTTTTAAAAGGTTGGGGCCGAAGCCTCATTTATTATTAAATCAAAGCAAATACATCTTTTTATCTTGGTAGAGGGACACCCATTACATAGCACGAAGGCCAAGTTGGCATTTATCCCATTTTATGACCCATAGGCCCAAATTTATGGCCCAAAGCCCATTCTGTGAATAGTACAACTACAGTACCCGCACTGCTATAGTACCGCACAGTACCCGTCGCTGCTACAGTATCGTGCCGCCGTATAATAAGTATATGATCATTATAAAAATAAAATATAATTTTATTCTTATATATCATACCCCATGTTATTTTATTATGACTTTATATTACATGTTTATTAATAATTTTATTTTAAAGTTACATTTTTGGTATTAATCACTTTGTTTTTTGTATGTGTTTTAACATGTTATTATTTAACCTCTTAATTAAACAGTTATTAATTAAATAAATAATATAAAACATGATATATATCATATATATTCATTATATAATCAATTATGATAATCGAAAAAATATAGAAATATAAAATGGAATACACTGTTCATGGAGACAGTTGGTCGTATGTATGCATGGACATTTTTTCTGTTTTCTTGTCGTATTGAAATAATGAAAATAAATGAAATATGTATATATATTATAATTAAATTATAATTATTATTTAATACATATACAATACATTTACTAAAACCATCCTTAATACATTCCTTGTAAAGTGTGTATGAATAACATCGCTTTGAGGAGGTGGTAGTCAACATATCCACAGACGAAGTTATCATATTCCCAAAAAATATAAATAATGATGGTATGTGTTATGTAATAACTAAATAAGTATAAATAAATTATAAATATAATATATATCATATAAAAAACTATATTATATCATTATTTCCAACATTTAAAGGTGGTAATATAATAACAAATCATATCTCTTCATTAGGCGGTAGTCCTCTATACACACAAGTGATGATTGCATATCACATTTGATGGAAGTGTGTGAAGGTTCAGGTACAAAATTAGCATAAAAAATATAAGTATATTGAGTAAAATAAGGTTATTATATAAGATATATATATAAAAATTTAATGGGTGGATAAATAAATATAAAAAAGTTCTCGTTGTAGAACATTACATCATCTACTGGTAATTATTTTTCATTTCTACCAAAAGACAAACATGATTTTCTTTATAACCAAATTGATTTTTCTATTTTGGTATAAGGTAATGAGGGATATTATTTGGTCAGGTTTTGGATGAGAAAAATGGATTTATATGTGTGAATAAGTGAGGGGGGGGGGGGGGTGAGTGCCTTTTCATAGTGGTGGTTGAGTGACATTGCTATAAATATTAAAAGGTAAACCCTATTGAGAGGTCTATAATACATAATGTGTATAAAATAATGGTAAAGTTTATATAAAATTAATAATATCATTGAAATATGGATATAAAATTTATTTTGTACTTGTTTCAATGTTATTTTCCACCTTATGTTAAAGTTTAACCACTTTGTAAACTCGTTTTTACCTTCATCAGTGTAATTGATTTTAATTACTCTCACTAATATTGTTTTTTTGTAAAAAACTATGTTAATCATAATATATATTGTAAATTATTTTTATTCCAAATATTATATCTATTTTTTAAAATACCAAACACATAAGTGTAAAAAATTTATTTAAAATATTTCTCACAAACGTGACGGGAAATTGGGTTTTTATAGAAAAAATTTCAAAAGTTGGAAATGTTTTTATATCCAATTATAATGTAAAATTGATTAAAATGACCTAAATTGGACATCATATTGTAAAATATATATATTTAATCTTAAAAAAAATTAAAAATATTATTTTACTATATACGTAAAATATACGGAAAATAAGTTTTCAATTATAATTTATTGTTATTCATTATTCATAAAAAAAGAAACTTCTCATAAAAATAAAAAACAATTCACCCAAAGTAAATTTTAATATAATTATTTTAAAAATAAATTTTATGCATTTGATTAAAAATCATAACAGTTTCAAAAATTACATTGAAATTTGGTGCACCTTTAAAAAGCGGTAAAATTGCATTTTAGAAAATAGTCTTTTTATTTATAGAATAAGATTTATTCTTATCTTATACCTATAAAATATATTGGATGAGTGTCAAAAAATATTATAGAATTTATAATATATAAATTTTATTAAAAACATTCATTAAAAGTGGTGCATTTAATTTATTGTGATAAAATTGTATTTGCACATAAAAAATAGTTTTCTTAGAAAAGTAATTTCTTTATTTTTTAACAGTTCTTACCTTAATTTATAACTAATTGATAACCAATTTATTCAATTTATATAAATGTTTTAATAAATATTTCACTGTTGAGTTAATATTATTTATAACTTTCATTCCAATGACTAGGTGGTAACTATAAAAATATTTTGTTAATAATATCAATAGTATATTGTGTTTTGGTAAAACTTAGCCTTGCATATAAAACAAGCTATAGAAGGAACTCAAAATTGTTTATAATACAAGATAAATATAGTATTTCATGTTACATAAGCTAATATATGTTTTTAATGTAGTTCCTAGTTATTTTTTTGTAACACATAATCCAAAATCAGTGATTTCTTATAACACCAGCTATATTTAGTGTTGCATGAAATAAAGAATATAATATTACATTGAAACAAATTCAGGAAATCCTGGTGTTTCACATTATTAACATATTAAAATGAATTTATCCATATAATTTTTTATATGTTCTCAACTATTTAATACTTGAATGATCATTTCTTATAAACACAGATCATAAAAATGATAACCGAGACTACCAATAAAAAGATAAAGTTTTAATTATAATCGTTAGCCAAAGTAAAACATAACTATATTTCCATGTAGGAGAAATTAAATGGGTTGTGAAAACATGAACATGAAATAAAACTATAAATAATCATAGAGATTAATAAAGATCAATGATCACAAGAAAGTGGCTTATTTAGAAAAAGTAAACAATAAAAAACCATAAACTGAACAATCTTGAAAGAGGTCAATGATATCATCAAAAATTAAGATAATAGGACAACATTTTATTTCAAAACACATTTCCTAAAGATAATTTTTTTCATAAGAATATATAACTACTTGATTTCATTCCATTTAATATTCACAATATCACCCTATTTTTGGTCATTAATCAATTTCTACTTCATCTCATACTCTAATAAATAGAGGTGAATTCATCATTATTGAAGTGCTAACAGATCACAAAATCCTTATATAGAATTATAAGCCATCCATTCTATCTTTATTTATCATCGAATAAATATGTTTAACACATGTTATCTACTATTCACAAATCCTCATATGTTTTTATAATAATTTGATCTCTAAAACATCATCCAATGTTTATATTAAACCATTTCATAAAATTTTCACATACTAACCCTTCTAAAAGATGAAAATACTAAACTTTAGGAATAAGGTAACTAAATGTAAAAAATAATCTTATCATTGATCCCCCATATACCATAAAGTATATTTTTGTTGGCATATACCAAACATGTGAATACATTTATCATCATTTCTCTTGAAAAATGTTAATAAACTAAATTACCATAAAACCTCATTGAAAACTTGCATGATTTTTTATTCCAAATATTATTGGATATATTCTGTAAATCCAAAAATGTTTTTAAACTTCATCCAAGATAAGATAGACAAAATTTTCAATAAATCAATAATCATTTCCCCAGTAATAAATAGTATTCAATTTAATTTATCCATATCTATCATATCTTTATCCTAGCTTAACATAATTTTGTCTACATCCGGAACGCATTATGGGTTACCCTCCCTTAATCAAAATATTGCATTACCATTAAATCATATTTATATTTTATTAGCACTATTCAAAATTTCCTTTTAAATACATAATGAAAAACATATAATTCATGATTAATATAACATAAATCTTAAATTCTTATAAATATACACTTCAATTATCTAACTTTATTATTTGATAACTTCATAGTCTTTATCAACTAATTCCTTAATATTAATTACCTAGAATATTAAAAATGAATCATGTATTGAGGTTCCTAATTCTCAATTTAATAATTCTTCCTTCATTTAATGTAAAGAATATTGTTATGACATCCAATAACTTTAACCTATCTTTTGTGGTCCCATAATCTTCAGTAGTATAACCAATACTCATGCCACCATCCAAATTATCTCTAGGAGATTTCCAATTAAGAAATTGATTTTTATAATGACCATAATTTCTATATATGAACCATTAAATGTAAACAAAGTTCCTTCTAGTTCCTTCCATTGACTGAAACCAAAAATTATTGTGTGAGAAATAATTAACATAGAATAAAACCACATATTCAGGAAAAAATACTTATAGGATGCCTAAATCATATCTCTTAATTATTTTACCTATAACACATTTGTTTTATACTAGGATATTAATAGTCATCATCTATGTAAATCCTTTATGATGTTTTATAGAGATTTTGTGAATGGAAAAATAATATCCCCCATGAGTTTCAAACCAGGTGTGATGTAAGGCCTATTGTCAGGCGCCTATTCCTAATCGATTGTTGAATAATACCGTGTTTTAGAGTAGTTAAAATAATTTACATCTGTGATAGTGCCACATTCACTTGTAGAATCCAGAAATAGATGTATTTCATGGAAACCACTCTCTATATTCTTTACCCAAATTTGAAGATATTTTCCAATACTTTAACTCATCTTCATAGATATCCTTTGAAACATCCCTAGAAATATCTTTATAAATATCCCTAGGGAATTAAATGAAGTTTTCTCATCCTATTTTATAAAGGTCTATTAAACCTTTCCTTTGAGACCTTCTATAGTGACCCAGACATAATATACATAGATATTACATTATTTTAGATGAATATTAAACAAATTATAAAAATGCATTCCCTTGGGCCATAATAGTTTGGTATCCTTGGATACTTAAAAACATAGTCTACTAACATGGTGGATCATCTTAAATATATACTATAAATATATACTCCTTTAGTACACCTAATTAAAACATTTATTCATAACCTAGGGAAAGGAAACATAAGAATGGTGTGAACTCATTTGCTCAGTAAGGGTAAAATAGTGATTTATGTAAGACAAACATGAGAATATGTGTATAAGAACATGATCATAACATTATAATATCATACCCTAAATATGAAATATCATAATAATGAGTCATTGAATAAATATTGGTAGTTTATAAGAATCAAATCATAAGGAAATCGAATAACATGAGTTGTGAGATCCTAAAATTTGTAGAAGAAATAGACTTGTGGCATAACCATAAGCATATAAAAACATTCACTATTAGTCTTGACTCATTTCCACAAATTTATTAAGGAACATCATGAGGACTACACCTAATGGGTGAGGCACACCACCATCCCTAGTTTCATTACTTTATTTATAGTGGATAAGGTTATAACTTCTTGCCATAGTGGATCAGGTTTCCCCTTTTTCTATAGTGGATGGCGTTTCCCCTTCTTCCTATAGTGTATCAAGCCCATCGACTTGTTTCCCATCATTTTCTCATGGGATATTAATTTTTACCCAATGCATTAGAGGGCGATATAGGTCCCACCATTAGCATAATAAAATCATACATATGTGTGCCAGAAGATAATAAATAAACATCATATCATGAAACATAATAAGATATTTGTTTCAAAAACATCATATCATAATATATTAAACGAAATTGGCATCATAAACATGTCCTTATATTATAACCTTTGGAAAAGATACATGTTGTGTAATCATTTCATCAAAGCATAACCTATGAAAATAAATGGGTTCCATAATTATATAACCCATGAGAGAGATTTTTTTCATAAACATATAACATATTAAAGAGAAATGGTTTTCAAAAACATCATTCCATCAACACATAAACCATTCATATAAATAATAGGAATGAAATCTTTTGATCATATCCCCAAAAATGAATGAGTAACACCAGTAGTTTTCATCTTGGATGGAAAATAATTTTAAAATATAATTTAAAAAAATTCTTAATGGAAAATAATTTTTGAAACATAAACCATTTTTGAAAAACATTTCCTTTAAATAAATCCATGAAAAATTATAAAGGAATATTAAAACATTTCTAAAAACTTTATCTTTGAAAACATAAAAAGGAAGCTTGATTTTTTTTGAAAACTTATTCATTGAAAATATATTTAAAAACACATAGAATAATATTTGAAAACATTGAAATTATTTTCTTTTAAAATAAGTTTAAAAAATCAATTAAAATAGCTATAAAATCATTTTTAGATTTTTTTTGAATAAAACGTATTTCTGGCCGAAGAGAGAAATAAGGTCTGTTTTTCTTAACTAAATTTTCTTAAATATATTATGAAAACAAGAGTGTAATAATGACACAATTACTTGAAGATATCATGAATAACCATAGGATAATAAAATTCATAACATTACTTGATATATATATCATAATATTTCATCAATGGAAGAATAATTATAAAAAAACATGATAAACAATGAGATTGTAGAAATTAACTCTTGTCACTTTGGTAACATTAAATAATAATACCCATTAGAGAATAAAATTATTTAAATATTATAATATCATAAAACTAATATTCATATAATACATTCATGGTCAGTATATACAACACACAAAAGAAATGGGTGGTGAATATATCATAAGCCTCACAGAAATAAATGTGAGACTAGAAATCCCTTTACTAAATGAGTAAATTTTGAATCATTACATCAATGAAATAATAACATAAATTTAAACCTTTAATATCATTAAATAAATTAAATAAATTAAATATCATGCAATAAGATATTATATGCACTCCACAACAAGAATAAGTGGTGAATATAACATATATCTCACAAAAATAAAGATGAGATGTGGAAACCGTAACCTTAGTACATGAATTTTTAGTGCATGTTAAACAATAATGTATAAAAAGTATAATTTTATTATAAATCTAACATAGAAACATTTTCTTATATATCATACCATATATGATTTTATTATGACTTCATTTTACATATTTATTAATAATTTCATATTAATGTTATGTTTTGGGTAATAATCACTTTGTTTTTCATATGTGTTTTGACATGTTATTATTGCTCTTATTCCTTATATCACTAATAACTTACTTCAAGAATGTAAAAAATTAATTAAATATAATATATATTAAGTACATATGTATTTATAATAATGAATAAAAGATATAAATATGAAATGGAATAAACCGTTCAAGTAGAGGGTAGGGTGTATGTACGCATGACTGTTGTTTCTGTTATCTTATCATATTGAAATAAACAAAGTAAATGATATATATATATATATATATATATATTATTTTTAGTATAATTATTAATTCATAAATATAATATATTTGTAATAAATCCATCATTATTTCATTCCATGTAAATTGTGAATGAATCACATCTCTTTGAAGAGGCGATAGTGCACACATCTACAAACAATGTTAGTATATTCCCACAAAATAAAAAAATGAAGGAATATTTTATATAATACCTGTATAATTATAAAGGAATCATAAAAATAATATATATCATATAAAAAACTAAATTCGATCATTATTTCCGACCCTGAAAGGGGTAATAGAATAACAAATGACATCATTTCTTGAGCCGGTAGTACGCTGTAAAAACGGATGATGATTCCCTATAACATTTGATAGAAGTGTGTAATTTTTAGGTAATAAATATGTATAAAAAAATCTTAGTATATTCTGGATATTTATGTTATTATATAATATTTCTATAAGAATAATTTAATGGGTATAGAAAAAAAAAATATCTCGATGAGAAACTGTACCCCTTCTTCAGGTAATTCATTTTTATTTTCCCAAAAGCACTAACTTGTGTAGGATCAAAATATGAATGTATCTTCTCAATTAAAAGAGGGGTGGGGGTGAATTGTAGGTTTTAAAACATTCTTTTTTTACCTTAAGTAAAACTATGTTTAACAAAGTTAAACAATGTAAATTCAGAAGACCTATTAGTTCTAGAAACATTCTAGGTTCTGGAAATATGGTTCCTGAAATGATTCTTAATAAAAGTTTACAAGGAAAAGATTCTACCGTCAAACATATAGAATCTTAATTATTAGAGTATACAAAATAATAGGAATGTATACGAAGATTATACTTTATTCCTTTATCAAAATGCAGTGGAATATAAACTTGAAACAAAACAAGTAACAAGTATCAAATCTTTTAACCCAAAGAGAAGGGTATCCATCAAACATGGATAAGGGTCCCTTGATTTATAATTTCAAGAAATTCTATCTTACCCACACCAGGGTAAGCCCTCGATTGGAATATTGGAATCTATCTTTCTATTCCCGCAAACCCTATAACTTTAAGTTAGTCAGATCCTCTTTCTTCCTATCCTCGAAAGTCCTCAAACATTAATGTGGTTAGAAACTCTTTCTTCCAATCCTAGAAAGTTCTAGATTGTACATAGAAAAAATCGGAGTCAGACTAAGAAAGCTAAACAAGATGTTCATTATGCATAAGGCATGAGAGTCTCATTATCTAGAAATCACTTCAACAGCTTTTAATCGCAAGAGTGATCAAGTCAGATATTTAGCTTGTTCAGATGAGCTCTTATTTTAAGGTACTTATCCAATGGCCGACTCCCTCCTCCATTGGTCATATGTTTCCTTGAATCTTGAAGGGACCTATATACATGTCCCTCAAACAACAGTTAGTTAGAAATTTTTTTTAAAAATTCATTTCATAACTATAACAGGGGTAAGAAAAATATGGTATCTTAACTAAATACAAATTTAAGAGTATAAGGAATTTTTTTTCAGATTCTAAGTAAATAAACAATTAGATACTATAAATCATGGATGTTTGGATTATGTATTCCCTGAAATTTAGAGTCCAAATTCTGAGTAATTCAGAGTCCGAATTTTAGTGAATTTAGAACCTGAATTTCAAATATTTCAACACCTGAATTTCAAAGAATTCAGAATTTGAATTTCAAATAATTTGGTGTCTGAATTTCAGAGAATTCAGAGTTCAAATTTCATAGAATTTTGAGTCCGAGTTTTAAGGAATTCAGAACCTAAATTTCAAATTATCTAGAACCATAATTTCAGAGAATTCAGAACCTAAATTTCAGAGAATTCAGAACCTGAATTTGGATCTTGAAAATAGAATACTATATATCTAATAACTTATTGAATTACAAGACATTAGATGTTAAACCTATTTTTAGAAATTATAAATAAAAGGATTAAAAATATGAGTAACTATAAAATGAAAAACGGAAACATAGGTAAGGATAAAATTCCCCTGGGAAAGAAAAATTTTCCATAATAAGATAAATCTTTAGGGGAGTAAAATTTTTGTTCAGATAGAGTGTTTGTGATTTTAAAAACATAAATGAATGGAAAAGTTATAAGAAAACCTTATTGACTCAATAATCTCTCCCTTTTTAGAAATCACAAACATCCTTACTAAAAATGAATATAAGTAATTAGAATGTTTATGGACTTGTAAAAAAAACATATCTCCCTTTTAATTATAGATCAACGTGAATACAAATAACTCCCCCTTAGGCTTTGGAATCCCTAAGTATCGTATTCTTGATTTCCTGAATGAGATAAAATTTTCATACATATAAAAACCTTCATTGATAAGACCTTTCACTTAGATGAATTCTTCCTTACTTAGGGAAATATCTTTTTTAATTAGTATTCTTTTTATCAGTCCATTATCCACCTTTCTAATTTTCAGAAAGGAATAAAGGGAATGTAAAAAATGGTACCTGAAAAAATTAGTACAAAACTACCAAATATATATAGAACAACCAATGCTTCATTAATATTGATTGAATTTGTATAAGGAATAATTTTAGAAAAAGATCATAATTATAAAAAAAATATACTTCTTTCTCCTTATACATCAGCTTCTAAATAATGGTTTTCAACTTCTTGAGCTCTTTGTGATCTTCTTCCATATGCTTAAGCAGTTGATCCTGATATTTTCTTTTCTTCTCTAAAGATCTAATATTTTTTTGAGCCTTAAGAAATTATCTATGATCTTTGAACACTTCTTCTTAATTAACCAGCTTCTATTCAAATTCTATTCTGAGATCCCTTTCCCTTTTCAAATTCATGGCCATAGAATTTAGCTTCACATTTAAGTCCTTGAATTCTTTCTTCTAACTTGTCTTTTTGAGAGTTAGATTTTCCTCAAAACTATTTTTACGAACATTAAGCTTTCTATCTTCGGTGTCAAAGGAATCTTTCATATTATCTTCAAATTAATCAAAAGATCTCAGGTCTTCTACTCTCTTGATTTAACATCTTGTAATCTTCTTTGATGACTTTTCATGTTCCTCATAACTAATGAGAATGGATTTAAAATCTACCGCAAGTCTGAAAAATTTATCCATAAGCATTGAAACTGAATATGATTTATGATTAAACGAATGTTGAAGCAACTGACACCTTGAATCTATACATATAAATAAATTATTAGTTTCAACCAGATTTTTCAAACATTGTGCCACAAAATCATGTCCAAGAGAGGATGATTCTAAATCATAATGTTTGTTTTGTGAGGGTACTTTTTATAACTCTTTAGCATTCCTCTTCGATGAACTTCCAACAACATTATTTATCACTATAGATTTACTAGTTGTATGGACCAACACTTACTTTCCCTTATCAACTCTCTGAATGATCTATTCTGGTTCGGGTGATTCATGCTCACTATTAGATAACTAAGAAATTTTATCTTACTCAACTTCCTCTTTCTCAGGATCAAACACTTGATCTTTTGGATGAACGAAATCATGATTTCTACTTTCATCATCTATTGGATTATTGAATTCTTCTTGAACCTTCTCTTCATTCCCTGGAATAGAAAGTTTTGAGGATTCATCTTGAAAAGTACAAATCGATAATTTTACAGAGGGACTTTCCTTCTCATGGTAATCCTCAACTTTCTTTATGACATCATCAGTGTCATCCCATTCTTCCTCTTCTTCTTCTCTTTCCTCTTCCTCTTCCTAAAAAATTTCTTCTTAATTTTCAATATCGGGAATCACCACCTTCTTTCTCAGAGTCTCAAGAAGTGATTATAGAAAAAATGACTCTAGCATTGGGATTTTTTCATATGATTTCTCAGTATCCTTGAGAACTAATTGAACAATTTTAGCCTCTGATAACTTCTTCCTCTACTTATTTTATTTCTGTCCATTCTCAAGATCTTTCGCAACCTTTATCTTTAACTGTTTTGCCTCAGTAGGGTCCAATCCAAAATTATCCTCCCCTTCTTATTTTTCATTCCATCTCTCTATGAATCCACTACTTCATTAGGATAATACCTTTTCTTCTTTGGCTTTAGTGGTTTAGAATTATTTTCCTTATCCGCAAGAGATTTTTCTTTCTTTTTTGGTTCATTTTCCTTCCTCTTATTTACACCTTTATTGGAGGTTTTATCCACCACCAGTTTCTTTTCTATAGCTTGGATTTTAGATTTCTACAAATCATAAAGCTTTCTTGAATCACTAGAAAAACAAACATTCATTCTCCTTAGAGTATCATCACTCAACAACATTACTTTGAAATTATTTTTCTTTGAAATACATGGAATTTTGAATGTATGAAGACAATGAACTATACTCTTAGAAATAATAGCCGGGTACATGATAATTAGAGATTTTAGGGTTCTATTCTTGATATTTTTTATATTCAGCAAAACATAATTTAGTAAATTTATTTTCTTGAGATTCACAAAAAAATCTAATCCATCGATATCACTTTTCTTCATGGAATCCTTTTCTCCTTTTCTCGAAATAAGAAATCCCTGAACCCATAGATGAAGAATCCAAATATTTTTAGAGAGATGAATAGTTTTCAAAGTCCTCAATTTCTTTAATCCAAGACACTCTATATCTTTCAACTTGTCAAAATATGCTGCTACATCACGTAATTTGTGAGAAAAAAACTCTACTTATCCCTCATAAAATATTCTAATCAGGTTGGTTGCTATATTGTAATAAAAAAAGTAGGTATTTCTATAGCTTTGAAAGGAAAACCTGTCTCTTCCTCCTCCATTGAAGAAACATACTAATTCATAGAACTCTACTAACAACTCCTGATAAACTGGATCCTCTACCGTTAGTTTTGATATACATAGGATATCCCAACCATTTAGTTAAATATTCATTGAAATAATGGAATCATACTTAGAAAAGAATTTGGGATCAACTAACCTCTCTCTATATATTTTCCACTCCGATATTTCATTTGGAAAAGAAATTTCTTTCTGAGGAGATGGTTCAACATACATTCGGAATTAAGAAAACCTTGAATATTGAAAATGACCTTATGTAGAGAAGTAGGGATTCATCATGCCAAAATTTAAAGATCATTATGGGACAACTATTGGGGGGGGGTCCTTATATAGGTGATTGAGGCGATAGTTTGACTTATTTACTTGATCCAAGGGTTAAAATATTTATGATAAAATCTGATGGTTTAGATGATAACCGAAGAAGGATTTTGATAGGTTTCAATCTTTTGAAATTTTTAAGATAAAAAATCAGATTTAAGGAAATGTGAATCCGAAAAATTAAAAAAAAATTAACATGTAAAAAGATGTATATGAAAATTTTGGAAAGGAAACATACCTTTCGGATTACTTAGGGAAATTATCTATAATGAAAAAAATTCATCTTAAAGGATTTTAGAGTCAAAAAAATTTAAAAATAAATTTAATGAAAAATTTGATTATGAAAATTTGATTCTGAAACGTTGATTCCGAAAATTTTGATTACAAAAATATTGCTATAAAAATAATTGACTAATAATAAAATGTGCTCCCCCTATGAAAAGGAGTTTATTACTATTAGAAGATAGGTTTCAATAATAAGTTAACATGGAATATTACCTTAATGTTATCATTACTAACTTCTGTTTAACGAATTCAAATCTATCAGAGGGTAAATTTTTTGTGAAACTATCAGTATGTTGATCTTACATTCCAATAAATTGGAGAATGATATCTCATTTTTGTGTGTGATACATAAGAATGTGATGTCTTATATCTATGTGTTTTACACGACAGTGATGTGAAGAGGTTTTACTCAAGGCAATGGAACTAGTATTATTACACAATATTTTTGTTTTGGTAAAACTAATACCATAGTATGTGAGTGTGAGTTGCATCCACAAAACTTGAGAAAAAAAACTTCCAGCTACTACATATAATGCTTCAGCAGTGGAAAGTAATACTGAGTGTCTTTTTTGCATGACCGAGAAACTATTGAATCTCCTAAGAAATAAACAATTCTTGATGTAATTTTCCTATCCATTCTACATCCACCAAAGTCAGAATACCAAATTTGTTTTTAAAAAAATACTTACCAGAATTATAAAAGTTTCCTAAATCTATAGTTCCCTTTTTATAGCAAAAAATTATTTTAACTTCCTTTAGATGAGATTCCTTGGGTTTGGATTGATACTAGACACAAAAACATATTGGAAACATTCTGTCTGGATGAATAGCTGTCAAGTATAGTAACTTTCTATGATACCTCTAAATGTTGTTTGAGACAATAGTTTCCTAGATTCATCAAGATCAAGTGAATTATATGTACCAATAGGAGTAATTATACTCTTGGTGTTGTCATATCCATACTTTTTAAGAAGATCATTAATATACTTATGTTGGGATATATAAATTTCTTCTCATTTTTGAGAAATTTGAAAACCATGGAAAAATGTTAGCTCACCCATCATACTCATTTTAAACTCAGATTTAATTATATTCACAAATGAATCAGTTAAAGATTGTTTATTTGAACCAAATATAATGTAATCAATATAAATTTGAATAATCAAAACATTTTTCTTATCTTTCTTTATAAATAGGATTGGATCAACATTTCCTTTAATGTAATTTTTTTGAAAAAAAAATCTTTTAATTCTATCATACCATGCTCTAGCAACTTATTTAAGTCCACATATAGATTTCGTAGGAAGGAAAACATATCTAGGATGTTTTGTATCTCCAAAAATAGGAGGTTGTTAAACAAAAACTTCGTATTGAACATAACCATTATTGATAGAACATTGAACATCCATTTGAAATTTTTTGAAATTAATGAATGCTATAAAGGAAAGTATAATGCGAAATGATTCATGTATAGGTACTGGAGTATAAGTTTCTTCATAGTCTATTCATTCTTGTTGATTATAGACTTTAGCAACTAATCTAGATATATTTCTTATTATGATTCCATTTTCATCACACTTATTTTTGAAGACCCATTTTACATCAATAATAGAGGTTTCATTAGGTCTTTCAACCAAGGTCCAAACATTATTCCTTTAGAATTAATTTAGCATATCTTGCATGAATTTAATAAAATCATCATTACATAAAGCTTCATCAGTACATTTTGGTTATAATTAAGAAAGGAATTCTATATGCTCTAATTCATTATTTAAAGATCTTCTAGTCCATATATGCTGATTTACATCACCAATGATGATATCACTAGGATTGTTCTTAAGAAACAATTGATTTGGGTTTTATAAAACCATGTTCATTAACATATGGTAGGAAATCTTCTAGGGTAAATGTTTCAGAATTTTTTTTTGAAAATTTTCCTTATCAGAATGATCTTTAATAAAGGGTTGATAATTAGTTTTAAAATTACATCAGATGATGTAGGTTGAGGTTGTATAAAAACCAAGGGATCAGTTTTATCAAATTTTACATGTACGGTTTCTTCAACAGTGAAAGTGTTTTTATTGAAAACTCTATAAGACTTAGAAGCTGTGGAGTAACCCAAGGAAATTATTTCATTATATTTGGGTGTGAATTTATGTAAATTATCTTTAGTATTTAGAATGAATACTTTTCAACCAAATACATTGAAGTGGGAGAATCTAGGTTTTCTACCATTCTATAACTCATAAGGGGTTTTGTTAAGAAAATTTATAATTGAAAATCGATTTATAATATTAAAAGAAATACTTACAGCTTCAATACAAATGTGTTTTTATATCGAATATTCACTCAACATGGTTCTAGTTATCTCTTGAAGAACTAAATTTCTTCTTTCAACAACACTATTTTTTTCAGGCGTTCTTAGTGTTGAGAAGTTATGAGTAATCCATTTTCTACAGAAAAAGGTTACAAAATAATAATTTTGAAATTCTCTTTCAAGATCACTATGAATAGTTATCAATCGAAGATTTTTATTATTTTTAACGTGGGTTATAAAAATTTTGAAATAAGAAAAAGCTTCAGAATTTTTTGCTAGAAAATAGAGCAACGTAAATCTAGTGTAATCATCACCTAAAAAAATAATATTTTTCTCCAATGCTTCTAGTTTGTGTTGGACCAAAAAGATTCATATGAACCAACTGTAATGCATCAATATTTGAGACTTCATCAACTGATTTAAAACATTATTTATGTTGCTTGCCAAATTAACACGGATCATAAACATTAGAAGAACCCAATCTAAGCTCATGTAGATCCTTAAAATGTATTTTCTTAGAGAGTTTTAAAGGTTCCTAAGGTTAAAGTGTCCTAACCTTTTATGCCATAACCAAGAATGATCTTCCATTTCACTAAGAGAAGGTAGTTTTCGGATTTTAAGGCCTTCTATTTTTAGTGTGTATACATTATCTTTACTATTGGTAGAAATAATAAAATATTCCTTGGAACTGTGTACTAAGAATTTATCATTCCTAAAGTTGACAAGGTATCCTTCATCACATAATTGACTTATGCTAATGAGGTTGTTCTTAATAATCATAACAAATAATATGTTTGGAATCAATGTTTTTCCAAAAAGAACAATGTTACCTATACTGATAATTTCACCCGTATCATTATCTACAAAAGATACTTTTCCTATCATTTTCATGATAATCTTTTTAAAGATGTTTTGGTTAACTGTCATATACCGGGAATATCCACCATCCTTGTACCATGTATTGTTATTGGTAAATTCTTTATTTTCTTAAAAATAAGAGTGTTAGAATTTTGGAACCCAAACTTTCTTGGATCCAGAAACTTCAGAAAGAAAAATTTTAGGTATCCTCATGTTTTTAAAAAAAATAAGCTTTATTAAAACCTAAAAACTGAGTTTTCATTAAAGAAAATTTTTTATCCATTTTCTACAACACTGAAATTTAGTGAAGAATCGAGTACTTTGAGGAACAAAATAGTTATTACTAAAAACTGGTTTAGAATGAGTATAACCAAAAAAAAATTATTCCTTAGAGGTAAAATTTGGGAATACATTTTATCATAGTTTTACTTACCTAAGTTAATGTTTGAAAAAAACTACCTCATTGAAAATATTTATAAATTTGGTATAATAACTTAGTTTTTATCCTAAAAACAGTAGTTTTGGAACTAGAGTTAGCATCTAAAATATTTTTCTCAGAAATTAGCTTTTCAAGTTATTTGAAAAGTATACCCTTCTCAAGAATTAACTTCCTCAAGATTTTTTGAAATAATTTAAAAATTATAAATTTTCTTATCAAGATCTTTAGAAAGATCTGATTCTTCTTTAATAAGAATAGAAATTCCAGAATTTTTCTTATCATGATTTTTTTTGACTTTAGAATTTTCATTCTCAATAATCTTTGAAAACCTAGAAACCTATTCATAAGTAGGTAATGTATTATCTTCATCAGAAGAAGATTCATCTGCCAAATATTCATAATATTTATTATCACTATAATTAGAAATTAAGGACACATTAGTTATGGATTCAGCATTGTGTACCTGATCAATTAGATAATTATTTTCAATGGCTAATCTGGCTAGTAAACCATGATTCTTTTGACCAGAAGATTCATACTATGAGGATTCATCAGAAGAGTAAACACCACTGGAACTCCAAGTGTCATTAGGTTTCAAAACTTTCTTAACTTTAGATTTTTAGTACTTATTTCTATTTCCCTTATAATTATTTTCCTTTCTATCATTTTTATTAAGCATAGGACAATATGGCCTACTATGACCTACTCTTTTGCATTCATAACAAGTAAATTCTGAATCGTTCTTATGATTTCTATCTTTCTTCATAAATATATAGAAAAAGTATTTCTTCCCAACTATCTTGTTCATCCTTCAAGAAATATTAGCTATCTCATTCCTAGAATGTTCACTTTCACTTGATTCAGATAAATCAATGAATTTATTGGACTTGAATCTTTTAACCCTTTCAAGAGTCTAGACTTTAGTAGTAGTAAAGGCTACACTTACATTGCTATTACTCTTCTTATTATTATCAAAAACTCTTTTCTTTCTTGTCTCATGTTGAAGAAGAGTTCCAAAATGCTCATCAAGATTAATTTGAGATACTTTCCTATTTTTATCAATAATTATTCTCTTAGATTCCCACTCATTAGGCATGATATCTATAATCTTTCCCACATGTTCTTTATTATCTAAACCTTTTTCACACATTGATTGTAAATTGTTAAAAAGAGTAATAAAACTTTGTTGTACCTTACACAATGTTTCTTCATAAAAAAATATAAATCCATGATATTATGCTCTAATAATATCTCTTCTAGTTTCTATTACCTTGGATGTACCAAAATATGTAACCTACACTTTCTTCCAAATACAATTTGCAGCTTCACAAGAAGAAATATGACTATATATATTCATGTTCGGGGAACACAACAATGTATTACATACCTTGTGGTTTAGTTGATATTTTTACTTTTCAAGATTAGAAAGCGTTTTGACTTCCTTATCCGGAATTTTATAATATCTAGTAATCATAATGAAGTTTTCCACTACAGTATTAATAATAAATGTCTTCATACGATATCTCTGAAATTCATAATCATTCCCATCAAATATTGGTGGTCTAGTAGGATTTATATTGTCAATCAAACCAACATTCATTACTATTATCTAAAAGAAAATATCTTTCCATAGGAACTAGTTAATAGTAAATGTTTGCAATCAAGGATAAAATTTATAAGCCAGGAAAATATATTTAGAACAATGCAAACATGAGAAAAAAACTTATATATGAATATAAGTATTTCAGAGACCACATTTGATACCTATTGTAGGATAAAAATTTGAATGTAGATGCTCAATTACAAGAGGGGGGGGGGGGTGAATTGTATGTTCAAAAAATTTCATTTTTAACCATATAGAAATCTATTTTTAACAAAGTTAAACAATGTAAATTCTCAAGACCCATTAGTTCTACAAACATGCTAGGTTCCAGAAATATGGTTCTGAAAATGAATCTTAATAAAATTTTACAAAGAAATGGTTCTACCTTAAAGCATATAAAATCTTACTTATCAGAGTATACAAAATAACAAGAAAGAATAAAAAGATTATACTTTATTCCTTTATTAAAATGTAGTAGAAAATAAACTTTAATCAAAACAAGTAACAAGTATGAAATATTTTAACACAAAGAGATGGGTAGCCAACAACCGTGGATAAAGGTCTCTTGATTTATAATTTCATGAAAGTTTGTCTTACCCACACCAAGGAAATCCCTCGATAAGAATATCAGAATCTATCTTTCTATCCCCGCATGCCCTTTAACATTAAGGTAGTCAAAACCTCTATATTCCTATCCACAAACGCCCTTGAACATTAAGGTAGTCGATGCCTCTTTCTTCCTATCCCCATATGTCCTCGACTGTACACAACAATAATTAGAGTTGCACGAACCAAGCTGAACAAGATGTTCAGTATGCACAATGCATGAGATTCTATCTCTCTATAAATCACCTCAGTAGTATCTATATTTTAGAGTCATCGAGTCAATTATTGAGCTCGTTCAAATGAGATCCTATTTATAGGAACTTCTCCAATGGTCAAATCCCTCCTCCAATGGTCATATTTTTCCTTGAATCGTTGAGGGACCTATAAATGTGTCACTCAAACAACAGTTAGTTTGAAACAGATTGTATAACATTGTTTCATAACTATAATAGGGGTAAGAAAAATATTGTTGCCTAACCAAATCAAAATTTCAGTGTCTGAGGAAAAATAATGTTCATAGTCTATGAAAATAAGCACTTGTAGAATATAAATCAGGGATGTTTGGATTCTGTTTTCTATGTAATTTGGAATTTCAATTCAGAATAATTAAGAGTTAAAATTATGAGGAATTTCGAGTTAGAATTTCAGATAAATTGGAACCGGAATTTCAGAGAATTCAGAACCTGAATTTCATATAATTAAGAATCGAATTTTAGAGAATTCAGAGTATGAATTTCAGAGAATTCAGTGTCTGAATTTCAGAGAATTAGAACCCTTAATTTTAGAGAATTCTAAACATGAATTTCAGAGAATTCAGAACCTAAATTTAAGAGATTTCGAAACTTGTATTTTAGATAATTTAGAACCTATATTCGAATCCTGAAAACATAATACTTTATATCTATGAACTTTTAAAATTCCGAGACTTCTGAAGTTAAACTAAGTTTAGACATTCGAAATAGATGGAGTTAGAATAGGAGTAACTATAAAATGAACAATGAAAACATAGGTTAAGATAAAATTTCCTTGGTGAAGGAAAAATTTCCTTAATAAGATAAATCTTAGAGGGGATAAAATTTTACTTTAGATTGAGTGTTTGTGACTTTCAAAACATAAAGTAATTGAAAAGTCATAAGGAAACCTTATTGTCTCAACAAATTGGTTTTATTTATTCACAAAGTTAATATTATATGTTGAGATTAGGTAATTTTAGATCTTATTTTTTCAATTTTTGGATAATATAAAGTGATTCATAAGTGTTAAAATGTGGGGGGGGGGGGGGGGGTTTAATGCCCTTTTATAGTGGGGGAGGAGTGACGTTCTTGTAAATATAAAAAGGTAAACACTATTGAAAGGTCCCCCATACATCATGTGTCTCAAATAAAAGTAAATTTTAAATAAAAGTGATTATATGGTCTATATATGGAAATATAATGTATTTTTTACATGTTTTTAGGTTATTTGTCCCATTACCTTAAATTTTAACCCCTCAATAAACTTGTTTTTACATTAATTACTGTAATTAATTTGAATTGAATTGACTAATATTTTTGTTAAAAACTACATTGAACATAATAAATAATTATAATTTTTTTTATTAAAAATATAAAATCCATTTTATCAAATTCCAATAACATATATGAGAGAAATTAATTTAAACTTAATCCCACAGACGTGAAAAAAATATAATATTTAATGTAAAAAAGTTCAAAATCTTGAAATGTTTTTATATGTAATTTCATTATGAAATTAGTTAAAATGACCTAAATTGTATTTATAATTTTATAAATTAACTTATTATAACTTAAAAACATTTTGAAATATTATTTTTCTATATAAATATAATATATAAAAAATTAGTTTTCGATTAAAATTTATGTTTTTTTAATATTCAGAAAAAAATAATACATCTCATAAAAATACCAAAAAATATTCCAAAATAATTTTTTATATTTATATTTCAAAAATTAAGTTCATTTTTTAAATTAAAAATTATAATAGTGTAAAAAATTGGATTTAAAATAGGTGTTCCATTGGAAGAGAATAAAATTATCTTTTAGAGAAATACTTCCTTTTATTCATAAAATTGGATTTATTCTCATCATATAACAATAAGATCAATTGGATAAGTGTTAAAAATTATGATTTATTTTTTATAATATAAATTTTATTAGAAAAATTCATCAAAATATGTTTTTAAAATTATTGAGATAAAATTGTGTTTGTATATAGAAAAATAGTTTTCTTAGAAAAGGAATTTCGTTATTATGAAATAGTGCATACTTTAATTTATAATCAATTGATAATCAAATGATTAATTTAATATAAAACATTAAATAATATCTTTACTATTTAGGTAATCATATTATTAACTTCCTTTACAATGGCTAGGTTGTTACTATAAATATATTTCACTAACAGTATAAATAATATGTTATGTTTTGGTAAAACTTGACCGTGTGTGTATCACAAGAAATCATAGTAATTTGAAATTTTATATAACATAAATCCAAAAATAGTGTTGTGTGTACCAAATTCTAATCTAAGGGTTTCATGTAGTGAAAACATAAATTTTTGTTATATGAAATGCAAGAAAACTTTACTTTTTTCATATAACACAAGCTATATTCAGTGTTTCCTAAAATGATGAATATTAAATTAATTAGAAAAAATCAAATAATATCATGGTGTTATAATAGTGAATGATGGTTTTGGAAATTAATTATATCTATATCTATTAATATTTAATAATTTAACATTAATGATGATATTGGTTGTGTTTTGGTTAATTATTTCAGGCAACTATTTAATATAGATGATAACTCTCCAAAAGAGTTAAACCTTTCTATTATAACTAACTACTATATTACAAACATATATAATTAATAAATTACCACCAATCCTTTATATTAGGATATTAAGACTATCCTTTTTTCACTAATCCAATATATTATAGTTTCTTTATATGGATTTCAAATAAATTATTTATCCAATATTGGAATATAATTCACGATGATGTCTCTTAGTTTATGAAGGACTTAATGTCATGTTAATTTTGTCCAATTTGATCCAACTGATAGTTTATCAACCTTATTCTTATGGTTTATCAAGCAATTTATTTCATAGGTTAATATTCTATTACTGTGGGAACATTTTTCAAAAAAAAGTGGAAACAATCTTGATATGATGCATGTGAGTATTTATAATCATACTATCTCAGATAATTAGATTAGTTTTAGATATAGGAAAATGATCCATGGGTAACTCTACACAATATCACAGTATATAATATTGTAATAAATAAAACCTAAAATTATATCATTTATAAAAATTAATTTTTTCAAAATCTTCTCGGACCCCGAATTAGGGCTTTAGTCTTCATATCCTATACATGTTTTTCTTTTCTAATATCATTGTTAGACTCATTCAATCTATTCAAATCAGATCAAGGATTTATATTTTATTTAATGGACCCCTAATGTGCCTCTTCAACTACAAAATAAGAGTGAGGTATGGTGACCCACTATGAACTCTCCTCTTGGGAATTATGGAATACCACCTTATTGGATGCCTACTCAAATATATAGACAATGATTCTGAAAAGAAAATGGTTGAATTATAAAATTTCATATTATAAGGAGGTTCCATTTTCCTTGGAAATAATGTCTATTAAAATTTACCTTGATAATATGAATCAAATTGAAGTAATTCTTCACAATAGTACAATCCAACATATCTAAGGCTTTGAATTCATGATGGAAGACTAGCCTCTTTAGTGTATAGCTAGGTTTCATCCTAAAATCCTGGTTGAATTATTGATATCAAGTAGGAAATTATAATAATCCACAAAAATGGGCGATCTTCGTAAGGATGAACTTCATTACCACTTGAGGGAAGCTCAATATCTAGAAGATCTTGTATAATGGATTTTAATTTTTTGATAGATTAAAAGACACTCTCTTACCCAAAATATATTCATGCGTTCTCTATTATGAATGTAAAGAGTTATACCAATATTTGTTTTTTCCAATGTGGAATTGTTAAATTCATTTTCATATATATTCCATTTATATTCTATTTAAATATTTCTACTGATTTCATTGTATTCTCTTTAATATATATATCATTATTGGTCTTGAGTTGAGTCATTAGTTTTAGAACATCCTCCCAATTTTCATTTCATCAGGCCTCTCTTATATGAGGATTTCTATAAATTATTATAGATTCAATGGAAATGGAACCAATAGAAATTTTTTAATCATATTCATTTTTAGAGATATTCATAAGGCTAAAAAAATAAAAATAGGAAGTATTCAAAACATTTTAAAGATCTAATTATAAAAAAACTTCTTAGAATCAATGGAATTACAATGAAACTTATCCTAGAAGTGTACATAAGATGGATTCCTTATTTTTTCCTTATGGATTAATATTAACACCAATATTTCTACATGGCGTTCTCTTGGACTTTTAGGGTATAGTTTCGTATTTATAAATCCAAGGGGATTCATTGAGGCTTTATAATCTATAGTTATTATAAATTATATTGCATTAAAAGTGAAAATTTTGTTGTATATACTTACTATCATGTATACCATGAATTTTGGGTGGAATATAATCTATATCAAAAGTGATTCCTAGTTTGTGGTCAACATTATTGAAATAAAATCAACTAAGGTGTCATGAAATAATTATATAGATTGAGTGGATTTTAACTCTACCTTAGATACATCCAATACATGGTATAATACCATATTTATAGATATTTAATGGAGAATCATTTTGGCACCATAAAATCATTGTTGAATTATAGTTGTGTGGGTACTATAATGGGGTACTGTAGTAGTGTCACTATTCACCAGAGATGAGAAATTAGGCCATAATGTTTGGAATTAGTTCTATAGGGCATATAAGCTATCAAATGAAATCCTATAAGATAATTTTAATGGGAATTAATCCAGAAATACAGAAGATGAATAAACTAGATGTAGTGAGCAAAAATGTTTCTTGATTGAGGTAAGGGATGGATGAAAAAAACAAAATAGGTGGTCAATGATGTCTGTCTATTGTGGTGGATTGATGTAGTGAAAATGGCCAGTGACAATTTCTATTTGACTGAGGTGGTCGTTGGAAATTTAAAATGGATATAGGCTAGGTTGTGGTGCTCATCATGGTCACCAAGGGCATTCAAGTCACATTCATAGGGATTTTATTCTCTTAGGGCCTTTAGGTAACAATATCAAGGATTTCAACTACCAATCTGAAGATTTATTTCACAAAATGAAATAAAATAGGTCTAATTGGTGCTTTATATTCCTTATGGGGATTGATGAGGCTTAACCCACTGGGGTGATTTGGTGTGTGAGATGTTTGTGGTTTGTAATACCTTCAATTTCATAATCACCACCAGCATCACCAGAACCACAACCTCGACCATCAATATTATATGATCTGAGGGATTAAAAAGAAAAACCACACCCTCACCTAAGGGATAATTATGTTAGAACACGCACCATCCCCAATGTACTGAACTACCCCCTCACTAACCAATTATTTTAATTTCAATGGCTTATCAGTACCTTTGTGATAGAGTGGCATAATGTTTAATTTCTAATGATATTAAAGAAAATTGAGGCACACATTACCTTGAAATGTGGGTCAAAGGCCTATCTTAGAGAACACCACTAATTCTAGAGCACTCCACATGCTATAGTTCTTAACAATTATGGTATTTGAACCACCATAGACTATGGATTCTACAGTGATAGAAAACATTCTGTATTACCTATTATAATATGACTATAGTTTCATAAAAAATCTCATATAAGTGGGTGTCATGAGGGGTCAACAAAATAAATTTAAGATATAGAATAATAACCCATACCAAACAAGCACAAACTATTCCACAATAATAATAACAACAACAATAATAATAATCAATAATATTCAATGTGATGGAAAAAGGGACCCATCCATATTTAATATAATAAAAATGAGAGTAATATTATAAGATAAACCTAGAAAATGTGGATATAAAAACTCCCCATATTTGAAATATGTAAATACATAAGGTCTGTAAATAAGAGGAGAAACAAAAAAGAGAACTGATCATAAAGATCCTCCTCTGAGTGTGTGACCACAACTATAATATCTTCTCAAAAGAATTATATACAGATAGTTTTCATCCCCCCAATCTAATATGGGAACTCATTATAAGATAGAAAGTGCTTCACTATTACATTGTAAAATATATGACTAACCACATTAAAAATAATTGTAGTGTCACTCTTAATCCATAGTATATTAAATCTAAAATTTCAAAAATAATACCCCATATGAATGTTGACCCAAATCCTAGCCTCTAAATAAATGTAAGAGATAAATAATTAAGAAAAGGTTCCTTTTATGAATCCACAAATGGTATTAAAAATTACCCCGTAACTTGTTAGCCCTAGTAAACTAAGGGAAATCCCAAATACATCCACCTTGATATAGGATATAATAGGTGTAATATATCTAATATATCTTTAATTTAGTGTTTTATTGGGTTTAGAGAAATTATCAATGATTCAAAAAATATTTAGATAAAAATTTTGTTATTCATTTAAACTTATTATATTTTTAATGTAATTTAGACATCCCTATTGGTAAAAGAATAAATCTCCCAAATTTCGATCATCTTCCCAAAAAAATTGATAGATTTTATAACCATTCATATATAATGAAATCCCAAAAACATGACAAGAACAAATCATTATACAGTTTTGGAATCATAGTTAGATTAATGGTGAAATTGAAAAACTTATTATTATATTTTACATGATGAAATTCACAAAATAAATCTTGCTGAAAATGAAGATCCATACTATTTTGGAAAATTCACAGTTGAAGAATAGATAATGGAAGTTATTATATCTTTTCATTGAAATCATGTTGATTGAGGTGATTTTTTAGCCAATACAAATAATTCAATCATCTGTTAGTATCCAATTTTTAATATTTTATAAACCATTACCATTTTATCATATTAGATAAAAATCATCATGAATGATTTAAACTGTCAAAGAGGAAATTTTTTAACCATACTAGAAGAAGTAGAGAATCTTGGTGTTAATCACCCCATCATAAAATTTATCCAACGGAATATATAACTTTCACTAAAACCTATATTCTTGAATTTATTTGATTAAATATTTAATATGTAAATGTGAAATTTGAGTAAGATTTTTCATAGAGAATTCAATATTTTATTTTGGTAAATTTATAGGGATATAATATATATTATAAAATAGATATGGAAACTAATTGATTATTTTGAAATTAAAAATTTGATTCCATTAATGGTTCCCATTAAACATAAATCAAGAGGGAGTGATATGAGTCCCTCATGGATGTCCAAATTTTAGAACCCAAGTAGATAATGTTTCCCATTTTTAGTATAGAAATGTTCCTTTCCTTCAAGAGTTTGGATGAATTTAATAATATTTGTATCTTGTTGTAGTGTATGTTGATAATGTTTGAGTCATTTAAAATACCAATTTTCTATATTCTTAACTCACTAAGATCAGTATACCTAACAGAATTTTTTCCAATAAAACTGATATATTTTATTTAATAGATAGTACCTATCTAAATGAGGTTTTTTTCAAGACTAGTACATAATTCTTACAACTGTTTTTAAATTTGGAATCTATAGAAAAGCATGGATTTTTATATAGTATTAAAAAACTATTTTTAGCTATCTTTAGGGGGAGAGATATATTTCCATTTTTATCTTTCAAGTTGTGTTGATCATTTAGTGTAAATCCATTTCTTGTTGATATATTTCAATCTACCAATACATATATGAAAATAAATATCAATAAAAGGAGAGATAAATGTATTTATATAAAATGATATTGACAATAAAATTACTCATAGAGGTCATCATGACCTTTCCAAATAAGGTTTTAGATTTATTCCCTTTAATATATTTCCCTGAAATAGTTCATAGTGATGAAATATTTAGTTAAGTACATTGAAATATTTATTATCAACTTTAGAAAAAAATTTCATCAACATATAAAATTCTATTGTGTGACTTCAAAGTTATATAATCCATTTTTGGTGAGAGAATTATAGATTCCTTAACATTGAGAAATCATTTATTTTGGTTGTCATCCACAATACCGAATACTAAAGTAGAGAGGATCACCCCTTTATTCACCCCTTGAGAATCTAAATTACCCTTTTTGGGAACCATTATTAATGAAAACAGTATTCATTTATTAAAAATATATTTAATGATCCTAATGTTTCTTTTAGAGAATCCATACATTTTGGGAGCATCAAGAATGAATTCCCATTTCATGGTATCAAAGGCCATCTAGATTTCTACCATAATAGATGTATTACTATTTATATATTTCCTATGAAGAATATTTCTATACTTATAAGTATTATAAATACATTCTTGTATTTTTCTGTTTATAATGAACCCAAATAGATTTAGTTAGACAATTTGGTTGGAACATTTACCCAGGATAAGAATAAAAATTTGGCCAATAATCATGGAAAATGTTTTCCAAACCATAATGGGTATTTATTCCTAAATATCCAAGGTATTATAAATCTTTTGAATTTAGTTAATCAATTTTAAATCTTCTCATAGTGGAGGAAATTCAATTGTAAAAAATTATCACATATATTGGATGCCATCAGAGTGAATATGAACCTAATAGACTATAAAAAAATTATTAATAAATCAATCATCCCTAGAAAAAACTGAATATTTTGTGAGAAAATAACACTATTAGTATCTTACTCAATGGTAATGAAGGTATGAAATAATTTTTTATACTAGTGATGGTATGATGTATTGCATCATCCAAAACATTCCCATACTAGTCAAGATCCTCTTCAATTGAAAGATAATTGAAATTACCATTCATGGGATTAGAGACACCAAAATTATCAAGAAATTATTCAATATTCATTGTAATATAAGTGATGAATTTACTCACAAATGAACATTAATTAAAAATGTAAAAAACATGGAGTTTCTATCACTCTCTTTGATCTGTCTCAAATAAAATTTATCATTCAAAAATCATTTACACAATGTTAATAAATTAATCATGTTTTGTAAGTTTTGTATCTCTACTTTTTAGGGTGCATAATGACCTATAGATGTAGCTTGTAACTCCAGTTTATAATCTTCATCCTATTAAAAAACCTCAATGACATTTGATAATCTATTCTTGGCCCAATATCTGATGGAGTTTTTAACAGCCTTCAGTCTAGAAATAGATTTTTTAAGGGGTTTCCTTTAATAGTTGTAAACTATCTCTATTTATTAGTTTATCTTAAATTTTAATCTATAAGTAATAATTATTGAACTTAAAGGGAATATGTGAGGGGATTATATCATTCCCATAAATAGAAACAAAAATAGAGAATGGGATAAATAAATCATAGGAATGGATTGGAATGAGACACTATATACCATTTCATTTCCAATTATAGTAAAAATTATTTATTAATATTCATATCCAACCTATAAATAATAGTACACATATTTATGGTCTATCCAACACCATAGAGACTTATTTTAGAGATTAATAACTGATAAATAAATCTATTTATGTATAAATAATTAGATCTATTGAATTTAGATCCCAATTTTTCATTAGGATAGAGGATGATGTTGAAATACCCAAGAAAAATATAGTTACATGATATGTTGCTATAAAAATAAGTTATCTTATTCCAGGTGCAAATATTTATAATATAAGAAATGTGGGAATAATTTATATAAATTATATAGTTTAAATCATCCTTCAAAAAGTTAATAGTAATTTATCTTGTGTTATCTAGTAAACATGGTATTTAAAACATTTAAATTAGAGGTTAAAAAGGGGTTATATTATAGAAACACTATAATTATATGAAATAAGTTCATAAACAAAAAAAAATTATAGTTAGTAAGTTTGGATTTTTCAAATTGTACCATTAGTTTATAAAGATCAATGATATAAAGGTTAAACCTCTTAATGAAGATTATGGGGATAAAGAGGTATTTAAATTATTTATCTATACATAATTCTTATCGAAAATAATCATTTTTAAGAAGTTATTACCCTTATTTGGGCTATATTGGAGTTATCCACAAGGGTCTTCCTTCAGCCCTTATATTTTTAGTAAAAAAGAGTTAGTCATATCTCTATCCTTAATTTCATTCTGTAATTCACCATCCTAGCTCATAGTTACCTTAAGAGGCTCATTAGTTATTGGGATAAATTTGTTCATAATGTTAAGGCTAAAACCATCCTCCTGTGTTCCCAATTTTTGTATACCATTACCTTAAAAAAAATTGGTGAAGGGGACCTCATTATCATAATTTCCACTAAGGGGGAAAAGTAAATGAAAATTCCAATAATAAAAATACATTAGGCTCAGTACTATTCATTCTTCTAGTGAAATTCACATCTTTAGAAACATGCTCTAAAGAGGGTGAATAAGTATCAACCACTTCTTCTCTACGTTTTTCTAAAATGATAGATAGGGAATTATAAGGAGATATTAGTATCAAATAATTATCATAAATAGTATAATTTATGATGTATGAGGGAATAAAAACATCAACCTCCTTAAATACATGGTTATCTATACATTCATTTATTATTGGACTGGTAGACCTTTAATTAGTAGTTATAAGATCAAGAAAATTAGAATATGTGATCTTGAAAACTGGGTCTTCCTATTTCAAAAATACTCAAGTAACCAGAACAAGGTTCATGGAAGTTTTAGTAGTCTTTTTTCTCATGGTAAATGAATTAACAAGACATGGAAGGGTACATTCATTTCTTTTTCCCTTGTATTGGTGTATTGTGGTCTATTATCTCCCCATTACCTAATCCAAATTTCTTCTTTATATGAAACTCATTTTTAAAGTGTCACTTATCCTTGAATATACCACATGAATCCTTAGATCATATAAAATAACTAGAATGATGTTATAATATTTTTTTAATTAGAAAAAAGGAAGAAAATATCCAATAGTTGTAATAAAAGTAGTAGTAATAGTAACTGTAATTATAAAAGTAACAATAATATTAATAGAATTTGTAATAGTAATAATAATAATAATGATGATAATGATACTAATAGTAACAAGAAAAACAAGAACATTAACACAAAAAAACAATAAAAACAAAAACCGCAACAAAAACAACAAAAATGACAAAAAACAACAACAAAGACCACAAAAAAAACAAAAAATAAGAATAAGAACAATAAAAGAAAAAAAATAATAACAACAACAACAACAACAATAAAAAAAAATACAACAATAAAAACAATGAAACACACAAAAAAAAAAACAAACAAACAGAAAAACTACAACAAAAACTACCATAACTAAAATAGTATAATGAAAATGATAATTATAAAGGTAATGAAAACTTTAATGATCATGATGAGGATGATAACAGTGGTGATGATTCCATCAATAAAAAGGATGATGATACTGATGATGGTGATGAATATGATGATGATGTAAACATAGTGGACAATGATGATGATGAAAATTGTGATGATGATTCAGGTGATGATGAAGATGGTGACGATGATGAAGATATTGATGATGATGATGAATATGATAATGGGGATGAAGATGATGATAATGATAATGATGGTGATAATGATGATGGATATGATGATGAAGATGGTGATGCCAGTGATGAGGAAAATTATGATGAAGATGATGATGGTGGATATGGTGATGATGATGATGATGAAGATAAAAATAGTGGTGGTGGTGGGGATTCTGGTGTTGTTGATGCTATTACTATTTCTACTACCAGTGTTGATGCTAATGCTGATGATGATGATGACGAAGTTCATCAGAAAAATTAAAAATAATCTGAATGGCTCAAGACAATCATTCTCATTCCAAGAAAATTATTATTAAAAACATGTTAATAGATATGATGTTTCAAATAGAACTTATAAAGGAGGGTGTGAGATACAACCCTATCTTTTAAATATACTATAATTGAGTAGGGGGATGGGATCATAAATGACCACATCGAGCTAACATCAATATTGAATCTCCCAAACCTTACATCTACCATAATAGTTTCCTCTCCATATTCATATAACACATTATAATGTATTTTTCCATCATCCTATAGACATTTAGAATAATGTGGTAGGAACTTTGATGATATATTCATTATTATAAATATCAATTCTTTTCTAGAAAGGGTTGAGTTAGACTCAAACCAAAGGAGTTTCTATCCAAACTTTATCTGTAATTTTATTTCATAGATAATCTCCCAAAGATCCATCTCATGTAAAAATTCATTACCAAAAAACTAATGGAAAATAACTTTAAAAATCCATTTATCACATAAAAATCCTCCAAAACTACTGAGGCTAGGTGCACCAGATTCTACACCATAAAAATCCAATTTTATCTAGGCTGTAATTGATGAAATCCACCAAATGGTCTTTACTACTTGGTCTTTTTTTGGTACTTACCAAAACACCAAACAAGTGAAGAATATTTAAATCAATGATGTCATTTCTCATGGAACCTATATCAATATTGGATGCCACTTGTATATATCAATGTGTTGCTATAATTCCCATATAGAGGGAAGCTTGGTTTTTATTAAAATTAATTACATTTTTATATCCCGATTGAAATCAAATATAGCTAAATCAGTGTATAGAAGGAGGTTCTAAAACTACTCACTATGTATAGAATCATTTATTGAATCCATAAGGTGAAAATGACCAAACTCTAGGTTTATCTTAATAAAAAATGTATCCTATAAAAATCAACATTGTTAAATCACAAATTGACTATAAATGAAAATGTATTGTAAATTTTTATTGGCCTTCAAACATAAGGGAAAAGTTGAGACCACTTTCATTCAATTCTTTGGGAGTTGATCATCTAGATGAAGTAGATATCTCTAGACATTCCGTTAAAGGCGTGCTTTGGAAGGATTAATGAAGTGATTCTTTAACATTATCAACCATCTATGAACATTGGATGTTTGTTTACAGTTGATCTTATATAGGTACATAGAATTTAGGTAAATTTTAGTGTTCAGGTTCTAAACCAATATATCTTTATCAATATATAAATATCCCAATATTTCAATAATTATTTCATGTTATGGAATCCCATGTAATTAATAAACATTTCAGTTTAACTTGGAAATTTATATATACGGATTATTTTGAGGCACCAACATGATGTCACCCAATTGACTATCTCAACAAATGTAATTATATAGTTTTATTTTAGTGTTCTTATAAAAAGTCATGTTAGACACCACATTATTTCATAATAAGAGTTTTAGAGATGAATATAGTGTTTATGATATGTAAAAAATTTCCATTCTATAACTTTTGGAAGAAACTATTTTGGTGAAACACCAAGGCTCTATACTTAGACATAATCAGATTCCATACAAATTTGGTGAGAAACATCTCATTAAAATTTCTGATGTCCTTGATTCCAATTCCATCAATTTAAATGGGATTTGTGCACTCCTTTATAAAAATAGTAATCAAAATCCTTTAATAGATACTTGTAAACAATATGAAAGTATTAATCATATTCTAGAGCTTCTACATGAGGGTTTTATTCTATTTGTACTTGGATAAATAATAAATCAACATATCGGTGATTATTGAACTAACAAAACAATAATCACAACAAAGACATTATTTTTCAATCACAAATTCTAATTTTAGCTTTTATCATGGATTACATGACCTCTAAATAGAAACCCTTGGAAATTCCCCAAAATATTTGTACACCCCAGTAGTCAAAGTGAAGAGACCCTATCTTAACAAGAAGCAACTTGACTATCTTATTTTTCTTGTATGTTAATATTCCTTATCTAAAGAAAATGATATATTTGTTCAGACATATAGATTATCTTATAATATATTCAGAATGGATAATGATCAATTTTATGGATTTCGTTTTATTTTTGGATATGAATTCAAATAGATAAATACAATATATATATAATAAGTTTGAGGGTGCACAAAAGTTTCTTCTTTCATTCATTTGTTTATATTATTTATCGTGTGAATGATCATTAAGACATATACATAAATAATCGCAAAAAATTGAGAATAGGAGTATAGGGAGTTGGTCTCCCTATATAAAACCTTTGGAACACCCAAATAACCCCTTTAGGTAGCCATTAACAATAATAAAAATCCTGAAAACATCAAGAATAACACTAACAATATTTATAAAGGCATCTAAAAAACAATTATTCTTAAGGGAAACCACAATAAAACACAATTATATAATATCTAAGGCCCTAGATATGTCAATATTTAATAAAAAATTCCCATTCTTGAATCTTTTTTTTCAAAACATTTACCCAATTTTTATGTATTGAATAGACAATTTTAGATATTTTTTTATGGTATAAATCCAAACTATTTAGGAGTAATGTAGTTTCCAGTGATCTTGAAATCCACATTTCCATAACTTTATTAATAATATTTTAGATAGTATTCCCAATTAAAATAACCTAAACAATTTAATATCCTCTAAATTATATTTCATGGGATTTAATAAAATAAAATGATATTTAATACCATTTATCATTGAGGTATAATGAAGTAGACCTCTCATAGCATTGGTTTAATCAATGTTCATGATATCTAAGTAAAACATGAAAACTTTGTTGTTAAAGATATCTATCCCTTCAACACCATCCAAATTTAATTAGAACCGTGAAAAATTTATTCCATCCTTCAGAGGATCCATGGATAATGTTTTATTTTGATGGTCTAGAGTACAAGAATAGATTGTATCAGCATATGTGGGGTAACTATCACTTCCATCTTCTTTATATAATTCTTGAATGTAATCCATTGGTGTATTTTAGATATCAATTTTAGATGTCAAGTGTGTATAATTTATCCACATGAAATTGGTCCACATTATTACCCTTTTATGATTTGGTAGGAAATGAAAAAATCTATGCTTCTCATAATCATATTGATGATTTTTCATATTGTATTGGTTCTTTTACATCCTTTCTTTAAGGGTTATAATGATATGTATTATGAAATTAAACACGATCTCTTTTTTTTGAGGAAATAAATTTCGTTGATTAATAATATCATAGAATATAAGGACATATTTAACTCCCTTATCTTCATCATCTAGTTTGGAAAAATATTTATTTCACCACCCTCTTAGATAAAACTTTACCAATATGATCTTCCCAATATGTGATTGAAGAGGGATTTAGTGGCTTCAAACATCCACCCATCAAAAACAATTTCCCAATAGTCAATAATAATCAACCATGTATTATTAAATTTAATTGGATTGGGGCATGAACTCACATCATTAATTTGAAATTCAATAATGATAGGATTTTAATCCAAGTTAAGTCCTGGAAGGGTAAACCCAAAAATCCAAACCAGTGTGTTTTTGTCATTAATGTAGTATAAGTATCTATCTAGTATTATAGCTTTACTAATATTAATTGTATGTATCCCCAAGTGATGTTAACACTAGAAATAGGGACATAAATAATATTATAGTAATAAATTCATCTATAAAACACATCATACGTTATTTTAGTGAACATGGATCCAATTTTTTATTCATTCCATAAAACAGTATTTAAATTAGTAAAAATCACCCCCTTTTGGATCAACTACTCAGCCAGTAGAGCCAACATCCCCCACATATCCCTTATAATTTTTTATAAGATGTAATAATATATGGATGATAATGTAAATTATTTTTATCATAAGAAACGATACTTAAAAAGTTTGGAAACTTACCAATAATGGAATAACGGGAACACTTGGTTGTTTGAACACCTACAAGATTTCGACTACATTGTCATACAGGTTTTGGGAGAAAAAGTAATATATAAGGGAGGCCTAATTCAAATCTATCCATTTCTAAAACCTCATCATGAGTTTAGTAATTATAACCATTAAATGTTTTCTTGGTGTTAATGATGTATCTAAGGAATTGAACGTGGGAGTATTACCGAGTCCTTGAAAATTAAAATACACAATCCTCTTTATTTTGAGGACTCTATAACACTATTATAGTGAGGGTTATTATTATTCATATATCTTGATAGATTATTTACCATATCTCTAAAATTTATCCCATTATTTTTGTGGTTATAATTCCCCACTAATTCATCCAATTTATCAAAATGTTTTGATTCATGCAGCACATCAGGATCATAAAAACAACATGATTTATCATCAATATCTACCCAGAAATCTCTACTAAGTGGTGTGAATTTGATTCTAGAAGTTTGGATTTATAAATATAGTATTTTAGGATCCTTTCATCCTAAATACTTATACAAAGACATCGAAATAAAGGCTTCATCATCTTTATCCTAATATGAGATTTTTTTCACACCCACTGAGTGAAGATTCACTAATAAGTTAACCTACACATTATTGACCACATTGGTGGTTTCTTTCTTATTCATAGTAGGATGATTATATATTGTTCATTTATTGAGAACTATGATAATTATTATCCCATCTACTATCTATGTAGGCATGATTTTCACATCATGGGTGCTATTTGGTTGATTGTATCCCCAATTAACATTCCCCAATTCTCTATGAGATACTTCCTACTCCTTTTTTGAAAATTATGATGGGGACACTAAATGAGATTAGGAACACCAGATGGCCCATAGGACTATTAGTGATAACCAAGACACCACAAGCCCTTAAATTATGAAACACTCCAGACGGGTCTTTCACAATGGGATTAGATTAAATATCCAATTCTAAAAAAAACCCCCAATTTAGAAGTGGAGGGAAAACTTTTCTTCTTATTATCCTTATCAAATCAGCTTCAATAAGATGATTGACAATTATATTGAAGTTATAATGTTTTTAGATCTTTGATATATTATAATTCTAGAGAGAGTTACTAATATAGTTACAATATTTTCAGAATAATGTGTACCACTCATACTATATTTCAAAAGTGATATTTTACACTAAGGTTCTAAGGAAAACCTCTTTTACTACTGTGGATGCTAGGTCAACCTATACTAGCACCCTAGAAAAGTGAAAAAATCTCAAATTTTATTTTTACATATCCAATATAATCTATATTCCATTTACTATTCAATGTATTAAAGGATATACGGGTTTCAATAGAGCCAATTATTTTTTGGAATGTAGGTTTATACATGAGAATGTGTGTTCCTACCATTACTAGGATAGAAGTTTCGATTCCATTCATGGATCCTGAAGAAAATATGATTAAGGGAAATTGATCCTAATATCATCTCACTTCTATTTCATTAATTATAATGGAAAAAACATGATAGAATCTTCTTCAGACTCCTACCATTTTCCATTCATCAAATCAATGATTCGGTTTATAATATTTGATAGATTTTTTAATTTCTATAATTTCCCACCCCTTGGGATAAATAACATTGCATTGATTGAAAACCTAAATATCCTAAGACTTTATATGACATTTTCGTAATTTCCATAGATGTGGGAGACACATTAATTCTTGATGAACCTCCCATGAGAAGATTTTATGAATTCATAAAATGATAGCATCAACTCCAATTTAAAAGTATCAATAATGTTCTTATTTATGAAGACTCTTAAAGCCGCATTATTAGGAAATATAATTTTTTTTGAGGTACATTGTGACCCACAACACCCTATAGATCAATGTGTGAATTGGTATCCTTAACATTCAAGGGATTCACTCATAAATCGCACAAGGGACCACCATCATCTTTATCACCTTATTCTTCCATAATAATAATAATAATAATAATAATAATAAATTTATTTATGGTCTATGTTTTTATTATAAATTGAAATAACCCACAAACATAAGGGAAAATAAGAAAATAACACACCATATCCAAGAGTTTACCCAATCTATAATTTTTCTTTTACAATTTAAATGGACCAAAAGACTAAAAAATTTAATTGACCAAAATCTATATGAAACGAAGGCCCAATATCATGAACCAAAAACACATTTTTAGTTGATAATACCATTATTAATGTACGATTCATTCTATAGTATCAAAATGTATAAATAATTTCTATAGTAACTATGTTGTTATAGTACTTTCTACAGTGATGCAATATTTTCAATTCAATACCATAGAAAATAAGCTATAAATATGTACATTGAGGGTTGAACCCCCAATATTTAGGGTGTAGAGAAGTAACCCTTACAACTCATGAATATTAAAGGACACATAATAGTAGTAGTAGTAGTAGTAATTTTAATAATAATAATAATAATAATAATAATAATAATAATAATAATAATAATAACCAAGGAAGACTGAAACCATAGGTTTGGAGACCCCATACCGATGTCCTTGTAAAATTTAATAAATAAAAACTCACACCTGAAAAATTGTTAAAAGGGTCTAAAAGATCAAGGAAGTTGAAAAAACAATGGATCACAATGATACAAATAAATACATTCTAAGAGACCAAAATGTAAATCATCAAACATGACCGACATCAAACATTGAAAATAAATTTATAAAATTTCACTTTTCCTTCTTCAAGATCCAAAACAAATACAACAACACCAATAATAATATCACCAATAAAAATACTATTAAAATTAGTAGTAGTAATAGTAACAATAATAGTAACAATACTCATTACAGTCACAAAGTTTAGTCAAGTAGAGAAAATATTCTATGATCCTTTATAAAATGAAAAATTTATATAAAATATAAAAAATGGAGTTCCATAATGATATATAATATATATTTCATATAATTAAACTAGAAGATCACCAAAACAAGAAAATTAATTACACTATACTCCTTAGTAAGGTGACCAATCCAAAAAACCATTTTCATCACAATATGTTTGCATGAAAACCATTATATTAAAATTAAGATACATAAATCAGTTTAACAATTGTGGATGATTATTCCACGAGTGATGTGCCTAGATACCCCAAAAACATGAATGAAGCACAAAGAGTCATATTCAATCAACATATTTTCCCATCCTCATAGCTTAATAATGTGAACCACAATAATGAAACCTCTCATATCATCTTATAGTGAAAAATTAATTCCACATGAATCAAATATGATCCCAATAATGTGAAACACTTCATTAATAAAAGAATCAAAAAATATATTATAAAAGAACACACTAATTTAGGTTACCTTTTAAAGAGTCATCAATATAAATCTTTAATCATATTGATGAGCGTTGCTGCTAGATGATTTCAATAGTTCCCTTATTTGGTTTATAAGTACTTGTATTTCTAAAATGGTCACAAATAGAAAAATCATGTAAGGTTTTATTATCATATCCTATGTTTAATTCATTTACAAACTATATATTTGAAACCATGTGATACATGGATGGCTCAATAGAATAGCTCCTTCTATAATGTAGTAATGCATTCCCAGTAGATAAAATATAATGAATATTTCTTAAACATGTTTATACAATATGGTTCTTAATTTGTTGATAAGATTTGAGTTTATTTTATCATTGAAGAAACTCTTTATGACTAGTGACCATCATATTATTGAACATAAATATATCTAACAACACGTTTGATAAGTAGTAGGAATAAGAGTCGATAATAATGTGGTGCTCCACTTAATTTTTGTGAGATTTAAAGAAAATGTAGTCCATGAATAATAAAATTTTAAACTGAGACATAAAGGTATTAGCTAGACTGAAATTATGGGGAAGTCTCCATATAATAAATAAGACATAAGGTTTTATCCAATTCTTTCAAAAAAATAAATCCGCTAAAAATCATTGACTTGAATACCATGCTTAAATAGATAAAAAGCATTTCTTGTAATAATTACATAACATAAAGGTTCCCAACCCAAAATATCCTTATTATGTTCATATGAATAATTCATGATTAATTGGCTCAAAAAATAACAAATATCAACAAAATATTCAATCAACTTATCCTTGATCAAGATATTAATATCATTTATAGAAACTGGGATTTAATTGAAATTATAAATTAAATTACATATCCAATTTTCTATAAAAAATTATATGATGAGTATTGAGATAATATTCACTTTTTGAGAAACATGATTGTGCTATAAGAGTCTTTATGAGTATGATATACTGAATAAGAAATTCAATGAAGATATCCTAACAAAAAATTCTTTATAAATATTCTATTTATAAAATATATACTATTAGAAATAAATCTGTTGAGTTTTGACATAAATTTTGAATGAATAGAATCATTGATGTCCTTTATAATTATGATTTTCAATCCTCAAGTAGTAAATAGTTTATAACATGTTTTCCACTAAAAATTAAATTATTTATCAAAGTGGTAAAACATTTAACAAATCCATTTAGACACTTATACTCCATAATGGAGTAAAAAACATTGAAGTAATGAAAACCTTGGTAAGAATGACACTTCTATAAATTGAGAAATATTTTCCTTCCAAGTTGTAAGCTATTTTGGGACATAAAAAATATTAGTGAAATAATACACCATAATAATTAAATTAAAAGAGGAAAAATTAGATAATTTAGTGGGATCAAATCTTATTTAATGTTTAGATAATTTAAGATACACATTATCTTTGAATGTGAAAATCAATTGCTAAAGAAAATTACAGATTTTTCCCAAATGACTTTCTACCCTGAAACCCCCTTATAGTGTGAGAAATTATATATTTGTTTTCTATAATGTTTTTAAAAATTAATGATATCATCATAATAGAAAATGTGATAAAGATTTAGAGTTCCTATAGCAGCTAGAATGAAATCAATATTCCCCTTATTAACCAAATTTAGGATAAATCTACCAAGATAACATTAACTAATGCTAAAAATAATAGCTAAAATGATCCCCTACCTCACTATCCAAGAGGAAGAGAAATATCCTTCAGGCGATCCAATGATAAAAATATAAAAAATAATTAATCTAAAAATTATTTTAATTATATTTATGAAGATATATCTAAACCCAAAATTTTGAAAAATATTTTAAGTAGAACCCAATTCATGGAGTAAAAAAAATAAAAAAAATCCAACATAAGAGAAATAATTAGACGTATAGATATTTTCCTAAGAATATTAAATCATTTTTAAGTAGTGATGAGAGAAATCCAAATGTTTCTCACCTTAATAAAGAATGAAAAATTTATGGAAATATGTGTACTTGTGAGGGAATCTGATATTTTATAAAAATATTTTTTTAATAATTGTATAGGTATAATTGGCCAGAGAAATTAGACAAAACTTATTTATTTTAATGAAATTATCTACCTTATGAATGAAGTTGAGAAATTTAGAGTTTTTCCGTCTTTTTAAAAGAAGATTATAAAAAAGCCTAATAATATTAGTAATAATAAGAGTGATATTAATAATAATAATAGTAATATAATTAATAATTAAAATAATAAAAATATTAATTATAATAATAATACCAATAGTATTAGTACTAATAATAATAATCTTTATTTAGGTTCCAGGGAATAAAAACAACAAGAAAAATAAACACACACACCAAAGGTATACAAGTTGGTCAAACCTCATCCCTCCTCACTATGATTGAAAAGAACCAATACATACCAATATAATTCATGTAAATGGAATGAAGTACTGAAGACACAAATAAAAAGATATATGATTTATAAAATATCCTACAAGAGCATTGATCATAAGTCCAAAAACCAAATCCATGAAATTCCACTTTTTTTCATGTTTCTATTACCTACTATCATGCCTTGTTCCAAAAACATAATCACATAACATGATTGGGATGGTCATATGTTATTACTAGAACACCCCATCACATGTGTTATTGATTACCCACTAGTTCCATTCACACCACCTCAAATCACTTCCCATGCCTTTCTCCCCTACCTTGCCCCATTTCCATCAGATAGTATCATCAGCCCATGACCTCATGTGCACACAAGAGAAAAATATATACCCTAGAAATATGGGGAAATTAGGGGGATTAGGGTTTAATCCCCAACCTTATTTGTTATGGGGTCCATGATAGAACCACCTTTTCACATATTTTTTCAAAAAAAGGTGTAGGAAACCACCAGAAACTGGTAAATTCACACTCCCTAAGATTCACATGGTTCAACTCAATAAAGAAACATATGTATAACTATGACTTATTGATAAGAGGTATCAAACCTATAACAATAGCTAGTGAGGGAAAATCCACTTCTAATTAACCTCTTCCCCATTGGAAAAAGTTGTTGGCCTCACTAATATCAAATAGACACACACAAAGCCTAAAATATACATAAGTTTTTTCAGTCATGAAAAGTATATATAGATAATCCCTACTGATAAGAGGACTCAAACCTGTCACCCTTTATAGCGAGGAATTAGTTCTTTGCATTTGAATACATTCCAATGGAAAAATGGTGTAGCCCCCACTGAGAAAATGTAGACACACACACCCTAAGATTCATTATGGTGTATATGGTTAATAAACATCTATATAAATTTGAACTATTAACAAGGGGAATCAAACCTAGAACCATTGATATTGAGACATGAGATACTACCACATTACCACTTTCACATAAGAAAAATGTATGGGATACCACTAAGATCCGGTAGATGCACACACCCTTATATGTATATGGGTATTTTTATTTAAGAAAAATATTTATAACTAAGACACATTGATAATAAAAATAAATATATTGATAATAATAATATAAGTAATAATGAAAACATTAATAATAATTACATTTATAAGATTAGAGCATAAAGCTTCGAAGGACCAGACACCCACCCTTTTAAAAAGGTGAAATAATTTTTTTACAAAGAGGATTAAGACTACAAGATATAATCTAGATCATAAAAAATAAAAAAACTTTTCAAAAAAAGAATAAGTGCATAATTTATTCTATAAGAAAAAAACCACTAAAGGACCCTTACCTTCCAATCCTCAATAGAGAGAAACGTTTTTAATTTAGAGATTCAAAATTATACTATAAGAATTATGTTAGAATATGTTGAGTGATTTAAAATAATCCTATCCAATTACAATGACTCTAATTCAAATTATGAAATTCAAGTAGAAATTATAATATAAAACTCAATTTGATGATCTATGTTTTATATTCTAAATAACATTAATTTATTGGAATATATAGATAATCAGAAAAAATATAAATTAGAATAGTTTAAGGATTAATTAAAATTTTTTTAGATTGGGATATTTTATCCAAAGTTTTGGAAGTACGTTGACCATATGGGTATCTACACCACCTATAATTCATCAACATTTTCCATGGATTATCATTTTTATAGGTAGATAAATAAGTAGTTATTGAGACAATTTCCTCCTCATTATAAGGAATGTATCTAACCTTTTCCAAATTAGAAGCCTCATTTTATATAGAAGAGTAAAAAAATTTGGAACAACTATTATCATAAACTAAGCCTTTTTAGCTTCCAAATTTTCTTTTTTATCAAAAACATTATGTGGATCATGTATAGAGAAAAAAATCTAGGGGTGGATAATTCTTTCTTTCCTTCCTCCTTACAGTTCACTAGTGTTATCTCTAACTAAAGATTCTTCCATGGAGGATAGGATTATACATCAACACACTCATCATGATTTAAGGGACACCACACTTTATATAGGAGTATTTTTAGAGAATCCTACTCACCCTATGTGTGACACCCTGAAATTCTAAAGTAAGAACCTTGTATTCAGTAGTGTGTATGACACACAACACCAAGCACATATAGGAATATAATACCTTAATAATTTATAATATATTTAATATATAAAATATATTTTATATATGAATGAAACACCGACTGAGCTTGTGTTATAAAAAAGATATACCTTCCTCGATAGCTTGCGTAACATGCAAGAGATACCTTCCTTGATAGTTTTCGTTACACGTAAGTCTGAGTTTTACTAAATAACAATGTCTTATTAAAGTATTATTATTTAACATAATATGATAAAACATAGACATTATGTTAGTGTTCATGGATAATATTAAATTACATATGAATGTTTATGGTTTTAATAAATATAAAATGAATTAATGGGTTATTAATTAATGTGAAATGAAAATTAAAACCAATGAGATATAAAAAGAAATATTTTTATTTTAATGCTTTCAAATGAGTTTTGTCTTAAAAAATAAAATTAATTAAATAATTTTAATTGTATAATTAAGTAAATTTTTTTACATGCTCACTAATATATTATTTATATTCATCCAACTGATTTTATAAGAATAATATAATAACAAACCCAATTTTACATATAAAAATCAATATTTTAATTAAGGCATTTTACCACCTTTTAATGGCACCCCAATTTTAAATAGGAATTTTAAAAAAATTGTAAATTAAAATTGGTAAAATTATCTCCATTTTCGAATTTATAACTTCAAAATTAGATTAGGGTGATTTTTTTTTATTTTGTTGAGAAACATCATTTTTTGATGAGTAGTGAAAAAATACTGCATTTCAGTTAAAACCAACCTTTTCATTTGAATAATTATTAATGTTAAATTATATGTTAAATTTATTTTAAGTAAATATTATATAAATTATAAATCTTTTAATATAATGTATTTTATTAAAAAATTGTCACATTGAAATTGTATATAAAAACATAACAAACTTTTGAAAATTATTCTACTAAATCAAGTTAATTCGTCTATCTATGAGATGAGCATAAATCTTCTATTTCCCAATTCTATGAATTGAATTTTAAATAATAAAAATACACCATATTAATCAAGATGATATTTTTAGTCTTATAATATATACTTAATTTTTTACAAAAATGATTAGTGAAAGTGATTATTACTAATTATACTAATTAAGGAAAAATTAAGCTTCATAAAGGAATAAACGTTTATCTTAAGGGACCTAATGACATATAACCTTGTAAAAAATCAATTTTATGGCCATATATTAGCCATAAAAATCATATTATTGAGTTTTTATTGTCTTGAATGAGTTTTGATTAGGTAAGAACATGTATATATCTAACGTGTTTTCAAAAATGCAATGTAAGGCCTTTTCGTTCCTTATAAATAGCCACCAATTATCTCAACTATTCACTCATCTCAATCCTATTAGGTTCATCCATTATATTTCCATATATATTCCCAACATCCCTCCCCTCATCCTAGAGGAATCTATTTGGGAATAATGATCTACAAGGAAGTATTTTGTTATAATCCAATAGAAGTTACCTAATTAAGAGGTAACATCTTCTCTCAGGCTTTTTAGTTTCATTTCCATTCTCCAATCCCTGTAATATTATTTTTATATTATTACATAAAAAAAATTATAATCAATATATTATGATTTTTTATGACAATGTATTTACTTTCAATCACAAACACTTATATCTAATGGATAAAAACATATTATTTCTATGTATGGCTAACTACCACCTCACAAAACGATGATTGTTCACTTTTCATTTACAACCTATCATGGTGGAAACTATGATGTAAAATATATTTATATATGATATATATGTGATTTATAAATTATCTATGAGTATTAAATTTTTATTTATAACATACCTTTATACATTCCATGTTGTGTAAATATGATAATTTCGTTTGAGGAAGTGTAGAATACTACCCCTCAGAGCGATATGACTCTTTCTTTCCAAACATGGAACATATAGAGGATGGTGTTAAATAAATATATGTAAAAAATGTAACATATATTTGATACTGGAAATATAATATACATATTTATCATTTAGTTTTAATTATTTTAATAGAATAATGAAATGAATGTAGCATTCATGCATACATATGATCTACCGACTCCATGAACAGTGCACTTCATTTATAGTATCCAGATATTATAAAATATTATATATTCATATATATTTGATATATATTATATTAAAATCATTTTTGACATTAAATATATGATGAAACCATGATAAATTTGATAATAACTACAAATAACAAGTTAAAACATACTCAACGAAGATGTAAAGTAACACTCAAAATTTTCAAAATAATGAAATAGTGTTAACAAACAGGTAATAAAATATTTTAGGAAGTTAATATATGATATTATAAATATTATTATGGTTTTAGTATAAGTTGGTAACTTATTTTAAGCCACTATACATGAGGATAAATACCACACAACAAAACAATGGTTATGGTAAGAGATTCTTATTTTACTTATGTTTTCGTAAGGTATACACCATATACGCCACTTACATTTTTTAGTGTATCTACGGCCCCTCTTAGACATTATATCATGAATCCATTTCCTTCATGGTATGAAAAAATTTCCTTTACATGGATTATGAATTAAAATTTTCATGTGGTACGGGACACATAGGGATGACTAATGATTAATGTCATAAAACATATTCTTAATGATTATCATTGTAATCTGACTTACTTAATTGATTGCTTGAAATCTCTTGAAAAATTACTTTATGGTAAAAAAATCATTGAAAATTTACCTGAATATCCATATTATCATACTAAGAATATTAATACTTCCTAAACCATAAACCAGTTTACATTAAGTATCTACATTGATAATTCTTATATTATTTGGGAAATTATTGATAAAACTGTATTATTTATTCTATATGGATATTTGATAAGGAATATTATTCATTTTATTATTTGATATGAGGAATGCTTTGGAATGGTATTTATGGGTGGGTCTCAAACTTTATATATACCCTCTATACATCGATAGGTTCTCATGAAACAAATTAATTGTCCAAATTAAACAGGTTTTATCTATGGTTTTAAATAATGTTGTGAAAGGTCTTATGGAAATAGGTTTTCATATAACTTAGAAATGATGTCTATAAAGAAACAATTAACCTTATTTATATTTAGTTATTATTAATCTATGATATTTTTCATCGATATATAAATGGATACATTTCAAAATATGTTTATTGTTATAGATTTCATGTGTTTCAGTTTCAAACCTTGCTATATGGATATTACCATTTCTCGTTATTTGAATAGAATTTTTTGTTTGTTATTTAAAAATCCATGTTTTTTTATTCCTATTTATTCAGTATTTCTTCCACTTTACTTATCCTTACTAATAATTTAGGATCACCCATATTATGTTTTATTCCTAAGGCTATGAAAAAAAATATTTGAATAAGTGTTCATCGATGAAGTTCATTTCAGTTTATTGTATATAATGTTTTATTCTATTATCCCAATGTATTATGGGTATCATATATGTAATCTGTCAGGATTTTTGACAGATATTATCAATTATGGTGATGTAGTAATCAATATTCATCAGCGAGTGATCCCAATCAAAGGCATGCTGAATTATTTTGGATATATTTTCCTCGTTCTTATATTTAACGATGAAAGTGGACCGACCAACAAACAAGTTCATCTGCGGTTACCTCATTCTTGTGGGAAGGGATTTAATTGCGTGATTTATAAAGTTGATTATTAAATTGATTTTATTTATGATAATTCTTATGGGAATAGATCGAGGCTGGAATGAACAACATTTGAGGATCGTTCCTTGAGTTTTTCCATGTAAAATCTCTCTCCCATGTTTTTTATTTGTGTTCTTTGTTCTTCATAGTTTTATGAATGAATGATCATTGCACATTTTTTTCATGTCACAATGATCCAAAATTTAATATCAAAACATGGTAAGAAATAGAGGATATGTGATGATGGCGACAATGGACGAATAGAAGCGATTCTGGAGATATCATTCTTCAGGTGACCTTCATCGGATAGATTTAAAGTAGTTTTCCGAGCCAATTGAAGGTCCAAAACACCTCAATTCAGTGTTAGGGTGATATTATGACCCTCAATCAAGCGTTTTGATGAAAAAAATCAACACAATGAGATCCAAATCATTATCTAGGGCATGGGTGGAAGAATTCAACATTCGAGAAAATAACGATGAACATGACTTGTAACCTGGGGTTATGTAGTGTGTGGACCCCAGTTAGTAGAGACTGTGGTTTTTAGAGAATGTTACATGCCACACAGTATGTGACCCTATCACATGGTTTGTAGGACCTTCCTAGAGACTCGATGTGTATCTCGAGAGATATACGAACTCAGGGTGGAGTACACAGGTTTCCTGCACAACGTAAACCCCACCACATGACTTGTCCTAGACCAAGTACATAGACTACCCCATGTACCGGTACATATATAGATATACAGAGGTTGAAAACATGTATTATCATACAGTTGGAGTACATGGGTGGACCTAGATGGAAGGACATTATGTGTGACTTCCTCTACATGTTGGGTTCCCATCTTCTATATGACACAGTTGGAATGACACAGGTCATTGTATATGGGAAGTACCTAGGGTCAAAAAACATAGTGTGTGACCCTAATACCCTCCATGTACCCCATTATTCATTGCATGAATATTCGTTTCCATCATATATTGGAAAGGTTTCATTTGCGTTTATTCCCTTTATCACTTCCTTAAAGGTAACTGGGTATTTATTCCTACTTGTAGGAGTATGATCACTTCAATAGCACTTCCTGGATAGAGTTGTTGGAATCCCCTATTTGTCCAGGTGCGGAATCCTTTATTCAGCTTCATTCACTTGGTAGATTCCTTTGTACTAATGAGACTAATCCTATTGGGTGTTGATCCTTTACATAGAGGGTTAAATCTGATGGAGATTTTGGTATCACCGTATGGACATGGCTTTGATACTCATTTTTGTATTATATCCCTCTCTTAAAATGTACCAGTGTAGCTCTCTCTCTATCTATCATGACAGTTCCCAATGAATATTACATCTCGAATGGAAGTCATTAGTTCTATCAAACCAAAGATTTTGTTGTCTCGGATGAGTGCTTCGTGGAATCTTCTAACTAGATTATTAGTGTTGGTATGCGGTAGTTGTGACTTACCTATAGACTATATGACTTGGGTTAAGTATATCTCGGTATTCTTGTTATATTTTATAAAGAGATATATTGTGTAGTGTTGATTATAGTTTGCTTTATGTAGTTATTTGGGGTTTAAGGGTGTCTTATTGAGTATTTTTATACCCACCCCTGCACGGGCTTTGCATGTATTTTTCATGTATTGTATAGATGAGAGACCTTTTGACGGAGCCCTAGAAGGACTAGGACCAGATGATGCTTTGTGTGATTAGGCAGGTCGAGGTGTTCCTAAGGCTATAGAAAACATTCTAAGTACCATTTTTTATAGGTTGTACATATGGTTATAGAATTCTTTTTGTGGGGTTGTATTTGGAATAGTTTTACTTTACATTATTTTCATGTCGTACTATATTGGTGGGGATATAGTAGTAAGCATGCATTAGTTTATAGAGTTTTTTTACATTTCGTAATTTTTTGGTCTTGAAGATGTGTGAATGTGTACTAGTACATAGTCATGGCTTCCCATGTTATTAATATGACTACTCGGTGATAGTAACCTACCCCAATCATTTGGAGTCAGGCTTGTGGAGTCACAGAATGCACCCCACTAGGATGGGTCGTGACATGAGATTTTAGAGGTAAATATATTACTTAAGCATATGATTCATCTTGTGCTATGAGATGAAGTAGAAATTATTCAAGGCATCGTAAAAGGAAAATTTTATGATTATAGGAACATATATTTACTTCTATTTTTATAGTGTGCAAGAATTATTAAACTATATAAAAGGGGATTTTGAAATAAGAAATTTCACATATTATTATCATTTTTTGATGATATTAATGGATTTTATTCACACCTATTGATTTTGGTTTTGTGGTCTATAAATTTAAGCTAAACATGTTCTCTATCACTGTCCATCATAACATTATTTTTATATTTTTCCTCTCTGTCCTTGTCTCTATTTCCACCTATATTCTCTTACTAGGGAACCTGGATACATGACCACTATACATTCCTTTTTCTATTATTAATTATATGTGTTGTTAAATATATTTACAACGCTAGTTTTCATAAATAGATTATTTTCAATCCATTGATTACAAATAACAAGTCTAAATTACAAGGACCAAATTTAATTAAGTTGGGGAGAATTTAACACCCTGAAATTATAAAGTAAGAACCTTTTATTTGATAGTGTGTATGACACGTTCCACCCAGCACGTAAGGGAATATAAAATCAGGATACTTTATAATATAATTCATATTTAAAATAAATTCTATCTATAAAGGAAACACAGAGTGAGCTTGAATTGTATAAAAGTGTGTCCTTCCTTTATAGAATGCATTATAGTAAACAACGACCTTCCCCAATAGCTTGCGTTACATGCAAGACTGAGTTTCACCAAATAACAATGTATTGTTACAATATTATTATTTTATATACTATAATAAAACTAGCCATTATGTTAGAATTTATGAATATTATTAACTAAATTATGAATATTTGTGGTTTATATAAATATAAAATGAATTCATGGGATATCAATTAATGAGAACCGAAAATAAGAACCAATTGAATATAAAAAGAAATATTATTATTTTTATGCTTCTAATGGATTTTTTTTCTAAATAAACTTAATTAACTAAAATTAGTTAATGATATTAATGAAATTGATATTTTATATTTTAAATAATATATATTTTATATTCATCTAATTTATTTTATAAGAATATGTTAAGAACAAACCCAATTTTACACATTAAAAACCTATATTTTTATTAAGTCATTTTTACTGCCTTTTAACGGCGCACCTTTTTTAAAATTTGAATTTTGAAACATTTATTAAATAAATTTGATAAAATAAACTTCATTTTTGAAATAATAATTTCAAAATTATCATAGGGTGATTTTTTTAATTTTTCTGAGAGACTTCATTTTTTCAAGAAGAGTGAAAAAATAATGCATTTTAGTTAATTACTACCTTTTCATTTAAATAAATATTATTGTTAAAATATATATTTATTTATTAAGGTTACATTAAATCAAATATACATATATTAATACCATTTAGTTCATTATAATCAATTTAACTTTAAATCTAATATAAAAACATAAAAAACTTTTGAACATTTTTTACTAAAACCAGTTAATCCATCTGTTTACATGATTAGAATTAATCTTAATTTTCTCACATTTGTGAATTTAATTAAAAAAATGGACATAAAAAATTGTAATGAATATTATATTTAGATTATAATATGATAAAATTAAAATTTTACCAAAATTATTTGAGAAAGTGATTAATATTAATTATAGTGATTAAGGAAAAATTAATCTTAATTAAGACTAAACCTTTAACACAAGGGGCCAAATGACCTATAAACTTATCCAACAGCCATGTTCTGGAAAAATATGGGACAGAAACTTTAAAATTTAGAGTTTTTATAGTTTTGAATAAATTTTTATAACATACGACCATGTGTATTCATAACTTGTTTTAATTTTTTTTTGAAATAAGTCGATTTTCCTTCCCTATAAAAGGCTACCAACTCTCCAACATCTTCACACATATGAAACCTCTTATGTTTAGACATGATCTACCATAATTGATTAAATAAATAACTCTTATTGACCTATAATCCTTCATTTATACTGAAATAATTCCATTGAAGCCTTTTGGTATAAACTAAAAGGCGTTACCTGATTAAGGTGTAACGTCTTCTCTGAAACTTTTTGGTTTCATTTCTATTCTCAATTACTTATAATATTATAATTATTTTATTATATACCAATATAGTATCCAAAATATACAAGGATTTTTTATGATAATTTTTTGACATAAACTAACACACACTTCCATCTAATGGACAATAAATATACCGATTCAACGTACAGTGAACTACTACATCATGAAATGATGATTGTTCATTTTCTATTACCACCTATCATGAAAAACATTATGATAGAAAATATATTTATATATGATATATATTTTATTTATAATGTCTCTATTATTTTGAATTTTGTGTTTTTAACATACCTTTATGTGTTCGAAGTCATGTAAATATGATAATTTCATTTGAGGAAGTGTGGACTACCAACCCCTCAAAGCGATATGACACGTTCATGCCATACATGGAACATATAAAGGATGGTGTTAATAAAAATATGTAACATATATAACATAGATAGTATAATGGAATTATAATATACATATTTATCATTTAGTTTCCATTCTTTTAATACAACAATGAAATGAAAGTAGCGTTCAAGCGTATGTACGATCTACCGTCTACATAAACGGTGCACCACATTTCTAATATTTAAATATTATAGACTATTATAGATAAATATATATTAGATATATATGATATTAAAATCATGTTTTGTATTCTATATATTATGTAATCATGATAAATATGATAATAACAATAAATAACTAGTTAAAACAAACTCCATCAAGTAGGTAATTAACATCAAAAATAGTAAAAGTAATAAAAGTGTGTTAACAAACAAGTAAAAAAATATTTTAATAAGTTAATAAATGACATTATAAACATGATTATGGATCTAGTATAAGTTGGTAACATATTTTTACAACTATTAATGATGATAATCACCAGAAAACAAAAGGAAGTTTAGGGGATTCTTGTCTTAGTTTTCTTTTCATAAGGAATACACCATATTCAACACTTACTTAATTTTTTAGTGTATCAACTACCCATTTTAGAAATTTTTTAATTAATACATCTCCTTCATGGTATTATAAAAATTCCTTCATTGGGATTATCAATTAAATTTTCTAATTGGTAAGGAACACATAAGAATTCATAATGATTAATTTTCTAAAAAATATTCTTTATGATTATCTTTGCAACCTCACTTACTTTGATGATTGATATCTTTATCTAGAAACAACCACATATTTTAATCATTGTTCATAAGAAATTTAATTTAATATCTTTACTTAAATAAAATTTATATTAGTATTACTAAAACTATATACCATTTTACATACGGTCTCTACTTTGAATGTTATTTGATTATTTGAGAAATTATTAATAAAACTGTATTCTTTATTGAATGCATATATTTGATAAGACATATTATTCATTTGATTATTTATATAAAGAAAATTTATTAATTGTGTTGAGGTATTGGGATCTGACATTATATATCCCCTTGATTAATTGATTGGTTCTCATGAGATATATTAGTTGTCCAAATTAAACGGGTTTCTATCGGTAGTTTTAAACCATCTTGTAAATGGTCTTAATGGTAATAAGGTTTCATGTGCGTCAAAAATTATGTCCATAAATAAATAATTTCTCTCATTTAGGTTCCGTTCTTATTCATCTAATGTATTTTTTATCGACATATCTATAGATATATTTCAATCTTAGTATATTGATTTAGATGGCATGAGTTTCAGTTTCCTACCTTTATATATGGATATTACCATATCTAGTTATTTGAATGGAATGTGTTATTGGTTATTTACCTTTCCATGTTAATTTATTCCTATTTTTTAATTATTTAATTAAATTTAATTTCCCTTACTGATCATTTGAGCTCACCCTTATTATGTTTTTTTCTCAAAGTTATGAAGAAGAAATATTTGAATACACATTAATGGATAAATTTCATTTTTGTTTATTGTTTAGAATGTTTTATTATGTTTTCCTGATGTATTATGTCTAGATTTTATATAATATATATTTCTAATAATATTTAACTGAAAGGTCCTTTCATATTTTTTCTTTATAATAATTATACTCTAATAAATTAATGCATCATCTTCAGGCTTCTAGGGTCGGGACATTACACATAGCCTTATTGAAGGCGAGGCTTCCTCAATCTCATAAATCATTAGTTTTTTAAAATTTACAAAAAGGTCATGTATCCTAGAATGAATGGATTACTATATCTTATTGAACAACCATGATTTCAATCACCTTAAGTGATTTCCTCCCATCTAGACCACTCAAACTATATAATAAACTATGATAAAATTATTGGAAAATTTTAGATTGTTGGTCATACTTTCTACAATTTTATCTATACCCCACATCTCATAGTGTATTTTTATCATGAATTTTAACTTTTAATTTTATCCCTTACATCTCAACTCTCCTTTTTTTATTATGAGGTTTTTATTTTAGTTGATTTGAGTAACTATAACTCACCTCAAGTGACTTTTTTCTTTTCCTATTAGATTTATGAAAAAAATATATCCACTTGATTTTATTAATCATCTGTACCACTGAGACATGTTTTTAATATCAAATAAGTCTTATAACCTTTAATTTTAAAATACCTAGCCTGATACATTTTCATATTACTACGAAATGATGTTAAGATACCTTAGGCATGAATCCCCATATACTAATGGATGACTAACAGTAGTGAGGGTGTAAGGAATACAGTGGTGAACTAAACCCTCTGAAACATAGTTACAATATAAGTTGAAATAAAACAAGTAAATAACGGAATGAATTTATCATAAATACATAAAAAACCAAAAACCAAAATATTAATAATAAATCATGCAAATATATTATTTATTCCAATATAAATGATTTGTTGAAACTCATACAAGTCATCTAAAAATAGAATCTAATTAAATAATCCCAAAAACATTGTCCATAACCATATTCATGGTCTCATCTCCATGATCCAAACAAATTCAAAAAATGAAATTAATGAAATACAGAGACCCTTTACATTGTCCATACCTACATCCATGAAGTCTTCCTTGATACTAAACAGTGCCTGATCAAGGTGTGAGTACAACACTATTAGATGACACACATGGTATCATAACAACCCAGTCTATATATATAGTTCATCCAATAATATGATAAATAGAGGAATTAATTCATAAATTAATGTGAGAAAACATGTAACCTACTGACCCAATGCTCTGAGTTGACACATGTGATCAACCATACCTACTTCAACATGATGTTAGCTATGTCTATATTTTCAACATAGTGAAACAAACAGATGTAATTCCATATCCAACCTATAATTTCATCTATAATATAACTCCATTTAAAACCAAAAATGTCATCTAGGAAAGAAAAACATGTCCATCACATAATCTCATCTGGTATGGAATGCCATGTCCTGCCCAAAATATTATCTGAAAAGGAACACCATGTCTGACCTATAGTCACTTCCAAGAGGGAATACTATGTCCAACACATAATATCATCAAAGAAGGAACATCATATCTATCCCATTAATCTAATTCATGATGTAATTAGATGTCTAAAAATGTATTTCATCCATGATGAAATTCCGTATTCAACCAATAATATAATCTATAAAGGAAAATCATGTGAAAACAATAATCTCATCTGGGATAGATCACTATTTCTAGCCTGTAATCTTATATGGGAAGGAACTCTATTTCTAGAACACAATCTCATCTAAGAAGGAATTTTATATCCCATATATAATTTGATATGATAAGGATCTCCTTGTTGAAACCATATTCTTATCTATAGGCATTGAGTGGCCAGAAAGTTATAAAAAATAATAAAATCCATGAAATGAAATTATAATACAAAACACTCACATACCGTACATGTTATCAAATTCACTATTTTTTAATTCATCAATTGACACTTATCATGTCATTTGATCAATTTAGTGAATTCTTTCCAATAACTGAATACATAGAAATATTCAATCTAAATGAAGTTACCAATTTTTAAAATAATTGTAACTATCACCATTTCAGATATCATTTAAGAAAAATTACGATTACACATATCATAATATCCATATTTCATAAATCCTTTATACCAATTCCAATTACATGCCAAATAACCATTTCAAATCCATGCAATTTATTATCAAGTTAATAATCATAATTTCAATGTCAATCCAATTCTTCATCAATATAATTTATCAACTCACTTTCCAAACAAACTCACATTGTTAAGGAAAATCATAACCAATTTACAATTATTCATGGGTATCTAGGTTTATTTCATTCAAGTACCAACCCAGACTCAAGGATTGGAACACACCTTGAGTGGACATAAGTCATAGCCACCGAATGAAATAGACCCAACACGGTATGAGAGATGTCTATACATGTGTTTTGATCAAATAAGTGAATTACTAGTTAAGTTATATCATATGCATGACATGTTTACAAGATCACATTTATTGCTTATACCAAAAAATGAAACAGATGTTATGGTGTTTTTCTACACCACCTACCTCAAAACTATAGAAGGTTAAGAACAAAATACTCAATTACCATTAAAAAACCATGTTCCTACTTCCAAACCTTCAATGAAAACCAAAGAAACATTGTTGGCACAAGTTAACAGTCCTAGATATGAGTATGGCAGTCCTGATATAAGGATCTCTCCAATGAAATACCAGAAAAAAAATAGGAGAAGAAAAACCATGGGTCTTAAATTTATTTTATTGTTATTGAACACCACGATCCACTAAAATATACATTTGGAATGAAGAGAACTACCAAAATCTCATAAGTGAGGACTTAAATTTCAGTGAAAAGAGAAATAGGATTGGTAGAATCCCATGGAATATGAATTAATAAAACTAATATACACATCCTCATTTATAATGCGAATTTAGTTTTTTTGAATCTTGGAGTTGTTATATACACTAAAAAACAAGTCACCTCAACCTAAAATCCTATAAACTAGTTTATGTCGTGAATAAAATCTCATGTTATTAATTTATTCTACCTAGATAACCAATTAAACCCAAAATTAACTTCATGGCGTTTACTAATTACCATTCACATTTAGAATAACTATTAATGGCGTGAATTGGTTCATGTAGACATAATTCATATTCCGCTCCCTTTTTCCATCTAAACACCTATCAATCACTAACCCCGCTGGGAAGAATATAATATTTCAAAAATTGAATGGATTGAAAAAAGGAGGAATATAGCTGGGAAAATGTAGAATATAATAATCTCACCACTATATAATAGATTTTCCCCAATCTGTGCCCTCATGCATCATTGTGGTTTATTGGTGAACAATTTGTCCCACTACAACTTCATATCAGACTCCCACTTATAGGTATCCTCTTCCATGTGCCCATGACTCAACCACACTCACAAAAGTGGTATAGTATTCCCACAAATATTAATCTCTCTGTGATCCATGATACGAATCAAATTCTCCTCAAATGATGAATTGAAATCAAGATCAACAATATCAATTTCGACTATGTCAGATGTTTCATGGTGATATATTTGAAGATATTAAATGTGAAACACATAGTGTATGGAACTGTAGCACTGTAAAAGATAAAGACATAACACCACTAGAGTGATTCTCTCTAATTTATCAAATATTTTGAAAAAATTGGGGGATTTATTCCCCTATTTCTTGATATGAAATTTCCCCAGCCTAGGAAACATCCCAAAAAAGACCAAATGACTAACCTTGAAATTTAGAGGGTATTTATGATGGTTGAAATAGTATTTCTTCTTATTATATGTGTGTCCACCAACCTATTTATTATCAACTCAACTTTCTCAAACTTATCTTGTATGAGACTAGGTCCAATAAGAGTTGACTCACCTACCTATAACTAGTAGAGAGTTGAAGAACATGACCTTCCATAAAAGTCCTAAAAAATGATACATTTGGATCAATTTATGGAAGATATAATTATATAATAACTCTACATTTTTCGGATTCTACTCCAAAGGACCACTAAAGTTAATGATATAATATCATAAAATATTCTATTGAATACTAATCATCTGGTTAGATTAGCCATCATTATGAGGATGGTAGTCCATACTCATAAGAAACTGTGATCCTAAATCATTTTCAATGCCATTAAAGAATAATGAAATTAAAAATGGATCTTGACAAGAAACTATACTCCTCATAATAATATACAATCAAACTATATATCACATAAAGAAATGACCCATATTATCAATGTTAAATGTCTCCACAATAAAAAATGAGTGAGATACCTTGATCAGTAGATCCATGATCACCCAAAATCTTTCATTTTTCTAAGGGGTATAGAGTAATCCTATCATGAGGAATATAGTGACATTATCCTACATTCATTATTGAATGGGAAATGTCTAAAACAACATATTTGTCCTTGGATTCAAGGCATTAACTCACTGATAGTTAATAACCTCACCATAATTCATATTTCCTCTTTATTCACCCTTGAAAATTATTATTGGATTTGGGTAATATGAAACATATTTGTTAGACCAGGTTTTTCCACCGATTTAGAGGCATGGGAATCCATCATTAGATCTTTATGCAAGTCCAATGGAACCCTCACTCAACCATGTATAAGAAAATATGAAATTCCAAGATACAATAATGATGGTGGGTACCCACTATATAATTTTTTCCTTAGAGTTAATCACTATAGATTAAATAATAGATCTCTCTTTAACTGGTCTAGGAGTGTGGGGACAACAGATGTTAAAATCAGAACTACTCCTTCTTATGACTCATGAACATGCAGATGCATGTCTCTAAAGACCATCATCAGCCACCACTAATCATAATACCCCTGCACTACCCATGTATACATATTCTGGAACAAGGAAGTGATATTAGTGTTTCTCATGCCTAGTGTATAGGATAAATATAATTAAAATGTCTATATATTCTCATACCACCTCTATTATTGAAGGTTCTGATCCCATTGTGAAATGATGTACTTGAGGACATTGTGATCTATATACAAAAAAATTTCTTAACTATAATATAATTCAACCAATATCATAGGGAATGTAACACTATATTCAAATCTATATCTGAGTAGGATAATTACAGTTGAGTGTCCCCAACTTCATAGAGACATAAGTAACCACTCGACCCTACCGCATTAGAACTACCGTGAGTCCAATATTGGATCCATCACAGTACATGAAATAATCGTTTCCCATATTATGAATGGTGAGTATCAGTACCAAAGGAATCCTCCTCTTACTCACTAGAAAATCCTTCTCATAAGAATATGACTGAAGAAAAATTTTCACTTTCTTGGTTATCATAGACATCAGAGCTATCAAACATGATAGGTACACTGATAATATAATGCTCAACCCACATTGATCTGAATATCAAATACATTATTGGTCTACTCACAAGAAATGACAGTTGTAACCTTATCTGGGTCCACTGACACCCCAACCATTGAGATAACGTAACCCAAAAAATGCACTTTCTTGATACAAAAACTAAATTTTGATATCTTTGTATAAAATAATTCTCACTTAGTGTACATAAAAAAATTCAAGATATTGGGCATGATCATCTATATACCTGGGGTAAACTAGGACTTCATTGATTAAAACAACCAAAAACTGATCCAAAATGAATTTAAAATTAAATTAATGAAGTCCATGAATACCATTAATACATTTTTCATAATAAATGACTTTTCCATAAACACATAAAATTCATATCTTATAAAATCTTTCTAAGGTATGTATGATGGTCTCACCATCAACTTAAAGAATCCTAAAATCAATTTAATCTTAGAAAAAATCCAGGAACGCCTAAGATAATAAAATAGATCATCAATGAATGAGAGAGATACCATTTCTAGAAAATCATCTGGTTAAATCTCTAAAAATCCACACATTAGTGCAAAGCCTTTATTGCCTTCTAGATGAGGGTAATGAGATAAAAGCTTATTGAAGTACTTGTACCTATAAGTCTTTTTTCCTCAAAATATCCCAAAAAAACATTCAACTCCTAAATATCAGTTGGATCTATCCTATATGGTTGATTAAAAAAATGATCATCTCTTCACAAAGACTCAAAAGTGAACTCGATCACCCCTCGAGCGAAAAAATATGTACTATCCTGGAAAGACATCAAAAAACCAATCTATTATGGGGGAAAAATAGTCTTCTACATCTTACTATCATCTAGAAAATTCCCTTATATCTGAACCATGATACAAAACAAACTATAATGAATTTTTCATTGGTAACCAGCCTGAATATCTGATTCACTATGGTAGAAATCACTACCCCTTATGGAAATAGAAAAGTAACACTCCTTTGGTACTAGTCAATTTGATACTAGTACATAATTAAAAAAATGTATACATATAATTGAATCAAAACCAACAATTTTCATCATCAAAATATCCCAATGAAAATGATAACCACTAATTTGAAGAGAACTTCTCTCATAGTGTCTGATTCCCTCTGATTGCACCCCTAATTGTGTGTAAATATTCATAACATCAAACAAGATCTCCAAAACCTACCCTTATCCATTGAAAAATTACATAGATATATTGGAATGTGATCCACCAATTATAAACAAAACACAGGGTAGGGTATATGATGCAAGAATCATATCACTAATAGTGGGAGGTCCCACATCTAGACTGGTCGGGGTAGACTATATATTATTATATTTTACTTATCCCTCAACACTGGGATCTAGTCTAACTTCCCAATGATGATCCATCCAAATAGAACTTCTGCTCTTGTATCAGGATACCGAAACACCTTTCTAAATTTTTGTATTCATTGGAACTTCATCTAATGAAATGAAAATTTATAAATGAAATTCCATTTTTAATGAATAAATTCTTTATCAACTATTGTAGTAATAGAAAAAACATGAAATATTTTGGATATTTTGGATTTTATAGTATTTTGGATTTAAAAGACCATTAATCCTCACAACCATTGAATTTATAGATTTTATACGGTGACCATTAAGATTGGTATATTAAGGGTTATGATAAAGTCTATTTCAAACATGCAGATGAAGTGATGACCTCAACCAATAGGATCATACCTTATGAAGCCAACGTATCAGAGATTCTGAGCGAGACAACGTCTTTGGGATTTTTCTTGATCAATCCCAATAAGCGATTCAGTAACTAAAGCATGATCTAAACCCTTTATGGTAAATGTAAAAGCTTATCCAGACAACATCCCAAAACATGGTTTCCAAACAACCCCAAGAATGTGTCACCATTGCACAACATACCCTTATGGAATACACTAGTGTAATAATATCTTATGTATCTAGATATTAATTGTAGGAATTTTGATATTTTTTATTTTTAATTAAATATTGATTATATTTATATTTTTTATTATTACTTTATAATAATTAAATAAAATGTTTGATAAAATTTATATTTCGATACAATGAAATAAAATTTTATTTTTTGGAAATATATAGTTCCAATCAATTCACTCTTTTTGACGAATTCAATAATTTTTGAAATAATTGTTATTTTAATGAAATATTTATTTCAAATAATATTTATTTAAATATAAATTAAAATATAATTTTATGTGGTGAAATATAATATTAGAAGGGTCAGAAACTATTATCATTATAAAAAGCTTATTTTTTTTGTAAATATGCATTTTTTATTTAAAAGTGTAAATTTTTTTATTTAAAAAATTATTTTGATAAAATAAATACTATTTTTGAAATCATAAAATCAAAATTATCCTATATTGAATTTTTTAGGATTTGCTGAGATAGTCAAATTTTTAGATAATAATTATATATTATACAAATATATAAATTGTATTCTGACATAATAAAGGACTAAAAGGTTTGTAATAATCACTATATAGTGTATCGATAAATAAAATTTTTATTCCCATTTAAAATAATTTTTTTGATGTTATTTGATTAATTTTATAATCCCCAATAAATCCTAAAAAATGTATATTATATTTTAAGGTTTTAAAATTATATTTTTATAGACAAAACTCACTTCTACATCACCAAGGGTATTATTTTAATGATTTTAGTTCCTATCCTTATATGGAAATGACACCCACTCCACATTGAATGAAACCATTGTAAACAATAATAGGATGATTTTTTATTGAATTAATTTGTCATATATTTTCCAAAATCTATGTTATGAAATTAATAAAGAATACCCTATATTTTTCTATAAAAACACACCAGACATCCCATTCCTCTTCACACAAAAACATTTGCACATGAATTTATTCTTCCCTTCCATCTTTAGATCCTTACCAAAGTGTTCCCATTATCTTATTAATTTCCTCACAAGATTTTAGTATAACCCTCTCATAGTAAGGTATCATATCTTTCTCCTCTTAATTTACTTATGATGTACAAGTGTCGAGAGTCCCATTTCATACTCATTAAGACCTTCTTTGAGTCTTTATATACCCCCTTTGTGAATCCAAAATTATCTTATGATTTTACATGCCAAATTTTTTATATTGAATATCCGTCACCATTTTTACTCAAGGGTATTAACCAATATGTACCTATTCTTCATTTATTTGGGTCTTCCCTGTATATAATTCACAGGAAATAATAATGGGATTAAAATTGATGAAATAAATCTTTATATTGTATAATCTCTCTTCCACACATATTCATGTATATGATATGAATATGACATGTGGTATAAGAATAATATATCCCTCTAATGCATTGGTAATGGTTTAATCTCATGAGTTTCCATATAGGGTACATGATAGAATATCAATAGAAAAATATGTTATGATTTCTAGGTGGATAGCCTTGAATTTTTATTATGATGCCATGTTTGGTGTTGTTTCCACATTTCCATGTTGTTTTTTATGTTATCATCTTTTATCCTGCTTTTATGTATCTATTTATGATTATCACTCATCTGAGATGTGACTATTGACTCACATGTTTTACTTTCATCATGTTTTTCTTCAATATTTTTATACTGGGATTTATAGATAACCCATTTCTAATGTATGTCTCCAGGTTTTCTCATACAATTTTATAAGATCGAGGTAATTAAATGGCATGTTATGGATTTTTAGTTTATATATTTGTATTTATATTTCATTTTTTTTATATGTAAATAATTTTCCAAATTCAATAAGCCTCACTATATTCTCGGTGTCAGGATTAGAAAACATTTTTGGAATCTTGAAGAATATGAAAAAACATATTAAAACACCCCTAACTTTTGATAAATTATATAGTAAGTGGTTTTTAAGAAACCAAATCCTTATATGGATAGAATATGTGTCTGTGGATTAGGGATAACTGTATATAGGGGTAATCATCCAAAAAATGGTACATTGGGCTTTACTAGATAATCACCTAGTGCGTGAAAAATATGCTTTTCTAAAAACCTATTTTAATACTCTTGAAGGATATTCTTTGTTAAATTCATAATCTATTTATGAACTATTATGAAGGGAAAAAAATTGTAATAATATTTTTAATTGGATGTTGATCATGGATAACTTAGAATGAAACCAATAAATGTAATGGTTAAGGAATATAATTAATTTATTTTTTATCCATTCATTAATCATACTTTATCTTTTATTTTATTTTGAGTTTTAAAATTCACATCTATAGTTTTCCATTTATTTTAATCAATGGCCGAGAATAGAAAGAATAGATTCAATAACCAATTTGATGAGAAAAGTAATGAATTCCCAAATGAGGATCCCAACCTGATGATAATAGGAGTAATGAAATTCATGATAATAATTTCTTAGTTAACTAATGTGTTGAATAGAAACAAAAATTATTGGGTAAAACCACATCCTCATAATAAATATAATATTACAATAGAATCATTTAAGTGAAAAATGGATTCGAATTTTAGTGTATATTCTGATCTCTTAATAACAAAACAATAGATGATATTTATTTAAAATATCTAATATATCCTTCAATTATCAATGTAAGAGTAGGTTATGGTGACTATTTATCATATAGAGGTAAAATATTATCAATGATTGACATGGATAAAAAATATAAAGCATAATGAGGGGATTTAAGTAATGAAGTGGAAGTAATTCCAATTTTTTTATAAATATTTTTCTAACTCTCTGCAACTGAAAATAGGGAGTAATCATATTTATAATTAAGTAAAAAGGATGATTAATATATCTGGTAATATTAGTTTTACATCAAAATACTTTCATGAAGCACAAAAAACGCTTTTATTTTCCCCCAAAATTATAGTTGACAATTTATTTTGTTCGATAAATCTAACTATATAAAAGCATTGGAAATTCTAAAATTTGTCAACTATGAGAAAATTTTCTAATGCACCCTCAATGTAGAAAAAGAGAACATTGAATATCATGGGTCAGAAGATAGTAAGAAAAGAATAGATTTTAATCGTAGGGGTGTGATGGATAATTCTCACAGTGGTATTAATGTAAAATATCCCACTTTTCTAAAGTGTGGGGAGAAATATTTAAGAAATATCCTAAAGGGGAAAAGTAAATGATTTAGGCATGGGAAGGAAGGAAACCAATCTAGCTGATGTTTTTAGGATAAAACTTCCATTATAATAGAAGAAAGTAATTATCCCATGAACCCTAAATCATCTATCCAATTATTCAACTACAAGAAATAGGGACACTATGAGAAATAATGATCTAAGCCAAGTGTTATTTGAGTAAAACCATTGAAAAAAACCTAAAATCCATTGATATCAATGGGGGGGGCAATGTAATAAAAAAGTTTGAGGTGTACGCTAAAAAAATATGTGAGAATATGTACTATAGTTATTCATTCAAGGATATAGAATGTACTTTTAGATTTCAGTTCTATAAATTATTTCATATCACACATGCTTGGTATAACTATTCAAACACCACTGAAAAACATGATTTAGAGCATTGGTGAAAATATAAAATTTGGTAATTATTTAAAACAAGTATAAAAATCCTTCCATATTCATATCTGTGCGATAAACATACCAAAAAAACATGTGATACACTATTTATTAGAAATTAATGATATACATGGTATGGATTGGCCTTCCTTGTATAAGAAAAAAAATTATAGAGAAGGAAATCACCCTCTATATCGAAAATCACTGTCTAATTCTATATATGATTAAGTAGAAGTATAAATCTCATTTGGTATCGTCATCTCAAGAATGTATATTATTTCTTTATGAGAAAATTTAATTTCTAAAATCATTGAGTCTAAGAAAATGATAATACGTGATGAAATAACCATTTTAAGGGAATATGCTAATATGTTTGCTAAATAATTTTCTAGTCTTACACCAATCCAAGAGGTTGATTTCTCAATTGATCTTATACCAAGAGAATTTTAAATATCCAAGAATCCATATAAAATGTACATTGTTTTAACTTGAGTAGCACAATAATTAACTACAAGAGAATATAAATAAAGGGTTTATACAACTAATTGCTTCACTAAGGGGTGAATCCATTCGCTTTATAAAAAATAATGGTAGGTCAATTCACATATTAATTAATTATCATGCACTAAAAAATATCATGATAAAGAAAAAGTATCCACTTCCATGGATTTATGACTCATTTGATCATCTATGTTTAGGCCAATACTTCTCAAGGGTGGATCTTTGGTTGAGATATTATCATTTAAAGGTAAAAATTGAGGATATCATGAAGACTACTTTGTAAACAAGGTATGAGCACTATAATTTCATAGTGATTCCATTTTGACTCACCAATTCTTCATAAACCATTGTAGTCTTTATGAATATAGTCTTTAGGGATTCGCTCAACAAATTTTTTGTAGTATTTATTTATGGAATTCTTATATACTACAAAATCAAGGTGGAACATGAGGAGAATTTGAATTATGTAATGAATAATTTATGAATGCAAAAGTTATTTGTGAATTACAATTAATTTTAGTTTTTTATGTGGAGATAAAAATTCATAGGGAATATTATCACAAGAAATAAATATATATGGATCCTTTAAAAAAATGCAACTTAAAGATGGAATAATAAATATATTTCAAGGAAATCCATAGATTCCTTGGAATAACAGCGTACTATCATATATTTTTGAGAAACCTATCATGATTTTGAATACAACTAACCAAGTTAACTCAGAAAGGATAAATTTTGTCTTGAATGATTAATGTGAAGGGATATTTAATTATTTTAATAAGTAGATAATCATTACACCAATTATCACATTACCCACTAGTGGGGAAGGACTTATAATCTATAATGATTAATCAAAAAAAGGTATTCAGTTGTGTACTCATTCAATATGAAAAAGTGGTAGACAATTCCTCCCACCAATTTAAGATCCATGCGTAGAACTACAAATCCCATAATCAAAAATTGGTTGTATTAATCTTCACATTAAATGTTTGGTGAAATTACCTATATGAGGAGAAATGTGATATATATATCGATAATAAAATCCTCAAGTATAAATTCCCACAAAACGAGTTCAATATGAACCAATGAAGGTGGTTATATCTTATCAATGATTATGATTGTTCAATCTATTACCATCCTATAAAGGTGAAAAATGTCAATGATGGTTTGAGTAGAAAGGATACCACAAAACCTATTTAGGATAAAGACCATAAATAATCAAATATCCTTGGACATGGGAATAATAAGAGTAAATTAATATTACCTTTGATTAATAATTTATCAACCATATATTCTTTAGAAAAATAATGAGTCATAGGAGGGTGATGAGATTCTACAAAAAGTTAGTGAATATTATAAATATTAACTTTTCTAAAGATGGATTTATAGGGTTTGTTACCAGAATATTTTTCCCATAAAAACCACAACTAAATAGGTAATATATGGTTGGTGTGTATAAATCAGAATTCCATATTTATTCTGGAAGATATAAGTTGTATGGTGATCTGAACAATAACTTACAGTTGGATTACATGAAGAGGGAGATTGAGAGATTTGTATCTCTATTCATGGTATGCCAACAAGATATGTGTAAATGATAGAATCATATGTGTATGATGTATCCATTTCCCATGCTACTATGGAAATGGGAAAATAGAACCATGGATTTTATCATATGATTCCCTAGGAAACCTAATGGCAATAAATCCATTTGTGTGGTAGTCCATCACTATAAAAAGTAAGTGTGTTTCATTTCTATCAAAGATGATTTATCTCTTGAATGATTAACCATGATATAACTAATATAAGTTGTAAGAATAAATTATTTCCACTCTCTATTATGTCTGATTGAGATCTATGGATTACCACAAGGTTGTACAGAATCCATTAGTAAGCATTGGATAAAGAGTTAAGTTTTATTACTATTTATCACCATGATATGGAAGGTTAGTCTGATAGAATGATTAAAACTGTTGAGGATATAATGATATCAATTCAAATATATTTCCACATATGTTAGGCTCAGAACCACCCCCTAGTGAATTTCTCATATAACTATAGTTTCCATTATAGCATTCAAATGACACCATATGAGGCTTTGTAAAGGAAGAGTTTTCAAAATCCAACATGATGAGATAAATTTAGAGAGGGGATGATGATGAGACATGGTCATTTCTAATAGATTAAAGATAATCATCAAACCATTCAACATTATATGATATCTGTAAAAATTCAATAGAAAATATATGCAGATAATTTTTGACGATATATATAGTTTGAATTCAGAGATAAGTTGTTATTTTTATATATCCATTGAATAATTTCATGAGGGTTTGGAATAAGGGAAATCTTAGTCCAATATACATATTCCCCTTAGATATTCTTGATCTCATTAGTGTGACACCCTATCGACTCGAAATTCCACCAAACCTATCGTAAGTATATAATATATTAATTTCATCCTTTTTGAGGATGTAAATACCAAACCCCTATCATTTACAAAATATATAGGGGATAAATTTGGATAATTATATTTCATATAAGGAATATCTAGTAAAGATCTTAGAATATAGGGAAACATTTCTATGAATAAAGATAACACAGTTGGTCGATGTTCTATAGTGAATCTAGATGTTTGTGGAAGAAATATGAGATTTATTAATGTTAATCAAACTAATGTACCCTTATCAATAATTTAGCTATTATAAAGTGGTCATTAATATTAGTATATCAAGGGTTATGATATAGTAAAATTGAAAAAAAATAGAAGAAGGGAAGACCTCGACAAGTAGGATCATACCCTATGAAACCCATTTATTGGAGTTTCCGAGGGAGATAAAATCACCGGGACTTTTCCATGACCAAGACCAAGCTAATATTCGACAAATAAATCATGATAGAAATAATTTAGGGTAGAAGTTCAAGATTATCAATATCATATCTCAAACCATGTTCACCGAACAACCCTTATAAAGTGTCACCATTTCACACCCTACCCTTGAGGAAAATACTGGTGTAATAAGGGGTTATACATCTCAACCATAGTAGTATGAATTATTATATAGTTATTTTTTATAAATAATTATTATATATTTTTTATTATTACTTAAAAACTATTAAATAATAAGTATGACAAAAAATACATTTTGATACGATGACACACAAATTGTATTTTTAGGAAATATATAGTTTAAATTAAGACAATATTCTTGATTAATTCAATAATTTTTGAAATAAAAGTTATTCAAATAAAATATTCTTATTAAATAATATTTATTTAAATATAAATATAAATTTTATTTTATGATGTCCAATGTAGTTTTATAAGGGTTAAAAAATGATGTCATTGTAAAAACCCAGACAGTTTAGTAAATTTAGATTTTGTATTTAAAAATGAAAAATTTCCAAATTAAATAAAGATTTTTAAAAAAATAATATTATTTTTGAAATTATCATTTCAAAATAATCCACCAGTTAATTTTTCATATTTTTCGAAGATAGTTAAATTTTTGTGTAAAAATTAAATACTATATAAATATATTTTATGTAGTTTGACATAATAAAATCTCAAAAGTTAATGGGATAAATAATATAAAAATAATTAAATACCTAAATTATGTTTCCCAATTAATTTTTTAATCTATTTTCTTAATTTTATAACCCCATATTGAATTCTCCATGAAAAATTTTATATTTTAAGGTTTTAAAATCAATTATTTATAAACATTAATCTCTTCTAAATCACTATGGGTATTATTTTAATGATTATGTTCTTTTACTTATAAATTAATGAAACCCACTACACTTTGGTAGAAAACATGGAAAAAAACTCAAGGATGGTTTGTGGTTTTGATTAATTTATCATATATATTCTAAAACCTATGTGATGAAATTAATAAACAATTCCAATATCTTTTGATGTATACCTTAAAATAATAAAATTAATATTCTATAAAATCCAATTTATAACAAATTAAATCTTCTATATCTTATTTATATCCCTCCTAAGATGTTCCAAAGCCCTTTAGAAACTCATCCGATGCTTTTATATGCGACCTCTAAATGTAAGGGATCCCCTCTTCATCCTATTTATTTAATAACCTTCATTATATTTTTACTTTTTTATTTCCCATTATAAATTTTTGGATATATATTTACACATCCTGATTATTATCCTTATTATTTCCAAGTGATATTGGCCCTTTTTACTCTTATTAAACCCTTCATTGAATCATTAGGTACACCTATTATGTTGATTAAATTATCTCATGATTTTCCATGGAAAAAATTTGTGTATTCGATATCCATCCCCATTTATACTAAAGGATATTGACATATATTTACCAATAATTCATTGATTTGATACTTAAATTTAGGTAACACAAAATCTTTAATCTTGTGGTCAAAGGTGATTAAATTCATCCTTATGTTGAATGATGTATGGGGAACACTTATGCATGTACATGATATTAATGTGATGGGTGGCCATGGATTAAACTACCCCTACAATGAAATGGGTTATATTTTTATGTCATGAAATTACTTTTAGAGTGAAATAGTGATTATACTAATCATGTTATATTATGATGTCTTGGCAGTTAACCTTGACTTATGCTTATAATGTCTGGTTTTATATTGCTTCACGATTCCTGTGTTTTTATTATGTTTTCATATTATATCAGGATTTGATGATAAATTTTATGATTTTCACTACTATTATGTTACCTTCATATGCCTATTGTTTAAAATTTATTACTTTTATATTTTTATAAATTGACTATTCTTTTACTTGTCTTTATAGATCACCCCTTTCTTATGTAAATCCCAAGTTATCCCATGAAGTATTGGAAAATAAAAGGAATTTAAGGGAATTTTATAGAGTTCTAGTTAATATATGTCTACTGATGTTGAAATTTGTTATTATATATACCTAATTAACTAATGAAACTATTCATAATTGTATTTTATGGATATGGCATGTGTATCCTTATGTAATAGATTAGGAAATAAAGTGTGTTAAAGATATGCGTTTTCATACTTGAGCTAATTTTCTATGAATTAGTATTTTATCATTTCTTATACATTTGTACTTGACATGATACTTGTGAATTAATTTGATACTATGTGATCCTAGAAAACATCTCTAGATAAACCACCCTATCAAAATCCTTGAACTATATTGTAGGGTAAGGACATTGATGGTTCTTGTGGCCAATCATGCCTAATTAAAAACACTGCACAGAGATGTGATCCAGAGATGATTGCCCACTCACTTGCATGCACTACCTACCACTAACATGGTGGTAAATATTTAAGTGAAACTTCTTTCCACCTGAAGAATATCTCCATGATCACCCTAATGAGATTGCATAGCCATCACTCGATGCCCCATTTAGGATTCCTTTCATGATGAGATATTGATTTATAAAGTCCGTTATGTTTCTTAGGGGAAGGAGATTCACCTATGACTTTATCTAGTATTGAATCGCATATTTGAAATGATTAACCCTTTCTATCTCATCACCTTCTAAGGATGGATAAAAATTATGCAGGTTGGAAAAGTGTTTAACATAGTCCTTCACATACATGCTCCCTTATGTCATGTGCATAAAACCTTGAGCCATCTTATACTTTAAAATCATTGGATATAAGTTTGTTATGAAAATTATGTCAAATTAATTCTTGGTTAGGTCCTATTAATTCCTTAATTTCTCTATGATGTCCCCGTAGTTCTTTGATGGTCCTCATTGTACATAAGTATCAAGATTCACTATCCTCTATGTGGGTGTCTCAAGGTGATTAAAGATCATTTGGAATGACTCAATCTAGGACTCAGCTACCCGGGGGTCTCCCTCTATAGTGAATATTGGTGGGATATACAGTCGAAATTATATCATTATGTAAGAAATCAAATTTATAGTATAAGAAGTCTCCCTTACTATAGATCACAAAACCATCATAAAAATATCATAAAGCTGCTCATCTATCTGATTACTCAGTGCCTCAAGAAGTTATGGATCACTACTACTAGGTGTGAACTGATTACTAATGTTATGATGATAAACCTAATTCTAAATTATAGTAAGTTCATTTACAAATGGAAACAAACTACTTAGACCATAGTATTTAGGACAATATTGACCTCATATGGTCAAAATATAAACAATGAACCACCGACACAAGTTTAATCTAAAAAAAGTCTTCAAAATTGTTTTGGAATGTCATATGAGTTCTATTTATTCCTTTTTTAATCAAATATAACAATAATTTAAATTTCATAAATTGGTAAATGATATATCACTCACAATAATTATGTTTTTAGTATGAAAATTTCATGTAAACATCTATCCCTACATTCCTACTATAATGCATGCATACTCACCTCTTGCTATATAAACACATGAGAAAAATATCACATAATATTTACATTACAGTACTTGTGAATCACCGAAAGTGAAATAACATCAATATTCAAACAAATGCACAACATAAACCATAATACCATCCTTGAGAACATCTGTTTTCCCCTATACATGGGTTAGCTACTCCCTTATATGATTTCATTACAAATCCTTAACACATTCTACTCTCTCGTATTCCTTACCAAAATAGACAATTAATAGCGAAAACATGGTATTTGATACCACTTTTAAATATCCCTAGCTTGATACTCTCTCACATGAACATGATGGGATGATACAAGACATGAAGCACTTACCCCCTATTTTCTAGAGGTTTCTGATTAGAAATTAAGGTGTAAAGAATATAGGGGGGAGACTATACCCTCTAGAACATAGATATAATATTTTCAAAAATAAGATAAAAATAAAAGGCACAAACTAGTATAAATCCTTACAGAACCAACAAAAGCAATTAATAATAATAAATCTTATCATGAAATAATGTATTATAATATAAATGACATACTTAAAGTAAAAAAACAAAAAAATTCCAAATAAATAATAAAAAAACCCTAGTTCCAAACCCCATTTATGGTCCCATATTTATTCTCTAATACCACATATAAATACAATAAATTAAGTATGGGGTCCACTTCCTTCTCCCATACCAACATATATGAAGTCTTCAATGGAACCAAATGGCTATTGAACTGAGTGTGAGTATAATTTATTAGATTAGAAACCATATTGTCTAAATAATAAATTATGAATACATCGTTCAAGAAAATTTATGATAAATAGGGGAATTAATAAAAAAAATTAATGTACAACATAAAGAAACCTATTGACCGTTGAGCTTTGGGTTGAAACCCAGGGTCACAAAACATGTTTCATCATGAAGTCAAATGTCTCTTTCCTTACAATATAGAAAAAAATTAGAAGGAATTTCATGTAAAACCTATAATATCATCCTGGAAAGAACTCTATATCTAACCTTCAATATAGTCCTAGAATGAATTCCCTATCAAACCAGTACATTCACTTGATAAGGAATATTATGTCCACACAAAAATATCATCCCGGAAGGAAATCCATGTACAAAAAATAGCCTAATCTGGGAAGGAACACTATTTCTAGACCAAAATCTGATATTGGAAGTAATTGCATATGAATCCCATAGTCTCATATAGAAAGGAACTCCATATACAATCTACAATCTCTTATGGGAAGGAGTTATATTTCTATCCCAAAATTTTATATATGAATGAACACCATGTCCAATATATAATCTCATCTGAGGAGGATTGACATTTCCATTCAATAATCCCATTTTTTATGGAACACTATGTCCATAATATAATCACATATTGGGATGAATTACCTATAAAACCTATAATCTCATCAAAAAATATTCTATATGTCCTTACCATAATATCATTCATAATCATTAATTGACAAAGGAGTCAAAACATAAAAAATATACTAATAACCAGTTTGTAAATTCATATATTATGAAATATATTATGAAATTCATTATTTTTAAATTCATATATTATTCAATTATCATTACATTTAATCCATTTATGAAATTCATACCAATAACCAGTTTATAGAAATTATCAATCTAAACCAAGTAACTAATTACCATTATAATCATAACTATGACCATTTCAGTTTTCATTTAAGAGCAATTAACATTACAAAAATAAAAATATCCTAATTTCATTGAGTGTTTGTACTAATTACAATTATATAAAAAATTATCACTTTTAACCCATGTAATATATTCTCAATCCAATCATCATTATTACTAATAGAATCCAATTCTATTGCAAGCCATGTTTTCAACTTAGTTGCTAAACTAACTCACATTTTTAATCAAAATAATAACCAATTTTTAATAATTCTAGTGGTTCTAGGTTAATTCCATTCAATTTCAAACCCAAGGTCAGGGGTTGGAACGATCGTAAATTGGCCCCATGGCCCAGTATCAATGAAAATTGACACAACGATGTTCGAGGGAGGACTAAGAATATAGTTTCATCAGAATTTTCTGTTACTAATTGGGTTAGGTTTTGAAAATGGTGTATCGGAATGACCATACATATTCAATGTACTGCAACAAAACAAAAAAAAAATTATGGAGTTTTTCTAGAACCCAATTAAAAATTAGAGAAGAAGAAACAAACTCCTTAATGACCATGAAAAATCTAGGTTCCTCCTTCTTCTCCTTTAATAAAAACCAATAATATACTATTAAAACAATTACATAATCAATGATTTTAGTGTCAAATTCAATTTCTAGGGATATACACAAGGTAAAATTAGATAAACTAGAAGGATACAAAGAACCAAGAGGGTTACCTACAATATATGGGTTTGTTATTCCAAGATCCAATTAAATCAACATTTGGATGGAAGAGAAATAAAAAAAATCTCTTAAGTATGGTATATATTTTGAGAAAAATTGATAGGGGATTGGGAGAAACATAAAGAACATTAATGAAAAAAACTATTGGAAAAAACCTCATTCAAAAAAAGGAATAAGGGTTTTAGGCCGTGAATCTTCAGGTAGTCATATGTGAAAAAAAAACAATTCACCTCTCCTTAAAATTATGAAATCCCATTAAAATCATGAATTGATTCTACCAAGAAAAACATTCAAAAATTTAATTAATTTCATGTCATCCATCCAAAAACATTCATGGAATGAATGAGATCTTGTAATAAGTCTTCATATCCACATATATTTTCCCCTCAAATCACCTCTAAAATACTAATAATGTAGGGAACAAGGGTCCATTGAACCAATTTATAAGATAAAATAAAAACACAATGAAAAATGTACTTAGAAAAAATATGATCTCATATATATTTCTGAATTCATCTAATTTTTCATCATTAAGATTATCTCTTTTATAGTCTTGGATATTCTAGTCAATTTCTCTCTGAATTAGTACTTTATAATAATTATTTCCTTGAGAAATGAATCAATGTAGTTTAATAACACCATGAGAATTGATTATATTTTGGGAAGATTCACTGACAAACCCTGAATATAGATTTATTATACAGTTATTGGATTAGTTAATTCTTCACCTACATTTACTACTGAAGTACCCTAGAACACCTTGAGATAGAAGGGGTGAATTAGGGTATCATCTTTTTCTTTTAAACTGATGGATTTTGTTCCCAGATTGGTAGAAAACTATAAAAAATGTTTGAAGAGGTAGTTCCAAAAAAACAATCACATGAAAAGAAATTACACATATATTTTAATTGGATCACCACTAAGGGATACACCCAAGGAGCATACATAAGAAATATTACAGTCATACAAAAAACTACTAATATTTAGAAGTTATGGATTACAAGAGTATAAACTAGTCACTCTGTGACAGGGACACTGCCTTCACAAGATTTTTTAATAGCACACTACGTCCCTCAGACCTCTTCTACTGACTCCCCCTTTCTCAGTATGTTTGATGAATCTTCACTCAGTTTAATGACTTTAAGGACACTTCAATGGTTTAGCATTAGATCATGCATCCTTAACTATAAATGGATGTTATGTTGAAGTCCCATAATCACCTACAGATGTAATTTATTTTCTCATACACTAATATGATATTGAAATTATTTTTGAAAACTGATTTGGTCATTTTTTAGGATTCCTTGGGCATTCTACATACTACTGCTGTTTCTATGTACCACTACTATTTTCGTGTACTATTGCTATTTCCAGGTACAATCCATCTATTTTTTCATATCGTCTTGCTGTTTCTGCATACTGTCCAACTCCTTCACAAACATTCCTTCTCTATGTACTACCCTACTCTACGTACTAATACACTCCTCCACGTACCATCCTTTTCCACTTATAACCCTTCTTGGTTGCATACTGCGAGAGATTCATGCATAGATCTCGCTCTCTTCTGTGAGATGTTTTCCTTACGTGGATGATTCTCTCCATGTACATTATTCTCCTCCATGTACCACTTTGGACATCACCAAATTTCTTCCTGAAAAATTAATCTCAAATATCATCACATAACAAAGGGGATTAATACTCCTTAAATAGGTATATAACTCAACAATTTTTTGTAATTTGATTTACCCAAATTTTCAATGTGGTACAATATTCATTGTAAATTGAACTCCAAATGCGTACTGTTAGCCTCAGTTGTGTAATGAAATCCTATAAACTGCGAACCTTTATCACATACCATTAACATTCTATGTATAATATGTCTATCGATCCATGTATTGCATCTCTTTACCACGTAGCATCACTACAAACCATTTTCGGTAGCAATTCGCTTACCACACACCTTCAACCTATATTGCCGCTGCGAACATTTTTCAGTTCTGTGCACTGTTATGATTACATCACGCCTTCATCACATACTGCACTCTTTCACCACATACTACACACCTACACTACGTACCGCGTGACTTAACTGCATACCATGTGGCTTTATCACGTACCACATACCTTCAATGCATACCCTCGCTGTGAACCGTTACCAAACTCTAAATTTTTTAGGCCCAAAAACCTGGCAAGCACTGGGAAACTACGCCACCAACAATATTTCTTTCACCCTCAAACGTATGACCATATTCATTCCAAACTCCCTAGATATACCTGTGTAGATTGAAAACAAACACAATCCAGTCTTCATTATTAGAAATGTGCAGCCTTGGTTCCCACAATATCTTCCTTTGTGTTTGTTGGAAATCTCTAGATAAATTCATCGATGCGCCATCCACGATAAAAACATGAACCTTCATGAAACAACTAATCCATCAATCTATGTATTCATGAGCAGTTCTCAATGTATAAAACAAGAGAGAGGACATTAATTGAGTTCTTATCCTTTTCATTCCTCCTCCATAGTTTCATTTTTGGATTTTTAATTTATCTATATTTCTCGTAACTAGAAAGAAACAGAAAAATCACTATTGAATTTATCCATTCCCCCATTTGGGAATAAATCCCATGGACTAAATATTGACTAATAGAGTTTAAAAAAACATACTCCCCTAGATCATATGTCCCCCATAAATATACATCATTTCCATAAACAGATTAAAAACCGTTAAAACAACTATGGGGAGAGGAATCTCGTAACCTCCTTACGCACTGGATGGTGGAAGAACACCAAGCTTCAATCGATTTTTCTCAAACACAACCACTAACCGTGGCATTGTAATAATGTCAGCTACTTGGTCATAAGGTCCCACAAGGTCCATTTTGATCACACATTGTTCAAATTTATCCATGATGAATTGATATCTGATCTCAATATGTTTCTTATGAGATTGATGAACAACATTGGTTGTTTCACTTCATCACCTATGTCACTCAGTTGCTACTTCATCCAAAGTAACTTAGTGCATGCCTTGGTAGCCGATATATATTCTATTTCACTAGTAGTATGTGAAGTACTTTACTATTTCTTGCTTTACTAGTCCACACATTTCTTCTCAATATATAATGCTCCACTACTGGTACAATTTTGTCCTACTATATATCCTGCCTATCTAGAATTAGAAAATGCTGATAGTTCAATATCTCTTCATGCAAAAATGTAGAGCCCATAATTATTTGTACCTTGAATGAATCAATTGATTCTTTTCAATGTCACCATATGTTCTTCCTTCGGATTACTCTAAAAGCATGCTGCAAGACATGTTGAAAAGAAAGTATATGGACGTATCTCCATTAGGTATAGTAGGATTCCAATGATTTTTCTGTACATGGTGGGATCAACAGAAGTCCCTTCCTCATGATTTTCGAGCATTGATCCAACTGAAATCAGAGTTGACATTGGTTGGAATCATGCATATTGAATTTCTTCAGTAGATCTCTTTCCTAATTTTCTTGAGGAATTAAAGTGTAATAATTCTTTTGAAGAACATGCAACTCTTAAAAGTACGTGAGTTCACCAATCATGGACATTTCAAATTAAAATTTCATGTTATTTGAAAATTCATCCACTAATCCATGTCTTCTTCCATAAAAAATAATATCATCAACGAATAATAATAGCATGAACTGACATTGTTGAGAGTTCCTCACATATATATTGTGATCCAATACTCCTATATTAAACTCATGCATTCTCAGATAAGATTCCAACCGAGAGTACCATGCCTATGGTTCCAGTTTTAGGCCCTAAAGATATTTCTTTAATTTGAAAACCTTCAGTTCATCAAATCCAAGAATAAACCTTACAGGTTGTTCAATGTAGACTTATTATTCCAATAATCCATTTAAGAATGTTGTCTTGACATCGATTTGAAACAATTTATAACCTCTTTGGATTTCTATGGAATGAAATAGCCTGATTGCCTCAAGTAACGCTATGGGAGAAGATGTCTCCTCAACATCAATGTCTTTGATTTTGGAATATCTTTTACAGAAACAAGCACACCTTATTTATGATCACATTTCCATGTTCATCAAATGGTTTCTTGAAAATCCACTTTGTACCAATCAAATTATGATCTTCAGGTCTTTTAATAAGATCCCATGTTTGATTTTTTTTCATTTTTATCTTACTCTTCATTTATTTATTTTACCCATGACTCATTCATTGCAACCTCTTTAAATAATAATGGTTCCAAAACTGATAGATATGAATATTGTGAATTTACTCATTATCCTTATTTGTGTAGGTCTAATTAGATCCCTGATAATGTAAGACTCATCAATCTATGCTCATCGATATTTCCATTGGTATTTGACCAAATTCTCTCCAGCTACGGATTACTCTTCTAATTCTTCTTTAGATTCCACATCATGATGTGACTCCTGATATTTTTTTGACAACTTAATTTTCATCTATATTAGTATTTTTTCTATGTTCACATTATTCCACATCTTCTATCACATTAGTGTATGAATTTCTTGAAGCATTATAATTTTTTTCTTCAATGAACTTTACATCAATGATTTTCACAATTCGTCCCAAGAGCTTATTGAAATAGTTGTTGTCTTTTCGGTTAATTGAGTATGAAAGAAATATTCATTCATCTACATTGTCTCCATATATCCCTTGATTTCCTAATTTGTTTCAGATATCATATTTTCTTTTGAAAAAAACAAAATATTTCAAAGAGGGATTCCTTCCATGACACAATTAATATGGTGTCTTTGTTTCACCAATATATAGCCATGTTCGATTTTGAATAAGCATTGTAGCTTGTAATACCTATTTCCAGTAATGTGAGGAAATACGACTCTCAATCAGCATAGTTCTGGTTATGTTGTTTACATATCAATTCCTACACTGAAAACCCCTATTTTTAGGTGGAGTTCCCACAACGGCCACCTCAGGCTATATCCCATGCTTCTCTAGGTAATTTTCAAATTCAATGGACATGTACTCCCCTCCATTTTCAGACTGTAGGACTTTGATCTTCCATCCAGTAACATTCTCGGCGATTCATTGATAGGTGTTCTTGAAATAGAGAACTCTTCCCTTCTCATGTGTAATGATCACACATGTAATTATACTGTAATCATTTATGAAAGGAAAAAATTACCTCTCCTTATATGTTCCAACATTATTTATCTGGACACAAACATCTTTATGGATGAGGTCTTCTTTGTCTGTAGGAACAGAAGACCAGTTTTCCTCGCATGCAAGCATCACAAGTCTTTTCTTGTTCATGATTCAGATTGTGGATATCCATGACTATATTCATCTTAAATATCTTTTCCATGTATTTCTAATTGATGTTCCCCAATATCCAATTCCATATGTTGTTTTCCTCTCCAACTGTTAGGTTGAAAATGTTCCCTTTGATTTCAACCAGATATAAGTTTCTTTATATTCAACAACATTTCATGAGATAATTCCCAGACTTTCCTCTTATAGTATGACCATTATGATTGAACATCACAAGAAGGCCTAAGTCACAACGTTGACTCACACTAAGACGATTGTGATAAAAACTTTCCACAAACAAGACTGTAGTTTTATTTTGATCTCTGTTATCTAGCTTTGTACTCCACTACCTTTTACCTTCAAAGTACCCTCATTATCGAACCTCATTATTCCATCAAACTTTTTCTTGACATTCATTAAAAGGTCTGAATTTCCCATATTTTAGGATGAAAACCCACTATCAAGAATCCAGGTGCTGTTGTTCTTTGTAGCTTTGAGGGATACTTCTCCAAAATTGGACTTTTCATTTTTCAAATTTTCATTCCATGAGATATTAGATTGAGCATAGGACACTGATGGTCTTTCAATTATCTATTCTATGTACCTGGGTCCTTTATATTCAAATTCTTCTTATAGATTTGAAAACATGTTTGAAACTGAAATATTTTCTTGTTGATGAGTATTGACTCATCGCTAAGCATTGAATGAATATATCATGTCATACCTCTACTTAAAATACACAGATTTAAGGCAATGTTAGAATAGTGAAAGAAACATCCATAGAAATCATTACTTCAATAATAATTAGGATATTAATATGTTCTCTTTTGTTGAAATCAAAACTCTTCCCCATTCATATAGCTCCTTTCCTCTTCACAGTATGACATGGTACGACCCAGATAGCCACAAAAATGACACTTCATGAAAGGAAATGTCTTCTTACTTCTATTTCTCTTCATAAATTCTTCCTTAAGAAAATAGTTTGACTGCCTATCATTTCTAGAAACTCATGGATAATATTTTGTTATCCTTTTAGTTCGATTTAAGGGTTTCTTTTTCAGCACTTCTTGTGGCTTTTCGACATGATCCACTTTCATCTTTCCTTTATTCTAGATCATTTATTTATAGAATTTTACATTTTAGAATCACAGACATATTCTACTATTTCCAATGTATGTGGGTCTTTAATCACTTAATATCTTTTCAACTCCATAAAAAAAACGTTTTTCTCTCTGTAACAGCTCAGCATCCGAGAACCTTCCAAATTTTATTTTTTTATTTGCTTCTTATGAAATAGACACACTTATGAGTTTACTTCTTAGAGTAACCACTTCTTCTTCGAGTCCCTCATTGGTCTTGTAATTCACCTCTAGTTTCAAGGTAAGGTCATTTATGACCTCTTCATGTTTTTCAATTCTTAGTTTTAGTTCCACAATATCAGCAGTGCATTTAAGGATTGATGATTGTACTTTCACTAGTTCTTCTAGTCGTTCAATTTCTACTTCCAACAGATAAATATAATATGATGATTCCTACACCATTTATTTCTACGTATTACATCTCAAACATTTAATCTCAAGCTTAACAAAGTCATCCTTAATATTCAACTTGGGATTGTAATTAGTAGTGATGACTGAAATTGCATTTTTATTTTATTAAGGATCATACAGAAGACAAGTCCCCTCCCTGAGGAGTTCAAGGAGGTCTAAGGTGATGCAGTCCAAGCACATCCCCTTGCAGAAAATTCTTATATACACAGGGTAGAGATCCTACATTTAAGAACACTTTTTGAGGCTCTTCTGGACCTTTACAGTCTTAAATTTTGGTTCTTCATCCTCATATAATTTATTATCATAATCTTCCTCCTCATAGAAAAAACTCCTCTTCTGTACTTTATTTGAAAATTTTTTGTTTCCCTTTTTGAAGAATCCTTTACAAGGATTTTCCATGTTTTTAACTTTGCTCTCTTCATCATCAAATTTTCTTTTGTACTGAGAGGCAATGTGCCCAACTCTTCCATAGAAAAAACAAGTTAGAGGTAGCTTGTCTTCAATTTTCCATGTTCCCTTATTGAGTTTCTTAGCAATGATAGAAGGAGTCATTTTACTCATCATATTCATCACCGGTATATCATGAAATTTTTAGTTTGTCCATGGATTTTAATTCCATTTCATTTCTCACACGATTCCTAGCTTCTTCAGGCTTCATACTCATTTCATAAGCTGATAGATTGCTACGAAGATCATCCATTGAGAGTTTGGAGAGAACTATTTCCTTGAGGGAGGAAACCTTTTCATTGTAAATGTGTGGAAGCCTTCTCAATATTTTCTTCACTTTTTCAATGTCTTTGATTTCTTCACCCAAACCTCAAATCTCCCCTACAACTTCAGTAATTCGATTGAAGAAGGAGTCTGTAATCTCATCAGGGTGCATCTTCAGATCATCAAACCTATTGTGTATTACTTGATGTTTTTCCTAATTCACATTTCTATCTCCTTCATAAATATTATCCAGTTTTCCCACATTAACTTGGAATATTTGAAACTCATTACCTTTAGATAAATCTGACCAAAAAGGACAGTAGTGAAAAAATTCTATGCTTTTACATCTATATCAAGAAATTTCTTCTTATTATCTGTCATCGACAGTTCTGTAGGATCAGTGACTTGTATTCCCTACACAATATAAAACAAGACTTCCATTCCAAGATATCTTAGGTGAGATATCATCCTTATTGTTTCATATTTGAAAATTACTACCATTGAAGAAGGGAACACCCCTAATGTCGACTGGATTCTCCATGATAGAAAAATTCAACACCAGCAACCTTTACCCTCTGATACCACGTGAAGGACCTAGAAACCCCTTGAGAGGGGAGGGGTGAATCAGGGTGTCAAATTTTTCTTTTATAATGATGGATATTTTTCCCATGTTGGTAGGAACCTGTTAAACCTGTCTAAAGTGGGAGTGAAAAAAAAAACAAATGCATGAAAGGAAATGACCCAATTATTTTACGTGGTTCACTACTAAGGGCTATGACTAAGGAGCCTACTCCAACAGTGTTCCAATTGTACCAAAAACCAATAATCTTCACATGTTGTGGATTACAATAGTTTAGTAAATTCACTATATACCAAGTGTACTGCCTTTACATGGTTTTAGGGATAGCACACTGCATCCCTCAGATCACTTCCACTAACTCCCCACTTTTCACTATGTTGGAAGAATATTAACTCAGTTTAACGACTTGAAGGTTGCTTAAATGGTTTAGCATTAGATCATGCATCCTAAATTGTAAATGGATGCATTGTTGAAGTCCCATAATCACTTATAGATGTAATTTATTTTAACATACAGTAATATGATATGGAAATTAATTTCACAAACTGATTTGGCCAATTTTTAGGCTTCCATGGGTGTTCAACATACTCCTGTTGTTTCCATATACCACTAATATTTTTGTGTACCAGTGCTATTTCCACATATTTTCCAGCTATTTGCGCATACCATCTAGATGTTTCCATGTATGGTATAACTCCTCCGAAAATTTTCTTTCTCTACGTAACTCCCTACTTCGTGTACTGCTCTACTTCTCCATGTACCATTACTCTTTGCGTACTGCCTTGTTCGGTCACGTATTTAGAGATGTTCATGTACAAACTGCACTCTATTCTGCAAACTGTTTTCCTTACATGGATGATTCTATTTGTGTACCATCTTATCCTCTATGTACCACATCATACTTCACCAAATATATTACTGAAATTTAAATCTCAAATATAGTCACTTAACAAAGGGTATCACATCTCTTTAAATATGCACATAACTCCACAACATTCGATAATCTGATTTACACAAATTTTCAATGTGGTACGATTTTAAATATAAACTGAAATCCATCTGTGTACTGTTAGCCTCCACCGCATACTGAAATCCTATGAACTGCAAACCATTATCATGTACTGTTAACCTTCCGTGTACCTTATGTTTTTCGATCCACACACTGTATCTCTTTATCACGTACCATTGTAGCGAACCATTTTCGGCAGTATTTCCCGTACCGCATTCCTTCACCACATACTATCACTGCAAACAGTTTTCAGTTCTGTACACCGTTCCACATACCACATGCATTCACGACATACAACACACCGTCACTATGTAGCACACACCTTCACCGCGAAGCGAACGGATCCACCAAAAATTGTTGCTATGAAATGTTACCAAAATCTAGATTTTTGATGCCCAAAAATTTAGAAAAAACATCTTAACTATTCCACCTTCAATACTACATTCAACCTCAAACATTTGAACCTATTCATTGAAAACTCCCAAGACATCCATGTTAAGATTGACAACAAACACAAACCAACCTCCATTATTATCAATGTGCAGCCTTATTTCCCACAACTACATACCAAACCTCCTTGGATTTTTTCATAAGAACATCCTATATTATTTTAGACATTACTATAGTCATAAAACGTTTTATATTCTTCCAATATCTCAAAAATATTTTTATCAGTAGTTAGTAAAATAGTTTTAATCAGGGGAGAGTTAAGATTGAACTTCACTAAAATAGATGAAAAATGTACATACCTATCTCTTTTCATTTATATATCCATTATCCTTGAGACACCATGAAAATATTAATTTTACATAGAATTTTGGAATGTCAAAAAAACTCAATCAACTATTGAATTTTTATCAAAACCTATGTTATTGAGTTCATCATATTTAAAAGATTATATAGAGGGACCAAATCCAAAATTGTATGTTTACCATACATGATGTTAACAAATACAAGTGTTTATTATTTGAATCTAAAATCCACATAGAGGAAGATAATGTGGAATAAACCATATCTGATTAATTTCATTCTTCAGTCATTAAAATACTAAATATTTAGATGATGGTTCTTAAGATCTGAGAAACTCATAGTATTTTTGAAACCCCATATTTTAGGTAATTAACCCTTTATTTATGTATTTTTTGTATATATAGTATTTGGATCATTTTTTCGTAGTTTTAATGGAGTTTCATGAGGTTTTGGAGATTTCTTAGAGGTGGACCGTTTGAGAATGGTTTATAGAAACCATGCTATAGCTTCTAGGAAACCATGAAATAGAAACAATGGGAACTGCGTAGGCATACGGTTTGGCCAAACGATGTGGCCACCAAAGAAAAAACATGCGATGTTAGAGATATGGGTTTAGAATGTTTGGATGATGTTTTTTCTAAGCATTTAACCTAACCATGTGAGTTTTGTTGGAGGTAGTGGCTATAACATGGTCAGTGCATAGTTTGCCTAACCGTGTTCCTGAACCATGAACCATTAAAAAAATATCTAAATATTCTGTATTTAATCAGAATAAACACAATAATCCACTTTTTTCCATTTATCAATGTCATAACCTGATATCATTTCCTTCAAAAGGTTGTATTGACCATTAATATTTATTTGTGAGTTATTATAAGGTGAATATAGGTTCATTGGAGGCAGAGTTGGTTAGTAAGTGATCATTATTAGTGGTTTTCCTATGTTTTATTCTTATTTCTTCTATTAGATACATATATATAACCCATTAGGGATATATAAATGTTTTATAATTCCAATTATGTTCAAAAATGATTATTTGAGTGATATAAAATAAGGTCTGAGGTGGGGTTTGGAAGATCATTTCCATGTTATGTTGTTTTGTGTAATTATTTGGTTCCTTCAATATTTTAGAGGTAGTTGGACTCACTATCGAATCATATTAATTAGAAATATAATAATTTATTTAAAATTGATTTAGTTTATTGAATTTAATTGTTAAATTAATGTGTTATTAATGATGTAAAACCGATTTAGTGATAGTTTTTTGGAAACTCTGAAATTGTTTCATTTTTTGGAAAATGATTTTGGTTCATGATTTAAAAAATATTGTTTTAAAATTATGATTTGGTTTTAATGATATGAATGTGGATTTGGAAATTTGTTCAAATAAATAATTATTTTATTGAAATGGATTTGTATGGGTTTTAGCATTCAGAGGGCTGGCATGTGTTCATGTGCATTTGGATATGATAAAGGTGTAGTGTTTCCCCATAATAATGTGGGACTAATACTAGAACAAATTTTACCTAATAAAAGTTTGTGGAATATGTTTATTAACTTTTACCCCATAAAATTGGTTCACCAAGTACTAGAATGGAAAAAGGATGACTGACCATTCATGAGTATATGGAGGTCAATGGTTTCATGAATTGGTGGATGTGTGAAATAGGAATTGGTATTCCAAATTTTAAAATGAGAAAATGTTTTAAAATTTTATTTTATTTCTTTACATAGAAAACTATTTTTCATAGAAATGGTTTTTCCATTGATATGAACTTCTTCAAATAGTTTTAAACTATTTTATATAAATGTGATAACTTTATATGTCCTAGTAGTGTTAGTTGGGAAGTCATTGGGTACAACCTACTATGTTATATATTCACCACATACTAGGAACGTTTTGTGTCTTTTTATATATTGTAATTCATGATATAGGTAAATTTTTTTATCCCATTTCTTTAGTTATGAATTTTGATTCCATACAAGTCTTGTGGAGTTGGATCTTGGAGTAGGGTGGCTGTTATTGAGTGGGTGCATTTTGAGTCTATGAGTTTTTTCTGTTTGGTTTCCCCTTTTATTTACTCTTATATTGTAATTAGTTTAGTTTCATTGAAGTTTTACTAAATTACACTCATGCATCATGTAGTTTTTTTTATTATGGGGTATTTGTTTGTTTTTTTATTTTCAAATGTGAAATCATCCCCCAATTGTTTTTTAATACATTAGAATTTATTACCAAAATTTAGTGTCTTGGGGAATTCACACAAGGCCCAGTATCACCACTACATTTTTCTAAGACAATGAGGAGGAGTGGGATGTTTCAAATGGTATCTTTGTGGTCTGGTCTGCATTTTATTTTGGGATAAATGGTATTAATTTTTTTTGGTCTTGTAGTTGATAAATCATTCTTGTTAACTCCTTGAGTTGGGATGAAAACAAGGAGATAAGACCATTGGAATATTAAATTTAGAGAATCAAGAGGTGTAGCTAACCCATTTATACAGAACGTTATGTTACAAGAGAGTGGGGTAAATAAGTATTTTTGGACTATTATTAGAGTTGTAACCTCATCGTCTTGTGTTTTATCGATGATAAAAGAACAACATGCATCGATAGAGATGACTTCCCACTAGGAGTGAATAATTAATTTTGAGTAATGATTTATGATATGATAAAAGATAGTTTATTTTTGAAAAGAGTTGAAAATGTTTTCATAAGTGATATTTTAAAAAGGAATGGTTGTGGTATTCTGAAAATGGGTGGATTTTCAATGAGCATGGTGTAATTTTTTAAAATTATTTGTTAACCAAAAGTGTTGTATATTGGAATGCCTTTTTGTGATATGAGTGATGTGGTATATTTGAAATTTCTAATCCATAAATTGATTGTGCTTGAGACTAAAGGGTGTTTTGTTTTGGTTATAGAAAATGGAACTGGTTAGGAGTAGAAGAAACCAACTTGAAGAGGATACTAAAAATATGGTTGCACCTGAGCCATTAGTGAACCAATGAATTATTAAAAGTATTGTCTTGGATTTTCAATCCATTGATAGAGGGAACCAAATTTATAAAAATAGGAATGGGGATTATACCATTTAGTTCCTAAAGTAGAATCCATCCATCATTTGGGGTGATTTAGAACCATAAAAATAAAGGGAGTGGCTAAATATGATGAATTTAATCTTCTTCTTCCTTCGAAAACTAGTAGAGTTGAATGTCAATTCAGAAATGTGCATTCTAGAAGATCTATCACCCTAGTGGTGGGATTTGGAAATTCATAAAAAAATTATACCAAGGAATTTCATTGATGATTTTTTAATAATTGTTCAACAAAAAATTGAGCCATCACATTTTCACAATTGGTTGAAAAATAGAATATTTCATATAGAAGCTGGAGAAGATCTCAGTAATAGACTATGCGATTAAATTCATGAATTTAGTCAAATTAGTATTAATAGTTTCTGGAAGTTTATCCTTGATGGAATGTATTTTTTAATTGGGGTCATGAATAGAGATAAAATCAATGAATGTCATTATTTGTATATCAGATTATATAGAGATGGTCAATAGGTAAATGGTTTAATAACAAATTTATTAGTAACAACAAATTTTGATATTTATATGAAATTGTGGGAACTCTAATGTTGTGAATAACCAGAAGTGGGACAAAAATCTCCAAGCTAGTGGATGACTCAGTATCAGATAGCAGGATCAGTGAATCTTCTTCCTAAACTGAAGAGTAAGATGAAATGTTTTCAATATGGTTTTTATTATCACACGACTTGATATTATATAAAATATCATAAAGAATGTTAAAATTGAAACCAAATGATACATCAATAGAACTATTTTCACAATGATCAAAGGTCGTGTTCTAGACAAAATAATCATGTTTTGTAGATATATAATGCTTAGACATGATGAGGGTACCATAATAATTCTCAATAGTATAATTTAGGAAGCCATGATGATTGTAGGAATACAATGAGTCCTCAACCAGTGCATCAAGTATGAAATAGTATGGAGTTGGGTAAGAGACCATCGGTGATCAATCAAATCCTTCAATAGTGAGAGGTATTATTATTTTGATTTATACATTTATAAAATCATTGGTTGATATGGATTCATTGCATTCATTTATTTCTTCTCATGCCATTGATCTTCTAGGACTTCATGTTTAGAACATTCCTTTTGTTTTGAAATATCAATCTTCTCTTAGTCAAAGGGAAGGTCAAGACATTATGTGTAGATAATTTTCAATAATTTTTAATGAAGATGAATTTATTTTGTATTTCTATGTGCCTATGATGGATGTATATAGCTTAATCATATGAATGGATTGGTTAAAAATATTCATATCTCACATTAATTGTTATACCTAAAGAGTTAGTTTTACAATTAATGATGGGGTTGATAATTTCTTTAGTCAAGATCTAAATTTAAACATAGGTTCAACATGATTTTTGGAACCAACAGTTCAACGTTTCTCATAGTAGTTAGCATATTTGACCTTGGAATATGTGGATGAGATTGATAACACTATTTTTCCAACAATTTTTAATCATTTTTCTGATGTTTTTCTAATAACATCTCAGGGTGTCCACCCATAAGAGAATTGTCATTTAAGATTGATATTTTAATAAGGACCATTTCTATCTCACTTAAATATTATAGGATTGAACCAAAATAATTATGGGAATTGAAATTATTGTTGAAAGATTTATAAAGAAAATGGTTCATTTGGCCGAGTATGTCTTCATGGGTAGCACCAATATTGTATATAAAAAAGGAGGATAAAACTTTTAGGATTTGTGTGGATTATCATAATCTTAATCAAGTTAATATAAAGAACCACTATCCACTTCCATGAATTTATTATCCCCTGATCATCTGAGGGGATCCTATTGGTTCTCTAAAATTCACTTTCATTTGGGATATCGCTAATTGTGGGTTTAGAAGGAGGATATTCTGATGACCGATTTTAGGAGTTGATATAATGATTAAGAGTATATAGTTATGAATTTTGTTATTATGAATTACATTGATTTATTTATGGAATCAATGAATATAATATTTCAAAGGTATCTAGATTCTATTTTGGTGGTGTTTGTGGATGACATACTTGTGTATTATAGGAAAAACATTGATCATGAGAAACCCTTACAGATAGTGATGGGTATTTTGGGAGATCACTATTTATATGATTAATGCTCAATGTGAGATTTTTGGATAGAAGATGTACATTTACTTGGTTATGTTTTATCTATAAAATGTTTTTATAAGGATCTAGAAAGTATAGAGCTTATAATCTCTTGGAAACTGCAAAAGAATGTCTTTAAGATACGTAGCTTCCTTGCTCTGGATGGTTACTACCAATGTTCTGTTCATGAATTTTCTTGACTATATTCACCAATTATAGATTTGACAAGGAAAAATGCACCATTCCAATGGAACAATTAATTTCAATATTCATTTAAAGATATTAAAGTTTTTCTTACATCAACATCAATAATGATATTTATATAATTTGGACAAGGTTATGTGGTATATTGTGATGCTTTGAGATCTAGGTTAGGGTGTGTTCAGGTGTAGGTATATCATGTTTTTTTCATATGGATCATGAAATATAAATTTGAGTGAGAATAACTTCCGAAAATAATATTTGGAGTTTTCTATTATAGTACATGGTTTGAAGACATGGTTTTATTACCTCTTTAGTGAGAAATTTATAGTTACTACGGATCATAATAATTTGAAAAACATTTTATCACAAAGATATTTTAATATGAGACAAATAATTTGGATGGATTATCACAAAATGTTCTACTTTGACTTGTTTTATACAATAAAAAATTGATATTCGGTGGTAGATGAATTAAGTATGATGTTTTGTAATCAGTTGGTGAAAGAGGCTATAGATCACTGGAAGCTGATGTCGGTGATATCCAAAATTCACTTAGATTGTGAATACTGAGGTACTGTTAGAGTTTTATTTCAGGTTTCTTTTATTCCTAATTTTATTGAGAAGGGTATAGAGTAACATGCCAATAAGGAAGTCACCCTATGGGATGCTCTGCAATCTTTGATGGAAATGACTCCTTCCCGGTTGTGGCTCTCTCCATAGTGACCTCTCCTTCGAGAGGGGGGTCCCCTTTTTTGGAAGATTTGAAAATGCCACAGCTAGGGATTTAATTTTTAATAAAATTGTTATAGAGTAAAATAAATTTGATTCTGAATGTTCTTATGTGATGTTAAAACACAATGTTGGGGATACCATTTATGAAAGGAATCTAGATGGGAGTTCAATTTTGTTGGTTAAATATTGGATTGTTGATACATTGTCTTATGAGGGTCATATTATTTATTCATATCCCCATTTCAGATTAGATTTTTATCCTATAAATAAATATGAACAAGTAAATGAAATCTCATTTTTGGGAATTTTTATGAAAATCAAATTGGATGATTTTGTTTCTAGATACCTCACCTTTTAGTAGGTTATGACAACATAGAACTGACTTGTATGTATGATGCAGTCTGTACACATTCATGTTTGGAAATGGGAATATATTTTTATGGATGTTTTAGTAGGTCCACCAAGGATGGTTTGGAATCATGATACCATATTGGTGATAGTGGATTGGATAAAAAATATAGATCATTTAATCCATATTCATGAATCATATACAATGGATGAAATGTTTGAAATCTATATCTAAGAAGTTGTAAAGTGGCATGGAGTACCAATTTTAATAGTATCATACCAAGATCTGAGGTTTACATCTCATTTCTATAAATCCTTAGGGAAATAGCTTGGAACCTAATTGACTGTGACTATGTAATATCTTCCTAAGATGGATGGAATTTACGAAAAGACGATATGGAAAATGGATGATATTCCTAGGGCTTTTGTAATGAATTTTGGCGTCTAATGAGAGGAGAAAATACCATTATTTGAGTTATATTATAACAATAATTATTAGGTCTTGATACATATGGATACTTTTTCATAATTATATGGGTTTTTTTCATTCTCCACCTTATTGGGTGGAAATAGGTGATACATCAATGGTTGGACCAATCCTTGTGCAAGAGACAACAAAGATAATTTATTCAAACACAAAAACAATGGAGACAAATTATAGTCTTCAAAAAATTTATATAGAAAAACATTTATGGTTGTTTTTATTCTATGTGAGTGATCATGGTTTCTTGATATTATATACAATTATTAGGCATCATTATTTGGATAACCATGGTAGATATTACATTGATAGATATTCTCTTTTCATATACTTCTATGGGTTAGTGTGGTGTCATATCATTTGGATTTTCTACCATGGTTTTTTTTCACTGCATAATGTATTTAATGTATCTCAATTGAATAATTATTAACCATATCTTAACCATGTGATTCGATGTGATCACATTGACCTAGAGTTGGATGCTATGTTGGGTTATGTGCCAGTAAAGATTGTGGATAGACAAGAGAATGTATTGCATAAATTTTGTTGTCTATTTTGGTTTTTATGGAATCATGGTCAGATTCAAGAAGAAATTTGGGAACATGATAAGGTAAAAGCCGATAAATGGGCCAAAATATTTTAGGCCAATGAACGTTTTTAGCGTTATTGGAAAATAAAGACAACATCTAGGGAGAATGAATCAACCCTAGTTTAGGAAATTAACCCATAATTTAGGTTTTTTACATATATATTATAGTTGGGATATGTTTTTTGAGGTTAATAAGAGTTTTATAATGTTATAGGGCTTTAATAGAGGTGAAAAAGTTGAGCATGGCCAGTACGAACAATACAACACCTTCCAGGAAATCTGGAAACTAAAATAGTTTTCACTAGGTAAGCGCACAGTTTTCCCAATCTGTGAGGCCACCCAAGAGAATCTATTTGATGTTAAAGAGGTGTTTTTCGTATTTGGTTTACGATTACTATAATTTTATGATCAATCGATGTGAGGGTTATTTGGATGTTGTGGTTATTGAACAGTTAGTGAACAGTTTTCCTAACTATACACCCCAACCATGATACCTTAAAAATAAGATATTTTTTGTGGATTTTTTGTATCCCCACATTATTCGATATTATTTCCCCGTGTTAGTATATAAAAGTATTTCATTTCCTTCATAACATATAGATATAGCACTTCCCTTGATTCGTGATCGATTCTAAGGCAAATCTAGGTGCATCGGAGGCTGATTTGGTTTTCTAAGTGATCATTCTTAGTGGGTTTCCATAGTTTAATCATTATTCCATAAATTAAATTTAATGATCTAATTTTTTGAGATATATTCATGTTCTATGATTCCAAAAATGTTTATAAATAATTTTTTGGGTGATATGGAACAAGATCTAAGGAACTTATTTTAAGATCTAAGCCCTTTTTGTGGAGTTTTTTTCCATTCGTTGTTATTTACAATGATTGCATGGAAGGTGGATTTATCATAAATAGTATTAATTAAAACTAGAATTTTATAGTTCAAATTGATTAAATTACATGTTTTTAATGATGAAATTGATATATTATTCTTGATAGAAAACATATTTAGTGATGATTTGGTGAAAATTGTTAGTTTTATGGAAAAGTCATTAGATTCATTATTTTTGAATGAAAATTTTAAAATTATTTTTTGGTTTTTATTATTGGAATATTTTTTTTGGAAATGTATTCAATAAAATTATTATTTTATTGAAACGGATTGGTATGGTTTTTAGAATACAAATGGATGGAGTTTGTTCTAGTGTATTTGGGATGGATAATGTCATGATATTTCCACCACCAAAATGGATTACCAAGCGATAAATAGGTTAATTGACGACTCACCACATGTGAGTACAAAAAAGGTACATGGTATCATTTATGTGTTGATTCATGGATCTATATAATTGTAATGGTTATGTGAAAATGGATATTGAGAAATATTTTTAAAGGTTTATTTGGTTTCGTTCCATGGAAAATAGTATTTCGTCGAAGTTGTTTTGTATTTAATATAATATTCATTAAATTGTTTTAAAACATTTTATATAAATATGATAACTTTTTATAACTTGGTGGTGTGATTTCGGAAGTCATTTGTGAAAATCAGCTAAGTATATACTCACCCTCTTATTGGTAACATTGATGAAATTTAAGACATTGAAAATTGAGACATATGTAAAGTCAAGGAATCTAATTTCATTAATGATGCATCTTGATACCAAGACATGGATTGTATAGTCGAAAATTAGAGATGTTTGGGAATTACTGAGTTTTTGTATTTGGAGAATTTAATTTTTTTGGTCTTGATTCCTCTTTGTACTATGATATTATTGTTGGTTTGGTTACTTTTGAGTTGTATTGAATTCTACTCATGAATCATATAGTTTTTTGTTTGGTTGTGTTATTTTTTGTTTAGTTATTTTATTTTCAAAAGTAAAATCATACCTAAAATTTTTATCAATCCCTTGTAATTTATTTTCTTTCCTTTTGTTTCTTGATCATGTCACTGATGTCCTAGTAGAACCTCCTCCTCTTCTCAGGGCAAAGAGAATGGGCATGATGTTACAATATTTCACTTCGACCTCAGTGGTAATTGATTAATTATGGAATCCTCACATTCCTTGATTATATCATATATAAGATCTCAAATTTATTTAATAAGTACAATATAGTCCTTTGTAATCTTCTGATTTAAAATATACTAACTGCAAAACCTTGTACAGGTCCACTTAACTTGATCCAGATCATGAAAAATCCCTAAACTCATGCACACATGAAAACTTCTGTGTAGGTTCAAACTCATGACAACCCCATCACCCACAAAGGTGAAACCACTAGGTTTCACTGCATGGTGAATAATAATAATAATAATGATAATATTTTGGTTATTAGGGATACAATATAAATAAAATCACACACACACCCATAGTCTAGAGGATATGTTATAACCCCCCAGGGACAATAATAACAATCTATATTATTTTGAGAGGGTTAGAAAGAAAAGCTAAATATTATTAATAATAATATAAGTAAGTAGGATGGATTACAACAAATATGAACCATCCATGAACCTAGGGCCAAGATTAGACATTGAACTCATCCCTCACTCAAAGATATACCATCCTCTAAACTGATCCAAATACATTTTTCCAAAAAGATAAAATCATAACATGGACCTATATGGATTTGTTCCTATCAAATATCACACATTATTAGTGTTACCCCAGCTCACATCCCATGTCAAATGAGCCTTCCATATCCCTCCACTCCTCTTTACATTCTTCACATCTTGTATGTCATGATGCACATGTTGCACACGCATTCACCCTACAAGAACATGAATCCATTACAACTGAAAATTATTCCCCAAATATTCAAAATTTAAGGATCCCACCTATATAATAGCTATACCTCATTTATCTACCCCTTATTATTCAATAATTTTCATTGTCTTTATATCCCATGAATGAAATTGGAAAAGAACATCAACCATGCTACCACTTTTAAATTTTATTCCCCTTAAATAAGGTAATTAATGTTTTGATCCCTTTACTTTGTGTTTTAAAATACGATGATATGGATACTCTAACACAACCATGTTTGAATAATATTAGTAATAATAATATTTGTAATAATAATAGTAATAACAATTGTAGTAATAACGATAATAGTAATAATTGTTCTAATAGTAATAATAATATTGTTAATAATAATATTAATAGTAATAATAATAATAATGATATAAATAAAATTTATGGTAATAATAATAGTAATAATTTAATTATATTATTGGGGGTATAATAAAAATAAACACACATATCCATATGATGGGAGAAGAGGTCACAACCACACCTCAAGGGATGGAACATCCATCCATCAAGTGTAATTTAGTAAATCCCAATGGCACAACATTTATAAATGGAAAAATACCTCGGATCATGGATTGAAGGCCCAATAATTTAATAACCCAATGTCTTAGTGTCCAAAATTAATAGTAATAATATAATAATAAATGTTTTAGTATTAATAATTATATATATATAAATTTATTTAGGGGTGTGAGAAAATAAAACAACACACACACCCGTACAAGGGCCTATTAGAATATGCCACTAACTCTCCCCATGTGTTAGAACACCTCGAATTACCCCATTTTATTACACAATTCCTTAATGAAATACATATCATGGCTTGATGTCCTTACAAACAGGGTCCTAAGGCCTTATAATCAGGTTTTAATGACCTATTTTAAATTATTTTTATGCTGACACATCAACTACTGTAGTAATTACTATTTTATTAATAATTCCAATAATAATACTTATTATAATTCAAGTGAATAAAATCTAGATCCAAACAAACACTCTAGGTACACAAGAGGGTTATACATCATTCCTCTATACTATGATCAGAAGGTACCCATTGGGACCTCTAAAAGTTATAATAACCTATATGCCCAGTGGTTTGCTAAACTATTTTTTTCTGGGCCAATGGACTTAAATGAGATACCACAAAACACAATAGAACAATGTCCAATAATTTTTATTAAAAAACATGTAATATATATTTTATTAATAGACCTAAATCAATAGTCCATTCATATTTTAAAACTACCCCTATGTCAGCCTGTGCCTACGCCGAGCCTGCCTGCTCCATACCAATGTCACCATCCATGATACCACCAACTGATCATGTTACCCAAGTTGTCACTCTATACATTGTTCATAAATACCACCAGAAAATGGGATTCCCCACCACCACCAATGTTCAATTTGATCATGGGGAAAAATTGATTCATGTGAACAACGTTGGAAATAGAATTCTTACCCCTTGAAAATGGGGAGCGATAATCACAAGGTCGGGGGTTCGAACCTCTACACCTCCCGATATGGGGAACATGACCGAACTACTGGGATACAACACTTTATACATAGTAATAGTAATAGTAAGAATAATAATAATAATAATAATAAATTTAATAATAATAAAAATTTTATAATAACAGTTATAATAATATTAAAAATAATAATTATTATAATAATAGTAATAATAATAGTAGTCATAATACTAATAATACTAGTAACAATAATACTGATTATAATATTAAAAAATATATTTAAAAAATAACTTCAATGACACCACCACTACCACCACCACCTCAAACAAAAACAAAACAAAAACAACAACAACAATAACAATAATAATAATAACAACTACAACAACATTAATAAAAATAAAAACAACAAAATCAACAGTAACAATTACAAAAAACATCAACAAAAAAACAAGAAAAAAAACAAGAACAACAAAAAAAAACAAAAATAACAAAAATAACAAAAACAACAAAAACCAAAACAAAAACAAATTCAACACCACCACCACCACCACCACCACAGAAAATAAGCTATAATGTTTGGGAAAATGAGATATAAAGAGCCCTACTAATAAAATTTCTTAATAAAAAATATATCTAATAAAATAAGCTGATACAATAGGATTATTGATATCACCACTAATATTCGAAAGATGAAATTAGATAAAATCAATATGTATTTGAAATTGTCAAAAGGAAATTTCATCTTTAATTTTCTTTTTTGAGAGTGAATAGACTAACATATATTTTCTTTATAAATGTTTTAGATCATTATATGAATATTTATAATATTCTTTAGACATTGTATCCAAGAAAGAAAAACGTTTCTAAGTAATATTGGCCAATAAAAGGTTGAATAGAGAAATAAAAAATATTGATTCACTTTGGATCAATGTTAATTTCAACTTAATTATATAAAATATTTAATAATAAGTGTAAAAACCTAAAAAATAGATTCTAATAAAATATGATTACACAAAAATTAAGATAAAGTAGATGAAAATATTCTATAAGTTCTAATGGTACACATACTACTTGTAGGACCTCAGATAACCAAATTAAATCCATCAACATTCTCTTTAATCCATGAAGGCATAAGGGAAATCTAGAAAATATATTTCTACTAGAGTGGATTTCATATAATTTATTTGAATCTAATAATCCTTTTAACCATAAATACATTTATTGTTTTCTTCATGGAACTTTTCTATAGATTAATTACAATAGAATACATGACACCTTAGACTAGTGCACCCAAAATCCCCTGTGAATTAACATAATCATTTCATACTATCATTTAAAAAAATTTATGTGACCAAATTTAAATACATAAAATTATAATAAAAAAAATATTTATTCACTTACAAACAAATTTTTTTTATGATTGTAGTTTTAAAGAGTTAATAAAAACTTGTATCTAAAAATTCCCACAACTTTCTCATCAAATAGACATTTTTACAATTATTCTAAAAATTAATTTTCTATAGCATGTCTTCAAAAACATAAATAATTATCTACACATTATACTTTTCTATATATATAATATGCATTAATCTTATTATTAACAAGGGTAAATGGAATCATAATAATGGTGATCCAAAAATCTCAGTAAGGGTCATTGTATGTCATAAGATATCATGTAATAAATAAATAATGAATAATATAGAAAGAATAAAAAATTTGAATAATTATATATAAATGATCAAATGATATTGAAATAATTTAGATATAAAAATAAAAATAATTACATGGATAATAAAAAACTTCATGGTGGTGAAATGTATAATTGTAAATGTCACAATATTTCCATAAAATTATAATGAAGATATAATTATTACCATAAAGACCACATTCAAGACATTATTCTTACCATCCTTACTATAGAAAAGATATTTCTATTACCTTCATGACCATGGAAAAAAAATTATTCTTAGTTCCACAACCTCAACCAACACATTATTCATACCATCATTAATAAAACCAAATCATTTTTATTACCATCATAAGAACAACCAAGACATTATTGTTACCATCATGACAGAGACAAGTCCTCATTAATAAATGGGTAGGCTTACACAAAATACCCAAACATTTTTATCCCATGATATCAAAAAATGAATTAAGGGTCCATATAAAACTAAATACCAACCACAAATCACACATGTCCAATGATTTCCTCATGTATTGAATGATAAAAATACATTACAAAATAATCTTTTCTTAGTAATAAATAAAATACACAATTGGAATATTGAACATATGAGATGATAATACTATCTGATACCAATAAATGAAATAACATGATGAAATGATATCTTGAGAAAGAAGGTGGACAATATTATTTGATCATATTCTTAATAGAAAAGAATAATATTTAAAGGATGTTGATATATATTAATAGTACTTTTAAGAGTGAATTAAAAATTTACTATGAGAAGGAAGTATATATTTCCTTTACTTTTTGAAAGACTTTGAAGAAATTATTTCATAAAATAAAGGAAATAATTTTTTTTGGAAAACAATTTAATATTGAAGAATAATTTTCTTTAAGAAAACCAATAATGGTGGTGAAAAAATGTGTTAGTATAGAAATTTTTTATAAGATGGTTCATTTTAAATTTTCAAATAAATTAAAAATTAAGAAAAAAATATAATCAAAAGTTTATTTTGAATTCCTGTTCACAAAAATGAAATATGATATTAAATAAGGGAAAGTAAAGAAAATGTGGAGTGGAAGAAAAAATATATGATTGGTAAATAATTTGGTTTTAATATATTGAAATATATTTTTTGAAACCCATGTAGAAAAATAGTTGTAAAATGTTCTTTTTAATGGTGTTAAATATAATTAGGTATATTTTATCCCAAATAGGATAAATACCTTGAGTGTGGGTGGGGGGGGGGGGGTTAATCAATGAATGAAAAATTAAAAAAACTTTCGCTTCAGATATTATTTTATTAAAAAAACACACTTATCTCCTTTTTCCATATAAATGTATGAGACAAATTTAAATCTTGAATGTGAAACATCAATTTTTCTTGGTTCATCCTCAATAGGCTATATCCAAGGAGAATACAAAAAAGATGTGACGATGTAACAAATTGTCAATGGCTTACTACCAAATTACACAGCTTGGGCAAGATCACTTCTATTCCTAGTATCAAAAATTTTAATTTTTTTGGTCAAATCACTACTTTCCCAAGGATCACTCTATATGTCACATTATCTTCCACATAGATTGTGGAAGGAATTACCTTCATCCTCTATCTTTTCTCTTGGTTATGGAAATGATCCACAAACTCTATATGAAATTGTAGGTCCCTCAATTTTCATGAATGAACGTATCCTTAATTATTGGTAGATGCTATGTTGAAGTATTATTTTCACCCATAGATAAAACAAAATTTTCTGTGAACTATTAGTTTTTGGATATTACTTTCTCAAACTATTTAAGGGCCTTTAAATATCCCTTGAATCCTTAGCTTACTCGATTGATTCCTCCACAGACATTGTTGCACTGCATGGTGCGAGTTATTTGCAAACCACCTCTTCGTCTACAAGCCACCACTTCTTCTACATACTTCCCAAACTTCACATATTCCTTTTTTCCATTAAAAAACTATGCTACATGTTCTTTTTCTCTTTATGGGATTCAGATCCCCACAAACTCTTTTGGTAGAATTTTTTCCATGAATTACTTCTCCATTTGTAGAATCCTCCCTAGAGAACCACTTTTCACATTTACAAATTCTTCCCAGAGCGATGATATTCTATAATGAAATTACCTCTAATTAAAAATTTTATCAGGGGTATTTATATATAATAATAAATCGAAAAAACCATCTAATATGAATTATCCAAAACATTGATGTGGTACAACCTTCATTATGAACTATACAATGAGGTTTATATAAATTCTTTCTCATTTTCCATGGTCAATGTATTCCATAAATGAAAAACCATTTTCAAAGTCCATTATCACTTCCTCAATATGAAAATGACTTTCCTCCCATGAACTACTATCCTTTCACAAATGGTGTGCCTTCCGTTAATTTTTTTCACTATACAGTCCGCATAACGCTACTATGCGGAAATCCATTTATTTTTTGAATTGACATACATATTCTGTATTTCTACTTTGTGATCCATGAAATGTGTTTCACATTCCATAAAATATAAACCAATTTTTCAAAAAAATATGCCTTTTCCAAAATACAAACTACCGATTTTGAGGCAATTTTTTTGGAAAACATTAGAAAAATATTCCACTATAAACATCTTTATAGACTTATAGGACTCTTTATTTTTATGAATGAACAAATCATCAATTTTTGTTAGATGATATGTTTATGTTCTATTTTATCCCATATATGAAATTTACTTTTCATCATACTCTTATTTTGTAGAAAATACTTTCATAAACTTTATTATTTCCTTTGATAATTTCCTTGAAGCCCTTGTGAACATGCTTGAGTCTTCTACAAAACGTGTTACACTATGTGGTGGGAGTTATTTTCAGAACTCCTATTCTTCCATGAACATACGCTTATTCCATGGACCTCCCATGCTTATAGGATTCCTTTTTATTCCACGAACTACCTATGGTACATGGTCAATTTTCCTTTAGGGGCTAAAAATCCCCACAAACTACTTTTGCGGAATTGTTCTGGAAAACTAAGTCACCCTTTGCAGAATCCTCCCTCATTAACCAATTTGGACATTTCTGAATTCATCCCAGAGTTATGATATTATCTAATAAAATTAAATCTACTTATTATTTAATTAGGGGAATTTATAGAGGAAAATAGATCTACAATACCCGTTATTCTGAATTACCCAAAACATTGATATAGTACAATGTTAATTGGATACTGTGCTAAGTGGTCTACATGACAGCTTTCTCATTTACGATAGCTGATATATTTAATAAATGAGAATCCCTTTTTAGTGACCATTATCACCACCTCAATATGAAAACAACATACCTCTCATAAATTATGAGCCTTCCATGAACTGAGAACCTTCTGTGAACTGTTTTTGATATTCAGTCCACATAACCCTACTATGCAGTAATCCTTCCTTTTTCGATTTTCCATCTCCATTCCATATACCTCCTTTTACATCTATGAACTATGATTCATATTCCGTTAACTATAACCCCATTTTTGGAAGCCTATATTTTTTCTAAAAACAAAATCCCAATTTTGAGACATAAACTTAGAAAACATTGGGGAATTGTGCACCCTTGAATATCTTATTCGTCAATACTAGACATACTGATTCACGATCATTTGTTTTTTTCAAAAACATCACCGCAAAAACACCGAGCCGAAACCTAGAAATATTTTTTTTCCAAGATTAAATCACATGGGTAATGAGTTATTATGCTTCAAAATAATAAGGGAAAACATTTATAGAAATATAGATAATGGATATAGAATGAAAAAACCCATTAATGAGGGTAAGGATTTTAATTAACCATGTTTCATTTTTATGAAGAGAGGAATCCTTCAAAGAATAAAAATTGATGAAATAGTCAATAGAATTTTAATTTATTAGGATGAAATTTAACTCCATATAAACATTAGATATGTTTAAATATTATTTAACAATAAGGTAGATAGTACCCAACTTATAAGATTAAAATTCATAAATAATGATTAAAACTCAATAATTATAAATTGATTTGGAAAAAACAAGGACAGATTTGGAAATTTATTAATTAATTTTTTTTTTGAATAGATAAATTAAAATGAAACATTATATACCATGAATATAAATATCATTATGATATAATATGTCAAATATGAATTTTATCCAACATATAAGGGAACATTGTAGTATAATATGAAGCAAGTCTCAATGAGGAAAATTTTAAGAAGAGAACCATTACCTTAAATATTAAATTTATATAAAAGACATGACCATATTAATAACTCATTTAAATAACATATTTATATCTATTTCCATTTAAACACTAAATTATAATCATTCATGATACATTCATCAGATGTTTAATGCTTTTTTCATCATTAGATATTAGTAAAATTGATTGTTTTATATGAGTTTGTAATTTAAATATTGATACTCACACTTTGATACAAGTTAATTATTCATTCATTAATGAAGTTAATTGAATATAAGTTCCATAATTATATAAACACATAAAATAACATTCTATGAGAGTTTTAGTTATGATTAATGATGTTGAAATCAGTGATGAGTTTACTTCGAATAATTTACCAATATGAAGATATGGACTTATAATGACTATAGATTTTTTTGACATATTTATAGTATATAAAATAATTTATAATATATTAATTATAATAATATCTAATCATACAATTATTTCTATAACCATACGTGAAAGTGGTGATGAAAAATGAATCATGATAACCATAGTGAAACACAGACTGTGTTTTCATTTTTTATGTGTGGATAATTTTAATTGAATGATCCATTTATATTTCCAAAACCAAAAATTTTTAATAAATTATATATTTACACAGTAAACATATTTTATAACCATTTATTGAATGTTTTTATGAAAAAACACATCATCCATATAGTCATTAGTCTAAATGTACACATGGGCGATGCATTAATTTTACTAATGTTAGGAGGAATGTAGAAGATGATTATTTCATAAACATAATAACATTTTAGTATAGTCATTACAATGATGTTATTATCATAACAGAGTTAAAATATATTTTTAGAAGGTATAAGATGAAATAAAGGAATAGAAATGTAAAAGGATAGATTAATAATATCTACAATGCCCATTGGGGAAACTCCTTAAATATTATTATACTAGTATTTTGGTGAGACCAAAATCACTTAAACATGTGAAAGTGACATAAAAAGGGTCATATGAAGAATGTTTTAAATCTATATGGATTTTTGTTTGTGGAGAAGAAATGTTCTGGTAGAATCATTTTATAAGCGATAAGGTTGGTGATTTTGTAAATATGTATAACTCTAAATTAATGCGCAAATATTTTAAACGAAAGTGTTTCCATAAGTATAAAATAATGGATATGTGAGGGTTATTAGTGTATCCAGTACCCATCCATAAAAAATGATATGTTTTTTGACGTGACCCAAGCATTTCATATATAATTATTACATCATTTCAGATGAATACCTAAAATATATCATAATAAGACATGGATAAAATCCATAAAGGTTTCTTTTCTTTGGAAAATAGTTATAGAATTAATTTATTTCACAAAATATCTTTAACATATTTGATAAAATTTATTACACATAACATTATTCAATGAAATACCACACATAAAAACTTTTTTTATATCATAGAGATAATGAAATAATTTAAAGGGAGGGATAAAATTCTTAGTTTGGAAAACATAGGAGATATTATATGATAATGATGAGTGATCACAAAATAATAATATGGTAATGAGATAATAAGATAAAAAATTTAAAAACACACCCATAAATTCATAGATAATTGTAATGATTCATAAAATAATGCTTTGGTAGTTTATAAGAAATGAATTTTAAGAAAATTAAAATCCTTGAGAATATAATGTTAGAATAAGAATATATAATAAGACAGTGGAATGAAATTTGGCGTAATCATAAAAATAACATATCAATGTGTCCCAAAAAGACATTCACCATATAACAGGATTAGGAGAACCACCTATGAAACTTCTTTGGTATTGGGAAAACAAGATTATGTACCCTATTTTTATTAGTCTAACAACTAATGTATGCTTTGAGATAACAAAATAGTAATCATTAACAATTGCATTTTCCCCTCTAGGTGGCTGGGGTGGAATGGGGCTGGGGTGTGGGGTGCTATCTACGGGGTCGGGTCCTCAAAACATTTCATATTGTAGAATGTGTATATATATAATACCACCCCAATGATTTGGAGGGAACTACTGGTCGTATAATCACAATCCATTCATAGATATGTCATAGGATTAGGAAAACATCTTTCATTTTGTCATAGCTTATTCCAAGGAAAAAAAAATTGTTACATCAATATTTAATCATTATAATCATTAAATATATGAGTAATGAATAAATATGAAAACATTTCTTCGTATTCTAGTAAATAAAAATTAACATATAATGTTTTTTATAGAGAAAAATACATTTAAAAGATTACTAGAACATTCCTTGAATAAAACACCATTTTCATTTTTAAACCACTTCTTAAAAACATAAAAACTAATTGAATATTAATAAAAAATCATTCGTTTAAGATAACCATATAAATTTTTTAAATAATCATTAGGAAATATAATTTCATGATGGTAGTAAAATCCATTCATATGTTAAATGTTAAAATAAACATCATGTTCACATCGTTGATAAAAACTACATCATTTAGAAAATGAAAAGATTATTTTTTTAATTGATATATCAAATAAGTGTAATAAAAAAATTAATAAACCATCAAATAATCATTAAAATATTAGTGAATCTATTTTATAAAATTTTTATAAGTAATATAGAATATTTTAGAATTAAGAGAGGAATAAATTTGGTTTTCCTAAAAAAAATTATTTTTGTGTTCTGAGTACATAGATAGAGAAAAATTAAAGGAAATCATTTATTCTCTATATATAATGAGAGGAAAAATAAATAAATGTGGTTATATCATATAGTTTCATTATAAAAAATTTATTTATAAGAAATACATATAAATAGTGAGATTAATACAAATAAAATTTTACTATAGTAAGTCTTTCTTTATAAGTTCTTTACTAAAATCATTTATAATAAAATTAAATTTATTATAATTATTTAATAAAACCATATTATTAATAAAAATACCATAAATTGTTTACTTATAACATCTTATCACCTATTTATTAACATTCATTCATTAGCATTATCAGTTTGATAGTCAACTACTTCATTTTTATGTATACTTCGATTCGTTAGTTAAGGCCCTTATATCTTGATCCTGGTTTCATAACTTGTATAATGTTAAAAATTCATGTTTATAATATTAATAAAAAATACCAATAGTATTTAACATTCCATATTCATTCATGTCATATAATTAATAACATATCACATTTAAGTTGTAAAACCAACATAAATAAGAGGATGTTATAAAAACTGAATGAGTATGAACATTCGAAAAATAATATTACTATAATATATATAAAATCGTATTCATTTAATAATTATATATATATATCCATTATATTCAATTTTTGTACCATCAGTAAAAAGTAGATATAGAAAAAGAAATATATCACTCCTGGGGATGGTAGTCTGTGCATACACATAAACAATAGTACTATTTTATAATGGGAAGAGTAAAATAAATTTGATAATAATTTATCATGATAGAATAATTATTATTTTAATAATATCATATATATTTACTAAATGTATTATTATAACCAGCCATGTGATTCAGTTATCAAAAATGAATCACATCGCTATGTGGATGCGGTTGTCAGTACATACGCAGAAGTGATACTTTAATTTTCTATTTGATGGAAAGGAGGAGGAAAATCATTATCTCACAATCATAATAATATATCATTATATTATTGAAAATGGATTCATTATATTAAGTCGGATAAAAATATTTAGGGTAATTAGAAGAAGAAATAAACATTGAAAGGGTCAGCAAATATGTTATATATAATTTTTGAGAGACCTAGTTTAGCTTACAACATAAGCCTTCTTAGAATGGTATTAGGATAACACCATAATTAGAAGAAAAAAGTGAAGAAATACATAATGGTTTTTATTTAGGTATTGGATAAGTGATATTCATCAGTGTTTGTGAATAAGGGAGAGGAAGAAGTTCCCTTTATATGTTTGGGGAGGGACACATAGTCAAGTAAAAAATATAAATAATATAAGTCATTTTCAGATGTAACTGTGGTATTTTGTTTCTAATTCAACTATTCCTTATGACTAAAAATGAAAGTGTCCTTAGTAAAAAATATTCATACATGATGACTCTAAATATATAATTTTTTTACCAAATTAAATTTCTATAATTGGAATAAATTTATTTTATAAAAAATATGGAAAACCCAAGAAAACCCATTTTTTAGAAAAATTAAATGTTAAACATAAATAAAATTTTACAAATACTTATTAACTAAAAATTACTGTCATAGGACCATAAAAATATTTGGTATAACGTATAATTTTAATATTCAATTAACACTACTAACAAATAAAGATTTTTTTAATTTATTATGATAAGAAACATTATATACATAAAAACAGTTTTCCAAAAAATAATTCCTTTTAACATAAAATGATTATATATTCATTTATAACCATTAGTTAATTAATTATTATTCAAAAATTATAAATTAATTTCATTAAAATCACTTTTTAATACGGATAATATATTTTTTATATAAAAAAACCTAAAATGATTAAAATAACATTCTTCTAGAAAATAAGTCTTTTAATCCTGAAATGATTTTGTTAAATATTTAATAGTTATTTATTATACATTAATAAATATATTTTAATTAAGTATAAAATATAAATTTCATAATGTTATCAATACCATTCTTACCCACCTATCAAAATGACTATGTTATAGTGGTTATGACTTATCATAGATCATTTAAACTTGAAGTTGTGTGTAATGAAATCCATCAAATACATTAAATTTATTTCCAAGAATATGTATAAAATATCAAGGTTTTAAATTTTCCCCAATATAATAATATTATATTAAAAATTCCATCACACTGATACAAAAAAATAAGGATACTTATAATTCATCACATCCTTAGGTTCCCATGTATCTTCATAAAATTTATGGGTTTTCTAAAACAATTGACTAGGAGAATGGTATTGTTTCAAGAAAATTTCTCTAGATGATATAGAATATCCAGTAGTTGTTTCTTATTATAATGATCATGATCTAGTTGTATAAATTTGGATTTTAATAAAAGGAAAAGATCAATTATTTACTTCCTCAAAAGTGATACATTGAACTCATCCAGAACATGAGAGAGATTCAGTGGAATCAGAAAACAAAAAGATAGTCCCTTGATCTGATCAAGAATCTCAAAAGAGATAATATATATAAGGATCATCTTGTACTTATTTCCAAATTTCATAACCTCATTCCTCGGAGATATCCCTAGGATCAGCTTATCAAAAAATTTAAACAAAAAATATCACCAACAATTGTCATTATAACATGTTTAGTCTTTGTTTTTATGTGATAGGATTTTGAATAGATATAAACTTATCCAACATGTACACATCTCTCTTAAGACACAATATATTTCATTATCTAACATCATCCCAACATTTTTGAATTATGTACTTCGTTCCATAGAGGGATTCATAAAGATCATTTAAATATATTAATAAAAGACACTATTTTATGAAAAAATAAATTAATGAATTGTTTTATCCGAAAAACCCTTCAAATATATAGAATATGATATTAGTATATCTTATAGGGTTTTAATGGTCATATTAGACTAAAAATCTTTATGAGGATGATAAAAAGTACAGAAACACAACTCTATAACCAAATCATGTAGAATTCATCATCAAAACATCAAGGTAAACCTCAGATCAAGATTAAATATAATTGAATTTGTAAATTTTTGCAATCATACCAATTATTTAATGTATATACTGGAATGATAATCAAGAGGGATATATTCTATAATGTAATCAAGTGAAACCTAAAGATAATTACAAACTTTAAATGTTTTGGTGAGTCTGATTATGTAATCCATGGTGATGTCTTTCAATTTCATTTATTGTATGGGTAATAGTTATAACATTCGTTGAAACTTTTGTTACCTAGAATTTACATGTGGACATACCAAGCACCATGATACATAATCTGTAATATATCCATTCATTTTCCCCACCAGAAATACTCTTTTAGAACTCCATACACCCTTATATATCTAGTATGAATAGAGAATGATGAGCTATAAGTTTCTTCCAATTTGTTGTTATTTAATTTTAGTATTGATGGGAAACATATTCGATTTATAAAACCTATCATTCCATAAAAATCTAAATTGATCTTAAGAAAAATTCCAACCATATTTTTTAGTTATATATTCCCATTTTGTGCCCCTGTAATCCTCACATGGATGTATGTTTTAACATTCATCTAAGAAAGAAAATATATACCCTTTACTTATGATTTAATGGTTTATATTTTAAAATCTATTAATATTTCAACTTTTTTTTGCCTCATCATGGGAAAAAATGCATGGTCCATCCATCATAGAAAATCATCCAGCATATTCACCATATGAGAGTGGTAATATATTGTATAGTCATAATATTTAATTTACACAAACCAAATAATTTGTAACATATTATTATTTTTCTATGAAAATATATACTTTATGATTTTATGATCAGTATATATATCACACCTTTCCCTATATAGATAACTCATCTATATATTCAATTAAAAAATTACTAAAACTTACTCTAAATAATGAGTTGTGTAATTTTTCATAAAATTGTTGTAGCGAATTGGGTTTTGGCCCTGTCAGACTTTGGAATATTTCTATGAATAATTGCAGAGCTAGGCGCGAAGATGACATGCGATTCCGAGGCCCGGTGTGCTGGAAATTAAAGTTATTAAAATATTACGTATTTTTATACAATGCACATGGAGAGGGTGTAATATCTCTTAAATCGTACCTCAGAATGGTAATATGAGGGAACAATTGCATCCGGAACGTGTTTTTACCCTATACGAGGTGCAAACATTGCGGGAACGAGCCTACAGTGAAAAACGCCACCAGGGGCATTTTCATAAATAAATGGAAAAGTTTAATTATGAGCGTCAGATCGAATAACATCTAAACGGTGTCTTGAATCGTAAATCTGAGTCTTTCGTTGTGTTCAGAATGGCCCGTTTACCCTAGGGGCGACATAATTTTTTCTGTACCGGGAGGTCTATTTGGGGGCGTTGTTTTAAATGAAGGTTTTCTAATAATAAAAAGAAAACCAAATTCACTTCCCTCCCTCACCTCCTATGTGCAGCGATGGAACCCCACCCTCCCTTCTCCGTTCTTCGTCGAATCGCCCCAGAATTATCCTTTTTTAGTGACGATCGTCAATAGATCATGCTTTAGGGCGTTGCTGGCGTCGTTCTGCACCCGAAGCTTCAGCGTTTCGCTCGCGAGGTAGGCAGTTTGAGTTTTAATTCCCCGATCCCATTTTGATGTGAATTGCTTTGTTTTGAGGTTTTTTGTAGGGAAGACCGTGTCCCAAGTGTCATGCCGGTACCTTCAGATTGAAAAACAGACGACCAAGGTGCCCCCGACGGTCCACAAAGGCTCCTCCGGGGTGGCTCCAGTGCCGGTGGAACCGTAGCGACACGTGGCTGTCCGCGGCAGCGCTGGGCACCGTGCGGCCAGGGGGTACCGGCCATGGCAGGCCGGTCCGGCCCCTTTTAGTTACATGGGGGTTTTTACACTCTCGTTTCTTGCAATCCAAGAGTCAGATTCACGTACCGTCTGTGGCGACGCGACCCTAGAGAAGAGGCAAGCCTTTCGGTGTGGGTTTAGAAATTTTAAGGTTCCGGATCGTGGACCGGGAGCTTGAAACATCGAATGAAATAATAATATTTTATTATTTTACGATTTCGGGCCGTTGTAACTTCTACCCAGAGTGTCTGAATGATGTTCCATCAGTGGCATTGAGACCCTGATGGTACGGAAGACTTTTTATGATGGTTTCCGGGTGTTGGGACCAAGAATAGGGTGCGGGCCCCTTGAGGCCAGATTTTTGGCCTTTTGGGGAAACACACCTTTTCCGCTGGGATTCCATTGTGGATGATCGAGTAGTCAATACTGTGTGTTCTTTCGAGAGGATAGCAATGGTAAAATTTGTTCGATGAGTTTAGGGGTTGAGGTGTGGGCCCCGCCCAGGCTTGTTACGATGAATACTACCTTTTTCACTGGGTGTCCATTTGGGACGAACGAGTAGTGGATCTCATGTGTGTTTCCATGGGGATCGCCGGGGTATGATCTGCATGATGGGTTTAGGGATCATTGTGTGGGCCCCGCACAAGATAGTTACGGTGAATAGTGACTTTTTTTACCGGATCTCCGTTTTGGTCGAGTAATCAGCCTATCCCGCATGTTTTTTCCACATAGATCACGATGGTGGCCTCTGTATCGGCCTTGGAGGTGTGCGGTCTGGCGTTGTCGCAGGTCGCTAAGGTTAGTGACGTTTGGACCAACAGTGGTTGAGGGTACTCCCTTGGTTCGTTCCTATGAGGGTTCACCCGGAATCACAACCTTATTTAGGCTTGTGATCCTCTTGATGGGATGTTTAATCTATTATAGTTGTTTCATCCCTCCGGTGGGCCGAAGCGGGATCCTCTAGCATCGTTACCCTAGATCGGGTTCTTGGTATCACTGTGATCGCTTATCCACAGGCGGCGATCCCTATCTACCAGGTTAATCTCATAGGGTTTGTCGAATCATTCAGAATATGATCCCCTATACAGTGGGTCGTGCTCAGTAGGGTTGTGGCATCATTTGTTACATGATCTCCTACTCATCATGAGGTGTTAGTAGGGTTTCAGTATCATTTGTTACACGATCCCCTACTCAGCACGTGGTTTCAGTAGGGTTGTGGCATCGTCAGGTATATTATCCCCTACTCATCATGAGGTTTATAGTAGGGTTACAGTATCATTGGGTATAAGATCCGCTACTCAACGTGTGGTGTTGGTAGGGTTGTGGTGTCATCGGTTTGATCCCATACAGCGTGAGATGTACCAGGTTGGGTTTCGGTATCGTCGTGACCATTATGACATGGACGACGATCCTCTATCTACGTGTTGTGTTTCTATCGATTGCCAGATTGGGTTGTGGTATCCCCTAGCGGATCCTAGGAGGGATCTCCTATCTATGAGATCTTCGTCTACCGGTGTGGGTTCTAGTATCCCCTAACAGACCCTAGGAGGGATCGCCTATCCGAGGAGTTTGGTGTTTATATTGTTTCAGTAGGGTTTCCTCAACTACGCTATCCGATGAGCGTGATCTCTCGGGTGAGCATCTAAGATGATTGTATGAAACCTGATGGAGTGTATCTCTTAGACGAGTGTCATCTGGGATGACAGTCATCATTGAGTGTGCTCTCCTAGTTGTGGATTATTTCTGGTGAAGAGATCGGTACCTCAGCTGGCTTGGTGGGTGAGCTGAGTATATTAGGATTGTTCATGGTGTATGTATGGGCATACACCTGAGCTGAGCTGACTGGTCGTGTTTAGCCGAGGATGGTCATGAGATGGAGTTTCTCTCTCATATGGGTTCCCTCTGGCTAGGATGAGCTGACTTTTTTCCTTTTAGTTGCTCTCTTTTGTTTTTAGGTTTTTGGGGTGCCTACTGAGTATTGTTATACTCACCCTTGCACGGGCCTTGCCCGCACATGTTTGTGTCTTATTCAGACCACATGGCTTTTGATGGAGTCCTAGGAGGACCCGAAGAAGTCAGAGAATAGTTAACAAGATTGTCTGGGGTGTTTACCAGAGCGGTGCCGAAGGAGCTTTCCGGCGGGTGTTTATGGCAGAATTCCCCTTCTTCAGAGCAGGTTGGACGCGCTTTGTATTTTTCTTTTGCTGGGCCCTTTTTTTCCCTTTTTATTTCTACTATACTCTGGCTGTGGGATAGTTGTATGCATGCATTTACTTTTCAGTTTTATATATCTCTGCACTGTTGCAGGGAGGTTTATATGGGTGCATGTATTCAGGTACTTTAGGATAATTCCTCCCATGTGTGTGATAGCCTACTCAACGCTAGACGCCAGCCCTTGGCCTATTGGAGGCAGGCTAGGGGAGTCACGACTCGTGCCCCGTTAGGTAGGGTCATGCCAATTCTATTAAGTAATATGCTATCACCATATAATTATACATAGAAAGATATATTATCCCATTAATCGATGCATCACAATAAATTAGAAACCCTTATCCACTATAGGGTATTGTGAGAACATGTTAACTAACCAGCCATCTCTTTAGCTCCTTGAATTTTTGTTTACATTAATAAGTTTAATGTTACTTAAATCCCTTAGTGGACTATAGTAGCTTACTCAATATTCATCGGCATATACACTAATAATTCAAGAAACAAATATATGTCGTTCATCGTGGTTGGTTTGAACCAATGTGTAATAACTTCTATCTTTGACGGATCTGATGATATTGCCTCGCTTGATATTATATGACCAAAAAATAAAACTTTATTGATCTGAAATTCATAGTTGGTAAATTTATCTTATATTTTCTCTATCCTTAGAGTCCTTATTAAAATCATTAAGTTGACTTCATTATTTTCCTTTCTCTTGAAATATATATGAATATCATCAATAAAGACTACCAAAATAATATCTAAGTAATATCTAAATACTCTATTAATATGATACATGAGGATAAAATATTAATTTATAAGACAAAATGGAATCAATATAAATTAATAGTGTCCATACCTAACAAGGGAGGCTGTCTTGTGTATGTCATCCTTTTCACCCTAAGCCGATGATATCCAAATCAATGACCAATCTTTGAAATATATTGATCTCTTGATAATTTATTATAAAAATCACTGATATGGGGAATAAGATACTTATTCTTAATATTTATTTTTAATAAGTTCCAAATAGTTATTGTAAAGACACATTGAATTATGTTTCTTATTAATAAAAAATAATAAGATCCCCCCATGGTGATTCCCTAGGCCAAATGAATCTATCATCAAGATTCTCTTGAAGTCTCTATATCATTTTTTGAAACTGAATCGAGGCCACTCTATAAATATTATTTAAAATAGGTGTATCTGTAGATATTCAATCTATTGAAAACTCAACTTCATAAGTAATAAGTAGACTATGAAACTATTTTGGGAAAAAATCAACATACTCCCACACAATAGAAATATTATAAAATTACAAGGTTCTACTCAACCAGTAGAGATAAATACCTCTATAAATTGGAATCAAGACCCTCACAATTTCCATTGGAAGTCTATGGAGTTCCTTGTACTGATATAATATCATATTTCGATTCAGAATATCATATGTGGCTTCCCTTCCCCATTATTTGATAAGTGCTCAATATAAAGTGAGACAGTCCATACCCAAAATAACATCAAATTCAATGAGAGGGATAATAATGGCATTTTTAGTAATCAAATTCCCATATAATTTTATAAAATAGGATATATAGACATTAAATTGGGTCATTGAACTATTTTATGTTTTTATTTATAACAAAACATCTAATCATTGAGGTGGTGGTGTGATACCCTTAGGAAATTATTTATATATAAAAAAAATTGTAGAGGCAAAATCAAATAATAAATTGGTAGTTATATAGTAGATGATAAATATACATTTCACTACATTATTCTTTTTAACCAAATAAATATTCCCGATCAAATTATATTTTCCTTTGCATCTTAGAAAATAGGTTTTTGACACTTATTATCACCATTAACCCTCTGAATCGATCACTGGTTAAAATACTACCCAACATTATAATCAATTAAAACATTTTATTGTGGGTAGTTCATTTTTTGGATCTTTCTCTCTATTTACATAATTTTACAACCATTTACAACTACTTATTCATTCATTTTATTGATTGAATTATCTATTTATTATCCACCATATGATAATTTTCACTATGAATATACCACAGTATTGGCATACATGAAGACTCTTATTATTCTCTTTGGGTATTTTATTATTTTTAATTTCTTCTAAACTATGTTTTTTTACTTCGTATCAAAACAATGATTATAATGGGTAACCCCAATTTCTATTTCTAACAAAAGATAACATTGAAGGATTTCAACATAACAATTAAAGTATCTTAAGGATAACAGTTTTCAACATATCATGTTTATACAACTGAAGAATCTATAAATATTTCATTTAGAGTTGATGATAAAATATGAAGCATACGTCACATGTCTTATAGATTTTGACTCATAAGTTTCCTGAATTCACCATCCTTCTATTTAATCTTGGGTAATTCCCTCAACATTTTCAAATAGATAGTGTGATGAAAATAATTAATGAAAAATATCACCTTGAATTCATCCCATTTCATTGATTCAACTTCACACTATGGATTCATATTCTTGATAAGATCCCACCATTTATCTTCTTCACCTTACAATAGAAAAACAACCAGAATAACATTCTCATGCTTTCAGAACTAAATAATGAAAAATAAATTTTCAGATATATTGACCCATTTCTTGAAAAAATAGGATCAATAGAAACACTAAAATAATCTTGATGTTTCTTCATGAATTATTCAATAGTGTTTTATCCACTCATTTTTTTATTTATATGTCTAGAATGATACATGGATTGAGAGAGTCGTGTGATAATAGTAACATGATTCTGTATTACAGCCCCCATTCTATTTAGTTTCTCCTTGAATTTTCTATCATAATTTTTAAAATGATTCCTTATGGTACCATCCATTGAATAATAAAAACATAGAATATGTATCAATAATAAAGAATGATATTATGTATTTATATAATAATAAAAATTATTACTAACATGTCCAAAATTAGAAAACATTCTCATAAACCTTTGACACTTTATATTTAACATAGGTCCTATGTAAAAATCATTTATTCAAATCCTCTATAATAGTTTATAAATAAAATATGAATTAATCCATGTAAATCCCCTTAGAGTGTCTATCTTGGTGTGAACTTTTGGGCCCACTCAGCGTGCATCAGTTACAATCATGTTAATTCCCAATACACCAATTTTAGAGTTGTAACCCCAAGATTCATCTATTCCACAACTTCATCCACATGCCAGTATCCAAAGAGGGATGTATTTTTGTGGAAACACACACACCTTTATTTAACATAAAATAGGATGTTCTAATATACATAGGATTATAGTATGGAATATCAGTAAGGTTATATAATCCTAATATCAAAAAAGCTAAATAATACTCTAATTACAACTAAGGTGATCAAATCATTTCATAAATAATTATTACATCATTTATGATTAATATTTAAAACGACTCATTATAAATATTTCCAAATAACCACAATGTTTTAATTTATTTGGTAAGATAGATACACAATCAAATTGTTCATAAAATATATTTTATATTTACCAATTTTTTTTACAAATAATACTCTTCTTAGACATATTATACATAAGAATTTTTTTCATATAATAGAAAAAAGGAAAAAAATTTAAGGGTAATAAGATTATTAGTATGGGTAAACATAATATATATTAGTTGATAATACCGATAGAGCTTAAGAAAATCATAATTTTATGAGAACATGAGTTTTAAAATAGAAAAGAATACTTAAAAAATTTATAAATCATAGTCAAAAGTCATGGAGTAATGATTTTATAGTTCAAAATATATGAATCATAAGGAAGTCATTATCCATTAGAACATAAAAATGGAAGAATAACATTTCACAAGATAGTAGAATAAAATGTGGCATAATAAAATAAATTGGATTTCATAGATTCCCACAAAAAACTCATCACATTAGAGGCTTGGGATAACCACCCATGTACCATCATTGGAACTGTCCTAACCACCAGTGTACCCTCTCTGGGCTTGTGATAACTACCTATGTATCCTTTGATATCATAAAACATTATTCAATACCTAATTAATTCTAGTGATATTACATAAATTCTCATCAAATAATTATAATCTATTCATATGCATACTTAAAGATTATGAAAGCATTTATCATTTCATAAAAGATTAACTTGCAGAAAATAAAATAGATTTCATTATGATTTCATAATAGTAATCAATAACCATCTTGATAAAGAAAAAATATTGTAACATTTGATTATATACCTTTGAGATCATAAGAATCCTAAAAGGATACAGTTATAGATAAAAATACATTTAAAAGATCACATGAAAATTTCATAAGGGAATCGACATTTCCATTTGTAATCAATTATTTTAAAAGAAAAATTTTATATAATATTGACGAAAAATCTATGAAATGAACGATGGAGACTTTCAAAGGATTATTCAAGGTAAATAAATTTCATTATGGTGGAAATTTTGTTCCTATGTTAATTTTAATACAAATATTCCATTCATAACATTTGTTAATAGTTCATAGTTCTATAAATGATAAGAAAATTATTTTATTATTTTTTATAATAATTTATATATGGTTAAAAATTAATATATTCAATAATTTAGATAGTGAATAAATCCATGAATATAGTTTTTATTACATGGATGTGAAAAAGAAAATATTTTTAACTGAGGAAATAACTTAATCCAGCTTTCCTTAAAAACATTATTTTAGTCTTATGAGTACATAAAATGAAAAATTTGAAAGGATAACATGTAATATTTAGAAAAAAATAGTCAAATAACCTAACTTAGATTTATAAGGGATCGATTATATAATTTTACCATCGAAATTTTATGTGTAAACAATCCTATTAAATAGTGATATTGTTACATAAAACCTTTAACTCATGTAAGACATGCTTTATAAGAACTATAACTTCTTATAAAATAGATTTAAATTTATTATTTTTTATTAGAGAGTATTCAATCTAATAACCCCATTAATGGTTTACCTATAAAATCTTGTCACTTGTTCATTAATAATATTCCATTTTATCTTTGTTTTGGGTGTAAACTACATCATTTTCATATATGTTTCGGGTCAGAAGTTATGGTCCTTGCATATTGATTGTGGTACTGTGACCTAAATAATGTTACTAATTCCATGTATATCAGGTTATTATAAAATATCACCAATTTTTAATATTCTATAATCCTTCATGTTGTAATCATTATAACATCTATTATATAGGTTATAAAACTAACCAAAATAAGAGCATGTTAAAAGGAATCAATAAGTAAGAACATGATACGATATAATATTAATATAAAATTTAAATAATATTATTCTCGTAATAGGAAATATATGTATTCATTTTATTCAATTTTATGTCTATACATATCAGTATGATATTTTAAATCAAATATATCATTCGTCAATATGGTAGTCCGTATGTAAGAAAGAATGATAATTCCATTTTAAAATGAGGAAAAATAAATGAAAAAATATAATATTTTTTCATTATAGAATCACCATTATATTATAAATATCATATATGTCTAGAAATCAATCATTATAACCATTTATTATTGGTGATAATGTAAAATTAATTACATCACTATGTAGATCTAGTGATATGCGCATACGCACTATGGATGCATTCATTTTTTATTTGATGAAAAAATGGTTGAAAATGGAAGTCCCATTATAATATTTACATTATAGTAAGATTATGACACTATAATAATATTTTAATTTGGATACAAAGTATTTAGAGGATGTAGAAGAATAAATAAACTTTTAAGGAGTTAGTAAATATAGTTACCAATTAATTTAGATAACTCCTTTGGATGAAACATAAATCCATTATAATATGGTGTTAGGAGAAGAAAAAATTCCATGAAATAAGGGACACAATCTAGGATGATTTTTGGGTAGGGATTGGATGACAAAGATGGATTAAAAATTATGAATAAGGGAGGGAATTATGTTCCCTTTTATAAGAGAGGGAATGGAAAAACAAATATTTAATTAATATAATTAAATAATGTAGTCATTTTTTATGAAAGTATCACAAAATGTCCAAGAATCCAATGTTATGACAATATAAGGTATAATTATTTGGGCGAAGTTTGATGGAAATAATTTTAGGATGTTTGAAGTAGCCGTTTACTAAATGTTTTATATTTTGTTGTCATTAATAGAAATCACATTACATTTTAAGTGTTGGTGATAACATTAAGTAATATCCAAATTATAAGATTGAACACATATCCCATAATAAACTCCATGAATATTAGTTCTTTTTCTAAATGTTTTTTTCTAGGTGAACATGTTTTTTAGACTCACATGTTTTCTAGAATAGAGTTTTTCAGAATGAAGTGGTATGATGTATCAGATAAAGAATTCCATTATAGGTGTCTAACATTGAATTTGAGGATTCTTTTCTATGATAAAAGTTCTCCACATCAGAACATGTCTATGGAATTATGATCCTCCCTTAGTGAAAGATAGGGGAGAAAATGTAAACAATGTATCTATTCAAGAAGTTATAATAAAATAATGGGGAAAATTATATGTCAAAATCAATACTCTATAAATCATTAAGAATACATGATTTAAACTATAGTTTGTGGAATAATATTAAAATAAAAATTTCTTGTGTTTTTATGAAGTTGATGTTTTCAGGACACAGATCATTAGATAAAGGATCACATGAAATAGAAGTTGTTTGAAAATTTTAATTTTCTAAAGTTAGAGGTTTTGAAAAATTTATTGTACTGATACATCAAATTAGTCTATACACTAATCCTTTAGACAAGTATTGGTACTAATACAACATCAGATGCATAGTTCCATCAAAAGAAGTACATCATACTGTCAAAGTTGTTTAAAATAGACCAGTGTTGTTGATTATGATGGAGTAGGGAAGTTGTTGATGCCAATCAATAGATTGAAGTTGTTGGAACTAATGAATCAGAATGGAATCAGAGACTCATCAACGAGATGAAAGAAAAACATGCATTCAACCATTTTCATAGAGATTTTTTTTAAAAAAACATAAATTTGTTAATGACTCTTTGGGCTAGATTTGACCCCGATAAGTCATCACAGTCCGAGTTTCATTAGTTACAGTGCATCTATTTAAGGAATAGTTGAAAAAATAAAGTAAGTGGAATCATATTAAATTTCATATCAGATTGTTTTTTGGGTATTGAATTCTACATAAGTTTTAATGATTTTTAGGGGAGAACAGTTTCAGTTAGTTTCGAGCATCATAATGGGAAGCCATTTATATTTACTACTTTCTATCGGATTAAGTGACTCAAATTCACAAAGAGTTTTAGATTGTTTTTTCCAAAAAATGTAGTTGAGGTTTTTACATTATAAAAAGGGCTGAAATGTAGAAATTTATGGAGAATTCATGAAGATTAAAGAAGAATATTAAATAATTTGGAAGCCTTGAGTAATTCTTAAATGATGTATGAATTTCCAAATTAATTCTAAAGTGTGAATTTTATTGAGTGGGAAAGTCATTTTGTGTTCTATGTTTTTCTATTTTCATAGAAACAATTAATATAGGTCAATGCACAATGTAAATTGACATAGTTTATTTATGGGATAGGGAGAAAGCGATGGAGTTTTTGAGTGATAATTGGTAGAAGAAGGTTTTTGGATAGAATTTTTTAAATAAATTTATTTAGATAGAAGAAGTGTTCAAGTGATGTTGTTTTCCAAATTTACTAGATCAGACCTTGAAATTATGCCAAATGATTATAAAAATAAAGAGGTGAATTATAATAATTTCTAGACAATGGAATCAAACTTTTTACCAGATCTCAGATTTAGATTCATGAATCAGACCAAGGAATTAGACTGATTGATCAGACTAAGTTTTTGTACGATGTCCATAGATGTTCTTCTTACCTACTGCTAAGTAAAAAAGTGATGAATTTATTTTTGAATGTTATTAAAAGAGTAATTTGTTTAATAATATTAATTAAATGTTGAAAAATAAATGTTTAAGGCTTCAAATCATGTTACAAAAACCTATTTATAACATTATTTCTAGGAGATGAACATGAACTATTGTATTGATCATAATGCTACCCAAGTGTAAGGGTATTATATTATTTTTCATCAAAAAGATATTTTTATCGTCGATAGTGTGGTATTTGATTTTCTAAAACCTATAAAATGGACTAGATAGACTTATTTAAAAGTGAACCTTATAAACACTTGTGTTCCTATAGAAGTATGAATTTTTTGATATCATAAAAGTGATTAATATTTAATAGGATTAAAATGATTTTTCACAAGGAATATAATATTAAATAAAAAGTTATCAATGATTAAGCCTCCCCTATTAGTGGTTACATTAATCCTAGTTGGTACTTTTTAATTTATATTAGATAAAATATTCTCTTTGTTTACTCTTTCCTGATGTTTTTGAAGAGAATTTGTTATGGATATTTTGAATTATGTAAACAGTAAGGGGATTCTAGTATTTATTGGAATTAAATATCATATATGGAATGATAGAATGATTTAGTATTTTATTTCTCTTGGGTATGATGTTTTGGAATCTACAACAGATGGATTTCATACAATTATTAAAAATTATCCTCATAAATCTGTTGATAAGAAAATTCTAGAAAATGATGGATGATGTTAAAATGTTTTATTATCATCACTATCTAAAATTGAATTTTATAGAGTAAAAGGTGTTGGAACTACAAAATATATTAAGGAAAAGTTAAAAACTTATATAAGAAGGAAATATAATGGTGAATACGATTATGGTACAAATCCCGCAGAAAATGTATTATGATCTCAAAATGGGTGATTATGAATCTTCTGGTGACTTTTTTATACGGTTTAATGCAATTTTTACACCATAATATGTGTTAGTGAGAAGATTAATCCAATTTTAAATAGATATTATGAATTAATCTTGAAATATTTGATGCTAAAGTTTCACCATATAAAGATACAAGTCCTGAAATAGTTTATTTTTATGATCTCTATACTACTCTAATTACATAAAAAATGATAAGAAAGATAGTTCTGAAAAGAAAAGAAAATACAGATCAAGAAATTTTCATCAAATATTCCAATGAATGAAAATCTACGAAGACGATATAAGATGAAGAAGTTGGTGATTTTGAATAAAAAATGTGTTTAGTAAAAATATTGAAGAATTCATATCGTAGTTTTCTAAAAAATTTGAAGACTCGAAATTAAAATTAGAAAGGGAAGATACAACTAAATCATCTTGAATGTGGACTTATTTGGATATTTTCTTAAAATATCCCTTAAGTAAAAGATGAATAAAAAAGTGATGAAAATGGAAAAGGCCAAGAAGATCTTGGAAGAAGCATTTTAAAAAAAATCGAATTCCAATTTAATAGATAATAAGTTATCCAAATAAAAATGAGATGTTCTTTTTCTATGGATGATTAAGATGATAATAGTGAAGTTGATGCTAAAATACACAATGATGTTACTGAAGAAAATAAATTTACTATGAAAGATGAAGTGCATTGTGTTTCATTTGTTGTCCATGAGGCATGAAGTTGTCATGGAATGAATGGATGTCAGGGAATGACAAGATGTGAATGACAAAGGTTGTGATGGTGTTGGTGGTGAAGGAGAATGACCATGGTACTAAGATGCATGTCACTTAGGAGATTCACTAAGTGGTATTGGAAATTGTGGTTGAAACATTCTCCATGTACATCTGACGATTGTTGAGCTGATCTTTAAGTTCATAGAACTTGTATCCTGGTGATACAAAGTCACAACAATGATAGAATACCATGTATTGTATTGACGATGCATGAGGAGAAGCAAGAGATCCATCCACAACTTCTAAGTGGATGAAGTGGATTAAAGAAGTCCATGTACTAACTCTTAGTGCATGTGAATCAGAAGAAGATCCTTGAGAATTCTCTCCTAAGTAGAAAATGAGATGATGAAGAAGAATTATAAATTGAGGAGTTGTTTCTAATCAAGAGGATTAATGTTTGAATTCTTAAGAAGAAGAGAAGAGAAGAAATGAAGAAGGGAGAAGTGGAATTTGGAATTTTCACTTGGTTACTTTGTTTTTATATAAAGTCCTAAGTGTTTTACTTAGCAAAAAATTAGCCACCAAGGAGGCCAGCCGAGGGTCATCACCCAAGGCACTTGTGGGACTCAAGGTCACCACGCCCATGGGGAACCCTCAAAGGCCAGGGCAGCATCCTTGAGGCAGGGGCGCCTGGGGCACGCCCGGAGGAGCGCGGCAGGGGCCGTGTATAAGCCCCCGAGGGAACGCGGTGATGAAGCCCGCGCACCCGAGTGTGCATAGTGGGCGCTAGGAGCGCGCCTGCAGGGAGCAGAGTGGGCACAAAGCGCGCCCGCAGGGAGACCACGGTGCGGGGCGGCACCGTGGAGGGAGAGGATTCAACTGAGCCGCCTGGGGGAGCGGATTGATGATAAAGCGCGAGAAACCCGCGCGCGGATTCGATGTGGGATGTGAAAAATTCACCGGGGGCGCATCCTGGCCGTCCGAGTGATTGCGCGGCAGATCTCGGCCGCCCGATGCATCGCGCCATTCGCGATCTGATCCAGGCCGTCCAAGGCTGTTTGATCGCCTGATCCGACGGCTCCCCGTCCGTCTCCTTCCTCGAGCTCGGCCGAGGCACCCGCGAAGCCGCCGATGAACCAGAGGCTACCCGACGTCGGTTTTTGAGTTCCCGGCCACCTCCGAGCAAACCGAGACCTCCATTGTGATCGTTAGGCCATAACGAACTCATGCATGCATTAAAATGTTGCATGCATGCATCGAGAAAGAATTCGAAGTTCGGCCGAGGCAAACCAAAGGTGCCGATGCCATGTGTGTTCGTGCTATGCATGGGTTGGGCTTAAATGAAGGCCATGCACACGTTCAAACCATACATGTGGAGGAGAAAAATAAAGAAGAAGGAACTCGCGTTTGGAAGTAGAGAAAATAAAGATTTAGAGAATCTTGAATACCCGAAATCTTCGGGAGTTCAAAGTTGTATCACGCGGATGGGCTAAGGCATTCCTCTGCCTATAAAAGGAGAGCCCGAGGCCATGGAGTGCTTGCTGATCCTCTGAAGAGAGAAGTCCCGCGAAGCCTCTGTGCCCAGCAAAGTAAGAAGCTCCGCGCAACCCACTTGCGCGACGAAGCAGCCCGAAGCCATTCCTGGATTCGTATGTTCCTTTTGCGCACCTCTTGCGCGAAAGAAGAGAAAGGGAGAGACCCCTGCGCGCTACCCCTTGCGTGACAGGAAGTTCCCTCTCTGCCCGCACACTTGCGCGGCAGGAGGAAGGAGCCCCGCGGTGTTGCACCTTGCACACCCGAGGACTTGTGTGTTGCCTTGTGCACCCAAGTGCTTGCGCGACAGAAGATAAGTTGGCCGCACCCCTTGCGCGCCTCCTTTGGAGTTCGGGTGGAATAGCAAGAGAAGGCCGAGACCACACCATTGTGTGTGTGTGCTAAAGTGAAGGAAGTAAGCCGAGGCCAAGTGTGTGCCAAGTGGAGAAGAGGACCCGAGGCTTTCATGCCTTGTGGGTGCACACTTTGAAGAACAAATAAAAGAACATATTTTGTGTGTGTGCAAAACAAGAAGAGGAAGAAGGCCAAGCCGTGTGTGTGCATAAAGAGTGTAGACCACAACAAAGAAGAACACATTTTGTGTGTGTGTGCAAAAGGAAGAAACAAGTTGGGTGTGCTAGACAAGAAGAGGCCGAAACCTTAGTGTGTGTGCAAACTGAAAGTACACACTAAGAAGAAGGAGAAGAGGATACCCACACTAAAGAACAACACACATTTAAGTGTGTGAACAAATTGGATAAAGTGTGTGAAGAAGTGAGAAGGTGTGTGCTAAAAAAGGATTACACCCTTTGTGGGTTTATCACACCAAGAAGAAGGAAAGGGAAGTGCATGCATGCATGCATGCACGCGCACACCGAACAAGCTTAAATCAGTGGTGTGCGTTTGAGTTGACCAAGACTGAATGTTCTTGAAGAATATTTTGAGAAGGCCATGCAATCACTGCATGAAGAGACAGAGTTGCCATGCACTCAGTGCATGAAGTTAAAGTGATGTGAGACTGAGCCAGACTGAAGTGAAAGATATTGTTTGTCTGAGTTTTCAGTAATTGAGAAGAGCCTGATCAAGTGAAGTGATCAGAAGATTGCTGAGCAAGACCAACAGACCTTTTCAGAGGCTGTTGAAGATTCTTGAAGAGAGAGGCTAGGTCATCCTGAGAAGAAGGAGATAAATCCTGAGCAAGACGAAAAGACCTGATCATCACAAGTGATCAGAGGTACAGATCAATGCCAGCAGTCTTTATCCCAGACTGCTGAAGATACTTGAAGAAGCTGAACAAGAAGAAGAGCTACTCGTGTGACTCGAGCAGCCAGGAGAAGACCCTGTGGGACTCAGGGAGAAGAAGTCTTCAGTGGGATTCTGGAGCAGGCCAGTGGGACTCTGGTAACACTGTGTGACGCAGTATAAAGACCCTCCTGTGGGACTCAGGAGAGATACAGTGGGACTCTGTATCGACCATTGTAATACTAATAGATTATAATGGGAGAATCCATGCTGGGAGAGCATGGCAAGGATGTAGGCCTTTGGTGCCGAACCTTGTAAATCCTTGTGTCCTCTGCCTTTTCATTACTGCATTATCCGGGAAAGGTTGAGAGACATAAGAAGAGTGGATCGAGGCCTTAACAAGCCATAGAGGTTTAATTGATTAAGAATCAATTAGTAAAAAGTTTTAAAGGATCACTGATTCACCCCCTCCCCCTCTTAGTGATTCACACTGATCTGGGCACTTCAATTGGTATCAGAGGGGAGGTTCCCTCTAAAAGATCCAAGGGAGTCTTTATGAATTGCAGATTTGAGGAAATGAAAGAACAACCTCAAATGGAGATATCTGCCAAGACTCAGAAAAACAGGATGAAGAAACAGGCCAAGAAGATGAAGAAGAAGATTGTTGCTGATAGAGAAACACCTGACAATTCCTTTTATCACTCTTCTGGTGAAGCCTGTCCTAGCTGTGATGAAGTTGGAACAATGAAAGATCTTCAAAGTACAATTGAATATCTTCAGAAGATTGTCCCCATGGAAGTGGCAAAGTGTATAGCTACATGCATCCATGATCTTCGAGAAGAAAAATCACAGTTAGAAGAAGAAGCCAATGCAATGGAAGAACAATTGGCTAAAAGGGTTGGCATAACCAACACTCTCAGAAGGCTGGTGAATGCCAAAGATGAAACTGTTTCCCTTTGCAGTGAAAGATATGAAGATACCTGTGAAGAATTGCAAAGGAGATCTTCTGAGAAAGAAATATTTTTGATAATGATCAAAGATGTTTTCCATGCACTGGAAAAGAGACACATAGTTTCAATGGTTGTCAAAGATGCTCAACTTGAAGACAAAGAAAAAAGGGTAAAGGAGCTTGACAATTCATTGCTTGAATTGAAGACAGTGCATGATAACCAGATGAATCAACTGAAAGAAAGTTGGGAAGGAAAGCTAAGAGCTGTTGAGGATGAGAAGAACTCCCTTAACATGAAGTGCTTAGAACTAGAGGTGATATTGACAAATCTGCAATCACCCAAAGCTGAATCCTCCCAGTCAGCTGTAAGAAGAAATGTTTCTACACAAGTATGCATTGAGAAGGATGATTATAAAAGAAAGACATCCTCTAGTGAAAGTGCAACAACTTCTAAAAAGAAGGTACCATCCATAACATCTTGTACTCATTCTTCTAAAAGTGTTTCTACTAAAAGTGCAGGATGGAAGAATGAATCCAAACAAGTATGGATGAAGACAGTGAAGAAAGAATGCTCTCCTGAAACAACACAGCAAGTCAAGAAAAGTACCCAACAATCAGAAGGACTGAAAAGGTCAAGATTTGTGGGTCAGTGTTGGTGTTGTAATAAGTATGGGCACTGTGCAAAGGATTGTTGGTACAATCCACTGAATGTCAAAGAACAAAGGAAGCCCATGCCAAGGGGGAGCAAGCCAGATGAAAAGAAGCAACATCCACAGGTCCAGAGACATCTGTTTACTGCTAATAGATTTGGATTACTTGAAAACATCTGGGATGGTTGCGAAAGTGGTCAAAAGAATGATACATGTCAATCTCCAACTGTATCCAAAGCTGGAAAGAAGAAAAGATCACAGAACCTGGCTCAGAAAGAATCCTTGGGAAGCAAGCATAAGAAATTGGAAGATGCTACCAAGAAGATTATGAAAAAGGAAGAGAAGTCCTTGGAATTCAAATCCAAGAAGGGTGATGCATCAAGAAGAGCCACCAAGAAGACATGCTTCTACTGTGGAAAGAAAGGTCATACCATGGATCTTTGTAAACAAGCCATGAAATTCAATAGAGGCAGACTGGACTCAAACAGACAATCAATCCAGAAGAAGCAGAAGGGATTGGTTGAAAATAAGTTGCCTAATAAAGGTGGCTTAACAGTATCAAAAGAACCATGTGGAATTTCCAAAACTGAGGCCTCACTTCCAAATGACTTGTTAGTCATATGGCCAAATCAGTTGCAACTTGCCAGAGAACTGCAAAGAGCTGAAGATGAAGCACTGGCAATTGCTAAGGCAAAAAGGAAACAAAAGATTTCACATGAAGATGTATTGAGATCCACACCAGCACCAACATCATTGAAGATCAAATGTGCAAGTGTGAAGAATGGTGAAAATGGGACATCTCGGTTGAGAGAATCTTCTCAACCTTGTTGTTCACATTGATGAACCAAGGAGGTTCCATCTTATTCCCTAATCACTTGTATTTACATGTGCTATCATTGCAGGGAATTGAAGATGATGATCATTCTCATCTGGAGAGTGGTTTGGACAGAATGGAGTGCACCCCTTGAGGGGGAGCCAATCTGGAGAAGATGATGTTCTGAAATTAATATCATCTTGAGAAAGTAGATGAAAGGGGGACCTTTATCTTTGCACCTGAACATTCTAATGTGTTTTGTGAAGTATGTTCAGGATTCAGCAATTCATTGATATATCTGAAAAATTTCAAACCCCTGAAGCATGATCTCACATGTACAGTGAATGTTGGAAAGCATTGAGTACCTTGGTTACATCACTCTTGTTTTCTACATCGGGTTAGCCCAAGTAGACTTAGAGTTGATTTACTAAAGGTTCTTTGCTAAAGAGAACATGTGACATCATCCCTCTCTCAGTGTTTTTCAAGAAAATACTTTTCAAAGGGAGGAAGAGATTTTTGAAAGAGAACCACACCACACCTTTGCATTTGATTGCCAATAAGGGGGAGAAAAGATTGGCACACATATTGACCCATTCATATGTGCTGAAGAAGTGTATTGACAACAAATACAAAGGGGGAGATTGAAGTGCATTGTGTTGCATTTGTTGTCCATGAGGCATGAAGTTGTCATGGAATGAATGGATGTCAGGGAATGACAAGATGTGAATGACAAAGGTTGTGATGGTGTTGGTGGTGAAGGAGAATGACCATGGTACTAAGATGCATGTCACTTAGGAGATTCACTAAGTGGTATTGGAAATTGTGGTTGAAACATTCTCCATGTACATCTGACGATTGTTGAGCTGATCTTTAAGTTCATAGAACTTGTATCCTGATGATACAAAGTCACAACAATGATAGAAGACCATGTATTGTATTGACAATGCATGAGGAGAAGCAAGAGATCCATCCACAACTTCCAAGTGGATGAAGTGGATTAAAGAAGTCCATGTACTAACTCTTAGTGCATGTGAATCAGAAGAAGATCCTTGAGAATTCTCTCCTAAGTAGAAAATGAGATGATGAAGAAGAATTATAAATTGAGGAGTTGTTTCTAATCAAGAGGATTAATGCTTGAATTCTTAAGAAGAAGAGAAGAGAAGAAATGAAGAAGGGAGAAGTGGCATTTGGCATTTTCACTTGGTTACTTTGTTTTTATACAAAGTCCTAAGTGTTTTACTTAGCAAAAAATTAGCCACCAAGGAGGCCAGCCGAGGGTCATCACCCAAGGCACTTGTGGGACTCAAGGTCACCACGCCCATGGGGAACCCTCAAAGGCCAGGGCAGCATCCTTGAGGCAGGGGCGCCTGGGGCACGCCCGGTGGAGCGCGGCAGGGGCCGTGTATAAGCCCCCGAGGGAACACGGTGATGAAGCCCGTGCACCCGAGTGTGCATAGTGGGCGCTAGGAGCGCGCCCGCAGGGAGCAGAGTGGGCGCAAAGCGCGCCCGCAGGGAGAACACGGTGCGGGGCGGCACCGTGGAGGGAGAGGATTCAACTGAGCCGGCTGGGGGAGCATATGGATGATAAAGCGCGAGAAACCCGCGCGCGGATTCGATGTGGGACGCGCAAAATTTACCGGGCGCGCATCCTGGCCGTCCGAGTGATCGCGCGGCAGATCTCGGCCGCCCGATGCATCGCACCATTCGCGATCTGATCCAGGACGTCCAAGGCTGTTTGATCGCCTGATCCGACGGCTCCCCGTCCGTCTCCTTCCTTGAGCTCGGCCGAGGCACCCGCGAAGACGCCGATGAACCAGAGGCTACCCGACGTCGGTTTTTGAGTTCCCGGCCACCTCCGAGCAAACCGAGACCTCCATTGTGATTGTTAGGCCATAACGAAGTCATGCATGCATTAAAATGTTGCATGCATGCATCGAGAAAGAATTCGAAGTTCGGCCGAGGCAAACCAAAGGTGCCGAGGCCATGTGTGTTCGTGCTATGCATGGGTTGGGCTTAAATGAAGGCCATGAACACGTTCGAACCATACATGTGGAGGAGAAAAATAAAGAATAAGGAACCCGCGTTTGGAAGTAGAGAAAATCAAGATTTAGAGAATCTTGAATACCCGAAATCTTCGGGAGTTCAATGTTGTATCATGCGGATGGGCTAAGGCATTCCTCTGCCTATAAAAGGAGAGCCCGAGGCCTTGGAGTGCTTGCTGATCCTATGAAGAGAGAAGTCCCGCGAAGCCTCTGTGCCCAGCGAAGTAAGAAGCTCCGCACAACCCACTTGCGCGACGAAGCAGCCCGAAGCCATTCCTGGCTTCGTATGTTCCTTTTGCGCACCTCTTGCGTGAAAGAAGAGAAAGGGAGAGACCCCTGCGCGCTACCCCTTGCGTGACAGGAAGTTCCCTCTCTGCCCGCACACTTGCGCGGCAGGAGGAAAGAGCCCCGCGGTGTTGCACCTTTCACACCCGAGGACTTGTGTGTTGCCTTGTTCACCCAAGTGCGTGCGCGACAGAAGATAAGTTGGCCGCACCCCTTGCGCTCCTCCTTTGGAGTTCGGGTGGAATAGCAAGAGAAGTCCGAGACCACACCATTGTGTGTGTGTGCTAATGTGAAGGAAGTAAGCCGAGGCCAAGTGTGTGCCAAGTGGAGAAGAGGACCCAAGGCTTTCATGCCTTGTGGGTGCACACTTTGAAGAACAAATAAAAGAACATATTTTGTGTGTGTGCAAAACAAGAAGAGGAAGAAGGCCAAGATGTGTGTGTGTGTATAAAGAGTGTAGACCACAACAAAGAAGAACACATTTTGTGTGTGTGTGCAAAAGGAAGAAACAAGTTGGGTGTGCTAGATAAGAAGAGGCCGAAACCTTAGTGTGTGTGAAAACTGAAATTACACACTAAGAAGAAGGAGAAGAGGATACCCACACTAAAGAACAACACACATTTAAGTGTGTGAACAAATTGGATAAAGTGTGTGAAGAAGTGAGAAGGTGTGTGCTAAAAAAGGATTATACCCTTTGTGGGTTTATCACACCAAGAAGAAGGAAAGGGAAGTGCATGCATGCATGCATGCACGCGCACACCGAACAAGCTTAAATCAGTGGTGTGCAATTGAGTTGACCAAGACTGAAAGTTCTTGAAGAATATTTTGAGAAGGCCATGCAATCACTGCATGAAGAGACAGAGTTTCCATGCACTCAGTGCATGAAGTTAAAGTGATGTGAGACTGAGCCAGACTGAAGTGAAAGATATTGTTTGTCTGAGTTTTCAGTAATTGAGAAGAGCCTAATCAAGTGAAGTGATCAGAAGATTGCTGAGCAAGACCAATAGACCTTTTCAGAGGCTGTTGAAGATTCTTGAAGAGAGAGGCCAGGTCATCCTGAGAAGAAGGAGATAAATCCTGAGCAAGACGAGAAGACCTGATCATCACAAGTGATCAGAGGTACAGAGCAAGGCCAGCAGTCTTTATCCCAGACTGCTGAAGATACTTGAAGAAGCTGAACAAGAAGAAGAGCTACTCGTGTGACTCGAGCAGCCAGGAGAAGACCCTGTGGGACTCAGGGAGAAGAAGTCTTCAGTGGGATTCTGGAGCAGGCCAGTGGGACTCTGGTAACACGGTGTGACACAGTATAAAGACCCTCCTGTGGGACTCAGGAGAGATACAGTGGGACTCTGTATCGACCATTGTGATACTAACAGATTATAATGGGAGAATCCATGCTGGGAGAGCATGGCAAGGATGTAGGCCTTTGGTGCCGAACCTTGTAAATCCTTGTGTCCTGTGCCTTTTCATTACTGCATTATCCGGGAAAGGTTGAGAGACATAAGAAGAGTGGATAGAGGCCTTAACAAGCCATAGAGGTTTAATTGACTAAGAATCAATTAGTAAAAAGTTTTAAAGGATCACTGATTCACCCCCTCCCCCTCTCAGTGATTCACACTGATCTGGGCACTTCAAAAGATAATGACGAAGCATTTGATGGTGATAAAAGAAGTAGTTCTGAAGAAGAAAAGACTTTGTTAAAATTTCATCTAAAAAGGGAGTTGACAGGACGTCTTAGAATAAATTTATTACTTGAAAGAGAAATAAAGAAGTTAAAATGGAAAAATTTTACAGTATAAAATCAAGAATCATTTTTTGATGAGAAATAAATCTGTTTTGAATAGATTTTTCAGATAAAAAAATATCTATAAAATTAAATAATTAATATGAGAATATTGAAGTAAATATAAAATACAATGAGGAAGATTTAAAACATGGTCCAAAAAAGTTCTCAAAATCATATAAGGGGGTTATATGTTTCAAAAAATCTATCTCTAATGTTGGAAAAAATTCTGGAAAGTATGAACTTGATAATGATAAAAAAAAGATATATTTAAATGATAAAATGAGAATTTATGTTGTTCCAAACAAGAATAAAGTTTCCAAAATTATATATGTGACCAAAACCAATAAATATGAAAATTAAAAGGTTTATATAATTTCAATGTTTGAAAAAAATGTTTATGCTACTTTTTATTCCAAAAATCATAGAAGAAGTGATAATTAATGAAGAATATTCTTGATGGTAACATGATGTTTGGGGACCAAAAATTTTCTGATGTATCAGATAAGAATGATTTTATGAAAAAATTCTCACAAATCTAGGAAGTATGGAATTTATAGACGAAAATACTCTTTTAATGGTTACAAATGATATTTTAGTTGATTGGGACATAGAAAAGTATGTGTTAGTACAATCAACAGTAGTAAAATTATTCTATGAGTAATAAGAAGTGATGTTTGAGGGGGAGTCAATCCTCTCAAATGAAGAATTATGAGAAATTTTTTTTGAATATTGTAAATAGTATCTAAACTTTAGAAAATATTTTTTAAATGTGTAAATATCATGTACATATTTCAAAATGATTCATTTCTCTTCTACTAGCACAACAAAATGTTTTCAACAATTTTAAAAAGTTTAATGTGAAGTAACGTAAAGAGAAATAAAAATATATTATTGTATAAACTACTATAAAATCCGTAAAAGTTGAATGGATGTAGATTTTGTATATTGGGATATCCACACATATGAAAGGATATTGGATGTTATTATAGAATTTGAATGATTTCGTAGAAGGAATAATGATGTTTAGAAATAATGAATCTCTTAAAATTAATGTTGTGGGATGTTTTAGTATTGGATAATAAAAAACGAAATTAAAAAAGTATTTTTTTATGGAATGAAACACAACTCGTTAAGTGTTTCACAAATTTATGATGAAATTATTAAATTCGTTGAAAAAAATATTTATTTGTTGCGAAAATAGTGTAAGGTAGAAAAGTTGTTAAAAGAGGACAACACATAAAGGATAATTTTATTCTTGTTGGTGATGTATAGAATTCATGTCATCCAAGACTGAAGAAAGAAAATAATTTGTGGAATAAAAGTAAGGGAAATATGTGTCAGATGAATATGAGAAAGTTAACTAAGGAAGGAAGTGTTCATGATATTCCCAATTTGAAATAAATAAGATATTGGTGTTGTTCAATTTGACAAAAAGATGAGATAGAAAATTCAGGGCATAAGAAAGTTGAAACCCATTCAATAAATCTCTTAGATCCAATTCGTTCTGATATTTTTGAGCCAACGAGTAAGAAATCAACTTTTATAGATAATTAAATTATTTATTTCAGTTATTATTATACTTTAATGACTTTTATTAGGTATTTTAATCATAAATCAGATGCTCTAAAAATGTATAATAGGTTCAAGAGAAGGGATGAAAATAAAATTGGTTATTTTTTGAAGAAGTTGCAGACTGAAAAATTAGGTGAATATAGGAATGAATAGTTTAGAAGTTAACTTTAAAAACACCAAATTATGTATAAGTTTTATATGTCATAGGCATGATAACCAAATGGTGTGACTTAATGGAATAATATAATGTTAGTAGAGATGGGGCATAAAATATTGATTAAACATAGACGTTTTCATAACATATAGAGGAATGAGATGTTTAAAAAATATTTTATTCATCATCAATGTTTCTATAGACCAAGATCTGATATGAATCCAAATACAATTATAAATAATTAAATTCCATGTTTGAAACACATGAAGGTGTTTTGGGAGTCCCTGCATCATAAAGAGCAAAGGTGTAAGTATTGTACAGTTTGATAAAAGAGGTGAAAATGAATTTTTTCTTCACTACACTTCAGATAGTATAGGATATTTGTTTCAATAAAGAAACATAAATTTATTTATGTAAAGACCCATAAATTCCAATGAATTTTTTTTTCATAATTTTATTTGGAATTTTACAAGAACAAAATTTCTGACGGCGCCTGATTTCGAGGCCCGGTGTGCCCGGAATCAATTTCCGAAGTTTGGCTCGGGTACATTCAGTGAACGGACGAGCATGTTTTTCTATCTTTTGAACCGGTGCTCGGAATCGAATTCTGAGGGCACCGATGAAATCGCAGCGCCGGTAATTTCTTAGAAACTCCTCTTCTAGAGTTGCGTTTTCTCGGGTGTGGTTTTTAATTTTTGGGCTTAAAGTTAAGAAATAAAATAAATTGTGCGACAAACTTTATTTTATTTCACTTAAGCCGCTTGGAAGCCACTTGAAGCCACTTAAAGCAGCTAAAGCTGAGTTGTTGCAGATAGGGTGCTATCCTAAAATATCCTACCCTCTTGGAAGGATATTTTTGAGGTGGGACCCGCACGAGCCTCACCGTTTCTTTTTCGCTAAGTAACGCACCCGCGAAAACCCATCATTATGAAAGTCAACTGACGCGTTTTCTTATTTTCTTAACGCACCAATTAATTGGGCGGTTTTCTTCATTGAATTAATTGGGCAGTTTATTTCGTTGAATTAAATCTAAAAAATAATGGGTCGTTATTTTTCTCTCTATTCGTTTCTTAACCGGTTTGAAATCTGTTGGCGTAGTAATAAAATAAGGCCAACACACCCTCTTTTTTTTGTAATGTTGTGTTAAACCTTGAAGAACCTCTGAGAATTATACATCCTCCTTCGCGAAGAACGCGAAGAACGCGAAGAAAGCGAAGAACGCGAAGAACGGTCCGACCTCCGGCGAAGAACGCCAAACCCCCGGAGATCGACGACCTGACGTCGATGACTCTCCTTCCGCAACGTTTCTTCTGCGAGGAGAAAATCCTCGACGAACCGTCACTCGACGACTTCGACGAGGTAGGAGATTGTCATGTTGAGAATAATTTTATTCCCTTAAATTCTATCTTTCTTTCTTCCTAAAGAAAACAATGAACACAGATCAACTTATTACCTAGTTGATCCGCGAACATTTTAATTGCGGGTTGGAGGTTTACCTCTGTTTATGGAAAGAATGTAGGGGTTTCATTTATTTATTTCATTCGTGAATACTATCTTGTCATTCTTCGTGAAAATACGAACAATTGTTAACGACTAATGAGAGGGGGCCGGACCGCACAAACACGGCCGACCCTCCTCCATTTTTGATGTTGTTTCTTATGTGATTCGGAAGAAATGGCGTGGTGCTGTCGCACCATGCGGAAATCACACGGCAAATATTACGCGACGCCGTCGCGCCACGCCGAGGAGTTGAACGAGGACACGATGCCGTCGCGCCGCATCGAAGAAAACCTTAGACACCGCGGCCGGAGCGGGGCCACGGTGGAAGGGCGCGGTGCCGTCGCAGCACGCCGGAGAACCACGAAGGCAACGCGTTTTGTTTTGACGTGCGGATTGACGGGCGACGACAGAGCAGGCCGTTTGGGCGTTTGAATCCCTTCGCAGTGAAGATGGGGTCCCGGGGGGACCATATGCGAAGACGGCAGGAATAACGGACCACCGGAGCGCGTCCGGTGGTCCGAGGAAGGCGGCGGCAGCTCGCCACGCCGGCGCTGCGGCGCCGGTGACCGGCGGCGGCGGCACGCCGCCGGAAAAAGGGGCGGTCGGCGAACCGCCGGCCTGAATCAGCGGCGAAGGGCGGGGGATCCGCGCGCCCCGCCCGCGTGTCGGCTCGCCACACTGGCCGAGCCGCGGCCGGCCAGTCGGGCCGGACCGGGTCGGGCCCAGTCGAGTCGGACCCAGGTCGGGTCGACCCGGTTCGGGCCGACCCAGGGGGGTCGGGCCGGGTCCGCCCGGGCGCAGACCCCCGTTTTCGGGACACTTTCGGTCAAATGCCTGTAACATGAGCTACGGGCCTTCAAACGACTCGTCGTTAGCGGAAACACGATCTTTGGATCGAGACAGTCGTTTCAGTATATCGCACTCAAGGTTTCAGATTACTTTGGGTTCGTCCGGGTTGGTTCGGATAAGAAACCAACCGGGCCCTCGGAGTGGAAACGCTTATATCTTGAGCTCTGGACGTCCGATTGACATGCCGTCGACTTTGATGGAATCCTCTAAGAGAGACGGATCTTTTGGCTTACTCTGCTAGTGGTTTGGATGCTGACGGAGTGTGGCCAGGTTGGTTCACTCACAAAACCAACCAGGCCCCTGGAACGAAAAAGACAATAACTCACAGACTGGGCGTTTGATTGACGCGCCGTCTGTTTCGTTGAATTCATCTTAATGAGACGGAACTTTTGGCAAACTTCACCCGCGTTTTGGATACAGTTGGTAGTGTCTGCGTTGGATCGCACCCGAAATCCAACCGGGCCCCTGGAACGGAAAAGCTGTTATCTTTCAGACCAGACGTCCGTTTGACGAATCGTCAGCGACGTTGGTGATCGCGTTGAGAAACGGTCCCTATGAGCATACCCTATCAGAGTTCGGGGTACAGTTGAGATACGGTGGGGGTTGGTTCGCTCACGAAACCAACCGGGCCCCTGGGACGTAAAGGCTAATAACTCACAGACCGGGCGTCCGATTGACGCGCCGTCTGTTGCGTTGAGACCCCTATGACGAGGCGGTCCTTTGTGATACTTCTTCGCGGGTCTTTGAGATACTTGGAGTATCGACTTGTGGCTCGTGGAGCAGACCCTTCTAGAGACGAGCGTACAGAGTATGGAGACCGTATAGCCGGAAGAGACCTGAAGACTGCTTGTCCGATTCGATTCGGAGTGACTTGCGTAGCCCAGTGGGGAGCACTACTTTGTGAGGTGGAAGACCCATAGCGGAGGAGCACTACTATGTGAGGTGGAAGACCCGCAATACTCGATAGGAGGAGTACCTCTGTAGCTTATCAGGGGGGAGCACTACTATGTTGGGTGGCAGACCCCAGCAGGAAGCACTACTGTGTGAGGTGGAAGGCCCGCGGTACTCGACATGAGGAGTATCTCAGCAGTCTTAGGTTAGTGAGAAGTACCTCGGAGTCGTGACAGGACCACTGTACACTCTAGAGACGGATCTCTTCAGCAGTTACGGTTTCGATAATTAAAATCCTGGTTTGAGCTGAGACTTTTGACCTTTGTGTTTACCTCATGATTGAGATGGGTCACTTGATAACTTAGGTATATGTATGGGCATATACCTGGGTAGTGGTTATCCGTTGATTTCACAATCCTTGTGTTTCCTCATGATTGAGATGGGTTACTTGATAACTTAGGTATATGTATGGGCATATATCTAAGTAGAGGTTATCTGTTGAGATCTTCTTGTGGTTATCCTTGTTGGTTTGGTGAGACCTTGAGGGTCTCGGGGTCCCTACTAAGTATCGTTATACTCACCCCTGCACGGGCTATGCCCGCACCTCGTTGTGTCGGTTGCAGACGACGGGCAGTGCTGACGGAGGGCGAGTGTTCAAGGACTGGTCAGTACCCGGAGGTGGACTACAGGACGAGTAAATACCCGGAGGTGGAATACACGACAAGACGACACACAGAGGAGGTTGACGGACGAGAGCGTGGAGGAGGCTATCTGTACCTACCCTTCAGGTAGGATCCGTGGTGGACGACCAGGAGCTGCGCTATCTGTACCTACCCTTTAAGTAGGATCCGAGGAGGACGACCCAGCAGCTGCTTCCTTCTTCCAGCTGTTTTTCTTTTTGCTGTTGTCCCTTGTTCAGTTGTAGTTGTACTTCTTTTTGGGTTTGTATTCTGGCCCATTTACTTTTCAGTTTTTCTTTGGTACTTAGTGTTTTGTTTCAGCTTGTACTCGGTGGTGCTTGTTTTCTTTTATAAAGGCTATGCCTTCCCAGTTATTGGGATTTACGCCTTTGGTGCTAGTCGCCAGCCCCTGGCCTATGGAAGGCGGGCTTGGGGTAGTCACGACACGGGCCCTGAGGATGGGTCGTGACAAATTGGTATCAGAGGAGTTTGGTTCTACTGCAGAACATATAACTCTGATGTTTCTTTCTGTGATGAAATAGTGTTAAGAGTACCGAGTGTGGTTTTCAGTTCAAGGGGTCCAATGTTGGTGCGGGCGGCCGATGTATCCATACACTAGGACCCTGACAACTGATTTCCGACTTTGTGCATGAAAACACTGATTGCGTGTGTGTTTTCCAGATGTTTTATTTAAATGACAGCTCAAACAAGGTCAGCTCACCAGGTATAATCTTTTGACCTTGTTACATTGTTTCTTTTAGGATGCCTCCCCGTGGATGACCAGCTAGAGCCCCGAGAGTGGTGCGTACTGACAGCCCGCCGAGCGACGAGGCCTCAGTACATGGCCCTATCCCAGTTGAGGCACCAGCAGAGGCACCGGCGGTACTACTACCCGTTGGGCCACCGATGCCACCAGCCCCAGCAGCAGAGGATGCACGTCGCTTGAGCGCACTGCATGGGTTCCAGCGCCAGAGGCCACCCAGGTTTCAGGGAGGGACGGACCCGCAGGCAGCTGAGGATTGGCTGGAGGCTGTGGTGAGAGTCTTCAGGCTAGTGCGGACACCGACAGATTTCATGGTGATCCTTGCTGCCAGCCTTCTTCAGGCAGCAACATGCAGATGGTGGAGCCTGATTCTTCAGATGCATGACGAGGCGACACTTCTATGTGCAGACTTTGAGAGCCTGTTCCGGGAAGAGTTTGTACCAGGCACCCTTCAAGCAGTGCGTATACAGGAGTTACTTCAGCTGCGACAGGGCAGCATGTTAGTGGCTCAGTACCCAGCAAGATTCACGGACATCTCACGCTACTCCACAGATATGGTACGAGACCCATTCTTCAGGGCCCGAACCTTCGAGTAGGGGCTCAGGCGGGAGATCAGAGCTTTGGTTGTATCGCAAAACATTCCGACGTAGACAGGAGTGTTGGAGCGAGCCCTCTTAGTGGAGAGTTTACTTGCTGAGCAGTCTCCAGCAGCAGGACCCACCACTAGACGGCATGCAGAAGAGTCATCTGTAGCGGACAGTAGAAAGATGACGCAGGGGTCCAAGAGGACCAGACCTACAGGTGGTCGACCGCGTGACTCAGGGTCGATAGTGCGAGGCACCAAGGGAAGTGATAGATCCAGACCTGCCATAAAGTGTTACTCCTGCGGTAGAATTGGTCACATAGCACGTGCCTGTCTGACCCGCCATGCAGATGACCATAAGTTAAATTAAGAACCTCCGAGGCAAAGGCATAGGTTCAATCAGGGTGGACTGTAAGGAGCAGGCGGCCGTGGCAGAGGAGCTGGCCGTGCAGCTGGAGGTGGACGATGCTTCGGGATGTTGCCACCACCACCACCAGGAGGCCCACCCCGACCGCAGGGGACAGGAGGACATGGGAGAGCTCATCTTCAGACAGCTGAGGCCTATGGTCTTGGAGCTCCGGAAGCAGATGTATAAGATCGTGACTAGCTTCCGACCTGGAGGCTATTGATCCTGTTGCTTCTGTTTTTGTTGATGTTATTCTATAGTTGCTTTGTGTCTTGTACTATGAGGTGCAATAATAAAAAGACACTTATCATTGTTTGCTTTACTGTCCTTTTGTTTGGTTGATACTGAGTGGTCCCGGTTAAGACTGTTGACTTGACCCTCACTTTCGTGTTTTCTACTGAAGGAGACCTAGTGACCACATACTGATGCCGACAGTGTGACTTGACCCTTGGAGGCGAGAGTGACAGTTGGATCTCTTGGTAGTTACGTCGAGGCCTTACGACGTCATCCATGGCATGAATGCATCATTCATGTCAGGATTTATTGTACTAGGAAATGAATGTGGTTCATCCAGGGGATGAGACCGGATTTCTCTTATCAACAAAGAAAAAATCATAGCAGCTCTTGTGAGACTAGAGAAGGTCCAGGCCATCCAAGAGCGGATGAGGACAGCAAGGGGCCGACAGAAGCCTTATGCTGATTGGGCTTGGAGGCCTCTAGAGTTCGAGGATGACCATCACGTCCTTATACAAGTCTCACCTCAACGAGGTTTACGGAGATGTGTCCAGGGAGGCAAGTTATCTCTGAGGTTCAACGGACCTTTCTAGGTCCTTAGCTGGGTAGGCGAGGTGGTTTACCGCTTGACCCATACACTTCAGTTGCACTAGGTGCACAACGTTTTCCACGTATCCCAACTGAGGTGATACGTGCTCGACCCTCCGCATATCATCGACCATGGGGAGTAAGACAGTGGCGATGGGGTGACTTCTACGGAGGTTCCGGTGGGGATCGAGGATCGACAGGAGCGGATCCTAGGAGGACGGTCGATTCCTCTTGTGCACTTATTTTTGGCAGCACGGGAACCTCCAGGTGAGCACATGGGAGCGGAAGGCTCAGATGCGTGCTTAGTACCGCCTTTGTTTCCCTAAGTTTGTGGTGAAGCTTTACGGGGACGTAAAGCCCTGTGTTGGGAGTAATGTAAAGACCCGTAAATTCCAAGGAAATTTTTTTTCCTTAATTTTTTTTTGGAATTTTACAAGAACGCAGTTTCTGACGGTGCCTGATTCCGAGGCCCGGTGTGCCCGGAATCAATTTCCGAAGTTTGGCTCGGGTACATTCAGTGAACGGACGAGCAGGTTTTTCTAACTTTTGAACCGGTGCTCGGAATCAAATTCTGAGGGCACCGATGGAATCGCAGCTCCGGTAATTGCTTAGAAACGCCTCTTCCAGAGTTGCGTTTTCTCGGGTGTGGTTTTTAATTTTTGGGCTTAAAGTTAAGAAATAAAATAAATTGTGCGACAAACTTTATTTTATTTCACTTAAGCCGCTTGGAAGACACTTGAAGCCACTTAAAGCAGCTTAAGCTAAGTTGTTGCGGATATGGTGCTATACAAAAATATCCAACCCTCTTGGTAGGATATTTTTGAGGTGGGACCCGCACGAGCCTCATTGTTTCTTTTCCGCTAAGTAACGCACCCGCGAAAACCCGTCATTATGAAAGTCAACTGACATGTTTTCTTATTTTCTTAACGCACCAATTAATTGGGCAGTTTTCTTCATTGAATTAATTGGGCAGTTTATTTCGTTGAATTAATTCAATGAATTAATGGGTCGTTATTTATCTCTTTATTCGTTTCTTAACTGGTTTGAAATCCATTGGCGTAGTAATAAAATAAGGCCAACACACCCTCTTTTTTTTGTAATGTTGTGTTAATCCTTGAAGAACCTATGAGAATTCTTCATCCTCCTTCACGAAGAATGTGAAGAACGTGAAGAACGCGATGAACGCGAAGAACGCGAAGAACGCACCGACCTCCGGCGAAGAACGCCGAACCCCCGAAGATCGACGACGTGATGCCGACGACTCTCCTTCCACGACGTTTCTTCCGCGATGAGAAAATACTTGACGAACCCTCACTCGACGACTTCGACGAGGTAGGGGATTGTCATGTTGAGAATAATTTTATTCCCATAAATTCTCTCTTTCTTTCTTCCTAAAGAAAACAATGAACACAGATCAACTTATTACCTAGTTGATCGACGAACGTTTTAATTGCGGGTTGGAAGTTTACCTCTGTTTATGGAAAGAATGTAGGGGTTTCATTTATTTATTTCATTCGTGAATACTATCTTGTCTTTCTTCGTGAAAATACGAACAATTGTTAACAACAAATGAGAGGGGGCCGGACCGCACAAACACGGCTGACCCTCCTCCATTTTTGATGTTGTTTCTTATGTGATTCGGAAGAAATGGCGTGGTGCCGTCGCACCACGCGGAAATCACACGGCAAATATTACCCAATGCCATCGCGCCACGCCGAGGAGTTGAACGAGGAAACGACGCCGTCACGCCGCGTCGAAGAAAACCGTAGACACCGCGGCCGGAGCGGGGCCACGGTGGAAGGGCGCGGTGTCGTCGTATCGCGCCGGAGAACCACGAAGGCAACACGTTTTGTTTTGACGTGCGGATTGATGGGAGATGACAGAGCAGGCCGTTTGGGAATTTGAATCCCTTTTCTGTGAAGATGGGGTCCCGGGGGGACCATAGGCGAAGACCGAGGAAGAATGGACCACCGGAGCGCGTCCGGTGGTCCGCGGAAGGCGGCGGCGGCGGCGGCGCGCCGCCGGATAAAGGGGCGGCCGGGGAACCGCCGGCCTCAATTAGCGGCGAAGGGCGGGGGATCCGCGCGCCCCGCCCGCATGTTGGTTCGGCCACACTAGCCGAGCCGGGCCCAGCCGGGTCGGGTCGACCCGGTTCGGGCCGACCCAGGGGGGGTCGTGCCGGGTCGGCCCGGGCCCAGACCCCCGTTTTCGGGCCACTTTCGGTCAAATGCCTGTAACATGAGCTACGGGCCTCCAAACGACTCGCCGTCAGCGGCAACACGATCCTTGGATCGAGACGGTCTTTTCGGTATATCGCAATCAAGGGTTAGGATTACTTTGGGTTCGGCCAGGTTGGTTCGGATACGAAACCAACCGGGCCCTCGGAGTGGAAACACTTATATCTTGAGCTCTGGACGTCCGATTGACGTGCCGTCGACTTTGATGGAATCCTCTAAGAGAGACGGATCTTTTGGGTTACTCCACTCGAGGTTTGGATGCCAACAGAGTGCGGTCAGGTTGGTTCGCTCACAAAACCAACCGGGCCCCTGGAACGAAAAAGCCAATAACTCATAGACCGGGCGTCCGATTGACGCGCCGTCTGTTTCATTGAATTCCTCTTAATGAGACGGAACTTTTGGCATACTTTGCCTGAGTTTTGGATACAGTTGGTAGTGTCTGGGATGGATCGCACCCGAAATCCAACCGGGCCCCTGGAACGGAAAAGTTGTTATCTTTCAGACCAGACGTCCGTTTGACGAACCGTCAGCGGAGTTGGTGATCACATTGAGAAACGGTCCATATGAGAATACCCTATGAGAGTTCGGGGTACAGTTGAGATACGGCCAGGGTTGGTTCGCTCACGAAACCAACCGGGCCCCTAGTACGTAAAGGCTAATAACTCACAGACCGGGCGTCCGATTGATGCGTCGTCTGTTGCGTTGAGACCCCTATGACAAGGCGGTCCTTTGTGATACTTCTTCGTGGGACTTTGAGATACTTGGAGTATCGACTTGTGGATCGTGGAGCGGACCCTCCTAGAGACGAGCGTACAGAGTATGGAGACCGTATAGCCGGAAGAGACCTATAGACTGCTTGTCAGATTCGATTTGGAGTGACTTGCGTAGCCCATTGGGGAGCACTACTTTGTGAGGTGGCAGACCCATAGTGGAGGAGCACTACTATGTGAGGTGGCAGACCCGCGGTACATGACAGGAGGAGTACCTCTGTAGGCTATGAGGGGGGAGCACTACTGTGTTGGGTGGCAGACCCTGGTGGGAAGCACTACTGTGTGAGGTGGCAGGCCCACGGTACACGATAGGAGGAGTATCTCAGCAGTCTTAGGTTAGTGAGAAGTACCTCAGAGTCGTGACAGGACCACTGTACACTCTAGAGACGGAGCTCTTCAGCAGTTACGGTTTTGATAATGAAAATCCTGGTTTGAGATGAGACTTTTGACCTTTGTGTTTACCTCATGATTGAGATGGATCACTTGATAACTTAGGTATATGTATGGGCATATACCTGGGTAGTGGTTATCCGTTGATTTTAAAATCCTTGTGTTTCCTCATGATTGAGATGTGTTACTTGATAACTTAGGTATACGTATGCGCATATATCTAAGTAGAGGTTATCTGTTGAGATCTTCTTGTGGTTATCCTTATTGGTTTGGTGAGACCTTGAGGGTCTCTGGGTCCCTACTGATTATCGTTATACTCACCCCTACACGGGCTATGCCCGCGCCTCGTTGTGTTGGTTGTAGACGACGGGTAGTGCTGACGGAGGCCGAGTGTTCAAGGACTAGTCAGTACCCGGAGGTGGACTACACGACGATTCAGTACCCAGAGGTGGACTACACGACGAGACGACACACAGAGGAGGTTGACGGACAAGAGCGTGGAGGAGGTTATCTGTACCTACTCTTCAGGTAGGATCCGTGGTGGACGACCAAGAGATGCGCAATCTGTACATACCCTTCAGGTAGGATCTGAGGAGGACGACCCAGGAGCTGCTTCCTTCTTCCATCTGTTTGTCTTTTTGCTGTTGTACCTTGTTCAGTTGTAGTTGTACTTATTTTTGGGTATGTATTCTGGCCCATTTACTTTTCAGCTTTTCTTTTGTACTTAGTGTTTTGTTTCCACTTGTACTCTGTGGTGCTTGTTTTCTTTTATAAAGGCAATTCCTTCCCAGTTATCGGGATTTATGCCTTTGGTGCTAGTGGCCAGCCCCTTGCCTATGGAAGGCAGGCTTGGGGTAGTCATGACACATGCCCTGAGGACGGGTCGTGACAATTTAACTCTATTTATGTAAAATTTATTTAAAAGGATGAATAATATGTTTCAAAAACATATGTAAATAAGTAAGATGAAGTAGATGAAGTAGTTATTTTGGATAAAAAAGATCTTTTTTAAAATAATGGTGATGCTATAGAGATGGAAGAATATGACATAGCTATATCTTGTGATGAAGAATATGATCATACATAGAATCCTAGGCTAAGGAAATACATGTATGTTTAAAACAACATTGGTGATCAATACTAGAAGTTAAAATAAGAAGAAAATAATATTTTGATACACATGCATTCTTATATTCAAAATATAGGCCAAAAGATATTAATAGTTATTTTTAGCATTAAGAGTCGATTTATTATATTAATTAAGTATTCTAATATATTGATAATAATTATTCTTGGGATCTTTTTCCTTAACCAAATGATAACAATATTATTATCATAAATTAGGAATTGTGAAAATAGATGAATGAATATGTTGAAGTGATAAGAAACAAAGAATGACTTGTTTTCAATGGTTACTCTTAAATTTAATGTATTAATTTTGAGGAGACATTCTCTCATAGTTCAAGGTTATAAATAATTAGAATATTTTTCTAAATTTCAACATAATAAAGTTATAAAAGTTTTTCCATGGATGTGAAATCATCATTTCCCAATAGAGAATTTTTTAAGAACTCTTTATTGAACAACATTGTTGATTTGTAATTGGAAAAGATGATAGTTATGTGTTCAAGATGAATAAAGATTTTTTTTGGGTTAAAAAAATCTCTAAGATATTGGTATTCAAAATTACATACCTGTTTAAAGAAGTTGACCTTTAAGAAAATAAGATTTTATAGTAACCTCAAAAACACAGAAAATGATGAGATATATATAATTTTTATTTTATATTTTTATGATGTTATCTTTTCTGGGAATGATGAAAGAACTTTTCAAAGTATTTATAAATAGATTACAAATTTATTTTAAATGTCTTTGATGGGTAAAAAGAAATACATCTTGGTATACGAATCTTACAATAAAATAAATACATTTTTCTATCTAAAGGTACGTTTGATAAAGAACTTGATAAAAATTTCTTCATGGAGAGTTAAAAAAGTTTTTCTACACCGATTTTTATATGAACCATGTTTTCAAAATATGGAGAAGGAATGTTAGTTGATCCTAAAGAGTTTTAGAAGATGGTAAGAAGTTTATTATATCTAACTACTTCAGGACCAAATATTTTATATTCGTTTATCATATATGAAATATTCTATAGTTCTCTAAAAAAATATCATCTGTTGTAATGGAAATGTAATCTAATATATTTCAGAGGAAAACTATATTTCATTATCAAATACGATATCTAAGGAGGAAATGACTTTTTATATTTATAAATATTCTGATTATGTAGGATGTGTGGATGATAAAAGATCCATATATGGTGGTTTTTTATTTATGAGATAATGTTTTGTTGGTAGATATACTAAAAAGTAGACTTTTGTAACTATTATCAGGACTAAAGATGAATATGTTTCCACAACTAATGATTCGACACATATTATCTGGATGAAGTATTAGTTTAAAGACCAGTTTGTTTTACTAGAGTTACACATTATTTTTTATTGATAATCCATGTGATATAAATCATAGAAGAAATCCAATAAATAATTACCTTTCAAAATATATTGATATAAAATATCACATCATCAAAGAGAGTTTGGAGAATAAAAACTCAAGTTGGAATATATTTCTATAACGGAACAATTTTTGATATATTAAAAAAATCAATTAATAAAGGAATAATTTTATAAAATGAGGTTGGACACAAGAAACCAACCACATTATCCCCAAGGATAAGGTATGATGATGGATTTTTTGTATCAAATATTAAATTTTGAAATGGTTTTACATTTTGCAGAACTTTGGAGCCTTCGACGGCATTGATGGAAGCGGTTTATTTCTTGAAATGGCGGGACTTTTGGATTTTGAAATAGCTGGGTTGTGGTGGTTTTGAATATTTTTAATGTTTTGGCTAGTTGGAACTGTGTTAAGGTTCCCACTTAGCCTTTAAAAGTGTTAGAAAATAAAAAAAATATGGATTGTGGATAAAGGGGATGATTGTTGGAACCAAGTTATCTTGAAGTTTATTTTGGATGATTTGTGAAGTTGTTTGCTGAAGGTTTTGAATTTTATTGCCAATATGAGAAATCAAAATACATTTTAAGTGTTTGTGATTGGATTAAGAAGTACCAAAATTAGAATATCAGATGAATATTCCTTAAAAAACCACTGAATATCCTTTTTTTATTCTGAATGTGTTTTCTAGGTGAACATTCTTTTTATAATTATATGTTATTCAAAATGGATTTTTTCTGTATGATGTGGGAATTTTTATCATATGTAATGTGCCTCTAGATTCATGTGACATGAAATATGATGATGATTTACTCTGATAAAAGTTCATAACATAACACATTGTCAAATAATTTTTGATACAATATTTGGGAAAGATAAGGGTATAAAATCTGTATAATGTATCACTTTGAGAAGTTATGAGCGAATAAGTCTGATTATTATATGTAAATATAAATATTCCAAATATCATGAAAAACTCCTTATATACAAATATTATATTCTGGAAGAAAATTAAAATCTAAATTTTTTGTGTTTCTACAATGTTGATGTTTTCTAGACGTAGATCATCTGATCAAGGAGAACCAGTAAAAAAATTTGTATGATTACTTTAATTTTATAAAGTTATAGGTTTTGAAAAAAAAACATGCAGCGATTAATAAAAAGGTTCCAGAAATCGATCAAAGAAACAAGTGTTGGCACCGATATAGAATCAGATGAAGAGTCCCATATGAGGAAGTACATTAGATATTGTTGTTTTAGATAGAACATAGTTATTGAGTGCAATTAATTAGAAATTTTGTTGACATCGATCAATTAGTTAAAGTTGTTTATACTTATGAATTATAAGGGAGTCAGAGACCACCCAATTATATGAATAAAAACAATTTAGTAAATTTTTATTGAACAAATGTTTTAAATTATCCCATTTGGGTCAAGGCATGTCAAAATGGATTTAAAACTGATAAGTCATCAGAGGATGATTTTCATTGGTCATAGTGAACCAGTATTAAGAACAATTAAAAAAAATGAGTTGAGATGAAATATATTGAAATTTACATCATAATATTGTATGATTTAAAAGAATATATAAAATTAAAATATGTTTATAGAAGAACAATTTTAGTTGTTTTAGAGCATTGGAATGAGAAGTCTTCTAAATTGCATGTTTTCAATCGGATCTGGTGAATTAGAGTAACAAATAGTTTTAGACTAAAAGTATCTAGATTGAGAATTTGAGTTGTTATTTTTTAGAAGAGTTTATAAAGAATATAGTTATGGGGAATTCAAGATGATTTGAGAAGTATCCAAAAAATTTGACATTTCTTGAGAAATGACCATCTAATGTTTTTATTTCTAAACAAATTAAATAGTGTAAATTTCATTGAGTGGGAAAGTCATTTTGGGTTCCCATGTTTTTTACCATAGAAACTATAAATAGGTTAAAAATTACAAAATAATCTAACACTATTCACATGTGGTTGTGTATGAAAGGGATTTAGTTTTAAGAAGGAATTTGTAGAGTATGTTTTTCATATATAATTTATTAATGAAATATTTTCCGAAGAGAAATAATGTTTTGAAGAAGTTGTGGTATGGATTTACCAGATCAGGTTAACTGATTTGAGAAATAAAGAAGTGAATTATACTAGTTTCCTAAAAATAGAATCAGTCTTGTCTTTGGACTAATGAATCAAATAGAAGAATGAGAATAAGAAATTAGTGTGAGTGATTAGAATGAGATTTTTTTTATAAAATCCTGATAATTTGTTCGTACCTATTACTGGATAAGAAAGTGAATATTTTTTTCTATGTATTTACAAAAGTGGAGGTTTTTAAAAATCCCATTGACATGTTCGAAACCAAATAGTGAATGTTTATAATCTATATATAAAAACCAATTTAAATCATTTGTGCTAGAATAATCACACACAATTTTTATTGATCATAGTGATACACAATTTTAAGGGTATTTCCTACTTGTTATATCCACAAAAGTACCGTTTATAGTGGATTGGGTGGTATTGGATTATTTCCAAATCATGGCATGGACTACCTACTCTTATTGAGTAACTAACCATGTAAATACATATGTTCATATGTATGTATGATTATTTTTATTTATTTATACTGATAAATCTTAAATTGGAGGAAAATGATTCTATACAAGAAAGACAACATAAATGAAAATGATATCACTGATTCACCCTCCCCCTCTTAGTTATTTCATTGATTTCAGTTTGGATTTGTAAAAAATATCTTCAAGAAATATGATTTTGGAAATTGATGTGTAATTTTACCTTATCACATAATTTACCCACCCCTATAAACCCTTTTAATAATAACCATGGTAATAAATTAGTTTTATTTTTAATATTAATTATGAAAAAATGATAGTGGTAACATTTCAAAATTTGGAAATACTAATTCTAAATAGTTAATCTGTTTTATTTAATTTAGTTTCTATAAGTGGATGAAAATAATTTTAAAATAAATGTGTAAAACTCAAGGAAAACCTATTTTTTTAATATTCATTTTAAACAATAAACTAGGTGTAATATCATTTATTACCAAAAACATTATATTATACGAATTCCAAAAATATATGATTGAATTTATAATCTATACATTTAATTTACATCATTAATCAATAATAGTATATTTAATTCATTAAAATTAATACAAATTGCACACTAAAAAAATCATATTTCTAAAAAAACAATTATTTTTTTACATTAAAATTATTTTATCTTCATTTATAACCATTAGAAAATAAATTATTATTAATAAATTATAATAAAATTTTATTAAAATAACTATTTATAGTGATCAATATATATATTTATATAAAAATATATAACACTTGGAAAAAAACTCCCTCGAAAAGTTTGTATTTTAATCAAAAAATTATTTTATTACAAATATAATTATTATATGATTATCATTAATCAATACATTTTCATTAAGGAAAAAAACCCCCACACACACCTATTCATACCAACCAATCAGACAATAAGGTCATTACATTTTTAAAATATTTTTGTTCATTTAGACTCGAGGGTTCATATAAAATGGCCATTGAATACTTGATTTTTTTTCAAAAGAATACATAAAGAATATCATAGAGTTAAAAAATAAAATATTTTATGCTTTTCAAAAAAAAATTAAAATTTTACTATAATTTACTTTTATCACAATTACTCAATTTTTAAGCGTGTAATGTTATTTTAATGACTAAACACATAAGATTAACATTATTAGATAATATTGATATGAGTATCAAATATATGAAAACCATTTTATAATATTAAATTTATAAAATTGAAAAAATAATAATTTTAAAATAATAAAGGTCTAACACATAAAACCAATTTTGGAAAAATATAACTTAGGTTCTTAAATTTTAAATACAGGGTTCAAATTTAAAAATAAAATATTAAAAGTATAATTTTAAATATTGAATAAAAATTTGGGCATTTTTATATAATATTTATGTTATTTTTATACCCTAATGTCATAAAAGTCAGAAAATTTGTAAAAATGTTATTTCTCACAATTTACCTATGAATCAATATTTTCATAAAATTCCCAAAAATTAATTGTATGTAAATATTGTTATTCTAAATAAAAAAATAAGTCAATTTTTTGAAATTAATATTCTTAAATTTAGGAATTTAACAGCTAACTAGAGACATAAAATATAATTAAAAAATATTTTTATAGTAAAATGAATGTTTAAATATAAATTATTATTACAATTATTTACTATAAATTAATACTTAAAATAGTGATAATATATAATTAATATCAATGATATATTTTTTATTTATTAAAAAAATTAATTAATTTGATTAAAATAATATTCATAGACATAAGAAAGAAATTTTTGGAAAAAATATATTTTTAATCAAAAAATGACTTTCTTAGTTATTGTGTTGTTTGACTAGAATTTTATGGATGAATATGTTTTAAAATTAACATTTGTTTTTATTTATAAATATATTTCATAATGGAGTTACATCTATTTTTTACTTTCTATCTTAACGACGACATTATAACAATCATATTAAATTCTCATAATTTTTTCTTCTTAAAATTTATATTGATTTGTTTTAATTCATTAATGTGTGGGAAAATTATATTTAAAATATTAATTATTTAATATATAATTAGATATTGAAATTTTGGTGTGTTATATTCTCATATCCTTAAATAAATAACATCCTTAAATTTTTTTATTATCACTAATTATGAAAATCATAAAGGGTATCTAAAATATAAACATGAATCAAGATATAATTTAAAGTTATATATGAACCTGATTATCATGGGTAAGACTAGGAAAATCATATCATGATTGAGAGGAGTATAAGTGTACCCTAAATAATAAGATGTAATTTCACGATTTTTGTAGCGTATGGATTTTTTCCCTTGCACTATGAGGTTGTTGATGCTCATAATACAAGTAAGACTATATATTATGATATTGAATTAGATCATTCAAGAGATCCCCTATTTAAGAAACTGAACTGTTATTTGTACCTTAGGATACAATTTATTTCCCCCCACCAATCTCTTAAATTTTACTTGACTTTGGGCTTCCTGATGACCTCATTTTCCAAAAAATAAAACACCTTCTGGTTTTTAGGCGTCATTTACTATGAAACTTATTCCTATATTCTTAACAGGCACGAAATTGATCATTTTATCATCCTCGATGTTTATCCTCAGAACATCCATGAAACCCCATCCTTAAATTCTTTGCTGTTTGTGAAAATTTAAATATATCAAAACATTTAATTATAAATTAAAATGTATGGTTAGAAATAACCATAACATTTCTAGCACTATCTCCAATTTTATTTGTTTCCTCAATTGAATAGTGAATTTATTTCCCATAACACATATTTATAACTCGGTTTCACCTAACTCTAACCATCACTTAAATAAAATAAAGACAAATAAAATAATATTATAATATTATAATAATGAAAACTATTAAATTAAAAGTAGTAAATAATAAATGTCATGCGTTCCCTTACTTATAAATATATAGGTTTTAATATAGGATTTATATAGTTATTTTTTATTAGGTTTTATAACCATACCTTAAAATGTGTTAAAATTATTCAGAATGATCCTTAAAGATCATGTGAATAACTAAAGCAGCTACCCTGGGAGGTTTATGCTCGGTGAGCAATTAAGTCTCATTGTCCTGCACTGAGTAAAGACTTAATTTACACTAAAACGAAATTTTCCAGGTTATTACCCCTAAATTTTTCTATCATAGAGCATGAATCCCCAAGTTTTTATCCATATGGGGATTTCATTGCTAGAAATTTACACACTATATAATTTATCAAAATGTTTCACTTTTTTTAGTTTTTAGGATTATCCCTATGGGTTTAAATAATGTTATCTAGTTTTAACCTCTAATAATAACAAAGATATTTATTTCTTTATCCTAAATCTAAAATACATGAAATCCTATACTCCAATAATTAAAATTAATCATTTCCTATATAAAATATATATTTTCATAATAATTAATATATAACATAATCTCCAACAATCCAAAATATAATTAATATATATTGAAAAATAAGCCGAACATACTTGACATAAACTCACATAATAACCCTAAGAGATAGATATACCATGAAAATGTACTCCTCCAAGCCACTTAAGTTATCTAAACCTTGACATGATACCATCTATGATACCCCATATTCACACTCCAAGAATCAATCATGAATTAATAAAATTTCATTATACTAGACTTTAAAAAAATTGAAGTAAACCAAATTTAAATACCCATAATTATAATATAAAAAAATATTGATCCAATTATAAACCAATCAACTTTTATGTTTATAGTTTTATATTGTAAAGAAAAAATTTATCTATAAAGACCGATGTATTTCTTATAACACCTTGAAAGATTGTAAAGTATTTTTTTCAAATAAATTTATCCTTTTCAAGATTTTTCATTTCACACACCACTGAATATATCTTGTGTTATATGAAAGAACTAATTTCTAATTGAATTTTAAGAAACACCAAGATAAGATTTCACTACAAGAAACACTTAGAGTAGATTGTAGTACACTCAACTCTATATTTTTCTTATGTTACACAAAATTCTGAGTTCCTTTGATAGATTGTGTTATACACAAGGTCATGTTTTACTGATCAATACTATACTATAAATAATATTATTAAAATATTATTATAGTTACCACTTATCCATTGTAATTTAAATTACAAATAAAATTAAATAGTTTGTAAAAATATTATTTATGCATGTACTATTACAACCTATCCCCCGGGTTCCATGTCGAGACTACCCCAAGACCACCATCTATAGGACTGGGGTTGGAAACTAGCATCATAAAAGAATATCCCTAAACGTGGGAATACATTTCCTTTAATAATAAAAACAAAAAAACCAACAACATAGTAAGATGAAAACACATAGTAAAACTACCGTAGTAATGTGTGTATAGAAAGTAAAAGGGCCAGAATAAAATACCATCTAAAAAATATACTACTACAATAAAAACCCGCTCTGAGATCATCCACCAATGATCCTACCGAAAGGGTAGGTACTGCTCGTCTTTGTAGCTCCCCAAATTAACCAGTCACCTCCATGTAAAACTTGGTCTTTTATCCCTAAGCCTCAGCCAAGATTCTCATCATCTGCACAAGACACAACATGGTGAAGGAAAATCCCATATATGGGTGAATATAAAAATACTCATTAGGGACCCCGAGACACCAAAAGTTCTCTTAGAGTTCCACAAAGGGAAAACCAAAAAGCACGATCTCAATCAAAAAGAACACGAAAGAGACTCAAATCAAAGTAGGTATAAAACTCATAAATCAAAAATAACGATGATTAGTCTTATGATACATCATTTTATTCTATTAAGAAGTTTCCAAAACTGATCCATGAACAATTTGTTCCATTGTCGATCCACACAGGATCGTTTTTCGTTGATCCATGACGGGCCTCTCTAAGGCAGATCCTTATCGGGTTGCGAACTACTGATCTACAATGGGTTGCTATAATGCTGATCCACCCAGGGACTCTATGATGGTTATCTACACATATTCAATATAATGATGATCCACACAGGGTTGCTATGATACTGACAGCTAGCCAAAGCATTCCCCACACCCAGTTTTCTTGAGTTCCAGAGTACCTACTCTTCAAGATATCAATCATGTTAAAACATCCAAAAAGTTCTGAGAAGTAGTAACCCAATAGACCTTCATTTCATATGGGTCGCAACATGATAGAAAACACGTCAATTAGACGCCTGGTATGTGAGTAATAATATTTTTAGTGCTGAGGCGTTGTTGGAATTGGGGTCAATCCAACCCGGCCATACCTCAAAATTCTCCTAACCATAGGTTAAGTATTTTAAGAGGACTATCTTGGTCCATGAATTCTAGAGATGCAGATGGTTTGTCAAACAGACATATGGGTTGTGAGATATGACCTTTTAAGGGAATCTGGACTGAAAAGGGCTCTGGGTCCGGTCTAACCCGGTCGGACCAAGACGACCCAATCTTTGTCTGACTCGACCCAATGGATGTCATGGTCTGCCAGTATGGTGGCCACCCACTTTCTCGAATGGAAAAACCATTCAGGTTCTTCATATATCTGCACCAAGTGGCACCTCCTAGCTATCCGCATATCCCGTGGGGTACAGATCCCCCTCCACCGCAGCTTTGAAGCAGTGACCTCCATCTACAGTGCGTGATGGCATGCCACCCTTCTACCACCGTAAATGGCTGACGCTGGCCACCCTGTTATCCACCATGGTGCCTTTGGGCACCACCACTCCTCTGCGGCCGGTGATAACTAGTTTCCACTGTTTCCTTCCATTACTGGTTGTCGGCACCTCTGTGCTGGTTCCACACTGAAGGGCTTCCACAGGCCACCGGGTGAGCTCAGGTGTTCAGTTTTCCCTTCCAAATGAACCTACGGGCCTCTCGAGATGCTTCCCTTACGACATGGCTCCCTGATTTAGGATTCCATCTGGTTAATAATACACCTTCAACGAATGCAACAAAAACTGAAGCATAGGAGGGTCCGAGCCTTGTTAGTTTGGCCCGTTCCCTCCACGTTAGCATTATATCAATCGGCCAATTAAAAAACTCATCACAAACATATATTTAAAACCATTCAAAACCCCTACAACAATCACCTAAAATATCATACGAAATGTGGATAAACATGTTTTGGTTGATCTACATTCATCATTATTTTCGTGGACGAGGAAATGAATTGAGAAATTACTTGAATGTAATAACAACCCCTACCTCGAATTCAGAGGAGACGTCACAGTTGTGGAAGAAGAATCCACATTTGATGAATCCATAGGCATTCATCATTTCTGAATTGAATCCTCCAACAATGTCTTCCAAGCCTCTGTTCTTTTTTAGTGGAAGACACCATGTTACTACATTAGATGTTCCTCACTAACGGGTCAAAAATCCAAGTCTGATCTTCATCTAAGAAGTTGTGAAGGGAGATTAATGCATCATAAGAATTAATGAGGTTCATTAATGGGTTTTAATTAATAATCCTATTAACTAATAATGGTGTTTTTACATAATAGAAGAGTCACACCATTATATTTCGTGACAACCCAGTGGTCCCACCACTTTTTCTCAACAGATGGTGGAAAAATAAAATAACATTTTTATGTTATTTAATTATTCTTTCAAAATGTCCGAAAAACTATCTTTTTCTCCCAACCTACTATGGTGGACATTAGGACCGCATTAAGTAAATACATGTGTTATAGATTTAATGGTGTGCTCAGATTTTTAATCTAAGAACCAGTTCAAATGATTGAAAACACCAACCACACATATACTAAACGTAATTAAAAAAATGATAAAAATCCGTTCTGAGCACATCAGGCCTTAGAATCAAGCGCCGTTCATTTCTATAGTCATATAATAATACCAAATAATATTAAAAAATTATATTTAATTTTATGGTGAATAAATGAACATAAAATGATTCATTTTTTTACCAATTAGTATTAAATAAATTTAAGAACTATTTGAAAATAACGAAATTATTTTTCTAAGAAAACTATTTATTATGTAGAAACAAACTTTTTTCCCAATAAATTAAGAAAACCAATTTTTATTAATTTTATATATAATAGATATACAAGATATAACCAATCAATATTTTTCGACACTCATCTAAGAGATTTTATAGGCAAAAGATAACAATACATCAAATTATGTAAATAAAAAGTACTATTTTTATAAAATGTAACTTACCACCTTTTAATGGAGAAAATATATTAAATATAATTTTTAAAATTTTTAAAATTTTTATTTTATAAAATAAACTTCATTTTTGAAATTTTAATATCAAAAATTACGTTGGGTTTTGTTTTTGTATTTTTCCGAGAAGTTTCATTTTTTAGTGAATAGTGAAAAACAAAGAATTTTAGTTGAAAACTGCTTTTTCAAGTAATTTATTTCTATAGTTAAATTATATTTTATTTTTATTTTAAATTATATTTATATCAATAATAAAATTATGAATATAATTTAGTTTACTAGAATAAATTTCACACGGAAATTCGATATAAAAATAATTTCATATTTTGAACATTTTCACATTAAAAAAACTGTTGTTTTGTCCCATCTATGATATTATTTTTAAATTAATTTATGCCAATTTTTTTATTAGAATTTGGGAAAATTAATTCCTTTTTTGAATCATATTTATTTATAATTTCAAATAAGGTAAACACAGTTTTTGACAAATTTGTTTAGTGAATGTAATTAAAATTAATTATCGTGATTAATGTTAAAAAAAGATTACTTAGTTGTTAAACAATATATTTAGGGGATAAATTTTATAAATACAAGTCCAAAATCTTTTTTATGAACATATATATAGTATATAATCATTTTTATATAAAATCGATAATTATTGGTGGCATGTGTTTTAAGGGAGGCCTCTGAATAGTGTTTACATTTTGAAATTTACAAGAATAGCCCTCCTTCTCAACAATAAAATGGAACTCAAACCCTCATATATTTACACATATAAACCCCTTTTACTCATTAAAACCATTAAAAAATATGTTAACATCTTATGTAATCTCATCTTAGAATCCTCAGTTTGTTTATAAAGAAAACTAAGTAAGTTATTTGCTGTAATCCAAAAGAAATTACCCAATGAAGAGGTGACATCATTCAACAGGAACTTTTATTTTATTTACATTCACCAACCATCAATTATTATGATTAAAAGATTATATAATTACATAATTATCTTTAATATAATTAATTTTTATTATTTCAATGTATTTAATTACACTCACACATAATTCCATCAAATGGAATACACAATGATCGTTTGTGTGTTCAATGGACTACCGCTTCGTGAACCGATGTCATTTTCTCTTCCATCACCCCCTCTCAAAGTTGAAAATTATGATGTAGTATATATTTTTATATGATATATATTATATTTAAAATTACTTTATACTTATATAATTTTTATATGAATCCAAAATTCTTGCTTTCCATTTTTTGGGAATACGATAACTTTGTTTGGGGGCGTAGGGACTACCACCTCCTCAGAGCAATGTGATTCCTTCATACCATACATGGAATGTATTAAATTTGGGTTTAGTATAAGTATATGATATTTATGACATAATCATTCAACTTAAATTATAATATATATATATATATATCATTTACTTTCTTTCTTTCAATATGATAAGAAAATGGAAACCATGTTCCTGTGCACGTATGACCTATTTTCTCCATGAATGGTGTATTCCATTTCGTATTTATATATTTTATAAATTATTATAAATACATATATACTGAATATATATGATATTTCTATCATTTTTTAATATTCTATAAATAATAAAATCATGATCAATGTAAGAAGATCAAGAATAAAAAGTCAAAACCTATACAAAACCATCAAAAAGCGATTATTACCTGAAACGTATCTTCAATTTTATATATTCACAATTTATTGTTTTTTATAGTTTTTATAATTCAAAATAATGTTTTATATCATTAATTTTAAATATTTAATTATATTTAATGTTTAAATTTATTCTATTCTTTCATTTATATCATGATAAAAAAGTTACTCAAGTAGTAAGGGGATTTCTGGCCTCAGTATTATTATTGTGAGGCTTATGATTTATTAAACACTAGTTTCTTCTGTGTAATTTATATGAATTACATGATCATATTATATGATTCTTATACATAAATTTATCTTTATTTATGTATCCATTTTAAGATATCTCTTTTATGGGGATTATGGTTCCATGTTTACTAAATCAGTAACCTAATTTTGTCTCAATTTTCCATCTTTGAGGCACACAACATGTCATGCAAAAATATTTATATATGAGGTGTATATACTACCCTCTGATATATTATATCATAAATTTAAATATTTTAATGATATTTTAATCTTTTTGTAATTTTTTTATTTCTTGGAAATTTTATTTTAATGTTACTAAAATGATAAGATTTGTTTTGTTATAATCTCATATTATACAATGATTATTTATGATTATGTTTCAAATCATTAAATATTAAGAACCCTCTCCCAAAAGATATCATTATTTTTATTCTACTAATTTTTTTCATTATATATTCTTGTATATGTTCCATGTTACCACTCTCTGGTATTTAAGACAATTAAGTAAATGTTTTTTTGAAAATCTAACCTTATCTCTCTCTTATATTAGAATTTTGTTTTATTAAAATACCATTTTTTGTAACCATGTTTTCAAAACTATTTTATGTGATATTTAAATATTATTTTCAAGCAAAATTATTTTTAACATTATTTATTATTTAAAATGTTTTTAAAATTATTTTCAAAATATTTATTATGTGTTTTCAAGGTTATTTTGAAAGAAAAAGGTTTTCAAAATGTCTTATGATTTAAAAGTGTTTTACAAAGTAGAAAATACATTTTCCTAAAGACTTGTTTTAATTTATTTTTTATTCTTATTTTAAAAGTTTTAAAATTTATATTTAAAGAAAACTATATTGAAGATATTTTATTTGGTAAAATGTAATTTTCTCTGAATGGTTATTTTCCTAAAGTAATGATCCTAGTTACATTTCAAAATATTTCTCAATCATAGATAAAATACTTAGATAAAATTTATGATTTACTAGGGATATGATCTAAGGAAACCATTCTAATTATTTCTCTTAATGGTATATTTTTAAGATTTCATGTTTTGTTATGAAAACAATTTCTCTTACATTTTTTATACCAAGTTAAAACACTTATTAAACCATATTCATTTCATTGGTTATTATATGATGAAATTATTAAGAAACCTACCTCTGTTTCATAATTTATGATATGTAGAAATGTTTATGATACCAATTATTTTCATGGGTTGTGATATGATGAAATGTTTATGATACCCATTTTATTTAATGGGTTACACTATGATAAATTTTATTTATCTCATAGAACACGTATGTATGATTTCATTACGAGACAGATGGGACCTATATCTCACTGCAAGGCATTGGGTAAAGATTTATAAATCACGATATATAATTTTACTAAATTTAATAGTATTTATCCATAATGAGAAATATTTATTTCTTAATTTATAAAGGGAAATAGGTCTGTTCTGGTCCAAAATGGGAAACATATTTTTCTCGATCCAATATAAGAAAGTGGTGTGTCCTGATCTAGAATGGTAAAAAAATGTGTCTGGATCCAAAATGGGAAATAGTTGAGTCCTGATCAACTATGTTAATTGTCTTGGTAATTAACCTTTACATGTGAAATGGTTCTCTATATTTATAATTATACATCACTTATATGTCATGAACTTATGGTTCATGATTTAGTTCTGATAATTTATAACCCCTATGCTTCATGTCTTATTAACTGTGAATAGGTTTTCTAAGAATAATGTGTATAATCATTGATATGTAGGGTGTAATCTTAAAATGTTTTTCTTATGTTCTCTTACACTTAATCAAATTATTATGCTTACATATCTCTTTTATACCCTTATTAATCATCTTAGCTCATGTTTTTCTTATGTTTCATTTCCTCAGGTTATGAAGAAATGTTTTATGTAGGACTAGTAAAGGGGATGATCTTTGTGGGAGATGATGAAGATATTTTTCCAAATTAGAATATTGTCTTCTAATTTTACAAATACACAAAACTATTATGGTCCTTGGACATGCACTTTTTTAATATACCAATTATTCGTCTAAAATGATATAATATCGATGCATTTTATTTATGATTCTCTATAGATAGTATGAAAGGAAATATTTAGATAAATTTTGGAAATGAGAATGATAAAATATTAGTGATATCCATATTTATATTTGTACGGATATTTCCAGGGATGTATCTAATGAAAATATTAGGGATCCATTGATTTAAAATAAGGTTTTTTGATTTCAAAAACGTATAAGTGATTTTTCATGAATATATTGTTTTCTTCTGTGATAAGTGTTGCTAACACTATGCTTTCTGTTCTTACTCAATAATGGTAACTATAAGGCAAATCGTTAACATTGAATGTTTCTGATGGAGAAAGTATCGAAATTATACATATTGACGTCCAAAGTGGAAATATCATGAATAAAATCAAGGATATGTTATTATTATTGGTTATAATACTGAAGATAATGAGACATAAATGACATGTGAAAGGTATGAGATGTTTTAGGTGTATTATTTACATTAAACATAAGAATAATGATTACATTCAGGTTAAGGAAACTTAATAAATGAATCATATTTTATATTCTAGGAAAATGGTATTACTGAATAAGGTGATGAATGTAACTCCCCGACCCCAGTTATGGGAGTTGATTCATTATATTAATACATTGTCATGATTACAAGGAATGCATTATTGAAAGACCAATATATTTAGAAGTCTTGGGAAATTTATTATATTCAAGAACATTACATTACAAATTAGAAAATAAAACACACCATAAATGATCCTTTGATAATGCCATTAATTCCTTAGCTTAACCATTCTTATCAACCATAAAATAAATCATCACATCCTGGGAAAAATAAAACAAATAATAGGGTGAGTTCAGATGCTCATTAAAGATAACAATATAGCAGAAACATTCATAAATATGCATAATCATTTAAGGAAATATATTAGGCAAAAAAAGTCTTTTAAACTAAAAATTCAGCATAATATGGAAAAGATATAATTAAATAATTCCATTTACTTACTCGCATGGATATTCTAGTAATCGAATAATCACATACAATATCAATAGCCACATTCATAATGATGGAATGTATAATGCCAGATTTTATAACCACATTGTCAAGGCTTAATGCGAATACTACAAATAAGATTTTTCAAGGCCTTGTGCCAAGACACTATTTTGTCTCATGAGACCTTCTGATGCATCAAAGAGCTATAGTGGGCTCCACCCGTCACGTACTAAGTCCAATGCATTCCTCATATGAAAATGTTTAAACATAACATAAACATTCTTATTAAAACTAGCATACTAAATGTCAATACATTATCCATAAACCATAAATGGAATAAAAATAACAAATCCATAATCAAATATATCACAAAACCTTCAATAAAATATGGAAGATTTTTATCATAATAAATCATCATCAAACAAGTTTAATATCCATCAATAGATGTTGATATAGATGAAATAATTTGTCAAAATCGTTGAGAGAAATATCCTTTTTCATAAAAACATTTAAAAGTATCACAGTTTTGAAAGGAAAAAATGTAAAGAAATTTTTAAATCAAAGTGTCCCATACCACTTTGAAACGGTTGAATGCAATTAACATTTTAGAAACATTCAACTCCATAAAAATAAATCATTAAAAACAATTTTGAAAACATGGAAATTAATGAGAATGATTTAGAAGAATGCATATTTAAAACATTTAAAATGTTGTTTTAGTAAAAAAAGACCCTTAAAAATAATAACTTTTAAATATGTTTTTATTAAAGATGGACATGGATAATAAATATGTCCCAGTAGATACTTACGTAAAAACAACCTCGGATAATAAATAGATTGTCAAATTAACCCTTACCCTGTACTTTTCTCTAGTCGAGGGTAAATTTAACCTCATATATAAAGACTGTAGTATGTTATTAAATTACAACAGAACAATATTTATATTTATGATATCATACATGATTCATTTATGACTTTATACTACCCATTTAATAATAATTTCCATGTTAAATTAATATTTTGGGTAATAATAGCTTTCTTTATCGTACGTGTTTTAACATGTTACTCTTGATTGAATCACATAGATCATGATTTCAATACTTCCAGAATATAAAACATGATTTATATATCATATATATTTAGAATATAAATATTTATAATATACATATATATATGAAATGGAAAACACCGTTTATGGTGACAGTAGGCCATACGTACGCATAAACGTTGTTTCCGTTTTCATATCCTATTGAACAGAACTAACTGAATTAGATATATGTAAGTATATATATATATAGTATCCTTATTATGTCATATATTACATACATATTAATGATATATATTTTATAATCATCGTTGAATGGTGAACATGAAATTGAATCTTATCGCGATGTGGAGACGGTTATTTGTACGTACGCATGAGTGACAATATCATTATATTGATCGAGAAATAACGTGTAATTGGATGGTATATCATATATAAATGAGAATTAACATGTTATATTTATTATTTACACCATTTATACTCATTATCATACCCATCACTATAATGAAGTGTTTGAATAACAAACCACACCATGCCGTGGAGACGGTAATCCGTACGTACACACATATGGTGAAATTGTCATTTATAGGATGGATAGAATAAGAATATGGTAGAACCATTGTTATCATAACATCACAGTATATATAATATACTGGTTTTATTATTTTAGAATAAAAAAACAAAGAATGAGGAAGTGGAAGAAGAAAAGAACTTAAAAGAGGTGATGAAATATTTACCTTTCTCCGGGTTCTTCCTTTTGATTTGATCAAAATGGCTCCTTAATATAGATTTATTACCAAAGTAAGGAATATAAGATTAATGGAGAAATTTTTTGATGATATTTTTTCTAGGAGTGGCCGAGCCAAAAGGCTTTAGAGGTGTAAAATTAAGAGAAGGGGGAGTGACCTTTTATAAGATAGGTGAGGGTCCCTTTAAGAAAATCATGAAATATTATTTTATAATAAAATAATTTTCGGATTATAATAGCTCCAAAATGATTTTTTTAAATTATAAGGTGTGTATGGGTCTAAAAACTCTCAAAAAATAGGTTTTAGACAATTTTAGTTTACTATTTTAACCTTATGTTTTAGATTCAACTCTTAGTTAAGTAGTTTAACTTTTACCATTTCTTCTAGTATTCTTAAACTATATGTTTAATAGAGTTAATCTAAACTTCCAAGAGAACACCAATAGGTTCATTAATGAAATATATATTATTACTAAGGCTTTTTGGCCAAACCTTAGTTTTTTATGAATATTATATCATCCAATAATAAATTATTTATTTTAAAAACTCAATTTTGTCAATTTTCTCATTATTTAACAAATGATTTTTTTCAAAGTCCAAAAAAATTTATTACTTCGAACTGAATTCATATGTTCAGTCCTAACTTGTAATATTAACCTAGAAAATTTGTTTAATTCATCAAAAGTCTCAAATTTAATTTATTTGGATATTTATAATATCAGTTATTTGAATATTTTATTATCAAGGTAATTAATGCGTCATCATTGTGTCATAAATAAATAAATTTTTTTGTCAAATAATTATAAATAAAATATCATTATGTATTAAATATTTTTATCTTTTTAATAAAAATTTATATTAAAATTTAAATTTTTTATAACCCTATATTAAAAATGGTTTAGTTATTAAACTTTGAATTTAACTCGTTTAACTCTTCTTTAACTAAAATAATAATAAATGTCCTAATCTAATCCAAGTGGACAAAAGAGGATCATATTTTATTACTGAGGTTGTTTATGGTCGAATTTTACATATCCAATATAAATAGAAATTGTGTTCGTGTAATTATGATATCATTTTTACCCTTAATTACCCTATTTACTTTTAACCGTGGTAAATAAATGTCAAAAGTTACTGTTCACCGAAAATTATTTTCTTCTTATTGTACCAAATTTTACTTATTAATATTAACTGTGTCTCTCAGATTTTTGAAATTCTACTCATAGATGCGGTAAAATTATTTTTTATACAAATTTACAAATGCTATAGAAGGTGGGTAAAAAATGGTAAAATGTTCGATAAAGTTTTATATATAAACTTATTATAAAATGACAACCATGAATTTTGTGGAAAATATATAGGTATTATGTATCTACTTTGACATAAGATAAATTAAAATAAAATAATTAATTATATAAATAAAAAGATGTTTTTATATAATAACACAATGTTTTTAACTGTACATCAAAAATTGAATGTTTTCAGAAAAATATATAAAGCTTACCCTTAGATAATTTTGATATTATGAATTTAAAAAACTAAGACAATTTTACCAAATTAATAACGTAGAAGTCTCATTTATTAATTTAAAATTAATTCCCGTTGTCAAAACAAAAAAGAGGATTTTTTAAAAAAGTAAAAACTATCAAAAGGTTGACTTGTATTTTTGTCAAATTTAAATGGTAAATTAGTTATAATGACCAAAATTGTATTAAGTGATAAAAATATAATCCAATTATACTTCCAAACCATTAAAATGTATAATTGAACACTATAAATTATTTTTATTAAAAAAAGTTTTTTTCTGTTAAAATTTAGTAATTTTCACTATTCACCCAAATATGAAAGTTATCAAAAAACATAAAAATTTATGGAAAAAAGTTTTTATGTCATGATTTTAATGTAGAAGTTAATATTAGTCCAATTTAATATATAAAAGTCTCAAAATTGGATTTAAAAATGGTTCTCCATTAAAAGGCGGCAAAATTGCATTTTTTGAAACATACATATTTTATTTGAAAAAATGAATTTATTCTTATATAATTTATAAGAAACACATAAAATTAAGGTTATAATTATATAGAGTATATAAGATTCAAAATGAAGTTAATAATATTCATAACTACTTTTTTAACGGTTAGTGTTGTAAGTTGGGGTGCGCTCAAACTCAGTGTTGCCTGTAGCGCAAGCTATTGAATTACATTAATGAGATAATGTACTTTGAAATCATGGGGTGTTACATTATAGCCTCCTTAAAAAATTTCAACCTCACAATTTGAAATTGTTCTTTGAAAATAAATGGTTAAAAATATAAAATTACTTTTGTGGAAAACCCACATTGGAAATTGGGATAATAAAATTTATTCTTAAAAAGAGAGAAAAAGAATGAAAAAGTTAACACTGAATTATGATATTTATTAGGAAATAATTAGTGGAAATTAAAGACACAGAATTATTTTAAAAAAATAAATATTTATAGGGACTGATTGAGGTCATCAATCACAAACAAGTGTACACTTGATATCCTCAAAGCCATCAATCTATGATGATTTAAAATATCATCGGTTCTATAAAACAAAATGTATGTGGATAACACATTTTTGGTTTCAATATTTCTTCCCTAAAGTTTATGAATAAATTTATTCATAGAATAAGAGGGAAAAAATATACCTAAAATGTATAGTATCATCCTTCAACTATTTCCTACCATAACTCATCTTTCACTCCAAAATATAATAGAATTAAAAAATATTCTATTTATCATTATCGTATATGGTTGAAAAATAATGAATTTATAATTAATTTTTCAGACTATTTAAAAAAAACTAAATTATAAAAACTAGGACATAACGTAGGCTAATAGTATGTGATTCACCCTTGTCACCCTTTGGTTACGGGTTCAAGTCTCGAAACCTTGCCAGATGCGAAGGGTTGTCCTCCAACCTCCGGGTTGTCCTTTTTCTAAAAATCCCAAAATAATCTCAAGAAATGATTTACCATAACAATAGTATCCAATTTCAAACTTAATCAATTCCAACCTTTAGACTTATCCAAAATACTTCTACCTAAACACCCAATCCATAATTTATAATGAAGGTAAACACAATGAAGATCATTTTTTCCATGCAATAACATGTGAATGCCTTCATCATGCATTCTTTTAAAACACAATAACACCCTGAATTATCATATAACTGTATTGATTACATTCATTCTCACTTATTCTTTATAGAATAATGGATATTCTATTTATATCAAAAAATGTTGTAAACTCCAATAATGATGGAATAAACAATATATTAACCAATTCCAAGGATGTCAATAATGTCCAATATAAATTATCCAAATCAATCATATCTTATTACAAAATCAATACCTCAGTATCAGGACCATATTAAAGTTTTGTCTATACTTCAACCATGTATTTTCTAAGAATTTTAACTTTCCATTTATTCACTTTTCTTAGTTCAACTAATCTCAAGTTCTTAATGAAATAGTTCTACAGTACAATCCTTATATACTCTATAACTTTTTTAACATGTACATCATTAATAAAATAATCAAATGACACAATAATTTAATAACAATATAAGAAATCATAGTCATTCCTATTCTTCTTCGATAGTATCATATCTTGATTACTATCCAATAGAAGATTTTGGGGTATACTTTGATGATTTGGACATTTATTCACTTAGTGTCCCAACTCTTTTTAGGTAAAACATTGTACATTTGAATCTTTTTTCTCACCCTTACAATCACGTACTTGGTGTCCTATTTCTCTACAATTACAACAAACTCCCATTCCTTTCATGCATTTACCATGGTGATTCTTTCCACAGTTATCACATACGAGAAAATCCGTCTTTCCCTTTTTCCCTTTATCCATATTTATCTCTACCATCTTTTTCTTCTCTAGCTTTCCTTCAAAGCCATAGGACTTAGAAAATTAATTACTTATCTTATTAACAAATGATACTATTTCTTCATATGATGATAATACATGGGAGACTATTTAATTTCTAAATGTTTTCTTAACACCATGAAAGATAAGATAATTCTTACTCTTTGGATCATGCGTATTGCTGGAGGTCACATTCCATCTATTGGGCACCATTTCTAAACAATGGAATACACTAGGTCGGTTTATGAATCACAATACATAATTCCAAACTTGTAAAACATTTAACATAAATTGAACAGTTCAAGGATATAATCCATATTCATAAAAATGTTTTCTTGGAGGAGGTATATACGCACAAACAATTCATCGTATTTTGTAATGAAAATGAGAATTATCCTAATCATATCCCTCGGGAGTGTTGTAACCAAGAGTGCAACAAGGAACATTGTTGGGCACTAGTTACCGTTTGAGTCAAGATCAAAGCGGTGCTTTTGGGGTTTAACCCTAGGTAAATTTGTGCCAGAGTAGCCTCTACCTGCATGTATCTAGATATGTATTTGTTGCTTGGAAAACTCACAAAATATCTAAAAAACCAAAATTATAGGATGTTCTTCTATACTAATGCTCAAATTCTATCTTAGGGTAGTGTTCTCTAATAATAGTTTTTTTAAATCTAATTTCCAAGGTTATTTCTAAAATTCCTATAATACCATTTGTAATGCCCCGACCCAGTTATACGAGTCTGAGTATTATTTTAATACATTGGAATGATTACATGGAATCAAGTCCCGAAAGACTGATCAGTTTAGAAGTCTTGGAAAATATATTACAAACATGAACATTACATTACACAGTAAAAAAATAAAACACAACATAAATGATCCTCTAATAATTCCATTAATCCTTTATCCTAATCCCGCTTATCAATTATAAAATACTTCTTCACATCTTGGTAAAAAATAAACAATAAAAGGGGTGAGATAAGATGTTTAGTAAGGATAATAATAAAGAAGAAACATTCATAAATATAAATAAACATTAAAAGCAATGTATTAGACTAAAAAAATACTTTTAAACATAAACATCAGCATAATATGGAAAAGATAATATCAAATAATTCCATTTACTTACTCGTATGAATATTCTACTAGTTGAATAATCACATGCAATATCAATAACCACATTAATAATGATGGAATGCAAAATTCCAGACTTTATAACCACATAGTCAAGGCCTTTTCCCAAGAATACAAATAAAATTTTGTCAAGGCCTTGTTCCAAGATACTATTTTGTCTAAGGAGACATACCAATGCATCGAGGAGCTATAACAGGCTCCACCCACCACTTACTAAGTCTAATTCATTCCTCATATGAAAAGGTTTAAACAAAACATAATCATTCGTATTAAAACTATCATACGAAATGTCAATAATTTATCCATAAACCATGAATGGTATAAAAATAACACATCCACAGTCAAACCTATCCCAAAACCTTCAATACAATATGGATGATTTGTATCATAATAAATCAACTTCTAACAAGTTCAAAATTCATTAAGGGATGTTGATATATATGAAAAATATTTGTAAAAATATTTTATAGAAATATACCTTTTTCATAAAAACATTTAAAAGTCACAAAACATAGAATGGAAGACATTTAAATACATTTTTTTAATAAAAGTTTCCCATACCACTTTTAAACTTTTGAATGTAATTTACATTTCAAAAATAATCAATTGCATTTATATAAATACTTAATCTTTTTTAAAACATGGAGATCAATGAGAATGATTTAGAAGAATAAATATTTAAAACATTTAAAATGATGATTTAGTAAAAAAATTAAATTAAAAATAATCCCTTTGAAAACTATTTTATGGAACATGGACATGGATAATAAATATTTCCCAGTAGATACTTACGTAAAAACAACCTCAGATAATAATGAGATTGTGAAATTAACCCTTACCTTGTACTTTCCATTAGTTGAGGGTACGTTTAACCTCTTATATAAAGACTGTAGTATGTTATTAAATTATAGTAGAACCATATTAATATTTATGATATCATACATGATTCATTTATGACAATATACTACCCATTTAATAAAAATTTCCATGTTAAATTAATATTTTGCGTAATAATCAATTTCTTTATCTTACGTGTTTTAACTTGTTACTCTTGATTGTATCACATAGATCATGATTTCAATACATCCATAATATAAAACATTATTTATATATCATATATATTTAGAATATAAATAAGTATAATAGACATATATATGAAATTGAAAACACCATTTATGGTGATGGTAGGTCGTACGTATGCATAAACAATGTTTCCGTTTTCATATCATATTGAACGAAACTAAGTGAATAAAATATATGTAAGTACAAATATATATATATAAATCTAGTATAATTATTATGTAATATATTAAATACTTATTAATGATATATATTTTATAATCATCGTTTAATGGTGAACATGGAAATGAATCTCATCGCGCCGAGGAGATGATAATCCACACATACGCACGACCAACAATATCATTATATTGATGGTAAAATCGTATTTAATTGGATGGTATATCATATATAAAGAATAATTAACATTTTATATTTGTTATTTACATCAGTTATACTCATTATTATACCCATCCAAATAATGCAGTGTTTGAATAACAAACCACCCCACGACGTGGAGATGGTAATCCGTACATACACATTTATGGTGACTTTGTCATTTATAGGAAGGATAGAATAAGAATATGGTTGTAACATTTTTATAAAACATCATAGTATATTGAAGATACTGGACTTATTATTTCAGAATGGAAACAACAAAGAATTAGGAAGTGGATGAAGAAAATAACTTGAAAGAGGGGATGAAATATTTACCACTTTTTCAGGTTCTTCCTTTTAATTTTATCAAAAGGGCTCTATAGGTTGGATTTCTAACTATTGACCTCACCTGTTTTGATAATCCCAATCATGTTTCATAACTGTTTTAACAATCCAAATCATGCTTCATAATCTTAATGTGTTCTTATAATTCTACATTTATATATGCTAAATATCAAATTAATCATTTGAATATATTGATAAATGATTATCTATGTTTAATCATACTTTGTCATAATCTAGATTTGTTTTTCATAGAACAAGTGTTAAGTCACTGATATGCTCAAAGCTATTGATACATAACTACCGGTACTTAGTCTACCAATATACATAGTTACCGATAAGCAAAGGTCACCGATAAGAAGAGGTCACCGATATACAGAGCTACCTGTATGTATAAGTCCACCGGTAAGCACATGTCATTGATAGATCTAGTCTACTGATACAGATGATCTACTACTATGAAGTCCACCAATACAACATCCACCTATACAGATAAAAAACGACAAAATCAGAGCTACTAATAGAAGAAGACGACCGGTGTGCTTGAGTCCACTAATATGAACTTAATCCCTGGTACAGAATGGAGCTATCGGTATACACAGCTACCATTATAAAGATCTACCGATACGAGATACCATTATGAAGACTTATGGATATGATCTACCGTTACACCAGAGCTACTGATACAAAAGTCTATCGGTATAAGAAAGACTACTGCCATGAATTTCACCGATATAAAGAAGATCACCAAAAGTCAAGTCTATCGATACAAGGAGATACTGTTACAAGGAATAACAACTACCGATAGAGAGGAGCCACCGCTACAAGCTCACTATTACAAGGAGCTACCGATTGAAAACCAGTCACTTTCCCTAACTCTATATTTCTATTTATTTATTAAGAAAAGATCATATTTGATGATTTAATGCAATTAATGTAATTTAATGATAGTTGTTGGAATGTCAAGGAACTATACCTCATACATGTAAAAAGGTAATCATTCCCATTATCGGAGCTCAAAGATATAAAAGGAAGGAAGAAAGCCGTGAAAATAAAGTAGTGAGAAATAAGGGCTGAAGAGTGATGAAAAGTGGTGCATACACATAGAAAAAAAGGCTAGATCCATATCGTAAGAACACTGGACATACACGAAGCCATTCATTCTAGAAGAGAAAACAAGCTACTCCTTAGCCAAAGAGAACTAAAAATATCTCTTGATACACTCAATCTTATCAAACTGAACATGAAGAAAATGACCGTCTATTTTTTTGACAAAAACCATAGAAGGACTAAGAAGAATTCCTGATTAATCAAAAGGAGTCCAAAGATGAACTTTACATCACTAACGCATTCTAAAACTCATATCTACTCTCTAACTGATTCTTTTATATACATTTTTTAGTAGTGGGCATACCTTGTATATTTTATACACACACTATCTCCTGTGTTAAACTAGAGGATTTATGAATCCTCAAAAAAACCTTTTATAACTCTCTTCTATTCCACTGTGGATAGTGGTAGAGGTCAATTTGGACTTGGACAACTAGTGTGCTATTATTCTGTTTTCCCATGTAGAACTGTGGTAGAGGTCTTTGTACCTAGACAGTCTCTGTACTGTTGTTTACCCCGACCCAAAGTGTGGATAAAATTTATATAAATTGTTTTGGAGGACTAAGTCTCATCTTGAGACTGAACCTCTAGGTTATATCTTCTGTGTATCTCAGATTAAGTTTAAAGTATATTATATATATATATATATATTTGGTATTCTACTACTAATTACTTTGAATTATAAATTTTTTTTAAATTTACTTTGATAGTTAATCTAGAAAGCGTTTTTAACTATTGTAAATCAGTAGGTTAGTTTCAAAATCTAATTTAATCTTCTGATTAAATTAACTGAGATCTAATCAATCTTTGGAGAACCTAATCGAACCCTTACAGTTTTACAAATTCACTACAGTTTAACATTGTTTTTAATTGAGGTATTTTTATACGAATATTATTAACAGAAATTAGTAATTGGAACCCAATTCACCCCCCTCTTGAGTATCCACTCTGACCAACATTTGGTATCAGAAACTTTTTTACTTTTAAAAGCTTTTTGAAATACTCTTTTTTTCAACTGTGATTTTAGTTATACCTTAAATATTTTAAATTTATGTTAGTTATAATGTTTATCACTTTAAATCTTTTTCTAAATTCTAATTATGGATAAGAGACTAGAAGGTGCTACTACCAACATGCCACCCATCTTTAATGGTACAAATTATGCCCAGCAAAAACTTAAAATGAAAATTCATTAAGAGATTATGGGATTTGACATCTATAATGTTATAAAGACTCAATATAAAATTCTAGAAACTGAAAGAACCACTTTGGATGAACCTACTAAAAATTCTTGTAATAATAATTGTAAATAAATGAATTTTTTATACTCTTCTTTAGGTGATGAAGAATTTAATAGAATATCTTCTTTTAAAATTCCATATGAAATCTGGGATACATTGGCTATTTCCCATGAACGAACAACCAATGTTAATGAAATGAGACTAAACACCTATGCTATTAAGTATGATAATTTTAAAATGAAGTCTGATGAACCTATTTCTGACATGTATCTCAGGTTCAATGAGATTTTCAACACTATGAGCTCACATGGAAAAGTTGTTCCTGCAAAGGAGCAGTTTATGAGAATACAACGATGTTTTCTAGAAAGATGGAGAGGCACATCTGTCTCAATAAGTTAATTGTGTGATATAAGTTCACTAACTATTAAGTAATTAATTGGTAAGTTTACGATGTATGAAGAAGAACTAATGGTAAACAAGGAAGAAGATGATAAACCAAGGAATAAGTTAGTAGCCTTAAAGAAATCTTATTCATAGATCAAGGATTAGAAGAAAGTTCATACACCTACTGAAATCTTAACAAGTGAAGGATCAGATTCTGACAGTGATGCAGAGATGTCTCAAATAGCCATAAGGTTTAAGAAGTTCTATAGGAAGAAGAAATTATTCAGAAAAATAAATTACAAAGGAAAATATGACAACAAAGGTCATTGGAAGAAGGATTGGAAGAAGCCTGACAAAAGTGATGAAATTGTATGCTATGAATGAAAAAGTAAAGGAAATGTAAAAGAAGACTGTCCAAAATTGATGTTCAAGAAGAAACACGACTACAAGGACATAAATTATAAGAATGATATGAAAGAAACATGGAGTACTTCAGAAGACAACACAAGTGAGTCTGATGTTTCTGATTTTGAAAAGAATCGTGCTAACATGTGATTTATGACAAACACATCTGAGGTAACACTGGACACTCTGGATTTGAATTCATATTATTCTGGAGTTTATTTTGATTCTAAATCTAAAAATATGCCTAGTGATGAGTTATTTGAATATTTTAATGTGCTTGATGAAACTTGTAAAAAGTTTAAGGAAAAGTATAAGACCATAAAGAAAAATCATGCTTTGACAAGCTCTGTTAAATCTGCCCTTGATATAGAAAAATAAAAGAATGCTCAATTACATAATGAAAATACTGATCTAAAATTTTCCAATGATAAATTAAAGAAGGACTTAGAGAAATTAACAAATAGAAATTATACTCTTACACAAATGTTAAGAAAACAAGTGGAATCAAAATATACCACTGGAATAGGATATCAGCCTGGAAAGATACAATTTACTAAAACTAGATTTATTCCTAAATCTGGACAGAATGCTGCTAGTTATAGTTCTGTAAATTCATATGTTTCAACTAATTATTCATACTGTTTTGGATCACATAATGTCTTTCTTTCAAAATCTATAGATTCTGTGAATTATTTGAGACCCATAAGACAATGCTGGGTACCTAAATCTTTGATTTCTAACCTCTCTGGACCCAAGAAAATCTGGGTACCAAATTCATTTTATGTTTAACCCTGTTTTGTAGGAGACTTTCTTGAAAAGTTCCCATAAGAAGGTATGGTACTTGGACGGTGGATGTTCAAGGAATATAACTAGAGATTACTTGTGATTCAAGAGTTTAATCAAATTTGATGGATGCCATGTCACCTTTGGTGATAACTCTAAAAGAAAAATCATTGGCTTAGGCCATATTGGTAACAAATATTCTGTTTTAATTTCAAAAGTTTTATTTGCTGATGGACTTAAGTATAACCTGTTATGTATTTCTCAGGTGTGTGATGATGATTTCAATGCTAAATTTGAAAATGATTCTTGTAATGTTTTTAATTATAAAAATGTTCTAGTATTTTCTACTTTGAGAAATGAAAATGTTTATGTTGTTGATTTGAATTCTTTAACTAAACAAAACATTACTTGCTTAAATACTTTTCATAAAGAGTCTTGGATATGCCACATAATATTAGGACACTTCAATGTATATTCTCTTAGAAAATTGACTTGGAAGAACTTAGTTAGAGACCTACCTAAACTTGAATTCCCAACTGGCAATGTTTGTAATCCCGGTCAAAATGGAAAGCAACACAATGTTTCTTTTAAATCAAAGAAAGAAGTTTCAGCTTCTCAACCTCTCGAGTTGGTTCACATGGACTTGTTTGGACCTTCTGGAGTTTTTTGTTTAAATGGGATGTAGCATGTCTATGTCTTAGTAGATGACTATTCTAGGTACACTTGTGTATACTTTTTATCTCACAAAAGTGAAGTTTGTTCTTACTTTATTAAATACTCCAAGTCTGTAGAGAACCTTAGTGGACTTAAGATTAAGACCCTGAGAGGTGATCATGGCTGTGAGTTTGAATATCATGAGTTTGAATCTTATTGCTCACACAATGGCTATAGTCACAATTTCTCTGCCCCTATAACACCTCAACAAAATGGTGTAGTAGAAAGAAGAAATAAAACACTTCAAGAGATTGCATGAACTATGATTAATGACTATGATCTGCCAAATTTTTTGGGATGAAGCTATAAATACAGCTTGTTATATTATTAATAGAGTCTCGATTAAAACTGTTCTTAAAAATACCCCTTTATGAGTTATAGAACCATATGAAACCTAAGGTTAATTACATTAATGTTTTTGGTTGCAACGTCATTATTATAAATAAAAAGATAATCATGACAAGTTTTCATCCAAGAGTGATGAAGGAATTTTTCTCGGTTATTCTTTAACCAGCAAAGCCTATAGAGTCTTTAATAGAAGAACCAAATGTGTAGAAGAATATGTTCACATAGAGTTTGATGAAACTAATCCACATGAACCTAAGTCCTCTCTTTAAAATCTAGAAGAATATTTTTCTGTTCTAGACCTTAATGATAAAATCAATGAACCTATTGTAAAGACAACCAGTTCTTGAAACTTTCCAGAACCTGATTTTGTAGAGTCTGAATCTATAGAGAAACCCAAAATTTCTAGTCCTACCTTTACTAGATCAACTAGGATTATGAAGAATCATCATTTAGATGCTGTTTTTGGTAATCTTGATAGAGGGACACAGACTAGAGCTTCTTTAAGAAACCAGGTTGAACATCAATATTTTCTCTCACAATTAGAACCTAAAAATATCAGTGATGCAATTAATGATGAATTTTGGCTATTGTCTATGCCAGAAGAATTAAATTAAATTGAAAGAAACAAATTCTGGGAATTAGTTGATATAACTAAGGACACATTGACCATAGAAACTAAATGGGTCTTTATAAATAAAGTTAATGAGTCTAGAAATATAGTTAGAAACAATGAAAGGTTAGTTTCACAAGGGTATAGTCAAGGAGAAGTAATAGACCATGAGGAAAACTTTTCCCCTGTAGCTAGATTAGAAACAATTAGGATTCTACTTGACTATTTTGATCATCTGAATTTCAAGTTATATCAAATGGATGTTAAATGTGATTTTCTAAATGGTTTTATAATTGAAGATGTTTTTGTTGAACAACCACCTGGATTTACTAATCCTCATTTTCCAAATCGAGTTATTAAGCTATCCAATGCTTTATATGGTTTGAAACAAGATCCACGAGCATGGTATGATAGACCTAGTAATTTTCTTATTTCAAATGGTTTGACTAAAGGGATTTTTGACACAAATCTTTTTATTAATATAATTTATAAAAATGTTTTGATAGTACAAATCTATCTTGATGATTTTATTTTTGGATCATCTAAACATTATTTATGTTCTGACTTTTCAATGTGTATGAAAAATTAATTTGAAATGAGTTTAATGGGCGAACTAAAATATTTTCTTGGATTTCAAGTTTTTTAAAATGAAAATTTTATTATTTTGAATCAAAGTAAACAAACAAAGGATATTATAAATTTATTTGGTCTGGATAGTATTACGGAAAGTGATACAGCCATGAGTACTACCTATATGTTAAAAATTGATGAATCTGGGAAACCAGTTGATCAATAAATCTATAGAGGTATGATTGGAAGTCTAATGTACTTTACTTCTAGTCGACCAGATATTATGTTTAGTGTGTGGATGTGTGCAAGATTTCAATCTAATCCAAAAGAATCTCATTTTATGGCTGTTAAAAGAATTTTAAAATATCTTAAACATAATGAAAATTTGGGTTTCTTTTATCCAAAAGGGAAATCTATTGAGTTATTGAGTTATTTAGATGATGAATTTTCTGGTTTCAAGTTGGATATAAAAGGCACATTTCGAACATGTCATTTATTGGGAAAATCCTTAGTATCTTGGTGTAGTAAGAAGCAGAATTCTGTTTCATTGTCTACTACTAAACTAGAGTACATTGCTACTGGTAGTTGTTGTGCACAAATTCTCTGGATGAAACACACTGTTTTGAACTATAGATATGACTTTAGACATGTATCTAATAACTGTGATAACAAAAGTGCAATTAACATCTCTAAAAATCTTGTGTCTCACTCTAGGACCAAACACATTGATATAAGGAACCATTTTTTGAGAGATAATTACCAAAAAGGTGATATTAATCTTGAATTTATAGGCACTGAACATCAATTAGCTGACATTTTCACCAAGCCTTTATGTTCGGATAGGTTGAAGTATATTAGACATGAATTATGAATGATGGACTCTGTCCATTAGAAACCTCACCGGTATGGACCTCACTGTTATACCTCACTATTATACCTCAATATTATGGACCTCACTATTATTCTTCATCGGTATGGACATCACCATTAGTGGACCTCACTGATAGATGAACCACACTGCTAGGAATTTTCACTGGTACATTTACCGATGGGTCATGCTGTTTTCAACGTTGTTAATCTTTAGCTGCTAGAATCTGTATCATTTATACATTATTTATTATATTTTAATTATCTATTTTACGATTCCTAAATGATAAAACAAAAGTCTTAACCTCTCTCGATCCACCTCGAGCCTCTTACCTTCAAGCCTCTCTCAAACCATAGAACCCTAAGCCTTGCGATTCAATGGCAAGAGTAAAGAGACCTTCAATCAGTGGAAAGGAAGATGAATCGAGTACTAAGAGACTCAAAGGTGAGTCTAGCTATGGAAGTGAAGTGAAGAAACCCACAAATCCGCATCTTTTTAAAAGGGAGATAGTAGTTGAAAGGGATCTATGCGCAGAATGTCTAATGTCAAGTGAATTTTTAATTCCAGAAGTTCTGGAAGACCAGAAATGGATAGAATGGTTTTCGAACAACAATGGCCCCTACTATCCAAAACTGGTAATATATTTCTATGAGTATGTTCGATTTGAGAAATCAGAAGTCGAGAATAAGATGGTATCTATTGAGAATGTAAAGGAGATAACTTTTTCTTCTATTGAGTGGGATAAATGCATGAAGGTTCTAGAACAAGGTGTTTTTGGATATTTCTCAAAATCAGTACCTCCAACCAGTAATATCTATATGTATAAAACTGCTTTGGAAGAACTAGCAAGAGATGGAACTCCTAGAAAATTAGTGGCTGCCAAAATGAATGGAAAGAACCGACTGCAATTTAAGTTCATTCAGCATGTTTTAATTACAAGGAGAGGAGATTTTGAAAATCATAAATTCCAGGATATTTACTTGATGCATCTGTTGAGACATGGTGTTAAGAAAAATTTGTGCATGATATTAATGGTTTAGATTTTGGATATGACCAGGCCAAAGTTAAAAACCAATGACTTTTTATTTTCTACGTTTATTTTGGTTATGATTAATTTAAAGGGAGTAGCTATGTCTCATGATGAGATAGTTGTGGTAAAGAACAACTTCTATATCGTAAGCATATTATTCAAGTACATGAAGATTAATTGGAATCCATGGAAAAGAGAGTTTGTTATTGATGATAAGAAGTTATATGATAAGTTTAATCATGTGTATCATCCTTCTAGGCCTAAGGATGTGAGGGATCCAGGTCTAGGAAATAATGAGGGGGATCCAAAATATAGTGATAAATCAGAATAGGAGGATTCCTCTGCAACATATGGAGGAGATCCAGACTAGCCTCCTAGACCAAATCCAATAATTGTGTCCCATGAAAAGGAAGTCCAGCAGAGATCAGATCAGGAAGAGGCTGCTCGAGAGACTGAAGAAGAAGTTCATGCAAGTGAAGCATCTGTTTCTATCAGCTTGAGCCTTAGTCCACTGATTGGACACTCCTTAATGCATGCTGAGGAATTTGATGATGTTTATAGACCTGTACCTATTTATGAAGAGCCTATTTCTGTTGCATAATTGGAGATTGTTGTAGAGGATTCTGATGAGGAAGACCAAGAAGCTGAGGGTGCTATCACTATATAGGAGAATGCACCAATTGAGGGGGAGCATAAAACTAGGATTGGCACTGTTTCAGTGGAAAATGATATTGAAGACTGGCCAAAAGACCCAGGTTTTGTGGTTTATGGATTATATTACCCTGATTCAGATAATGATGCATCCCTTCAGAGACCAAATGTCAATCATGACATTCTTTCTGAGTTATTTCTTGAAGATGAGGTAAGAAATCATAATCTAGATAAGTTAAAGTCTGATCTTAAAGCTAGTTTTGTGGAAGAAGTAAGGACAATGGAAGCTTCACTGGTGTCATCTATTCAGACTGCTATGAATGACTCTGTAGCCAGTATAGAATCTAAAAGAATTCCTGTTTATTTTCCTACTAATATAATAACCAGGGATGTTTTAGAATCCTTAAAGGCTAAAATGAACAAGATTTAAAATGCTTCTATTGTTGAGATAAAGAAATATTTCATTGAGGAGTTGAGAAGCATGGAAAGATCTTTTGAACTCTTTCTTAGGTTTTGTGTGTCAACCTATGTGGCTGAGATGATGGATGGAATCACAGCTTTCCAGAATCAGATGTCCAGCGTGGGAGAGGATTTTGAATTTCTAAATAAATCAGTTGTCTCTCTGGAATACTATATGAGTTCTAAATCTCAAGTAGATAAGGATTTGGCCTATTTAAAAAGTATTCTGAGACAGATGGTTTCAGATTTTGAGGGCTTTAAAATGTCAGTGGAAAATCATGTTAGTACTTAGAATTATCTTGTAAAGAATCTTATTAATGGAATAACTAATAGTTTCAAGGAAACTATGGCTTTTTTTGGTTCTTTTGATTCCAAACAGTCAAAAGATTTAGATCAGATTAGAGCTTTGATGAAGGAGGAGCTTTGTTTATCTTCAACCAGTGGCTCTATGGACTCGTATGCCCTAAGTCAAGTGGTGTCTACCACTAGGGATATTGGACAAATCATTCAAAGATTTATGAAGGAGGCTACCGATTCTCAAAATGAAGTCAATGAAAATGTGGATTATTATTTCCAAATGTTCTACACCAACCATAACCTCAATAATCATTTCAATCTTATGTTAGAAAACATGAAGCTACAACCGGTCAATCAAGCCTTCACAGAACAAGTAAGCAAACACATGGAGCTAACTCCAACCTTGGATAAGTTTTTGGAAAACAATGATGGATTTTTATCTACTATGGAGAGGGGAGGAGGAATAATTATGGATTTCAGAAATCTCTTATTTCCTTTCTTGCATGTTGATGGTCGGCCATTGATTATCCCTCCAACATTACCTCCATATAACTCTACTACTTCTCCTGCTCAGATGACTCCAGCCCAAGCCATCCGCAGCCTTACTCCTATGATCACTCAGTAAGCTCCACTGTACATGCCAAGAATAGTTTCAGTAGCTCAGCCTCCTCTGATCATTTCTGGTGTTCATAAGCCTTCACCTGACACCCCACAGTCCGAGTCTACCTCCAATCCGAAAGGAGAATCCCGTGTGGACATTCAGGAGGATGATTGACTGCTGGAAATGAAATTTGATAGGAATCATCTGTATTTCCTTATATTACTTTTATATTTTACTTGTACTCTTTTCCCCACGACATATATATATAGTCTTGTTTTCTTTTCTCTATTTCTCATTTCCTCTAATACATTCTTTTCAACCTTACTTTTTTCTAATCACAAAGGGGGAGAATATGTCTATAAAAGGGAGAATATAAAATGGAAAACTATGAATATATACATTTCATGCTATAACGCTTCCTCTGACCTAGAAGGTTACATTTGTTGTCCAAAAAGGGAGAAATATAAGCTTAATATGTTCCATTGCTATATTACCTTTGATACATTTATTTTGTATTTTCCTCTGAAACTTTTCTATTTTATTTTTGATACTTTTTTTCTATAAATCTCTGATACGTTATTGATTTTGTTTGATTATAATACAATGAGATGCGATTATCAAAAAGGGGGAGATTGTTGACCCCACCTGTTTTGAAAATCCCAATAATATTTCATAACTATTTTGATAATCCCAATCACGCATCATAATCTTAATGTGTGCTTATAATTATACATTTTAATATTTTAAATATCAAATTAATCGTTGGAATATTTCGATAAATTATTATCTATGTTTAATCATACTTTGACATAATCTAGATATGATTTTCATAGAACAAGTGTTAAGACACTGATTTTCTCAAAGCTACTGATACATACCTATAGGTACTTAGTCTACCGATAGACATAGTCACCGATAAGCAAAGGTCACTAATAAGAAAAGGTCACCGATATACAGAGCTACCGGTATGTATAAGTCCACCGGTAAGAACATGTCACTGATAAATCTAGTCTACCGATATAGATGAGCTACTGCTATGAAGTCCACTAATACAACACCCACCTATACAGACATAAACCGATAGAAGTACATCTACCGATAGAACAAGTTGACTATTATGAAAAATTCCACTGATATGGACTTAGTCACTGGTATATAATGGAGCTACTGGTATACACAGCTACCGTTATGAAGACCTACCGATATGAGCTACCGTTACAAAAGAGCTACTGATACAAAAGTCTACTGGTATAAGCAAGCCAGCCGCTATGAAGTTCACCGATACAATGAAGCTCACCAAAAGTCAAGTCTGTCGATACAAGGAGATACTGTTATAAGGAATAACATCTACCGATACAGGGGATCCACCATTACAAGCTCATTATTACAAGGGGCTACCGATTGAGAACCAGTCACTTTCCATAAATCTATATTTCTATTTATTTATTAAGAAACAGTTATATTTGATGATTTTAATGAAATTAATGTTATTTAATGATATTTTTTGTTATGTCAGGGAACCGTACCTTGTACCTATAAAAAGGTAATAATTCCCATAACTGGAGCTCAAATCTATAAAAGGAAGGAAAAAAGCCGTGAAAATAAAGTAGTGAGAAATAAGGGATGAAGATTGACGAAAAGTAGTGCATACACATAGAAAAGAAAGGCTAGATCCATATCATAAGAACACTAGACATACATGAATCCATTCATTCTAGAAGAGAACACAAGCTGATCCTTTGCCAAAGAGAACTACAATGAGCTCTTCATACACTCAAGCTGATCAAACTGAACTTGAACAAAACATCCCTCTATTTTTTTAGACAAAAACAAGATAAGGACTCAGAAGAATTCCTGATCAATCAAAAGGAGTCCAGAGCTTCAATTCACATCACTAGAGCATTATAAAACTCATATATACTCTCTCGGTGATTTTTTTATTTACATTTTGAGCAGTGTGCAAACTCTATATATTTTACACACACACTGTCTCATGTGATAAACTAGAGGATTTCTAAATCCTCAAACAAAACGTCTATAACTCTCTTGTATCCCACAGTAGATAGTGGTAGAGGTCACGTTGGACCTAGACAGCAAGTGTACTATTGTTCTATTTTCCCACGCAGAACTGTGGTAGAGGTCTTTGTACCTGGATATCTTTGTACTGTTGTTTACCCCGATCCAGGGTGTGGATCAAATTTATATAAATTGTTTGAGAGGACTAAGTCTCGGCTTGGGACTGAACCTCTTGGTTTTTTATGCATCTTAGATTAAGTTTAAGGTATATTATATATATATATATATATATTTTGTATTCTTCTGCTAATTACTTTGAAATATTAAATTGTTTTAAAGTTACTTTGATAGTTAATCAAGAAAGTGTTTGTAACTATTGTAAATCATTAGGTTAGTTTCCAAAGATAATTTAATCTTCTGTTTAAATTAACTAAGACCTAATAAATCTTTTGAGAACCTCATCGAACCCTTACAGTTTTACAAATTCACTACAGTTTACCTTTTTTTAATTGGGAGATTTTTATATGAATATTCTTAGCAGAAATTATTAATATGAACTTAATTCACCCCCCTCTTGAGTATCCACTCTAACCAACACTGACCAAACGAAGTACTCAAGGATAAAGAGAGTAAATATGGGAAGATATTTGGTCAGGGTTTGGCCGAGCCAAAAGGCTTTGGATGTGTGAAATTAAGAGAATGGGAAGAGCCCTTTTATAAGAGAGGTGTGGGTCACTTTAGGAGAAGCTTGAAATATTAATTTATAATAAAGTAATTTTCTGTTTCTAATGGAAATAAATAATTTTTTTAATATATAAGGTGTGTATGAGTGGAAAAAATTTCAACCAATTTCTTTTAGACACGTTTAGATAACAATTTTAACCGTATCTTTTAGATTTAACTCTTAGTTAAATAGTTTATCTTTTACCGTGTCTTCTTTTATTCTTAAACTATATGGTTAAAAAAAATTCTCTAAACATCCAAGAGAAGCTCAATAGGTTCATTAGTGAAATATATAATATTATTAAGGCTCTCTGGTGGAACCATAGATTTTTAGGAATATTATATAAACCAATAATGTAGTATTTGTTTTAAAAACTCTATTATGTCAATTTGACATTATTTAATAAATGATTTTTTTAAATTCCTAAACACTTTAATACTTCTAACTAAATTCCCATGTTAGATCCTAACATATCATTTTAAAATATAAAATTATTTTAATTCATCCAAATTATCAAATTACATTTATTTGGATATTTATAATATCAATTATTTTGACATTTCATTATTAAGGTAATTACTGGGTCATCATTGTGTCATAAAATAATTAAATCATTTTATGTCTAAAAATTATAAATAAAATATGATTATGTAGGAAATATTTTTATATTTCTAATGAATATTTATAGTCGAATTTATATTATGTATAACCTTATATTAAAAATGGTTTAGTTATTAAATTTTGAATTTAACTCTTTTAACTCGTCCTTAAATAAAATAATAATAAATGTCCTAATCTATTTCATATGGAAAAAAGAGGATAATATTTTATTATTAAAGTTTTTTATGGTAAAATTATACTTATCCAATAGAATTAGGACACATGTTAGTGTAATTATGATATCATTTTTATCCATAATTACCCTATTTACTTTTAACCGTTGTAAATAAAAGTGAAAAGTTAACATTCAAAAAAAATTATTTCAACTTATTGAACCACATTTTACTTACTAATATTAACCGTGTCTCTCATATTTTTGAAATCCAAATCACAGAAGTGGTAAAATTATGTTTTATACAAATTTATAAATACTCCTAGAAGGTGCGTAAAAGACGATAAATGTTCGATAAATAAATATATATATACTTGAAATAAAATGACTCCAATGAATTAAGTTGAAAATATATAGTTATTATGTATCTATTTTGATATAAAATAAATTAATATAAAATAACTAATTATATAAATAGAATGTTGGTTTTATAAAATAATGTGGTGTTTTTTAACTATTCATCAAAAATTAAAAGTTTCCCGAAAAATACCAAAATTTTAACCTAAGCTAATTTTAATATTCCAAACTAAAAAAATAAGACTATTTTAAAAAATTCAAAACATAAAAATTTTATTTATTAATTTAAAATTAATTCTCATTGTCAAAACTAAATGGAAGATTTTTAAAAAAAGTAAAAAGTATCAAAAGATTGACATGTGTTTGTGTAAAATTTAAATGTTAAATTAATTATAATGACCAACATTGTAGTAAATGAAAAAAAATATAATCTAATTATACTTCCAAACCATTCAAATTTATTTAATTCAACAATATAAATTTTTTTATTAAAAGATGTTGTTTTCAGTTAAAATTTAGTAATTTTCACTATTCACCCAAATATAAAATATATTAGAAACCCACCAAAATATTATGAAAATTTAATTTTTTATGTCTCGATTATAAAGAAGATGTTTATTTTTTCAAATTGAATATCTAAAAGTGTCAAATATTGGATTTAAAAAGGGTTTGTCATTAAAAGGTAGTAAAATTGCATTTTTTGAATAAATACTTATTTTATCGGAAAAAATGAATTCGTTCTTATATTATTTATATGAAAAATATAATATAAATGATAAATTTATATAGATTATATAATATTCAAAATTAAGTTAATACTATTCGTAACCACTTTTTGAACAGTTAGTGTTGTAAGTTATGGTGCACTCAAACTCGGTGTCGCATGTAGTGTAAGATATTGAATTACTTTAATGAGATAATGTACTATGAAATCATGACGTGTTACAATGAAGCCCAAGTAATGGTTTAAGAATTTTCTTTGGGGATTTATTTAAATATGTTTTTGAATTCAATGATTATGTTATACAATTCCTGAAATATATAATTATTTTCTGTATAATTTTTTCATTAAGGATTTAAAATCATGTGTTGAATGGTGGTAATGACATAGAAAAGTGATGTATGGAATACTGAAATTGTGATCAGGGGATGTTAACCCTTAATTTATTCAATATGTAGATAAAATTATGTTTTTCTTTGATAAAGAGATGATTGATTTGGATAAAGTTAAATGGATAGTACCGAGGACCTTAGAACTGATTTTTTTGTGAAAAATTATTTTTTTATATCATGGATGGAGTCTATGAAAATTTTTTATATAAGGAATAAATCCAATAATAATTAGATTAAAAAATATTTCATGATTTCAATTAGTTTTTATTACTATTCCCTTTATTACAATGTTTCAAGAGAATTCATGATGAAGGTATTCCCAGGTTTGGTATGTGAAAACTATGAGCTAATTCTTGATATATGGGGGATCAATGTTATGTCGGGTTTTAAAAATTTAGGGACCCACTTCATAAATTTTTGGATATTCAGCATTTATAAAGGTTATAATGTTAACATTTTATGGAATGTTTATGTTAAATTTTAGATGATGTTTTTTAGAATTGAGTAATATATCACCATATTAAGATTAAATCACAATGAATAAAACATTCTAACAATTTCAGTTTTGATGATAGATAAATATATATAGAATGAATTATTAGACTATCTATTGGTTTTCTGATACATTAGTGATTTATGGATGACAAATTCACCTAAATTTCTTGGAGTAAGATATGATGAGGAAATTGATCATGACACAGCCAAAGGGTGAGATTGTAATTATGAAAGAAAATGAAATCATGTAAGTATATATTCTTGTGAAAATAATTAAACTTTAGTAAAAGTTACTTGAAATAAAATGTTTTCCCAATATAATATTTTGTATGATATCAATGAACTCTTTCAGGCATCTTTTCTTGGTGTCTTTGTTATTTTTAACACTATTCTAACCATTTTATATTTTAGTATCTTTCAAAACATGCTAGTTATATTTCTCTAACATGTAAATGTTTTGAAATACCACCAATGATCTTCTATATATATTCATAGTTAATAGTTACTTTGGGTGACCGTTATGTTTCCAAATTTCCCATTTAAAGGATGTTTTAGAATACATTTTTACGATATGAGTTTTAATGAATAAAATGTTCAATTATTAATCCTTGTGTAACACATAATAATTTTAGGATAGAAATTAATTTTAAGGGTTGTAGAATGTAACACTTGGAGATTTTGTGAAATATATATTTTTTGAATTAATTTAACCATATATAATTTTTCTATTTCACACAACAGTATGTATATGCTGTGTTATATGAAATCAATAATATTGGTTTGTGTTTTACACCACAACAAGTTAAAATTGCACTTTAAAAAAACTTATATTATCTTGTGGTACATGAACACTATTTTTTCCTTGTGTTACACACACTTTTTCATTAGTTCTATATTTTTTGTTTCTTGCAAGGATGATTTTTAACGAACTAAAATATATTTTTCATATTGTTATTGAAATATTATTTTAGTTACCACATAGCCATTGGAATTGAAGATAAAAATAATATTTAATAAAGTGTGAAAATATTATTTACACATTTATATAAATGTATACCCTTTGTTATCAATTAGATATAAATGAATGTAAGAACCATTTGAAAATAAATAAATTCATTTTCTAAGAAAACTATTTATCGATGTGAAAACACCATTTTATCTCAATAAATTAAAAAATAAAATTTGGTGAATTGACTACATAAAAATGATATATTATATATTCAATCATTTTTTTGACCCACATATAATATATTTGATAAAAATAATATAATAATAAATCCATTTATTTGAATAAAAACATGTATTTTTTTAAAACATAATTTTATCATTTTTAATGAAGAACCTATTTAAAATATAATTATGTAAAAATGAATAATTTTTATTTTTTAAAAAATAAACATAATTTTTGAAATTTAATTATCATAATTTAATTTGGGTTTATTTTTTTGTTTTTTGTGATGTTTCATTATTTGGTGAATAGTAAAAAACATAGAATTTTAATTAAAAACTAAATTTTTATCACAATTATTTATATAGGTAAATAATAATTTAAATTTATTTGAAATAATATTAAAATAAATTATAAATATTTTAATATAATTTTGTTCATTTTAATCAATTTCACGTGGAAGTTATATATAAAATCAATTCAAAATTATGAACATTTTCACATGAAAAACCTGTTGTTTAATATCATCTCTAGGATTATTTCGAAAACAATAACTTTAACATATCTAATTAATATTTGAAAAAATGGATTATATATTCATAATAATAAAAATTTATATAGTCTAATGATGAAAATGTAGTTTTCAATGCAAAATATTACTGAAAGTAATTAAAATTAATTCTAATGATAAAGGTAAAAACAAGCTTACTTAGTGGTTGAACTTTAACATAACGGAAAAAATGACATATAAATAAATACAAAAGCTATTTTTTGAACATATTTCTACCATATTTCTACCTTTTATTAAAATTAATGATTATTAGAGAGAAATTATATAATATAGACCTATCAATATTATTTACCTTTTTATATTTACAAGAATGACACTCCACCTCAATTATAAAAGGGAACTCACCCCCCTCAATTACTCACACATATCATTATGTATGGATATTAAAAACCAAAAAAATATTCTCCCAGCTTCCCTTGTCGCATCATATAAATTTAAATTAGGTCAGAGATAAAACCACCTATTTTGTGAAAACCAAAAGATATTATCAAAAGAAGAGGTAACATCCTTCAACAAGAACTTTTGTTTTATTTTATTTCTCCACACACTAAATTATTATTATTACATATTTATATAATAATTTTTTTTAATGAATATACTATAATGTTATTATATTATGGGGTATACCTGAACTCACACACACTTCCATCAAATGAGTTATGGAATCATTGTTCGTGTATATGGGGAACTACCGCCTTGTGAACCATTCGTTCTTCCATTACCAACTATCAAGGTTAAAAATAATGATTCAGTTTCTATTTTATTTGATATATATGATGTATTTATTCTTATTTAATTATTTTATAACACATAACATTATGAATTCCTTTTTTTGAGAATATGATAACTTCGTTTGTGGACGTGTGTACTACCGCCTCCTCAATGCGATGTGATTCGTTCAGACCTTACATGGAATGTATTAAGTAAGGGTTTAGAAAACTTATATGATATTTATGACATAATAATTATATTTTAATGCTAATATATATATATATATATATATTTGTGTTTATAATTTAATTTATTTTATTCAATTCGATAATAAATTAGAAACAATGTTTATGCATACGTAGAACCTACCATCTCCATGAACAGTGTATTCCATTTCATATTTGAATCATTTATAGATTATTACAAACACTTATATACTAAATATATATGATATTTTCTTTATATTATAGAAATAATTAAATCATTATCTATGTATGAGGATCAAGAATAAAAATTCATAGCATATACACAAAACGACTACAGAGAGATTATTTACTGAAACATATATTTAACATGAAATTTCAAATAAAAGGGTAATATAATGTCATAATAAAATCATATATGGTATTATATATAAGAACACGTTAATGTTTTATATTTATAATAAACTTTTACTTATTATATAGGATTTTTGAGTGTGTACGAAGAAATGTAAGACTTATGGTAATGGTTTTCTTATCTCATTTCTATTTCTGTGACATATATGCTATATTCACCACTTATTCTTATTTTGTGGTGTGTATACCAATATTTGTAATGTTATATTATGAATTTAATTTAATTTATGAAATTTAAGTTTTAAATTGATATTATTCTTTCATTAATCTCATGATTGAAAAGTTACTTAATTAATAAGGGATTTCTAGTCTCACTTTTATTTACACGAGACGTAAGCCTTATTCGCCACTCATTTATTTTTTTGGGATGTATATACTACCCACAACACTAGTATATTATTAATTTCATTACATTTTTGGTCATTTACATATCCATTTTATGATCCATCTTCCATAGGGTTAATGTTTTAAAAGATCCCAAATCAAAAAATTAATTTTGTCTCAATTTTTATTCCTTGAGGAACATTCCATGTTATGCACCAATATTCTTTTATGAGGGGTATATAAATTTATTTTACATGTTATATCATGAATTAAATTATTTTAATGATATTTTAATCATCATGTAATGTTATTATTTCATGGTAATTTTATTCAAAGTTACCAAAATAGTATGAGTTTATTGCTACAATATCATTACTTACCAATATTGTTTATGATTATTCTTCCATCGATGAAATATTATTATACGTCTCTCAAGAATTATCTTGATTATTATTCATTTATTGTTTTTCATGATATATAAATATATTAGAACCATTTTTAAAATCATATTTATTTAATATAATTAAGAATGTATTTTTAGGAAAATTTGATATTATATATCTCTTCGGCTGTAACTTTTTATTACTAAAAAACCATATTTTCTAAAAATGTTTTAAAAAATTTATTTTATGTGTTATTTTTTTAAAAAATAATATAATGGAAATTTAGGAAACTTTTCAATTTTAATGAGTATTTTAAATTTATTTTCAAAACATTATTTATATTTTTTATAGGTCATTTAAAAAGAAAAATGTTTTCACAATGTTTATGATTTAAAAAGTGTTTCTAAAAGAAAAAAATATATTTTCCACAGAAAATGTTTTAAATTATTTTTAAATATTATTTTATTATTCTTCAATGTGGGTTTACATGAAAAGAATTTGAATATTATTTATTCCCTTAAAAGTTATTTTTAAATAAGGTTATTTACTTTATGAAATAATCCAAGCCATCTTTCAAAATCCTTATCTACCTAAGATAGTATCCTTTTATATAATTTATAATTTACTAGGGATATGATCTCATTTCCCCATTTTTGTTCTTTCTCTGAATGGTTTATGTTTAATATGTTATTATTTAAATGAATTCCATTTCTATGCTAGGGTTTGTACCCTGATAAAATTATTAAGAAACCCACTTCCTTTCATGGGTTATTCTATGATGAAATGATTATGATTCCTTCCTCTTTTCCATAGGTTATAAGATATGTTGAAATACATATGATACCCATTTCAATTCATGGGTATTATTTAATGTAATGTTTATCATACTCATTTCATTTATGGGGTTATGATATTAGAGATTTCCATAACATTGTGGAACATGTATGAATGATTTCATTATGAGATGGGTGGGAACTGTATCATCCTCCAATGAATTGGGTAAATATTTATATCAAATGACATAAAATGGGGAAGAATCTAAATGCTTAATCCAATATTGGAAATAGGTTTGTCCTGATCTACAATGGAAAACAAGTGTGTCCTAATCCAAAATGGGATATATATGTGTCTTAATCTAAAATGGGACATAGGTGTGTCCTGTTCCATAATTGGAAACAAGTGTGTCCAGATTTAAAATAGGAAACATGTGTGTCTTGATCAAGTATATTAATTTTCTTAATAGAAAACATTGACAAATGAAATATTTTTCTATAGTTTTGATGGTTCTATACATATATTACATGATCTTAGGGTTCATAATTTATCTATGATGATTTATCAAACTTATGATACATGTCTGATGAACTTCAATCCATTACGCCATGACTCATGTGTGCGATTTTGATATATAGGTTGTGACTTAAAATATTATTCTCATGTTCTCTTACACTTATTTTAATGATTCTGGTTACATATATCTTTTTTTACCCTAACCGAGAACTTGAGCTCACCCCTTTTTTATGTTTACTTTCACCATGTTATGAATAATTATTTTAATTAAAAGTACTAAAGGGGGAGATATTTGAGGGAGATGTTGAAGATATTTTAGAAAATTAAAAGAATGTGTTCCAATATTCCAAAGACAATAAACTATTATAGTCCTGGGACATGTACTTTGTTAATATGATGAATATTTATCGCAAATGAAGTAATATCTATGTTTGTTAGGCATGGGTCCCTATATTTCTCATCCAATTCAGATTTTCCATTTTTCCCTGAATTTTTTACTCTTCCCTTAGTCTTAAATATCATCCAAAACATTCTCAACACAAAAAATAAATATATACATATCATATCTATTAATATTTTTCTCATCCTTCGGAAATGTAAACTTAAGAAGGGTGAACTCAAACACCTAGTAAGGGATAGCATATACCAGAGGCTATTATGTAATAAACAATGCATGTATTACATCATAGGAATAAATAAATTGAATACTTCCATATAATTGATCACATGATCATTAAATAAATACATTGATGATATAAAAATAAAAATAAGGAAAATAAAAAGTATTATTGATTTAATGGTGGTTGTAACATCTAATGATTTTAAAATAAGAACATTTTATTTTATAGTTGTGTGACATGTAGCACCAAGAATAGAAGAAAATATACTAACCAAGGACATGGAAATATATTTATTTTAAAAAAAATTATAACTATTAAATTGATTTAATATATCTATGTTTATATTGTGTTACATGAAATAATGTGTTTGGATTTAATTAAAAGAAACACTCATTTTAGCTTTCATTACATTCAAGAATGAGTTTTACCAATTGAAAATATTCTATTAATATTTTTATTTAATATGGAAAATATTACATAGATATTTAAATGAAGATTATGAATACGATTATATAACATATGATAATATATTGTTCTGAAACATTTATTAGTTATATATTTACTATAAATAAATTAATAATCATTTAAAATAAAAATGAATGTTTTCTTAAAAACTGTATTGATTTTAAATGATGATTTGATCACGCTTTTCATAAATAATTTGAGATTAATTCTGAATAGTTTTCGAAAAATTATGTTTTAAATAAATTTTTATTAAAATAATAATATTGAAATCATCATATTGTGTATTTTTGGTATTTTTCTATAATATTTTATCATTTGATGAATGTTAAAAAATACTACATTTTAATTGAAATGAACATTTCATTTAAGTTATTTTAATGATATATAATATTTTTAAAATGTTTTAAAGAAAAATTAGATAATTTATATATCAATTATTTCAATTAAGTTCATTTTAATCATTTTAATATTGAATTTAGATATATAAATATTATAAACTTTTATATATAGTTTTTTAAAATTAGCATTCTCATCAAATCTACAAGATTAATTTGAAATTTAATTTTCCAAATTTTGTAAATTGATTTTGAAAAAATATACCCCATATTTTTAATAATAATAACTTATAGTTTCTAGTAAGATCAATCTATTTTTACCAAAATGAGCAATGATAATAATAATAATTAATTATCACGTTTAAGGTAGAAATAAGTTTATACAGGGTTAAATTAAAAGGATTAGTGTTAAAGTAACCTATACACACATATAAAAACTGTTATATATCCATATATTGGTCACATAACCACTATGTTTTCAGAATGGAACTATTTATGAAACTTGTGAAATAAGAAGACATGGTATCACTCAATTCTTTTAAAATATATGATGTATGTTCTCTCCCACACATACAAAAGGACACGTTATCCTTTATTATTCATACATTCATGCCTCTTTGGTTTTGGAAATACCAACTAAAATCACATAAAAAATTCCATAACCTAATCATAGTGGCATTATTTTATTTAGAAACCCAACCTAGGAAGGCTTTAGTGGAAGCCTATGGTGGATACACGAATAAGAGGTAATGTTTTTCGATGAGCCTGTATAATTTACTTCTGTACACCCTCCATAAATCAACATTAAACCCTGATGATATAAAAACACAATTATATTAAATATTTTTTAATGTTGTTATAGGAATTTAATGACCTACACTTATCTCCACTTCCCTCAAATTTGTAACCAAATCCTTATTTTGGAGTAGAAAGGACTACTGCCAAGCGAACTGATAACATTCATTCTTCCATTACAACCTTTCACGGTTGGGTATGACAATGGATATAAATTATTTATAATATTTTTATAACAAAATTATAACTATGGAGTAATTATATTATATATATTTATTTATCTTATATTCCCCAAGAGATACTATAACTTCACTCGTGTATATGACATACTACTGCTTCATGAAATGATGTGATTCATCTTTCACTAATGCTTCACATAAAAGGTGATAAAAATATAATTAATTATTATATGTTACATAAAATACAAAAATATGATATTATAGAAAAATTTATATTTATTTAAATATAATATATATCATTTTCTTTTTTAACATTTCACTAAATTAAATATGCTAACATTTTTCATGTATGTGTGGACTACCACCTTCACGAAGCGACATGGATCAATTTTCGTCACCACACCACATGGATGATATATATAAGTATATAATATGAAAAATGAGATATAATGGTAATTATATAATGAATATATATTTTGTATCTTTTTTCCCTAACGATCATTATATAATGGAAATTTTACTCATGAGTACGTATGACCTACTGTCTCCATGATCGTAATGTACATCATTGTTCATATAAATTTATCATTACTAGTCCCAAGATTATAATTGAAATCTAAATATTATTATAACACCATGATTATTATTTTAGATATGTTATAAGTGTATAATATGTAATGTAACATTATATTTCATGATGAAACATGCATGGGGAAACAAGGCAATTAACACTATAAACAATGAAAATAATGAGTGATTATTTATGAAAGGTTGATAAAATTTTATAAAAATATCTTATATGATAGTATATACATAAATATAGTTATTTTAAAAGTCAGTAAACTATTTAAAACTTTTATATATGAGGTTAAATCAAATCCAACAAAAAGAAAGATTAAGGTTAGAGATTTCATCTCAATTTCATTTCATTGAGGCATAGTTTAATGGTACGCACCAAATTTATTTTATGAGGTGTATATAATTATAATTTTATATAAAATATTAATAAATTTTTTTTATTCATGAGAATTTACGATTTAATTTGAATTATTTCATATCAGGGGATTTTAATTTAATGTTACCTTATGTTAAAGGGATTTTTTAACTCAATTTCCACCCCTTAGGTTAAATGTATACTTTTTTTATTATGTCATGTTAAGATTATATGTGTAATTAATTTTGATTATATTATGTATTATTTTTAAAATTTATGTTTGTTTCTTGTTGATACACATAATTTATTCATTAATTAATTATCACATCAATTTAATAATCATTTGAAGGGTTTATTTCACAATCTCATTATAATAGAGATCTCTTATCATTGAATGTTAGTTGATGTAAATTATTTTACCATTTTCTAATAAAATAAATCCATGTTATCCTCCTCTTATTATTCCTGATATTTTAATGCATTGATGAAATTTTTACACTCTTTGGTAATTAAATTAATTAAGAAAATGTTTTATTAATAACTCACTTCATTTACCTCTTTACATAGAAATTTGTTTTATTCCAAAACCTTAATTTCTAAAAATCTTTTCAAAAATGTTTTTAATATTTCATAAATGATTTATAAAAGTAATTTTTAATCATTTTTACTCTTTAAAATATTTTTTCAAAAGAATATTATTTAATTTTAAAAATAATTCACATTTATATTTTATTAAAAATGTGAATGGAATATTTCTAATCATTTTTTAAAAAGAAATTTTATTACCTTTTTACCAAAAAAAATAAATTTCATTTTTACCTTTTATAGAATTTTTGGAATTATTCTACATAATGAAATTCATTTCCTTGAATCTTCTTTTTCAATTTTATGAGGATATTTTTTTAAAAAATGTTTTTAAAATAAAGTTTCATGGAAACAAATTTTTAAAATGGAAAAGATATTTTCCTCAAGAATGTTTCCAATGATATTTTTATGATATTAAAATTCATAAAATGAAAATGAAATTTTTGTTTTACTTTAATGGGTATCTGTTGCATTGAAACCATACTAATTATTTCTAACGATCGGTTATGATAATTTATTCCAAGGAAAGTATTGAAATTCATTTTCATGATTCCTTTTTTTAGGCAGTAACATTTCATTAAAATATTCACTTTCATATGATCATTGGATATTAAATTTACCCTTGATAGAAAAATTATTTATTAGTAAATTTATTATTTTGTATACCACATATCTTATATATATATGTGATATTTTAAAATTAATGTTATTCGAATAACTGGGGAAATATTGATAAATTTGTATACTTTAGTCAAGAAGGATGCTTGATGATAAGGAGACTTTTAATGAATTAAATAAATTATTTGATATAATATGAATGATTTGGACATGCATGAAATGGGTTGGGGACCATTTATTGAAATCCCCTTGATGCATCAGTGGTCTCAGGAAATGAATTAGTTGGATAGCCTTAGTTAAATGGGTTGTCATCCAGTGTGTTTTAAACCGTTTTGTAAAGGTTCTTGACGGTAAATGTAACAACCCGAACCCAGTTACCCAGAGTCAGTTCATTATTACATAACATTGACATGATCACAGGGGAGAAAATCTTGAAAGCCCGATTAGCTTAGTAGCATCATAATTACTTGATAAATTCGAAAACTTTACATTACATCATGAAATCAAAACATCAGCAACATTTTGTACCCTTTTTAACACACTTAAATCCTTATTATATCCTTGAAGGTCAATCAAAAAATAATTCTTCATATCTTAGGAAAAATAAAACCTAGAAATGGGTAAGTTCATATGCTCAGTAAGGATAACAATATAGTAGAAAATTTCATAAATAAGAAGAAACATTTAAAGAAATGTATAACACTAAAACAAAAGGCTTTTAAAAATTAACATCAGTATAATATGGAGAAGATAATATTAACTAATCCCATATACTTATTCACATGAACATTCTACTAGTCTAATAATCACATGCAATATCAATATCCACCTTCAAAATGATGGAATACATAATGCCAGACATTATAACCACATAGTCAAGGCTTTGTTCCAAGACTAAAAATAAGATTCTATCAAGGCCTTGTTCCAAGACACTAGTTTGTCTCCCGAGTCCGATCGATGCATTGGGGAGCTATAGTGGGCTCCACCCGTCACTTACAAAGTCTGATGAATTCCTCATATGAAAAAGTATAAACATGTCATAAACATTCGAATTAAAACTAGAATATGAAATGTCAATACTCTGTCCATAAAACATGAATGGTATAAAAATAAAACATACAAAATAAAACATATCACAAAACATTCAATATAATATGGAATATTTGTATCATAAAAAAACAACATCAAACATTTTTAAAATATATCAAAGGATGTTGACATAGATAAAATCAAAACATTTTTTAAGAAATATCTTATTCTATTTTTAAATCATTTAAAAGTCATGTAATTATAAAATAAAAAATTTATTTTAAAAATATTAGTATTATCTTGTCACGGAATCATCTAATGTGTTATAACAGTGGAAAATAGCCGCACCCTCCGTATAAGTTAAAAAGATTCTTTTCTTAATTTTGTTGAAAATGTCATAAAAGACCTTATTTTTAAAATGATGGAAATATTCCATTATAAATTTTTTATAAAAAGTAAAACAAGGGTATAAATGAATTTAAACTTTTGTCAAGGAAAGAGTAAAAAATATTTTAAAAAATGTTTTTAATAAACACGGATGTGGATGATAAAGAGGTCCCAATAGATATTTACATAAAAACTACCTCGGATAATAAAGAGATTATGAAATTAACCTTAACATGTAATTTTATTTAGTCGATTGTATGTTAACCTATTGTATAATATTAATTTTTTTAAAATTATACAAGAACCATATACATAAATACTATATCATATATGATCCTCTAATATTTCTTTGTTAATAATATTTTAGTAGTTTTATCATTTCGAGTGTTAACTTATTTGTTATCCTTTACATGGTTAGTTACTTAATCCATGTTTATTATGAATATTATGTATTTTATTCATATAAATAATGATATTATGTTCATAAAAAATATTTTTAATCATAAAATAAATGTTATTCTTGAATAATTAATATGGGGATTGAATCTCCCCGCGTTCGTGGAGACAGTAATCGGTACATACGCATGAGGGACAATTTCATTATATTGATGGTGAAATCATATGTAATTGTATATTATATCATATATACAGAATCATTATCATGTTATATTTATTATTTACATAAGTTATATTCATTATTATACCCATCCAAAATAATAAATTATTTGAATAACGAACTACACCATGACGTGGAGACGGTAAGCCGTCCGTACACATTTATTGTGACTTTGTGATTTATATGATGAGAAGAATAATGAATATAGATGTAACATATTTATAATAACATCACAGTATATAGAATATACTAGTGTTATTATTTTAAAATGGAAACAACAATGAAAGATAAAGTGTAAAAAGAAACGAACTTGAAAGAGGTGATGAAATATTTACCTCTTCTTCAGGTTTTTCCATTTAATTTGATCAAAAGGGCTCCTTAGGTTGTATTTATAACCAAAGGAAGGACTTTAGAATTAATGGAGGAAATTTGGGAGTATATTTGGTTAGGGTTTGGCCCATCCAAATGGCTTTGGAGGTGTGAAATTAAGAAAAGGGGATGTACCCTTTTATAAGAGAGGTGAGGTTCATTTTGGGAAAAGATTGAAATATTAGTTTATAATAAAATAATATTTGGTTTATAATGGCTCAAAAATTAATTTTTTCGAGTATAAGGTGGAGATGGGTTGAAAAACACTCAACCAATACATTTTAGACAGGTTCATGTCACCATATTATCCTTATCATTTAGATTTAACTCTCAGTTAACTGGTTTGACATTTACCATGGCTCTTGGTATTTTTATATTATATGGTTAATAAACATACTATGACAATTAAAGTGAAACCCATGTGGTTAATTATTAATATATATAACTTTAAATAAGTAATTTCGTTTAACATTAGATTTTTAATAATATTATATCAATTAATAATATAATATTTGTTTTAAAAAATCAATTATGTCAATTTTGACACTATTTCAAATTTGGATTTTATGAAAATCATAACAACATGATTACTTAGAAAAAAATTATTTAATAAACCCTAAAATTTCACATTACCCTATAAAATTAGTGGAATTATTTAAAACTCTCAAATTACATTTATTTGGATATTTATAATATCAATTATTTTAATGTTTCATTAATAATGTAATTACTTCACCATCATTGTGTCTTAAATAAATTCAGTTATTTTTCATCAAAAAATTATAAATAAAATAGAATTATATAGAAAATATTTATATATTTATAATTAATATTTATAGTTGAGTTTATATTATTTAAAACCCTATATTAAAAATGGTTTAGTTGATATACATTGAATTTGACTCTTTTAACTCTTCTTTAAATAAAATAATAATAAATATCCTACTATAATACAAGTGGACAAAAGAGGTACATATTTTATTCTTAAGGATATTTTGGTTGAAATACAGTTATCCAATAGAATTGGGATATGTGTTATAGTAATTAAAATATAATTTTTACCCTTAATTACCCTATTTACTTTTTATTGTGTTAAAAAAAAGAAAAAAAGTTATTATTCACCAAAAATTATTTTCAACTTATTGAATGAAATTTAACTAACTGATGTAAAACATGTCTCTGAAATTTTTGAAATTCAACTCATAGAAGCGGTAAAATTATGTTTTATGTAAATTTCTAAATACTCCTAGGTGGTGGGTAAAAGAAAGTAAAAAATTCAATAAAATTTTAATATATCTAAACTTATTATAAAATGAATCCAATAACTTACACTGAACTCATATCGGTATTAGATCTCTATTTCGACCGAAAATAAATTTAAATAAAATAAATAATTATTTAAATAAAATATTTGGTTTTAACCAATAACACACTATTTTCCACAATAAATCAAAAAATTGAAAGTTTTCAGAAAAATAAAAAAATTCACCCTAAGCATATTTAGATATTCCAAATCCAAAAACAAATTCCATATTGAAAAATAAAATATATAAAATTTCAAAATGTGTGTATTACTATTCATAAAAACTAGTTTGATTGGTCACGGTGTGTTAGAATCCTGATGTTCTGAACAATGCAAGCTATTGCATTATTCAAAGTGAAACGTACCATGGAAGCTTGGGGTGTTACATTCTCATCTCCTTAAAAACATTTCATCCTTGATATATCTATAATATTACTGTATATAAATACTCGGGTGGGTCTTCATCATAAGTTGCTCAGGTTCCCCCGTTGCATCTTCTATCTTATGGTTTATACATAGAACTTTTACCAGATGAGTCGTCCATTTTCTCACCACTTTTACTCTTGTATCATTAATTTTGATAGGCTCTTCACAATAAGATAGATCAGGTTTTAGTTCAATTTTCTCATAGGTGAGTACATGAATTGTGTAAGGTATGTATTTTCTTAATAGTGATACATGGAATACATCATTAACATTGGAGAGACTTGGATGCATTTTAAAACTATAAGCTACAAATCCAATTCATTCTAGAATTTCAAAAGGTCTGATGTACCTGGGACTCAATTTACACTTCTTACTAAAACGTATAAAACCCTTCAGTGGTGATACAATCAAAAAAATCGGTCTCCTAATTGAAATTCCAAATCCTTCCTTCAGATATTAGAATAGAAAGTTTTCCTACTTTGGGATGCTTTGATGTGGGTTCTGATAACATTTACCTTTTCCATTGTTTCCTCAATATGTTATGGGCCTTCAAGTTTTCTTTCACCAGCATCATCCCTACAAGTTACTGTGTGACATATATTTCCATATAATGCTTAATAAGGTGCCATTTGAATACTTGAATGGAAGCTATTGTTATAGGAAAAGTATACTAGAGGTAAATATTGAGCCCACATACCTTGAACATCAGGTGAGAAATATCTCAACTTGTCTTCTATGGATTGTATAGTTCATTCTGATTGTCAATCTATTTGAGGGTGGTAGGTAATGCTCAAACGAAGTTCAGTATCAAGGGCCTCTTAAATACATTTACAGAATCTTGATGTAAAATTGGGATCACGATAAAAAAAATTGACAGGGTTACACCATTGAGTATTACAACTTCATTAATATATAGTCTTGCCAAATGTTCAAGTGTTAAATCATCTCTTATAGTAAGAAAATGTGATGATTTGGTAAGATGATAAAAGAAGACCCATATTGCATCATTCCTTCTAGGAGTCTTTGGTATCCCCATAACAATGTTAATAATATTATTATTCCACTTCTAATTAGGTATGGGAAGAGGTTTCATGACTCCTCCAGGATGTTACCTTCCTGATTTCACTTGTTGACAAACCATTCATTTTGGCACAAAATCACCAAAATCCAACATTATGTTGTCCCACCAAAAATTTTACTTCAAATCTATATATATATTAGTGCTAACAGGGTGTATAGAAAAATTAGATCTATGAGAATCATCCAACAATTCCATTTTTAGATTAGGTAAAATGGGAACACAAAGAGCCTTCCCAAATTTCAAAATTCCATCTTCATATATGAAGTCACTCAATCTCCCATCATTCACAGCATTAATATTATTTTGAAACTCCTCATCATCATTCTGTGAACTCTTTAACATTTATAGTAAATATGGGTAGGCAACCATTTGAAAAAGCATTGATGTTTCATCTTTCATGGTTATTACTATATCCATCATTACTAGATCCATGAAAATAAGATCCCATTAAATTATCATCATGTAAAAAACTCCATGATCAATTCTAGTCAAATCATCCGACACCTTATTTTCCTTCCCCATGAGGTATTGTATAGTGAAATCATAATCCTTTAGTAGTTGTTGCCATCGTCTTTGCCTCATTTTGAGTTCTTTCTGTGAGAAAATATACTTCAAACTCTTGTGATCATTATAAATCTCACATTTATTACCTTAGAGATAGTGTCTCAATATTTTCAGAGAATATATTATAGCTGCTAACTCAAGATCATGAGTAGAATAGTTTTTCTCTTGAATTTTTAGTTGTTTTGATGCATAGGAAATAACTCTATCATTATGCATAAGGACACAACCATATCCTTTCTTTGAATCATCACTATAAACAACAAACCCATTGTTTTATGATGGGAGAGTCATGATATGAGCATTGAATAATATTTTATTCATTTCTTTAAAAAATTCTTCACACTCTTTTGTCTAATCAAATTTTTCCCCTTTACTTGTGAGATTGGATAATGGGTTAGCCATCCGGGAAAAATTCTGGATGAAATGTCAATAATAACCTACTTAACCAATAAAACAACATACCTCAGTTATACATGTCGGGGTAGGCCATTCTTGGAAAGCCTTGGTCTTTGAAGGATCAACAAAGATACCATCCTTAGAGGTAATATGGCCATGAAAACAAATCTCTTAAAGTAAAAATTCACACTTGCTAAATTTCTCATATAATTAATTTCCTCTAAGAGTCCTTAGGAAAATGCGCATGTGATTTTCATGATATTCATATATTTTTGAGTATACCAAAATATATTAAATAAATACAGCTAAAAAGTCATCAGGATATTCTTTGAAAACTCTATTCATTAGATCCATTAAGACAGAGGGTGCAATAGTCAATCCAAAAGGAATTACTATAAACTCATAATGCCCATACCTGGTTTGAAATGTTGTTTTTGGAATGTATTCATTCTTCACACACAAATGATGATTTCTAGATCGATGGCCAATATTTTAAAAATATTGAGATCCATGAAGTTGGTCAAATAAATCATCAATTCAAGGTAGGGGATACTTTTTCTTTACTATTATAGAATTGATATCCCTATAGTCAATGCACAACCTCATAGATCCATCATTCTTATTAATAAAAAGAACAAGGGCTCCCCTTGGAAAAACACTTGGGAGAAAAAATCCATTATTACTCAATTACTCTAGTTGTTTCTTTAGTTCCACTAATTCCACAATGGACATTCTATAATGGGTCTTAGATATGGTCCTTGAACCATGAATTAAATCAATGGAAAACTCAATTTCTCGTTCTGGAAGATGTTTAGGTAAATCCTCTAGAAACAAATCAACATATTTTTGCACAATAGTTACATCCACTATTTGAAAATTCCATTCCTCACACATAGTTATTTCATTCTATTCCTCCCAAAAAACTAAATTTAGAAGAGCTACTCGGGGTGGATCTAGATAAGAATTAGGCGGTGAAGTTTCTTCTCTAAAAATAAGGTACACCTTATCATCATAAACAATTATAACCTACTTTTTTTAATAATAAATATTAACATCATGGTCTGAAAGAAAATCCATTTCAATGATTATATCAAATTCATTCATGGGTATGATGATGCGATCAGTGGATAAAGAATATTTATATGCTCTAATAAGAAAATATTTAGAAGAATTTGTGGCGATGATACTTCCCTTAGGTGGTTTGACTGAAAGCGCTTATATTATGTCAAATTGGAAATATTTAATTTTCTTAGCAAACTTGGAAGATCTCATACAATGCGTTGATCCAAAATAAAATAAATCATTGGCTAAACTTGAGGAAACCATTAAATTACCTACCACCAAATCTTTCGGAGCTTCAACCTAAGCAGTAGTGATCTTATAAGCTTAGCCTCACTCCCTTGGCCTTTTTTGAGGAATGTTCCCTTGGAACTTAGGAATTTTTTTCATGATGCCCCTTTTATCTATAATTAGAGATTTTAACACTAATAGCCTATTTATTCCCCTTGAAATAATTATCTTGGTGGCTTTTTCAACACACATTTAACAGAATCCCATTCCCTTTAGGCAAGTACCAGGGTGTTTCTTCCCAAATTTAACACAGGGTGGATATTTATCTTTTCCAATCTTCCCCTTATTTAAATTTCCAGAGTGTTCAGCAGATCTCCTTTTCTCTTGCTTTTCTTTATAGTCATAAGACATAGGGAATTCGTTTTCTGTCTTGATAGCACATGAGAAAATATCTTCGTTTAATGAAAAATATTTTTAGACTAATACTCAAGGGAGAAATGGTTTTAACCCATTAAATAATCGATCAATCTTACTCCTTGTCATATTTATATAATCTATTGCCTGAACTACTAACCTTGTAATGTTAACTGTATAATTTGCGACATTCTCATCCTCCCTTTTCCCCAGACTCAGAAATTTTCCTTCAATATCCGCTCGATGGTTACAAGGAATAAATTTTTTCTTAGAAAATATCTTTAAACTTCTTCCATTCCATGTCTGATACTTCTTCATCTTCCTTTTTGTTTTGGATTAATGATCACCATTAATATCCATCTGACGTGAGTTGATAAACTGCCATGACTAATTTTTCCCTTTCACTACTCCCCAAAGCATGAAATACTTTCTCTAAGGAATTTATCCATTGCCTAGCTACTAATGGATTTGTACTCCCATTTAATGTTGATGGTTGTTTCTTCAATAATATGTCTAGCAATGATCCTCTTCATTGTAGATCAGGGTTCTCACTACTGGTAAGGTTATTATTCCTAACCTGAGTGGGTTGTCCCAGTATGGTAATAAGCTGGTCAGCACAAGTTGCATCACCAGCTCCACTATAATTATCTTGAGTAAGGGGGAAATCCATTCATGTATTACATGGGTTGATACAATTTATATTCCTTCCACTACCCTCCTTTTCTAAAAAATGGAATACTCTATATTAGTTTATGAATTATAATACATAATTCCAAATGTGTAAAAAACTTAACATAAATTCAACAGTTTACGGATATAATCCATAATCATAAAAATGTTTTCGTTGAGGAGGTATATACTCATAAAACCTACATAATGGTTTGTAACGAAAATGATAATTATCCTAAGAATATCCCCCAGGAGTCTCATAACCAAGAGTGTTGTATGACCCGTTGTCGTGCACCAGTTCTAGTTCATGTCAAGCTCAATGCGCTGTTTTCATGTTTTACTCCAAGGTACATCTGTGCCAGAGCCGCCTCTACCAGCTCATATCCAGAAAAAAATGTATTTCTTGGAAAACTTAAAAAATCCCTAAAATACAAAAATTCTAAGAAGTTATTCTAAACTAATCCCCAAATTCTATCTTAGGGTAATGTTCTCTAATAATAGTTTTTCTAAATTTAGCTTCTACGGTTTGTACTAAAATTCCTCTGATACCAACTGTAACACCCCGAAGTTAATTACCTAGAGTCGGTGAGTTATTACATAACATTTTCATGATCACAACGGATCAAATCCTAAAAGACTGATAAGTTTAGTAGCCTTGGAAGTACTAGATACATTAATAAGTTTTACATTACATCACGAAATCAAAACATCAACAACATTTTTTCCCCTTCTAAGCACACTTATATCCTTAACCTATCCCAACAGGTCAACCATAAGATAATTCTTCACATCCTAGGAAAAATAAAACATAGATATGGGGTGAGCTCAGATGCTCAGTAAGGATAAAAATATAGGAGAATCTTTTATAAATAAGCATAAACATTTAAAAAAATGTATAACACTAAAAAAAAGCCTTTTAAACTTAAAATTCAGTATAATATGGAAATGATACTCTCAAATAATTCCATTTATTATTCACATGAATATTATACTAGTTGAATAATCACATGAAATATCAATAGCCACATTCATAATGATTGAATGCATAATTCCAGACTTCATATAACATAGTCAAGGCCTTATGCTAAGACTACAAATAAGATTTTGTCAAGGACATGTGCCAAGACCCCAGCTTGTCTCAGGAGACCTACCGATGCATCGAGGAGCTATAGCAGGATCCAACCATCACTTACTAAGTCCAATGAATTCCTCATAAGAAAACGTATAAATATAACACAAACATTCGTATTAAAACTAGCAAATAAAATGTGAATTTCATTATCCATAAACCATGAATGGTATAAAAACAACTCATCCATAGTAAAACATATCTTAAAACCTTCAACACAATATGAATTATTTTTATCATAATAAATCAACTTCAAACAAATTTAAAATCCATAAAAGGATGTTGACATAGATGAAAGCAAAACTTTTTGAGAGAAATATCTCTTTATATTATGAAATCATTTAAAAGTCATGTAATTATAAAAGAAAAGATTTATTTTGAAAATATTCTTATAATCATTTATGTGAAGCTTCAAAGTGTTATAATAGTGGAATATAGCCGCACCACCGTATAAGCTAAAAAAACATTCTTTCATTAAATTTTTAAAATGGTCCTAAAAAACCTTATTTAGAAAATGATGAAAAGATTAATTTATTAATATTTTATAAAAATTTAAAAAGGGTATAAATTAATTTCACCTATAGTCTGAGAAATAATACAAAAATATTTTGAAATATATTTTCAAGAAACATATATGTGGATGATAAAGTGGTCCCTGTAGATACTTACATTAAAACATCCTCAGATAATAAATGTATTGTGAAATTAACTCTTACCATGTAATTTTCCATAGTTGATGATATGATAAACCCGTATATAATATCTAAATTGTTTTATTAAATCATACAAGTACCATATACATAAAAATATTATCCTTTATGATCCTCAAATATTACTTTGTTAATAATATTTTATTAGTATCATCGTTTCGGGTGTCAACTAATACATTTTCAATTATATGGCTGGTTATGTAAGACATGTTTGTTATGGGTAGGATGTATTTGATTCACATAAATAATTATATTGTGTTAATAAAAATTATTATTAATCATAAAATGATAATTATTTTTGAATGATTATGATGGGGAATGAATCTCATCGCGTTCGTGGCAACAGTAATCCATACATATGCCCGAGCGACAATATCCTTATATTGATTATGATATAATATGTAATTGGAAGGCATATAATATATAAAGAATCCTTAAAATTTTATATTTATTATTTACATATGTTATATTCATTATTATACCCATAAAAAATAATGATTTTTTTGAATAAAAAAGTACACCACTACATAGAGACGGTAAGCCATATGCACGCACGTATAGTGACTTTTTCATATATAGGATGGGTAGAATAATGAATATGGTTGTACCATATTTATAATAACATCAAAATATATAGAATATACTAGAGTTATTATTTTATAATGGAAACAACAATGAATTAGGAATTGGAAGAAGAAAATAACTTGAAAGAGGTGATGAAATATTTACCACTTCTTTGGGTTCTTTCTTTTAATTTGATCAAAAGGGACACATAGATTGGATTTATAACCAATTTATGGACTATAAAATGAAGGAAGGAATGTTGGGAGGATATTTGGGTAGGGTTTGGCAGAGAAAAATGGCTTTGGAGGTGTGAAATTAAGATAATAGGAAGTACCATTTTATAAGACATGCAAGGCTCACTTTATGAAAAACTTGAGATATTATTTTATAATAAAATAATTTTCATTTTCTAATGGCTGAAAAATTAATTATTTCGAGGCTAAGGTAGGTATGGGTCGAAAAAATCTCAACCAATATGTTTTAGATAGGTTTAGGTCACCATATTAACCATATATTTTAGATTTAACTATTAGTTAAACAATTTGACTTTTACCATGTCTCTTTGCACTTTTATATTATATGGTTAATAAACATAATAAAACAATCCAAGAGAACCCATTGTGGTTCATTATTAATATATATAACTTTATCTAAGTCTTATGGAAGAAAATTAAATCATTAAAAATATTATATCAATTAATAATATAGTATTAGTTTTAAAAACTCTAATATGTCAATTTTGACACTATTTAGTATTTGGTTTTTGTGAAAATTATAACAACATGATTACTTCTTAAAAAAAATTTAATCAACCATAACATGTCATATTAACTTTGAAAACTAGTTAAATCCATTAAAAGTCTCAAATTACATTTATTTGGATATTTATAATATAAATTATGTAAATCATTCGTTAATAACGTAATTATAACATCTTCATTGTGACACAAATATATTAAATTATTTAAGGAATAAAAATTATAAAAAAAATACCAGTATGTATGAAATATTTTTATCTTATTAATGAATATTTATAGTCAAATGTATCTTATGTATAAACCTATATTAAAAATGGTTTATTTATTAATCATTGAATTTATCTATTTTAAATCTTCTTTAAATAAAATAATAATAAATGTCCTAGTCTAATACAAGTGGATCAAAGGGGATCATATTTTATTCCTAAGGTTGTTTTTGGTCTAATTAAACTTATACAATAGAATTAGGACATGTGTTAGGGTAATTATAATATCATTTTACCCATAATTACCCTATGTACTTTTAATCGTGGTAATAAAAGTAAAAAAGTTACTATTCATCAAAAGTTATTTTCATCTTATCAAACCAAATTTTACTAACTGATGTCTATCATGTCTCTCAAATTTTTTAAATTCAACTTACAGAAGTGGTAAAATTAAATTTTATGCAAGTTTTCAGATGCTCCTAGGAGGTGGGTAAAAGAAAGTAAAAAATTCAATAAATTTTTTATATATCTAAACTTATTATAAAATGAATCCAATTAATTATATTGAACATATAGAAGTATTATGTTTATATTTTTACGTAAAATAAATTTAAATAAAATAAATAATTATTTAATAAAAAAATTTGGTTTTAACCAATAACGTTGTGTTTTTCACTATTAATCAATAATTGAACGTTTTCAGAAAAGTACCAAAATTTACCCTACACTAATTAAGATATGTCGAATCCCAAAATGAAGTCCATTTTGAAAAATAAAATATATATAATTTCAAAAAGTGGGTATTACTATTCATAATGGCTAGTTTGATTGGTCGATGTGTGTTAGAATCCCGATATTGCGTACAATGCAAGAAATTGCATTATTTAAAGGGAATCATACCATGGAAACTTGGGGTGTTATAGTAAAGGTATAATTCTGTTGGGAAATTTGATGTCTAATTATTATGTATTTCCATTATTCATAATTCAGTCATTATTATCCATGATATTTTTGAAATGATATTATCCATAGATGCATATCATTCTTAGTTATTGATTAAATGAAATATGATTTCAGTTATTTAGCTTTATATATTGATTATATATTATCTATTCATGGGGTCATGTTATTTAAATATCATTCATGTTCAGTTATTAACCTTTAAATATTTATTATTCTTATTGATTCATCATATATTCAGCTTTTCTTAACCTTTACTACGTATTTGAGCTCATTTTTATTTTATTTCTATTATCCATAGTTCCATGAATTTTACTTTGACTGATACGTGGGGATATTCTAGTTGGAGTAAATTTACTGAAGAAAAAAATTATGATTAATTTTTTTTAATCAAATGTAATATAAGACTCCTATATATATGTAATATATCGTGACTAATAAACTGTTTGCTCTTTTCAGATAAGATTCCTTGTATCTTGTTCGAATGCAATAAATCGAGAAATAGATTTAGGTTACTAGGGCCTGGGTCCCTATATTTGGTATCAATGTATGTTTATTAGAGTCATTTGAAACAAGATCTAGGAAAAAATAGATTAGGTAATATAACCCTGTGATAATAATTTCAGGACAAGTATACAGAACAACCAAATGTTTTGGTAAGGTAGAGATTATATGGTTTTTCTTGGAAATAAATCCCTTTTGGATAATAAACAGATATTTGGTTCTAGAATAGATGTACCTACGCATAATTAATATAAAAATAGTTCATTGGGCTTTACTGAATCATTACATTATGCATGTTAATGGGTCTTACTGTGCGCCTGGTTTGACACTCTTAAGTGGATATGGTTAGGATAATTAACTTTTTATTTACAAAACATCATGAAGGATATGAATTTATGAGAATAATTACTGACCTTGGATAAAACAATTGTTTGTTAGATTAAATATAATATGTTTAGGGGAATGAGAAAATTTTTTACATGTGGAAAAGATAGACATAAAGAAAATATTTTCATTGGATAAATAATGTGTATGATGGAAAGAAATTCATCTCATCATAGTGAACCATGTACACTTAATTGTATTAAATGTGGAGTGCCTAAGAATTATGAGATTAAATTCACTATTCTAAAGGCTAAACCCTGAAAAAGTATGATTCTATTCTAAAATATAATGGATGAACTATTTTTGTAGATATATTTTAACGATGTTATTTGTTTATCAGAATTACAAAACATTTAAGGATTGTGTTAAATTTTATATGAATACATGTATACATTAATATAAGTGTTATAAACATCATCTTGATTATTAATTTAAGGTTGATAAAATTATCAACTTATTAAACCCCACTTTTAAAAGTTTTAATTGTTGGAATGTCACAATATTAAGGACATATTGGGAGAAATTCATTGAAAGTATATGTTTTAGTGGAAATGCTATTTGGGGAAAAATGACATTCCATTTTATAGACATAATTTTAATGGTATTGATAACTGTTACACATAATATAATTATTTATGAAATTTTAATATTATTCAAAGAATAATATTAGACATTATTAAAAAAGGGGGTGTATTGAATACCATAGTGAATATTTTATTTAAGGATTAATTTTATTTCAAGGATCTCTCTTATAAAATTTTGGGGTGTTTATAGGAATAGTATTAATATAGTTCATAAAAGGAAAACATGCATGCCGGGTGACAACCTGTCATAGCCAGAAAGGCTTTGGGAATTTAACCCATGAACAAAGGATGATATGTTTTAAGAATCTACCAATGAAAAACTTAATTCCCTAGATAATATCTTATTGTTTTTTGTTAAAATAGTTGGAAAATATATAATAATGATGACCTAGTGGTTTGAACTTTGAGGTCTTGTGATTAATTTTCTATAAAATCTTCAAACCATTTTGATTTTTGAAAATATGTAGTGAAATAAGAATTACCTATCACTCATTTAGGGATTTTTGTATTTGTAAAATGTTAATTTTAGTACATTAGGCATTAAAATTTAAATTTTTTATATTCATTTCTTCTAGTAAGTGAGGAATTTAAAATTTATCAAAGTATAAATTTTTTTTATGAAATAAAAACACATCAGGTATATTTCCCCACATTATTAGTTAGAATCATAATTATTAAACATTAAAAAAATTAAAGGATCTCGAAAAAAATGTTTTTTTATTACCATCATTTCTATGGATATTAATGACATTTTTCATACCTATTTAATTCATGGTTTTGATGTCCATAAATTTATATTAATAATTCATTTTTTTGTTATAAATATTCTCAATCACTCTATATAAATATTTAAACATTTCATCTATGTCTATATCTTTACATTCCACCAATGTTCTCCTACATAGAAACCTAGTTATATGTTATCCTTTATGAACTTTATAGTCCATTTCCTGCCCCATTAATAGGACATTTTAATAACCCTCTTTTATGATGTGGGATATTCAAAAATAGTGTTTCTAATTGTCATCCTCTTGATTAGTAAGGTCATGTTTAAATTCCGAGGATTCAATTTATTTAATGTTGGGAGAATGTATCACCCGCATATTATAAAATAATAACATTTTAGTTGAAAGAGTTTATGACACAACACAACAATATTAGAAGAAAATATAATACCTCAAGACATTATGATATATTTTTAAAAAAATAAATTAAATATCATAAATATATTACAAAAAATCCAGTTTTTCTTGTGATACATAAAACACTGAGTTTATCTTGTTTCACATGTGACAAACAGTTTAGCTTGTGTTACACACATGAATGAGTTTTACAAAACAATAAGATAATTTTAATATTATTATTTAATATGGAAGATATCACCAAGATATTATAATAAAGGGTATGAATAGGATTAAATTATTTATTAAAATATATAGTTTACACAATTTTATTTGTTCTATACTGATTATACAAAAAATAAAAAAACATTTAAAATAAAAAAATTGTTTTTTAAAAAAATTAATTGTTACTAAATGAATTTCTAATCACAATTCACACAAATAATTTTAAATTATTTTTTTCATTGAAATTTAGAAAATTTATTTGAAAAAATTAAATTCATCATTTTAAAATAAGTGTATAAAATTTATAATAGGGTAAAAGTTTGAGATTTTTTTTGAAATATTTCATTTTTGATAAATAGTAAAAAATACTAAATATTAATTGAAAATTTCCTTATCATTTAAATAATTTATAAAGTGAAAAAATATTTTGAATCAATTTTAATGTAAAAATATTTACATTATGTATGAATTAATCCAATTTAGTTAATTTTAAACATTATCATATATAATTTTGAAAAACAAACTTTGTAAACATTTGACCATTTTTTCTTTAAAAGACCACTTTCTAGTGACATCTATGTGATTAATTTTAAATTAATATTTTTAAATTTTGTGAATTGGATATGGATAATGGATTCCATATTTGTAATCAGAATTATATATAGATTATAATATGTAAAAATTTATTTTTTACCAAAATGGATAATGAATTTGGAAAAAACTAATTACTATAGTTAGTATAAAAATGAGTTTAGTAGGGGTTAAACTAATATGATAATGGTAAAAATGACCTTTAATGTTTTCTAGAAACTATTTTATATACATATTTTTACCCTTAAACCTCAATGGTACAATAATGTCCCATTTAAGGCCCTTTTTATAAATTAAAAAGGTGGGATAACTCAACTGCGTTCCAAAATACAAAGTGTATCCTCTCCCCCATTTATATATAGAAACCATTACCCTCTATTATTAATAACTCTAAGAATATTTGATCAGGACATTCCTGACGAAAATCACTTCCCAAATTCCCTCCCCTAAAACATTAATCTTTATTTTGAGTACAAACAAAACCTAGAAATGCTTATTGCAAGCCTAAGGAGGATACGTGAATAAGAAGTAATGTTTTCCTATGCGCGTAATTAATTTAATTCCTTATCCACCTATTGAAATTAATATGAAAACATTATTATATAATAACCTTATTATATTAAATAAACTAAGATATTTTTATAAATTGTTAATTACATACAACTATCTACACTTCTATCTAATGGTTTTTAAAATCATTATTCATATGTATGCTGGACTACTGCCTCACGAACCGATGTCATTAGTTATAATATTAAAACCTTTTAGGGTTGGGTATGATATAGTATTTAAAGTATTGATATGATATTTATAACATAATTATACCTCTGGGGTTGTTATATCAGATATATATGTATATATATATACTATTTACCTTCTATAAGATCCTAAATGTCAGTAAGGTAGTCCCTTGTTTAAATTTTTCTTTCAATATATTTTCTTGGTTAATGGGATGTATCTTAGGAGTATGAGGGTCCTAAAGGGTTTTATAAGGGTTCAAGACTTGAAATAATGAAAAAATAAGTCCATCATGTGAATGGTTCATGGTTGGCACATGATTAAGTAAACTATGTGTCTTTTCCAGGAAAGCCGTGCAACCTTGGATAGAGGAATACCACACGTTTGGTACATGGGTTTTACAAATATACCGGTCTACCCAGGTAACTTTAACACCCAAATACTTCCATGTAGTAGATGTTATATAATTTGGGAATGGTTTGGAAAACCATGTGAATAAACTGTGAGACTAAATAAAAGTTGTAAAATCTAAAAAAAATTCATCTTGGGATTTTTAAGTCCCAAATTTTTTTCTCACCTTTCTCCTACATCTATCCATAGTGTTGAACCAACTCTCTCACAATGTCACAAGGATTGATATACCTTATTTTTAGTTCATTTTGAGTGATTTTGTATATATATTGAATCCCCGGGTAAGTCTAACCTTCGTCTTTATTTTTTATTTTTTAGGTGATTTAAACATAAGAAATATTCCTCTAAAACCCTAAAACCATATATTTCAAGTGAAATATAGGGTAAATATTTAAGAGGTTCATAAATTATAATCCATGGATAACCTTAATAGTCTTTTCCTCAATATATTCAAGGTTATTGGTCTACAATTTATATCCCATAGTTGTTGTATTGATTTGTGCATGTTTAGTTGTGTTCTTTCATACCCCATGTTATTTTTTTGATTACCTTGGATATATTTAGTAAAATGAGCATTTAAATAATGAATTTAACCCCTCACGATCCCTGTGGGATGTATTGAGGATGAATTGATTGATTTGGGGCCCCTATGGGGTGCACCGGTCTTTCTGAACTTAGGAGTTGGTAAGGTCATGTGTATAATTAACATGTGACAATGTAGATACATTATTGAGAATTATAATATGTTTAGTTGAGTTAAAAATGAAATAATAGTGGGTTTTTTTAAATAAGGATAATTCATTAATGGGTTTTTTGGATTTAAATAGAAATGGGTTAAATAGATTAATGTGAACGTGTCAAATAGATTGTGAATGTACATGAAATGAATAAGGGAGGAGGGGTAATACATGGGAAATGATGAATGGGTTATGTGAGTTAACCTATGGAAATGGTTGAATATTTTAAATTGTTTTATTTATCGTAATTATTGAATATGATTAATGTGTTTAGGCATAAGATATGGGAATATGGATAATCTGTAGTGTAATACAGATGGAAAAGTGATAATGGGTTATGGAATTATATTTAGTCCCAATATGATTGTTGGGGATTATGATTATATATTTATTGGTTGTAATGTTGTATGAATGGTGAATGGATATATATATATATATATATATATATATATAAGCATGTGCACATGGATTGGTGGTGGGATAAAGGTCTTAGGCTTCTCCCACGGGTTGGGTTGGGCTGATGCTCTGTCCCCACCAATGAATGCACATGTTAGGGAGTCATAATAATTCTCTATGCCCATAATGTTTTTATTAAATGATACTAACTAGATTGAGGCACCGAGTTAGTTGAGATTTATTTCCTATGAAATTTTTATCCCTAGTAATATAAGGAATTGACTTAATTCCCTTATTAATAGTGACAAATTCTTTAAACTCGTTTGTGGATGATATAAATGCATAACCTATGGAAGTAATTTTGATTATGTATTAACTAATGAAGAGGATGTAAAAAATTAAAATTTAAATAATATTAGAAATGGTTAATGTAAATATGTTTAAGTATTGTAACCTGATTTGTCTTTCATTCTCATGTATTTTATTTTTCATATTCATGTACTATCTTCTTATAATGTTTATTTTGTAGAAACTATCGGTGATGGACATATGAGATGTACACACACCCTTATTATAATCTTTTGGGTACTAAAGAATATTTCATACTTGAAGGACATATATAAACCCTATCCTTTTACGCATATTAATAAATAAATTTAAGCATAAATAATAATCAAATTACAAGCCAAGGATCGTGAAGCCTAGTGTCTTGGACATTAGGTACATAATTAAACATCATTAAATAAAGAAAATCTTTATTTAACATTCATTATGATCTCATAACTCCCATTTATCCCTTATATCTGAAAAGGATAACTTGGGGAATAAATGAACAAAATGGATGATCTAAAAAGCCCAATGAGGGAATACGACTAGAAATAAACATAACACATGAGTTACGGTATAACGTGATAGAATAAAATACATGGATGTTGAATAAACATAAGTAAGTATAACATGCATAGCATGTGACAATATGATAATTATATCATAGTAATGTGTAAATAACATCTAACATGACATAATCATGAGTCAAGGATAACTACCAAGACTATATAACATGGTGGAAAAGTCCCATATAGCAATTAGGTTCACTCCCTATCCCATCATGAGATCTCATGAGACTAAAAATTACCCAATTAATTAGAGCTAAATATGGTCACAACCATCATAACATGTTATGGAATATCTTTCCCACATTAAGAATAAACAGAAATGTAACCCATGGAATGAAATGGGTATCATAATCATTTTACAAGGAATAAAAAATTTGCATAACCTAAATGTGTCCAAGAAATAATGGATTAAAAACAAAAATGGAAATTAATGAAGATAAAATATCCATAAACCATGATAATTTATTCCAAATTGATTTGAAAATATTTAAAATTGGTATTTATGAGACTTTAGAAATGAATAATTCTTGTGAGGTTAAAAGAAAGCATTAAAGTGAATTTAAAGTAGAAAATGAATATTTGTTTTAAATAAACTAGAAATTAACCATGATAACTTTTCATGATAAAATGAGTGAATTTAGAAAAATAATGGTGGAAAAAATAGATTATATAGTGCGATATAAAATGGGATGAAATCGGGAAGTTCCCTTGAATCGAGATGAATTGAGAAGGGAACCTTATTAAAACACGTATTTCCTTATCAAAGAGGGATTATCTGATATATATATATATGATTTGGGAAAATATAAATAAAAATTATAATAATTATATAAAAATTAAGAATAATTAAATTGAGGTAGTGAGAGAGAAAGAGTAACCTAAACGAAAAATGGATGTTCAGGTAGAATCCCATAACTTATGTTCGAAATGGTTCTTGACTTGTTATTAATGACCAGAATAACCAAATTAGATTAATTAATTAAAAATTAAAGAACCTTTTCAAAATTTAAATAATTTTTTACATTTTTTGTAATTTCATTTATGTTCTTTTTGATGAGTTATAGTGTTCAATTTCATCATTTGAGAGTGCTCATTTTCTTAGTTTTCTGGATTTGTTTCGTCAAAAAAGAGTAAGGAATTTAATATAAAATCAAAATATAAATCCATAATAAAATTTTTATTTATTAAATAACGTCCATAAGGTTAAATTATATTATAAATAATCCGTTTAAATGTTATGATGATGAATCGTTAGATAATATTTTAGTGATAATTGGTGGGATTATTTTTGGTGGTTTTCACTCACAAGGAACATGATTTTCATTATTATCTAACATCATGAATTTATAGTGATTCTATTAATTTATATAGGATTTAATACATATATTATAATCATATTCAACCATATAAATTGTTTCATGACCATCCATGAAGAAGGTAATGGAAATTGAAAACTTCATCGTCCTTAAATGCGATAAATTAACACATCACAGATGATACTTTCATTTTTAGTATAAAAGGAGGGGATAAGTGATATAATGATGATTATTACAATATAAAAATAAAATTCTAGTATATATAAGGTTCTAGAGGCACCATACACTTGTATGTGGGGAGGTGAGGAGGGAAAAAGAAAAGAAAGGAATATGGAAATAAATTAAAAGAAAAAGAAGGGGGTTTAACCTCTTGATTTCTTCTTCTTGAGAACCTCCTTAGGGGATTGGTTTTGATTTTATTTTGAATAATACTAGAAATTGGGAGAGGTTTGAGAAGGGTATTATGTAGAATTTGACATGGTTCAATGTTTGGAATTTGTGATTAGAAGAGGTGACTATGGGTGGTATTTATAGTGGAGGAGAGGGGTGTTTTCTAGTTATATAATGCATTAGTTTATTATTTTGAATCAAGAATATAATTTTTTTAAGAATTATGACCAAATATATTAATATATTGAATCTTGGTTCATGATTTTGGGCATACAGATGAAATAAAACAACTATGACTCAATAAATCAAGTGTCTAGCTTATACTGTAATTTATTGTATTTTATTATTCACCAAAAACTCATGTATTTCAGAAAAACACAAAAAATTAATCCTATCTATTTTTTTGACAAGTAAAATTAAAAAATAAGATCCATTTTTTAGAAATTATTTTATAATATGAGAAATTTATTTTTTAATTAAAATCATCATTTACTTGGAGGATACCAATTTTAAAATAATTACATCTTTTATAACTCTTTGAAAAATTAATTAAAGACTCATAAAATTATCTTACAATCATAAGAATTGAAAATATTAATTTATGAATAAATTTTATGAAAATAATTTTTATTTTAATTTATTAAATTAATCATTAAATTGTAATTAAAAATTTATGACTTACATAAATACCACCACATACTAAAAAATTTTAATATATTTATTTACTTATACGATGATATAATTATATCATATTATCACATATAAGATGGATTAATTTTATTTATATTTTAATGGGTGAGGTTACTATTCTATTGTCTAGTTTAATATTAACATGGGTCACATTACTATTCCAAAGGTCAAGTTACTATTTCATTGGTATTGGTTCTTTAACCTCTAGAAATACTTCTTATGTCATTCATTCATCATTTATATAGTTTTTATTGGGTTATAAAAGTTAGTTTATGTGATTTATAGTTTGTGATATACATATATATATATGAGTATAATCTTTCTATTGATAAATGTTTTAGTCATTACATTCCTACCCCCTTATTAAATTTCTCACTTGAAATTTTGTTTTACATTCAATTGTGGAAATAGGCATGGTTAATTATCCCTCACTGCTTCCCTAGGATCACATTACACCTCATCATACTTATAGTTCACCTATAGTACTTTGGCAATGTGAGTGGTCATATTACATAGAATATTATCTCTACGGTCCAAGATCTTAACTAGATTCTCCTCATAAGAGAGATCATTTTACAACTATACCACCTTTTAATTTAGTACATGTAAAGGATCAAGATTGTACTTCCTTAAGAGGGATATATGGAATGACATCATGTATTTAAGACATTGTTGGTGGAAGTGGTAGTCGATAGGCCATGAATCAAACAAAATCAAGGATATCGAAGGGGATGATGTACCTGGGACATATCTTTCTTTTCATTCCAAATCACATGATCCTTTTCCATAGAGATATATTGAGGAATACCATCTCTAACCTTCAACTCAATGTGTCGTCGACATCTATCTGCATTGCTCTTTTGTAGACTTAGTGATTCCTTGATGTGATGTTGAATGGTTTTCACCTTCTACACAATTTATTTTACCATTTTAGGTTCATTCAACTTATGTTCACCGACTTCATCCCAGCATGATAGTGTTCTACATATCATTCCATATTGGGTTCCTTAAGGTGCCATTTGGATGCTCAAGTGTAAACTATTGTTACAGAAGAATTTGACGAGTGGTATATGTTAGACCCATCCTCCCTTTAGGTACAATGAACATACTCTCAATATATCATCCATTTCATGTATATTTAACACATATTGGCCATCTGTTTAGGCATGATAAGATGTACTGAGGTTCAAATTAGTTTTTAGACCATGTTGGAGACATTTTCAAAACATCAAGGTGAATCTTGGATATCGATTGGATAGAGTCGATAGTGGTAGTCCATGTAGACATACCACTTCTTTGATGTATATTTATGCAAGATTATCCAGTGAGAAATCCTCTCAAATTGTGATAATGTTTTCTTTCTTTTTAAGATAACACATAATGACCCATATAACATTGTTTCCTCTAGATTTATTTATAAGTACAATGAAAAAGTAAATGGTAATGTTCTACCACTTCCATGTTGGTATGGATAGTGGTTTCATCATCCTCATAGAATTATTCCTTTCACCCCTCACTTACTGAAGTACCAGGCACTTGGATGTGGATTCATCGATCTCCATTTTCATATTGTCCCACCAATATTTATATCAAATATATCGATACATCTTTGTTGTCCCTAAGTGAAAAGAGATGGTTGAGATATGATCATTATTAAGAAGCCCCTTATTTATCTCTAGATTGGATGGTACAAATAGTTTTGATCCAACTCTCATGAATCCTTCCTCATCCATTTCGAACTCTACAGATTTACCATTTTTGATAACTTCAGCCTTTTTCTGATTTTACACATCATTTATTTGAGAATAATTTATTTTCTCTATGAGGGATGGTTGAGAAATCATTTGATAAGTAATTGAATATGTTCTTTCCTTAATGATTCCCATGTCCATCAAGTTTTAAAATAGATCATTCTCAATTAAAAACTTAAATTTCTTTTTTGGATTCTTTATACTTAGAGCATCTACCTTCTTATTTTCTTTATGATGATGGTAGTGGATTGAGCCTTTGAAATAATTAATGAGCTCTAACCACAATTTCTAGAACATATAAAACTCCTTCTAGGTGAATATATTTTTGGGACCCTTGTGATTAATATATATCTCACACTTCTCCCTATAGTGATAATTCTACTAGATTTTTGATGAAAATATCACAACTTCCAACTCCAGATCATATATGGGATGGTTTTTATCAAACATTTTCCATATCTATGAGGAATATGTTATCAGTTTTTATGTTTCTATCTATACACAGATTTGTACGTCCTTTGAATCATCATCGTACACCACAAAGAGTTCCCCATTTTTAGGTGTCTGAGTACTGGTGTAGTTATAAGCTGCTTCTTCAAATCCTTGAATCAGTATTCACATTCACCGGCCCAAACAGAACCTTATCCATTCCAAGTTATCTTGGTTGGAAGATTCAACAATCATGATATGTTCTTCAAAAATCACCGATAACACCGAACTAGAAAAAGAAAACTCCATATATCTATTAAATATGTTGTCCTTGGCCACTCATCAATTCCATTTATCTTAGAAGGGTCAAAAAATATCCCATTGATGGAGATAATATTCCCCACGAATTACAATATTTTCATTCAAAACACCTATTTAATATACTTTTCATTAATATTATCCCTTCCCAAAGTCTTCAAAATAGTATTTAAATAGTCTTTGGGTTCCACATTTCTCTTAGAGTATATCAAAATTTAATCAATAAAGACTACAAAAATTGGTCATGGTAATCTTTAATTACACTATTCATTATGTTATTAAATATTGCTGGAGAAATAATGAGTCCAAAGGGAAACACTATGAACTCATAGTGTCCATACCTCATTCAAAAGCCAGTCTTGGGAATATCTTCCTTACTCAATTTAATTGGAGATATCCAGACCGAAGGTCCACCATAGAGAATTAACCAGCCACACATAGATGATCAAGAATGTTATCTATCTGTGAAAGGGGATACTTGTTCTTCATTGTTATTTTATTGAGATCACAATAATCAATTCATAGTTACATTTATCTATCCATCTTCTTAGTGAAGAGTATTGGTGTACCCCATGGTGAAGCACTTGTGCATACAAAAACCATTTCCATATTCTATTGTAACTAATTTTTTTATTCTTCCATCTCAATGTTGGCCATTATATAAGGTGTATTGGATATAGGACAAGATATACAAATGAGTTCAATAGAGATCTGAATGACTCTATTAGGGGGGGGGGGACTATGAAAATCTTCAGGGATTACATTAGTGTAACACATCATTATGAAAATTTCTTCAAGCATGATTTTATCTATTCTCTCAATCATTTGATCTAGATATGATTTCTCATAAGGTGTAAATATCGACAACTGAGATGATGACTTTGAAGGAGATTTGTCTTCTTCTTTAAACTCTAAATGAACTGGAGGATTCTTCTGGATGTGAAGAGTGGTCTCCCTTTCCTGACCAGTGATGTTGTATTTATATAATGATTGAAAATTCAAGCCTCATATAGAATAAGACACTACCAAATGGATTATAAGAGTATTTTCTCAATGTTTTAGTCCAAAAACATTAACCGAGGAGGAGTTATGTAATTTTGGAAGAAGTAATATCACCATATTTTATTCTCATAGAAAACTAAAAATCTATATTTTATGGCGGTGTTTGAATATTTCTACTTAAATTTAAGGAAATAAACGAATGCATAAAACCAAAATAAAATAATATGTTCTCTATTATTGAATGAATAACTAGTATACCCATCACTGTATAGTTTTCTGGACAAAACCCAGTAGTACTGATAACATATTCCCTTCCCTACTACCTTGGAGGTTTTTTTTTGATATCCTCTAAAAACCCTAGAATTAGGAAATTGGTATGGAAAATGAAAATTTTCTTTGTAGGTTAAGCATTTCACTACTAGATGATCATTGATATAAACCTTCCATTTATATTCTATTTTAGCAATATTCTTCATGTCCCTTTAAAATTTAATATCCATATTCCATTCTCCTCGACATTTGAAGAATCTCTTAGTTCCCTCTAAGAAGTTTCCAAGATTCCCCTTCCCACAGTTTTGACATGTGGAATGTTGGGACTTCATTCCGTCATGGTATTTCTCACCCATATTAAACTCTATTTCCTATTTTTTCAGAGTTCCCATGACACAGCTGAGAAACTCCTAACTTCATTTCAGCCTTATGTTCACAACATACAATATCCTCACAGCTATAAATGTCTTGAATCACCAATTATTTTCATATACATGGATTTAGTGTGTTAAGTAAGTGATCCATGTTTCCATTTGTATTCATGAAAAATTCAAAGGAATATCTTGAAATCCTTGTTAAATTTTCTCCATAATCCCTAATTAAATCCCCATCCATTTGATTCAGTCTAAGGAACTCCATTTCCATATTAAGATGGAGGGTTTGGGGAAAATACATATTGAAAACTATTTTATTTAAATCTTCACATTCCATGGAATCAATTTCTTCATTGGGATTTGTGTTATTGATCAATGTCCACCGCTGATTTTATTCCCCATCAAAAAAATATACTACCAACACAAATTTCTCTTCTTCTGATCACTGAATGATAGATAATATATTCTCAATGGAGTTAATGCGTATTTTAAGAAGGGGGATCAGAAGAGACACTAAAAATGGGAGGCCTTTTCCATATAAAGGATTCAATAGAAATTTCTACTTTATTAGAAGGAGGGTGTTCCATAGGATTCATGTTATAATTCAGAACATGATACAATTGAGAAAGTAATATCATAATGTCTTAAGATATCATTCCCAAAATATTTACAATATCATTAGGGTAATAATCACATTTCCTATCACATTTATTGTTTGCATCAGTTCATATATTTCCTACCATTAAATAAGAAAAATATTGTTAAATTACGGTGCTTGAATACTTAAATAATATGAATAAATGGAAACAATAAACATAAAACAATACAAATGTAGAAGAAAATTATATCCTAAATTTTGATTCCCTATATTTCAATATAGGTTATCAATAATATTTTTATTAAAATATATTATTATGGGAATTTTTTTGTTCCCTTAATAATGGTTTATAATTACATTATGAATTTACCAAGTCATATCTCCCAGGAGTTTCAGTCAGGGAGCGTAGTAAGACCAGTTTTTGTGTACCAGGTTTCCCCATTTCAAGCTTGGAATAACTTATTAGAGTTTTTAAATTTAGGTACATATGTGAGAGAACTACATCCATTTGTAGTATATAGAAATAGATATATATTTTTTTAATAAACCAATTAATCTATATCTAACAAAATTTAGGGTTTTTTCTCATAATTAGTATTATACCAATGTATTTAACTAGAGTTTTATAATACTAATCCCAATGAAATATCTATACCATCCTATGATACCATCTATAGATTCCCTATCCTTCTACACATATAATTACATGATTTTAAGAATAAATAATCATTGAATTACATTCCAAGAATCATAAAGCCTAGTGTATTAGAGATTAGGTACATAAATAAACATCATTAAATATGAAAATATTTTATTTAATATTCATAATGATATCCTTACTCTTTTTGAGCCAGTATATCTTTATAGGATTTCCTGGGAAATATATGAACAAAGGGATGAGCTAAAAATCCCAATAAGGGAAAAAAATTGGAACAATCATGGCACATGCGTTAGAAGATATAAAATGATAAAATAAAAGGTATTTAACATGAATAAACTTAAGGAAGTATGACATGTATAAAATGTGAATATATAATCATGATAGAATATGAACGTGTAAATTACATATAACATGACATAAACATGGGTCAAGGATAACTTTAAAGCTTATATAACATTATAGAAAAATACCCATAAATGAATTAGGTTCACTCCCTATCCCAACATGAAGTCTAAAAACAAAACAAAAAATTCCCAATGAATTTGAGAACTATTTGGGTTCACCCATCATAACGTGTTCATGAATTTGTGTTCCACATGAGGGAATAAACATAAAGGTTACCCATGTAAATAAATGGGCATGATAATCATGTCACACGGAATAAAAAATTATAATATACTAAACGTGTCCATAAAACAATGGATTCATAACATACATGTAAATTCATGTGGGGAGAATAGGCATAGATCATGATAAGTTATGAGCAATTAAAATGTAAATATGTAAAAGGGGTGTTTAATAATCTAAAGAAATGAATCATTCTAGTGAAGTTTTTGGAAAACATTAACAATCATTTAAAATGGAAATGGCCTATTTGTTTTCATAAAAATAGAAATGAACCAAGATAGTTTTTCATGATCAAATTAGTTAATTATTAGATATAATGGTGGTTTACAACATATTATGGAGTTCACCAGAAAATGGGTAATAAATTAGAAAGTTCCCTTGAATTTTGCTTGTGTATTGGGGACAATTTAGAAGGGAACTGTATTAAACATATATTTACCTATGAAAGTGGGATGATATGATTGAGATATATGATTTTGGAACATAAAAAAATAATTTTAAAGAAGAATATAAAAATTTAGAAACATTACATCGATGTAAATAGAGAAAATGAGTAACCCGAATGAAAAATAGTGGTTTGGGTAGAATCACTTACTTTATGTCTGAAACGGATCTGAAACTTATATTAATGTAATAAATTATCAAATTAGATTAATTAATTAATAATTAAAAAAATTTCAAAATTTAATTTTTTTCATTATAGTTTTATTACGTTTATTTATGGCCTTTTTTTGAGTTATAGTGTTAAATTTCATCATTCCAGAGTGCCTGTTTTCTAAGTTTTATTGATCGGTTAACTTATATATGTCTATATAAGTTCATATAAAATGAAAATATAAATCCATAAGTGAAGTTATAATTTATTAATGAACGCGAATAAAGTGAAATGTTTTTATAAATAATTCTGTTAAATGTTATGAGGATTCATCATTAGATAATTTGTTAGTGACAATCATTTGGATTATTTTGGGTGGTTCTTTCTCACAATGAACTTTATTTGTTTTATTATTTAACATCATCAGTATATAATGATTCCAAATATTTACATATATTTTAATAAAAATATTATAATATGTTTCAACCAAAAGTTTTTTCCATGACCAAACTTCAATAATTTAATATAAATTGAAAACTTCACTATCATTGAATGGGATAAATTGACACATCACAAATGATATTTTCATTTTTATTATAAAAGGAGGAAGAAATAAAGAATATGATAAATTATTACAATATAATAATTTAATTCCAATATTAGTGAGGTATTTTATTTAGCATACAATTTGGTTTAGTGGAGGCTAGTAGATAAAAAATGTGTATAACTTAAAAAGAAATTTAAATAAAAGGAAGAGGGTTTTACCTCTTAATTCATTCATCATAAGAACCTCCACATGGGATTATTTTGGATCATTTGTTAAGATAAAATCTTCGAGAAGTTCGAGATATATTTTGTAATTTTATTGGTTAGAATTTGAAAACAAATCAAATATTTGAAGGTGTGAGGAGAACTATGGATATTTAGAGGGGAGGAGAGGGGTGTTTTTTAATTATTGAATTCATTATTTTATTATTTTGGATCAAGACATTGAATATTTTGAGAAATACCACAAAATATATTAAAATATTGAAGTATGGTTAGAGATTTTTCAATTAAATCAAGCATAAATCATATATGACTCAATAAATTAATTATTTAACTTATACCGTGACTTACAATATTTAACTGTCCACAAAAAAATCACAAATTTCAGAAAAGTCCCAAAAAATCACCCTAACTATTTATTAACATGTAAAATTAAAAAATGATCTCCATTTTTTGAAAATAATTTTTTCAATATGAGAAATATAATTTTTAATTAAAATCATCATTTACATGGAAAATACCAACATAAAAATCATAACTACTCTTATACCAATTTTTAAAATTAAGTAAGGTGTCATAAAATTATATTATAATAATAAGACATAAAAAAATTAATTTATGATTACATTTTATGAAAAAAGTTATTTTAATTTATTAAATTATTTATTAAATTATAATTTAATATTTGTGACTTACCTAAATAATAATAATTAATTATTAATTTTTAAAATATTTATTTACTTATACTATGATATATTTATATCATATTTCTACTTATAATAAGGATAAAGTTTTTATATAATTTCATGGGTGAAGTTACTTTTATATTTTTTTGTTTTATTATTCATAATGTTTACATAACTATTCGAATGTTCAAGTTACCATTTCATCGGTATATGTTTCATAACTTCTGGAAATACCTAGAATTTCATTAATTATTCATTTATAAAATATGTATTATGTTATCAATGATATTTTATGTTGTGTATAGTTTGTGACATATACATATACATATATATATATAAGAGGGTAATTTTCTGTTGATACATTTTTGGGTTGTTATAGGACATTATAAGGGAAAAGGCCCTTTGTTTGGGAGTTGAGTCAGGATGAGTATTTGGATGGGTTTGGTTCCAAAAATGGAGTTGGGACTGATTTTTTGATTCCACTGTTTGTCCTTATTTTGGTTTTTTGCACTTCAGAACTTTTTAGCATGACATTCCATTTTTATCATTGGTTGTAGTTTGTACCCACTTTCGAAAGATGATGATATGCATGGTTCTTGGTTATTATTTATTTTTTCCATTATTTAATGTTATTATATAATGTTACATACTTTGATTAAGAGGGTAAAATCACCCCACATGTTAATTTAAACCCTCATTGTTTATCGTCAACCTTTGGTATATGAGGAGGCGCACATGAGGTCATGTGGCGATGTTACTTGGAGCACCAGTTTAGTGGAATCCAGGTTGGGTATATTATTAATTGTTATCAAAGAAAATATTTTATGTGTACATACTATTTGGGAAGGTAAAAAATAGATTAGGATGTGGTGGGGCATGTACATGTTCTCATTCATAAAAGAATGTAACACATATACATGGGAAAAAACATGTTCCTAGAGAGGGAATTGTGGTTCATGCTATGCGTTGTTACATTTGATGATATTTGACCATTAGGTGATGCACTTATTGTGCGATGTGAAAATTTTATTATATTGTTATCATGGATGGAATGACATGGGATTGTTCATTCATACATCATTATAAGCACCTAATTATGTTATTGACGTGCATCATGTTAGGCATTCACACAGGAGGGGTGTGTGGGACATAAAGGGTAGAATGCATTGAACATTTCGAATAAATTGAATAAAATGGTGTCTAATAACGTGATAAAAATTGGAAAAGGTGAACAATTATTTTGAATAATGTTTATAGCATTGTGTTTACTTATGTAATGTGAGTGAATAAAAATATTGGTCGCAACAAGTTGTGGAGTGAGAGATATTTTTTAATGGCGTCCAATGTAAGACTTGTAATAATTTAAGTGGGGTTTCCCATGTTATTCCTTTCCCCTATTAGGGATGACAGAAGGTAGGGGTTGGTGTTTAATTATGACCTTTGGGATAGTGTATGCAATGAGTTATTTATTAAAATAGAGATCCTTATTTTATATGAACTGTAGAAGCTTTATTTATGTGTTATAAAGCTCATTTTTGTAATTGTAGAGAAAATCAACCATAGTGAGATGGATACTTGATAAAAAAGAGGATGTTTCTATGAACGATCCTCTATATGTGGAGAAAGAAAACATGGTGAATCAAAATAATAGGGGATAATAAATATTCCATGAAAACCTTACATGTTTCATGAAGATGATTGAAAGAGATCCAAGTTGGGATGTGATGAATTTTTTTGATTTGAAAAGAGTTTTTAGCTATAATGTCATCCAATGTTTGCTAGAAAGAGTATACTCAAGTGGGAAATTTTTTAGAGAGTTTATTTAGATAATTATGGCTCACTTGGAGACCCCTCTTGATAAGAAATTCAAGTTTAAAGCCTAAATTTTTTTGGGATTGGAAACGTGCTAGTTGGATATCTACGCTCAGACCTATAAAGTTGATAGTATAAATTGGAATGATTTTCAGGATAAGGTTCTAGAACACCTCTATCATGAAACCTTGAGGTAGTAAAGGGTTTTAGAGTTTATGAGATTAACCTAGGGGTCTATGAATGTAATGGAATATTATTTCCATTTCATTAAATTGATATATTTTGTTCCATTATTGGTGGGGGATTAGGTAATCATGAAGAGACCTTTTCAAGATGGACTCAAGTATGAGATCAAGTATCAAGTGAATATCTATTGCATGAATAATGTCACTTAAGTGGTGGATCAAGCCATTAGATCATACAGATCCTCAAGGGGTATTTATATGATAAATTGTGGTTCCAATGGGGTGATATAGTGGTGACAACTCCAATATTAGGAACCAATTCTTAGAGAGTTTTTACCATGGTGGTGGAGGAAAGGTATCCCAAAGAAGGAACCGGTCTATCTGGTTAGTGATTGAGTTTGCTACAATTAGTGTGGCAGGCCAGGATACATGTGCAGTCAATTTTTCTAAACACCCTTTGAGTGTTGAGTGTCTTTTATATTGGGTCATGTGAAGAGGTTATGTAATGACCCATGACAATTGGGAAACATGAGAGTATTTAGATTAGTGCATAGTATATTAAGGGGGTTGGTTACCCCATTCCATTTTGGTAGCCTGTTCTCGACCGACCATATATGTAGAGGTTGGGGATGTGTTAATATAATGAAAAAATGACCATATCAGTAGGCTAGTGTAGAACTAGGAAATCTGTATAGGGACCTGGTTATATGGGAATGTCAACTTTATATAGTTCAACCAACACATATGGGTGGTGAGACTGGGCCATTGACAATTTGAGGTAAAATTATCATTGCTTCCACATTTTCTAGTGGTTTATTTGACAGATGTTCCAGACAATATTTTGTCTCTTATTAGCTTATAGCATTGATGGGCCTACAATTTTAATGTTTATGGATAGTTATGTTTATTGATACTTCATTTGGGGTGCATGTTGAAGATATTAGAGAGTGTAAGGCCTGTTCTATGGGGGTTGTTGGGTACCATATTCTATTGTACCTTTTCATCTTAGAGATGTAAGTTTTTGACTTGATATTGGGAATGGATTAGATGGTGCTGTACTGGGCCCATATTGACTCTTACCATATTTGAGTAACATTCATGTCTCTTGTGGGTGGAATGTATGTCCATCGCGGTGAGTGGGATTTTCGATCGGTCCATGCAGGGCAAGTTTATAACATTTTAGAGAGCTCACAACTCATGTGGTATGTGTTGTGAATGATTATGGAGGAATAAAGCTTCCATTATTCCAACCAAATGTGAATCAATTTAATGATGTGTTTCTAGAGGATTTCATAGGGATACCATTTGAGAGAGACATTGATTTTTCAATTGCATTGCTATTGGTGGTGGACCTAGTTTCCATTCCACAAAATAGAATAGATTTGGAAGTACTCTAGGAACATAAATCTTACTTGGAAGAAATTAAAAACAAAGGTTTTATCCATTTTAGTATTTCACATTTGGGATATATATTGTGGGTTTCCAAGAAGGATGAAATATCATTGAGGTTATGTGTCCACTAAATGAATTTGAATCAGATGATGTTCAAGAATAGATACCATCTTCTATAGATCAATGATCTTTTTGACCGACTGTGAGTTTCTTCAGTTTTCTCCATGATTGATTTGATATCGAGATATCATTAGTTGAGGGTGACACCTTATGACATAATGTGAACTATTTTCTAGATCAGGTACGGGTTTAATGAGTTTGGGGTGATCCCAATCGGGTTGGACAATTCACCTGCTGTGTTCATGGTATTGATGAATAGAATATTTCACCCATAAATAGATCAATTCATAGTTTTCTTCATTGATGACATCTTTGTATACCCTAGAACTCATGAAGTACATTCTACACATCTTTACCTCATCTAGAGTACACAAAGAGAGCATTAGCATTAGACTAAGCTATCAAAATTTCATTTATGGATTTATAGACTGAATTTCTTCTATCCCATCATCATTGAGGATAATGTGTCAATGAATCCAAAGAATGAATATGCTTTGATGACTTTGAAGAATCTCGAGAATGTTTCTGATGTTATGAGTTTTCTAGGATAGCCCAATTACTATTGTGTATTCATTAATAATTATTCATGTTAAGAAGCTCCAATAAATAACTTAACTATGAAAAGAGATAATTTTGAGTGGTTTGAATAATTCAATAATTATTATCAAAAGTTGAATAATTGGATGATGACCACACTGATCTAGATATTATCTTAGCTAGGTAAAGGATATAACTTGTTTTTTGATTCATATTGTGTTTGACTTGGGGCCGTGATGATGCAGTATGTTACATTTTTAGTATACAGTTCAAGAAAGTTGAGGCATAATGAAACTAATTACCCTACTCATGATCTTGAGTTGGATTTTGTGGGTTATGTGTTAAATATTTTGCAACATTACTTGTTGGGATTGTAATTCACAGTGTTTTCCAAAAAAAGTGTTAAATACTTCTCATCTCAGCTTCAATTGAATCTTCATCAGAAAATAAGGGTTGAATACATTCATTCATTTGAATTTGATCTAGTTTCCACACTAGGAAAAGGGAATAGTATTGCTGATGATCTGAGCAAGGAGACTCAGAAGTAGGTGGTTCAGGAATAATGTTATGAGTGAAAGATGATGACATTATTTTCGTAAATACCACTATAGGTACATGATTGTTAAGAAAATATGAACCCTGTTTCCATTGAAGTTGATTCCAAACTTTTGATCTTGGTTAATGAGAGTTAGCTTGAGGATCCAAGGTATTTTTCTATAAAAGAGAGTCTTAAGGGTAGGGAGACATCTTCTAGTCAGGATATTAGTGATGATAGGATTTTTTGTGTTTGTGGCTGCATTTTGATTCCAATAGGTATGTAGGAAGAGTTTATGGATGAGTCTCATACATCAAAGTGTGATGTGAATCTAGTTTGGAGTAAAATGTATCGTAATCATCATAGGTATTATTGATAGCTTTGAATGAAGAAAGAGGTGGTAGGTTTTGTGGTGTGTTTCATCATCTATAAATAGGTGAAAGATGAGCATCAAGAACCTTGGTGGTTTGTTACAACCATTTCCTATTCCACAATGGAAGTGGGATGATGTAACAATGGAATTTTTTGTGGGTCTTTTGAGGAAACCTCAAAAAAATGATGTGATTTGGGATATTGTTTATTGATTCAAACTTTTTTCTCATTTCTTGCTAATGTGAGATACCATCACCATGGACAAGATGAGAAATTTATATTTTTTGGGAAAGAGTGTGGTTTTATGGGGTACCATGGGCCATTGTGTTATATCATGACCCACATTTTACATCAAACTTTTAGAAAGGGTTTCCGAAGGTACTTGGTACTCAGGTATTTTTGAGTAAAACCTTGCACCCAAAGATAGACATAAAATCAAAGCATAGAGTTAATTTACAAGATAATATGTTTAGATATTGTGTTTTGTGCTTTGATGGATCATGGTATAGACATTGTTCTCTTGTTGTGTTTTCATACAAAAATAGTTTCCAGGATATGATTGAAATGGTACCGTCTAAGGATGTCTACGGGGAACCATGGCAGTCTCCATTGTGTTGGTTTGAAGTTGGAGAGTTTGAGCTATTGGGACCGAGTCTATTATAGGTGAGAAGAGAAATGGTTCATTTTATTCAAAAATGTATGCAAGTAGAATAGAGTAGGCACGAGTCATATACGGATAGACATCGTAGATCTATTGAGTTTATGGTGGGTGATAGTGTGTTTCTTTAGGTATCGCCAATGCCAGGTTACTATAGAATTCTGAAATAGTGAAAGTTAGAAAACATGTATATGGTGGAATTTTAGATTGTGTAGAGGATCAGACTAATATATTACAGATTGGATCTTCCACAATAGTAAAGTGGAATTCATGATGTTCTTCAAGTTTCAAAACATTAGTAGTATCACCCTTATCCATCTAACGTGATTGATGTTGAGGATGTAGGACTTGAGGTTTATGTGTGCTTTATAGAGCATCAAATTTATATCATATATCATAGTGAGAAATTCCTACAAATAAATACTATTCCATTAGATATAGTTTTATAGAATCATGTGAATTTTCTGGATGATAATTGGGAGGAGGAATCAGATATGCAGGCCCGGTGGACCAATCTCTTTTCTTCGATAGATCGGTGATGCTTTGGGATATGGCTCAAGGATGATCCATTATATATTAGAGAGGTTGTAAGATTATTGTTTTTGGTGTGGAAGTTTCTCGTTTATTTTTGGATTTTCAACTCTTATTTTAGTTAATGAGAGGTGTCTTGAAAGTTTGAGGGGCCTATGGCGTGTTTCTGGGTTTCCAGACATGAATGAAAGGAATAACCAGGAAAACTAGTGAAAGGAGCACATATGGAACATAGTTACGTTAACCATGTGAACTTTACAGTAATTTCATGAAACCATGGACAATTTCATATCACATAGTGGGTTCATGAGTTTTCAAACCTCATGGGGATCCCTAGGTAACCATGAAACCCATTAAATGTTTTAAAATTTACTATTTCTCCATATTGTGATTTTTATGTTCATCTCATTTTTATCCCCTTCCTCCAACCTCTATCCCTAGTGATGGACAAAAAACATAAACATCACCTAAGGATCAATCACCCTATTTTATAGGCCATTTGGAGTGTCATTGGTTGTGGACTGAAGCCCCAAGTAAGTCCAATGTTCCTCCTCCTTCGCTTTTACAGATTAATGCTTGAGACATGGGAAATGTTCTTTTAAAACCCAAAACCCCTCATTTTTTGGTGGAATATAGGATTATTCTTAAATTGGATAAAAAATTGGTAACTATGGCTATGGTTAAGAGTTAATTAATTAGTGGATTTTAGGTAGGAAATCTACAAGCTATATCCCATAGTCGTTGTGTTGATTTTTTCATGTTTAGTAACATTCATGGTTACCCCTAATTGATATTTTGTTTCAATTGGTGATATTTGGTAAAATTAGAATGTAAATAAGGAATTAAACCCCCTATGATCTCTATGGGATTCATTGAGGATGATTTTAGTGATTTAGGGACACCCATGCGGTGCACTGACCTTCCTGAACATTGGAGTTACTAAAGTCATGTGTGGAATATACATGTGATAATGTTGTGACGATGTTGATCTTGTTAATTTTTTTAGTTTATTTGAAAATGTAATATTGGTGATTGAGTCTAGATAAAGATAATGAATTAAGGGGTTTCTTGTCTAGTCTTGTAAATGGGTTAAAAGTGATTAATTTTAACATTACAAAGGTATTGTGAATGTACTTGAAATGAATAATGGGGGTTAATACATGGGTAATGTTGAACATGTTATGTGAGATAAAATATATGAAGTGTTTAATACATTAAATGGGTTATTTTTTGGGAATTATTGAATATGTTTAATAAATTTAGGCATAAGAAATGGGAATTGGAAAAATCAACAATATAATATAAATGGAAAAGTGATAATGGGATATAGAGTAATATTTATTCCCTGGAATATTTTAGTGGATTATGATTGTTATTTGTATTGGTTTTGATTTGAAATGTGTAGTGATTGTATATATATATAATAATGTGAATATGGCTTGGTGGGGTAATAAAGGTATGAGGCTCCTCCCACAGGTTGGGATCGACTAATGCTCTAACCCCACCCAAGAATGCTTGGGTTAAGAAGTCAAACAGACACTATGTTTCCCTAAAGGATGCATTTGATGATACAACCTTGACTGAGGTTTTGAGGTATGTGAGATTTATTTATTATGAAATATTTATCCCTAGTGATATAACAAGAATTAATTCTTTTATACATAGTGATGAATGCTTTAAACTCATTTTTGGATGATGTAAATGACTAACCCATGGAAAATAGGTCGATAATGAGTTTTATAATAAAGTGGTTGTGAATAATAAAAATGGAAATAATTCTTTAAGTGGTTAATGTAAATATGGGTAACTAATGGATACTATGTTTTCTTTCGTTATCTTGTCATTTATTTAGCATATTCATGCACTATCTATTTAAACACTGTATTTTGTAGACACCATTTGTGGTGGCCTACTGATTTTTTCACACACCGTACTAAGTCTACATTGGGTTCCTAAGAATATTTCATATTTCTAATACCATTCAAGGAAAATCTACAATGCTTGGGAGTTGAGTCGGGCTAGATGTGTTTATGGATGAGGTTCTGAACAAGGAGTCAGGTTCGATTTAGGGATTCCACCTTTTGTCCTTATTTTGGGTTTTGTTCAATTTGGAACTATTTATAATGAAATGACATATTTATCATTTCCTGTAGATTGTTCGATGTTTTGGGAGGTGTTTTTATGCATGGTTTTGGGTAAATTTTTATTTTGTATTTTATTTCAAGTTATTGTCTTATGTTTGACACTCTGATTAAGAGGGTATAGTCTCCACACATTTTTATTTAGATCCCTGTATCTAGTCAACATCCTATGATATAAAGGGAGGCTTGATTGAGGTCATTCAGAGACCAGAATTAGAGCATCAGTTTAGTTTTTTCTCAGTTGGGAACATTACACCTTCTTTTCTGTATGAGATACGATAAGGTCACTCATGTGTATGACATACTAACGCCACCTGATGTGGTGTGATTTTACATTCACTAATGCTTCACATGGAAGGTGATAAGGATAAAAGTAATAATAATATGTGATTTTAATGACACAATTATGTTATTAATGTCATGTTAATAATTATTTAAAGAAAATATATATCATTTTATTTCATACATTTTCACTAAATAAAATATGAAAACATCTTTCTTGTACCCCTGGAGTGCTGCCTTAATGAAGCAATGTGACTCTATTTTCATCACCACACCACAAGGATGATAAATATAATTATATAATATGGTTTATATTACATAACTATCATTTGGGAAATAACGTATATTTATTACCTTATTTCCATAATGATTATTGGAAAATGGAAACGTTGCTCAAGAATATTTACGAACCACCATCTCTATAATCGTAACATATTTTATTTATCAAAACTAGTTTTCTTAATAGGTCTTAAAAGAATGATTTGTGTACAAATATGATAATTATTTCATGATAATAATTCTTTATATGATATAATAATATATTGTGTGCAAGACCAATTTTTTCATGAAGAATCACGCATCAGAAAACATGGCAATTAACACCAAAACAATGAAAGTAATTAAATAATATTAGCTAATGGGCGATAAAATGTTATAAAAGGATCATATATGAAAATAAAAATGTTAATACAGTTCTTTATAAGTTAATAACATGTTTAAAACTAATATAAAAAATGTTAAACCAGTTTTTATGAAAATGAATCACAAGGTAATGCATTTCGTCTCAATTTCATTTCATTGAGGCATATTATAATGTTACACACCAAATTTATTTTATATGGTGTATAAAATTCCCCATTGAAAAATTATATCATGAATAATTAATTATTCATGAGTATTCATGTTTAAATTTGAATTATTTCAACTATAGTGATTTTGATTAAAAGTTTCAAAGTGGTAAGATATTTATTAACTCAATTTCCTGTCATTGGGTCAAACATATACTTCTTTGATTATGGAATGATAAGATTATGTGTGTAAGGAATTTTGATGGTATTTTTTTATATTTAAACTTGTTTTATCTGGATTTATTGTATATATTAATAATTGTTTCATTCATTAATTCTCACTCAATGTTATGATCATTTGAATGACTTCTTTAACAATCACATTCTTAATGAGATTGTTTATTCATGAATTTCAGTTGATTGAAATTATTTAAAAATTTCTCAATAACCCCATTTAATATTATTCTCCTATAGTTATTAATGTTATTTTCAAATAATAGTACCATTTTACACTTGTTTTTACTTAATTAATAATGAAATGTTTTGATCAAAATATGACTTCATTTCTTTCTTCATTTAGAAATATTTTATCTTCCAAAATAATTTTTTCTAGAAATGTTTTCTAAAAAGTATTTATAATTTTAAAAATTATATATTAATGAAATATTCTACAATATATGTAGTCAGAAAAAGTTTTCAATGCAAAATTATTTCATTTTAAAAACAATTCTCATTAATGTTTTACTGAAAATGTGAAAGGAATGTTCTTATATTTTTCTAAACAAGGAATATTCCAAAAAAATTTAGAATGAAAAAGGAATTTATTTAAATGTTATGGAATTTATGGAGTAACCTGACATCATGAATTTCATTTCATTGAAACATACTTTTAATTTTTATAATGATCTTTTTTTAGAAAATGTTTTCTATTTTATTTTCAATGAAATGTTATATAAATTTTTTTTTCAAAATAAAAATGATATTTTCTAAAAGAATGATTTTTAAATATAATTTCATTGTATTTGTATTCATAAATTAATGTAACCCTATATTCTTACTCCAACGTGTATATGTTTCACTGGTATTATCCATATTATTTCTATGTAAGGTTTGTGATCATTTTGACTAAGGAAAGTATTGGCCTTCACTTTATCGATTCATATTTGTTTTCATTAACATACCCATGAAATATTCACTATTTAGTTATCATTGGACATTAAATTTACCATATATGACCATATTAATTATTTTTTATATTAATTTTTATAAAATTATATCTCGTTTCTATATACATTGTTTTATTTGTAATGATGTTTTATTAAATTGGGAATTATTGACAAATCTATATTCTTTAATCAGAACATATACTTGATGATAAGGCACATTTTTTAAAATTAAATCTATTATTTAATATTTAAGGAATAATTTATACATTAATGGGATTGGTTAGGAATGTTAATAGAAATCCACATGATACATCGGTAATCTCATGGGATGAATCAGTAGGCTAGCTTTAGTTAAATGTGTTTTCCCCAAGTATGTTTTAAACTATCTAGTGAATGATCTTAATAGTAAAGTTTTCATGTTACTAAGAAACATGAAATATGATAATTTAGAAATTTTTTCATATATAATTTAGTTATTATTATCCGTGATATTTCACAATAATATAATTTCGAGTGCATCTCATTCCCTTTTATTGATTACAAGACAAGTGTTTTTTAATATTTGTTTTGTTACATTGATTATATGTTACATATTCATGTATGAAACTTATATTGATGGATTTTGTGTCTATTTATTTACATTTATATATTTATTATTATTATTGATTCATGATAGATTCCATTGTGATTATTTCATAATGATTATTTGGTCATAACATTATTTTTTTCTTTTCTCCAAGATTCAATGAAGTTTACTATGACATATATAAAAGTATATTCTAGATGTAATAATTTTTCCCTTGAAAAAAATTGGGGTGTATTTTTTTCTGAAATGTAATGTGTGACTCATTTACGTATCTTGTTTTCTATGACTACATAACTATTCAGTCCTTCGGGATGTGATTCCTTGTATCTTATGCCAATGAAATAAATCAGGCACTGACTCTTTGATATTGGGGTTAGGGTCACTATATATATGATATTAGTACTATTTTAAACTTTAATCATACATTTAAAGCCCATAACAATACATTATTTTTAACCTCATGAATATGTCCCAGAAATTATTCGATCCTTCATAAACAAAACAAATATATTATTTCTTTCATTATGATCACATCAACAAAATTATTCTTATCATTGTGAACAAAAAGAATACATTTTTTACCATCCTAACATATCCAAAACATAATTATTATCATCATTACCCAAACCAAGATATTATTATTACCATCATGATCACAACTAAGAAATCATTATTAAGTGGGTAAGCATATAAAAAATACCAAATATTTCTTGTCTATGGAGACATATAAACATGTCAAGAGGCTATATAATTATGGTCGACACCCATCACATAAAAATTCCTAGTTATTTACTCATATATTAAATGATATGTACAATATATAATAAGATGTTCTTAGTAATTAATAAACCCATATATTAAAATAATAAATGTATGATATGTAAAAAACTTCCACAATTAATAAATAGAATAACTTGTTAGTAATACATAAAAATAAATAATGAGGATGATATCATTTGAGAATATAACATATAAAAATGATATATATTAAATGATATTAACATAAATGGAAAACACTTTTAAATGAGTATAAAAATTTTACTTGGATTAGGATGAAGAAATATCCTTAAACTTTTTATACACTTTTGATAAAACATTTATGAAACAATGTGATCATAAATTTCCCTTGGAAAACATGAAATGTTAGAGATATAATTTAATAAAGAAAATAAAAAATGGAAATAGAAATAAGTATTTGTATAAAAAGTGGTTAAAATAATATTTCATTTATATTTTTGAATGAAATTCCTAGTTAATCAAAAATTAAGGTATAAGAAATTTATAAATATCATTTTCAATAAAATGCACAATTTTATTATAAAAAATATTAATTCAAATGATAAAAATGAAATTTTGAAAATACGTAAGGCGTATTTAACATAATGTGTAGTGAAATATAAAATATACCATCATGAAAAAGAAAATTTATTTTAAAATTTTAAAATAGAAATAGTGAAACCCACATAATAAAAAGAATGGTGAGATTAAATTTTAAGTATTTTTGAAGTGATTTAAGAAACTCGCATGAGATAGAAAATTTTTGGGATTCAAAATAATGAAGTAATTTTTTTTTGGAAATATGTGATAAGAAAGTTGGGGAGGAAAGACATTAAATAAGATGTGCATTATTCTTAACCACATAATATTTTTATGAAGAGATGAATTCATCAATGATGACGATTTAACATAATAATACATTGAAGAAATTACGAGGAATGAATTTATATGATAAAAATTATATTAAGTGAAATAAAATTCAATAATAATTTATATTCGGCCCTACTAATCATAATAAAATTTATGAAATATGATAATAACTCATCAAAAATAAATTTAGTTGGGAAAATCCCTAAAAAATTTGGTAACTTTTGAAATAAATTTTTATTAAAGAGTAAAATTTTAATAGAACTATAAATAAAATGAATATAAAGATAATCATTATATAATATGTGAATTTGTTGTTATATAAACTTTGTATAGGAACATATATATATAATATGAACCATGTCTCAAAGAGTAAAAACTTGAGAGGAGAAACTCCTACATAAAATTTTATCTTTCATAAAGGCAAGTTAACCGACTATAAAATAAATATACTAATAATAAAAAATAATTAATGATGTTTATTCATGAATATTAACTTTTATAATGTTAAATTATACCCATTTATTATACACTCATTAGATGGTTATTTTTTATTTTCAATATTAGATGTTATCAACCATGATTGTTTTGTATGAGTTTTATAATGACAATTTTGATCTAATTAATTTTATATAAGTTCATAATTCCATGTTTATTCAATGAATTGTAATATATCTTACCTAATTATTTATAATGTTAAAATTTCATTCCATGATATTTTTTGTTACGATTCGTGAATTTGAAATCAATGGAAAACTTGTTTCATGTTTTTTATTTATATTAGCATATAAAATTATAATGAGTATTAATTTTCTTATAATAATTAAATAATATTATATAAGTTATAAAATAAATATAATAATATTTTACCACATAATTATTTCTATAACAATCCCTAAAAGTGGTGATGAAAAATGAAGCATGTTATCTATGGAAGAGGTGGTCCACAAGTAGAACCAATGAAATTTTTATTCTATAAAGGATGAATTTATTAATATAATAACCCATTTATCTTTATAAAAACTCTATAAATTCATTACTATCACATTTTTATATAAAATATAATATTTAATCCATCCCTTTATGTAATTTCTTAATAAATAAAATATTTTTTTCATGGAGGTGATAGTCTGTACGTACACCCAATAAATGTTCCCATTTCTGAATTTGTTGGAGGACGGTAGAAAATGATTATTCAATTAAGATAATAAATATTAATTAAAATTTTGGTACTGATTTAATTATGTCATCATGAAAATAATATATTTTAAAAATTTATATGAAGAAATAGTGGAATGTAAATGAAAAATTATTGATTAAGATTTTTCCCTTACACCCTAGAACAACACCTTGAGCCCTTTTGGATTGGTCTTTTCATGAGACAAGAATCTATAAAAATATTCAAATAGAGATAAAACTATTTTTGGGGATTGTTTTTAAAAAACATCTTGTATTGTGGTGTATGGATATGTGGGGAAATGAAGGGATACTTTTACAAAAAAGAGGGGTGGAACTTTTCTAAATACTCATATCTTTATATTAATATCATGTAAGAATCAAAAGGAAGTTTATCCAAAAGTGGATAATAATTTTTATATGACTATTATTGATTTATCCAACTCACATACTAAAATAATATATTTTTTGATATATTTTTGGATTTCGTCCCCTATAATTTTATATTTTACAATAATATACTTTTATTACTGTAATTTGTTTTTTGAACTTGGTAACATATTTTAATATCCAAAAATAAAAAAATTATTATATAATTTGGATACAATGATTCCAAATATTAAAATTATTATATAATATTAAATTTATAATGGTGATAAAAATTAATTTTTATATAATAAATGTATAAAATATGATATCAGTTTTAGAAAAACATAACATTAGTTCAAAAATGTCAAACACATGTTTCTAATCTAAGAAAAATATTTATAACTATAATATTTTTCCTATTTATTACATATTTGTTCATTGAAAATATTTCATAAATTTTATGTTATTATTATTCCCTAATGATTTTATAAAATTAATGTATTTGTAAAAATGATATTTTACACAATTCACCTATGATGGTAGTTTTTAGAAAAATCATAAAAAATCATTCAAAGATAATAATTTTATGATGAATAAAAAGGTTAACTGAATTTTTAGAATTTTTTGATTCTAAAATTTAGGAACATAACATTTAAAATGAATAATAAATTTTAATAAAAAACTATTTTTTAAGGAAAATGTCTTTTTTATTACTAAATTTAATTGATCTCATTTAATATAAATTATATATTAAATAAGTTTAAATATAATATTCATATAGAAAATATATTTTATAAATTTTAACCATAATAAATTTATTTCTAAAAAAATTTACAATCCATAAAAAGTAGATTTTATATAAATAATAAACATTAAATAAAAAATGATATTATTTGTTATATAGTTGTACTAATTCAATTTTAACAGTTACATTATAATAATTATATTTAATACTCATATTTTTATATTAATAAAATGTAATGATATTTGTTTTAGTTCAGTGTTTCATGTGAAACAACTTATTTAAAATAGTACTTATTATAAGGATAATTACATTATAAAATATCAAGGTGTTACATAATATCAATGGTAATTATTTTAAGGATCCCTATAACTCCATAATATTTTAGTATATATTTCATCAAAAATTAAAATTGATTTTATAGCTTGTGTCAAATGAAAACACAAACTAAAAATAATATTTAATTTATTAAAATTACATTTAAAAATTAATACATTATGAATTTGTAATGTAACATACCGAAATTCTAAATTGAGAACCTTGTATTTGATAGCGTTTATGACACATGACACCTAGGGTGAAATGGAATATAATATCAGAATAATTTATAATATATTTAATAATAAAAATAGTTTCTATATATGAATCACTAAGATAGATTGCATTACATGCAAGATCAACCTTCATCGATAGCCTGTTTTACTCACAAGATGGACCCTCCTCGATAGCTTGTGTTACATGGAAAAAATTTTTTCACCAAAAACAATTTATTATTAATTTTTTTTATTTAATATCATAATATACAACCAATATTTTATGTTAGAAATGATTAATATTATTAACTAATATATGAAAAATTATGGTTTATAAAAATATAAAATGAATTCGTTGGATATAAATTAATGAGAAATGAAAATAGTATCAAATTTGATATAAAAAGAAATATTATTATTTTTTTCTTCCAAATGATTTTTGTCTTAATAAAAATAATTAATTACAACTATTTAGTAATATTAATTAAATATATATTTTATGTATTCAATAATATATTTTTCAATTTATCAAATTATTTAATAAGAATAATATAATAATAAACCATAGTTCACACATAAAAACCTATATTTTTATTAAGACATTTTTATCTACTTTTAAAGGTGCACCTATTTTAAATCAGAATTTAGAAAAATTAATGATTTTAATTAGATAAAATAAAGTTGAATTTTAAAATCATAATGGGAAAATTATCTTAGGTTAATTTTTTTGTATTTTTCCAAGAAACATCATTTTTTATTAATAGTGAAAAATACTGCAATTTAGTTAAAAAATACCCTTTCATCTAAATAATTATTAATGATAAATTTTATGTTAATTTTGTTTTAATGTAATATTATATTAATTATACATATATTAATATAATTCAGTCATTATAATCAATTATAGTCATAAATTTAACTTAAAAACATAACAATCGTTTGAAAGTTTTTATACTAAGCCTTGTTAATTCATTCGTCTACAAGATTAGAATTAATCTTAAATTTTCTAATTAGGTGAATTGAATATCTAAAATACAATGTAATTTTATTTATGCTTATAATACTTATATTATAATAATACCATTATAATTTTGGCCCAAAAATATTTATAAAAGTTATTAAAATTAATCACAATGATTAAGGTCAATTTAATCTTAATTAGGGAGTAAACAATAATTTTAGGGATCCAAATGACCTATCAACTAGTAAATAACCAATTTAATGAACATATTTAGACCATAAAACTTAATATATTTAGTTTTTTGGTTTCTAATATCTTTTTATTAGGTAATAACATTTTTATATATAACTTGTTTCCAAAAATTCCGTGCGAGCATTTTCCTTCCCTATAATCGGCCACTACCTATGCCGCTTCATAACACCTCTAAAACCATTTTGGATGAGCCTATAACAACCCAAATATTCTCCCAAATTTCCTCCACTATAATTAGAATCATTTCTTTGGGTATAAATATTTCCAATGAAGCCTTTTGATATAAACTGGAACAAGTTACCTAATTAACATGTAACACCTTTTATCATGGTTTTTAGTTTAATTTCCATTCTACACTCCATATAATCCAATTATACTATTCTATAATAACATAAATAGTATCCTTAATATAAAAGACATTTTTTATTATATGTGTTATAAATACACTTACACACACTTCCATCTAATGGATAACAACCACATAGTTTCTATATACAACTAACTACTTTCCCACGAAACGACGATTGTTCATTTTTCCATTACCACCTATTATAGAGGAAATTATGATAGAAAATATTAATATATGAGATATATATATTATATATAATTTATTTATTCTAATTTAATTTTTATTTGGAACATACCATTTTGCCTTCCAATTTGTGGAAATACTGTAATTTCATTTGAGGAAGTGTGGACTATTACCCCCTTAAAGTGATATGACTCAATAAATCCATACATTTGAACGTATAAATGATGATTTTATTAAACCTATGTAACAAATATGACATAGATATGATAATTTTATTATAATATACATATTTATTATTTAATTTTCATTATTTTAATACAAAAATGAAACGAAAGTAGCGTTCATGCGTACATAAACCTACTATCTCCATGAATGGTGAACTTCATTTATACTATCCAAAAACTATGTATTAATATAGATACAAATATATTGGACCTATATAACATAAATATCATGGATTGAATTTTGGATGTGATGAAAATATGATAAATTTGTTAATAACAATAAGTAACATGATAAAAAATACTTGAGAAACTAGGTAATTAACAATCAAAATAGTCAAAATAATGAATGAGTGTTAACAAGTGGGTTATAAAATACATAAAGATGTTAATATATGAAATTATAAACATAATTATGGTTTTGGTATAAGTCAGTAAAATATTTTAAACTACATTACAAGAGGATAAAGACCGCAATAAAATAAGGTTAAGGTAAGGGATTCATTTCATATCTTTCTTATAATTAGGCATACACCATATCCACCATTTACATATTTTTTTAGTGTATCTAATAGAGAATTTACAAATTATATGATGAATAATTTTTCTTTATGGTTTTAAGATCATTAATTCATTTGGTTTATGAAATAATGGTTTCAAGTGGTATGGGACACATTGGGATATTTAATGACTAATTTCATAAAACAAATTCTTCATGATTATCTTTACAATATCACTAACCGTTGTGATTGATAACCTTCTATTGAAAAAATCTCTTTATTGCAAAAAACTTTCATAGAAAAATTTACTTGAATATCTATATTCTCAAATAAAATTATATTTGTATTTCATAAACTGTATACCATTTTACATACGGTATCTACTTTGAATGTTATTTGACTATTTGTAGAATTATTGAAAAACTGTATTCTTTATTCAATACAGATATTTTATAAGTAATATCATTCATTTTATTATTTTATTTGAGGAATTATTTGGACTTGTATTAATGGATGGGGGCCCAACTTCATATACCCCCATTAAGAATTGACGATTTCCCATGAGGCATTTTTTTGGAAAAATCAAAGATGTTTCAATTCATAGTTTTAGACCCTTGTTTGAAAAGTCATGATGGTTATATTTTTTCATGTGGCTCAAACATTACATCCATAAAAAAATAATTTACCTTATTTAGATTTGGTTATTATTCATAGATGAGTTTTTTCATTGAAATATCTATAGATACATTTCATTTCTAGTTTATTGAGATAGATGGAAAGTGTTCCAGTTTCTTAACATTCTATATTGATAATGCCTTCTCTTGTTTTTAAATGGGATATGTTATCTATTACTTTCCTTTAGTTGTTAATTTATTCTTATGGATTCATTATTTATTCCTTTTACTTACCCTTACTAAGTATTTGAGCTTACCTTTATTTTTTTTTCATTCCCTAGGTTATGAAGTAGAAATCCTTGAATAAGCATTCATGGATGAAGTTCACATCATTTTGTTTTATAGCACGTTTTATTTTGTTTTTCCAATGTATAATGGGTATCATTTTTGTAATACAGATATCCAAGAATGCTATACTAAATGTTCCTTCAAGATTTGAATCCTTGTATACATTATAATGTAATGTAATAATACACCATTTACGATCTTCTGGGGTAAGGGCATTATAGTTGGGTTTGAAGTAATTTTAGTACCAACATTGGAAACTAGATTTAAAAAACAGTTATTTTAGAGCACAACCTTATTATTGATTTTGAAAATTATTATAGAATAATATTGTAAAATTTTGGGTAAGGTAGATATTATTTAGGTATTCTAATAAATATATATTTATCTAGATATTACATGTGGTCATGGTTCTAGAACAGATGTAAATGGAGTAGTAACTCTGACTAGGTGTTCTGAGCCAGACTCAGGGTAACCAAATACACTACAATGGGCCTTATGGAAAACCTTGTTTGAAACTCCTTGGGGATATTCTAAGGATACTTCATATTATATTTACATACCATTATGAAGGATTTAATATTAATGATTTTTCCAGTGAAATAAAATTTTATGATTTAAGGATTTTAAATGAATAAATTCATGTTATGTTCAACACCACATTTAGAGTTATATAAAGTTCATAATTTTATGAGAAAAACTAGTATATATAATTATATAAAAATTTATATTTTAAAGAAGAAATGTGTTAAAACTCGTGGAAGAATTACATATTTGTCTACTGAGAAAGTCCATGTATATGGTGTTAGAACTGTGCATGTTATGGATATATTATGGTAGTTTAGTTAGGTTATGATGAATTACATTGACTGAATGGATAAAGCTATTTTGTGGAGAAAATATCCCATCCTAGTGGGAATTTTATAGTATAATACCCCATAGTTTAGTGGGGATAGTAATGCAATTGTAGTTGTGAAATAGATTAATTCTATGAGGAAGAGTTTTATGGCCTTAGAATGAAGAAAAATGGAAAATGTTACACTTGTGGTGGATTATCCCCAAGGTGATGCAGATCAATGGTGGTACTTGATTCAGAATATTAGAGAAAAAGAAGAAATATAATTCAAGGAATAGAGAGAAATTAAAGATACATTCTTCTATAAATACTTCCCTCATGATAAAAATATTGAGATAAATTAAAAGGTTCTTAGCTTAATGAAAAAGAAAGAAGTGAGTGATATAGATTATAAAGCTACACATATAAGGTTATCCAATTAATTAATACATTATATATTCAACACATAGTGAATAATTGACCACTTCATTTAAGGTAATAATCCAAATAATCATATGGCACTAGTTTCTCCATATTTTTTGTCAAATAAAGAAATAGTTTTATGTTCCATCAAAACAAAAAAAAAATCCCAAGAGACTCTGTATTCCAAAAAAAACCAAGATAAGAAGAGGTCATCTGAAAACCATGAATATAAGAATGAGTCAAAGAAATTTAATGGAAAGAAATTTTTTCCAACTTATGATAACTGTGGAAAAAATCCCCTTGGTAATTTCTTAAAAGGATAGAGAGATATTTATAATCCTAGAGAAAATGGTCACCATGAAAAATAATTGAAAGGGAAGAAGCTGATTAATGATATTCAGTTATATATCTATAAGGATATGGGGTCCTATGAAAATGAATTCCCAAATTTTTAAATTAATATACCTCCAACTGAGATAAAGGATGAAGGTAAAAAATTTGTTATTGACACAAATTAAGTGGAATGATTAATTTAATTATGTATTTAGATGTTTCAAATTTATTTTAGAAGTATTTTATTTATTTTTCTCCATCTTTTTATGTATGAAAAATGTATGGATGGTATTTTAGTACATTTTGGTTAAGGATTTGATACTACATGTTGAATGTTACAAAGAATAGTTATTGACTATAAAGTCAATCTTTTCGAAAAAACACGATTGAGGAAATACGACCCTTAATAGGTTCATTATGTTGAGATAATGATAACAAATGATTTGGATACATGTTGACTACCTTGGAACTAATTAATGAATTGTTAAAAAAGTGGGAAGTTATATCATTGATAGAGTTTATAACATTTTTTTGAGGAATATATCCACTTACATGCATCTTATATAAATTATAAGGAAGTATAAATGTTTCCAAAAAGGTTTTATGATAATTTTATTTATTACCTTATTTGAAGAAGATATATGATGAAATTATTCACATGTTTGGACTATAAAAATTTAGAGCTGCTTTGTGTTGATTCAAAGAGAATGATAAGATCATTTTTGAAATTCAGTGACCTTACTTAGTGATAGATCAAAATATTTTGGAAAAGAAATCCATTTATGATATTGTTTAAGTTGAAATTTTGATCTGGTTTTAGATAATGATATATTACATCACTATACAATGAATCTTGTTCTATGATATGTTTTAGAAATAATTCAAGGCACAACCAAAGGATAATATTGTACATAGAGAAATGTTTCAATAAGTATATTTAATTATATTATTATTGAGTGAAATAATTTCTCAACTCCAATAAAAAATATTTGGAAACCAAAAATTTTGTCATATTATCATCATTTTTATGATATCATCAGCCTTTATTCAAGCCTATGGATTATGGGTTTGTGGTATAAAACTTTCATTTGAACATGTTATCTAACACTCTCCATCATTAAATTATTATTAGATTTTTCTTCCACGTCAATTTTTGCATTAACCATATACGTTCTCCTACTATAGAACATAGATACGTGACCATTATACACTCATTTCAATCTTATTAAGGATATGTGTTATTAAAACTATTTATGAAGTGGCTCTTTTTATCAATAGTTTTTTTTCAATACATAGACAACATAGATCTATTTTAAATTGTTGGATGTATCTATTGATCATGCAGTATTTCTTCATCTCTTGAAGAAGAAATGTTTGGTGTTATAATTGCAGTTGAGCAAGTTGGAATGTGGGGTTTAAAAAAGTATTGGGTTGAATGTGACTCCACTATTTTAGTCTCTGCTATTCAAACTGGAGCTTTTCATCTTTCTTGGAAGCTCACTAATCGTTGGACAAGATGCATGGAATATCTCTACTAATGAGACAAATTTTTTACTAATGCTTATATAGAGGCAAATACATTTGCATATGGGATTTACCAAAAAGGCGTTAATGGTAATGATTTGCATTGGGTTGATCATGTGCCAGATGATCTCCTTCCTTTATTCAGGAATGATTTTTGTAAATATTCTTCTTTCAGATGAGTGTATGTTTTTTTCTAATAAAGAGATCTTTATTTTCTAGGCAAGGTCTCTGTTTGAAATAAGAAAACATCCTTAAACTCTTAAGTACACACCTAGTATTTGATAGCGTGTATGACACACAACACCAAACGTGTAAGGGAATATAATATCTGGATACTTTATAATATATTTACTATTTAAAATATATTATATATATATATAAAGCTATAAGATATCATAAGTTACATGATAGATCATCCTTCCTTATATATTTTGTTACACGCAACAGTGGAATTTCTCGGTAGATTGCATTACACGCAAGACCGAGTATCACCAAATAACAATGTATTATTAAAATAATATAATTTAATATAATATGATATAACATAGAGATTATGTTAGTATTTATTACTATTATTAACTAAATTAAGATCATTTAGGGTTTATATAAATATAAAACGAAATCATGGGTTTTCAAGTAATGAAAAATAAAAATAAGAGCCAATTGGAAATAAAAAGAAATATTATTATTTCTTTGCTTGAAATAAAGTTTTGTATTAATAAATAAAATTAATTACAAATCGTTAATTATTTTAATGAAATATATATTTTATATATTCAATAAATTTATTTTATTATTTATATAATTTATTTTATAAGAAACGATAAGAACAAACCCCAGTCCAAACATAAAAACATATATTTTTATTAAGGAATTTTTACTACCTTGTAAAGGAACACCTATTTTAAATTAAAAATTTATAAAAATTTAAGAATTTAATTTGATAACATAAAAATAAATTTGTAATTCCATAGTTCAATATTATTTTAAAGAGAATTTGTTTAATTTTTTAACAAACTTCATTTTTTGACGAATAGTGAATAATACTACATTTTTTTTAAAAATGACTTTTTCAAAAAAATTATTAATGTAAAATTATATTTTAATGTTTTATAGTAAAATTAGATCAATTATAAATATACTAATAAAATATATATCATTAAAATCGTGTTCATTTTGAAATTGAATATAAAAACATTACAATATTTTGAATGTTTTTCTACTAAAACTAGTTAATTTATCCATTTGTGAGATTAACATTAATCTTAATTTTATAGCTTCTATAGACTCAATTTTGAAAATAAGACATAAAAAATTTCAATCAGTATAATATTTTGAGACTAAGAGAACTGTGTTACTTTTTTACACAAAACATTAGTAAAATTGATTAAAATCAATCACAACGATTAAGGTCAAATTAATCATAATTAAGGACTAAACCTTAATAAAATGGTCCCAAATGGCCTATAAACATATCTTAAACCAATTAGATGAAAATATTTACACCATAAAACTTCCATTATTGAGTTTTTATGGTTTTTTTACCTTTTATTATATAATAACATGTGTATATCTAACTTGTTTTCAAAAATTCAAATTGAGTCTTTTTCCTACTCTATAAAAGGATACCAACTATCCCACTTCTTAAAACCTTTAAAACCTATTATTTTCAGCCAATACCATCATAAATAGCCTCAAAAAATCCATAAACAATTCTTATAATCATCCATTCTGGAAAAAATATTTACAATAAATCCTTTTGGCCTAAACCAAAAGAAGTTACCAGATTAAGAGGTAACGTCTTCTCTCAATATTATTAGATTAATATAAATTATCCAATACATATAATATTATTATTCAATTATAACATAAACTCACAATATAAAATAAATATACTAGGATGTTATTGTTACAACTGGGCCCCGGTGAGAGCACAACCACCCCGCCGTAACATGGCCATCGGGTCCTGGCCTACCAGGTACCACCAGTTGCCCACGCAGACACGTGGGGCCCACCCTAGGGTCCACCCACATGCCTGAACGGGTCATCTAACTAATTACAGTCCCCACAGGCCAACACATGTCCTTTCCAATGTGCTTTTTCCTCACTCACACACATCCTGGGAAACTTCTCAAAAGGTCACTCATCCTGATCACTACTCCAAGCCAAGCATGCATAACTGTGGAGTTCTAATCAGATAGGCCCCCGAAAAGGAAGGTGTACCTTGTTGACATGAGTCATATCATTTAGTCATTTAACCCTTTATCATTTTGGGATGTTACAATCACCCCCCCCCCCTTTAGAGCACAACGCCCTCCTTGTGGGCCCTACATCTCAACCCAGGCAGTGCACCGCGCACTTAAGGCTGAGTTCCTCCTCTGATACCAAATGTGACAACTGGGCCCCAGGGAGAGCACAACCACCCCGCCTTAACATGGCCGTCGGGTCCTGGCCTACCAGGTACCACCAGTTGCCCACACGGACACGTGGGGCCCACACCAGGGTCCACCAACATGGCTGAACGGGTCATCTGACTAATGACAGTCCCCACAGGACAACACATGTCCTTTCCAGTGTGCTTCTTACTCACTCACACACATCCTGGGAAACTTCCCAAAAGGTCACTCATCCTGATAACTACTCCAAGCCAAGCACAGTTAACTGCGGAGTTCTAATCAGACAGGCTCCCGAAAAGGAAGGTGGACCTTGTTGACATGAGTCATATCATTTAGTCATTTAAACCGTTATCATTTTGGGATGTTATAGTTATTATTATAATAGTTATACTTACACTTACACACACTTCCACCTAATCGATAATTGATATACAATTTCTCTGTACGGTAAACTACTGCCTTATGAAATGATGATTGCTATTTTTTTCCTTTAACACCTCTCTTGGAGGATATTCTGTTGGAATATATATATATATATGATATATATGTTATTTATAATGTCTTTATGCTTCAATATGTTCTTTTAGAACATGCCTTTATGCTTTCCAGGTTTTGTAAATATGATAATTTTGTTTGAGGAAGTGTTGACTACCTCCCCCTCAAAGCGATCCGACTTGTTCATACCATACATGGAACGTATAATGGATTAAATAAAACTATGTAACATATATATCACATATATGATAATTTATTTATAAAAAACATTAGTATCATTTAGTTTACAATCTTTTAATAAAACAATGAAACAAACGTAGTGTTCATGAGTACATGTGAAAAACGGTCTCCTTGAATGGTGCACTTCATATCTAGTATCCAAATATTAATGACTATTATAAATAGATATATATTGGTATATATTATTCTAAAATCATGGTTTAAATTCATGAAATGATTAAACCATGATAAATTAAATAATAACTAAAAATAACAAGTTAAAACAAACTCGATGAACATGGAAATTAAAACCCCAAATAATTAAAATAATGAAAGAATATTAACGAATGGGTAATAAAATATTGAAAGAAGTTAATATATAATATTATAAACATGAGTATAGTTATGTTATAAGCTGGTAACATGTTTTAAACCAATATAAATGAGTATAAATACCACACAACAAAATTAGGGTTATGGTAAGTGATTAATGTCTTACTTTTCATTTCGTAGGGTGCACACCATATAAACCACTTACTTATTTGTTTAGTGTATTTACTACCCATTTTAGACAATATATCATGAATCATTTTCGTTTATGGTATGAAAAAAATTCATTCCTTGGTATTATGAATTAATATTTTCAAGTGGTATGGTAATCATTGAGATGTTTTATTATTAATTTGTCAAAAAAATTCTTAATGATTATCTTTTCAGTCTCACATACTTATGCTATTTTTAACATTCTCCTGAAACAATCACTTTATTGTAAACATTTCTCATTGTAAATTTACTTGAATATAAAAATTCTCATAAAATTGATATCATTATCACTCAAACCATTTACCATTTTACATATGATATCTATATTGATAGTTATTTGAATATTTGGGAAATTTTTTATAAAACCTTATTCTCTATTCAACACAAAAAATTCGATAAGGCTTATTATTCATAGGATTATATGATATGAGGAACTCATTGGACTAGTATTTATGTATGGGTCCTCGAATTTAAATATCACCTTAATGCATTGTTATTTTATCATGAGGATAATTAGTTGACCAAAATAAAGTAGTCTCTATCCATAGTTTTAAACCGTCTTATATAATGTATTGAAGATAATAGGTTTTTATTTGTTTGAGAAATGACAACCATAAAGAAATAATTTCCATCATTTAGATAGATTTATTATTCATACATGACACTTTTCATTGAAATATCTATGGATAAATTTCATTCTCTATTTATTGAGTTATATGGCATGCGTTTTAGTTTCTTACCATGCCATATTGTTATTGACTTATCTAGTTTTTGATGGCATGTGTTTTCAGTTACTTACCATGCCATGTTAATTTATTTTTATAAATTAATTATTGCTTCCTCTTTACTTATCCTTTCATATAATTTGATATAAACATTATTTTGTTTCTTTATTCAGGTTATGAAGAATAAATTTTGAATAAGTGTTCATAGATGAAGTTCATTTCAGTTTATTATGTAGTAGGTTTTATTTATTTCCCAATGTATTATAGGTATCATGTTTGTAATTTCCCTTTTTAAAACTGGTAAATTGATTTGACACTCAATATTTTAATCCTTGTAATTATGCTCATGTAATGTAATAATGCACTATCTATGAAATTATAGGTTTGTGATGCTACATGTAATGTATATCATCATTAATAAAATTATCATAAGTGTAAAACCGCAATTAAATAATAAGGAAATATAATTATTTATTATAAAAACAATATATTTTAATAAATTGTATATTATTATTGTATATTATTATTATTATTATTATTATTAAAGAATTATTTTATATTTTTTAAATAGAATTAATTAATGGAATTTAATTATTATTGGGTAAATAAGTGATGTGTTATGATTAGAATCAATTAATGCTAAAAGAGAAATTTTCAAAGAAATGTTTCTAAAAGTGTTGTGTATTATATTTTGGAAAATTAAATTGACCAAGTTTAAATGATAAATCTTATTATGTGTAATTTTTCAATTTATAAGATAGTATATTAACACTCATTTTACTATAAATTTATATAAAATAATATGAAGAACACCTGATGATTTAATAAAGCCATTTTTCTGTAAAAACATGCCATATATTTTTATTATTTTCATTTAAAAGATAATTTTTTTTAAATTTTAAGTTTTATATTATGAAATAAAATTAATTTTTGGATTCATAATTCTAAAATAATATTTTGGGAAAATATTATTATTTTTCAAAAATGGTTTAATTTCTGTTTAGTAAAGAAAAATAGCATTTTAACAATACAAAAGGTTTTATGACATTTTAATGATATAAAAAATAATTAAGAATTTTTTAAAATCTCTGTATCAATAAATTATGTATTTATGTGTTAAAAAAATTTATATAAATTTTATATATTCAATTTAGAAATCTATACTTAACTTTGTAGAAATTATGTTATATTTTATTCTAATAAAATAAAATTTTGTTTATTTTTTTTTCATTGTGTATTTGCAAAAAACAAATTTATTTTTATTGATTTTAATATAAATTTTTTACTTTCCTAATAAAAAACAATGAAATTTACTCATAATTTATATTATCCATTATTTTGGTAAAAATTCCTTTTTATTCATAAAAATTAATATCTCTATTGATTGTTTTTTCTGCGTAGAGATTCATATTTTTAAAATTAATTTATAACACATTTAGAAATTGCATCAGGTAAAATATTTTTTATAATTAGAATCATCATATTCAAATTAGGTAATAATGAATGTTTTTCTAATGGATAAAATCATGTTACGTTAGTAAATTCTAATCATAATGGTAATGCATAAAATGGTTAACAATTGGTTTAATTAAAAAATTATTCATAAATATATATGAAAACCATATCTATAATTTATTTTATGAGTTTATTATTGACCTTATATATCCAATATTTATAATATAGGTAATTTGGTTCCACATTCCCTAAGTAAGAGTCATATTTTATTTAAATAAAGATGTATTTACAAAAATTTGAGTCATCTCAGTTTTAAAAGATTGCATCCTTTACACCTCCAAGATACCAAAAAATTATAATTACTCTATTTAATCTTCCATATTTTCATTCATATAATTCCTAACATAAGTACTTGTGATTTTAGTTGTAATAATATTCCATAATCCCCTCTTTTCCTTGTGATCCTTCAAAAGGAAATTCATGTTCTCAACATAATCAATAACATATTTGTTATTTTTATTTTCTATATAATTAATTTAAGTATACTAAATTATAATTTATCACATTCATAAATATTTTTTGAAATCAATAATATTATATAAAAGTGATATCTTAATTTTTAAAAAGTTTATTATTACATATTCAATCCTTATAGAAAGATCTTGTTTGGGTTGGTATTACCACAAATGTTTATTATTTTAAAATGATAATATCAAGAACGATTAATGAATTTTATATTATGATAATATAATGTAATATTTAAAAATTTAATATTTTTTCATTATTGTCAAATTTTCATATAAAAATAATTATTTTCTAACAAAATCAATTATTTTTTGGATGGTAAATTTTAAAAAATGATATTTAATGTATTTTGTATAGATCGTCAACATAAGTTTGATAAAATGTCTACGAGAAGAAAAATAAATATCAAAATAATATATTAAATTATCATAGACATTTTGAAAATAATGAAACCATGACTAATGTGTAAGGACTATAATGACCATATACGTACATGCATGGAAAGATGAATATTAATAACCAAAAGAATATAGATTTTAACAATGAATTATTACTAAATATGTAATAATAAATTATAAGTTAATTTTATATAATAATATAAATATAAATATTTTTCCAAAATATATTTATAATAAATATAAATTTATCTTACAAGGAATAAAGAACATGTCTGACTAACGAGAAGTCTGAGGAAAGGGTTTCATTTTTAAATTTGATTTCCTTGATAAATTTTTCAAATTATGAACCTATTTTATTTTATAAGGTAAATAAACCACATATGGGAAATATTTTTTCCTAATTATTTCATATTTAAATTTAAATTCTTTATTATTTATTTCAATGGGTTTCTATTCAAAATTCATCAATGTTTAAGGGGTTTCTCACCTCATTTTCCCTTCATTGAATTTTTTTATATTCACACATTATTATTATAATTTTTTTATATTCTCACCATAATTTTATTTTACAATAATATTAATAATAATTATTGGGTTTTCGAAATATATCCATGGTTTTCTCTTTTATGATTTTTTTATTCAATGGTTTTCAAATTCATAAGGGTTATTCATCTCAAATTTCATTTATTGAGTTATTCTTCATAATATGAACCAATTTGCCATTTTATTGTGTATATAATACCTGTTTGACATATAATATCATGCAAATATTTATAATCATTGTATTTTATGTTTTTTCTAGAATTTTTTATTTTAAGTTGGATTTTATTTTCAAAGTCTTAAGGGGGTTTAATTTAAAATAATTACATTAGTCATTTTAATGTCTTTTACCCGACTCTTTCCATTCCTAGTCTATATTATTTATAATATTCATGAATGTTATCGTACATATTTCAATGATTTAAAAATTTTATTATCAACTATCATTGAATTCCCATATAATTTTTTAAAATAATTCTTCTTAACTTTTTTCACATGGGTTAATAATAAGATAAAATAATAGATACATTATTCGGTCAATTTATTAAGGGTTTTCAATGATTTACTTGATAATGAATATGGTATGTGTTTTTTATTGTATGAAATAAACATTTATGGTTCAAAGGAAAAATTATAGAAAATGGAATGAAAATTTATATTACACATCATGAAACATCATTACATGATGTGTAGTGTAATTTCACCAAATGATGAAAGTCGTGAAGTAATCCGTGGGAAGTCCAAGACGTAACTCATCAATTACTGATGTGAAATTCCCTTACAAGATCTGAATCTCCATACCATAACGTGTATAATTCAAATCGAAGTTTATAGTAAAAATGATCTAGCTAAAGGAAGCTTCAAGTTGTGACATCTAGTTACACAAGGTAAGAAGTGTCAATGTTCTAAACCTTAAACAAGATTCACATGAGATATGTGAATATTCTAAATCTGTAGAGAAAATATTGTTTTGAAATTATAAGAGATGAATTCACATTATATGTAGTATAATTTTCAATCCATTTATACTATATGAGCATGAATGATTTGAGAGGAAGGATAAAAATTGTGTCTTTAATTGTTCTCTCCTTCTCTTATACTCTTATTACTAAAACTAAAATTTCTTCCAATTTTATCGTTATTTTACATTAACAATAGAACCACTTATTGATTTTTATAAGGCTATTCCTTAATTTTTTCATCACTAAAACCATTCTTCGAATGTTCTTTGTTTCAAGCACATATCATTAACAAACCTTTTAAATACTTGGTCTTATTCCAATTTTAAGTAAGTAGTAGATTGAATTATGTTCAATTAAATATTTAATTTATTTTTCTTGATTGAATGCTAAATAGTTAGTTATTATGAATGGTTTCATTTTTTTTCAATTTTTTAGTCTCAATATCTGTTGGCATGATAAGCATGATTTAAATTCATTATCTATCTAAGATAAATTATAATAGGAAGGGATAAATGACCTTGGGGAAGGTTTAAATGTAATGGTATATGATTTTAATGAATCACTAATCCTAAACTTTTTAATTATAAAAATAGTAATTATTTAAAAAATAGATTTCTAAACAAATATTTTGAGAAACCCTGACCACAAGATGTTTGGATGAACTACCATGACCTTATTGGAGTATATTAGGCTATGATCCATAGTAGATGAAACTTTCTATCGTAGAAGGATAGCATAATTATATTAGGTTATGGTTACTTTTAGACAAATGAATATCCAACTCCAATGTAGAAGTAGTTGGTTTGACTATGGTTAACTAGTGACCTCTTCTTGCTTCGTAGCATAGATCTTAAGACTATACCATGTTAGGATAGAGATTATATTTTACCATAAACAATGAAATTGACCTTAATCCCTCCCTTATATCTGTTTCCAAACCACTTTTCGTAATGATAGAGATTTAAAAAACTCAACCAATACCATAAGGACTCTTATATATAGGGTTCTAAGGTGTATGATCCTATAGCCAACTCAAATCCCCATGGGATCGACCAAGCACTATCACTGTAATAAATATATGAATAAAGTCTATTTTGGGAAAATGTCAATTAAAATATGAGCACAACCCACATAAATTAAACAACGCATGCAAGCATAATAAATTTCATCACAATTTCTAAGGACCATTTTATTGTGCTTTGTGCGGTACCCTACAAACAAAGAACCTTGGATTTCCGCTCCCATTATTCATTTCCTATTTCTTTCAGATAGCACATAATACCTACTTCGTATGGAATAGTTCAATCATCTTGGACCTTCAATTTATTCTGGGAGCCTTTACACACAAGAAGAAATTTTCATAGAACCTAAAATTGAATGGAATCTCTCTGCATGACTCCAATAAAACATGGATGACCGTAATAATCTTTTAGTTCAAATTCAACCCAACCCACAAAAACCACCCAACATGAAAGATCTAGATCATTAAATACATCTAGAACGTTCCATAATGGATTATGTATTTCCATCAATCCACAATGCTACACCACATATTGTGTGATATCCTATTCAAGAACACACTTTCAAAATAGAACCCGGACTCACTGTCATGATTTAGAACACAATCCATTTTAGAGGTCTTCAAAGTGAAGATCACCATGAACACATTTCAAACATCCTAGAAGTGTGTTATACCATTCACGACCATGTAGTATATTCTGATCTAATCAAGCATTGATTCTTTCTATTCACCCTATGGGACAGAGATAAAAATTTGATCAATATTCTATATCTATATTAAATCATGACTAGGGACAATATAGGAAATATTTTATTTGAAAAATACATCCCACTAATTTGAATATGGAAATTAAGGAATGACATTAAAAACACTGACTAGATTAATGGAGAATACTACTTGGAAGATTGGTATAGATTCAATGAGATTATGTGAATGTTAATGCACCGTGGTCTAGACATGGGGATCTAGCACCAAGAATTCTACCAAGGCCTCCAACCAACCGCACACACTGTTGTCGATACTTCCTGTGATGGAGGTCTTATGTTCAAGACACATGAATTTGGAATAGCTATTTTGGATGAAGTATCTCATAATTCCAGCCTATGGTAGAGTGATCGTAGACCAATAGGTATGGTATCCACCATGTCAAAGATAATTATCGACCAACTACACAAGTAGAAAACCTGACTAAGAAACAAGATCCTTCCAAATACCTTCTTCACCACATCAACCTCCTAATCGAATAATGGTAGTAAAATCACGAAAAATGTACAGTTTCATGCCTATATATTAATATTGAATAAAATCATTAGATGAACAACCAATAAAAGATTGTAATTATGTTAATTATAATCAGAATAATCAATAGTTCCAACAATTGCATCAATATTTTTAGAGGCCCAGACAACTAAAGTAGTTTAATAATCGTGGGTATTACCCAAAAATAAGGGGTTATGAACCTCTCAAGAATCAATGACCACCAGGGTATCCACCAATGAATCTTGTACCCCGACCACCAGAATAGGTATCCCAATAACCCTTTCATTCAAAAGAACAACCACAATTCTATCTAGTTCCAAAATGACAACAAAAACTAGTTATACCATTCCAAAATAATCTATAAAATATCCTATAAACCATTATTCAAAAGAAATATTAGTAGATGACCACCCAAAAATGAAAATTCAAAATAAATGGGAATCCCTTCAAACCTCAAGCATCAAATGGGTCAGATCTCAAAGAAATTTTGAGAAATATTTACAGGCACCCTACCTGGTAATATAGAGAGATACCCAAGGGAAGAGGAAATAGAAGTAGTTTTACAAAATTAAAGAATGGAATATTTTTAGAAAAATTTTGAAGGATATTAAAGAAAAAATGAGAACACAAGATGATTAAACTAGTCATAATAATAAATTGATGAATCCAATTAAGAAACAAAACAGCCGGATCCCCTAAAATCATTAACACCAAAAAACCCCAAGGGAAAAAGTTTATATTGATCCTCCACCCTACAAAACGCCCCTTGAATTTCCAAAAAAGAGAAATTAATGGAATAATTGATGGTAAATATGTGATTTTTTTTGGAAAATTTTAATAAATTTTACATCAACTTTTCTTTTTCTAAAGAAATTTCTCAAATGATCACCTTTGAAAAATCTCTCAAATTGATCATTTCAGACAAAAGCAAAAGGGATGACCTAGGAGTCGGATAACTGAATGAAGTGTTTTGTACAATTGTTCAATAGAAAATCTTACTATGAATGAGATACCCAAGAGGATTTTGAAACCATGCACAATATGGGAATGTAATGTCAAAAGAACTCTTTATGATTTAGGATCCAATTATAACCTCATACCAACGAGTGTATCTCGAAAATTGGGTTATATAGAACTAAAACCAACGAGACTATAAATAAAATTAGTTGTCTAATCAGTAAAATAACCTAGATGAATTCTCAAAGAAATCTTTGTCAAATTTTAATGTTCATATTTCTAGTGGACTTACTCATTTTGGACATCGAAGAGTATGGAGATGTTGTAATCATTTTGGGATAACTATTCCTAGCCATTAGTGTAACATCCCCTAATGATAAATGGTTAAATGACTAAATGATATGACTCATGTCAATAAGGTGCACCTTCATATTCGGGAGCCTGCCTGATTAGAACTCCACAGTTAAGCGTGGTTGGCCTGGAGCAGTGATCAGGATGTATGACCTCCTGGGAAGATTCTCAGGGTGTGTGTGAGTGAGGACAAAGCACACTAGAAAGGACATGTGTTGGCCTGTGGGGACTGTCATCAGCCAGATGACCCGTTCAAGCACGTGGGTGGACCCTGGGGTGGGACCCACGTGTCTACGGGGCAACTGGGGGTACATGGTGGGCCAGAACCCGACGACCATGTTAAGGCGGGGTGTCTGTGCTGTCATCGCGACCCAGTTGTCACATTTGGTATTAGAGGAGGAACCCAGCCTTAAGTGTGCAGTGCACTGCCTCGGTTAAGATGTAGAGCCCACAACGAGGGCGTTGTTCTCTAAGGGGGGGGGGGGTGATTGTAACATCCCCAAATGATAAAGGTTTAAATGACTAAATGATATGACTCATGTCAACAAGGTGCACCTTCCTTTTTGGAAGCCTACCTGATTAGAACTCCACAGTTAAGCGTGCTTGGCCTGGAGTAGTGATCAGGATGGGTGATCTCCTGGGAAGTTTTCAGGGTGTGTGTGAGTGAGGACAAAGAACACTGGAAAGGACATGTGTTGGCCTGTGGGGACTGTCATTAGTCAGATGACCCGTTCAGGCACGTGGGTGGACCCTGGGGTGGGCCCCACATGTCTGCGGGGCTACTGGGGGTACCTGGTAGGCCAGAACCCGATGACTATGTTAAGGCGGGGTGTCTGTGCTGTCATCGGGACCCGGTTGTCACAATTAGAAAGGCACAGATTGATTCCAATCAAGGACGTATTATATTTCGAGTCGATGAAGAGAAATTTGACTATGATTTTGAAAAAAAGAAAAACAAATAGACAATTTTTTTCATTTCCATGTGATTTCTCTCACTCACCAAAGAGAATTTTATATAAACATTTAATTATAATGTTATGAAATACTCCCTAATGAATGTGAGGGATATGAATTTGATGAACTAAACTATATAGATCCTATTATGTGGGATAACATCACACCTTTCATACACTTTTTCATTCAGCCACTGAAACTAGAACATAAAATAGAAATGAAAACCCTCCCCAATACATTCAGGTATTCCTTTTTAGAGATTATTGATGCACTACCAATCATCATTAACTACACACTATCACAATCACATGATGAAAAATTGGATGAAGTCTTGAAAAGGAATAAGAAATCAATTTCTTTTGGAGTGGCTGATATCACAGGAATCGATCCTACTTCATGAAAACACAAAATTTTATATGAGATGGTGAAAAACCTGAACACCAACCTCAGAGGGAAATCACACCATCAAAGAAGTAGGTTGGCTAAAGAAATCATTGAAACTTAGAGATGATAAAATAATATATTTTAATCTTCGATAGTTAGCGGGTGAGCCCAATGCAAGTATTTCCTTAAAAATGTGGTCCCATAGTTGAAAAAAATGATAAAGATGTTTTAATCTGAAATCACTCCATAATTGGATAGAGAGTATCTTTGGACTACATGAATCATAATGAGGTATCTTGGAAAGATCATTTTCCCTTTCTATTAATGGATATAATGTTAGAAAGACTATAAGGATACAAATTCTATTGTTTCCTAGAATAATATTCAAGATATATTAAGATTTTAGGTACCCCAAATGATTACTATAAGATAAAATTCACATATCCATTTGGAACAGTCACATGTAGGTGTATGTCCATTATTATGTGAAATGGACAGAAGATCATTCAAAAGTGCATGTCAGATATATTCCACAATATGGTGGATAAATTCCTAGAAAATTTCATAGAGAAATTTTTAGGTTATGGAAGATCATTTGAGGCTTGACTAAGTAATCTTGATCTAGTGCTGTATTGATGTGAAGAGATGTGTTTATATTGAACTTGTAAAAATGTCCCTTTATGGTCAATGGAAAAATAGTCATCAGACAAAAAATTTCTAGGAATGTCTTGGAATTTGGTCTCACTAAGAATAAAGTGATCAGGGATTAACCTGAGCATTCAATAGTTAATAGTATAAGAATATTTCTGGGCATTACATTATTTTATTTGTGATTCATGAAGGACCTAAATTTTTTTTCCTACCCTAAGATCCACATTCAATAAAAAGAAAATAAATTTTAATTCAATTAATAATTTTAGTGGGTAATCAATAATTAATGAAAAGTGTAATATCTTCTCTTGTAATCATTTCACTTTACATGGATAAAGAATTTGAATTAATGTCTCAATTCAACGACATTATTACTTGTGAAATTTTCAAGAAATTAGTTCTTCCCATCTTCTATCCTATATACAATGAAAACCACATGATGAATGAATCTCATGGTAACTAAACAACTATAGAGAAAGATCTCTTAACAGTTGTGAATGCCTTTGTGAAATTACATTACTATTTGGTTTTGTCCAAAATGATTGTGCACACTGATCATGTTGTCATGAAATATATGATGAATAAAAAGGAAGACAATACATGATTTATAAGCTTGATCCTTTATCTCTAAGAGTTTGAAATCATCATCAAGGATACTAATAGAATAAAAAATGTGGTCACTGATTATATATCTATACTTCCACTGCCACTCATAAAGGATGGTGATGAAGTCCTCATCGATTCCAAAATTCATAATGAAATCCATTTAAATATAAAGGTACAACCATGGTTTACATATATTTCAAATTATCTCTCCACCATATTTTTACACATAGAACTCTCCAACAATAAAAGATGAATATTTTTAACTCAAGCATCACATTATTACTAGGATAAACCACAACACTTTAAGCATTCCACTGATGTGTTATTTTGATGCTACATACTAGATGATAAAATACCAAATATAATAGAAATATGTAATAAATCACCAAATAGAAGAAATCATGAACCAAAATGTATGGTAGAAAAGTTTTTTCAAAGTTGAATTTTTTGGCCCATAATTCACCAAGTTGGAAGAGAATTTTGTTGAAGTTTTTATATGTGCCAACAAACAAGAACCATTGAAAAAAGAAACAAAATGCCACAAAACAGATTCATGGAAGAGAAAATATTTGGAAAATGGGGAATACATTTTATGGAACTATTTACTAATTCACATGAAAATTCTTATACTATTTCTGGTGTCGACTAAGTATCCAAATGGGTAGAAGATGAAGCCAAATCACATGACACAACAAAATTGGTCCTGAATTTCTGAAAAAAGAATGTGTTCTCATGATTTGGATTTCCTAGATTACTCACTTGTGATCAAGGTACACATTTTAGAAATCAAAATATTAAAGGACAACTATATGAATATGAAATCTAATATAACATAGGAACTCTCTTCCAACCCTAAACAAGTGTTATGGTTGAATTATAAAATAGGAAAATCAGACAAATCCTAGAATAGACTGTGAACACAAGTCAATGTGACTGGATTCATAAATTGGATGATGAACTATGGGTGTACCGAAATGTGTAAAAAAACCCATTTGCACCACACTTTTAATATTATTTTAGGGAAACCATTCCATCTTCCAATTAATCTAGAGAATCGCTCGTATTGGGAAATTAAAAAGCTCAATTTGGATTCTCAAAAATCTGGAGAAGCTCAGATGGTGAAATTGGATGAATTATAAGAAATAATAAAAAAGATGATTAAGAAATTAAAATATCTAAAAAAATAATAAAAATAAATGGAATGACTAACACATGGATTAACACATCTTTGTTCTAGGATATAAGGTCATATTATTCTAGTCATGATTAAAATTGTTCCCTATGAAACTAAAATCTAGATGGTCAGAACCCTTTATGGTCTTTATGTTTTCCTATATGGGACCATGGAAATTAAAAAGGATGGTGGACCACCTTTCAATTTAAATAGTAAATGATTAAAAATCTATCAATAACCCTTCAGTGTAGGATTTTCCATCTGATTGAAATTCATCTCAGCCTCAAAGTGTTAGGCTCTCAATGTCAAAGGAAGCACTGACTAAGAGGAAACTTAGGAAAGGTCATATTAAACTATATTAGTTTAGAATAAGCCTTAGTAAATATTAGAACACACCAAGAGTAAAATACCACGGTTTGAAAAAAAATTTACCAGAACATTTTGTTACATCTTGTAACACTATTTCATGATGTGTACTTTTACGACCAAAATTTCATAAAACTCAGCATTACACAATGTGAAACACTATTAGACATCGTTTAATACCTCATAATATTTTTAGAAAACATAACATGAAACTAGGTTTCAGGGAATGACCCCCCACCTCTCTCTCGATACCCCTCCCCTTCCCTCCATCTCGGCCATGAAACATGGCCCTTCCTCCCTAAATCTCCCACTAAAAATCCCTATCTCCACCCTCTCACCCGACATCTACCCTACATTTAGTACACGTTCATCCCATAATCCCTTTAAAGACAAAAAACGAATACTCCCCCTCTCACCCTATCACATGCACACCCCCATACCTTCTTTCCTTTCGGTCTTAAAAAAACCCCCATCAACCTCTTAATCATCAAAACCCCTCAAACCAACTCCCAAAATAGCATGAACAAAAATCGTGAACCCTTCATCGGAAATGTTTCCTTCAAACCATGTTGATCCACCTCTAGAGAATTATCACTAAGGTGCTACACCTCCTACACCCATCCTACCTCAAGTATCATCTTCCCCACCTCCTAGTGTAGCTCATGCCCAGCCCACTGCTCAGGCAGAATCTCAGTCCAACTCCAGTGTATCGTTTGGAGATGAGACCGCACATTTTCATCCCATAATATACTTTTATAACCCCAAGAATCATGTCTTCCTCAACCAAATTCTGGTAAACCCTCTGAAGACGAATGAAACCATTAACATGGAAATCCTAATTCACCTTCTAATCAGTGACGAGATCCTCCATATCTCCAACAATCTTATCATTTTATCCATTATTGAGGTACATGAGGGGACATACCAGGAGCTATTCCTGGTTTTTCTCTACCAATTTGATGGAATATTAGATATCCTCCACTTCTTACTTCTCATCCAACCTCATGATAATTAATTTTATTAGTTCAAGAGATGCATACAAATTTACACAGAGGACATTTCTACATTTGATGTATTTACTAACCTATAGATCAAGCCTCACCATTCTGATTCAAGGTGACTATAGAAGATAATAAAATGAGGTTATCAAACTAAGAGGAATAATTGGATCACTAAGTTAACCCATCTTTGTAGACCCTCACTCAGGATCCTTCATTGTGAATTGACCCATACATGGTATGTAAGGGTAGAATCTAATAGTAATGTGAGTCTAGTAGACATCATTATTTTAGCAGATACAGCGGGTGGCCCTGCCATCAACATGGATGTTCATTTTTGATATTATTACCAGGGTCAAACTCAGAGGGTGAAAGGAAAATTTATGGGATGATCCTTTATCACTCACCTGGATCACCATCAGGGAGGGTATGACTCTATTCTTCCACATACTCCAGCTACCACTTCACCTCTATCCCCAACCACCAACATCCCTACCTCTCACACTACCATATAATATAATTCTCCATCCACCCATCCCACCCCAATAGATATATGAGATATACAGCTTTTCAACATGGGGAATGTAGTATGGATCCTTGAACAATCATTCTTGTAACACAACACCACCTTCATTTTCACAACAACAAGCCACTTCTAGCATCACTTCCACTAAAGAGGAATGGAAGCCGCGATGGTTCCCCGGAGTGAGAGTGGATGCTCAGTGAGATTATTGATTATACTGGATTATCTGAACAGACCCGTATAACTGTATATATTTTTTCATATGTATCATGCATGATGATTTTTTTATTTGGTATGTGTATCCCTTAATTTTGTATTGTTATAATTTGTCATTATATATGGGAAACTCATTTTCTTTACTTTAGATGTCATATTTTTCAAATCATTATAAATTTATAGTATTAATGTCTAGATAATATTTTTAATACATAGTTTTAGATGAGCCTTTACCACCATATATTATGGTTATATGATTGACTCCCCATGTGTATGAGATTGAGCATCATCTTCTTGAGCTCTCACTTGAGATTCATCCTCATTAACCACCACTATGTGCCAAGATACCCATCCTTCCACATCAGATCCATGTTTATTAGGAACATGAAGTCATTAAATCTTCCTAAAGACACCAAGAGCTAGATGATAATACTTTGAGTAGCTGTATATTAAAGACAATACCATGAGCCAATTAACTAAACTACCTCATACTTCAGTCCATCTATTTGGGTGGTGATGTAATTTGATAACAATTTTTTGCAGGAAACCCATATTTCATTTGTTTTCTCATTAGAGACTTTATACTAATTATATTTCTAGAGTATTTTTCAATTTTTTTCTTGAGATACATAGATACTTATTATATAAACCTATCTACATTTAAATAAAACCAATTTTTATTTCTGTTCATAATGTAAACCTACTTATTTTAATACCTAAAATTTTTCATAACTTTGGAATAATGGTTTCTCTAGTGCAGGATTTGTATTTATAAGCCATTTTTTGGTATCCCAAATTTAAAAACAAGATATCTCAAGTTCACTCATGGAAATCCACTTCATATAAGATTCTCTCTATTCCCTCAATATTTAATTATTCACTTAGAATTTCATTTATATGAGCTTTATTTTCTATAACCCTCACAGAATACTTCAACGGATAGCATGGACACTATTTTATGCTATATGTGTTGGAGATTTTCATGAGATTATCTCCCAATACAAATAATTTTTTTTTTCATATTCTCATATTTCTTAAAAAACGTTTTCAATTTATAAGCATGATTTCAACCCGACACTAATTATAACCATTTAAATAATAGAAAAGGATAAATTGAATTTTTTGTAAATAATTTTTTCCCTTTTTAGATTTTTATAATGATTTATGAGATTAGTAATTTAATTAAAATTTATTTTGTTTGAAATTATCATTAATTGACTTATTCCATTATTTAATACCCTTAGTGATTTCCAGTTATTTATTTACTCCAATTACCGAGAGGGTTCAGAGCATATAATTTCATATTCTTCTCAAAATATATTTTTGGAGAGACAAATAGGACATGGAAACCAATTAGAATATCTATTGAGATATTATTAAAGTTATATCTGAACAAATAAAATTTTCAAATGATTGAGAAAATATTTGTTGATTTAATTTTTTTAAGACCCAACATACATATTACCATCATTAAACCAAATGTTTAACTGAGTGACCTCGTATGATATAGCTATTGCATGATGATTATCCCTTTATACCCATCTATTTATATAATTGATGAATTTACATTGATTTAGTGAAGGGAATGTTTTTATCTATAACATGATTATTTTTCTACAGAGATATATTGTGTTTCTCAACAAAATTATTGATTCTAATAAAAGTGTACTTTTTTGTATTTCACATTTATCCTATTACATGGAAAAATAAAAACGAAAAGAAAAAGATTTCTCTTGTGTACTAGGAATGTCAAAAATCACCATATGTAGACTGATGAATCCAATTAATGATCATATCTATTTAGGGGATATATGTGAGATATGGAATAGACATGACATTAGAAAAATAAATATTACAAAAGGAAAATAAAGGAAAAAAGATACTCATCTGACACTCATTTTATATATAAATAGATCCAAATTGAGATAATAGGAATGTGAACATTATTAGATATGGAAGAGTTATTTCATTAAACAATTCCTGACATTCATGCATTATACTGAAAACCCTACCCATCCTTTTGAAGAATATTTTTCACTATTTACCCCCCCCCCCACAACCTCAAAGACCATAGAACCTAACTAGTGATTCCATTTTTTTTTATTAATTGGGGATTATAGAACCAATGAATGTCTATGGTTTGGAGCATGTACTCTGGGTAAGAGAATAACTCCAGTTTCATTTCAACCTAACTAATGAGTAAAAATTCATTATGAGGTAACTTAAAAATGGTTAACAAATTTAAGGAACAATTAAAAAATGTGAATAAGAGGATAAGGATTTGTTTAAATAACTTAGATATCTAGAATAACTAATACTACATAGAGGTGTAATTTTGGAGATTCAATTTTTTATCTTCCACTCAGTTTCATTTTCCTAGATATAATGAATGTTTTTTTATTTAATAATTGTATACCATTCGAAATCCATATTGAGAACTTTTTTCTCGAGGATAATAAATTTTTACCGTGTGGGAGAATTTGATAATATAAAATCATATATAGGAGTTTCTATCATTTTGTTAAATATTTTCAATGATTTACTTGATAATCCTCCTAGTATGTGTATTTTTTTGTAGGAAATAACATTTAAATGTTCAGAGGAAAAAATAAAAAAAGAAGATAAATTGTCTATTACAGAACGTGAGACAATATAAAAGAATGTGTAGTAGCATTTCACCACATATTTATATCCTTGAAGAAATCCGTGATAAGACCAAGATGTGTATCATCATTTCATGGAAAGAACCTCTTTTAAACAACATGAATTACCATCGCACAATGTGTAACTATAAAATAATATCTCTATCTCAAAATGATCCAACAAAAGGATGATTAATCATTTAATATCCAATTACATAAACTGAGAAGGGTCAATATTCTAAATCACAGATGAGATTCAAGTGAGATATGTGTAGATTGAAAATCTATGGAGAAATAATTTATTAAAATTACATAATATGAATTCCCATTACATGTTGTGTAATTTTTCATCTATTTATACAGTAGGAACACACTGTATTTGGGAGGATGGAATAAAGTTTTTTTCTATTCGTCCATCATTACCTTCTACTCCTCTTACTCGAACTCTAATCTATTCATTTTTTTCATTATTTTACATTAATTATATCACCATGGATTGATATTGGTGAAATTATTAATTCTTTTTTACATCAATTAAATTGTTATTCTCAAGTTCATTGTTTCAAGAATCGATCATCAATGAACCTTTTATATTCTAGTTCTCATTCATATTTCAAGTAACAAGTTTAATAATTTGTGTTTAATTGAACATTTAAACCTCTTATTCTTGATTTAATTCTCATTATTTTTTCAATATGAATCATTGAAAATTTTTCATTTGTTTATTCTCAATATCTGTTGGCATGTTAATCATAATTTAAATTATTTATCTATCCATGATCAATTTAACCATGAGTGGCTAAATGAAAAATGGTAAGGATAAAAATCAAGGTCATATGAATTTAATGAATATCTAATCCTAAAAATAAAAATCCTAAAAATAGTAATCAGGTTAAAAAAAATGAATTTATAAATCATTCGAGTAACTCTGACCACGGGATGTTCGAATGACTGACCATGACCTGTTTGGAGTAGATTAGGATATAATAAACACCTTATGACACATTATTTCTTATAATCTATGAATAAGGAACATAGGTTGTGGTCAATTCCACACCATGTAACAACCACCTCTTAGGTAGAAATAGTTTGTTTCACCATATTCAAATAGGGACCTTTACTTACTTCATAGCCTAGATCTTTTGACCATACAAAGTTAGGATAGAGATTATCATTTAATAAGAAATTTTTTTACCATGTTCCATTCCATGTTTCTATTTCTAAAGCACAAGTAATTAAGTTTTATATTTCCCAAACTCAATGAATATTCTAAAGAATAGATGATATCTGGTTCTAATCCATATGTTCATACAGTCAATTCAATTAAATATGGGATAAACACAACACTATCACTATAATAAGTCTCAATATAGAGTATAGTTGGGAAACAAATGAATTATAATTTGAGTACAACCCATGATAATTAAATTATGTGTATGGGAACACCAGTTACATTTTTTTTATCAAAATTTTAATAATATTTTTTATTAACATTAATCTACAACAAAATTATTCCTTCATAATGAAAATTATTTCTCATTTAGTTTACATTACTATTTTCAAATGTTTTTTAAATAAAATCCCATTCCCATTATTTTGTGAATTTTTATTTCTTTAACTTTGCCAAAATAAAATTACATTTACTTTGGTTTTCTAAAGAATATTTCTAAATGTTTTATAAATGGTTTATTTATCTAAGAAAACATCAATTAGTTATTTTTATGACTCAATTTTGACATGATATAATGATACCATCTAATTTAATTTTATGAATTGATTATGATTATGTTTTAAGAAAATTTCCCCAAAACTAGTTTCTTTCCCATAGTTAAATTAAGTGATGAAGGAATGATGAATTATTTTATGTTATTATGAAATAAATTTGTATTTTTATAATTATGTGATGATTTAGTCCCTTATAGGCATCCAATTTATTAAAAGAATTTAAAAAATATTCATAGGATGTTTTGACATGATTTATATAGGTAATATTCACAAAATAATGTGTTGATATGATTGAATTTAGTTATGTTCAAAATAAAATGTGTGGAAATGATTTTGGTAAGATATGATCACAAGATAATGCATGAAAATGATTGTGGGGAGATATGTTCCCAATGTTACTAAATCTAGGATTATATTTATATGAAACTCTTATGCCACATCATGATGCCTATGTTGTGATTCTAACAACCCATGATTATTAACTTATGACTCATATTTATCAGAAAAAGATTTATTCAATGATTAATAATTTGTGATCCATGTATTGTTGTGTACGATTCTCTTATATAAGGCCATTTAATTATTATCATATTCTTATTGACACATAATCATCATATTTTATCTTATTATATTTTATTTTTAATACCAATGTATTCCCTTATTGATAATCTGAGCTCACCCTTTCTTATATTTCTGTTCCATATGTTATAGATAAGATTATTATATATGATGTGTCTTATAGGTTAAAATATGAGAATGATATCCATGGGAAATATTAAAGATCCGATGGAAAATAAGAACATATAGATAATCTCCAATGACACAAAACCGTTGGATTATTTTATTATCTAAATCAATGAGAATAAATCTTTAAATTATTTAAATGATAAAAAATAAATGTGTGTTGTCATTATATTCTCTCACTTGGTAACATAGATAAATTTTTATCAATAATTTAATTATATCAGATATGATATTTTAGGTTTTGGTAGTCCCAGTTGGTACTAGAGTGCAGTGTATTGATTTGTAGGGATTAGTATACGGAGGAAAACATAATAGGATTTAGAAACAATATATAATAAACAAAAAGTGATATTGGAAGAACCGAAAATGTCATCGATTGATATGAATGTGTCATATTTTAGTTCTTATTGGGATTCATATTCCTTATCATATTATTTATTACTTATATTATTTTTATTTGATATGTATATAATATCCTTGGATTTAATTAATTTATTTGAAAATGGAGGAACTGAGTTAACAATAGATTTAATCAACAATGTGCTGATTATCCCAATGAGTAAAGACAAGTGATGTTGTATGGAATTTAAACCATCATAGAAATGAAATATTAGGTTATGAAATATATATTTAAATATTTTTGGCATCAAAACATACTATAACACCCCAGGTAAATAAAGAATATTACATTTTTATATTTATCCTTATTTTTGAATAAAATATTAATATTACTTTAAAGGGGATGCTATGCTCGATGGCGTACCCAATACGCGACAACTAGTTTCTTGGGAATCTTACGTTGCACTCTAAACATAAAATAATATTATTTTAAAAAGTAGTTAAGGCCTAGACATTGTAATGGAAGGAATGAATAGAAATAACTACAAAATTATTATATATGTTTTTCAAATATTTTCACTTTTTACAGTAAATGTTAGAGGATTAAAAACGTGAATGAATCCAATTTTAAGCGTAAACATTCTAATATTCGTTAAAAGGTCGATTAACCGCCTTTTGATGGAGAACCTCTTTTAAATACACTTTTTTACAATTGTATGTGTTATATTTTACAAAATAAAATTCTTCTTTAGAATCGGGACATCAAAATTTACTTTGTGTAAATTTTTGGTATTTTTCCGAAAAAGTTCAATTTTTAATGAATAGTGAAAAATGTTGTATTTTAATTCAAAACCACTTTTTAATATTATTTATTTATATTATTAGATTATCTTTTGAATTGGATTAAAATTGAAATTAGAATACATTTTTACCATTTAATCCAATAGTGGTCGTTGGAATTAATTTCACTTTGAAATCGGACTTAAACTAGTGTCAATCTTTTGATACATTTTGTTTCATAAAAACACGCTATATGTTTTGACAGCGGGAATTAATTATTAAATTAATTAATGCGACTTATATGTTTTGAATTTTGTAAAATATACATCATTTTTGAATTCAGAATATCAAATATATCTTAGGGTGAATTTTTGGTAATTTTCTGAAAAACATCAATTTTTGATGAATAGTGAAACCACTAAGTGGTACTTATAAAAACTGATTTTGCGTTTAAATGAAATCTTGCCATCTTTGTGTTTTGAATTTGAAAAATACTACATACATGGTTGCCATTAAGAAGTAAAATGTGGTTCAATGGGATTAAAATAATTTTTGGTGAATAGTAACTTATTATGTTTTTAATCGCGATTAGAGGTAATTAGTGTAGTTTAAGGTAAAAATAATGTTTTAATTATATGAAATGACCTAGACACACGTTCTACCCTCATTGGATGAGTCATGTCTGACCAAGACAATCCATGGATCAACTTGGGGACCTTATGGAGCCACTTTGGTTGGAAAATGACATAAATACCTTTTTATTTGAAGTTAAAATTAAAATGACACAAACATGAGTTGTTTTACTAAAGCAATTTTTACATGGGGTTATACAAGTCATATTTTTGACTATAAATAGTCATTGGAAATATAACACGATTTCCTACATCATAGTATTTTTTTATAATTTTTAGACATTAAATAAATTAAATTATTTATGACATCATGATGATGCAGCGATGACCTCATTATTCAATGATTTAAATAAAATGGAACGATAATGTCAATTATAAGACCTAAACATGTACAAAACCTATTGGATGGCTGGTTTTAGAACCCTTATCACCTTATACTCGAATTATATCAATGTCGTACCTTTTAAATCAGAAACACATTTTAAAATAAAGGAACATTTCTTTACTTTCCAAGAGTGCCCCTCCTCTCCTCTTATAAAAGTCCCCCACCTCTACCTCCTTACCCCCACTTCCAAAGCCTTTGGCTCGGACAAAACCTACTAATTTTGCCTCTCCAAATCCCTATATTACTCTTATAAGCCTCAATTTGGGCATAAGTATTCCCAAGGAAGCCTTTGAGCTCAAACCAAAGGGTGTTACCCGATTTTAAGGTAATGTCTTCACTTGTGTCCTTTTGTTTTATTTTGCTTCTCCAACCCCCTAAACTCTTTTTATTCATTTCTTTTGTAACAACTAATGTATCATCAATATACTAAGATGTTTTTATAAAAATTATTATAGATAGACATACACACACCTTCATCTAATGGTTAAAGAACATACTGTTTCTGTGGTTGGCGATTTTATGCCTCAAGAAATGATGATTGTTAAATATTCTTTTAACACATTTAAAGGTGGCCATTATGATGTCACTGCATTTTATATATGATATATATGGTATTTATGTTTAATATATGCTTATGTATTTTATATTTAAACCATACCTTTATTCTTTTCATGTCGTGTAAATGCGATAATTTCATATGAGGAAGTGTGGACTACCGCCCCCTCAAGTGATGTGACTCGTACATGCAATACATGGAACGTATAAAGAATGAAATTAATGAACATATATGACAATATAACATATATATTATACTGGAATTAAAATATATATATATATATATATCATTTATTTTTAATTCCGTTAATATGACAAAGAAAAAATGAAAGTATCATTCATGCGTACGTACGGCCTACCGTCTCCATGAACGGTGCTTTTCATTTTTTATCTCCAAATGATATGGAATAGTACAAAATGAATATGTACTGGATATATATGATATTTTAATCATTAATACTATTCTAGAAATTATTTACTTATAACTACATGGACAATCATTTTTCTAACAAGTTCATTTTTTGACTCATGTACCAAACATCGGATAAAACGTCTGATATGAACTAACATTATTAAATTTATTATAACATTATAATATGTGATATTAACTGAATAATAATCTTTAAAGGAGGTCCTTAGGCAATTATAAATTGACCAATGTTTATTATTCAGGAATATAATGAAACGAACAAGACAAGTTAGACTTGAGGTAAGGGATCCTACTCCTCTCTTTCTTTTTAAGTACACTCTTTTATGTCATTCCTTTTAAGCTCATATTTCTTGTGATTGGGATGTTCTTTTATATTAATATTACTGTAATTTTTATGTTCATATGATGATAGACCCTATACTCTCTCATCTATCGATTTTGGATGTTTTTAGTTGCTCCATTAGGCTGCCGAATTTTCGTAAGAGATCTAACCTCTCTCTTTTTTTGAAGTAATCTCCTTTATGTCAATTCATTTAAGCTACTATTTTATGTTGGGGATATTATTTTATATTACTCTTTCTGTAAACATTATGTTAATATTATGAGAGACCCTGTTTGATCTCATCAATCCATTTTTGTAAGGTTTAAGTGGCGTCGTTAGGCTGCCGAGTTTTCATAAGAAATTTTTCATATAACTTTTATTCCCATGATATTTATGCTACATTTGCCACAATTTCCTTTGAGTGGGGTATGTACTACCCATAATTTTACTCATTGTGTAATATAATTTCATTTATGAGTATTTACATCAATTTTGTATTGTCTTTCGTTCACGGGATGTATGTTTCGAAAGATACCCATGTCGGTAAGGGAACCTTTCAACCTCCCCTTTTTAAAAGACTTCTTTTGTTATGTCTTTTAATTGACATAAAATTATGTTGGGATATGTTCTTTTATATCCTTATTGATTTAAATTTTATGTCCATGTGATGAGATACCCTTTTATCTCTCATGAACTCATTTTCTATATTTTGTAGTGACGACGTTAGGCGGTCAAATTTTTGCAACGGAACTTCTTAACCCAAATTTGATTCTTTGGGAAAAACTTGTACTCTTTGAATATGTTGTTCTATGAATATGTCTGAATAAACTCTGATTGTTTTACACTTAATATACACTTATATTTGGTGTAATAGTTTGTCACACGTAATTATATAATTGATTTATCCTTAAACCAAGGATACCGACTTTGTATGGGACTTCGTCTCAATCTCCTTTCATTGAGGCATATTTTGTTTTATACACAACCTTATTTTATACGGTGTATAAACCCCTTTGACTTTTACGTTTATCCGAAAGGAATCATTTTTATACAATGCGTTTTACTAAATGACAAAAGGGAATGTTTTTGTCGTACGTATGCGGCGACAACGACTTCTCCGCCGCTGTGACCATTATTTGAGTTTCGGCTTCCTCAACAAGCCATACCTTTTTTTAAAAAAGAAAAATAAATACCATGTTTTACTTTTCTTTTATTTTGGTATTGAAAATGGTTTTCATAATGTTTTTATATAAATGTGTTGTATTGATATCTTGTGATTGAAAAGTGGAAATTTTATCTTTCCTTTATGCATGTTTTATGTGATACGATTATGTTATGGTTTTTGGGCATTATTATGAAGACGGGTGGTTCCGTGATAAACTAAGGGTGGGTGAGCCAGATATATCTCTCCAATGCATTGGGTAACATGAAGGGGTTAAACATTAAGGTTTCTCCGAAGAGATTTAGGGAATATACTGTGATGGGTATTCCAAACGTAACCAAGAGGGTTACTCCCTACGTAAGAATGTTATGAATGCCTCACGTTACCTTTATGTCTTATGATTTCTATGATTTATTCGTGATTTTATGAGGTATGTTAAAGTGCTTATGTTTTATGGGTAAAGTATGATTTCATTCTTCTGTATACATGTACTCATGTTTCCTTTCCATATTTTTATATCCCATACTGAGCTTTTTATGCTCATCCCATGTTTTTGAAATGTTTTTCACAGGTCAAGGGAAGGGTACATGATATGATGATTGTGTCATGGAATTGTCAAGAAATAATCCATGTTTTATTTTAAATATGTTTTCGTTGATGGGAAAAATGAATAATATCTTTTATGTAACCACTTTGTTTAAATGTGGAATGTAATGCATGTTTTATGATCTAATTCTCTAAAACTCTAAATATGAAAAGATCCTCAATGTGTAATCTTGTAATAACTCAAGATGAAGTATGGTTTAAGGCTGGGGCCTTATAGTTGGTATCAAAGGCCGGTTTAGATAACTTTAGAGGTTAGGGTATTCTCTAAGCATAAGTGACATTATCATAATGGTTAGGATTTCAGAAAGAGTCCTAGTTTTAGATAAAGTGAATAAGTGAGTATATCTTAGTGGTTATCTTCCTCATTAGTACATGATGGTTTTGTTGATATACTCACATTGACATTTCTATTTTTAGTTAATGGATGGATCTAGCAGGCACCAAAGTTACAATAGGTTTGAAGGAAACTATGGTGGCTCTGTGATTAAGAGACTAGATGAAATGGGGTATACAATGAGGAAACTCATGGTGGTTCTAAACCAAATATCAAGGAGTCATGATCAACCACTTGAACCTTGTTATGATCTGTAATGCATCATGTACGAGATGACCAATCAATGTAAAAGATCAGGTAATAATTATAAAGGTAACCATTAGATTTTATATGATCCTTACTTTTGAGGTTATTATGGGTTATTATATGTTATGATGGAAAATGAAATCAATGAGATAAACTTGAGGTTAGAATATGTTATGATCAATTTTAAAAATTTTATCTCGTTTTGGGTAATGTTTTAAGAATTAAATATTTTTGGAAAACGGACAACACGCAGACCGTGTGACAACCCATCGTGCCAGAAAAAGATGCGGGAATCAAACCCACAACAAAAGTGCGACAGGTATTTATCGCCTACCACTGGACTACATGACGTATTTGGTTAGTTTGACTAATTATTTTTAGTTAGATGATTTTATGAATTAATATTAAGCTGATTTTGGGTTATCTATGGAAATCTATTAACCTATCATGGAGGATATGTGAATATGTTAATTACTTTTCAATACGAGACATTAAGAGAAACTGATGTTGTTTGGAGATAAATGTTACGATTTAACTTGGAAGACTATGTGACTAAATCCTTCAAATATTTGGGTTTAAATTTAGTTTGGTTTACTTTGAATAATTTTATGGAAAAATTGTTTATCGAATGGTCCTCGTTGAACTTTGGGTTTTGTTGGACAAATTTGGGCGATTAAGAATAGAATTTCTTTTTATAATGGGTTATCCTTTTTTGGATTATCTAATCTTGTACTAACCATTTTTTTGGTTTTGGTTAAAGTCTAAAGACATGGGAAGTATATAGTTTTATATTGTGGATTAGGTGATTCTATAGAAATTGATTATAGTACTCTTAATGCGAACAAGTCTTCCTAAATACTCGTCTTTTGGAGAAAATATGAGTTTGATTAAGGAATATAGTAAAGGTTGAAAGTCAACATGATAAGTGATTATGTTTCCTTATGAATAAATTCCTCAATAAAAAGTAACTTAAAACAAAAATGTTGTTTATTAACTTTTCCTACTGGGTAATCGAATACCGTTAAACCCATCACAAGTTTGTGATTTTCTTATAGTTAACTTTCTCCTAGACATGTTTACTATCACTCTCCATCAGAACATGACCATTTGTTTTTTTCTTCCATGTCCCTGTTTTCCTACACGGAATCCTAGTATGGGTTAACTCGGGTGACCTATATACCTATCATTCTTTATTTTAAAGTGATATTTTTACCAACTCTTGTTCCGATGTGGGACTTTCAAGGATGTTTCCAAGCTCAATTTTAAAATTGCAAGGACGCAATTCCCAAAAGGGGGGAAGGATGTAACACCCCAAGTAAATAATGAATATGACATTTTTATATTTATCCATATTTGTGAATAAAATATTAATATTAATTTAAAGGGGATGCTATGCTTGATGGCGTACCCAATACGCAACAACGAGTTTCCTGGGAATCTTACGTTGCACTCTAATAATAAAATAATATTATTTTATATAGTAGTTAACGTCTAGCCGTTGTAATGGCAGAAATGAATAGAACTAACTACAAAATTATTATATATGTTTGTCAAATATTTTCACATTTTACAATAAATGTTAGAGGATTAAAAATGCGAATGAATTCAATTTTAAGCGTAAACATTCTAATATTCTTTAAAAGGTCGATTAACCGCCTTTTGATGGCGAACCTCTTTTAAATCCACTTTTTGACAATTTTATGTGTTATATTTGACAAAATAAAATTCTTCTTTATAATAGGGACATCAAAATTTAGTTTGTGTAAATTTTTGGTATTTTTCCGAAAAAGTTCAATTTTTAATGAATAGTGAAAAATGTTGTATTTTAATTCAAAAGCACTTTTTAATCTTATTTATTTATATGATTAGATTATCTTTTGAATTGGATTTAAAGTTAAATTAGAATATATTTTTACCATTTAATCCAATAGTGGTCGTTGGAATTAATTTCACTTTGAAATCGGACTTGAACTAGTGTCAATCTTTTGATACGTTTTGTTTCATAAAAACACGCTATTTGTTTTGACAGAGGGAATTAAATATTAAATTAATTAACACAACTTATATGTTTTTAATTATGTAAAATATACATAATTTTTGAATTCAGAATATCATATATATCTTAGGGTGAATTTTTGGTAATTTTCTGAAAACTTCAATTTTTGATGAATAGTGAAACCACTAAGTGGTACTTATAAATACTAATTTTCCGTTTAAATGAAATATTTCCATCTATGTGTTCTTAATTTCAAAAATCCGACATAAATGGTTGTCATTAAGAAGTAAAATGTGGTTCAATGGGATTAAAATAATTTTTTGTTGAATAGTAACTTATTATGTTTTTAATCGCGATTAGAGGTAATTAGTGTAGTTTAAGGTAAAAATAAAGTTTTACTAATATGAAATGACCTAGACACATGTCCTACCCTCATTGGATTAGTCATGGACGACCAAGAAAATCCATGGGTCAACTTGGGGACCCCATGGAGCCACTTTGGTTGGAATATGACATAAATACCTTTTTATTTAAAGTTAAAATTAAAATGACACAAACATGAGTTGTTTTACAAAAAAAAAATTTACATGGGGTTATACAAGTCAGATTTTTGACTATAAATAGTCATTAAAACGATAACACGATTTCTAACATCATAGTATTTTTTTATAATTTTTAGACATTAAATAAATTAAATTATTTATGAAATCATGATGATGCAGCGATGACCTCATTATTCAACGATTTAAATAAAATGGAAAGATAATTTAAATTATAAGACCTAAACATGTCCAAAACCTATTGGATGGATGGATTTTGAACCATTAACACCTTAGCCTCGAATTATATCAATGTGGGACCTTTTAAATCCGAAAATCATTTTATAATAAAGTAACCTTTTATAACTTTCCACGAGTGCCCCTCCTCTCCTCTTATAAAAGGCCTCCACCTCTACCACCTTACCCACACTTCCAAAGCCTTTGGCTCGGCCAAAACCTGCCCATTCTGTCTCTCCACATCCCTATATAACTCTTAGAAGCCTCACTTTGGGTAGAAGTCTTCCCAAGGATGACTTTGAGATCAAATCAAAAAGTTACCCGATTTAAAGATAGTGTCTTCTCTTGTGTTCTTAGGATTTATTTTTCTTCTCCAACCCCATAAACTCTTTTTATTCATTTCATTTGTAATAACTACAGTATCTTCAATATAATAGGTTGTTTTTATAAGAAGGATTCGAGATACACTTACACACACCTTCATTTAATGGTTAAAGAACATACTGTTTCTGTGGTTGGCGATTTTCTGCCTCACGAAATGATGATTGATCAATATTCTTTTAATACCTTTAAAGGTGGCCATTATGATGTCACTATATTTTATATATGATATATATGAGATTTATGTCTACTGTATGCTTCTGTATTTTATATTTAAACCACACCTTTATTTTTTCATGTTGTGTAAATGCGATAATTTCATATGAGGAAGTGTGGACTACTGCCCCCTCAAGTGATGTGACTCGTACATGCAATACATGAAACGTATAAAGAATGAAATTAATGTACATATGAGACATATATAACATATATATTATAATGGAATTATAATATATATATATATTTTATTTTTAATTCTGATAATATGAAAAAGAAAAAATGAAAGTAGCGTTCATTCGTACGTACGGCCTACCGTCTCCATGAACTGTGCTTTTCGTTTGTTATCTCCAAATGATATGGAATAGTAACAAATTAATATGTACTGGATATATATGATATTTTAATCATTAATACTATTCTGAAAATTATTTACTTATAACTACATGGACAATAATTTTTCTAACAAGTTCATTTTTGACTCATGTACCAAACATCGGCAAAAACGTCTGATATGAATTAACATTAGTAAAATTATTTTAACAATATAATATGTGATATGAACTGAATAATAATATTTAAAGGAGTTACTTAGGCAATTATAAATTTACCAATGTTTATTATTCAGGAATATAATGAAATGAACAAGACAAGTTGGACTTGAGGTAAGGGATCATACTCCTCTCTTTCTTTTTAAGTACACTCTTTTATGTCATTCCTTTTAAGCTCATATTTCTTGTAATTGGGATGTTCATTTATATTAATATTACTGTAATTTTTATGTTCATATGATGAGAGACCCTATTCTATCTCATCAATCCATTTTGGAAGTTTTGAGTGGCGCCGTTAGGCTGCCGAATTTTCGTAAGAGATCTAACCTCTCTCTTTCTTTTTAAGTACTCTCCTTTATTTTACTTCTTTTAATCTCTTCTTTTATGTTGGGTGATATTATTTTATATTCATATTTATGTAAACTTTATGTTAATATGATTATAGACCCTCTTTGATCTCATCAATCCATTTTTGTATGTTTTAAGTGGCGTCGTTAGGCTGCCAAGTTTTCAAAAGGGATTCTTCATCTCCCTTTTATTCCTGTGAGATTTATGCTACATTTGCCACAATTTACATTGAGTGGTGTATGTACTGCCCATAATTTTACTCATTGTGTAATATAATTTCATTTATGAGTATTTACATCAATGTTGTATTGTTTTTATTTCACGGGATGTATGTTTCTAAAGATACCCATGCCGGTAAGGGAACCTTTCACCATCCTCTTTTTAAAAGACTTCTTTTGTTATGTCTTTTAATTCACATACTATTATGTTGGGATATGTTCTTCTATATCCCTATTGATTTAAAGTTTATGTCCAGGTGATGATATACCATTTTATCTCTCATCAACTCATTTTGTTAATTTTGTAGTGACGCCGTTAGGCTGTCAAATTTTTGCAAAGGAACTTCTTAACCCAAATTTGATTCTTTGGGATAAACTTGTACTCCTTGAATATGCCGTTCTATGAATATGTGTGAATAAAATCTAATTTTTCTAAAATTAATATCCACTTATATTTGGTGTAATTATTTGTCACACATAATTATGTAATTGATTTATCCTTAAACCAAGGATACTATAAGGCCCCAGCATTAAACCTTACTTAATCTTGAGTTATTACAAGATTACACATTGAGGATCTTTTCGGGTTTAGAGTTTTAGAGAATAAGATCATAAAACTTGCATTACATTCCATATATAAACAAAGTGGTTACATAAAGATAGTATTCTTCATTCCCATCAATGGAAACATATTTAAAATAAAACATGGATTATTTCTTGACACTTCCTTGACACTATCATCATATCATGTACCTTTCCCTTGACCTATGAAAAACATTTCAAAAAACCTCGGATGACCATAAAAAGCTTAGTAAGGGATATAAAAATATGGAAAGGAAACATGGGTACATATATACATAAGAATTAAATCATAATTTACCCATAAAACATAAGCACTTTAACATACCTCATCAAATCATGAATAAATCATAGAAATCATAAGACATAAAGGTATCTTGAGGCATTCATAACATTCTTACGTAGGGAGTAACCCTCTTGGTTACGTTTGGAATACCCATTATAGTATATTCCCTAAATCTCTTCAGAAAAACCTTAACATTTCACTCATTCGCGTTACCCAATGCATTAGAGAGCTATATCAGGCTCACCCTCCCTTAGTTTATCACGGAACCACCCGTCTTCATAATAATGCCCAAGAACCTCAACATAATCGTATCACATAAAACATGCATAAAGGAAATATAACACTTCCACCATTCAATCACAAGATATCAATACAACACATTGATATAAAAACATTATGAAACCAATTTTCAGTACCAAAATAAAAGAAAAGTAAAACATGGTATTTATTTTTCTTTTAAAAAGAAGGTATGGCTTGTAGAGGAAGCCGAAACTCAAATAATGGTCACGGTGGCGGAGAAGTGGTTGTCGCCACCTATGTACGACAAAACATTCCCTTTTTCCGTTTAGTAAAATGCATTGTATAAAAAAGATTCCTTTTGGATAAATGTAAAAGTCAAAGGGGTGTATACACCGTATAAAAGAAGGTTGAGTATAAAACAAAATATTCCTCAATGAAAGGAGATTGAGACGAAGTCCCATACCTCGGGTCCGACTTGACTCGGTCGTTCTTTAATATCCTGAATAATAAACGTGAGATAATTTCTACTTGTTTAAGAACCTTTTTCAAGTTCATTATTTCTTTAATATCACTTATTTTCATGTCATTAACACTATGTAATTATTTAAGTTAATAACGGTCGTTTTAATGATCATTGGTACTTGAGTAAAAAATAATCCCTTTATAATTACAAGTTGTTCATGTATCCATTATATCCAGAATGGTATTCAAGATGTAGAGATCATATATGTCATATATATCCTGTACATGCATGAATTTATAATATTAAATAATCATTTAGAGGTAAGAAATGAAATGCACCGTTCATGGAGATGGTAAGCCGTACGTATGCATGAACGCTACATTCATTTCTATTTCGTAATTTATATAATTGAATCATAATGATACAAAGGTATATTATAATTACAGTGTAATATCATATATAATATCATAAATCCATCATTTATACATCCCACATATGGTATTTAACGAATCAAATCACTTTGAGGGGGCGGTAGTCTGCACTTCCTTAAATGAAGATATCGCGTTTACCCATAATGGGAACCATAAAGGTATGCCCAAAATGAAAAATACAGAAGCTTAAGGAAAACATAAACATATTATATATCATATATAAATATAGTGTCATCTTAATGGCCACCTTTTAATGTGTTAAAATAATGTTGAACAATCATCATTTCGGGAGGCAGAAATTCGCCATCCACGGAAACAGTATGTTCTTTTACCATTAGATGTAGGTGTGTGTAAGTTTAGCTCAAATCCTTCTTATAAAAAAATCCTAGTATATTTAAGATACTGTATTAGTTACAAAATAAATGAATAAAAAGATTTTAGGGGGTTGGAGAATCAAAATAAAATAAAAGTAATCAAGTGAATACATTACCTTAAAATCGGGTAACTCCCGTTGGTTTGAGCTCAAAGGCTTCCTTGGGAAGACTTCTGCCCAAAGTGAGGATTCAAGTAGTAAGAGAGGGATGTGTAGAGAAAAAATGGGTATGGGTTGGCCGAGCCAAAGGCTTTGGGAGTGTGGGTATGGAGGTAGAGGTGGGGGCCTTTTATAAGAGGAGAGGAGGGGCACTCTTGGAAAGTAAAGAAATGTTACTTTATTTTCAAATTGGTTTCGGATTTTAAAGGTCCCACATTGATATATTTTGAGGATAAGGTGATTAGGGTTCTAAATATACCCACCAATAGGTTTTGGACATGTTTAGGTCTTATATTTTACATTATCTTTCCATTTTATTTAAATCGTCAAATAACGAGGTCATCGCTGCATCATTATGATGTCATAAATAATTTAATTTAATTAATGTATAAAAATTATAAAAAATAATATGATGTAGAAAATATTTTTAGCTTTCCAACGACTATTTATAGTCCAAATGATCATTTATGTAGACAAAATTAAAAATATTTTACTTAGGTGACAGATTCTTTGTTACATTTAACATTCTTTAAAAATAAAAAGATAAAAAGTCACTTTCTCACAAAAGTGATTCCATGGGGCCCCCAGGTTTGGCACAAGGCATCCCATGGTCGTCCATGAGACAACCAGTAGCTTTAGGACACATTTTTGTGTCATTTTTAATTATTATGATATTATTTTATTATCCTTAACTACCCGATTACTCATTAATCAAGATAATTACAGATAATTACCATCGTTTCTATTCATATTGTCCAAAAACAAAAAAGAATTAATTAAATAATTTGTAACTTCTGATTCCAAATATTTAATCAATTTTACCAAATTCCAAAAACATAAATTTCAATAATTTATTTAAAAATAAATCCCATTGTCAAAACAAATAGCGGGTTTTTTTGAAACAATATCTATGAAACGTTTGGCATTAGTTTATGACTAATTTCAAAGTGAAATTAATCATAATGACCACCATTGGATTAAATGGTAAAAATATATTCAGATTACACTTTAAGACCAATTAAAAATATAATCTAACCATATAATTATATTAAATGAAAACGCAGTTTTGATGTAAAATGCAGTATTTTTCACTATTCATTAAAAAATGAACAGTGTCAGAAAAATATCAAAAATAAATCCAATGTAAATTTCAATGTCCCAATCATAATGAATATGTTTATTTTGACAAATATAGATTATAAAATTGTCAAAATATAAATTTAAAAAGGGTTTGCCATCAAAAGGCAGTAAAACAATCTTTTAAGAATATTAGTGTATTCCATGCTTAAGATTGGATTTATTTTCATTTTAAGCCTCTAAAACACTATCTAATTCATTAATAGACATAGATAAAAATATCTATTATTCATTACTTACTTGGGATGTAACATCCTTCCCCTATAGAAAATTGCATCCCCGCAATTTATTTACTTATCAAATAAATGGGGGTACTTATCCCTCATTGCATTTTCAGATTCCCATGTTGCCTATTTCATCATGTGGTTTTTCCACATAACCTTTAGCTGATTAATCACCATATTTCGTAACACTTTCTCCCAATGGTCATGAATCTAGACCAGTTGTTCCTCATAAGATATGTCCTCTTCCAGCTGAACTACCTCTGGACTCAAAACATTAGATGGATCTGGCATATACTTTCTCAACATCAAGGCATGAAAAACATTGTGTACCTGAGATAAACTCGGAGGTAAAGCCACTCAGTAAGCGATTGATCCAAATTTCTCCGGAATTTCATATGGTCCAATAAACCTTGGACTCACCTTTCCTTTCTTACCAAATCTCATCACACTTTTCCAAGGAGAAACCTTGAGAAAAACATGATCACCTACCTCGAAAGATAGATCCTTCCTCCGGTTATCCGCAAAACTCTTCTGCCTGCTCTGAGCTATTCTCATGTGCTTCTAAATCAGCTGAACTTTTTCTGCCATCTCTTCTACCAATTCTGGTCCCATCAACTTCCTTTCACCCACTTCATCCCAAAAAGCTGGAGTTCGACACCGCTTCCCATATAATGTCTGAAATGGTGCCATCTGTGTACTAGAATGAAAACTGTTAATATATGAAAATTCAACCAAATAAAGATGTTGGTCCCAAATTCCCTGATAATCCATCGAACAAGCTCGTAGCATATCCTCCAAGGTCTGAATTTTTCATTCCGACATCCCATCTGCTTGAGGATGAAAAGTTGTATTAAAATTTAATTCAGTACCCAACGACTTCCGAAGGACTTTCCAAAAGTTATATGTGATCCTGGGATCATGGTCAGATACAATGGAGAGAGGAACTCCTTGTAACCTGACTATCTCTTTATGATACAAACGCGAAAGTTGATCTAGGGAAAAAGTATCTCGTATAGCAAGGAAATGAGAAGATTTAGTCAAGAAATCAACAATAACCCAGATTGCATTATTACCTCAAGATGTCTTCGGTAATCCCACATCAAAGTCCATGGATATATTATCCCATTTCCACTCTGGCACTGGTAAAGGCTAAAGCATCCATTTCGGTAACTTCCACTCTACTTTAACCTGTTGACATGTCAAACAATTCACAGTAAAATCAGCAATATCTCTTTTCATTCCATCCCACTATTAATACTCCCACAGATCTCTGTACATCTCAGTACTGCCAGGATGAACTGAAAATGGAGAACTATGAGCTTCACATAACAACTCTCTCTTAAACTGCGAATCACAAGGCACACAAAATCTCTTCCCAAATCTCAAAACGCAATCATTATCAATGTTGAATTCAGGCAACTTACCTTTCTGAACCAGCTCTACCTTTTTCTGCAACTCACTGTCTTGCTTCTGTGCTTGCTTGATTCTATCTGATAGAGATGATTTCACTGATACCTGAAACAAAACAAAAGAACATCCTTCACCAACAACTTCTATGCCAAAGTTCATCAAATCCTTACCCAAAGGATCATGTTTCAAACACAACATTGCTAATGAAAACATTACTTTTTCGACTCAAAGCATCAGACACTTTATTTGCTTTTCCCGGATGGTAATGAATTGTACAATAATAATCCTTGATTAATTCCAGCCATCTCCTCTGTCTCATTTTTAACTCTTTCTGAGTGAATATATACTTTAGACTTTTGTGATCAGTATATATTTCACACTTTACTACATACAAATGATGCCTCCAAATTTTTAAAGCGAAAACAACAATAGCTAATTCCAAATCATGTGTAGGGTAATTTACCTCATGAGTTTTCAAATATCGTGAAGCATAAGCAATTACCTGATCATTCTGCATTAGGACACAACCAATTCCTTTCAATGAAGCATCACTGTATATAAAAAACTCACCATTACAGGAAGGAAGTGCCAAAACTGGAGCATTCACCTATCTTTTTTTCAACTCCTGAAAACAATCATCACATTATTTTGTCCAGATAAACTTAACACCCTTCCGAGTTAGCTTAGTCATTGGACTAGATAACAGTGAAAAATTTCTAACAAACATTCGGTAATAGCCTGCCAAACCAAGGAATCTACGAATCTCAGTTACATTTGTGGGTCTTGGCCAGTCTTCCACAACTTTTGTTTTTGCAGGATCAACAGTTATCCCATCTTTAGAAACAATGTGGCCAAGAAAAGAAAATTGTTGCAAACAAAACGCAGACTTGCTGAATTTTCCATACAGTTTCTTTTCTTTTAAGGTTTTCAAGAGAACCCTTAAATGTCTTTCATGCTTCTCTTTACTTTTAGAAAACACTAAAATATCATCAATGAAAACAATAATAAACTTATCAAAGAACTCATGGAAAATTCTATTCATTATGTCCATGAATACAGCAGGTGCATTGGTTAGCCAAAAAGGCATTACTACAAATTCATAATGGCCATATCATGTACAGAACGCGGTCTTCGGAACATCTGATTCATTTACCTTTAGCTGATGGTACCCCGATCTCAAGTCAATCTTTGAAAAATACTGAGCTCCCTGGAGCTGATCAAACAAATCATCGATTTGAGGCAATGGATATTTGTTCTTATCAGTGATATTATTCAAGGCCCAATAATAAATGCAAAGTCTCATTGAGCCATATTTCTTTTTAACAAACAAGACAAGAGCACCCCATGGTGATGTGCTAGGTCGAATGAATCCTTTATCTAATATATCTTGCAATTTCTCCTTCAACTATAAAAGTTCCATTTAAGACATTTGATAAGGGGGTTTTGAAATTGGATTAGCATCAGGAACTAAGTCAACAGTAAACTCAACTTCTTGATCTGGTATTATTCTAGGAAAATAATCAGGAAAAACATCAGGATACTCATTTACCACTGGCACATCATTTATCTGAACAGTTCCTTTATTTTCAACGATGTGTACAAGGTAACATTCATTTTCATCTTTTACATGTTTCTCGGCCTCTTGTTATATTATCAACAGTAAGGGTTAATTCTTCTACACAAACTGAAAGTGTTTCTGAAAAGAAACTTCTTTAGATCTACAGTCAATCTTATCATGGTAAATAGAGAGCCAATCCATACCCAGGATATCATCGAACTCTACTAGAGGTAGAACAATAAGGTTTGCAAGTAGGCTCTTTCCACAGATAAGGATAGGACGATTATTATAAATTATTTTTTCCTCAAAATTTCCCCCAGGTGTTTTTACCACAAGTTCAGGAGTCATTTCTTGAGATGGTAATCCCATTTTACTAGAAAAGGTTTCAGAGATGAAAGATTGTGTAGACCCAGAATCAAACAACACACAGTCATAATCTAAAAAAAACAAAGTACCTGATACAACTTCATTTGATGGCCCGACATCTGCTGAAGTAGTTACAAAGGATTTCACCACCCCTTTCGGCTTGTAGTCTAACTGCTTCCTATCACTCAAGCTCTTTGTCGGACACTCGTTTGCATAGTGACCCATCTCATTGCACTTAAAACATTTCACTAACTGTAAATAAAATTTCGTCTTACCTTCACCTTGATCTTTTCAGTGCAATCACGAGCCTTATGTCCCATCTTACCACATCGGTAGCACTTTACAGAATTCAGAAGACATTCCCCAGCATGCCTTTTTCCACATTTATCACAAACTGGAAACTTAGTTTTCTTACCGTCAGACCTTTTGGAAGAATTCTTTCCTTTCTCCTGCCACCTCATTCTCTTCTTCTGTTGGTTGTTATAGAACACTTGATCATCAGAAAACTCCATTTCCACCTTCTCATCACATCAAAAAATCTTTTCATAACTTTTAAACTCATGGGAAACTAATTCCCTTCGATATTTTGGCTTTAATCCTGAGTATAAATGATTGATTTTACTATCAAGGTCTCGGATAAAATTTGGAGCATACCATGACAATCGAGTGAACCTTTATTCATAGGTAGCCACTGAGTCTTCCTCTTGCCTCAATTCAAATAATTGATTTTCTATCCTAAGTCGAACAGCCTTAGGAAAATACTTCTCAAGAAACATACCTTTGAATTCATCCCAGTCAAGAGCATCAATCTCATCGGCCTGCCAGATATTTTTAACCATAGACCACCACAGATCTGCCTCACCCTCCAAACGGTAAATAGAAAGACTAACCTTTTGATTGTCTGAACACCCCATGACATGGAAAATCTTCTCCAGTGCTTTAGTCCACCCTTCAATTAACACAGGGTCAGATGATCCTCTGAATGATGGGGGGTGTTGCCTCATGAAATGTTCCACCACTGACATGTTCCTCTTCCATTGATCTGGCTGATCTCGTGTATGGATACCACCACCATTTATCGCTTGAGTCAACTGCGCCATTACTGCAACAAACTATTTAGTTCCAATTCTGACCATCTCAGGATACTGATTCGGAAGGTTATTTCCTTCTCCATGCCTTCCTAGCACTGCTTCCCTGTTTCCTCTGCGGAAAACCATTTTGAACAAACATGTCCTAGAAGAAGCAACATGGTAATCTTCAAATTCTATATCATTTAAAAAAATTTGGATAATCATTTAATAGAATTATATCTCCTAAAGATATCGAAACCGACCTATGATACCAACTATAAGGCCCCATCCTTAAACCTTACTTAATATTGAGTTATTAAAAGATTACACATTGAGGATATTTTCGGGTTTAGAGTTTTAGAGAATTAGATCATAAAACTTGCATTACATTCCACATATAAACAAAGTGGTTACATAAAAATAGTATTCTTCTTTCCCATCAATGGAAACATATTTAAAATAAAACATGGATTCTTTCTTGACACTTCCTTGACACTATCATCATATCTTGTACATTTCCCTTGACCTGTGAAAAACATTTCAAAAAACATGGGATGAGCATAAAAAGCTCAGTAAGGGATATAAAAATATGGAAAGGAAACATGGGTACATATATACACAAGAATGAAATCATACTTTACCCATAAAACATAATAACTTTAACATACCTCATCAAATCACGAATAAATCATAGAAAAAATAAGACATAAAAGTAACTTGAGGCATTCATAACATTCTTACGTAGGGGGTAACCCTCTTGGTTACGTTTGGAATACCCATCACAGTATATTCCCTAAATCTCTTCAGAGAAACCTTAACGTTTCACTCTTTCACGTTACCCAATGCATTGAAGAGCTATATCAGGCTCACCCGCCCTTAGTTTATCACAGAACCACCCATCTTCATAATAATGCCCAATAACCTCAACATAATCGTATCACATAAAACATGCATAAAGGAAACATAACATTTCTACCATTCAATCACAGGATATCAATACAACACATTGATATAAAAACATTATGAAAACCATTTTCAATACCAAAATAAAAGAAAAGTAAAACATTGTATTTATTTTTATTTTAAAAAGAAGGTATGGCTTGTAGAGGAAGCCGAAACTCAAATAATGGTCACGGCGGCAGAGAAGTTGTTTTCTCCGCATACATACGACAAAACATTCCCTTTTTTCATTTAGTAAAACACTTCGTATAAAAAATATTCCTTTTGGATAAACGTAAAAGTAAAAGGGTTTTATACACCGTATAAAAGAAGGTGGAGTATAAAACAAAATATTCCTCAATGAAAGGAGATTGAGATGAAGTCCCATACCTCAGGTCCGACTTGACTCGGTCGTTCTTTAATCTCCTGAATAATAAACTTGAGTTAATTTATACTTGTTTAAGATCCTTTTTCAAGTTCATTATTTCTTTTATATCACTTATTTCCATGTCATGAACACTATGTAATTATTTAAGTTAATAACGGTGGTTTTAACGATCATCGGTACTTGAGTCAAAAATAATCCCTTTATAATTACAAGTTTTTCATGTATCCATTATATCAAGAATGGTATTCATGATATAGATTTCATATATGTCATATATATCCAATACAATCATGTATTTATAATATTACATAATCATTTATAGGTAACAAATGAAATGCACCGTTCATGGAGACGGTAAGCTGTACGTACGAATGAACGCTACTTTCATTTATATTTTGTATTTTATAGGATGGAATCATAATTATATAAAGGTATATTATAATTCCAGTGTAATATCATATATAATATCATTACTCCAGCCTTTATACGTCCCACATATGGTATTTAACGAATCAAATCACATTGAGGGGGCGGTAGTCCACACTTCCTTAAATGAAGATATCACATTTACCCATAATGGGAACCATAAAGGTATGCCCAAAATGAAAAATACAGAAGCTTAAGGAAAAAATAAACATATTATATATCATATATAAATATAGTGTCATCTTAATGGCCACCTTTGAAGGTGTTAAAAGAATGTTGAACAATCATCGTTTCGGGAGGCAGAAATTTTCCATCCACGGAAACAGTATTTTCTTTAATCATTAGATGCAGGTGTGTGTAAGTGTAGCTCAAATACTTCTTATAAAAACATCCTAGTATATTTAAGATACTGGATTTGTTACAAAAAAAATGAATAAAAAGATTTTAGTGGTTTGGAGAAGCAAAATAAAACAAAAGGACTCAAGTGAATACATTACCTTAAAATCGTGTAACTCCCTTTGGTTTGAGATCAAAGGCTTTTTTGGGAAGACTTCTGCCCAAATTGAGGCTTCAAGGAGTAAGAGAGGGATGTGTAGAGACAAAATGGGCAGGGGTTGGCCGAGCCAAAGGCTTTGGGAGTGTGGGTAAGGAGGTAGAGGTGGGGGACTTTTATAAGAGGAGAGGAGGGGCACTCTTGGAAAGTAAAGAAATGTTACTTTATTTTCAAATGTGTTTCGGATTTTAAAGGTCCCACATTGATATAATTAGAGGCTAAGGTTATAAGTGTTAGGAATATACCCACCCAATAGGTTTTGGACAGGTGTAGGTCTTAGACATTACATTATCTTTCCATTTTATTTAAATCGTCAAATAATGAGGTCATCGCTGCATCATTATGATGTCATAAATAATTTAATCTATTTAATGTATAAAAATTATAAAGAATACTATGATGTAGAGAATATTCTTAGCTTTCCAATGACTATTTATAGTCCAAAATATCATTTATGTAGACAAAATTAAAAATATTTTACTCGGGTGATACATTCTTTGTTACATTTTACATTCTTTAAAAATAAAAAGATAAAAAGTCACTTTCTCACAAAATTGATTCCATGGGGACTCCAAGTTTGGCACAAGGCATCCCATGGTCGTCCATGAGACAACCAGTATCCTTATGACACATTTTGGTATCTTTTCTTATTATTATGATATTATTTTATTATCCTTAACTACCCGATTACTCATTAATCAAGATAATTAAAGATAATTATCGTCATTACTATTCATAATGTACAAAAACAAAAGAGTCTTAATTACATAATTTGGACCTTCTGATTCCAAATATGTAATAAATTTTACCAAATTCCAAACACATAAACTGCAATAATTTATTTAAAAATAAATATCGTTGTCAATACAAATAGCGGGTTTTTTTTGAAACAATATCTATGAAAAGTTTAGCATTAGTTTATGACCAATTTCAACATGAAATTAATCCTAATGACCACCATTGGATTACATGGAAAAAATATATTCCGATTACATTTTAAGACCAATTAAAAATATAATCTAACCATATAATTAAATTAAATGAAAAAGCAGTTTTGATGTAAAATGAAGTATTTTTCACTATTCATTAAAAAATGAACATTGTCAGAAAAATACCAAAAATTTATCCAATGTAAATTTAAATGTCACAATAATAATTAATATGTTTATTTTGACAAATATAGATTATAAAATTGTCAAAAGATAGATTTAAAAAGGGTTTGCCATCAAAAGGATGTAAAACAATCTTTTAAGAATATTAGTGTATTCCATGCTTAAGATTGGACTTATTTTCATTTTAAGCCTCTAAAACACTATCTAATTCATTAATAGACATAGATAAAAATATCTATTATTAATTACTTACTTGGGATGTTACAGATACCGTCGTTGTATGGGACTTCTTCTCAATCTCCATTCATTGAGGCATATTTTGTTTTATACACAACCTTCTTCTATACGGTGTATAAACCCCTTTGACTTTTACGTTTATCCGAAATGAATCTTTTTTATACAATGCATTTTACTAAATGAAAAAAGGGAATGTTTTTGTCATACGTATGCGGCGACAACGACTTCTCCGCCTCCATGACCATTATTTGAGTGTTGGCTTCCTCTACAAGCCATACCTTTTTTTAAAAATAAAAATAAATACCATGTTTTAGTTTTCTTTTATTTTAGTATTGAAAATGGTTTTCATAATGTTTTTATATCAAAGTGTTGTATAGATATCTTGTGATTGAAAAGTGGAAATGTTATGTTTCCTTTATGCATGTTTTATGTGATACGATTATGTTATGGTTCTTGGGCATTATTATGAAGACGGGTGGTTCCATGATAAACTAAGGGTGGGTGAGCCCGATATAGCTCTACAATACATTGGGTAATGCGAAGGGGTTAAACGTTAAGGTTTCTCTGAAGAGATTTAGGGAATATATTGTGATGGGTATTCCAAACGTAACCAAGAGGGTTACTCCCTATGTAAGAATGTTATGAATGTCTAAAGTTACCTTTATGTCTTATGATTTCTATGATTTATACTTGATTTTATGAGGTATGTTAAAGTGATTATGTTTTATGGGTAAATTATGATTTCATTCTTCTGTATACATGTACTCATGTTTCCTCTCGATATTTTTATATCCCTTACTGAGCTTTTTATGCTCATCCCATGTTTTTGAAATGTTTTTCACAGGTCAAGGGAGGGGTACATGATATGATGATATGGTCAAGGAAGTGTCAAGAAATAATCCATGTTTTATTTTAAATATGTTTCCGTTAATGGGAGAAATGATTACTATCTTTTATGTAACCACATTGTTTAAATGTGGAATGTAATGCAAGTTTTATGATCTAATTCTCTAATACTCTAAACGTGAAAAGATCCTCAATGTTTAATCTTATAATAACTAAAGATTATGTAAGGTTTAAGGATGGGGCCCTATACATAACAAATCAGGAGAATGGACTATTTAATACTTCATAAATCGAAGACCACCATCCATAGTGAATATTTCTATCTACAAATTATTTTTAAATGGATAAACACAAAAGAAAGTATATTTTTTTATTATCCTTAGCTTGGATCAAGAAAATTTTGATTTAGATATTTATTTATTGGAAGGTTATTTTGATAAATGGTGGAAATTGATAAATAACATGATGGTAATGAAAAATATTGACTCCATATAATTGGAGGAGGTTAAGAAAATATTCATTCACAAATAATTTCCTTTAACTAGTCATAAGAAAATGGAGTGAAAATTACATGATTTAAAATAACCAAAGGTTAAATAAATTGTTTATTGTCAAGAAAACATTACCATATTCATTAGGTACAACCATAGATTTATTATTAATCATGAATTAAATATTTATCCTTTTATTAGCAGATTAAAACCAAGTATTCATATAGTATTTTTGATGAGACACATTCTTATATATGAATAATTTTTTTCTACTTACTTTATATAGATATATAGACTAGACACTCATTATGATAATGGATTTAAGAAAAAGAAATGTAAGATGGATTTTCATAGAAAATAGAATGATAAATCATACGGTGAAATGAATATTTACACACCGATACGCCAAAATGATGAGAAAAAAGTAAGAGATTACAATAATTGAATGAAAATATGTTTCATGTGCGGAAGGGTTGGTTATCAATATTATGATAGATAATGAGGTATAAAAGGCAACGAATTATAATAATTAATATGAAGGATCCACCCAATGGACAAATCATACATAAATGTTTAAATTTCATGGATCTTTTGGAATTATGAAAATCAATTCCCAAAAAAAGGGCTAATAAAAATAATAAATTTAATTAAACCCCTCATCCAATAGAATAATCTATGTCTTATTCAATTAAAACTACTAAAAAGGATAAAAAATATGAAGTGGTTTAAGTTATAGTAATCATCTTAAAAAAAACAAAATATATACTATTTAGTTATTGTTATAACCAATAATTTATATCTTGGAAGTTTACGTGGATCATTAAGTCACCATCAATAAATTTAAACACTAAATTATTAGTGAAAATTCCAAGTGGTGTGATGATTTCATCTCATGTTTATAACTCCTCGCTAATAGAAGTATACAAGAATGTGCATCCTATATATATTATTATTAATTATTTAGAAAAATTTAATGTGATTTTAGGAATTAATTGGATTTATACCCATATATGACATATTAATAATGGGATAAGTAAGTCACATATAAAATTTCAACATTCCCAGGTTCATCTACAAGTACAACGTCGACTATGAACTATATATAGGAATTAGTTCCATTAATAAGGTCTTAAGAACCGGTCATGAGAAAAAATATGATTTTACCAAGATAGTGAGGTATATATATATATATTCATTAATTATATTTTGTGTCATTTATATATTTTGGATACTCGTAACTATTTTTATAAGTGAGTGACAATAAAAAATGTGAGGACAAAATTTATTTAGGGGGATGTAACACTTTGATATTTCAGTATATATATATTTATTTATAAATATTTATTGAATAGAATTATTCTCATTCAAAATAGAGCTAAAAAAATTGGTAATTTATTAAAATGAAATGTAAAAATTAATATGTCATGAAAAATTTAAAAATTCATTAAAAACATTAAAATAATAGTAAAACCCCATGTATATAAGAAGAAAAAAAACTTGATTTATTGTAAAAATTTATATTTAATTCATTAATATTATTATTATTTTAAATAATTATTTGATTTATTTTAGTTTCAATTAATTTTTCAAATTAAATGGTTTACGAATAAATAATTAAAATGAATGTTAAAAATCATTCATTGTTAAAAAGGGATATTTTTAAAGAGATGATGTTTTTAAAGTGTTTTTTATTTTATTATAACAAATTAAAAATATAAAATTTAAGATATTATTATTATTAATTGCTTTTTTTAATGTATATGATTTTACATAGACAGTAATTTAATTATTAATTGATACGAGATATGAATAAGGTCACATAAAGTTTAAACCAAGTCATTTTTCTATAGAAGATGGTTTTGATTTTATTTTATATTTTCATTTAAAAGATAAATTTATAAATTTATAAATTTTATTTAAATAAAATAAACATTATTTTTAGAATCATCTTGGAAAAATAATATTTTATTGATTTTTTTTATTTTAATGAAATGTTTTTTTGATAAAAAGTGAAAAATACAATTTTTACGAAGACCATAAATTTTAAGAAAATATATGATATAAGAGTGAATTAGAAATTTATAAAAAAACATTTCCTCAACCATAAGTACATTTAAAGAGTAGAAAAATTCACATAAAAATAATATATTGAATTTGAAAATTAGTTCTTCACTCTTTGAAACATAAGCTATATTTAATTTTAATTAAAACAAATTATGGTCCTTTTCCATTAATAAATTATTAAAAATGAAATATCATTTTTTTGATTGATATTTCTTCCCCAAACTAATATTTTATAATCAATAGACATTAAATTTTATGTTAATTAATTTCAAACAAGATTAGGGTGAAAAACAATTTTCATTACCAAAAAAGGAATCTTTCTAAAAAAATTATTACTTTAAGTATGATTTTATTAAATTTAATTATTTACTCTCTTAGAGAAAAACTATTTTCAATTTTTATTAATATTTTTAATTGTAATTTTAAAATTATTCAATAATTTCTATTTCCTTTTTGTCATAGAAATAAGTTACCAAAGTCAAAGTTGGTCACTATAGTAAAGGTTTAAATGATTAAAAAAATATAAGTTAAGTGATAGGTCTGGAAAAAAATTTAAATAACTGATTATATTATTGTATTATTGAAATAAATTATCATATAAATTTGTATTATTTAGGGATTCGTTCCATTATAATTACTTTCCTTTCATAGAATTAAAAATGTATTCATAAAAGTTCCCCACATATCACTTATAAAAAAGCCTTCCTTAAACCATTAAAGTGAAAAAAAATTATAATTACTCTGATTAATCAACAAATTTCAATAACTAATAGTAATATATTATGTTCATGAGATTATTTACCCATGGATAATCAAAGAACCTCATTTTTCAAAGATTTCCTTCAAGGTGAGATTTGAGGTTTCAACGTAAGCGATTTTTTCTCCTTGATATTTATTCTAAATCTTATTTAACAAAATATTATTAAATAAAATTTACCACATTCATATTTTTATAAAATAATTAATATTACATAAAAGTTATATTATAAATATTAAATTTCATGTTCTTACTCATTTGGTCATTATAACCCACTCTTATTCGGGTCGATTTTACTACCACCATGAATGATGTTACAATTTATTTGTCACGATTGATTAATTAATTATATATAAATAAAATATTATATGTAATTAATATATTTATGATATTTTAATAAATATTTAATGGATATTTATATTCACTATAAAAAATTATTTATTTTTAAGGAATTATTGTATAAAAATGTTATTTTTATTTGTTAAATGGAACTATAAAAATAAGATCCCTGAAATGTATATGGTAATTAAAAATATAGTAAAAAATATTAATTCAGCATTAAAATCATTTAAGTGATGAATCAATTAAAATGTTTCACTTAACAGATCCCTAAAATTAGAATATGTGTGGAAAACAAAATAGTTCACACAAAAATATTGTATTTATGAATGAATTTTTACTAAATGGGTAAATGTAAATTTTAAGTTATTTTTATTCAATAATATAAATTTATAGATGGTACATATATGTATATATTTATATAAAAATAAATTTTATATACTGTAAATTTTGTGAAGTATCGATAAAGTGGAAGTTTGAGGATTGGGTTTCTTATTCTCGGTTTTTTCCTAATGAATTTTTCACGTTATGAGGCTAATTTATTTTTTATGATTAATATGCTACCACTTTGAAACATTTTATAATTATTTAATATTTATTCATATTTTTTAATTTTTTCATTTCAGACTATTTATTTCAATGGTTTTTTATTCCAAATTCAAAAAATTTTTAAGGGTTTTCTCATCTCAACTTCCCATCATTAAGATATGTATTATACTCACTAGTATATTTTTTTGGTTATATATGATACCAATGAATTTATTTTATGATACTTTTCATGAAAATTATGGTATTTTCGTAATCCATTTATGGTTCTCTAGCTCATGATGTTTTTATTTAAATCCTACCAATGTTGGATGGTTTCATTATCTCATATTTCATTCTTCAAGACAAGATTCATAATAAATACATATTTGAATTCATTATGGTGTATATAATAACTCTTTAAAATATCTTATCCTTAATCCATTTATACTCATGTTATTTTATTATTCGAATCTTGTTATTTATTTTAAGGGGGTTTTTTATTTTAAAATTTGTAAGGAGGTTTGTTTTAAAATAAGTTCCTTAAATATTTAAAAGTATTTAACCATTATATTTCAATTAAATGTACATATTATTTATACTATTTAATTAATTTTCATATCTTTAGTTCAATGGATTGTGGCAGATGGTTGTGTCTGTGCTTGGTTAGATTTTTTATTTTTGAATTTTCTATCTTGTTTGGTGCTTTGGCATGGTTGGGAATTTTTTTGCCCTGTCTTATATGATGGTTATACAGTTGGGTTGGATCCTGGCCTCTAAGGAGTTGTTTTTGTCAGTTTCCTACTAACCCAAAAAGCAGTTTATTTGGAAAATGAAAAAAATATATTTGTAGGATATATTTAGTTCAACAATTTCTTAAGGTTATTTTAAGAAATTTTTGATATTCATTTCAAATGTTCAAAATAAATCTTCTTATCATATTCTATAAAGGTCACTTTTGGATTTCATTACAAAAGTGTGAAAAATATTGTTTCTAATATTTACTAGATTTTCCCATCATAGATATATAATGTTTTTTTATTCAGATTCTTTTCCATACATCTATGGTTTTTAAAATAAAATCATACATTTTAAGTGAATTTTTCAATGTTAAATGTTCAAAAAATTAAATGATGTTTGTTATTATTTTTAAAATCAAATTTCTAATGATTTTGATAATTTATTTTCTATATTTTAAAACATAATTTTATTATTATTATAATACACTAAAAACATGATCTAATGATAATGTTCACCTTCTATAATTAGATGACTTTTTATGATAATTTAAGGAAATTTTCATGAAACCAATTACATTTAATTGGGTTAATAAATCTAGGAAATAATGACGACCAATATTATATTTTTCATGAATATATATGTATGGTTTATCATTTTCTGATGGATGGTTTTGTTATATCTGTCCAATTGAATGGGTGAATCATTGAATATATTGATATGGTGTATGTTAGGATTGCGATCAGCTGTGTTCATAATATAATATGTGGATATAGCTATGTTTATCAATGTTTACAAGATAATGCATGGACCCAAATGGGATTTTCTATGTTCCGAATCTAATGAATGAACAATATAATGGGTATCTATGATCACAATGTTATGAATTATATGATTATTTTTTATTCCATAGTTTTATACCACATTCTGATTCCTATGTAATTTTTATAATAGACCATAATTACTAACTTATGACTCATGTTTTATGATGAAATCATTATTCCATGATTCATGATATTTGATCAGTGTATTATTGGGAATGATTCTCTTATTTAATGTAATTTCACTATGATTTTGTTTTTTTACCCACATGATTATCTTATACTCACTTATTATATTCAAATTCTAATAAAAATATTTACCTTAACTGTGTATTTGAACTAACTCTTTCCTATATTATTGTTCCCCATGTTAAAAGAGGATTATGTGTTTTATGCCTAGGTGGGTAACATATATGAATGATATTCATGTTAGAAATGTAACAAAGGGTGAACTTGAATTTTATATTCCTTTTAGAGAGTCATTCCATTTCTAATTTTCATGCTTCATCATAATCATTGAGGTAATACCTTTTAGATATAATGTTTCAACACTTCCATAGAAGAGTTAAATTTCTAAATATGTGAAGGGGAGATCACCCTACTCTATACCCAACCAATTATAAATATAGTAATGATAAGTTATATATTTATTTTATACTTATTCATATTTATAAATTGAACACACATCATTTTATAATATAGGTTTTTTATAATACTGAGATGTTATTTATCTCCCATATAGAATATGATGGCATCATCGACACACAATATATTTGTTGGTAAAGTCAAATAATGGAATTCTCTGAAAGGGGATAGAAATATATTATCCATAGGTATTATTTGTCATGTACTAAGTTAGTATTCAATAATTCTAAAGTGTATGATGGATATTGGATCCCATTTTTTCACTACTCTGTAGAAATAGATGTACCCCTAAGAGAACCATTATAAAAGAATGAGTACCTAGAAAATTTTTATAATACATGGATACTCATGAAAAATATATTGGAGAAACCATATATATCAAGTAAATTAAATATAAATCTATATAATAGTTTAGAAATATATTTTGAGATATTAATTTTAAGAGATTATATTCCAATCCTTGATTTCATTTGAGGAATGATAACACTATTAGATGAAGTGTACATGTAATATTTAATGTTTATGAAATGGATAAATTCAAACTGATTGATGGTGAAAGTATAGTTAACAATAGGTCCCTATACATGGGAACTTATATCAACAAAAATTTTAGGAAGGTTATTTCCATTGAAAATATCGTTGAATTAACTAATATATAGTGAATGTTTAATATTTGGAATAATGTTAATGAATTGTGAACTGAAACATGGTGGAATACATTTTTTGTGGATGAATTCCTTCACTATATTTATTAAATAATGGTAAATAAAAATAAAAATATAAAGATTTTTTTATAAAACCATCTACGCTAGTTATAATTTTAGTATTAAGAGATAAATAAGGATATTTATCCACTTATTTAGATGAGTGGAAGTGGGAATTTTATTTTTAATATGGGTAATAGAATGGGTAATTAGATAAACCAAAACAAATATATTATAATCATGGTTTCCCTTATTAATGTGGCATGAAAATAATTACAGCATGGATTTATTGTTTCTCCAATCACCATTAAAAACTTATCCATTAATCCAAGAAGATATAGTGAAAATTTAATCATTATTTCATTGTTTGAATGAAAACAATTAGTGTTTCTAGGATCATCACTTACATATTTTAAATCTAACAACTCTTAGAGTTTCCTATATTATGATTTAATTAAATCCTATAGCTTCTATATAGATTTTATTTCGTCATTAGTAGGTTAATAATAAAAAATTGATCGAATCTATTATTTAAATATATCAATCCCATATTATTGATATTTCAGAATATATACTTATTCCATTCCATTATATATACTATAATGATATTCAGTTCTAGATTTAGTTTTTTTAAAGAACTATTAGAAATATCATTAGACCACTATCATTGAAAAATATATCTACACTCCTTAAAAGTAAATCTAAGAACTATTAAATTTGAAAGGGAATGGGGATGATCTACCACCAATCTCTTGAGGGGATGCAGGATAGGGAAATTATTAGAGGTCACATAAAGGAGAGATATATAAGAAAATATTATCACATTTTTATCAGTAGAGTGTGACAAATGTATAATTGTGTTTTCTATCCTTCCTACCAATTATAGTACCCTTGTTCCATGTGTATTTTGCACCTATATATTGATTTATGTATTAAATCATTTAATAACCAAGATTTAAAATAATTATAAAAGAAAATTGTAGAGTTAGAACTAATATTCTTTTATGAGTAAAGAACCATGTTGAAATGCCCCATCAATATCCATTTAGAGTGTTATGAGGATATTTGTAGGTGTGAATTCAAGAGTTACCTTCTTATTTTTTTACTATTGAAAGTATAAATAAAGGATAAAAGCAATTTTTAATTTCCATACTCTATAAAATTACTTGTGTGTTATTTAGAAACCATGAAAATATAAGCATTAAAACTACACATCTAGATAGTCCAAATATCTTGAGAAGTAGACAACCTATAATTATAGTCATTTTTATCACCACTTAGGGAATCCTAATTAATAATCTTAAAATTCCCACACTAGATCATGGGATCTATAAAAAAGAGGATAGGATTATTCCTCTTGAGGAAGTGCACATAGACTAAAAAAATATACATATTATTTATCCCAAGAAATTTCTAGTACAAGAAGTTCATTTTTAAAGGGCCATGCCTAAGGTTTTGGGCTCTATTTGACCTATAAAATATTTCTTCCCTCTTCCACCTTCCTATACCATTTATTTTAGAGTAATTGGTTCCATTTTATATCATCACTTATCTTTTGAGAAGACTCAACACCTTCTTGAACCATATAATCCAACGATTTAATGACACTATCAAGAATTTTGATAAGAATAAATTGGTTAATACTTTCCAAGACTAGAGAATTATCTTTATTTGTTATCCATGATGTCTTTCCAAGTAGAAGTAGATAGAAATACATATCTGTCTCTCTATAGTTTTCATGACTTTATAACTTACTATATTCCTAGCAGACACCAGAGCTAACTATTATTGGTTTTCACATGTTGAAACTGATAATCAATGGTTTATAATATATGAAACATCTAACCCATAATGCTTAATTCATAATTATAATTCTATTTATGAAATTCTCATTCCATTAGTGAATGAATGGGAACCCAAATATTATTTTGATATATTGACATTCAAATACTACCCCATAAGGATCTATGAAAAATACAACAATTGATGGGAGTGGATCTATTTACTAGGATAAATATTTTTTTCTAGGTTATTTATGTTAGTTTACTGTGTTATTTACTGTATATATACTACCAAATCATTAGTTATAACATAATTTATCCCCTTGTCTTGATCATTAGTAGGAGTACCAAACACCATTCTTTTTCTGTTTATAAGTGTCTTCAACTTCTTATATACCCATTTTGAGTGTCCCATGATCTTTTCGAAATTGTATGAACCATGGTTATCCCATAGTGTTTTTAAAGGTTCCTAATAAGTTTTAAATAAATATATAAAGAGTGAATATTCTCTCAATGTATACTAATATTGATGATATAGTCCAATTATATTATGATTACCTCCACAAATAGGGTGGGAGAAAGGTCTACCTTAACTACAACACATGAAAATTTTGTGTACCTTGATTAATAATCCTCGCTATCTATTTTAATGGTTACACACACTGATGAGGTAACATCCTAAATGATTTTAGGGTTTTTTGAAAAATTATTATGCCTATAGACATTGTTCTAGATATATATATGGGTATATATTACAATAAAAAAATCAATATTAATATCACATTACTAGTTTTTTATAATCCTTAGAGAGATAATGGCATATAAAAAAACTCATTATCTCTAAATTAGATCATCGTCAAGGAATATGATATGAATATACCCATTCTAATCTCAATCATATTCTAGTTTTGGTAAACAAAACTGCCATAATCTCTTTAGACTAGATTATTGAATTTCTATTGATCCTCATCATTGTGTAAGATAATATGAGCCATAATTTATTATTTATATACAATGATCACACCTTGATTAAATTCACGATAGAATCCACATGGGAGACACTTCTGTTTCTAATTATAAAACATACTATGTGGTATTAGTTTTCAAATGATCCTTTTAAATTTGACAATACCACTACAAAAGAATCCCTATTAGGATCAAACAATAGAATACATTATTACTAAATCATTTACACTATAATTTAATATAAAAAATATATATTTACAAAAATAAGTGAACAAGATCAAAAAATATCATGTTAGGATGATGGAGGGGCTGATTAGAACTATGATCCTTGATTGTTTCTAGAGATTCCTTCTTCGGTTCATCTATAAAATTAAAAATAATAATTTTAATAACAACTAAATCAATAATATTAAAAATAAATATAATATATTTAAGGTTATATAGGTTATAGTAAAATAAAAAAAATGTACACACACCCATTAGGTTAGAAGAGAAAATCTACACAACCCCTCTAAGTGTTGACTCACTATATCACTTACCCAATAGAATTTTAAGAAAATAAAAGGCCTATGATTGATGTTCCAAGACCCTATTTCTTAGATAAGTATCAACATCCCAATATTTTATCCATGAAGGCCCAAAAGACACCTAAATATACAATAAAAAAGAAATAATGAACACACACCTTTTATAATAACATAGACTTGACAAACCTCCCTCTAAATGTTGGTTTATTACAAAGGAGACCTAATTATATTTTTATTATCATAAAGGATGGTAAGAAGAGTCATTTTTTTATTTAATTTTTAATGTACAAAAATTTATTTCTCAGTGTACTAGGATATTTAAAGGCTTAAAAACCCCTAATTTGTTTTTGATGACACTTTATTGGTGTCCCAAAATCCCTTTTTTTCTAGACTCTTGGAAAGACTTTTCATTATACACAAATATGATCTTGAAATCTCCACATACATACATCTATATCAAATTATCCTTAATGTCTACCCCAATACTAATATAAATTTTTACATGACATCCCCTTGTCCTATATGTGTGCTTAGATATGCCTCCATTAACACAGAAATACCCAACTTCAATAATTATACACATTTTCAACACTTCCCATTCTTGATCCATGTGATCATCATGCCTCATGGAAAGTACATGGGCCCAACCAAATTTTATTATCTCATCTATGCCACAAATATTATGAAGATGTATTCTTATTGGAGAACCACCCTCCCTAAATCCATGTCATACATTACTATGACAACGACACTCCAAATATAGAACATGCCTACTACAAGTGGCCAATGGAAACCATGCCAACTTGAAATAATGAATTCAATGTTCGTGATTTTTTCCATTTGACATATATATATTAATTATTCCAATATCCACATATATATCCCCACTTGTTCATATTCACAACTATACATTATGTTAAAAGGTCAAACATGTCATGCTCCATTAATTAATGAACCATATGAAACAAAACTATTGATTACCATTCCATCCAATGAATTTAAATTTCCTCTAATGTAAAATCCCTAATCATTGATGATGAAGCATAAAAAAAATGGTATTGAATTTTCTCATGTAACATAATGGCACACACCACCCACAATCATGAACATATACTCAATGATGACTATTTTGTTGGAGTTGGTGACAATGAACCAATGAATTCATAATTAATATTACATATATATATTTCAGGAAATTAATTTTAATTTTAAAAACATATCACATATTGATTTCTATTCTACATAACATTAATATGATAATGTCTAGGAATAAATATCCCCTTAAAAGGTCATAAATGTTACCATTTATGTTGAAAACCTCAAAATTCCATGACGATATTCATTAGAATAGTTAAATGTTCAAATAAAATTTTATGATGGGGAAAATTACATGTCTAATGTCAAGTGAATGTACCCATAAGAAGATGATACATCTTCTCATGAATTTAAAACTCAGTAATCTCTAATATGAGATATTTTTTAGAACAGATGGTCAAGTTGGAATTCTACATGTTTATGTGTAATATGATGTTATTATCTATTAGAGTGTTTATTGATACTTATTATTTATGTTTATTATTAATGAATTCAATTAATTGAGTGATTTTATTTGCTTACTAAAATGATGACACTATATGTTTTTGGGATGTATGGTATGATGGGTGAAACAAAAATGGAAGGTTATTAAATAATAAATAGAGGATGTATTTACACCTTCCATATTTATAGAAGTTGGTATCTCAGCCATTTGAATGAAATGAATGTTTCACATTAAATTATATTTTCATTGAGTAAGAATGAGTTTATTTTAGAGTGTCATTGAAATATGTATCAATCATATTGGTTGATGAAAAAGTGCAAAAGATTTCTGATGAGATATATTTAAATGGGATTATATTTGCAATGTATCAACATTACATTCTTTCACTTGGGTGTCTTGACCTATTGCTAGAATGTAATCCTGGACTGTCCCAAATCCCACCTATTTATAATGAAAAATATTCTTATAGATTCACAGAGTCTTTGTTTCCATTGATCAAAATTAAAAATTTATTTAAATTTAATTTTTGGAATTAATAATGTTACCATGTCCTAAGCATAATTTTTTTCATCATTTAGTGATTGAAAATATTAAATAAATTTTTATTCCAAAGGAAATTTTTTAATTATGTGAACATATAATATTTAATTATTTATTTTAATTATTAAGTTAATAAATTATTATTTATTATTCTATAAATAATTTATTTTATAACAAGAAGGTTTAACGAATATTTATTGAGAAAACATTAAATATAATACATATTTTAATAATTAAATATTTAATAATTATTTATCCACTAGAGTATGAATAGAATATTTATTCTATTTATGGATAAAATATTGAATTTTTTTCAAGCATTAGATAAATGATGAGGAGGAAAATCAAATCAAGAATGTGTTTCGGAATAAATGTTAATTATCAATCAGAAAAAATAATATTTATCATTGCGCCAGTTTGGAGACCATTGCAATAATAATAATAATAATAATAATACATAGAATGAGTAAATATTGGATTTAATATATTATTTATCGGTCATTGTGAAATGAAATAATATTATAACCCTAACCCTAACACTATAAATATATGATTATTTCTATTTCATAGAGGTTGACTGAGTTTGATCATTTTGGAGAATGGTTGCACATAAAATATTTATAACCCACTCTCAAGACCGATTAACACTGTAGAGACCCTTTTAACTCATCAAACCTCTCAACAAAATGCGTATAATGATGATTTTTCAATCCTGAATGAATCATTACAGTGATCAATAATTTCACCACAAAATGATCGATGCATTACCCTAGTACTCAACATTCCATCATTGTTTTTGAAGATAAAATGATCATGTTTGGATCACCACAAGAGGGATAATAATTTTGGACCCTATAAATACAATGATGGTAGATTAAAAAGGTTTTTAGAAGAACAATCTACTCATTTAAGAGAGATCTTATGGGTGAGGTATTATTTATTCTAATCAATTTAAATTAAACATAAATTTAGAATGAAATGGTATTCTCTTGATTCCAATGACCTTACTTATCAATATTATTTGATATTTTTGTTTATTATTACATTTTAATCATGTAAAATATCTGAATGATCTATCAAATCTGAAAATTGATCAATGTAGATTATCCCTGCTAAGAACTTCAACTCTGATTATTAGTATGAATTGACATCATGGGGGCTAGGTTTAAATTTTTTATTATTTAATAGTTTTTTAATTATATTAAATTCTAGTCAGTTTTTAACTTCCAATTTAATTTTTATTTAATAAAATATTTAATTAACAATATTTTGACATATTAATTTTTATCATTAATTTCATATTTCTTGAATGATATAGTGAATTTACTGAATAATGATCAGGGGATATGTGATAAAGATATGTTTTATATTATGGCCATTATACATAGTTACATGTTGCTTGAGTAAATTACACACCATGTACCCTTGTTCAATATACCTAGTCGTGTCCTGGGATACATGCAACACCATGTATTTATGACATGAAGAACAAATATTTTATACTACTTTTCGACCAGGGAACCTATCACATAGTTATCAGACTATATTTAATGTCTCTTGAGAAAATAATGGGTAGCCTACATAGTTTAGCTATTAAAAATTCACTAACATTATGGTCTAATACATTGTTTATGATCACATGTGATGAAAAACCTGGACAATTAATGAGGCATGCTATATGTAGTCACCTTAAACATTTTGAAAGTAATTAATTCATGTATATGGATAACAAAAAATGTAAATCATAGGGTTACAAAGACCCAATGGTTTCAAATTACCTATTGTCTATATTTTTAGTACACATTCTGTCGCTTTTTTAGAATTAATTCCAAATCCATAAGTATTTACCCAGATACACGACCCGCGAGGAACAAGACATGTATATCATGAGTACATGCCTTATAGTATATCAATAAATTACAAAAAATACAAAAAATAATTAAATTAATCATCAAAACATAATTAAACTATTATATAAATACTTTATTACTATTTATTAATGGTTTTAAGAAAAAAATAAATACTCAATTAATCCTCGGTAATTATCTATATTTATTGATCGTGTCATTTATTTTACATCAATCATTTATGATAGGAATCACTCACAGTCTTTAGATGGTCATTAAGATAATTTGAACTAATTAATATATTAATTGAATCAATATAAGTATGTTTATCATTATAATATATAATTAATTGATGTTAACTATATCTACTGAACTTTTATTAATTTTTTTCATGTGTCTAACTGATCACGAGATTTTACCAGTCCTGTGCATGTGTTGATTTTAATTAATTTATTTTTATTACTTGGACTTGTACATATTTATTTTTAAATTAAATATTATGGAATGTGTTTCATTACCTACTACTTTAATATATTGGATATGTGAGTACAAGGATGAGTAATATACTTCCCCTTAATTAATAATTGGTTCCTCTTACTTGTATGTGAGTTATAAAACATATATTTTAAAAGATGTGTACCAAGGCACTTGGAAGTGGTTCAAGATTGAACAATGAAAAAAAACCTATGAAATACATATATGGATATTAGTAATGGTTCAACTCATGCTAAGAATAGAAAATGGATTTTTCACCAAGGGTTATAGGCTTATTTATTATCTTCTTAATAAATCAAACTTTAGATAAACACTTGATCACATCCTTATCTGTTTATTTTGTTTCCATATTATGGATGATTTATTTTATGGATATAAGACTATGATAAAATAAATAAATGGAATGACATGTGATTATGATATTAAAATAAATTTATTATGCATATATGTTTAATTATAATAAGGTTAATAACTTATGTAAAATTCATTTACTATTTAAATGGAATGTAAAGAAATATTTTATAAATCATTGCATATAATAAATAAAATCCAAAACTTAATAGTAATTTAGTATATCCCATCCTTTAGATGATTGTGAATGAATCCAATTGAATTATTTTTAACAACCCTCATTGGGACACAAAATTTTATTATGGAGTTCTTATGAATGTTTTAGGTAGACATAACCAGTTTACATCAAGAAAAGTATCCCTCTCTTGACATAATGTAACATTAATACAAGTGTTATCCGTCCTATATTTTTTTTCTTATATTATCAACTATTTTTGGGGATTTGATGATAAAATATAAGGACATGGATTCTTACACCATAGTACTCATCTTATTTTTCTTATAAAATAGAAATAATTCCATGAAATAAATATAATTTTCAATGAACTATATATGTTTAACCAATAATAATTGAATCACAATACTTATTATGGTATCAAAATGATCATTTATATTGAATAATGCGAAATATTGGGCTTCTGACAGGATAAGAAATTATCTATGAATTGTAATTTATTATCCTTACAAAATATGTTTTCATTTTTCATTTGAAAACTTATAAATTAAATAGATATGTAAATCATGATTTTTTTTGAAAATACTTCTCCATGTATATATGTATTGATTGAAACCCATTTCTTCATCCGTTACGGTAAATATTTTTAATTAAAAGGATAAATATACCATGGTTAATATAAATTAAAAATATTATTTAAAACGTCTGTAAGAAATAAAAAATATTCAAAGTCATAAGAATGAAAAGGAGGATATTTTCATATAATGTGTTTTGAATGGAAACTCATAATTTTTTTTAATGAATTGAAGATGAAAATATTTGTATCCACTAAACGTATATTCAACATGTTTCTTTCACTACATGTTTTAAAATTTGAATACTCTAAAAACACATATGTATTTAAATATATGAAATGAGAAATAATAAAATGGTTATAAAGTAAAATTAAAGTAATCTAATAAAGTTATATTTATATGGTAGCTAATGGGAGATAACTACTTCTCATTTCCATAATAGATTGATTCATGTGTGTAATAAGTTATAGAACAATATTTATCTTAGTGTCAAATTAGAAATAATAAGACATTATTTCAAAATTTAAATAATTCTTTTAATGATACATAAATTCTAGAATAATTTTTTAATAAATATTGAATAAAAAATATCCATTGGAATAAATAGTGAATATAAATTATAAGACTCATACCTGATAGTAGTAAAATAATTTATTTTCAAATAATTATTAAAGTATTTTACCTATTTATACCAATAAATTTATTTTAGAATTAATTAATTTAAGATACCAGATATTCAAATAGTCTAATTATCATGTTTTAGATAAGGCAACATTTTTAAATAATGGTATGCCACAAATAATAAATAGTTAGTTAAATATGTCCACATGAACTATTTTGAGGCTAAGGGTAATTTGAAAGCCCATATATTTTATACATTTTATTTCATGATTTATTTCTTAAAAAAACTTAATTAATACAACAATATAATATTAGGATACTAGTTTCCCTAGTAAACTAGAAAATTATAAAATAAAATAAAATATGGATACAAAATAATTATTTGAAAATACTTAATAAGATTTTAAAATAATATTTCTCTTCTCAAACCATACAAATAACCCGAGGATATAAATATAAAATGGGTGAGCTATAATGCTCAATAAGGGAAAGTTTAAAGAATATCATATTAAAAGTAATACGTGTGTTTAAATAGGCATATAAAGGTGATATAAAATGTTTTATAATCATAAGAATGAACATCAAATCATGATATAAAATAATAATATCAAGGAAACATGAGAATGCAAAAAACAACCTAAAACATGACATCATAAGCATATGTCAGTGATAAAAATCAAGACATCATATCATCTTTTACAAAGGATATCATCTCATTCTCCATACAACATACATCATTAGATAAAAGCATTACCTGATTAATGTGAGGGATATATAATTCTGGGCCCACCTATCATATTTATATCTTGTACATGTATTTGTGTGCCATATGGATAACACAAAAAACTAAAATCTTTTATCTCTTTTAACAACCTTATTTTGGATTTTGGGTTATATATATTGCATTAATTCTTTTTATTATAGATAATTTAGGTGAATACACTTGAGTAGAAATTAGTATGGGTTCTTACTAAACAAATGATAAGCATATAAAATTGTAGTATATTTTTGGATGTATAAAGAGTGTATATAAGGAATCATGGATGTCATTAATGAGAGTGAAATGGGGTATCAAATTATTTTAAAATCATAAGGAAAATAAAAGGGATGTTTGAAAAATTATTCGAATATAAAAAATATGATGTCAATGTACATTATATAAAGAAAGTGATTATATAAAGTAGAAGATGAGAGGATCCCTTAACTTTAGAGGGTTCTTTTAAAATATTGGAAAGATTATATTAAGAGCATGATAACACATTGGTAGTGATTTAGAGATATAGGGGGAGGGGAAATATATAATTAATGGACTTATAGTGGATATGAGTTGGGGTTTGGGTGGGTATTTCTATGATAAGAGTGGGTAATTCATTATTAATTTCTAAACATATGATTTGGACTCTATATAAAAAATTAATCAAATCTAAAAAATATACCATGGGTTTTACCCATGGTTTAATCTTAAAATAAGTGTATTTAAATATTTTATGATGATAAAAAAATTATTAAAATAATATAATTGGTGATATGGAAGTGTGTCATGATAACAAAGGATTGATTTTAGAACCTTGAAATATAATAAAGGTTTAGTAGGATTAATTAAATTCTTATAAAATCAGTAAAATAACATCAAAACACATTAATTTAAAGACACAATCTATATTTGTTCATCATTACATTATATATTATATATTACACCACTTTTGGTCTTTTATGATGTTATATTACATATCGTATATTTAATATTTTTTAATTTTTATTTAAAAATTCATCATTCTTAGAAACTTATGAATCATTAACCATTTAATAATTCTCAGATGTTTATTTCAAAAATGAAATCTATTTTACTAAATTAATTGTTTAAATATAAGAATTTATAGATTAGATAAATACTTATTATTTAAAAATACTTTTTTATCACAATATCCCTTAAAAAAATTATTTGGTAATTCATTAAATTATATTATAATTTAAATTAATATAAATATAATATAAAAAATTTTTATAGAACTTTGATATATTTTAAAAATTCAAGAATTTTTAGAAAGAGTTTCTTAATATCAATTGATTATTTTCCCAAAAATATAATTTTGAATTCTTCCTGCCAACATATTATTTTTTTTCAAAATCATTATACAATCATTTATAAAGTAATATTAAAATATGATAAATATAATACTTATTTAATTTAAAAGAAAATATAAAAAATTATACTAATATGGTCGAGATACATAACCCTTAATATGACAGCATACATCTTAGGGGTAACATGTGCAATTGTGGTACTTTTTTTGGGTGGGTTGGTGAACATTTTTTGTCTATGATATCATAATGTTTGAAATTATCCTATAAATAGTATTGGTCATGATTTAGTTATTTATTATGTACTTGACATGGGTCATGGGAAAATCATATTGATGCCATCTCCCATGGAATCTTTGATAAATTAGTTTCATCTAGTATGATCATACTCATCTAGGGAATCACTTATTTTGTCTATGTCAATTAGATTTTATCATTAACCTTATTATATAAAAATACTAAAGATTAGTGTATACTGGATAAATTTTTAAGGGTTAGGACTCAAAATGGTATTTTAAATCTCATAGGGTATAATAGCCAAAATATAACCATAATAGTACATCTATTTTCTATAACTGCATTACATAATTATCCATTAATTCATTCAAAAAATAGAGTTTAATTTATAAGTATTCAGGTCATTATATAAAAATTAATATAATTCCTGATATTCCTTCAAGAAAATTTGAAATGATCAGTTAATTAAATGATTCAATTAGTAAATATTGAGGAATTACTGAGCTATATTATCATATAAAATATTATCCAAGTAATAATTGATCGTACATATGGATTAAAGGTATTAAAAAACACAAATTTAATTGTATAAATAAATATAATTATTTTAGTGAGAGGTAGATCAATGATGAGTAATATATATATGAAAACACTCAATAATTTTAAAAAAAAATTATTCTCAATTAGTATTGTAATGAATATCTGAATGATAACTATATTTTGAAAATTGGATCTTATCAATCGGGATATGATAAGAAACTATTAGGAAACATCTATAAGATTAGGTTCAAAACCATTTGTTGGAAGACATATTTTTCTATAAAAGACATCTAACACTTAGTTGAATATGATTTAACGATCTTATTACCACTAAGGATATTAAAATATTCATGACCAACGATATTTATATAAAGGAAGAATCTAAAATTAAATATTGTTGGGGAAAACGTAACATATATAGGTTAATGTTCTGGATGAACATGGGTTTGTATAGGAATGATGAACTCCACTATGTTTAGTGGGATGAGTAGTTATTGATACACACACTATATTATAATGTATAACCAATGATTTAGTTCATAATCATCCATGTGGGTGATTTATATATTATTATTTAAGGAAAAAAGATTACTATAGAGAAGTATTTAAAGTGAACATGCTAAATTTATAAGGCATATATAAATTTTGGGAATTTATTTATTGTATCATGAATCTAGGAATCTAAATGTTGAATTCTTATAAGAGTTGATACTGCTTGTTAATATTAAATATAATATGGTAATTGATGGAACATTATTGTACCAATAAAGTGTGAATAATTTTTTAAATGCCTAGTTATGAAAAAACATATACACTAAACATCATGACTAAAATTCTTTTGAATATTACTTTTCAAATATTACTTCAATGATCATAATAATGGAATATTAATAGTCATGGAAAATTTATTGTATTAATCCTTATATATTATGTCTATATTAAGTGTCAAAAAATGTGACATTATCATATATGTATATAAGGAATAACTACAAACGATCAAAGACATCAACAAATAAAAATGAGATATAAAGATTATACAAATTTTTTTAGGAATAAATCAAGCATAGTTATCATAGAATATTCATTTAAAATTAATGAGTTATATGTGTCTCTAAAAAGTTAGCTAAGATGATGTATGTTTACATGATAGATATGTTGAAAAGATATTAAAAAAAGATGTGTCATTCTAGTGCGTTAATCCTAAACAATAAAAATACTTGGAATATGAATTAAATTAGAAATTGTATTCCAAATAATAATATCTAAACAATAGATCTTTGGGATTGAAAAATATATTTATATTAAATATATTAAAAATTTATTGAAAAAAAGTCCAATTTTAAAAAATTAAAGAACAGTTTTTGACATATAATTCATATAGTGGAACATGCATGGTCATATAAAGATATTATTGAGATTAAATGAATTTCACAAGCTTATGTGATGTGAATTTATCTCACATTATGTGATATATAATGGTGTTTGATATTACTGATTTATAATTCATATTATGGTAATATTAAATAAATACAATATATAAGTATAACTTTTTGTTATTTATATCTGAAAGTACTCATAAAAGTAAAACTAAATGATTTACGAGTGCTCAGAAAAGTTAGAATATTAGTGATCAAGGTAATTGAACAGTTTAATTTACAAAGTTTAATTGGATATAGTATCTCAGAAAATGGATAAGGTAATATAAATGAAAACCTCATTACATCTAGTGGTTACCAAATATATAACACCTAAAAATGTTTTGGATTCTAAAGAAACATAATGAGAGGTTTATCAACATCCTGTTCCAATTTGGGTAATACGTAAATAAAGAGTTTAATCATTATTATGATAACATTGGACTATGGAATTTTATAGGATATTAGGATAATGAAATGGTAACATGTGTTAGATACTCAGTTATACCGCTATATCTAGTATCATCACATGGGTTGTAAAGTTACACGTAGTATATTTACTACATAGAATTGTGGATTTAACAACCCTAGTCACATAAATGTTACAAAACCCTTATTGGAGCCATAAAAAATAGAAAAATGATTAAAATGTGACAACATACAAGTCATTATTACTTGGATATTTGGAAAGTGAGATTATACAAGATTTGGTCCCATTGTACCAATAACTTTTTAGTTAATATTTCATGTACATTGAGAGAAGTAGATATTAATTTAAATAACATGTCACATATTTTTTTTCATTTACATTACATTAATATGATAATGTATTAGAGTATATATTGTAATGAAAATTTCATAAATGTTCTATGTTACGATGAGATCCAGTAAATTCAATAAATACATTAATAAACTTAGTTTTACATTAATGTAATTTTAGATGTTGGTGTATAGTCTCCATGGACAATCAGGTATGAGTAATCATAAGAAAATGACACTTCTTATCATGATGTTTACACATGGTAATATCCAAGAAGGGAGAATATGTGAACATACTCACCAGAAATAATTTCATTTGTTTATGTGTCAAAGGATATTCCTATTTGAGTGAGTTTTAAATTATACCTAGACTTCATTATTAATATTAATGCATTCCATGACTCACACATTATGATACAGTAAAAAAAATCATGGATCTATATATTAATGGGAAGTAGGGTTTTTTGGGTTTATCACAAATGAAATGTTGTTAACAAATAAGTAGACTAAATATTTGTCCCTTCTATCATTATGGATATTGATATATTATCCCTTTGATTTAATTGTAATCGTTAAATTAAATTAAATTTCAATGATGTATTAATGAAAATATTTTAGATATTCAGAGAAAGTAATATTAAGCAGATAAGTTCATAACATTATTGTGAAACATGTTTGATTAGATATGAATAGTGAAATGATTATATGAAGGAAAGTGAGGATGAATCTGCAATATAAATTACGTTTAGATTCATATATATCTAAAGTATTCAATTAACTATTTTTATAAAGACCCAGCCTTAAACCATTATATAATATTGAATTAAATGAATAATTCACATTGAGGATCCTTTCAAGTTTAGAGTTTTAGAGAATTAGTACATAACTATATCATCTAATAAAATTACAAAATAGACACTACTACTCAGTATCAATTTTTTTAATAAAATAAAAACTCTTAAAAAAAGAAACATGTCTAGTTACATATTTTAGACAGAAAGGCTTTTCCTTGATCACATCCTTGAACCTATTCATCTTTAAGTCCTATGGAAAACATTTCAAAAACTTGGAATGAGCATAAAAACCTTAGTAAGGAAATACACAAATAATGAAACTATTAGTTTTTTAAAACAACATGTAAACCCTGAATACTTTAATGTAAGTAATACTTTTCAATTGTATAATGTTGTAGATACTCTTCACCTAATAAAGGATCACTAAATACCCTTTTGTAACCAAAATATTACCATAAAACTCATATAAAGAACACATAACATATAAAGGTAACTTGGGGCATAACCATACATAATTGAAAAAATCATATGGTCGACTTCCACACATGTCACTAAATGGAATAGCCATACGGCCGACTTCCATACACAATGCATTAAAGGTTATAACGTAACCACCCATCTTGGTATTCACAGCACCACCCATCATTTGGATTATCACATAACCACACATCAAATGTCCAAGTACCACTACAAAATCATAATATATAAAACAAATATAATGGAAAGAAAACATTTCATCATTTCAATCACAATATATGAAATAAATATATTGACATAACAAATACATTATCAAAACCATTTTCAATAAGAAAATACATAAAAGAGTATATGGTATTTATTTTCTTTTAAAAATATTACGAATTGTTGAGGAAGCCAAAGATAGAATAATACTAGCGATGTCTTGTCAGCACATACGTTAAAAGAAACACTCATTTTTGTTGTCTAGTAAAACGTTTCATAGAAAAAGATTCCCTTCAAATGAAATGAAAATGAGAAGGTGTTTATATTGTGTATAAAATTATGTTAGGTATTAAAACAAAATATTCCTCAATGAAATGAGATTGAGACGAAGTCCCCTACAAAGACGGTATCCCTAGATTAAGGATAAATCAATTGAATAATCATGTGTGACAAATATAAATACACCCAATATAAGTGTATATTAAGTGTAAAAAAACCATAGGTAATTCAAACATATTCATTTCTTGAAATAATAAAGAAATATAGGTTTAACCCAAAGAATTGAAATTGGGTTAAAAATTTACCTTACAGAAATTTAACATCCTAACAACGTCACTTTAGAATTCTGAAAGTGAGTTGATGAGAGATAAAATGGTATCTCATCACTTGTACATAAAATTTACATAAATTATGATATATAAGAACATATCCCAACATAATAATATGTAAACTAAATACATAACAAAAATATGTCTTTTAAAAAGAAGAGGAAGAAAGGTTCACTTACCGATTTTAGGTAATTTTCGAAACGTACACCCCATGAAATAAGGACCAAAAAATGTTGATGTAAATACCCATAAATGGACGTATATTAATGAAATAGTAGAATAATGGGCATTACATAAACCACTAAAAATATATAGTGGAAAATATATCATGAATCTCACGGGAATAAAAAGTGAGATAAAACCCCTTACCTTGTTGTAATCAATCGAGTCGTATGACCAAAAGATAAAAAACCAAATGAATAACGTAATACCATGAATATAAATAAAACCATGATAATATATATGAAATTAAAGTACACAACATACCACAAGAAACAAATAAGTGGCAAACAATGTAAATCTCATGAAATTAAAAGTGAGATAAGAAATCCATTACAAAAATTCGGCAGCCTAACAGCGCCACTCAAACATTCATAAAACGAAATGATGAGAGTAATATGGGATATATCATCATATGATAATTAATAGGGAAGTAATATGAATAAAAAATATCATCCCCCAACATAAGAATATGTGGCTTAAATGACATGACATACAAAAGAGTACTTGAAAAGAAAGAGAGAGGTAGGATCCCTTATCTCATGTCTGACTTGTTCTCATTCGTTCATTATATTCCTGAATAATAAACTTAGGTCAATTTTTAATTTCATAAGGAACTCCTTTAAAGTTTATTATTCAATTCATATCGCAAGTTACCATGTTATAATAATTAGTTAATTATGTGATTTCATATCAGACATTTTATCGATGTTTGGTACATGAGTCAAAAATAAATTTGTTTGAAATGAATTGTCCATGTAGTTATAAGTAAATAATCTCCAGAATATTTTTAATGATTTAAATATCATAAATAACCAGTATATATTCATTTTATACTATTCTATATCATTTGGATATAAAAAATGAAATTCACCGTTCATGGAGACGGTAGGCCGTATGTACGCATGAACGCTACTTTCATTTCTTTGTCATATAAAATGAATTAAAAATAAATGATAAATATATATATATTATAATTAAAGGATAATATATAAGTTATATATGTCACATATGTTAATTAATTTTACACTTTATACATTCCATGTATTTCATGAACGAGTCGCATCACTTTAGTGGGCTGTATTCCACACAACCTCAGATGAAATTATCGCAATTAGACTACATGAAAAGAATAATGATATGATTTAAAAATAAAATAAAGAATAATATAGAATAATTAAATACCATATATATCATATATATCATATATAAATATAGTGACATCATAATTTCCAACATGAAAGGTGTTAAAAGAAGATTGAAAAATCATCGTTTCGTGAGGCAGTAATTGACCACCAAGAGAAACAGTATGTTCTCTAACCATTTGACGAAGGTGTGTGTAAGTGTAAATAAAATAATTCCCATAAAAACAAACTAGTATATTAAGGATACTGGTTTTTTTATGGAATCAAATAATAAAAATGTTAGGGGGAGTGATGAATGAAAATACAACAATGGATTTTGAGAGAAGGTGTTACCTCTAAATCAGGTATCTTCTTTTGATTTGAGGCAACAACTATCTTGAAATGAGTTCTGCACAAAGTGAGGGTTCTAGGAGTATGAGGGGGATGTGGAGAGTTAATATGAATATATTTCGGACAATACAAGGGCTTGAGAGGTGTGTTTATGGGGGTAGAGGTGGGGGCTTTTTATAAGACGGAGGAGGGGCACTCTTGGAAAGTCATGAAATATTAATTTATTATAAAATGTTTTTCAAATTAGAATGGTTCCAAAATGATATATTTCTAGGATAAGATGATACGGGGTAGAAAACCACTCATCCAATTTGATTTATACAAGTCAAGGTCATATAATTCACCTTATCCTATTATTTCAACCCTTAGTTAAAATTAATAAATCTTACCACGTCTTTTTTTTTTATTTTCAATCTACTAGATCATTATAATTAATTTAAAATTACAATAGTCCCATTATTGTGTCAATAATGATATTAGTAATATATTATATTTCAGTTGGTAGAATATAATATTTTTTAGACTATTATACCATTTAATAAAATAACAATTGTTTTAAAAACTCATTTCTGCCAATTTCGACACTATTGGTAGTTGACATTTGATAAAGGCATAAAAGCTTTATTGTCTAGAAATAAGAGTATTAAAATAACTTTGACATGTCATAATCATATATAAAATTCGTGGATAGCATCCAAAGTCTCAAAACAAAATTATTTTAACACTTATAATATCATTTATTTAAATATTTCATTAATGATGTAATAAATGCATCATCATTGTGTCAAACATAAATTTATTTATTTAATGTATAAAAATTGTCAATAAAATATAATGATGTAGGAAATTTTTTTAGACTTCCAATGACTATTTATACTCGAAGATATCATTTATATAAACAAACCTAAAATTATTTTACTTAGGTGTTACATCATTTGGTTATATTTTAATTTATTTAAAAATAATATGATAAAATGTCACTATCACACTAAAGTGATTCTATGGGGTCCCAAAGTTGGAACAAGGAATCCCATGGTCAGACATGACACAAAAAATTGTATTAGGACACATTTTGGGGTCATTTTGTATTTTTATGAAATTATTTTATTATCCTTAACTACCCGATTACTAATTAATCACGATAATTGAAGATAATTATAATCACAACTATTCATAATATGCAAAAACTACAGTATTAATTACATAATTTTGACCTTCTGATTCCAAATATGGAATCCCTTTTATCAAATTTCAAACACATAAATTAGAGTAATTAATTTGAAAATAATTTCCAATGTCAAAACAAATAGTGTGTTTTTAAGAAACAATATTGATCAAAAGATTAACACTTGTTTATGTCAATTTTGAAAGTGAAATTAATTATAATGAATATAATTGGATAAAATGGTAAAAATATATTCTAATTACACTTTAAAAACAATTAAAATGATAATATAAACTTATAAATAAATTATATTAAAAAGATCATTTGAAATAAAATACAGTATTTTTCACTATTCATTAAAAAATGAATTTTATCAGAAAAATACAAAAAATTTACCCAAAGTAAATTTTGATTATACTAATCTAAAAAAAAATTTTACTTTGTCAAAATGAACATATGAAAGTGAACAAAACTAGATTTTTATAGGGTTCTCCCTCAAAAGGCGATAAATCAGCCTTTTAATGTAAATTATGCTTAAAATTAGATACAATCACATTTTAAGCATATAACTTTAATTGGATAAGATTAAATATATTTAATAAAATTATATAATCATATTTTAGTTAGTTTTATTCATTCCCACCAATACAACGGGTAGGTGTTAACTACCATTTAAAATATAATTATATATTATTAGTGTGCAACGTAATATTTCAAGTTGTTGCGTATCGGGTGAGCCATCAAACATAGAAACCCCATTAAAGTTAAATTAATATTTAATTCAAAAATATTAATAAATATAAAAATATAATATTTATTTATTTACCTGGGATGTTACATCCTTCCCCCCTTTTGGGAATTGCGTTCTCGCAATTTCAAAATTGGGCTCAGAAACATCATTGAAAGCCCCACATCGGAAAAAGAGTAAATTAAACTATCACTTTAAAAGAATGAAAGAAAAGTACAAAGGTCACCTGAGACAAAAGATACTAGGATTCCATAAAAACATGGATATGGAGGAGAAACAAAGGGTCATGTTCTGATGGAAAGTGATAGAAAACACGATTAGGAGAAAAGTTAACCACTAGAAAATCACAAACTTGTGATGGGTTAAACAGTATTTGATTCCCCCGTAGGAAAAGTTAACTGAAAAAAAACATTTTTTAAGTTAATTTTCATTTAAGAATTTATTTATGAGACTAACTAAATCATAAGTAAACTTACTTACTTTTTCTGTATAGTTTCTTCTCTTACTAGATTTTTTACACAAACTCGTATTTCTCCAAAAGATGAGTATTTAGGATGACTTGTTCACATTAAGAGCACTATAGTCAACTTCTTTAAAATCACCCAATCCACAAAAGATGAACTATATATTTCCCATGTCGTTAGAAATTAAAAAATAAAAATTGTTAGTACAAGATCAGATAATCCACAAAAGGATAATCCTCTATAAAAAGAATTAGTACTCTTAATCTCCAAAATTTGACAAAAAGAACCCAATGTTCAAGAAAGATCATTAAATAAATAGTTATCCATAAAATTCTTAAAAGTAGTCCAAAATAAGATTGAAACCCAAATATCTAAAGTATTTAATATCATAGTATTCCTTGGTAAATCTTAACATTTCTCTCCAAATAACATCAGTTACTCTTAAAGTCTCATATTGAAAAGTAATTAACCTAATCACATATCTTCCATGATTTATTTCTAATTTCTGTATATTACACAAAATCAACTTATAAATGATTCATAAAATAATATAACTAAAAGGAATTAGTCATACTAACCAAGGACATCACGTAGTCCAATGGTAGAGGATAAATACAAGTTGCACTTAGGTTATGGGTTCGATTCCCACATCTTCATCTGACGTGACAGGTTGTCACACTGTCTTCGTGTTGTCCTTTTTCAAAAACTAAATTATTTTATAACATTCCCAAATAAATATAAATTCATAAAAAATATCCATAACATATTTTAACCACAAAGGTTATCTAATAACATTCATTTTTCATTCTAAAATGTATTAACTGGTAATTACCTCCAATTAAAGGATCATATAAACCAAAATGGTTCTTTATAACTATATCCACAAGAGAAAATATAATTATTCCTTGAATAAAATTTTCATATATCAAACATCAGGGTTAAACATACTATAAAATGTCTTCTAATGTAATCTCATTATCAAAAGATCCTTAATTCATTTAATAATTTCACCATCCTAAAATCTACCATAACTCTTGAATCCCATATATGGTGACTTATTATTCATTCAACATTCATAATGATCCATTAACATTTCCTTTCCAACTTATTCTAAAATAACAATTTCCTACAAACAAAATCATGAATCATATCATAAGGTTCAATAATATGAAAACATATGTTAAGAAATAATCTATACCTTTCATTGGGCATTGTTACTTTCTTCATCCTCAATCAGAATGGAATTAGGTATTGATAAATGAATATTTGTATTATCCTATTGATCTAATTCCCGAAACATCTTCATAGGACATGTGTTTTCATAATGACCATACAAACCACATTTAAAACATTCAATTGATCCTTTAGAAAGAACTTATTTTCCTTTCCCAGAGTCAACTGGATGCTTCCTTTTTCCATGGTAGGTTCTTGATTTATGACCTTCATTTCCAAATCTATAGCATTTTAATGTCCCATTGAACATTTTCCTAGGTGTTTCTTTCCACATTGTTGACACATATATTTTTAAACAAACATACCATTATGATTATTACCTGAACATCCGTAGGGATTTGTTTCTCACATATATGATAACTTATTAAAATAACTAAGGTTCAGGTGGTCAATAATGAATTTAGATAGTTGTTTGAGAATAACCACAAGAGATCTCATTGTTTCTCCCATATCATTTAGTTGATCGTTCAGAAAATCGTCACAGTTTTCTTCAAATCCATTGTTACTTTGGTGCCTAATAGATCCAGCCATTTACTAATACCAAAAAGGTCAGTGTGAGTATACCAGTAAAATCATCATATAATACTAAAATATAAGTATTCATGTTATCATAATCTCATTCACTTTATCTAAAAAAATATGACTATTTCTGAAATCCAAACCATTATGGTAATGTCACTTATGCTTAAAGAATACCCTAACCTCTAAAGTCATCTAAACCGACCTATGATACCAACTATAAGGACCCGACCTTAAAAAATTACATAATCTTGAATTAAATGAATAATTCACATTTAGGATCTTATCATGTTTAGTGTTTTAGAGAATTAGGACATAACTATTTCATCTCAAAAAAATTACAATGTAGACACTACTACTTAGTATCAATTATTTTTTCATAAAATAAAAACTCTTAAAAAAGAAACAAGTAAAGTTCCATATTTTAGAAAGAATGAATTTTCTTTGATCTCATCCTTGACCCTATTCATCTTTATGTTATGTGGAGAAGATTTCAAAAACATTGGATGAACAAAAAAAGATCAGTAAGGAAATACACAAAGAAGGAAACTATTAGTTTTTCAAAACAACATGTAAACTATGAAAACTTTAATATATGTAATAATTTTCAACATTATGAAGTATTAAATACTTTTAACCTAATAAAATATCACTAAATACCCATTTTTGACCAAAATATTACCATAAAATCCATATAAATAACACATAACATATAAAGGTAACTTTGGACATAAACATACTTAAATGGAAAAATCATATGGTCGACATCCATTCTAGTCACTAAATGGAATATAAATACGGCCGACTTCCATACCAAATGCATGGGAGGTTATAACATAACCCCCCATCCTGGTATTCATGACACCACCCATCATTTGGTTTATCATGTAACCAACTGTCAAATTTCCAAGTACCATTATAGAATCATAATACATAAAACAAATATAAGGGAAATAAAAGATTTCTATAGTTCAATAACAATATATCACTTAAATATATTGACATAACAAATCCATTATCAAAGACATTTTCAATACCAAAATACATAAAAGAGTATATGGTATTTATTTTCTTTTAAAAACATTAGGGCTTGTTGAGGAAGCCAAATATCGAATAATACTCGCGACGACAGAATGGTCTTTATCACCGCTTACGTTAAAAGAAACACATTTTTTTTTCTTTTAGTAAAATGCTTCATAGAAAAAGATTCCATTTGATTGAAATGAAAATTCAAAGGTGTTTATATAGTTTATAAAATAATGTCTTGTATTAAAACAAAATATTCCTCAATGAAAGGAGATTGTGATGAAGTACCTTACAAAGACGGCATCCTTAGATTAAAGATAAATCGATGGCATAATCAAGTGTGAAAAATATAAATACACCCAATATAAGTTGATATTAAGTGTAAAACATTAATAATAAATTCAAAAATATTCATTGGATTACAAAATCAAGAATTATCTATTTAACCCAAATAATTGAAATTGGGTTAAAAAGATCCCTTTCAAAAATTCGACAGCCTAACGATGCCACTTTAGAATACAGAAAGTGAGTTGATCAGAGTGAAAATGGTATCTCATGTCTTGGAAATAAAATTTACATCAATAAGGATATATAATAACATATCCCAACATAATAAGATGTAAACTAAAAGACATAACAAAAATACATCTTTTAAAAAGAAGAGGGAGAAAGGTTCCCTTACCGATTTTGGGTAATTATCTAAACGTACATCCCATGAAATAAGAAGCATAAAATGTTGATTTAAATACTGATATATGGATGTAGATTCGTCAAATATTAGAAAAATATGAAGTAAATACACCACTCAAAAGATATAGTGGCAAATATACCATGAATCTCATTGGAATAAAAAGTGAGATAAAAACACCTTACCTCGTTGTAATCAATCGACCCGTATGACCCAAAGATAATCAACACCAAATGAATAACATAATACGATGAATATAAATAGAATAATGATAATATATATGAAATGTCAGTACACAATACAAAACATGCAACCAATAAGTGGCGAACAATGGAAATCTCAAGGAATTAAAAGAGAGATAAGAAATCCCCTATAAAAATTCGGCAGCCTAACGACGCCAGTCAAACATTCATAAAAATAGATGATGAGATTAAGAGGGGATATATCATCATATGATCATGAAAATTGAAGTAATAGAAAAATAAAATAACATCCCTCAACATAATAACATGGTGCTTAAATGAAATAAAATACAAAAGAGTACTTGAATAATAAAGAGAGAGGTAGGATCCCTTACCTCAAGTACGACTTGTTCTCATTCATTCTTTATATTACTGAATAATAAACTTTTCTCAATTTATAATTTCTTAAGGAATTACTTTATAATTTATTATTAAATACATATCATAATTTAATATGTTATAATAATTAGTTAATGATGTGAGTTCATAGCATACATTTTATCGATGTTTGGTACATGAGTCAAAAATAACCTTATTTGAAAACAATTGTCCAAGTAGTTATAACTACATAATCTATAGAATATTACTAATGATATAAATATCATATATATCCATCACATATTCGTTTTATAGTATTCCATAACATTTTGAGTTAAAAAATAAATTACATCATTCATGGAGACGGTAGGCTGTATGTACAAATGAACGCTACTTTCATTTCATTGTCATATTAAAGGAATTAAAACTAAATGAGAAATATATATATTATAATTACAGTATAATAAATATTTTATAAAGTTTACATACGATAATTAATTTTACTCGTTATACATTCCATGTATTTCATGAACGAGTCACATCAGTTGAGGGAGAGGAAGCCCACACTTATTTAGATGAAATTATCACAATTACACGACATGAAAAGCATAATGATATGATTTAAACATAAAATACAGAAGCTTATAGAAAACATAAATACCATATATACCATATATAAATATAGTGACATCATAATGGCCGCTATGAAAGTTGGTAAGAGAAGGTTGAACAATCATCGTTTCGTGAGGCAGTAATTCGCCACCCACAGAAATAGTATGTTCTTTAACCATTAGATGAAGGTGTGATTAAGTGTAAATAAAATCCTACTCATAACAAAATCCTAGTTTATTTAGGATACTTTTGTTGTTATGGAATCAAATAATAAGAATTTTAGGGGGAGTAAAGAACGAAAATACAACAAAGTATTTTGAGAGAAGGTGTTACCTCTAAATCGGGTATCTTCTTTTGATTTGAGGAAAAGGCTCTCCTGAAATGAGTTCTGAAAAAAGTAAGGCTTATAGGAGGAATATGGTGATGTAGAGAGATAATATGATCTGATTTTGGAATATTTAAGGGCTTGAGAGGTGTGTGTAAGGGGATATAGGTGGGAGCCTTTTATAAGAGGGAGGATGGGCACTCTTGGAAAGTCATGAAATATTAATTTATTATAAAATGTTATTCAAATTATAATGGTTCCAAAATAATATATTTCTTGGATAAGAGGATAAGGAGTATAAATAAACTCAACCAATAGTATTTATAAAAGTGTAGTATATATAATTAACATTATCTTTTGATTTTAATCCTTAGTTAAAATTAATAATTCTTACCACGTCTTTTTTTTATTTTCAATCTACAAGGTAATAATAATTAAATTAAAATAACAATAGTCCCATAATTGTGTCAATAATTATATTATTAATATATTATATGTAAATTGGTAGAATATTAGATTTTTTAAACTAATATACAATTTAATAAAATAACAATTGTTTTAAAAACTCATTTATGCCAATTTTCAGACTATTGGCAGTTGACTTTTGATAAAGGCATAAAAGATTTATTGCTTCGAAATAAGAGTATTAAAATAAATTTGGAATATGAAAATCATCTATAAAATTATTGGATAGCATCCAAAGTCTCAAAAAAAATTATTTTAACACATATAATATCATTTATTTAAATCATTCATTAATGAGGTAATAACTACATCATCATTGTGTCAAAAATAAACTTATTTATATAATGTATAAAAATTATAAATAAAATATCATGATGTAGGAAATATTTATAGATTTAAAATTACTACTTATATTTAAAGGGAAAATTTATTTATACAAAACTAAAATTGTTTTACTTAGGTGTTACCTACTTTGGTTATATTTTTTTTTCATTAAAAATAATAGGATAAAAGGTGACTATTCCACTAAAGTGAGTCTATGGGGACCCAAAGATGGAACAAGGAATACCATGGACGGAAATGACAACAAAAATTGTTTTATGACAAATTTTGGGGTCATTTTTTATTTTTATGATATTATTTTATTACCCTTTACTATCCGATTACTAATTAATCACGATAATTAAAAATAATTGTCGTCATTACTATTCATAATGTCCAAAAACAAAAGAGTCATAATTACATAATTTGGACCTTCTGATTCCAAATATTGAATCCATTTTATCAAATTACAAACATAGAAATTGCGTTAATTAATTTAAAAATAATTCCTGTTTTCAAAACAAACAGCGTGTTTTTAAGAAACAATATTTATCAAAATATTGACACTTGTTTATGTCAATTTCCAAAGTGAAATTAATTATAATGACCACCATTAGATAAAATGGTAAAAAATATTCTAATTAAAATTTAAAATCAATTAGAATGATAATCTAAACTTCTAATTAAATTAGATTAAAAATCACTTTTGAAATAAAATACATTATTTTTACTATTCATTAAAAAATAAATTTTATCTGAAAAATACCAAAAATAACCAAAGTAAATTTTGATAACAAAAATCTAAAGAAGAATTTTATTTTTTCAAAATGAACATATGAAAGTGAACAAAATTAGATTTAAATAGGTTTCTCGATCAAAAGGCGATAAATCAGCCTTTATTTGTAAATTATGCTTAAAATTAGATTCATTCACATTTTAAGCCTATAACTTTTATTTGATAAAAGTAAATACATTTAAAAAACATATATAATCATAATTTATTTAGTTGTATTCATTCCCTCCAATAAAAACGCTATGTGTTATCTATCATTTAAAATAATAATATTATATTATTAGTGTGCAACGTAAGATTTTAAAGAAACATGTTGTTGCATATCAGGTAAGCCATCGAACATAGAAACCTATTTATAGTAAAATTAATATTTAATTCAAAAATATTAATAAATTTGAAAATATCATAATTTTTTATTTACCTGGGATGTTACAATTTTATTAGTTAAAAATTATTAATATTTCAATGACATAATTTATTTAGTGGGTTAACATAGAGACGATACATTTGACATTAAATATTACGTTAATAAATAATATATTAATATATCGTTCTACATGGGGAAATGAACTAAAAAATGAATCATTAAAATAAAACTTGACTATTAAAATATAGATTTATAATTAATAGATATAGAAGTAAGTAACTATATAATGAAATATACAATTAAAATGTAATGAAATAACATATGGTTGTAGATGTTTTTCTTATGAAGCTCATTTGTGAGATCTTTTAAGGAGTTATATTTACTAGGTGTTTCCATAAAACAATGACAATCCAAATTATAAAATTTATGATATGAATGAAATTGATCATGAAAGAGGATCAATATCATAGAAATTTATAAAGGATCCAATATAGTAGAATCAGCAAGCTCGATTATCACTAGAACATACCATATGGTTATATCTTTAACAAAGATAATGGGGTGTAATGAAATTTTTATTTAACATTAAATAAACATGTAAATTTCAAGGTAAAAAGTTATTTTTAAAAATTATTTTATTCATTTCGACATTTTATACTTTTAAAAGAATATAATTCTTATTTATTCACAAAATAATAATATTATTAATATCATTTTACACTTATTAATGTAATTTTGCTTCTAAATTGGATTTTTATATTCCATATTTTTAGAAACTTAATATATATTAGAAAAAATATGGTTAATATGACTAATATATTAATACTAATCTAATTATTAATTATTAGAAAATAATAATAAGAAAAGTACATATTTTAGGAAGTTATTTTCCTCTGAAATAGGTTTTTATTATATTTCAGTTTGAAAATAAAATTCTCAAATTTTCGAATAATTATTTTTAAAAAATAAAAATAATTTTTAAATAAATAATAAATATATCTTCTTATTATGCATTTTTGATATGTAAATGAGCATATTTATTTTTACGTACAAAATATCATTTTTTTAATATGGAGAATTTTATGAAATTATTAGATTATATATATGACATGGAAAATTTTAGAACCGTTTTATAGGAAAAAATCTTTTTATAAATTTAAATTTAGATTTATAATTATTTATTTTAGTTTGTAAACATATATTTGATATTTTAGATCTTATGTTACACAATTCTATAAAACTTTTTTGACTACATTGTACATTTATTATTAAAAAATTATTTTTTATCACATTTAAAAAATTAATAAAATGAAATGTATTTAATATTTTGAAAAATAATGTCTATATTATTTAATAAGGTTAATTTTATATTTAGGCATAAAAAATAATTAGATAGGTAAAAACAAATTGTCATGGTAAAAGCCAAAATGATAAAAAGGGTTAACCGAAGGGGTAAAAGAAATAAAATTTTAAAAACTTATTTATAATTTTTTGGTTTATTTTTTTCAATATGATAAATTATCCTCAGTCTATTATTTATCATTTTAGAGTCTTCTTGATATGCGATACATGTGATTTCTTTATATTAAGATAAAATATTTACAAGAATCATATTCTCACCACTAACACAAGTGGTTTCCATCCCCCCTCGAAGACGAAATATAAATTTCTATTTCTTGTTGAAATAATTCCCAATTTAAATAATATTGAAAAAAATTTCAATTAGTTATTCTTTTGACCATGATAGTATGATTGATATGCTCCTTTTCCATGGAATCCAATAAGGGAAGCTCAATGTTCTCAACATAAGTACTATATTTTCCCTAAATTTATTTATTTTGATTCATTCACATTAAAATATAATTTTTTCCAATATTGAATGATGAATTAAATATTTATATTAATTTTTTTTTATATTTTTGGAATAACGATTAACCACTTTCCCCCTTTTCTAATAGGAAAAATAGAGATTTCATTCCAGCGTTTGTGTGGACTACCGCCTCCATAAAGCGACGTCTCCCAATTGTCATAAACACCTATATTATATGGGTCTAAGGGTAAAATTTATATATAAATGATATATATATTATTTTTACTATGTTACATATTATAATCCTCCTTCATTCAGTTTTATTCTTTTAGAAATATAACATTAAGAGTGTGTACATGAAAATTACCTCCTTTACAACATATCATATCTAATTTTTAATAATGTTTATTTATTATTTATTAAAATAAAATAAAATATTAATCAACCTAAAAATATCTAAATAATATCACCATGATTTATTTCTAATAATATTATTTTAAAAGAAACCTGTTCTGTAACCATACATCATCCATTGATTATGGTATGTTCATGTTTTGGTCTGTCTAACCACCTAATTGTGCAATTATATAAAATAATATCATGGATGAATATGAGAATTTAATGACTAAAAATATATGATATAAATATGTAAATAATTATTTTTTTTATTTTTGAATGGTATGATGAATAATAATCTCATTAATTTAGATACCAATGTTAGTTCGTTAAAAAAAATTGAAGCATACTTGTTTCCAATTTCATTTTTTATTGTTGTAAAAAAACCCATAGAACAAAATTATAACATTATAAATATTTATAACTAATAAATTATGTTTTTTTATCTTGTAATCATATATTTTGGTAAAATAAGGAAGAACAATTTCATAATTATGAATGTAGTTCAATACAATCAAGATTCCTCAAACATGATATTGAAAATTGATTAAATGTAACTAATATACATGTATAGTGTAACTATAAATAATGATTATAAAAGATAAAAATACTAACTTGATTATAAAATAGGTTACTAAGATATCTATTTTTGTTAAATAGTATATAAAATCACTTTTTTGGATGTTATAAATTAAGGTAAGGGTTATTTGTCTCAAATTTGACTCCTTGACACCTATTTAATATTTTCTACCATGATATTTTTATGGTGTGTTTATTATATGATGAATGTAATTTAACATATTATTTTAATTCATGTGGTTTTAAGAGACTCATAATACTATTTATTAAATTTAGTTTGATTCAAAAGATAAAACTTTGGTAATGGTTATTTTTCTTTATTTTCAATTTGTGGAGAAATGATATGTTTTCCTACCATAATTTATTTTATATGGTGTATTTATGTCTCTAATGATTTTGTGTATGAAAAATATGTTTCATTTCCTATTTAATAATTTATATTTCAAGATCCCCTTCCCATTTTCTGTTGATTCTTACATTACAAAAGCTGTAAGGGATTATCTTACTCCTCTTTTCAATTTAATCACTTACTTTATTTAAATAGGTTGGATTTATATATGATTATTATACCAATTTTTTATAACATATACATTAATATAAAAATTTATATATATTAATGAGAGACTCACCTAATCTATCATTAAACCAGTTCCATAATCAGTTTTTCTCTAGTCATCATGCCTCTGAAATCACTCCATGATTTTCTATGCTGTACATTCCTATTGGGAATACCCAACCCTATTTCCATCAGAGTTATTCACTATGTTATAAAATATTTTATTGGATTATTAATTCTATTTATTCAACCCACATACCATAATCATGTGATTGAAATGATGGAATACATATCCATGTTTGATGTTTGGTGTGGCACACATAATGATAGTCGTAAGAAAGATGCACCCCGGTAGCACTCAAATGCATTGGGTAAGTGATTAATTTCTATATATAACATGTTTATGATACCTTGTAATTATATCCCAGTAATGTATCATGATACCTTGGTGATAAACCTTGGTAATGTTCTTTTACAACACTTACGTTGTCACGAACCAGCCCGGGTCGACACTGAACCGGTCACTTGAGCCGGCTCGCGGCAAGTCCCGAGGGGCGTTCCCGATCCCCCCGGGATTAGAACCAGTGTCGGGCATCAAAGTTAAAACATTGGGAACGATTTGGCCCAAAAAGATAAATAAGTAAATAAGGATAAAAAAAACGAAAGAACTAAACTCTAGCAGTGGAAAAAAGAAAAAGAAACTGAACAGCAGACGTACCTCCATGTGACCCTTTGGTCACCTCCCAACTAAGGCCAACCTTGCTCCCATGACGAGCAACTCGGCCAAGAAAACCTGAGCAATGGAAGCCTGAAACTGAAATGATAAAATAGGCGTGAGCATTAAAAATGCTCAGTGGGGATGCCAAAGTAACCACAGAATCCAACCAAGACCACTTTCCAGAAACAATCCCAAAACACTAGTTTGCACATACAAAGATAGAAAATAGATTTTTCACATTCTAAAGGAAGAATGATCCTAATTTACCATTTCGAAACCAACACACGCCACAACCACTTTTTCACAAAACAATGAATTTCTAAACAACTGGATTTCAAATCTATGTTTATCACATTATGCAAAAGATGAACTGGTGATAAGTAAATGCTGGAAACCAAGTGAAAGTAAAAGTAAACAAGCAGAAGTAAGAAATAACCATGGGCGATCCTAAACATCCCTAGAAAACCCCTGGACGTACTCGGGTTCAGACTACCTTCCGGCATTGTACTCCATAGTCAATAACCAACTGGCCGCCCTAATATCCAACCAGTGGCACATCCCTCCTGGCCTGTCCATGACTCTAGGGGGTACTAACCCGTCTTATCAGGGTTAGAAAGCAACCGTCACTCGATAATCTACTAGAATCCCAGGAACCCATGGTGGTTTTTGTAGTACTGTGTAAGTGGGAGGCCCTCGCACGTGTGACTCATCTCACCGCACTTGCCAACCCCTTACACGGACACCGCTACACGACAACCCTCAAGGGAAGTCCCCCTATAGAGGTGCCCCACAAGCATGCACACAAAAAAAGTTCTTTCACATTCAGTAAGGTGCCAACCGGGACTTCACAACATTAGAACCTTTAAACATTTCACAAATGGGTTGGGTTTCCAATCAGGCACATCCATTTTTTTTTTTCAAGAGTCAGTGTAAACACATTCTTCTCAAGGAGTCAACACAGATATTATAATTGAGTTGGTAGAGCCAAACATGCCTTTAAGCAAAATGACCATCTGACTCACACCAAAAGCCAACCGGGCTAGCTTCCTTCAATTCCCTCTAAAACAACACATTATTTTCTCTGAAAATTTGTTTTAAGAAAACATAGCTTTAATGTGTCATCTTTATTTGGAGGCACATCCATGTGAGGACCTAGTGCTCCAATTGATGTGCCAACATCCAATGGCACATTTAGATTCTAGATTAATCACCAAAAGAAAACATCTTTCATAAAACACTTTAGCATTTAAACCAAACTCAATTTTTTTTCACAACACTTTATAAAAACAAATGTATCTTTCGGACCAACCACAATTTCCAAATCTTTTCTAAAACAACTACTGGTTCATCTTTTTGTTAGGGAAACACACCAAAGAAATCTTTCTTTTTCATTTCCAAAACACAATCACTAACAGTTGAAACCAAACAAGTCGCAAAGAAATTTCTCTACTTTACCAAGAACCTATGCATTTCATATAACCAAACATCAAAAGCCACTTTCAGAAATTTAAAACAGCAACATAACTAAGCCAGATACTTTCCATAAATACGATAGATATTCAAATTATATAAAAAGATTAATTAAAAATATTCAAGTGCTCAAGGTTTGAATCTAAAAGGGGAATGGTTGGAAACACCTACCTCGACACGTGCGAAAACAGTAGAACCTCAACGGAAGGAGAAGTGACGCTACACAGACAAAAAGCACAACCTCTGTTAACCCATGTCCAAAGCGCACATGACCTTGAAGTGCATACATATATATATATATATACATATATACATATATATATATAACTATATACCCATACACCATAGGTATATATATATATATATCCTGCAATGCAAACTGCAAAACATTGCTAAATTAACAACTCAGGTAAAGCCGACACTGGACCAGATAAAGACCTCAAGGGTCCGCAACTTAATCTAAAATCAAATTATCATTAAATGATTTAATGAACCAGATAAATTTTTTTATGAAACAACTCCAAGCAGTGCCACGAGATATTGAACACAAAGCCCACCCAAAAACCTCTTCCAAGGACAAACACACATCACTCAATAGTCAAAACCAAATGTGCAGCCAGTGCACAACACAATAAACCAAATACACAGTTCGCAAACACTGAAAAATAGTTTGAAATGGGTTTTCAGAATAAAAAAAACACTAACATCACTTGAAAATACTACTAACAAATTTAATGCATTCTAAAACACAATTAAGAACAAATACACAGCATGCAAACTAATTAAATAACGCGCTATATTGATTAAACACCCATTAGACACCACAAAATAAATTGATGGAATCTCAAATAAAATAATAAAAACCATAAATTAAAAATAACCTACAAAGAAGGAATTGAAGAACCCTTACATTGAATAATCGGACCAAAATCTGATGGAGAACCAAGCCGAAGAAGGAGCAAAGGTGTTGCGCCGGATCGGAAGAGCAGCTTCACCGGACCGGGATGTCGGGGTTGCTGTTTGGAGCGCGAGGATGACGGCCGGGGAGGCTGGACGGAGTGAGAGAGGAGGGGTCAGCCGGAGCAGATGGGTCGGCCGGAAGGGGGGGCTGTGCGCGGCGGCTAGCCGGAGGGAAAAGGGGAGGAGGCGGCACCGGTGATCGGGTGCTGGCCAGGAGGAGGGTGAGTCGGTAGGGAGGCCGATGGCGACGAGGTCAGACAGGGGGAGCCGGATCGGCAGTGGACATGAGGCGGTAGGAGGCGGGGCCGTGTGGAGGGTTGGGGGAAAGTTGGCTCGCATGTGGAAGAAAGGGGGGAGAAAGAGGGGGTGCCGAGTAGTTAGGGTTCTTTTTTTATTACAATAATAATAATAATAATAATAATAATAATAATAATAATAAACATATAAACATAAATATATATATATAAACACATATATATACCAACTTATATAAACATAATTACATCTATAGATATATATTTATAAACATATAAACATATATAAACCTATATATAACATATATAAACATATTAACATATATAAACCTATATATTACATATATAAACATATAAATATAGAAAAACATATATATAAACATATACACACATAAGCATATAACTTTAAAACATATTTATTTATAAACATAGGTGTATATATATACACCTATAAACATATATACACATACATTATATATACACACACACAACATTAAAACATAAACATATTCAAACGCAGATACACATATATATGTACATATATAAATAAACAAACAAACATATACAAATATATAAACACACAACATTAAAACGGAATGACCGTGCGGTATTTGCACGCCGTACGGTATCCATGCGGACTGCAAGTGGGCTGCACGTACCCAAGCAGATAGCACGTGCTCAAGCGAACTGCACGCCTTAAGCGTACGGTGTTCGCGCACCAACTCAAACCATAAACTCATCCCAACATTAAAATTTAAACCGGGACTCACCCGCACTTAAGTAAAAACACCCGTTGCCAAGTGAAATAAAATAATTAAAATTACTAAAAAAATGGGTGTGACAATTCTCCCCACCACAAACACTTTCTGCCCCCAGAAAGTCACCAAGCCAACAATTATCTTAACTCGAGTCTGTGCCCAGGAAAAACCAGAAGAAACTGAGAGGCTCGGGGTGACCATTACCAACACAAGTCACACCTGACCAACTCAAGTACAAACATTGCCGGAGGTTGAGGGGAGAACACGAGAGGGTTCTCCCCACCACAGAAATCTACTAACACAGAGACCTTGAAGCTTGAACACACCACCCCTGAAAGGGGGGGGGGACAACACGGGAACTCCCAAACTGAACCCATTTAATTTCTCCACATAGACCTAACAACACTCAAAGCCTCAAACAGAAATCCTGCTACAAAATGACCCAACATCTCGAGGGTAAGGAAATAACTCAACCCCTCACACACCGACTGAAGAAAAACCTCACCGAAACCAGAGTCTAGGGAATTTCTATCCCGAACTCACAAAGGACCTAGAAACAACGCATGTTAATTTAATAAAACCACACATCCCCCTAACGCACACAATAGAGACCCAACTCAAAATTAGATTGACCCGTTCATTCGCGGACCCATCACCCTTCAAGGAGAACCGAACGATTCGAAAACACCCTGAGAACAGATAAGACCGCTTAGACTACGATAGAATAAGTTCATCACGCGACTGCAAAAAAGGTGATCTTACAACGATGACTAGAACAGAACAAGGAAACTTTGGATATTTTTCTTCATAAAGCTGAAAAAAGAATCCGAAGCAAGGTTCTCCACACCCTCGAAAACTTCTGACTATGCGCGAGCTTCACCCAGAGACCTGTGGCTGGGGCCCTAATGGCTGAAGCATCTCCTGCCTCACAGTTAGGCATTTTCATCTCCTGGTCTCTAACTCCTTCACGAGCGACGCTTCTTCCAGAACTCTCCCTGGTGGCTTGAACAGTCGTACGGTAGCAAGACTTCAAAGGGATGCGGCAAGGCGACTTAGAATGTCTGGACAGGCCATACTGGTGGCACACAAGAGAGCGGTCTGACGAACTATGAGCCGGTACCGACAGGGATGGTTTCATGGAGACAGGTTCCACTGGCCCACACTCCTTGCCATGTGGGGAACCTTTATGGATGTCGACCACCGTTAATCACACCCGCAACTCAAACGACGATGAGACATCTCATCGTCACTAGTCTAAAACTAAACCCTCAAATAAACCTGAGAAGGAACACACCCCAACAATCCTGGGAGTTCCCAACCCGAAGGCTCACACTAATTCCATAACCACACAACTGTACTTAACGGACTTTGATTACTTTGATAGATAGCCAATATGCAAAAATAACTAGAAACTGGGCATGAATCATTCGCAACCATAACGACCTTTCTGGGCGGCATACTCATGACAACACGAGAAACACCATCAAAACCAGCATCAAGCCACAACTCAATCAAGGAAACAACACAAGTCAAGGTCAAAAGGCCCATAAGCCAAACATATACAAACACAAGCATAAATCACTTTCCAAAACCATCATTTCTTTAAAACATTAAAACTCACCTATGGTACCTTATGAACTGTCACATGTGCGTTCATTCAATCTCGCTCACATCATCTGCAAACAAGTGCCCCTACGCACTCTCCGTACATACCCACGCACGTGTGACCCTCCATAAGGAGTTCCAAGGTTCAAACACTTCTTTTCCTTGTCAAATTGAAACACATACTAGGTTTTTTTCCAAACCAATACAACTTTTCTTTAAGAACCCACTTTAGTAATTTCATAAACAAATTGGAAGAAAAACACATTTTTTTGTTTCGAAATCACCTTCATTTTCAACACACACCCACATAGACAGACTTTAAAACGAAACACAACCAACTATAAACCCTCGGAATGAGGGACTAGTGCCTGTACTTAACTCGGCAACATGGTGGTGAGTCATGCCCCATGGAAGACATAACACTAAGAGGACCTTAGACCGGGCACTTGGACTCCACATGGGTCACCACCCCACGTGAGGCCGCAATGTGAACCGATTTGCTCCCATTTTCATCCCACAATCCAAAATAACCAAATACAAAAGACTCAAATCCCAGACTAACCCTGGTAACTCAGGTCTCGTCCCGAGCGGTGGTGATCGGGCACTGACCTGTAACCTACCTCCTGAGCCCCGACAGTCCTAATCTCCTTCTACCTGACATCCCAAATATCACGAACCTCCCTTTGATACCATTTTGTCATGAACCAGCCTGGGTCGACCCTAAACCGGTCACCCGAGCCGGCTCACGGCAAGTCCCGAGGGGCGTTCCCGATCCCCCCGGGATGACAACTAGTGTCAGGCATCAATGTTAAAACATTGGGAATGATTTGGACCAAAAAGATAAATAAGTAAATAAGGATAAACAAAAAGAAAGTACTAAACTCTAGCAGTAGAAAAAAAAAAGAAACCGAACAGCAGACGTACCTCCATGTGACCCTTTGGTCACCTCCCAACTAAGGCCAACCTTGCTCCCATGACGAGCAACTCGGCCAAGAAAACCTGAGCAAGGGAAGCCTGCAACTGAAATGATAAAATAGGCGCGAGCATTAAAAATTCTCAGTAGGGATGCCAAAGTAACCACATAATCCAACCAAGACCACTTTCCAGAAACAATCCCAAAACACTAGTTTGCACATACAAAGATAGAAAATTGATTTTTCACATTCTATAGGAAGAATGATCCTAATTTACCATTTCAAAAACAACACACACCACAACCACTTTTTCACAAAACAATGAATTTCTAATCAACTGGATTTCAAATATTTGTTTATCACATTATGCAAAAGAAGAACCGGTGATAAGTAAATGCTGGAAACCATGTTAAAGTAAAAGTAAACAAGAAGAAGTAAGCAATAACCATGGGTGATCCTAAACATCCCTAGAAAACCCCTGGACGTACTCGGGTTCAGACTACCTACCGGAGTGGTACTCCATAGTCAATAACCAACTTGCCGCCCTAATAGCCAACCAGTGGCACATCCCTCCTGGCCTGTCCATGACTCCAGGGGGTACTAACCCGTCTAATCAGGGTTAGCAAGAAACCGTCACTCGATAATCTACAAGACACCCAGGAACCCATGGTGGTTTTAGTAATACTGTGTAAGTGGGAGGCCCTCGCACGCGTGACTCATCTCACAGCACTTGCCAACCCCTTAAACGGACACCGATACATGACAACCCTCAAGGGAATTCCCCCTATAGAGGTTCCCCACAAGCATGCACAAAAAAAAGTTCTTTCACATTCAGTAAGGTGCCAACCAGGCCTTCACAACATTAGAACCGTTAAACATTTCACAAATGGGATAGGTTGCCAATCGGGCACATCCATTTTTTTTCAAGAGTCAGTGCAATCACATTCTTCTCAAGGAGTCAACACAGATATTACAATTGAGTTGGAAGAGCCAATCATGCCTTTAAGAAAAATGACCATCTGACTCACACCAAAAGCCAACCAGGTCAGCTTCCTTCAATTCCCTCTAAAACAACACATTATTTTCTCTGAAAATTTGTTTTAATAAAACATAGCTTTAATGTGTCATCTTTATTTGGAGGCACATCCATGGGAGCACCTAGTGCTCCCATGGATGTGCCAACATCCAATGGCACATTTAGTTTCTAGATGAATCACCAAAAGAAAACATCTTTCATAAAACAATTTAGCATTTAAACCAAACTCAATTTTTTTTCACAACACTTTATAAAAACAAATGTATCTTTCGGACCAACCACAATTTCCAAATCATTTCTAAAACAACTACTGGTTCGTCTTTTTGTTAGGAAAACACACCAAAGAAATATTTCTTTTTCATTTCCAAAACACAATCACTAACAGTTGCAACCAAACAAGTCACAAAGAAATTTCTTTACTTTATTAAGAACCTATGCATTTCATATAACCAAACATCAAAAGCCACTTTTAGAAATTTAAAACAGCAACATAACAAAGCCAGATACTTTCCATAAATACGATAGATATTCAAATTATATAAAAAGATTAATTGAAAATATTCAAGTGATCAAGGTTTTAATCTAAAAGGGGAATGGTTGGAAACACCTACCTCGACACGTGAGAAAAAAGTAGAACCTCAACGGAAGGAGAAGTGACGCTCCGCAGACCAAAAGCACAACCTCGGTTAACCCATGTCCAAAGCGCACATGACCTTGAAGTGCATACATACATATATATATACATATCTACATATATATATATATAACTATATACCCATACACCATAGGTATATATATATATTTCCTGCCATGCAAACCGCAAAACATTGCTAAATTAACAACTTAGGTAAAGCCGGCACGGGACCAGATAAAGACCTCAAGGGTCCGCAACCTAATATAAAATCAAATTATCATTAAAATATTTAATGAACCACATAAAAAAAATTTATGAACCAACTCCAAGTAGTGCCACGAGATATTGAACACAAAGCCCACCCAAAAACCTCTTCCAAGGAAAAACGCACATCACTCAATAGTCAAAACCGAATGTGCATCCCGTGCGCAACATAATAAACCAACTGCACATTTCGCAAACACTGACAAATAGTTTGAAATGGGTTTTCAGAATAAAAAAAACACTAACATCACATGAAAATACTACTAACAAATTAAATGCATTCTAAAACACAATTAAGAACAAATATGCAGCATGAAAACTAATTAAATAACGTGCTATATTGATTAAACACCCATTAGACACCACAAAATAAATTGATGGCATCTCAAATAAAATAATAAAAACCATAAATTAAAAATAACCTACAAAGAAGGAATTGAAGAACCCTTACATTGAATAATCAGACCAAAATTTGATGGAGAACCAAGCTGGAGAGGGAGCAAAGGGGTTGCGCTGGAGCGGAAGAGCAGCTTCGCCGGACCGGGATGTTGGGGCTACTGTTTGGAGCGCGAGGATGACGGCCGGGGCGGCTAGAAGGAGCGAGAGAGGAGGGGTCGGCCGGAGCAGACGGGTCGGCCAAAAGGGGGGGCTGTGCGCGGCGACTAGCCGGAGGGAAAACGAGAGGAGGCGGCGCCGGTGATCGGGTGCTGGCCAGGAGGAGGGTGAGTCGGTAGGGAGGCCGGCAGCGATGAGGTCGGACAGGGGGAGCCGGATCGGCAGTGGACAGGAGGCGGTAGGAGGCGGGGTCGCGTGGAGGGGTGGGGGAAAGTCGGCTCGCGTGGGGAAGAAAGGGGGGAGAAAGAGGGGGTGCCTGGTAGTTAGGGTTCTTTTTTTTATTACAATAATAATAATAATAATAATAATAATAATAATAATAAACATATACACATAAATATATATATATAAACACATATATATACCAACTTATATAAACATAATTCCATCTATACATATATATTTATAAGCATATAAACATATATAAACCTATATATAACATATATAAACATATTAACATATATAAACCTATATATAGCATATATAAACATATAAATATAGAAAAACATATATATAAACATATACACACATAAGCATATAACTTTAAAACATATTTATTTATAAACATGGGTGTATATATATACACCTATAAACATATATACACATACCTTATATATATATACACACAACATTAAAACATAAACATATTCAAACGCAGATACACATATATATGTACATATATAAACAAACAAACAAACATATACACATATATACACACACAACATTAAAACGGAATGACCGTGCGGTATTTGCACGTCGTACGGTATCCAAGCGGACTGCAAGCGGACTGCACGTACCCAAGCGGATAGCACGTGCTCAAGCGAACTGCGTGCCTTAAGCTTACGGTGTTCGCTCACCAACTCAAACCATAAACTCATCCAAACATTAAAATTTAAACCGGGACTCACCCGCACTTAAGCAAAAACACCCGCTGCCAAGTGAAATAAAATAATTAATATGACTAAAAAAACGGGTGTGACATACGTGATGAATTTTTGTGTTATGCATATTATTTAATCATGATTATATTATTTCCACATTTCAGTGTTATACCTTATAAACTTATGATCATGTTATGAAACTTATAATTTTGTTAATTTTCATATATTATGCATCATGGTTTACCAATGATATTCAATTATTATCCACATTCATTGTTTAACCTTACTGAGAAATTGATCTCCCCCATTATTATATTTCAATTTCACCATCTTACGATTAAAATTCATATGTAAGATGTTTATAGATGAGTATGTGGTATGGATAACTTGTGATCATAATAGATGACTTGTTATAGATTATGTAGTTTCTTTTACTATAAAAATATTACTTTAGATTAATTTACATGGGATATTGTAGTTAATGTTATGTGCCAATTTATAAAAAATTAAACCTAAAATATCACAGGAATGTATTATAATGAAACTTTGTATTTAAGTTGTAAAATATTGAGATGGTCACATTTATGGGGAATCATAAGGTTCTCGAAATAACTATGATCTATATATGATAAAATTAAAATTTATCATGTTAAAACTTATTTGAACATAATGAAGTATCTTCTCTAACCACAACTAAAGGTCAATTAATAGATAACTTCTTGTTTATTTATATACCCTAACATTCACCTACAAGGTTAAGAGACTTTGCTGTCATTACTATCTATAGAGTTTATGTATTACACTACCTTCAGATTTGAAAAAGCAATCTCATCATCATTCCCTATGGACCACTAAGAAACCTTCCATAGTTCCTCAATGTTGATTGGTTTTTCCCAAATCTAAATTCGATTAGATTCCTTGAACACACCATGATTGGTATCCAGGTATGGTTTGGAACTTCAATACACAATATAATGTTTATGATGGGAACCATAAATCTATACAACATAGGTAACATAATCCCTTACTATAATCCTAATATTTTGTGCCCTATGAAAAGAGAGAAATCATATGTTACCTTATAAATGAGGTTCTGTCTACTATTAGATCATGATGAATATTCAACCTAATTTAGTTTATATTTAACTTAGAAATAATAATAATTAATAAATTAATTTTTTTATTTTTAGTCACCTTTAGATCCAACCATTACATTAACATAGGATACTCTGAAATATTGATCAATATATACTACTAACCTAGCCTGATGTGCTTCTAGATCCATGATTTTTCCCTTTTCCCTAGAAATAAGACTATGTAAAATATATTTTTAATATTTTTAATCCATAATACCCAAAATAGTAATTTGAAGAATAAAAAATCTAGAGTTAAAATGAATTTTATGCATATAACTATCAATATATTGATGAACATTATTTCAAATTTTACAAAATTATTTTATAAAAAACATGTAACTATAATTCCCATTATAGTTTAAAATCATAAAAATTTTAAGTATATTCATGTATTGTCTCATGGTCTCTATTGAAAATTTAGTATATACAAGAATAATTTTTTTTATTAAAGATGAATAAATACCTAACTCAATTAAGGCCCTTAAAAAATGTCCATATAAATCACTTTTAGTCTCGCTGCAAAGTTTGATTGGTACACCATTCTTTAAGGATATATCCTAATCAATTGATTAGTGTTATAAGAATTAAATATACCACAAATATGAAATAAAACTTTTGTTATTGAATTTTATAATAATTAAGGATCCAAGTGGTGGTCGCAATATTGAAACATAATGGTTCCATCGTTAAGGGATTTGAATTCTAAACTGAAAGCTTTTTTCCTGAGTTCATATGAATAGAAAAAAATGTTGTAAAATACACTTATAATTGGTGAATGAAACATATAGAGATTCTCTGAATTTTAAGGAGACAAGTCTATAAATATTCATGTTTCCAAGGCTAATACATCCATGTAATAGTAAAATGTTTGAGAATTAAATACTTAAATTCCTCAAAATATCCATCAAGTATCATGGGATTTGTTTCAAAAAATGGAAAAAAATTAAATTGTTACATTTAGGTGGTAAAATAGATATATTACAAATATCCTACTGTAATTAATAATTTTAAACATTCTAAATATCATATTAAAAATTTCATAAGTTCCATTGAATTTTACTATGGGGTATGGTTTTAAAAATAAATAATTTATGACATTCTTAGATACCAAGTAAGTCGTTCTGAGATAAACCTTCATATATTACACTTTATTTAAAAAGTTTAAAATATTATATATCATAATAATTATAAAATCCTATTAATTAAAGGTTATTTTTTAGTATCATATACATACTTAACTTCTTTTATAATACATATGAACATTTCTTCATAATAAAACACCACTAGTCTCCGTTCAAGAATTTTCATAAGTTATACTCGACTTTATAACACGGGGAATGAAAAAATAAGATATATGTTAGCTAAAAACCTCACTAAGGGAAATAATCATCAATGAGTTATCAATTATTATATCATACCAAAGTGATAAAACATGATTATTGGAGAAATATATTATTAAAAAGGACATGCGACAATTTTTTTAGTAATCCGTAGTAGCAATAAATGTAATGAAAAAAGAGAAAACAAATTCCATGGAAATAGAGTGGAAAAATATAATACCATATAAATTATTCCTGGAGAATAATCATAAATATAATGATTTTAAATTTCATGTAAATTAATAATAACAATATACTATGAAACAGAAACATGTGTTGAAATCATAAAATAATAGACTAGGAATCACTACACATTTCCCATAGCATAGTAGGGTAGAAACCATTACCTTATTAATATAGTGAATAAAACTTCACTAATTTATTTTGAATAAACATATTATCATTGGTATCAATAATAAATTCCTAGAAACTACTGGATAAATAATCTCTACTTAATTCCTATAAAAATTGCGATGCTTGTATCACTTCTTGATTTCCATTAGGGAGAGAACAATGATACTTGAATCCCATAATCATCTCTTAATAAATTAAACATTACCATATGAATTGGTGGGAGATATAGAACCCCAACCATTCCCATAAATACATATTTGTTATATAATATATTAAAATTTTACATTTCAACCATTATTTAATTAACACATGAAATAGAGACAGGTTTATGGATGATATTCAGAAACCATTTCATAAGCCATTTAGAGGAAGAATGTGGCTGGTATCATAAGAAAATATTCCATGTGTATCATAAGGAAAATCAAATGTTGTTTAAATTGATATAAAAAATTAATATTATGGGGTAAATTACTTTTAAAAAGAAGAATAAATATCCCCAGTTGAAATGCATAAAAACTTTTTTAGTTTTTTTCATTAAAATTAACATCATTGATATTTTTTTAATATTTCATTTTAAAATAAAAATAGTTCATTTGAAATGAAATTTTATAAAATAAAGTTTATTTAAAAATCATTTTCTAATAACAAATATAAAATTAAACACTTCCTTCCTAAAAATCCATGATCTTAAAATTCTATATAAAATCAAGATTTTATTTTGAATTTTTTCATTTACTTTTAAGAAATATAATAATATTTCCTTTTACATTAAAAATAAATAAGTATATAAATGATTTTTAATATAATTTTAAAACATGTAAATGAAAATTTCTAAATAATAATGCTTATAAGGATGATGTAAAACATAAAAGAGTTTTTAGGAATTTTTTTACCATCATCATAAAATATAATGTTATAGGTGACATTAGAAATTCAGTTTCTAAAAGATGAAGTGACAACTCTAAAAAATTATTTTTTAAAATAATCTCCCAATAATGGATCGTTGATAATGAGATGAAATGTTTCCATTAAAAATTTATAATTGAAGATTATAATATGAAACTAAAAGGGAAGAATCTTCCATTATTTTTAAAATTTCATATTTGAAACTCACATCATAGAGAGGCGGATAAATACTTCATTTGGGAAGTGGAAACAAGAAATTTGTATTTTAATATGAATAAAATATATTTGGATTTGAATGTATGAAATAAGAACCCTATTGGTAAGAGTGAATATTGATATGGAAAAAGAGCTTCATTATAATGTATGGGTATTATTCTTAAAATTTTACATTTTAGGACGATATGAATACAAAATTATAATTAATTAAAATAAATGGATTAAATTATTTCTAATATGATTTTATAATTGACAAAAATAATCTTGTAAAACCATAGTAACATAATAATAATTATGATTAAAGAAAATGAGAAGATTCAAGACAAAACACTTTAAACTAAATAAATATTTTAATTGAGAAATATTTTAATAAATATCATTAAACTGAACTTCATATAGCATTAATAAAATTTAATTCTTGGTATTTTATATACAATTAGATGTATACATTCCATTTAATAGAATTTAGGTTTATAAAATAAAACAAGTCTAAAAAAATAAATTGAGAAGAAACACCATACCCTTTATCCCCTCATAGTCATACAAGATCTAAAATGCTATATAAAAAAATAAATCTCTTAATAAATTATTTCATTACATTATTCATATATATTACCTTTTATAATTTTAATTATTATTTATTTACATTATATTTACATGTTTCTTGAAGTTTATTTTCATCATCAAATGATTGTAATTTTGATGGGTTTGCACATGAATTGTAATATTGATGTTGATCTCTATTATTTGATAACAAGTTCATATTTGATAAATTATTTAATCTATTAAAATAATTATTTTTCACGTATTTGTAAATTCAATATTTTATTTGATGAGATTTTTAGTTATGGTTTATGGAGTTGAAATTAGTGGCATACTTATTTTAGTAACTTTTAATGATAGAAGGGTTGTATGCTAATAATGTGTTAAATAATAACATTAAATCAAAAAAAAAACTATAAAAAATTTAAAATTATCATTAATATCTAATTCTATAGGTATTTTATTTTAAATATTCATCCATGATAAAATTTTTAATTACTGTTCAAGTAGGTGGTTAAATTGATTGAATGAAGAACAAGCTATATTATATGGGTGGGTATAATAAGAGATTTATTATTACTAAATAATATTTTTATTAGTGATTCTTTAAATGTGAATAATATAATTTATCTTATTTTATAAATAGGAAAAGTCAAGATGAAAAAATGAAATTCATTTCTTCTTAGTGGATGTAACGTGAACATGGAGACGAAGGTCATTCTTGTTTTATATAGAATATTAAAAATTAGGTAATTTATTATACTAAAAAAAATTTAAATTTTCATATTTTTTCCTTAAATATTCCATTTTATCCATATCTATATAGAAGTTATGAAAATTCAATCATGAAACTTATGGAGGCGGTAGTCTGTATATAAAACAAAAAATATTTTTTTTATAATTGGTTGGGAGGAAGGTAGACAATGGTTATCCCCTAGATATAATAAAATTTAACTATAATTAATATACATACATAATTATTTCCACAAGAGTATATTATATTCTCAGGAGGTATACGAATAAGTAAAATAATTTTAATGGAAATTGTGAAATTTAGAATTTTACCTTACTCCACGAATGATCTCCATTTGAAAAGGGAATAAGTATTATATTAGTGTTATTTGGATGAAAAAAGATCTTCTAAAATTTATGTATTAGTTTTGGGGTGTAATTTGAGAATAATTTGTTCAAATATGTATGGATTGGGGTGTGATGCGAAGTGAGGTGGTGATGGCCCCTTTTATAAAAGAGTGGAGTGGCATTTTGTATTAGTGTAAAAATAAAATTCACTACTAAATGGTCAAGTGAATCCAATAATAGAAAATAATTGATTAAGGGAATGTTTTAGGCATATAAATCCTCAAAAAAATTCGAAAATTTGTTTTTATGTCTTTTACTCATAGATTTAAACCATTTACAATTTTTGGTTTTTACTCTGATGATTAATTTTTATGTAAGTAATTTAATTTTAATGAATAAATATAAAACGAAATGTTTTAAATAATTTTCACCAAATGATTCCAAATATTTATTATTATTATTTTTATATAAAAATTATATGGCTGATTAAAATAAATTTTAATATTAGCACACATAATGCATAAAAAACAATATATAGAAAAGTGTATTTTTATGCATAAAAATTATGATTAAAATAAAATTAGTAATTTTAATTATTGATATGAAATTAGTTTTTATATTATTAATCAAATGGAAATTTGTAAAATTTTTAAAAAATAAAAATTATAATTCCACATTGTGAAAACATAATTAAAAGATGCAGCTCAAAATTAGTTTTTTATAATAAATTATTGATTCAGTTTAAAAATGATAGAAAAGGGTTTTATAAATAAATAAATTTTTAAATGATTTATTTTATGTTATTAATACTAATTTTTTTATATAAAAAAGGTTTCATTAAAAATGAAATCAATTTTTTATTTTGACGATTTCTTAAAAGTGACAATATTAGAAAATTTATTTTTCCACTATTCATCTATAATTCATCTTTTATAGAAAAATATAAAATATTTGTCCTACGAATATTTGTAAATTTAGATTTTGTGAATGAATTCTATTTTATAATAAAAAATATTTTAAAAATTAAAACAATAGTATTTAAATAAAAATAAAAAATAAAGATAAAATATTTTTGTTTCAAAATAACACATTTAGTGTTCTTACAATTATTTCATATAATTTTATAATTTAATAAATGTTAATATATTTTTCATGTTTAATGATGTTTTAAATTTTTTGAATTTAATATATTATAAAAAATAAATCACATAAAAAAATAGTAATTTGAGAAAGAAAAACCCTTTTATAATATTTAATCACAACCATTATTTATCCCCAAAATTTAAGAAATTTGAGTTGAGTTACATATTTTTATTCAACAGAGGTATTATTATTATTATTTTTATAACAATAATATTCATATAATATGTACCAACTTATTTATTTTTGTTTTGTGTATGGAAAAAGTGATTGAGAATATTATATGTATTTAAATTAAATATATATATTAAAATCGTGGGGTGATATTCTCATGTTTAAATAATTTATTTCCTGACAATATTAATTGTCGTTACATAATGATAGAAGATATGGGATGCATAATAAAATAAAGAAATATTTTCTACTAGTATATCCACATCATAATCTTAGATACTAAGAGACTATTCGTCTATCAGATGATAAGAATTTATTGACACTGTACTTTGTCTCGACAATATTTACTAAATAAGATTACTTTGTTGGCCATTGGAATTTTTAATGACATAAAGACACTATAAAATTATAATCATGAGATCAGAGATAAAAACAAATAATTTACACACCCTGATACCTTGTGAGATGATCCACGATAAACATATATATAAAATATTTTTTGGAACATTACTTCTCATAGTTGACCCAGAATTCCCAAGAACAAAATGTTTAATATATTTATGAATTGATTGTATAAGTAATATATTTTAAAAAAACATTTAATTATTTCTGTTTATTCTAACCACCCTGAATACAATTATATAAAAATCTTGGGATATAAATATTTTTATAACATATGAGAAAACATTAAAAAGGGGTTATCTCAAACACAAAGTAAGGGAAATTTTTTAATGAATAATAATTATTAGATCATAAGCATGTTAGAAAGAACTAATAAAGAGATAAATATGTGAGAAAAAGAACTTTGGATAATAATAATAATATAGTAATGTCATAAAAGTGTAATAATAATTATGTCATATATTTTAATCATATAACAATAATCCTCAATCATGGAAACAATAATGTTTTTAAATATCATGCAAAATAAAATAACCCATTGGAGTAGGTATTGCAACCTCATTCCCATCTCATAGTGGGCTTGGGATAATAACCCATTAACCCAATTTAAAATTGGGCTAGAAATCATGTACCTATTTAGGCATGATAAAAAAATATTTGTACATATTTAAGCTCAGGAAACAATATGTGTATCTCTTTAGGCTTGGGTGAAAATCCATATACCTTTTAGGCCAAAGATATTAATCATATACATTCTTGAGACCATGAAATATTAATAATTAAAAAATAAATTATATGGTGATTTATGTCCTATCCATAATCATCATTAAATAAAAATTCCATAAAATATTTGTAATTAACCATATTAAAATAACTCTTGGAATGAAAATGGGTTTTGTATCATTCCTAAATTGTATCACATAAAATTACCTCCTGAATTTTTTATGATACCAAAAAAATCAATCATCCAAAAAAAATTAATAATTAAATTTAGTGGGTGATTTATGTATCATAACCCAATGTATGAATGGTATAATGGTTTCAATGATGAAAATAGAAAAAAAGAGTCTTTTATAAAACATATATTAACATTTTATAATGATATAAAGTTTCATTCCATTATCAGAATATATTTTAAACAAAATGGTGTGTAACCTTTTTGAAACTTTTATTTCAAAAATATTATACGAGAATGGTTCAATGAAAAATAAATAATAAAATCCAAGGAAATTTGTTGTGATAGAATATAAATTTATAATGAAAGGTAAAGTCGATTTATTATTTGGAAAGTAGATTTAGTATAAAACCATTTCATAAAATGGTAATAAATATATACAATGAAAATTAATAAAAAATATAATAGTATCATTAGTGAATATATAATAGTTATTGAAAATATGATATGAGAAAATTATGAAGATGGTTTTACTTGGATATGGAAGAGAAATAACCATATAAAGTGGATGAAAATTATTCAAAACATATAACAATTTTATGAAAAAATAATTCATTCATGGAAATAGATTTTCATCAAAACACATTTTCAATATTATGATACAAGATATAATATCATATTATTTTGGAAACATTAGAACCTAGATAATTAGAATAAATATGTTCAAAAAATAAAAGTTATAACTCATTGAATGTAGTTTCAGTTACAAAAAATCTCTTACCATAATATAGTTCGTGAAGTAAGAAACATTTTAAGAGTGTTTAATGTAGTAAAAATATAAATCCCCTAAATTGAAGATAAAATAAACCATAATTAATTAATTGGGTCTAATTTAATAAAAATATTTGTAAATTTTTAATAAGAATATCATAACTCAGTTGATGGGAATTGTGTTAACAAAATCCGATATTACCTTAAAAGAATTTAAATAAAATCAAAGTGAAAGGGATAGATTTAAATTGAAATTAAATTAACAATAATAAAATTTATTTTATGATATACTATCTTAAATGGGAAGTGTATACAACTCATAATTGGAATAATGTGCACAGTTCAAAAGTTGTCTCAAAGAGATGATTTTGATATTAAAACACACACAATATTTCATGACATCTATGAATGCACTCTATCATTAGGTATAACAAACCAAAGTATCATAAAAATCTAGTTTAGAACCATATTCGAAATTATAACAATTTATAATCCCCATTTATTACAATTATTTACACACACACATAGATATATATATATATATATATATGTATATATATATATATGAATATATATATATATATATAGTTTTTACCTAATTTCAATATCTGGTGTAATTAATAATGATCCTTTCAATCTAGTTTTGTAAGAGAAATGTTAGTATTCATTATTACGTAAACGTTCATCATTAATATATTTATAATGTCACCATAAATTATTAATTATAATTATATATAGTATTTTAACACTCTTTAATGAGTGTTTAATTCTTATCATGGAATATGAAATCGACAGCATGCATATTTTAGTGATTCTTAACCAATGATGGGTGTTTTCATAATTAATGAGTTAAATATTTATATTAATTTTTTATTAAACAATAATAAATAATTATTTATATATTTTTATGATAATATTATAGTGGTTAATTTCACATAGTCATCAATTATATAAATTTGTATAATTTTTCAAGTAGGTGGTTTAATCAATCCAAAAATAACATAACATGATTAATGGGGGGTTATGAGATGGTTTAGTTAAAATGTTATTATAATAGAAGAATAATGATATTATTTATTTTTCATTAGCCTCCTATATAATAATTTTAAATAAGTACATAAATAATAAAATTTATATAAGGCTTTTACATAGAATTAATAGATTATTTTCCTACTAATAGAATTATTTTGAATGTTTGAATTTATGAAAATGGTTTATTGACACTGTAATCATTTGGATCTATAATTTACCACATCAAATCCTTAATGAATTCATACGAATAATATTTCTATTTTAGTCTAATTCTTATAACCATCAATGAATATAAACAATGAAAAATTGAACACAGTATTCCATTTAGGTGGTTGTCCACACATACACATGGATGATGCATTCAGTTTCCTTAGAATGAGAGGAATAATTATATTTTATATCATTATAGAATTTTAAATAAAAAATATATAACATAATAAAATATGAATTTTTTTTAAACCATCATTGTTATGTGGTGATGAAAAATTTACACATTACTTTGTAGAGGCTCTAGTTCGTATGTAGGCACGATTCACATTTCTATTTTTCTTAATCAAAAATGGAAAAGTGGTTAATTATTGTATCATAATTATAATAATATAATATTATATTAATAATATTAATTACATTATTTTATTTTTATTTTAATTTAATTTGAGGACGAATAAGTGGACATAAAGAAATAGAAATGAGAAAGGGGTTGTTAAAAATTTACACCTAACTTCCTTCATTACCTCATTTGAAAATGGAGTTATCCCATGGGGGATGGTGTTTTGAGAAGATAAAAAAACTCTAAAACATTTGTAGGATTGAGTATGATATGGTTGGGTAGATTTTTGGCATAACATGGGGGTTATAGTTAGTGGTGAAGTAAGGATAAAAGATCCTATTTTATAAGTAAAAAAGGATCCCATTTTTTAAATACACCAAAACGTTCAGTAATTTCAAATAATTTTCAAATAAAGTGGTTCAAAAATTGATAAATAATGTATAAGTTAAGTTATATGGTTAATAAATTCCTTTAGAAAATTCCCACCGATGTTTTAATCATTTTTTATGTAATTTAATCTATAAATTTTACTTTTCTCAATTTAGCTTATACTACAATAACAAGTTTATATATAAGTAAATTAAATATAAAAATTAAAAATCATATGATCCATTTTATTTAATTTGGATCCATTGATTGAAAATCTAATATTATTTTAATTTTAATAAATGTATAATGTTTATAAATAATAATTTTTTAAAAAATAAAGAAAACAAAATGTATTAAAAACAACCCTTGATAGAAAATTACTCACTTTTTTAAAAAATATATTTCATTATAATTGAAATAAAATATTTTAAAATATATAATTTTACTTTTAAAATTGTATTTGGTAAATAATTTTTTATCACATGTTTTAGGATATAATTATATCCATGTGATTTCATAAAAGCCACAAGATTTTCCAAAATAGTATTTTCCACTATTCACCTAAAAATAAATTATGTTAAAAAACTCAAAAATATCGTCATAATGTTATATTTTATTATTAACCCAAAAATTATATTAATTTTCTAAAATTAAATTTCCCATGATAAGTAATTCAATATTAGTATAAAATCACTTTAAATAAAGGGATAATATTCATAAATGAAAATATCTTATTAAATTATTATATTTTATTTAGATTATTTATTATCAATTAAAAAATAATTTGTCTGTAATATGTTATTCTTATAGATGGTGGTTGGGGTGGATCTCTCACATTGACATCATCACGTTCTAGGGTGATGGGGTTTTAAATTTACCATTTCATTTCAAAGAGACATTAAGATCAATTTTATGGTGGAGAAAAACTAGATTGGCCATACGTAGAACGAGGGTGAATACAGGGAGGGTAAGGCTATGTTTTCTTTATTCTTGATAGAATCTATAGATATGGTCAATTCAAATAGAAGAAATTTTCTCTCTCTTAATGTTGGATTTGAGGATCATAATATCAAAAGGGGATCGAATGCTCGTATTCTAACTAAACAGGAAGCAATTATTGATAGGATGTAGATTATTATGTTTTCAATAAATGATAGGGTTTATTTTCCATATTTATTACAACCATGAAGGGTGGAGGATCATTACTACTATATTGTGAAAAAATTGGGTTTTTAGGTCCTGAGATGAATCCCATATAGTAATAGTATTTTCACATTATTTTTTGTTCAATGATCTAAAAAGAAGATCATGAAGATATGGATTGGTTTTTCTAAAACAATGTATGATTTTCATCTATGATTTGCATTCCAATTCAATCCTCATTCTTTTAGCAATAACAGAGTGAAACTATGGGTTTGATTCATTAGTTTTAATTAGATTCTCTGGAACCAAAGAAATTTTTTGATATATCCTCAGTGATTAGCGTCCCCAAAAAATAGACAAGGCTACTGAGGAGTATTGGATTAGATACATTTCATGGATCCTTATTGTTATATAGATATATATATATATTAAATACTTACCAAGAATGGTTTTTTTTCAAAAACAATGACAATATTAATCTAAAAATCAAGTATAATAAGTTTGATGATTTTAGTGATTGATGGAAGATGATTGGGAACATGTAGGAGAAGTGATTCTAGGAGTTAATATATTATGATTTTTCATCTAACAGGAATAATGATGATTTATATATGAAAAGATTCAAGGTAAAAAGGCCTATTGAAAAATTACAGAATTGAAATACTAAAGATAAGGTGGATGTTGTTTCTGACAATGAGACATATACTTTTCTAGATGTTGGAGTCGGAGAATATTCTTTTGATACTGGCATATACATGCATGGGGCTGCATCTTATTAACATCAGGGTGGTGATGGGAATGATCGTCCTATTTAAAATGCTACACATGATGGTGTTCAATGTGTGGTATTTAAAGAAAATACTTCACAACTACATATTTTTGGGTTTGGATACATACTATTAGCTACACCTGATTTTTAAGGACATGCTAAAAAAGATGTTGGTCCGGACCAACCTCATGTTAAGAAATTTTCTATTTCCATCAGGTTTTCCAAAATATCATCAATTCTTCTAGAATAATTGAAATTTTTTGTAATGTTTCGGATAATGAAGTGGTGAATGATTGTAGTCCACACAGAGATTATTAATTTGGTGTACATTACTAATTTAAGGATTCTATCATAAATAGAAAGAAAACGCTATTTATTAGCAATGGTTTCACTCCTTCCCCTTAAAAAAAATGCCGTAAAATAAATATTCCAACCTGTCAAATATAGTTTTTTTCTAGATATTCTACAAAATTTTAAAAAAATAACAAAATTTAGATTCTTAGGATATTCAATCAAGGTAATTTTAAAAATTATTATGAAATAATTGATGATTTTATTAAGAAAATGATATTTTATATTATGATATCTAACTATATTATTGTATAGATGAGGGAAGGTCACCTTTTTTAACCCAACCCACAACCATGTCTATTTTTATTTAATCATTAATAAATGTTAAGAATATATTTATTCTATAAGTATTTTTTTGGTAAAAATATAATTCATATTAACAAAATATTTTATTATTATTTAATCATACTATACTTAGTTTCATAAAATGAAACCCCAATTTTAGAAAATTGTTTTGTGGAAAAATTAATTTTTTGTAGTAGTTCAAATTATTCCAAAACATTTTATTATAATTCTATGGATTCTAGTAATTCAACAGTGGTTTGAAAAAATTTATAGTTTTTTCTTAAATTATTTTTAAAATATTATTGTTGTTTAAAAATAGTTTAATAAATTATGGATGTAATTCCAGTGATTCAAATGATCTGTGGAAATTAAATTCTGAGTTTTAAAATTTATTTGATTAATTTTTTGGTGTTTTGGAATTTATAATAAATCATTAAACTTTATATTTTTATTTTATTTAATAAAAAATGAAACATTTTCAATAAATTATTTACCCTTACACATGTTTTTGATGTTTCCTAATGTTATGTAGGATTTTATAACGGTTATGTAAAGCTAAATGATATTTTTAATAGATTTCATAGCAATAAAAGTATATTTTTACTATTTGTATAAGGTTATATTGTGATTTTCTAATGATTCAGAAGGGAAATTCAAGATTTCAAAACTGTGAAAATTTAATTAGAACCCTTTATGTGTTGTGTAATGACATTATTTATTTTTCAATACCTGTGTAAGGGTTGTCTATATTATTCTTTATTTTTTAAGGGTAACCATGTGATTCTAATGCTCGTGCAAGGGTATTGTGATTTTTTTATCTCACCTAAATGTACATGATTTTCCAAGTAAATTCATCCAGTTTTTTTCTACAAAATGATAAAAAAATTTACCTTTACTCAAACACCACCTTTTCTCCCATGTAACTATTATTATCTATATTTTCTATTTATTCCCCTTTCTCAAGACCTAAACACATTTTTTTTATTTTTATTGTATAAAATCAATGTCATTATTGCATTTTATTTGTTAAAATAGAAATATAATTTTTTGGAATGATTTAATCACTTTTAAATTATATTTTTATTCAATATTTAATTAAATAATTATTTTAATATACTATTATATGTTATGTATATCTGTATATTCTGATACACATTTATGATATTTGATAAATACTTGAATCTCCCTCTATATTTCCCTTATTTTTTCCTTTCAAATTTGAATTTCCTCAAAATCATCTTCTATTATTAGAGTTTCTGATTGTTAAATTGATCTTCTTCTTGTTATATATTGGGAAAATACCTCTCACTTTTAATCTTTTAGAAATATAAAATTTAAATGAAATAAAATATACCACATCGGGGATCCGATACATCCTCTTTATTTTATGTGAAAATGATAATAAAAATAGTTTTACATTTTTGATAAATATATGTGATTATCCATAATCAAATAAAAATACTATAAGTAATCACATGATATAAGATTATATGATAATGATGATTATGAATCACATGTAATGTTTTATTATTAATAAATATTTTTTTATTTATAGAATTTATATTGAAGAAAAAAAATTTCAGTAATATTTTTCCTTGGGTAATAAATTGGGAAATATATTTTACATGTTATTATCCTTAATAATCAAATGTTTCACACAATAAATTATAAATATTTTGTTATAAATTAAATATAAGTTAATTACATGTAAATAATGGTTAATATATTAATTTTTTTTATTCCAAAAATTAAATTATAAATAACAATAATGTGGTGGATAATTATTATTATCTTAAAATATGGATGTCATGTATGAAAAAAGATATATATTTAATATTTTTGATAATAATTATAAGAATGGGATATAGTATTTTATCACATGAAAATAGAATTTTTATTATACTTATCTCGTGTTTTATTAATTTGGATGATCATATGATTATCCTTAGAAGAGGAAGTGGCCGTAACCTAATGGTAATTAATATATTATATATAACCTAAAAATTAAATACGGATTCACTAAAGTCTAATAATTTGATAATATATAGATAAGATAATATATATAGAATCTTTATTGTAAGTTTGAATTAATGTTATAAAGTAATGTGGTGGCATTGTTACATGTTAACTAATTTATTATTCATAGTTTGAAAATATGAAAGATATGTTACTATCATTGTGTGATAAAATAAAAAATTTCTTCCTGAATAAACCTATTATCAAATGGTAAGTTCTATTTAATGTTTTCTATATTTATTCAAGAGTGAAACAAAAATAATTACACATCATAGAGTAATGATGATTATTCTAGAAATTATCCTCGAGTGGGAAATATTTAATTTGAAGCCTTAACCTAATTATTATTTGACAAAACCAAAATTATAGCATGAAGTAGTGTCAAACTCATTAAATAGTATTAATGAGAATTATTTTTATAATTCTGGATGTTAGATAATTGAAATGAATATTTTACCATGTGTTATAATTGTTATTCACTATCTCTAGAATATTATTCCATTCTCAGAGACGATTATCACATTATTGATATAATTCTTGAAAATAGAAATATTATTACATGTGGATATTTGATATTAATGATAGGAATAATTGGGATGTATAATATCATGATGCTTATATATATTTTATACCTCCGAATATTTTCCTGATATTATGCTATCAATTGTTAGAGCACATAATTATGGTTGATATTATTGGAAATTAAATTACAACATAAAGAAGATAATTCCGAGATAATAACAAAAGTTTTATGTTGAAATAGTTATAGTAGAGATAATAGATATATAAAACATCAATTTTTGATGGAAGTCCATATTAAATAAATTATCATTTTATCAATGGAAATGTATATTTCAAATGATACTGGATTTTATTCATTAATAATTGAATAATTTAATATACTAATGAAAATTTAATAATTTCTTAAATTATTTATTTTGGACTAAGCATTCAATCTATTATTTTATTAAGGTAAGAATGTATTTTTTGTTTTGACTATTTTTTAATTTAAAATACTATATTGGAAAAATACATTTAATATGTATTTATTCTTTATGGATATAGTGACTTGATATAATTGATTGACAACCATTAATTATTTGAATATTTGATGACTAATGGAATGGGATAAACAATGATTTGATGGTTGAATGATGTGTTGATTATGATGGGATGATGAGATATGATTCCTGTTATGATGATGGTGGAAACATTAGTTTATGTTTATGGTAATAATGTTTTCATGGGATGTCATATTTGATATCATGTGAAATGGTGTGATACATTGGGGTGGCCAAGGTGATTTAAAAAGGTGATTGCTCTCTATGCTTAGTTTTGGATTTATTCTTCCTTGATGGATGATAAAAAATGTTATTTATATGGTTGGTTTCTGACTATAGGATACTATTTGATTATATTTACAATGATTTCAACATTTAAGTGGCCTATTTGGATGATTCATAGAGTACCTGAGTGTTTATTAATTGATATTTAGATTAATGATATATCATTGATGGTTGATGATGCTCACTCAAGATGATGGAATACCTAAGAATATTAGATAGTAATTATTAGTGAAATATTAACTTTTCTAAAAGTTTAAAATGTTATACTTGGAAACAGAAATTTAATAATATTAATTAATGTATAGTTAATTAATTTAAATTATCTTGATTCTTGAATACATGTATGATATATTAAAAATAAAAGTGGCATCCTGGTGTTCTATGTGATGATAAAAACAGATGTTTATAAGGCTTAATAATTTTCCTTAGTACGGTTATACTATATCTAGTATTTATTTATTGTTATTTTATATATAACCCTTTCATGATGGAAGGGAAATTTACCACTAGAGGTTATGGGGGTGTTTTCCATAATATCTATGTTGGTGAGGATATGAATTGTTGACTACCCCACTCCATCAATATCTCATCATCATTAGTAATACATGAAGGTAAGTACGGGGGTGACATACAATACATGTGTGTTGTGGGATGTGATAAATTGAGGTAACTTTGCAGATTTTTATCTAGTCATGGTGGCACTATATCGCAGAGGTGTACATGTACGAGTTGTAATGGATTGAGCTATAATTTATTTAAATGGTCTTTAGTAGCTTCTGAACAAAAATACGGTTAAATATTGGGTAATAGTGATGATGATGAAATAGATATTTTATAGTGACCTTACATTTATTTAATTACATTAACATATTTTTAATGATAAACAACAACAAAAATTACACCACCAGGATCCAAATGTTTAGTGTTTAGGGAAAACTAGGACCATAAATAACTTTTACATCATAAAACATAATCATTTATTTATTTATTTTCTTCTTTATTTTCTTATATTATCTTGATTTCTCCTTAGTAAAAGTAACTAACTAAAGATATACATCAAAATATGGGGACCTAAAAGCTGGGTAAGAGGATAAGAAAATGTGAGAATACAACAAGGTGTGAGCATAATCATAACACAAGAATATGATCATAAACATGATAGGAATAATTAATACAACTCTTTAGAAGAGGAAATGAATAAAAAATGAAGCCCCATGTCTTAGTGGTCAAATAAAACACAAAATAATGAACAAATTTAGTATCATGTTAATGCATATTTCAATTTAACTAATCATATTCATCATATTACCCAATGCATTGAAGAACAATATAATTATGTGTTCAACTATAATATCCTAACATCAAAATTGCACTATTTAATTCTATGAACACCCATCACGTCATAACGTTAACATTATCAAGAATTTCCCTTAGAACATATATCACTTTTGGTCATAAATAACTCATGTAAATGAATGGGTTTCATTTATAAACTATACATTCATAAAAATTAGCTTCTTAAATGAAAGAGAGAATGACATACTTGATACAAGAACTATCAACCATGATTGAGAGGAAAAGGTGTATTCTTGAAAGAAGTGTTCTATTAGAAAACACGTTGTTAGAATAAAACTATAGTGGAAAAATCATATATTAAATAAAAGTATGATAATTCGGAATAAATAATTTTTAATAAATAACTAGACATAAAATGAAGTGAGAGAGGGAAAACGTGGAGAAATAAAGATGTGTTCGAGAATTTCACTTACCCTATATCTGAATGATTTCTTCACATTAATGTCTTATATAATGAAATTAGATTCATTAATTAATAATTGAAGAATTTTTATACATGAATATCGTTAATTATGGGTTTATTAAGTTCTTTTATGGTCTTTTGGATGATTTATAGAGTTTAAAATCATTATTTGAGAGTGTTCTTTTCCTATGTATTCAAGAACAGATCACATGTACGGATGAATTGACATTCATCTATAACATAAATAAACATCCAAAATTTAAATTACATGTTATTAATTATCATTCAAGTGTTTAAATTATATTATAATTAATTTTTTTAAATACCATGAGGATGAATCATTAGATAAAATATAATGATTATCATTTTAGGAAAATTTGGGCCTTTTTTGGATCACAACAACCATTTTTGGTTTTATCATTTTTTATTATGTATGAATGTTTTTTGAGAAAAATAAAGGGGTTAAAAAAATATTAAAATAAATTTTCGACCTTTAAATGGTTTTATTGACAACATTGATGGTGTTTAAGGAAAACGAATGTGCATCACCTAGGATGATGGTAAATTGATACATCATGGGAATTGATTTTATTTTAAAAAATCAAAGAGGGAGAGGGAGAAGTATAATAAATAATATTACATTATATTGATATCATTAAATTATATCAATAATAATATATTAATCATGAAATTATGATAAGATTAGACGAGGATAAGAGAAGAAAATAAAATAAATTAGAGTGGAAATTAAAACAAAAGAGAGAGAGAGAAAAAAAATATTACCTCTTGAATATAACATTATTGAGAGTCTCGTTAGGGAAGAGGTTTTGTTCTTTTTTGACACCAAGGGATTTTGGGAGTGGTGGGTATATTGGGAATATATCTGATTAGAATACAGAGTAGGAATATAGAATGTGCGGTGTGAGGAAATGAGGTTGTGAGGGTGGTATATATAGTAGAGGGGAGAGATACTTTTTTATTATTATATTCATTAATTTATTAATTTCACTCAAGAAAATAAACAGTGTGGATTTTATGAGTAAATAATGAAAATTAGGCTTGTGAGTTAGAACCAACGGCTATTTAAATCAGCGATGACTGAATCATGATATAGAAATTCATTTATTTAGAATATTTTGTAAATTATCGAATTTCACTATTCATTAAAAATTAATGTATATTGAAAAAATTAAAAAAATTCACCCTATCCATTTTTTGACGTGTAGAATTTAAAGATGAACACAAGTTTATAAATATAATATTTAAAAATAATTAATTTAAATTTTAATTAAAATCATAATTTACTTGAAAAATATAGAATTTAAAATTACAACTGCTTTTCAAACACTTTGAAAATGAAATTAAGTTCTAATAAAATTATCATATAATCATAAGACATATAAATACTTGTATATAAAAACATTTAATGAAAATAAATTTCCTCTTAAATATTTAAATTAATTATTAAATCTGATGATTTTAAAAAATACCATGGTAATAAAATTAATATATATCCTATTATCAATTATTTTATTGGTAAAATTTGTTTATACCAACATTATTAAGGATCATAGTCACTTAGAAAATTTACTATTAATAAAGATCATATTACTATTCTTATGGGTAACATTATTATTCATAAGGGTATGTTATTATTCACTAAAAATAATGTTTTTCCTATCATACACCAAACATCTTACTAATCATAAATGTGTATGTTAGATTTTTGAAATTCAAATCATAGAGGTGGAAAAGATATGTTTAAAAGACACATATAATTTAGTAGTTAATTTAATATTGATGTGGAATTGTGTTTTCTAATTTTATTTTATTTGAATCTATTATATCACCAAATTAAAAGAAGGTAATTCCATTAATAAAACATTTGTTCGTTACATTCTTAACCCAGTTGGAAAATTCACCCTCATTATTTTATTTTACATAAATAGGTGAGTGCAATTCACCTTCATCACCCCCTATAGTTCGCAAGATTATTCTTCATATATATAGTCCCTCTACAACACTTTGAAAAGGATATTTGTATTGTTGTGAAGAAGCATAACTCTCTAGCACAGAATCATTACTAGATACTCCTCATAACAGAGATCATATTTCATCAGTACCACCTCTGAATTCAGTACATGTGAGGTATCTAATATGTACATCCTCAGGATTGATACATGAAACACATCAGGAACATGAACCATATTTAGTGGAAGTGAAAGTTGATAGGACATGGATTCTTTAAATTCAAGGATATCAATGGGTCTAATGTGCCTTGGTCTTAGCTTCCCTTTCTTCACAAACCACATGACTCTCTTCCGTGGTGATATTTAAAGGAGAAATTATCTCCAATGTTGAACTATAAGTCCATTTAATGGTTTTCAGCATAGATCATTTTCATACATTTAGCATATTTTATGTGTTTTTGAATGAATTAAATATTATCTATCATCTCTTGCACAAGATCAGGGCCAAGAATATTTTTTTCTCAAACTTCTTCCTATGTGTTTGGAGTTGTACATCGCTTTTCATATAGACCTTTATATTGAGCCATCTGAATAATCTAGTGGAAGCTATTATTGTATGAGAACTTAGTCCATGGTATATGCTTATCCCATACACCTTTTAATTCCAATGAACATGCTCTTAACATATATTCGAGCATCTGAAATGTATAATCATATTAGTCATCAGTTTTGGGGTGATAGGCTTTGCTGAAATTCAATTCAGTTCTCAAATCATTTTAATGACTCCTTCAGAATTTAGATGTGAACATGTGATCACGATCATAGATAATTGATATTGTAACCCCATTCAATCTCACCACTTCCTTCACATATATCTTTTTATGTAGTTCAAGCGAGTTATCTTTTCGAATTGCGATAAATTTTTTATTATTTGTGAGTCGGTTCACCACAAAACATATCACATTAATTTTTTTGGATGTATTTAGGTTACTATTGATAATTTCCACAGTGAAATTCTCCCATTGACATAATGGTATATGAAAGGGTTGCATCATCCCTTTGGACTTCAGTCACTCACCTTTAACTTCCTGACATATCAGAAATATTGATATAAATTTCATAATCTTCATCTTCATGTAATCCCCCCGGAAGTGTTCTTAGATATCAATGACATTTTAGTACTACGAGGATGGATAATCAAAGGTGAAGTATGAACATTATCAAATAAACCCTTTATTATTATAGGTGATTAAGTCACAAAAATCCACATTCCAAACCAAATCACACCATCATCATTGATATGGGAATCTTGCAGTTTCCTTTCAATTATTGACATCACCTTTTGTTGTAACTCCAAATTCTCCAATTGTCCCTCCTTAATCTTCACTTTGATAGATGGTTGCACATTCATTTGGTCGAAATAGAATTTACTCCTTTGCCCTTATTTTTCAATATCCATCGTTTTGATATCCATAAAGAGAGGGTCTTTCTCAATCCACAACATGGATAGATCACTAGGTTCTTTTCAACTTAGTGCATCAACTACCTTGTTTTCCTTTCTAAGATGATAGTAATAGTAGAAATCCTAGTATTCAATTATCAATAACCAACTCATTTTATACATGTGTATCTCCTTTTGTATAAATATATACTCTAGGATCTTATAATAAGTATATATGTGACCCTTCTCACTATAGAGGTATAGTCACTTGATTTTCAAGGCACAAATCATAGCTTCTAGCTTTATATTATGCGTAGGATAGTTCTCCTCATAGATCTTCAACTACAGTAAGGTGTAGGCTATCACATTACCATTTTAATTGAGTACACAACCAAAGAATTTCATAGATGCATAATTGTATATCACAACCCATTATACACTTTTTGGTAGTGTTAGTACATGTGTAACGATTAACATTCTCTTTAGATCCTTAAAGATTTCCTCACATTCTTCCATCCATACATACTTTACCCCCTTCCTTGTTAACATAGTTAGCAGTCTTGGCCACCATTATACACATCTCACAAAAATTCAATAGTACCCAAATAATCCATTAAAACTATGGATTTATGTGACACTAAATGGTTTAGGAAATTCCTCAATCACCGTGGTTTCTAAAGGGTCCAATTAAATTCCCTTACTTATGATCACATGTCCCAAGAACATGACATTCTTCTTCCAAAAGTCCAATAATCTGTACATGGAATATAACTTATCATTTATGAATGTCTCCAACAGAAGTCCGAGATGTTCTTCATGTTCCTCCTTGATTATAGAGTAATTAATAATATCATAAATAAACACTACCATAAATTTTCCGAGGTAATGTCTACAGAATATATTCCCCAAATCCAAGATGATTTTAGGGGTATTAGTTAGTGCAAAGGGGATCACCAAAAAGTCATAGTTCCAATACCTTATATAGAAGGTAGTATCCTGAATATCTTTCTCCTAAAACATTAGTTGATGATATTCCTAATGGCGATCCAACTTTCAGAAGTATCGAGATCCTCTCAACAAATCAAACAAGTCATAAATTCTTAGTAGCAGATACTTGTTCTTTATGGTGATCATGTTGAGTTCCCAATAATAAATACACAACCAAATTGATCCATCATTCTCATTCACAAAGATAAATAGAACACCCTATGGTGATTCACTAGAGAGTATGAACCCTTTTTCCAAATCCTCTTACAACTGCTTCTTTAACTCCTCACTTTCGATAGGGATAGGGGAACTTATAGATAGGAGTAGCTCCACGTATAAGTTCTACAGGGGACTCTACCTCATGATCTAGTGGATGTTCGGGAAACTCTTTAGTAAATACATCACCGTATTACCTCATGATGGGAATTTAAGCTAGGTTGAATCTTTTCTTTGTCTCAATCATTTGAGCGAGGTATGCTTCTTCATAGAAAAACAACACCCACACCATCATATGATTTTTCAATGGAGATTCATGATATTACTTGAATTTGTTTTGGAGAATGGGATGGTTTAGAATATGAAATGTAATTTATTTTTTTAAATAGTATATGTGTGGTCTATATAACAAGATACATTCCAACCTCATTATAGCAATGAATTCCACCAAGGGAAGTATCACGAGATTCACTGGAACAATCTTCACACAATCACCAATAGGAGAAGTGTCCAACACTTGGGTTACAATAATTGCACCACATGGTGTTTTTATAGATATCTCAACTTCAAGGATATAGGTCTTCAATTATATTGTTCTAGAAATCCTAAAATATATAATGGAATGTGTATAACACTAATCAAATAGGAATTTTTCCATTATTGATTGAATTGAAAATGTAACTTATAAAAATTTATTTTCATGCTCAACATCTTTAGTAGTGATGGAATAATCATCCCCATTATCAATTTATTTGGTGTATGATGAGACTAATTACCCTTGAGGGCTCTAGGTTTAGTGCACTAGCTTGAATAGTACCTTTTCTCCCTACAATTGTAGAAATAGACTATGTGTGTTGCCCTCTTTTACTCCACCACATTATCTTGCCCTGTCATGTATTTTCAATACTCAAGAGATTCGTGTCCTTCTACCCCACACATGAGTCATTTCCCTATCCCTTTGTTGAAATTACTGCGAGGATTCTTCACATATTTTTTGACATGTTGGTGGTTGAGTTTTCTTTCCACCTTTCTCATTATAACCTTCGACAAGAAACTCTATCATTCATTTCAAAAAACTATAGCCATGGGATAATTCCCCAAACTCCATATAGGCTTTCAGAGCACATCTAATGAATTATTAATAACTAAAAAAGTCTCAAATTGTAAGATCCTTTTGAACGTCTGGATTTAATCCACTAAAAATCTATCAATTTTTCTATCATTATTGATAACAAATCTCGAAGCATACATTGCATGCATTGTAAAATTTCCTTTGTAGGTAGTGAAAAATTCTACATCATTTTTCATTAGATATATGAATTATCTCACCATCTATGTATGAAGAGTTCAATGGAAATACCTACTAAAATACAATATATTATTGTCTTCTTACTCAATTTATTAAATTTATTCCCTTGGCTTGGTGTTCTTAAACAAAGAACTTCATTGGTTGTCCTCTCTATCTAGATGATAAAAACATGATTGACCTTATTCCACTTTGAATAGTGAAACACAAATATGATATTGTCAATCAATTTTATACAATATTTCTTAACTAGTGGATCCAATTATCCACTATAATTTAGTGATTGTTGAGGCATAAAACACTTGAAATCCAGTGCTCTATATCAGGTGAAAGAGGAATTTGCACATTATTCAAGTTATTGGAAATAAACTGAGACTACTAGGTAAGAATCAAAATGATGTTTTGAATTCCGCCTCCTAAATAATTGGGGATATTGTTTGTAAATCACTACATTATCCCCCGTATGGGTTGTTGGAATGGTTTCTCTTGGTTCCCAACATTTTCTAATGTAAAAAAGTTCAGAAGAAAACATAAGTCAACAAGTCATGAATAAATTATTTATTCATTTATTAAGTTAACAGTATAATAATATATTATGGGATCCTTATGTTTAGTAAATCATCTTGTGTGTTCACATATACTAAGTCTCAATCTAGGGATTTTCACTTGTGTTCCCTAATCCTAATTCCATAATTAACTATACCATTTCTCCAATACCAACGACAGAGACCCATCTTTTCATACCTTACATCTAAATATTTTTAATGATAAATTACATAAAAAAATTACACTATGAGGATAAAAAGGTTTAGTGTCTTGTGGAAACGAGTACCATACGAAACATTTAAAATATAAAAAATAAACATTTATTTAATATCTTACTCTCTATATTTTTATTTTCTATTGAGTTCTCATTATTAAATGTAATCACCTGTGGATATAAATCCAAAAGGGGTGATATAAAAGCCTAGTAAGAGGATACGAGCATGAGAAAATACAACATTTAGTGATAATAACTATAAAATACCCATAGGATCATAAACATGATAGGAATAATTAGTAAAAGTCTTGAAAAAGAGATCATGCATAAAAACCAAAACATCATGTATTAGTGGTAAAATACCACACATATTTGTGAAAAAATATAGCATCATGTTCATTAATATTTCACATTAACTCATGAGATTCATTACATTAACCATTAAATTTGAGTGTTGTATAATTCTGGGTGCACCCGTCGCATCATAAATTTAAAACTACGCTATATAATTCCTGGCTCACCCATCACAGGATAATGATAACACTATCATGCATGTAAGATAGAAAGTATATCAATCATGGTTATAAATAGAAAATTTAAAGGAATGGTTTTCATTTCATAAATCATTCCTTCTTAAACATTGGGTTCCCAAATTTAAGAGGAAATAACATACTTAATATAAGAACCATCAACCCTGAGTGAGAAGTAAAATGTATATTTTTTAAAGAATATTTCTTTTTGGAAGAATATTGTCGGACATAAACTCTAGTTAAAAACTTTTATATCCTATAAATGGTTAGATATTGATGAATAAATTATTTTTAGGTAATAAACATATTTATAATTGAGTGAAAGAGGGACAACCCGAAGAAGGAATGTTGGGTTCGAGAATTACACTTACCTTGTATCTGAACGCTTTCTTCAGTTTAATGTACTATATTATCAAATTATATTTAATAATTAACAATTTTAGAACCTTTTTTACATTAACATGGTTCATTATGGTTTAATTAATTTCTTTTAGGGTCTTTTTTATGAGTTTTATATTTAAATTTATTATTCTCGATTGTTTTTTTTCATAGTTTTCATGAATGGTTAACTTGTAAACATGTATAGAAGTTCATGTAGAACATGGATAAACATAAAGAATTTATATTACATGTTATTAATGATCATTAAAGAGTTTAAATGATCTTATAATTAATTTGGTTATATACCATACGGATAAATCATTAATTGAAATTTAATAATAATCATTTTAGGTTAATTAGAGTGGTTTTTGTATCACAACGAACATGTTTTGTTTTTTCATTTATTTTTATATATAAAAGTTATTTATAGAACAAAAAATTGGTAAAAAAATAAATATTAAAATATTTGGTAAACCATTTAATGTTTTTACGGATTTCATTTAAGGTGTTTAAGTAAAATGAAGGTGTATCTCCCACGATGATGGTAATTTGACACATCACAAACAATGATTTCGTTTTAAAAAAATAGAAGAGGGAGCGAGAAGAGTTTATTGAATAATATTTCATTGATGGGATATAATACTAGTATAAAAATAATATCGGATTTATCATGACATATGTATAAGACAACATTAGTACAATAAAAAAATGAAATTTGAAATGAAATTTAATGAAAAGAGAGCGAAATTACATCTTGAATATATCTTTCTTGAGAGCCTCTTTAAGAGAATGGTTTTTTACATTTTATGAGACAAAGAACTGTTGAACATGGGATTGAATCTTGGGAAGATATTTGAGTTGAGTTTAGTGTAGGAATAAAGATTGATAGTGTGAGAAAATGAGGTTCTGAGGGGTGGTATTTATAGTGGATGAGAGAGGGGTTTTGCTCAATATTATATTTATTAATTTATTAATTTCTTTAATGAAATAATATAATGAATATTATAGGACAAATTATAGAAAATATAGAACTTGAGTGTGAACAGATGTACATTTACATTATCCATGACATATGAATGATGGATAAATGCATTTATTTTTAAAATTTGTAATTTATCAAATTTTATTATTCACCAAAAATTAAAGTCTTTCAGAAAAATATAAAAAATTTATCCAAACCATTTTTCAACATGTAAATTTTAATAATGACATCCATTTTATTAAAATAAATTTTTAAATATGACTAATTTAATTTTAAATTAAATTCATATTTGAGTTTAAAAATAAAACTTTTAAATTTAAAATGATATTCTGATAAATTGAAAAAATAAAGAAGGTCTCATGAAATTATAATATCATTAAAAGACACAAAAATACTTGGTTTTGAATACATTTAATGAAAATAAATTTTCATTTTAATTATTAAATTAATCATTAAATATTTCTGACTTATAAAAATACCTATACTATAATATAATTATATCATATTTTCACTTATAGGATTGATAAATTTTATATATACTCTCATTGGTAAGGTTTATATTCACATATAAGACTTACTATTCATAAATATCATATTACTATTATAAGGGTAGCACTATTATTCAGAAGGGTATGTTACTATTCACTAAAAATTATTTTTGTCCTATCTGACCCCAAACATCTTACGAATCATAACAGTGTATGACAAATTTTTGAAATTCTAATCATAATAGTCAAAAAATTATGTATAATGATCACATATAATTAAGTATTTAATTTGACCATGATGCGGCATTGTGTTTCCTAGTGCGATTTTAGGTGATTCTACTATATGACATAATTAAAATAAGTGAATTATATTGACAAAACACTGGGTCGTTAAATATGTATACTGATGAAAACATGAAATATGGGGCCCTATTATAGGTAGAGTGAAGGTAGAGTGAATCAAGGGATGATATTAGATATGACATGATTTATAGAAGGGATGTGATCTTATGATGTGTGGTGTTGGGTATGAGAGAATTAAACCAATGAAGAAGTTATTGTGAGTTACCCATATCTATACATATATTCTAAATATTGGGACTTGAATATTTTGCATTATATATTGAAGGATCCGTGGTTAAAATATGAACATAATAGTAAATATATATTAGTTTTTATTTATTTACATTTATTTTATCATTTGTCACCATAATAACTATTTCAAATATTTCTTGAGAGGTTTTAATGAGGATCCTATTGATTATGTAAGTTATTCTCACCAATGTATATATAAAAATTTGCAGAGAAGTAGGAGATGATTAGTGATCAACTTAGACATTACATGTTCAAAGAGTTTTTAAAGATCTATTCGAGATTCATGGCCACTTCCAAGGATTTGTTTTAGTAGTATTCTCTATTTTAGTTATACGTTATTACATTAATGTATTTGGATTTCTTCCTTAATTATTATAAGATGGAATGGTTTGGTTGTTCTTCTCACCTTTTCTCTTACATAAAAAATCATTATGAGTGAAATCCCTCCCATGTGTGTGATTATATACCCTATGTGGTTACCTCCAACTTGTGGACTATTGTTGGAGGGCTTTGGGTGTAATTATCTATCATCCTTCATTGATGGTGTAGGAGGGTGCCTAAGGAGAGAGGGGGTTTTGATAGTTTATTTATTGTTTTCTGATATACTAATTTCATTTAATTGGTATTAAATGTTGTTTTATTTTATCTATATTTATATTTTATATTATGGTAACTATTATTCATATATTATAATATAATGGAATGGTTTTAGTGTTAATATATAATATTTGTGTTTTACATAAATATATCGTGATTTTTATTTTAGTTCATTGTTGCACGTGGAGATAGGTAATGAACACAATATTTATTTAAAGAAATTATATAGTGAATCTTCATAACGTTAAATTATCCCAACTAAAAAAAACTATATCCTCAAAATATTAATTATCTATTACTAATATGGATATTTCCGGGTATCCAAAATAAAGACATGACTCGAGATTTTATTTCTAATGTGTAACCATCTTTAATAACTTTTGAGAGATTATGAAAATCACCAATTCCATTATAAGAGGAATGAAAAAAATATTGAGTTTCTTTCCAACCATTTGGGCTAAAAATCCCACATGATGAATTTCCCTAGATATTTCATAGACATACATGAAGTAAAAAAATGATCATGGGTTGATTTTATATATGAAATTTCATTTCCCTATTTCATAAATTAATATTGTGTCTCTGTGGGAATATACGATCCTTTATAAACTTTCACTATGTTTATCTAAAGTGATGATGAAAAGATTCACATACCCATAAATGTTTACACATGATATAAAAATCATAAAGATATAAGTTGTTTCTAATTCTAAAATCATCAGGGTGGTGATTTATTAATCATCAAAAACATTCTAGATATATTCTGCTGCATATAGTAAATCACAATATAAAATATAGATCCTAATATAAAATTAATTAATTATCAGGATCCCGTTTAGTATTATTTTCTTAGTCATTCACTTTTCTCATTTCTCATGAGGTTAGATAGAACAATTGTCCTTGTCATCTATTTTTTAATGAATCAACATTAATAATTATAACACACATAGTATTTTAATTGTTTGATATTATTGTTATATATTACAATGATTAGATTATTTTCTCATAATTGATAGTTACGGGATTTATGGAAAATCCTTCTACAATTAAAACACATTATTGTTCATTTGAGTTATTCTATTGTGTGATTCTTCCCACATTATTTTTGAACACCCCATGGTTTTAAAAATAAATTGAATTTCCTAACAAATTATTTTTATTAGATATTTATATCTAGATTTAAATCATAATTTTACCACTTCTATGCTTTGAAATTCAAAAAATAGTCATCTACAATTGTGATTAGTAAGTTATTTGGTGTCTAATAGAACTATCTTTATTTTTAATGAATAGTAAAATGCCATTATGAATAGTAATGATAATAGTAATATTACCATTGTGAATAGTAAATTGGATTATTATTTTATTTTTATATGGATTTAAGATAATGAAAACTTGATTAATTTTTCACGGTGTGAAAAAATGAGTTAAAGAATAAAAATTATTATTTTTGAATAAAATATGATTTAATTTATAAATTAACGTAACAGAAATTAGAAAATTATAGTCAAATAATGGTGTTCATTTTTTTAATTCTACACTCTGAAAAATGTATAGGGTGAATTTTTGCGATTTTTTTTAAAATTATTGAATTTTGGATGAATAGTGAAATATGGTAAAATGATGTATATAAGAATTATCAGTTAAATAATATTTCTATGAAATAATAATAGATTGAAGTTCAATTTATTTGATAAAACATTGCCTATTTAGTATTTTAATCTTATTATTTAAGATAATTCATAGTCATGGACAAAAATATTAAAATAATGATTACGATAATTTAAAATCCATCTCATCTTCCACTATAAATACCACCATAATTTGTCTCTTCCTCTCACACCTCTCAAGCCTTAATAATTTCCTATATTCTACAAAATACCCTCCCTAATGATCTTCCCCAAGTCTTAGATATTCTATTCCTAACAAAAGGTGAAAACCAAATTCCATAAAGAGGATCTCAAGGAAAAGAGATCAAGAGGTAAGAATACCCTTCATTTTTCATGTGTTTACTTCCCATTTAATTTTTTTCCTTATACTCCCTTTCCCTATACTTATCCATGAGTTATGAAATATCCATAATATTATATAATATATATGTTACCATGTTCATGTAAATGATACATCATCTAATTTCATCTCCTCTCTCTCTTATTCATAAAATAATAACACTGTCCGCGATGTGCCGATTTACCAAAATCATGGACAATGTGTTTCCAATTTCCATTAATTCTTTCAAATATGATCATTAAACACCTTTAATGGTTTAATAATAATTTATAGTGTAGTTTTTAACCTATTAAATGGTATATAATGAACATATATGCATGAAATTAAAAAATATACTGAAACAAGTTCATAATTATCGAGGAACTGCAATAAATGATCTGAACATACATCATTAATGTTTTTTCTAATGATCAATCAACATATATGAAAAAAAAATTATTTATGGTATCATTATATATTCTGGAAACATATGAATACCATTTAATTCCGCTTCTGTAATTTCATTTCATACGATAAGAAAATCAAAGGTAAACCATCTATGAAAATCGTGTAAAGAACGCTCCCAAAACAATGCAAGGAAAAAAACAATAACAATTAAATGGTGAAATTATGTAATAAAATGATAATATAGGGTATTATAAATATGAATATTTTTATTTAATATATTAATAACTCTTTTATAATAATTATACAGGATATTTAGAAAAATATTAAGTAAGACAAACCCGAGGTAATGGAATTTTTAAACCAATTTCCATTCTTTGAGTTAACATTCTACTTCATTTTTATGTGGTATTAATATTTTTTGTGAGAAAAATGTTGATTATATTATGATTAATTAAGATTATTTAAATTTTATTTACTTATTATATCCACTATATTAATTCTCGCTTCAATTATTTGATATTTATAATAGAGTTTTTTTAAAAAACCTCTTATAACATTTTATTTTACAAAATTTAAAAGCATCATTTTTATGATATTATTCATGTTGTATAATTGTTTTCTAGTTCATGAGCATTTTTTATGATAATGGGTGGATCCTATATCTCCCTCAAATGAATTGGGTATGATTATTTTCGAGGTATTTCGTATAGAAACTCCAACTATTACAGTGATGGTTACACAAATTGTAAGGTAGTCGCGAGGGTTACAAATTATAAGGTAGCAAAGAGGGTTATAATATTATGTATGTAATGACCCAAGATACCATTATGCTACCATTTATATTCACTATGTATTGTGGTAATATTTTTCAAATATCAAGATTCACAAATAATTTATATATGGGTGACAAGTATGCCTTTTTGAAAATGATTTCATACGTTACAAGTATTCATGGACTAATGTGTTATTTATTTCTTTTTATATCCCTTATTGATATTTTTGTGATCATCCCAAGTGTTTAAATTATATTCATAGGTTATAAGGATGTGTAAGACAATGAAGGAATCCATGTTATATTTTATGAATATTTTTCAAATAAATCATGTTTTATTTGAAAATTATTATATTTTGGAAGAAATAAATACTATTTTAATGGTATCCTATTTTTATTAATATGGAATGTTATAAATGTATTATGTCCCAGTTCCTTAAATATATAAACATGAAAAGGTTCTAAATATTTAAGAAATTGATTTATTGACAAAAATTAATGATTGTGTAATCTAATAATTCTGTGTCCTTATAGTTGGTATTAGAGGATGGTTAGATAACATTATGGGTTAGGATGATATCAATAGAATTCCATAAATGTTTTTTTACATAATGGTAAAATGATATATAATTTAATGATTAACATGTTTCTTCTACTAAGATATATTTGTTCAGAATGGTTTTCCACAAAATTAATAGGGAAGTTGAAGAGAAGAGGCACCGGCAGAGTGATATCCTTCTAAATCAACAACCCAATATTTTAGGGATCAGAACAGAGAAGCTTATGACTGAAATGGACCAGATAACACAAGGAATATACAGTGGTGGAATATATGGAAGAGAATATCCAGAGGGAAAACAATGGAACATGATGATAGTGGAACATTTTATGAGACAACACACTCTTGAATTACATGGATCTTATTAACTAGTAGTGGTTTAATGATCAATTAAGGCCATTGAAAAGATATTTGATGTTATGTTCTTTTTAGATAATCAACAGGTATACCCTTCCATTTATAAATATAAGTGTAAAGTAGATTAGTGGAGGTCAATGGTCGAAAATATTAGTGATAGATAAGATATTGATGCCTTTGATTTGGATGGATTTAAATTTATTTTTCTAGATGAATATTTTCCTATTGTGCTGATAATTTGGATGGAGATGCAATTCCTTGAATTAAAGGAAAACAAGGAAGATTTAGTGGATGATTATGAAGGATACATCACTTGTCTGGGATGGTATGCTTCTAATCTTATCCCGGATCACGATAGGAAAATCAACTACTTTTACATAGGACTAATGTCTTGGTATTGAAAGGGAATGGACTCCCGTGAATTAAAAAGTTATGAAAAACTTGTCCGATTTACTAAGAGGGTAGATATGGAGTTTTTTGAAAATCACATTCAATTTGAAAATAAAAGAAATAAAGAGGTCTAGATGGAAAATTATGGGTAAGAATCAACCAATTAAAGCTGATTGTAATAAATTATAATTTTCATTTTTTGAAAAGTGTGGAAAAAAAGCACCCTGGGGAATGCCTTACCAAAACTAGGAACTGTTTTCGATGTTGTATGTTTAAAAACAGGGCTAGATATTGTTATGAAAATTATCCTAAGACTAATCCTAATAAGGAAAATGTATAGTGTTTTAAAGGTGGAGAGATGGGTCATTATGAAAATACCTACCCAAATAGAGATCTAAATGATTCAAAGATGCCAGAATATAAGTAGAATGATGTATTGACCTCCTTTGAGACTATGTCAGAAAATTCCAGACTATCCAAGGATGTTTTATCAGGCACCTTTTTTTGTTTAATCATATTTTTTAATGGTTTTTTATACGGGGTCTACACATTCCTTTATTGTTGAGATATTTTCTAGTAAATTAATAATACCACCTCAACAAATGAGACAATAACATATAGTTAAAACAATAGGGGAAATATTATAATAAAAAGGAATTATATGAATCTTTTATTGATTTCAGTGGAAATACTTTAATTGAAGAAATTTTTGTTTTTCCTTTAGTAGAGTATAATGTCATTTTGGGAATGGATTGGATTTTTTATCATGCTAAGATTGACTCTAGAGCTAAGGAAGTAGTTTTTCAATATTTTTTTTAGTTTGTATACAAGAATAAAACCATAGAATTAAAAATATAACAGGAAGCTAAGAAACTGTTAAAATATGGAAATGAATATTATGTATTTTGAATTTTTGAAAAAAATGGAACTATTCAGATTAATGATGTGCCCATGGTAAATGAATACCTTGATTTTTTTCTTGATTAGTTACCTGGTGTCATACCTAATTGGAAAGACGTATTAATAACTAATTTACTTTATAATGCAAATCAAATTTCAAAACCCCCCATATCAAGTGGCTCAAATGGAACTAATTGAACAGAAACATCTATTTCCAGAGTTTCTTGATAAAGGCTTCATTCATCATAGTACTTCACAATAGGGTTCTCTTATTTTTTCGCTAAAAGTAAAGATGGTTCCATGAGACATTGCATTGATCATAAAGCTTTGAATAACATGACCATGAAAAACATGTATCCTTTTCCTAATACTTTTGACTTTTTTGATCATCTCTAGGTAGATCAATACTTTTCCAAGATTGAATTGAGATCTGAATACCATCAGATAAAGGTGAAATAAGATTACATATCGAAAAAAAACATTATACTTGGTTTGGGAATTATGAATTTTTGGTTATGCCATTTGGGTTAAATAATAAACCTTCTGTATTCATGAATCTTGTGAATAGAATATTTAATAAGTTCTTAGATATGTTTCTAGGTTTGTTAATTTATGGCATTCATGTATTTTCGATGAGTAAAAAGAAGAATAAAAATCATCTAAAGGTTGTATTGAATACTATAAAGGAAATGTCAATATAAAATTTTTTTAGCAAGTGTAATTTTGTAACACCATGAGATTTTATGAAAAATATTCTTTTAATTTAATTAATGTCTTGTGTTGTAAGTTACACTAAGATCACCTTGTGCTATACACAACACCGTATTAGCTTGTAGTATATGCAACACTATTCTTGTATCGTGTTACACACAATTTTGATAATAGTTATTCTACGCCACATTGAGTATATATATATAGATATTCAATGTATAAATGAAATATTTTTGGATTCTGTTATATAAAACAACGAAGGATTCCTTCAAAACACGCTACCTAGACTTGGCTTGCATTACATGCAATCGCGACCTTCCTCGATAGTGTGCGTTGTACAGAATACTGGGTTTTACTAAACAACAATATATTATTATAATATTATTATGAACTAGCCTTTATGAATAGTATTAACTAAATGTTGAATTTTATAACATTATTATTCATCTCACACATTTTATAGAACATGGTATAAGAACAAAATAAATTTTTCAGGTAAAATAAGTATTTTTAAAAAAATGCAGTTTTGCCACCTTTTGATGGTGCGCCCACTTTAAATCTAGTTTTTTGACATGTTTATAAGTTCAATTTGAAAAAAATAAAATTCTTCTTTGGAATCAATAAATAAAAATTTACTTTGGATAAATTTTTCGTATTATTCTAGTAACTTTCATATTTTGATGAATAGTAAAAACACGGTATATTTTAATGAACAACAACATTTTTCATCGTAATAATTTATATGGTTAAATTATAATATTGAAGGGTTTTAAAGTGTAAATAGAATATATTTTTACCATTTAATATAATTTATGTCATTAGCATTGATTTTACATTGAATTCGTAGATTAAATCAATTCAATCTTTTGCAATGTTTTAAACAAAAACCCGTTTTCATTCGACAATGGGATTAATTTTAATTTAATTTATGAAAATTTTGTGTATTGAATTTGAAAAAATGGATTCCATATTTGGAGTCAGTGTGTCCAAATTATTTTAATAGGCTAATTTTTATTTTTTGGAATTATGAATAGTAACTACTGTAAATTTTATTTACCATAGTTAAAGGTAAATCGTGTAATTAAGGGTAAATATAATATTATAAAATGACCCTAACACATGCCAAAATTCTATTGGATGGCTAAAAGTAAACCCATATCAAATAAGGGTCGGATTAGATTCATTTTATGGACTTTTGACAATGAAAATTATTTAATTATTATTAAAACCAAAGAAAGTGACAACATGTCAATCTCTTAAATCTTATAAGTATAATAATTTTAATTTAGTGATAAACATCATAAAACTTCGAACATGAATAGTATCCCGAAATCTAATAAAATTATCTACATCATGATAATTTATTTAGAATTTTTAGGGATTAAATAATAGTCATTAATGGTGATACATTAATGATACAGGAATTATTTATTAAGTGGAAAATAAGTAATATAGTTTTTATTGAAATAATAATACCCATTAAAAGGCCCAAAAACATGACAAAAAATTATTGGTAGTGTATATATACACATTAATCATCCAATGACCTAATATATAACCGTTTGTATTCTTATAAAAGTGATTATGACACTTATATTATTTTATTTTAAATGATGCCAAAGTTGTCACCTTCATAATTTAATAAATATAACAATTTAAATATTGTGATTTTAAGATGATAAATTCGAGTAAAAGTATTATTGTGAATTTTAAGATTTATCTTCATCATTGGAATTTATTTTAAATTTTTATGCAACAAATAAGTATATTAAATAATTATACAAAAATGTTGTAGTAATTATTTTATTAAGAGATAAACCAAATAAATGGTTTTAAAAATAATAAAATAAATATTATATGAACTATTTAATGTGATCCACTAATTTTATAGATACATTTGACTTTTATTAATCTATTAATTCTTTTATTTCGAACATATCTTATGTATATATTTTATTTAAATTCAAATAAACGAATAGTGTCAAAATTGACACTATTGTTATTTTATAAAAACAACATATTATAAAATTGTTTACAAATCAAAAAAATATTTAAAAATTATAAATTTACATTTATATGGTCTATAATGTTATAAAGTAAACAATTATGGAAAATTCACAACAAATAATTAATTATTTGTTATAATTTAAAATTTAGAATTTTATTACCACAAATAAACTTAAATAGATTAAATAAGGATAAATCAAAATGATAAGGTTTAAAATAAGATCCAAACATGTCTAAAATTGATTGGTTGATGAGATTACAACCCTATATCATCTAATCTTTGAATATGAGTCATTTTTTGAGGTTTTTAAGTGGGGTTAGATTTATTATAAATTAATATTTTTAAGAATTCCAAAGGTGCCCTTCTCTTCCCTTATAAATGGGTACCTCCTCCCTATCTTCCACACACCACTTGGTGCCTTAAATCTCGGCCAACCCCTGCCCAATTATCTTCTCCACTTCCCTAGAAACATCCTAGAGGTCCTGGTCTTCTTCAAATACCAAGTTTAGTGCCCTAAGTGGAGGTCTCAAAGAGGCGCTTCAGAGAAGAGGTAATTTCCGTTACCGATTCTTTCACCTTTATTTCTTCTTCCACTTCATCTTCTTAGGTTGTTTCATTATGAAGTAATAAAATCAGTATCACTAATATAATTATATGTTATTATAAGTATGAAATAACCCAATTTTACCATCTATCCATCCTACGGAAAACGAAATCACCGCTCGTGCGTACGTACGGAATAACGTCTCCACGCCGTGGTGTAATCTGTTTTCCACCACCACCTTACTTGGATGGGTATAATGGTGTAAATAATAACTATATATGATTATTGTAAAGTTATATTGATTCTGTAATAGTATACATACACTCCAATAAAATTCCACGATCATGGGAATGATATCATCGCTTGTGCGTACGTACGGACTACCGTCTCCACGACACGATGAGTTTCATTCTCAATGATTAACCATTCATGAATGACTATAAAGTATATATAATAAGTAATCATGAAATATATGACATAATAATGATACTGGATTTATGTATATATATATGTATGTCATCTACTTAATTCCATTCAATAAGGAAATGAAAACAGCATTGATGCGTACGTACGGCCTACCGTCTCCATCAACTGTGTATTTCATTCCATTTATTGATATATTATATATATGTATATTCTGAATATATATATAAATAATGTTTTAAATTATGGATATGAGTAATCATGATCCATGTAATCATATTAATAATTACAAGTTAAAACACGAACGACAAATGAGACGATTTTACCCAAAACGCTACTTTAACATGATTTTACAAAAGAACGGGTAATATAAAGTCATAAGTGGACCATATATGATATAATAACAATGAATATGATTCTGTAATAAGTCAATAAAATTATTTAAATCATTATATAGGGGGTTCAGATACGTACGAAGCATATCGGACCTAAGGTAAGGGATAATTTTGAAAATCTCATTTTTATCCTAGATTGCTTATTCCTAAGTATTTACTGGGGTTATTGCTATCATCCTTTTCCATGTTTTATAAAGTTTATTCATGTATGTTTAAAGTCCTTTTTACCCATTCTTGACTTTTACTACATGGTATGTAAGGAATATTTTTTTTAAACATTACGAGGTACTTTTTGACTTTTCCAGCAAAAGTACGAGAAGAATGTTTTTTTAACTTATACGGCACGAATGAATTTTTACGGTTTTATAAAGACTTATTTTCAAAAATATTCCTACCAAATATTTCATGACTATTTTCAACAAAATCATTTTCTTTTAAAATTGCATGACATTTTGTGAAAAGAAAATGTTTTTAAAGAAAAATGGATATTTTCCTCAAGAATTCATTTCTAGTGTTTTATCAAAACCATTTTTCATCTAAGATGACATTATTTAATATGTGTATGTTTCAAGTATCATGTATCTATGATTTACATGGTTTCATTTTTCTTATTATAAAATGATATCCATTTCTTTTATATGGATTATGAGATGATTGAATGATGTTTATGAAACCCATTTTGTTTATTGGGTTATTATGAATGATGTATGTTTTTTTGTGGCACAAGTAAGAATGATTTCATTATGAGATGGGTGGGACCTATATCTCCCTCCAATGCATTGGGTAAAGATTTTATATCTCATGAGATAGACATGGATGGAATGGTAAGTTAATACGGTTCAGTGTTACAGGACTGAAATGAGGAGTGAACTCGATTCAGGATGGGACATTGTCCACTAAGATGGTCTTGGCAGCAATGCCTTGGCAACTATGGAAATCATTACATGTGCTTAATGGATTCCACAATTACATGTTTTATTCCCATGCTATTTTATCATGGTTTATGTTCCATTATTATCTATGCCTTATGTACTTCCATGCTTTATGTCGTTGCTCAAGATTTTAATGTTTAAACATTATGTTCATGTTCTTAAGTTCCATTGTATATGGTATGTTTTATTTTATCCATGATTACCCTTACCGAGCATTTGAGCTCACCCTTTTTATATTTTATTTTCCCCCAGGATCAAAAGAAAGGTTTTAGGTTAGGAATCAAAAAGTGGAAGATCTTTATGGGAGATGATGAAGATCTTTCACCACGATTAGAAGATTACGTTCCATGTTTCCAAAGATACTAAACTATTACGGTCGTTGTGTGTCTATTTTTGTTATTTATTAAGTATTCCGCAAAAGTAATGTAATTTCCATGTACGTTAATCTTTGGGTCTCTACAGTTGGTATTAGAGGAAAAGATTAGTCAACCTTTGGAAACTAGGATGCGAAAACGTTAGTGAGATCCCTAGAGATATTTCTAAGGTACATCTAGGGATGTCCTTAAGTATAAGTATATGTATAGGATATAGTCCTAGAACTATGGTAATGATACTAGATTAAACCAAAGATGTTAGATATTGAAGTTACTCCCCCTTTATTATTATTTTTGCCACTCACACTATTCTTTTTCGGTTTTAGAAAATGGCTGGAAACAAGATGATTCACGATAATGGAGGATATGATGGACAATGGAATGATATTCTTCATGAGGAACCAAATGAAATGGGATTTGGAAGTCCAAATATCATTATTATGCCGAATCAGAAATATCATAATATGATCAATAAAGTAAAATTTGGTAAGTTTCCCGACTCGGCTAATAAGAGAAAGATGGAGTTTCATGATGATCATAGAGGAAAGAATGTTCATTTTCCCTTATGTAAATCATGTGGGAAGAGGCATCAAGGAGAATGTTTCAAAGGAACTGGAAGATGCTTTGGGTGTGTAAAATAAGGACACAAAGCCAGTAAGTGCAAATGAAAAGGTTCAGTTAACACCAGGGATGAGGATAATGGTATTGCTACGACATCAACAATGGTTAAATGTTTTAAATGTGGAATGTACGGGCATTATGCAAACCAATACCCTAAGGGAAAGTCTCATGAAGAGAATCAGTATGGTCGTATGGGTAGTATTTATGTTGATGATGATGAAGAGACTACAAATGATATGTGAGATGAAAGAATTGTTGAAGCTCGGTCAATGGTTTAAGAATATAGTGGAATGATTACATTTTTATCATGTGTAATGTTGTATAAGTAATCTCATAGTACTATGGAATAAAGAGACATCAAAGGATTGTTACACTGTTGTCTTTCCATGAGTTTTGAAAGTGTATGATTAATGGTACCAGTATCCATGAAAGGTTATTCCTATATTTTTGGAATGTAGATGATATGCGCATAATGAAGGGATAAGGATAAAATTAAATGTTTGATAGTATTCATGAGCTCATGACTGATATAAAGAGAATGTTATATCAAGGTTTGAGTATATAGAATTTTTGGATTTTGGTAAGTGGAAATAGTTAACTTTTGACAGCATTCATGTTTTCACTAAGGTTCAATGGGTATTCATTTTTTCAAGAGAATACATGATTAAGGTATTCACATGATTGGAATGTGACCAACAATATATATATGGGGGATAAATGATGGTATCCACATTCTTGGTTGATGAAATTTCAAGTAATCGTTTTCATTATACTATGAGGTTGGACTGAAGTATTTTAGATAAGCCTAAAGATTGGAATGGATTATGTTTGACATATGTTAGGATAGAACTTTTTTTGATATTATTGATGGGATGTTATAGTAATATAGCTTTAGAAAAAGGACAACCTGTAGGAGGAGAGACATCCCATCGCGTCGGACAAGGCTGTGGGAATCGAACCCACAACTGAAGTGCGTCTGGCCTTTATCGCCTACCATTGGCCTACAGGAAGTCCCTGGTTAGTAGAAACTAGTTTTATTTTATTAAGCAGTATGATATATGAAGTATAAGATCATTTTTGGAACCATATACGATTAATCAAACCATATGATGGACTTGTAACTTTTTCTAACCTTTTTTTTGAACGTGATAGAATGACCCATCATTCTATCACATGATCTGCTAACACATCACGAATAACAAATTCAACTTTATTTCATTAAGGGATGTAGTGGAAATTGTTCAATTCACGAACAAAAATAAGATTGTACTAAAATCATGCAAGTATTTCTTTTCATTCATCAACTTTAGGGAAATGATCTTGAAAACCAAAAATGATTTCCTAGTTCCCTTATATCAGATGAATCAGATGGTAACTTAGATCATCACAAATCAATAGCTTTGTGATTGTTGTCTTTTTCATAGCCATGTTCTCTACCACTCTCCATCAGAACATGATGGTTAGATTTTTTTTCCATATCCATATTTTCACCTATGTCCTCCTACGTGGAAACCCAGTGATGAGTTAATTTGGGTAACCGTTACATTTCATACTTTAGTTTTTAAAGCCATGGTTTGGTATTCCTTTTTACGATGTGGGTTTCTATTAAACAAACTTTCGAGTAGTAAACCATTTATTACCCTGATGAATTTCGAGGGAGAAATTCATTTTAAGGGGGGTAGAATGTAACACCCCGAGATTTTATGAAAAATATTCATTTAATTTCATTAATGTCTTGTGTTGTATGCTACACTAAGATTACCTTGCGCTATACACAACACTGTAGTAGCTTGCAGTATACGCAACACTATTCTTGGATCGTGTTACACACAATTTTGATAATAGTTATTCTACACAACATTGAGTATATATATATATATATTCAATGTGTAAAAGAAATATGGTTGGGATTCTGTTATAAAAAACAACGAAGGATTATTTCACAACACGCAACCCTAACTTGGCTTCCATTACACGCAATCACGACCTTCCTTGATAGCGTGTGTTGTACGCAATACCGGGTTTTACTAAACAACGATATATTATTATAATATTATTATGAACTAGCCATTATGAATAGTATTAACTAAATTTTGAATTTTATAAAATTATTATTCATCTTACACATTTCCTAGAACATGGTATAAGAACAAAATAGTTTTTTCGGGTAAAATAAGTAATTTTCAAAAAATACAGTTTTGCCTCCTTTTGATGGGGCACCCACTTTAAATCTAGTTTTTTGAATTGTTCATAAGTTCAATTTGACAAAATAAAATTTTCATTTGGAATCAAGAAATAAAAAATTACATTGGATATATTTTTCGTATTATTCTGGTAACTTTCATATTTTGATTAATAGTAAAAACACACTATATTTTAATGAAAAACAACTTTTTTCATCGTAATAATTTATATGGTTAAATTATAATTTTGAATGGGTTTAAAGTATAAAAATAATATATTTTTACAATTTAATATAATTTATGTCATTTGCATTTATTTTTCATTTAATTCGTAGGTTAAATCAATTCAATCTTTAACAATGTTTTAAACAAAAACCCGTTTTCATTCGACAACAGGATTAAATTTAATTTAATTTCTGCAACATCTGTGTATTGATTTTGAAAATACGGATTCCATATTTGGAATCAGTGGGTCCAAATTATGTTAATAGGCTACTTTTTATTTTTGGGAATTATGAATAGTAACTATGGTAAATTTTATTTACCATAGTTAAAGATAAATCGTGTAATGAAGGGTAAATATTATATTATAAAATTATCCTAACACATTCCAGAAGTCTATTGGATTGCTACAAGTAAACCCATATCAACTAATGGTTGGATTAGATTCATTTTATGGACTTTTGACCATGAAAATTATTTAATTATTATTAAAACCAAAGAAAGTGACAACATGTCACTCTCTTAAATCTTATAAGTATAATAATTTAAATTTAGTGATAAACATCATAAAACGTAGAACATGAATAGTATCCAGAAATCTAATAAAATTATCTACATCATGATAATTTATTTAGAATTTTTAGGGATTAAATAATTGTCATTAATGATGATAAATTAATGATATAGAAATTATTTATTAAGTGGAAAATAAGTAATATAGTTTTTATTGAAATAATAATTCCCATTAAAAGGCCCACAAACCTGAAAAAAAACTTATTGGTAGTGTATATATACACCTTAATCATCCAATGACGTAATATATATCTGTTTGGATCCTTATGAATGTGATTATGACACTTATATTATTTTATTTTAAATGATGCCAAAGTTGTCACCTTCATAATTTAATAAATATAACAATTTAAATATTTTGATTTTAAGATGATAAATTCGAGTAAAAGTATTATTGTGAAATTTAATATATTTATCTCCATCATAAGATTTTATTTTAAATTTTTATGCAACACATCAGTAAATTAAATAATTATACAAAAATGTTGTAGTAATTATTTTATTAAGAGATAAACCAAATAAATGGTTTTAAAAATAATAAAATAAATATTATATGAACTATTTAATGTGATCCACTAATTTTATAGATACATATGACCTTTTATTAATCTATTAATTCTTTTAGTTTGAACATATCTTCTGTATATATTTTATTTAAATTCAAATAAATGAATAGTGTCAAAATTGACACTATTGTTATTTTATAAAAATAACATAATATACAATTGTTTAAAAATCACAAAAATATTTAAAAATTATAAATTTAAATTTATATGGTCTATAATGTCATAAAGTAAACAATTATGAAAAATTCACAACAAATAAGTAATTATTTGTTATAATTAAAAATTTAGAATTTTATTACCACAAATAAATTTAAATAGATTAAATAAGTATAAATCAAAATGATAAGGTTTAAAATAAGCTACAAACATGTCTAAATTTTATTGGTTGATTAGATTACAACCCGATATCATCTAATCTTTGAATATGAGTCATTTTTGGAGGTTTCTAAGTGGGGTTAGATTTATTATAAATTAATATTTTGAAGAAGTCCAAAGGTGTCCCTCTCCACCCTTATAAAAGGGAACCTCCTCCCTCTCTTCCACACACCACTTTGAGCCTTAACGATCGGCCAAACCCTGACCAATTACCTTCTCCACTTCCCTAGAAACATCCTAGAGGTCCTGGTTTTCTTCAAAGACCAATTTTAGTGCCCTAAAAGGAGGTCTCAAAGAGGCGCTTCAAAGAAGAGGTAATTTCCATTACCGATTCTTTCAACTTTATTTCTTCTTCCACTTCTTCTTATTAGGTTTTTTCACTATTAATTAATAACATAAGTATCACTCATATACTTATATGTTATTATATGTATTAAAAAACCCAATTTCACCATCTATCCATCCTATGGAAAATGAAATCACTGCACGTGCGTACGTACGGAATACTGTCTCCACGTCGTGGTGTAATCTATTTTCCACCACCACCTTACTTGGATGGGTATAATTGTGTAAATAATAACTATATATGATTATTGTAAAGTGATATTGATTCTGTAATAGTATACATACACTGCAATAAAATTGCATGATCATGGGAATGATATCATCGCTCGTGCGTACGTACGGACTACCGTCTCCATAATGCGATGAGATTCATTCTCAATGATTAACAATTCATGAATGACTATAAAGTATATATAATAAGTAATCATAAAATATATGACATAATAATGATACTGGATTTATGTATTTATATATGTATGTCATCTACTTAATTCCATTCAATAAGGAAATGAAAACAACGTTCATGCGTACGTACGGCCTACCGTCTCCATGAACGGTGTATTTATTTCCATTTATCGATATATTATATATATATATATTCTGAATATATATATAAATCATGTTATACATTCTTCATACAAGTAATCATGATCCAAGTAATCATATTAATAATTACAAGTTAAAACACGAACGACAAATGAGACGATTTTACCCCAAATGCTACTTTAACATGAATTTACAAAAGAACGGGTAATATAAAGTCATAAGTGGAACATATATGATATAATAACAATGAATATGATTCAGTAATAAGTCAATAACATTATTTAAATCATTATACAGGGGTTTTAGATACGTACGAATCATATCGGACAAAAGGTAAGGTATAATTTTGCAAATCTCATTTTTATCCGAGATTGCTTATTCGTAAGTATTTACTGGGGTTATTGCTATCATCCATTTCCATGTTTTATAAAAGTGTATTGATGTATGTTTAAAGTCCTTTTTACCCTTTCTTGACTTTTAATACATGTTATGTAAGGAATCTTCTTTTTTTACGTTACGAGGTACTTTTTGGCTTTTCCAGCAAAAGTACGAGAAGAATGTTTTTTTAACATATACGACATGAAATTTTTTTACGGTTTTATGAAGACTTATTTTCATAAAGCTTCCTACAAAATATTTCATGAATATTTTCAACAAAATCCTTTTATTTTAAAATTTCATGACAGTTTGTGAAAAGAAATTTTTTTTAATGAAAAAGGGATATTTTCCTCAAGAATTCATTTCCAATGTTTTATCAAAACCATTTTTCATCCAAGATGACATTATTTCATATGTGTATGTTTCAAGTATTATGTCTCTATGATTTACATGGTTTAATTTTTCTTATTATTAAATGATATCCATTTCTTTTATATGGATTATGTGATGATGGAATGATGTTTATAAAACCCATTTTGTTTATTGGGTTATTATGAATGATGTATGTTTTTTTTGGCATAAGTAAGAATGATTTCATTATGAGATGGGTGGGACCTATATCTCCCTCCAATGAATTGGGTAAAGATTTTATATCTCATGAGATAGACATGGCTGGAAGGGTAAGTAAATCTGGTTCAGTGTTACAGGACTAAAATGAGGAGTGAACTCGATTCAGGATGGGACTTTGTCCACTAAGATGGTCATGGCAGTAATGCCTTGCCTACTATGGAAATCATTACATGTGATTAATGGATTCCACAATTACATGTTTTATTCACATGCTATTTTATCATGGTTTATGTTCCATTATGATCTATTCCTTATGTACTTCCATGTTTTATGTCGTTGCTCATGATTTTAATGTTTAAACTTTATGTTCATGTTATTAAGTTCCAATGTATATGGTATGTTTTATTTTATCCATGCTTACCCTTACTGAGCATTTGAGCTCACCCTTTTTATGTATTATTTTCCCCCAGGATCAAAATAAAGGTTATAGGTCAGGAAACAAAAAGTGGAAGATCTTTATTGGAGATTTTGAAGATCTTTCACCACAATTAGAAGATTACGTTCCACGTTACCAAAGACACTAAACTATTACGGTCCTTGTGTGTCTGTTTTTGTTATGTATTATGTATTCCGCAAAAGTAATGTAATGTCCATGTATGTTAATCTTCAGGTCTCTACAAATTTTAGGTTGTAATATATTTCACTTCATGGGATCATTGTAAATAAGTATGGAATAATAGTTGATCTTTCCAAAATAAAAGTGGTTTATGAATGGCCAATACCTACAAATAATACAAAAATTCATAGTTTTTTTTAGATTAGAAGGTAATTACCAACATTTTTTTAAAAACATTGCATGATTTTCTATCCCACTAACCATGTAAACATGAAAATGGGTTAAATTTATTAGATCCAAATAATTTGATGTTTTTTTTTCAGGAGATGAAGATCAGATTGGTGAATGCTCTAGTTTTGGCCTTGACTTCCCAAAATTGTGATTTTATCATCTAGAATAATTCTTAATTAAAGTTACTTGGTTTTTTTCTGATGCATAATGATCTAGTAATTTCTTATTCTACAAGACAACTAAAACCTCATGAGTTAAATTATCCAACACATGTTTTGGAATTGACAACATATTTGAATACTTGGACCATTATTTATACAGAGAGAAATGTCAAAAATGTGTTGACCATAAATGTCAAAAGTATAAATTCACTCATTAATAATTATACATGAGGCAAAAATATTAGTCAAACTGATTAAAAATTATGGTTGCAAGATCAATTACAATCTGGGAAATTCAAACAATGTAGCAGATGCATTGAACCGAATAAATCATGAATTTTTAACCATGTTATGTTTGGAACATGACTCCTTGACTAATGATTTGATGAATTCTGGATAAGAATTTGTTGGTGCAACAAATTCATCTATTTTGATTCAGTTTTTAGTGTAATTATCATTATTACAGATAATTAATCAAAAAAATAAAGAAGACTATGAGCACCAGAAAAAGGTAACATTTGTGTAATGGGTATGTTTCCACTATTTAACCTTGATAAAGATTGAGTTTTAATATTTGGTAAAAGGCTGTGTTTGAATTTTTATTCACAGTTGAAGAATGAATTCTGGTGTGAAGCTCATATTTCTCCATTTTCAATTCACCCTGGTAGTATTAGGATATATAGATACATACAGGAGTATTATTGGTGGGATAGAATGAAAAGAGATATTATATATTTTACCATGAAATTTTTAATATGTCAATAGGTTTAAGTAGAGTGATAGTTAGTGAAGGGGATGATTCATCTCTTTCCAGTGCCATAGTGTAAATGGGAGAATATATCCATGGACTTCGTTAGGGGAATACTTGAGGTAACAATGAGATATGGGTTATTGTTAATCGATTAACTAAATCTGCACATTTTATTTGTACTTGAAAAATAATGCCTTTAGATTAGCTTTCATAACTGTACTTCAAAAATATTGTTAGGTTACATTGATTAACACTTTACGTTGTATCTGACTAAGATCATAGGTTCACTTATATCTTTTTGAAGGGATTTCAGACGTTGTTGGGAACTAAATTAAATTTTAGTACAAATTTTCATCTATAATCAAATGGGATGTTAGAATTAATGATTCAGACATTGGAGGGTATTCATTGAGCTTGTTCAATAGACTACCAGGGAATTTGGTATCACCATTATTGTTTAGTTGTGTTTTCTTATAATAATAAAATTCATTCCATTATACACATGGATCCTTTTTATGAATTGACTTGGAAGTAGTGTTGCACACCCGCTTTTTGGGATGATGTTTGGGAAAGGAAGTTGATGAGGCCAGAATTAGTAGAAGAAGTTCTTGAGAAAATTAAGATGATCCAGTAAAAAATTAGGACAACATAGAGCAGATAAAAAGGTTATATAGGCAACATGAGGAAAGAATTTTTATTCAAGGTAGGTGATTATTTTTTATATAATCTACCAAGGAACACTGTTGTGTGTTTTGTTATGAAAGGGAATCTAAGTCCAAAGTTCATTAGAACTTATGGAATCCTGGAGAAGGATGGAATTTTTTCCTATTGAGTAGCTTTTCCACCGAGTTTATCTCATGTACATAATGTTTTTAATATTTTGATGTTGAGAAAGATTGTTGGAGATTCATGTCATGTTTGAGCTCGGAAGTAGTTTATCTGGAAGAGAACCTTTCTTATGAAGAGAAACCAGTTAAGATTATTGATCAAAGATATCAGGTATTTCATAATTATGTAATCCACTAGTTAATGTTTTTTGTGGAGAAACCACATGGTTGAAAAACCAACAATGGAATATTAAAATTCTATTAGGGAAATGTTTCCTCACTTGTTTAATAATTAAATAAAATTGTGAGGGAGAAATTTCCAGAAGGGGGGAATAATGTAACACTCCATGGTTTTAAAAAAAATTGAAATGCATGGAACTTTTTTTATGAAGATATTTATAATAAGCATTTAAACATAATTTAACCTCTTCTATGTTTTTGAATTTTGAAAAATGGTTATCTAAAATTTTGATCAGTTTATTATTTTGAGTCTAATGGAAGCAACATGAATTTTGGGAATAGTAACATGCCCTTATAAATAGTAATATGCCCTAAATTATTAGTAAATTGGATTATTATATTATTTTCTTATGGATTTATGATAATGAAAAATTGATTAATTTTTCAAGGTGTTAAAAATGAGTTATTGATTTAAAATTATTATTTTTTAATAAATTTTGATTTTTTTAAAAAATTAAATTAATCATTTGTATAAAATTATTTTCTAATAATGGAGTTAATTTTAAAATTATATAAGTAAAAAAATGATTTGGGTGATTTTTTTTGGAATTTTATGAAATTCTAGAATTTTGGATGAATAGTGAAATACGGTAAAATTCCATACATACAAATTATCATTTAAATACACTATTTATGACATCGGAAATGATATAAGACCAATTTTTCTGAAATCGCATGATTTCTTTACACTTTTTATCTCATTAGTGATGATTGTTCATTGTCTTGGAAAAAATATTAAATTAATGATTAAAATAATGTAAAGTCCCCATTATCCTCCACTATAAATACCACCCACATTCTCCTCTTCCTATCATACCTCTCAAGGCTTGATCATTGACTAAGTTCTAGAAAATACCTTCAAAATGGATCTTCCCCCCATCCCAGAGCTATTGGTCTCACTAAAATGCCAGTACCAATGGCCTTAAAGAGGATCTTAAGGAGAATAGATCAAGAGGTATGAGTCCGCTTATTTTTTATGTGTTTTCTTTCCAGTTCCTTTATTTTCTTGTACTCTATTTCTTTCCACTTATGATGGAGGTATGAAATATACATAATATTATATATTATTTTTCTTACCATGTTCATTGAAAATATTAATAATCTTACTTCCTCTCCAATCCCTCTTCTTCTAAAAATATGAATATATTCCATGATGTGCCAATTTACCAAAATCATGAATAATGTGTATCCAACTTCTATTACTTCCTTAAAATCTTATCATAAAACCCTTTTAATATTTGAATCATAATTTTATTTTTATTGTTAACCTATTATAGGTTGTGGATTGAACTTCTATGCATGACATTAAATTATATAACAAAACATGTTCATAATTATCACGGAACCACCGAAAAGGATCTAAACAAATGTCATTAATGTTTTATCTAGTGATCCATCATCATATATGAAAAAAATCATATATTGTATAACTTTATATTCTTGAATACTATTAATTCTATTTCATTCTACTTCTGTAATTTCATTTCCATATGAAAATAAAGTCAAAGACAAACCTACCATGAAAAACATGTAAAGAATACTCCTAAAACAATGAAAGGAACAAAATATTAAAAATTAGTGGTTGAAATGATGTAACGAAATGATAATATATGGTTTTATAAAGATGAATATGTTTCTTTAAGATATTAATAAATCTATTTTAATCATTATATAGGAGGTTTAAACATGTTTTTTGTAATAAAGACCCGAGGTAAGGGAATTCTTAACCCGATTTTTATTCTTTGGGATAACATTCTACTTCATTATTTTTGAGGTGTTGAAATGGTTAAGGATATTAAATTTTTTTATATTACATTTAATTATGTCTATTTATAGTGTATATACATATTATATCCATACTTTTATGTCTCAAATCATTTATATAATATTTATAATGGGATTTTCTTTTAAAAACCTCTTTTAAAATTCAGTTTTACGAAATTCAAAAGAAATGTTTTAATGAAATTATTCATGTAGTATGATTGTGTTCGAGTTCATGGGAATTTATTATTATGAAGGGTGGGACCTATATATCCCACCAATTCATTGGTTATGTGGATTTTATAGGTCGGTCGTATGGTTACTTATAGTTCAATATTGATGGTGACTAAAATTATAAGGTAACTGTCAGGGATACAAATTATAAGGTAGCCAAGAGGGTTATAAGATTATATATTTAATTCCCCCAGATTAATTTATTGTACTATTAATGTTCTTTAAATTTTTAAGGAATCCTTTTTAATATTAATTTTCAAATATTAAGTATATATGGGTTACAAGTATGTATTTTTGAAAATGATTTCATTCATTATAATTATTCATGTGCTAATGCGTTCTTTCGATATTTTTATATCCCTTACTAATATTTTTTTTGATCATAAATTGTTTTTAAATTATTTTCATAGGTTATAAGGATGTGTATGACTAAGAAATAAGACACGTTAAATGTTATGATGATTTGTCAAAGAAATCAGCTTTTTATTGGAAAGTTTAATATTTTGGTAGAAATGAATACTATTTTTACAGTAACCACATTGTATTAATGTGGAATTTTATGAAAGTATTCTGTCCCAATTTACTAATGAAATAAAATTTTAAACATCCTAAAAACTAAAGGATGTGATTTATTGACTGAAATTCAAGATTATGTAATATAATAAGGCCAAATCCTTATATTACTGAGATGTATGATGTTTAATCTTCTTTACATTATCCCAATCATCACCTGAGTTCTTGATAATATTATTTATTGACTTTTTTTGGATTGAAAAGGAATTTTTAATATGATTATGTTTTATTTATATTTTTGTATCATTTCTACAGGTTTATAAATCAATTGATATATTTACCTCTTAATTAAATTTTTTTTGTGGAAGAGGTGATCAGACATTGTCTAGTACATAGAGGTGATACGATGATGTACAATAGACAATGGTTTTTAGATATAGACTCAATAAAATTGGAAATTTATATATAAGAAAACTTGATTCTATAATTAATTAAGAATAATTACTTTATTAGACAGAGGTCTCTAGAAAAAAAGGTGATACCTTTCTATTATTCATAGTACCTAACATCATTATTTTTTAACGTTCTCATGGTTCATTATGAGTTCGTTTAGGAAGTTAGTAGACTAATTTTAGTAGATCAAGATGATCAAATGATGTAATACCAATTAAATAATGTTTTATTAGTCTGAAATTCATATTAAAAATGTGATATCATTAGATTAATGTTTTTAGATAGACTTTATTATTCAATGATTTCCTAGATTAAAAATTTAATATTATCGTTTCCATGTATATGATTAAATGATGAGTTTATTCATAGAATAAACAATGAAAATAATAATTGACTATGACTTTTGAACACTCTTGAGATATAGATTTATTATAACAGAGTATTTTATGTTCATTATAGATAGAAGACTTGTAAATAACTCTAGATGAAGAATTATCTAATGGAGGAGATCTTATTTTTAAAAATGAGATTGTGTTTTGAATATAATTGAAAAGTATCTGTAAATTAACACATGTCTATTATGATGAGCTGGATTTCCAATGTCACAATAATTACAATATATTTATCATGATTATATATTATATATCAAGAATATTTGAATCTCATTTACTATAATATTTGATAATTTTTTTACACGATTTGTTGAGTATGATTTTTCTATTGGCATTTAAGGTGGTCAATTGTGAAATAATTTTGTGGGTAATAAAAATTTTGAGCGATAAATTCACTTTTCATGTTCATGATTATCACTTTAATATTATCGAATCTATGTTTATCTAAAAGGGATATGGTTATGAATACAATGTTTATAGTTAGAGTGAGGTTTGGATCAATGATATTAAAATATTTTTTGTCAAAGAACATGTCTTATGTAACTAAATATAGAGGTACTATAAAAAGATGTATTAGTTAGAGAGGTACTAAATAGAGATATATTAGATAAAAAAGCACCATATAAACAACAATAATATGGGTAGGAACTCAATAGAGGAGTAACATATGGAGAGGTACTAGGTGGATAATTTCAAAATGAATAAAGTTAAAAATATATTTTATTATCCAATAATGTCTATAAAATTAAAGAGGAGGAATATCTAAACTATATAAATAAAATTATGAAGAATTCAAGTAGCATCATGATGGAATATAGAAGGCTATTGGTAATGGTTCAATTAATTATCTAACTTTTTTAATCAAATATTCTAAATGAAAATTGATTACTAAATGAGTATAATAAAAACTAAATTATCGGTATAACCTACTTGATTTAACATGAAATGTTCTTTTGAAGTGGATGTGTAGTCTCATATTTTTTCCAAATCATTCAAAGGGAAATCTACTGATATTATGTAATGAATCTTGTAAAAGTTTATATTCCTTTAGGTGTAATTTTGTCGATTTTGAATGTATAAACGTATCTATAACTTGAATAAATATTGTTTTTGTAGAAAACCAAAAATAGAAATACCAATAAATCATCAACTCATTTAATGGTCATAATGAATCTATATAGTCATCTAAATTTTTATTAGTTCCTCGATTACATTTTTAAAAATTTCATGTTTGATGTTTAAATAAGAAGGATATGACCAAAGATGTTCATAAATTATTTATTAGTAAGGGTATTCTAATATTTGATGTGTATTAATTTCATATCTGGAATGAGATAATTACCCCTTATCTATTATGAATTGGAAATTTATTTCTTGAATATTTTGAATATGGTTATTCACCTCATTATAAAGGTATTCTCCTAACATCTACATATTTGATGAGTTTGAGAAATAGTAGGTGAGCTAGAAATTCTACAATTTTGACATTATATGAATATAAATTTATAAGGGTTAGAGGAATTGGAATAGATAATGGTAACTAGTAAAAGTTCAAAAATAATTATGAAGGAAATATAAATATGAAGAAATACAAGATAGAAATACAATTATTTAATTGATATTATATTTAAGTGGGAGATGATGAATTTTTTGGTGAGTTATTTTGAAGTGTTGATTATATTGTAACTAAAAAAATATTGTTTTTGTGAGTAATTGGATGATTTGAATATAGTTGAAATGATTAAAATAATTATTCATTTTAAATTTGATTCTAAGGTAACAATATTAGAATATAGGGATCCTAAAACCCTTTCTCTAGATGATTTTAACATTATTCTCATCATATAAGAAATATATAGAGGCAAAAATGATAAGTGGAAGTAATAATATTATTAATAAATCTCTCTTAGATATACTATGTAAGGAAAGTAAAAAAAATGATGATGAAATCAATGAAAGTGAAACTAAAGATGAAATGAATAACAAAATTTTAAAAATTCATGTATTTTTTGTGGTCAAAATTTGATTATTTAAGTATAAAGGAATATTAATATTGAAGTGATTTAACTGTGGATCCATTGGTAATTTTATGAAAATATATATAATGATAAAGTAAAATAAAAATATTGATGATGTATATGGAAATTCAAGAAGAAATATTAATAAGAAGACATAAAATTACCAATATATTCCAATGAAAATAATAAGATGTTTTCAATATATAATTATAGAATCTTTTTGTTTAGATAAAAGAAAGATAATGAAAGTGAATCAGAATATGAATAATCTAGTTATGTTGTTACTTATAATTTGTCTATTGGAAATTTATATGATGTTGTTTTTACCCATGACTAAACAATAATATTTGAAAATTATAAATAGGAAAGATAGATGAATCTTATGATTGAAAGTAAATTAAATAAAGGACATAAAAAACATTAAAATTTATAAATAAAACATGATTTTGAATAAATATGGAGAACCTATTAGAAATCATGAAACAATTAATGAATACAAAATCTATGATTTTGAAAGTGGTCAATGATATAATGATGTTACTTAATGAATATATAAAACTAAATATTTAATTTGAAGAAAAGATAATGGTGATGGGGAATTAATTTTACCATATAAAAAATATCTACTTAAATATTAATAAATAATATAAAATAACCAAAATAGAGATATTAAATTTTGTTAAATTTTTAAGAAGTGTAAAAATAAGAAGAATCAATAAAGATTATACTTACTGGTTAATAGTGGTTTAAAATGTTCATAGGAATAAGAAATTCATGAAAACCATATTTATAGAAAAATAAATTGTATTTCAAAATATTTTAATTTTTGAGAAATAAAAATTTAACATAAAAACCACTATATTTAGAAACTCTACTAAGGCCAAGAATAATATTCTAGTAGTCAGTGAAAATGTTGGTTCAAAATATGAATCTTATGTTAATGGTCAGAAAGATTTTAGAATAAAAAGTCATTGTTCTAGACAACATGAAAGTTATAAAGGGAAGCATGGGATATATGTATGTTGATGGGACTGTATAGGTTTTGAGCATACAATGAATATTTTCATTTTCAATTAACAACAAATCAATGAATACATGAGGTATTGGAGGTCAAATTTGAGGGGGATATAAAACAATAAAATAAGATAACCTAAAAATATTATTTTAGGACTCAAAATGTAATTAAACCATTTAAATATATTTGTGAAATATTTTACCCTTCCAAAATTTTTCCTAAAGGATCTATTTTAGAACATATTCATCAACAAAAATTATATATAAAATATAAAAATCCTCATGTGATAGATAAAAAAAGAAATGAAAATCCCTTACTTTTTGAAATCACGCTCAATTATATAAAAGGAGAATGATCTTGGATATTATATTGTGGGTTTACATCATGTATTATCAAACATTCAAAATTGTTAAAAAAAACATGAATGAATATAAATAAGGCATAATAAATTTTGGAAATGATTTTTCACACAAAATCAAAGGCAGTGGATTTGCAATCAATAGAAATAATTGTAACCTAGATGTGATTTATTTTTTGATCTACTAAACCATAGTTTTTTTAGTATCTCATAACAATTTGATGATGGAAGCAATGTATTTTTTACAAGAAATAGTTTTATTTTTAAAAGGATTTTTTATGGAATGTTGTGATGATGGGAAAATTATCAAAGTGGTGTTTTTCATCTTGGAGATACATGAGGATTATCTTATCTACAAAAGATTAAATAAAAATAATTATTGAATAAAAATATTAAACACATGTTCCATAAGAATGTGAAAAAGGTGGAAAATAGAGGAATAATTTCTGATTTTCATGACATTACAAGATGAAGAGATTGGTGTTATTAAATATTCCAAAGAAGAATGAATTCAAATTCAGTAAACTAGAGTGGTGAGAAACATAAAAATCATCCCATTGATTTTATTCATTATTACATGTGTGTTTTCATGAGAATGGAATAAAAAATGTAGATAAGTAATTTATTTAACTAATTTATGATTTCAATTCTGTAACATAAACAATACTTTTGGAAAAAAATTAAGGGCTGTCAAAATGATTATGAGTTTTAGGAGGTATGTAGGAAGGAAATATGGATACTTTGTAAGGAAGATTTATATGTATAATATTTATGGTTAAAAAATGGATATATTGTAATTTCTCTCGAGGATCATTTAACTTTTCATTATCTTAGTGCACCATACACACCAACACAATTTGGGGTTGCTTAATCTAAAAAGTCATGATTTGTTAAGATTTTCTTTATGTATACTAACTGAACATGATAATTCTTTATTATTATGGAAGAATGATATTGGAACATTACATCAAATTTGGAATATTTGTTTCTATAGAAAATAAATATAATGTGAAACCATTTGATATATATACTAATGATACCCAATGTTTTGAATACTTAATGGTGTTCGAAAACTCTGCATTATTAAATTCATAGGTGCGATTTTGGGAAGTAAGATCAAAGAGATTTCTATGGAATTATTATTGGATACCCTCACAATGGAAGAGAATGTAGGTTCTATAATATGGAAACTAAAAATATATTTGACTCAATAGATGTGAATGTTATGGAATATATTAATAGAATGGGTTCACATTTAGCTGTAGATGTAAATGGGAGTGGAGATAAAACTATTTCCATTAAAAAATAAATGCTTTTCATTAAATGTTTTGATTTATAGGGTATAAAATATTAATATATTGATTAATCCATTTCTATGGTTGAGGGATATGTTAATCCATCTCATCCAAGCCTTAGGTTGAAAGTATAGGTTTGAAAAATCATTAGATATCACGGGAAATTTTTTTAACGAGAAAAACATTGAAAATATTTAAAAAAAATCATTTTTTCATAGGTTTAGCTAATAGATATTGATGAAGCATTAAGTCCTAAATAATTGATTAATTCAATGACTTATAAATTTGATAAAATTTAGAAAAATGATTCATGATAAATAGTACATAAACCAATGGATAAAAATTTGATTGAAAACATGTCGTATTTTTGGAACAACTTGTATAAAAAAGGTGATGTAGAAAGAAATAAAAAATGACTATTTTGAAATAGAAACACACCGGTTATATCTATTTATTTTTTTATATATCTTCTCTCTAATAGAAATACTTGAAAATATCCCAATATTTATTGATATTGATATACAATGGGGATATAAGATATTAAAAAAAGAAGTCAAATATAATTCTGTTAATTGATAGATGGAAGAAGATGTCTATATTAAGGAATATTTAATATTATTTCATCAGTAAGATGAAAACTATTCTTGAAATTTTAAGAAGTAATTATATTACACTACTAAAAATAAGAACTATACCAACTGTTTTAGCCATACCAATGGTATAAGTCACTATTTTGTATCAATAGTAATGGTTTGGCCGAAACCGTTGGTATCAGTCACTTATATTGACTTACACTGATTTTTTTGGCCAAAATTTTGGTATAGGGTGACTATAATGGGCTTAGACAATGTTTTTGGACCTTATACCAACAGTTTTGGCAGAACCGTAGGTGTTTCTCAAAATTATAAGAACCTATACCAACGGTTTTTATAACCATTGGTAGAGGTACCCATATTTTTTATGGAATATTTTTTTCAAGTAACATTATTTAAATAAGAATTTAAAATACATATCAATATAAATATATATATATTTAGGAAATTATGTTCACAAAAGTCAAGTTTTGTTAGTTGTTATGTCAATGGAAATAGATGGTAGTTGCTGGGTCAAAACCATGTTTAGTTTTATTTTCAATTACCCATACCAAAAGCTTTATAAAACTGTTTTTCTAGGTTTTCCAAATGAATTATACCAACGTTTTTCCGAGAACCATTGGTTTATACCTATCTCAACTTCCAAATAGCCAATGGACCTCCAAACCCTTGGTATATGCTATACTAACAGATTGGAGTCCTATACCAATGGTTACAAACCGTTAGTATATGGTATTTTAATATTAGTGTGAGTTGAAAAATTATTCGATATCATGGTATTCTATGATGGATAATTTTTGGAAGAAGTTGATTTCATGAAAATATTGAGTTGAAATTAATTATTATTAAAAATAAAATTAAAAATCTATATCTTCATGATAAAATTTATGTAGATGACATCATATTTGATGGAAATGATTAAGAAATGTGGGAAATATTTAATTAAGATATGAATTAGTTATTTGAAATGAATATTAAAGGAGTGATTAAAAACATTATTCAATTTAAATTTCTCAAATTAAAATTTATTTTCTCCATTCTCAAGAGAAGTATGAGAAGGAATCTTGGAAAAATTAGGATGGAGGTTTGAATCCTGTTTCCACACCCATATAGTAAGATTTTTTTTCTAAAAGATAATCATGGAAAAGTATTTTATTCTAAAGACTATATAATGTTTATTGGATGGTTGTTATATTTAACAAGATACAAATTTGGTTTAGTATGAAAGTACACCAAAATATTCCCATCCCTTGTTTGGAAAAATAATTATTAGATTATTTAAATGAATACATTATTTCATGCTGTAATATGAAAATAAAATAAATATTGATATGTTTGGTCATAATAATTAAATGTGTTATGGTTTTTTGGATGATAAAATATCTAATTTAGCTGGGGTGTTCTTTTTTAGTAAAGGGTCTGTGTTTTGGCACTCCATGAATTAGATTTTAGTGACATTAACAAGAACTAAGGAAAATTTTGTTTCCAAAACTCATGCCATAATTCATTTAATGTGGATGAAGACATAAATAGAATATTTTTCAGTTGATGTGAATATAACCCACATCTTGGGTTGTGATAAAGAAAGTTAAATCAATATCACTGTGAATAAAATAAACATTCAATGTCTAAGAACATTGTTATTAAATATTACATTATAAAAGAAAATTTTGTAATAAATTTACTAAAGCTATATATTATACCTATAAAAGACTACGTATCTTATATCTTCAATTAGCCATTATAGAAATAGAATTTTATAATATAATCTTGATTATGGGTGTTCAATCAAGAGAGTCTTTAAGGATAACTTATGTGATATATTTCCCATATACCACCTTATCTCTACATATTTATTTTCAAAGGGGGAGGAACATAAAATAATCTTCTCGATTGATATAGATTTTACATTTCATGGGAGAAAATATATTTTGGGAGAGTTTTTAAATAGGTTATGTAGTGATGTTAGTATATGTGAAATTTTATGACTGTTTGTGGATGTTAATGTAGAAACTTGTTCCTTATATGTAGTTTTTTGGATAATGAAAAATTGATAATCACTACTTTATGGAAAACATGGTATTGTTGTATAATTTCTATTATTTATTATATGGAGTTTTCTCAGGTACCCTTAGAGTTATTGGATTGAGATATATTACATGAGTTCCAAATATCTTGTGATTTATATTCCTATTTTGGGAAAAAATCCAAAAGTTGGAGATTACTAAGAAAAAGAGGCATTGAGTACCTTTTAGACTAAAAAATATGATATATAAAAAAATTTAGGTTATTTATAGAATTTATTTTTTTATCTCTAAATAAATCATTTTAATAAGACAATACTTTTTTTATAATTTTCATAGATAGAGGTGATTAGATCGAGTATAGTAGACATATGTGGTCTGATGGATCGAAGAAAAGGGATGATATTTACTAGAGTTTAATGGAATAGTGTGAATAAAATAGAATAAAATTTATCCCATATTATATGGAGAACATTGACGTTTTAGAAATAGTTTTAGGGGAAAAAAGAAGAAAAATCATTGATGTTGTTTAATGTAACAAACATTATGATTACGAAATGTTTACATTATTCAAGATGAGTTTTATAATGATGTAACATGATTGAGTCTTGTAGAATGAGATGATAAGAGGAAGCTATATCCATTATAGAAAGTCTTATGAGTCAAATGGGTTAAGAGAGTTTTTGATTTATTTAGATAGAGGAATATAGATTAAGATTCATCAGATATAGGTTCTTAGACTATTATTATCATTTAGAGTGTTTATGGTTTATATAAAATTTGTGAAATTGGAGAAAATATGATTAAATATTGAGTTTAATCTTAGAAGAAATGATATGTAGTAGAACTAAGTGATTGAATTTATTACATTAGAGTTATATATTATATGGTTGTGTATTTTTAAATTTTATTGGATAGGAAAATCCTATAAAAATTCACATATGAGGAATTTCCATATGAAATATTTATTATGAAGGTGAACAAGATGAAGGTTCGAGGATATTTGAAATGATTTTTAATATCATTCATTAATACAATGATTAATTGGTTTCTAAACATCTAAATAATTATGAAGGAAAGGCCATGATTCTAGATGATATTTCAGGATTAATTAATGATTGTTGACACTGAAATATGAGGAATGTTCCTATGATATTTTTTGATTCCTATTTTTTTATAGGATTTGAAGGTGTTGAACATTAAAAAGGCTTTAGAAAGTAATTCAAATATGGAGATGGAAATTTAAATAATTATCTTGATCTTCTCTATTAATTTATATGCAAATGATTTGTATATAAAGTGAAGTAGTTTCTCCTCGAAGGATTTACTGATTTATTGAGGTTCCAACTATGGAGATTTGGAGTTATTTTTGTGAAAACACCAGACAAAATGAACTAGGAAGAGAGGTAATAGATAAAGAGATTTCCGATGGAGAGGTACCAGATAGAGAAGTATCAGATTAACAAGTACATAACAGAGAGGAATCAAACTAACATGTACCCGATAGAGAGATACCATATGAAGAGGTACCCGACAGAGATGTTTCAGAAAAACTGGCTCACAAAAGCAATTTCTAGACTGATGTCTTTACTGGATATTGTGCCAAAAATTGAATAGGATGATGATATCGATTATATAAATAAATCATTAAGAATTTAACCATTAAAATTATGAAACAGTTAATATTGTTTGAAATAGTTCTTTTTGTTAAATTTTTTTATCAAATTATCCATGAAATAAGTACATCCACTGCAAATGGACTATAGTGTTGTGTAAAATATTGATATTACCTTCTTGATAAAAACCAAAATAGATTATTTTATAGTATGTTTGTTATCATATATTGATTTTATATCAGACCAAGGACTGGTTACTCATATTGATCAGCAAAATATTTAAATTCTTGTATACTTATGGGTGTCTTCATTTTCTATTTTTAGTAGATTTAATTATCTTTATCCAATAGTGATATTTATTTTCATCTAATAAAAACATAAAATGGTAGAAACATGATTCACCCCATCTCTATGTTTACACAAATCCTAAATGGTCCATTCAAGAGATTCACTAAAATAAAATCTTTATATTCAAAGGAGATTCTAGGAGATTGTTATAGCCTATGTTGTTAATCACAACTTATATTAGCTGGGTGTGAGTAACCATAATATTTTCATCACTAAATTTTTACCCAATGGGTTTCTCATTAGAACCATTACTACTTTTTAAATATTATCCAGTTTTTTCATCATTCCATTTAGAGCCATCCATTACTAAAACCAAAACGGGTTTCAGAGGTGGTTACCAACAACATCATATGGGGATTACCATATGTAACCATATTAAAATTTTCCTTAAAATCTATTACCATATTTTTTTCCAATAATTATTTTTCTCAAGATATATTACTCTTCATTTAGCATATATAATACAAATTTTAACCTAAATAATTATTAATTAAATATATTTTAATTGCGTTTGTGTTCCCCATGATTATTAACCAACATCTATAATATAACTATGAAATAAATCACTCATATTGACTTGTAAAGAAAGAATTATCAACAATAACATATCCCTTGGGATTTTCAATCCTAGAATGCAGTATTAGGCCCACTCATCATGCATCAGAGTGAGGATAATGTAAATTATCAACAAAGCCTTTTTAATATGATATGTTCTACAATCACATCCACTAGAGAATATAAAGATATGAATTTATTTCTAGGATAACTTCAAAATATCTACTTTACCAAAATTTCATGATTTTATCATATACTTATACATATCCAATCTTGTAATTCTTATGTTTTGAAAAGTTTTTTCTAATACTAATCACTAAAAATAACAAAAATAATCATCAAAAAGAATTTAACTCTACTCATATATCTATTGAGGCACCATGAACATGAACTCCTAACCGGGGAGCTAAAAACACATTCTCTATATACTGTATTTGAATCTAAGTGAGAAAATCCAAGATATTCTTAATAATAAAACAAAAATTTATAGCAATGCATTTCACAAATAGTAACACAATTCCCAATAATAGAATGTTTAACATAATTTAGGATCAACTACCTAATAATATTATTTTATGATACTTGTAAACATTTTCTTATATTCAAAAAATATAATATTCTAATCGATACATATAAATGATTGTAATAATTTTTATTTCATGGGGAAAGAACACATAATAAAGGGGTAATATAAAATAATTACAATGGTAATTATTTCATTGAATCCTAATGGTTAGATAATTATAATGTGATATAATATTGATAAAGAGGTAAATCATATGATAAAAAATAGGAGCATAACCAATGCATTAAAGGGGAATATAATGTATGATACAGACTATTAGAGGATGCATGTTCATATTTAATTTTCATTAACTCCATCAGTTTTTGGTTAATAATATGATTCATGAAATAATGAGGGGATTTAGGGGTGTCCTAGGGGTTTGATATAGAGAATATAAAATCAAAGAGGCTATCATGATCATTGTACATGGTTAAAGGTAACTATGAACCATTTCAGAAGAGACGATACAACATGTCCCCTTTATATAGAGGTATGTGCACAACCACCATAATATTTTTCAAACCATTTCTTTTTCCCAAAAGACACATTTTTTATAGACCCCTCTTGGATATAGGGCACCACATAGTTGGTGAATATTTTAGAAAACCATGTACCTTTTTAATATAAGGGAAAATACCAATTTTACCCACACAAAATTTATGTTTTATTACTTAAATTTTACTCTCAATTCACCTACACCAGATAGGGGTAAAAAAATTATATTCCAAGATGTCCAAGGTCGATTCTCAATCGATGCTTGGTCATTTTAAGTGTAATTTATTGTTAATTGATTCTCTAGGTGATTCTACCATCCATAACACTTCTATTTTCTAAAAGAAACATAGTTATACTTTTTTATCATCTCTAAAATCTTGTAAACCATTATTTTCCATGGAATTATTAAATTAGGAATTGAAGGTAGTTTGTGAATTAATTAAGTGTTGTGTTTATGTCAGAGGATCTCTATGATATAGAGGTAGGTGATCTACATGTTATATCAAATAGTCTTGTTGTTTATTCATGTGTATGTGGTTGTTATTTCATACTTTTTTATTTCACAATTAATTTGATTGTATTAAATGATTAATTGGTTGTTTAAATGATGTTTTTGACCACTCGTAGACCTCATTGGACCCATTGATGATGAGTAAACTGAGCTTTATGGCCACCCATGGGGTGTGTCACTCTCTAGAACATATAAAATGAGTTTTTAAATTATGAATTATTGGTAATAATAGATTACAGAAATTAGAATTGTGTTTTGCATGTTAATAAAAAATAAACGGTTATTTTTATTAACATGAATAAGTCAAATTGGATATTTCCTGTAAACTGAAAAATTTGATGAATTGTTAAAGATGTATTATCGTGTGCTTAAATATATTTAAAGGGGGGAAATAGTTTTAGTGGTTAAAAAATGGTTAAATGAACATGCTATGGGAACATATAACATGTTGACTCTAATAAATCATTGAAATTTAAAAAAATTAAATGGTGCAAATCTATTTTTATTTTTTTAAATTAGGTTAATGATGTTGATGTTAAAAAATATAAATATTGGTTGGTTGGAATGTTTTCATCATGACACATTCTCTTGGGTGGGCTATACTAATGCTCCAGGTTCCCCAATACATTTTTCTTTGTAATGATGGACTGCTTCTCTTGAATATAAGGGTGTGGATGTGGAATTATACATTATAGTTGGGGATAGTAATACATGGAATTATTAATACTAGTTTATATTGTTAGGGTGATTCTGTATGTATGTTAACATGTGACCCTTATGACATATGGTTCCGACGCTTATCTTGGAATCATGTTGGTTTGATGGGTGCACGTATCACTTAGAACTGAGCACAAATAAGGTTAATTTAAATATTTTTAGATAATGAAACAAGTTTTTTATAATATTTTTTATTATTTATGAATCCTTTCCATACATTTTTATGACATTTTATATTGCTTTAGTCATTGTTGGTGTTGGCCTACTGATTTTTACTCACACCATTTTTTGGAATCCAATGGGTACCCGATAGGAGTTAATGGTTTTAGATCGGGAGTAATAGAAATTCCCTATATTGGTAGACTGATACGGTATTTGGGATTGATCAAGGATGACGAAACCTAAATTGACCACATGTCCCATTTTGGGGATTGACATGAATCTTTATTTTTGATTTTTATGAAACATGACACTACTATGACATGGAATGTTTATTTTTATGGTTGTGGGAATTCACCCATTTTGGGGAATTTATTATATGATCCATGGTTGTTGATTTTTATTACATGGTTAGTATATATATAATTTTATACTATTATCATACTTTGATAAAGATGTATTGTATCCCCACATAACATATTAGACCCTCTATACTAATTTTTAGGATTTTTCATTTAGGGAAGCATGATTTATATCATGTGTTTCAATGGCTCAGGCAACCAGTATTAGTGAAATTTGGGATAGTATGTTACAATGTGTTATTTGAGAAGGTTTAATTTTCTATTTCACTACTATTTCGAAATGTGTGACTGTAGATTAGGATTCTTCAAGCCTGTGAAATTATTTTATGTATTGGATTATCTACAACATGTGTGGGGGAACCTATATTACTACGGTGAGATTGTTCATCGTGATGTTTTTATTATATTTGGACGTTATTTCACCATGTGTGATACATTGTTTGTGTGATGATATTATTTAATGAGGTTTTCATTGTGGATTGGAATTGAATGTGGGTTGTATATGATATAATCATTTTTAAAACTGAGGGTTTTGGTGTAATGCATCATAATATACACTCATGTAAATGGAGGATAAGATTAATTGTAGGAAATGAAAATAATTTTATACATTCTTACAATTTTAAGAAAATAGATCAAAATATATATTTGTAAATAGTTTTAACATTGATGATATAAATTTAAAATGAAAAAAGGTTCATAAACGATTAAAATTATGTCTAATGAAATGATTTTTATTCTGTATGTTTTGTATACACTGAGTTAGCTAAGAACCATGATAGTGATGGTTGATGCTGGGAACAAAGATATGATTATATCAGTTGTGAGAGTGAACCCGAAGTAGTTTTTTATGGATGTACTAAGACAAATTTTATTTAAACTACAAAAATTATTTTTTAAATGTTCTTAGATGTTTTTATTGAAATGTAGGGTGATTCCAGCATAATGGAATTTTCCAGTTGGGAAACCTAAGGGTATCACTGAGAATGCTCCTCCCATAGTAGGACAAGAACATCCATTGGTCCCCAGTGATAGAGGGAGATAAGTTATATGAGGAATTTTCAAATATTATTTAGTTTCTAAGGAGATATATAAAGTTTTTAGATTTTAGTATGTCTGATATGATGAGAGTGTTTGAACCACATCACCCTATGATGGTTTCTAGAGAGGGTGGACCCATGGAAGTAGAATCCTAGATTGAGTCTATCAAGATGATACTAGACCACATAGAGAACCCTCTAGGGTACAATGTCAAGATATTATACTATATTTTATGAGGATCATGATTGTTCTTGTGTGATTTTCATGTCCAAGATGAGTATTTAGAGATCATGGCATGAAATTGTTTCAAATTTATGTACCTCGAAAACATTTACCCAAAAACATTGAGGTAAGAGATAAATACAAATTCTAAATGGTTGACCCAGTGAAATTTATAAGTGAATAATTTTAAAAAATTCATCATAGAGTTGTAAAATATTTCTGTAATTTTAATTGTAATTGAGATGATGGGAGGGAATTATATAGGATGGACATAGATTTGAGATCAAATTCAAGGTAAATATTTTATATTTGAAGAGGTTTGATGATGTAGAGGATCAATTGATCATTTTAGAAGGGAACATAAAGGCAACATCTAGTATTGGGTTGATGGTTTTGGTTGGGAAATCTAGTGTCATGTCTTCCAATAGTATGAACCACCCTTATGAGGTATTATACTCGGTAAGTTGTCGATAAAGTAGAAATAGAGAGGATAAGTGTCACATGGAAATGATTGGGTACTTTGATATCAGTGCATATATTTGGTCCACATTCATTGTTATTTTCCCGAACCACTAGTAAAATGTTGATATTTTGGGAGGATGGTTCATATGAAATGGTTTCGAAGGAGCACTTGGTAGATGTGAATTGATAGTGGATCTAGGACAATACATAGAAATAGTAGGGGGTCATTTACCCAATATCAGTTAGGAACATTTAATTCTACTCACCATACCAGTCAGATTAGGGGATATGATACTTTGGAAAAATAATATTTATCTAAACAGGATAGTGAATCCAAGTAGATTCATATTGAATCACATGGTATAGGGAAGGACCATTTTCATGCTGTTCATTCTTTTCCAATTTCTGGTAAACATGGACCATCGACTGTCTGGTGTATTAATCTTATATATTATAACCTTTTTAGTACCTATTCTAATACAAGATCCTCAGATTGTTATATATCATCCCAATTTGTACGTTTTTTTCCATGATAGTGTAGAATATTTTTGGTGTTATATTGATCAACACACCATTGGTGGTGCAATTAGAGAGTATATGTCAATTTAAGGGGTGTTCCCTCAATTGCAGTGTATACCGTATCATTTGGGACTGGTAATATATTTTAAAAATATGATTTAACCTAATACATATACTGTAATGGTTGGTTAGGTATCTAGAAAAAATTTACATTTATTGTAGGAGAGTGAGTTTCATGTCTAATAAATGTGACACTTATTTCCATCATAAGTTATGTGGATTACAGGTAGGAAATGCATATCTAATAGATTGGAAATTATTTGAACTCACATCCCAAGTGGAATGTATGATGCTTGGTGCAGGGAGAGGTGATAATGATGTATTACATCCTATCATAGATTAGTTTCAAGTACTTTTTCCTAATAAATTTTCTTCTCTTCCACTTGAGAGAGAGGTTGTGTGAACAATTGATTTTGTTCATAAATTAGATCCAATTTCTATTCCATGATATAGAATCAAACTAGTAAATATTCAAGAAAAAACTATGTTGGTTGAATTATAGGATAAGTGATTCATGCTTATGAGTATATCACCTTTAGGATCTCTAGTGTTGTTTGATAAGAGAAATATGGAACTTTAAAAATATGTGTTGATTGATAGAAATTAAAACAGATGATAATTAAGAACCTTTATCTTCTTTTTTGAATCAATGATATTTTTGACTAATTAATGGTTACTTGTGTGTTCACCATAATTGAACTATGGTTAGGTTACCAAAAATTGAGAGTGATACCTTTTGATATAATATGGAAAAATTTCATAAAAAGGTATGATATATATGATTTCATGATAATATTAATCTTGTTGAAGAACACTCATAAAATTTTTATGTCTTTGATTGATAAAATATTTCACCCATTCATGGATCATTTTGTAGTTATTTTTGTTGATTAAATCGTGGTGAACTACCATTCTTATGACAACCAAGCCAAATATCTAGACATAATATTGTAGTGAAACGACAATGTTTAGCTATTCAAAAATATATAATTGTTTTAATTCCATATTTTCAAGGTTTATTTGATGGATCACAACATCTCATAAGAAGGTGTGTTATTAAACCCCATGAAGGGTCGTGATTTTTTATATTGAGATCATTCCACGATTTATTATATCCTAATATTTTTGGGTTTAGAGATTAATTAAGGAAGGTTAATATAACGAATTTATAACATGGATAGATTTCTATTGGACCTGACCAAGAGTTTTATAAGTTTTAACTGGTCTAAATAATCATAGATTAATTTCTTGGAGACAAAGATGTATTTTTTTTACAACACAAATTTTTATCTTAGATGATCTAGGTATAGAGTATACATTTTTTATGCATCTCGTATTGTACTTGGGGATGGTTTGATAAAGGGAGATTGAGTCCTAGAATAAATATTAGGGAATTTAATGCCACATGAATCGATATATAATATGAATGATATTGAGAAGGAAATAATGGTTTATGCCTTGAAATGTATAAGAGTTTATCTTTTGGGTGAGAAGTTTATTGTTTATACATGTCATAAGATCCTTACATATATAATTTCACATCCTGATTTAAACATTATGTAATGAAGTTGGATTGAGTATATGTTATTTTATTTACTTCGATATATCATATATTTTTGGGATAAAAATGGTGATATAGATGCATTATGTCAAATGATACAATTATAGGTTGTTCAAGAGTAGAGTTCTGAGTGGAATATGGAATATGTTTTTTCTGAGATGCATATAGGATTCAAAGAGGAGAATGAGTTGATAAAAATAATGTTCTTTTATATTGATTTCTTTATTCTAAAATGTGTTAACAGAAAACGATATGATGAATTACAATGACTGTATTTGAGAGATATGTTTAAATGTGGAATGCACCTTCTAATTGGAAAATTTATGGGGATTATATTATTCGTGTCATTAGTAGTGTTATTATTCCTACATTTTTGTGTGAAGAGATGACACATGATTCACATTTCAGGAAGAGGAAAGTTCACCATAGTTAGACCAAAATTTACCAAGATATTCATAGATAATATTGGTGGATTAGAATGTAAAAGGATATTGTTGGTTTCATGACACAATGATACACATTTCTGTTTGGAAAAAATGATCATCAATGACCTACTAAAGTTTTACATCTATTTCCCATACCGTAAAGTAAGTGGAATGATGATACCCTAGAATATTTTTATTATTCCACCATGTACGCCATATAAGAATGACACAATATGGGTAATTACAGTTTAGTTGAAATAGGTAGAATATTTTTTCAGATTTGGGTTTCTTTCACTATTAAATAGTTGGGGGACTTTTATGATGGTCAAAAATTACATTTCCATGGGGGTTCCATGGAATATATGTAACATCTCAAGTAAATAAATAATAAGACATTTTCATATTTTTAAAAATTTGTTAATTAAATATTAATTTTACATGAAAGGGGATTCTATGTTTGATGGAATACCAGACACAAAACAATGAGTTTCTCCATAGTCTAATGTTGCACACAATGATGAGTAATACTGAAAAATAATAACATAGTATTATTTTAAATAGTAGTTAAACCCATGATATAGTATGGGAGAAAATGAACAGAACTAACTAAAATATGAATATAAACATTTTTTAAATGTTTTTACATTTGTCCAATAATTTTTAGAGGCTTAAAATAATAATTAATCGGATTTTAAGCATAAATACTCTAATATTATTTAAAGGGTTGATTTTCCACCTTTTGATGGAGAACCATTTTTAAATATAGTTTTTCTCACTCATATATGTTCTATTTGACAAAATAATATTCTTATTTTGATTCAGGACATCAAAATTTACTTTTCATGAAATTTTTGTATTTTTCTGATCATGTTCATTTTTTATAGAATGGTGAAAAATACAGTATTTTAATTCAAAAGTTCCTTTTATTCTAATTTATTTATATAGTTATAATATTCACTTACTTTTTTTAAATTTTAATTAGATTATATTTTTACCATTTAATCTAATTTTGGTCATTGGAAGTAATTTCTCTTTGAAATTGGTCATAACCAAGTGTCAATATTTTGATATTTATTATTACATAAAAACACAATTTATGTTTTGACAATGGTAATTAATATTAATTTAATTAATAAAACATATATGTATTTAATTTGGTAAAATACAAATCATTTTTAAATTTGGAGTATCAAATATATCTTATTGTGATGTTTTTTTATTTTCCTGAAAACCTTCAATTTTTGATGAATAGTGAAAACATTGAGTAGTAGTTAAAAACCCGACTTTTTAATTTAAATAAAATTTTATTTCTTCTGAGAATTGAAATTTTAAAATCTGACAAAAATGGTTGTTAATATTTAGTAAAATGTAGTTAAATAACATAAAAATAATTTTTTATGAATAGTAACTTTTGACTTTCATTTTTCGCGGTTAATGGTAAATAGGGTATTTCAAAGAAAAAAATAATATTATAATAATATTAAATTACAGTAACATGTGTCATAAATTTGATTGGATGATACATTTATGACCATGAGAATCCTTGGGTCAATTTTGGGACCCCATTGAGCTACTTAAGAGTGATAATGACACTTTATATTAATTAATTTAAAGTAATGAAAAAATGACTTAAACATATAACTTTTAGTATATAAATTTTTAACTACAGATATATAAGATATATTTTAGACTATAAATATTAATTATAAAGATAAAAATATTTCCCATGTCATGGCATTTTTTTATAATTTTTGGATTTCATATAACTAAATTTATTTATGACACAATAAGGACGCGATTTTTATCTTAATAATGAATGATTTAAATATATAAGATAATAAGGAATAAACAAATATCCCAAACCTATGAAATTCTTATTGGATGATTTTATTTATAATAAGAGTAATCTAATCTTATAATTTAAAATTTTTTGGACCTTTAGAAACTAAAAATATTTATATAATAAAATAATATTTTCAAACATTCCTAAAATGCCCCTCCCCCCTTAAAAAAATACCTAACATCTATCCCATTAATAACACCTCTAAACTCCCTTGGATCATAAAAACGTGGCCCAAATATGCTCTCAATATCCTTCTATTCTATATAGAAGCATTAACTATGCCAGAAGGTACTTCAAGAAATCCTTTTAGGTCAAACCAACGAGAGTTACCCAATTTAAAGGTAATGTCTTCTCTTAAGATATTTTCAATTATTTTATTTCTCCAGCCCCCTAAACTCTTATTATTTCATTATTTTATACCTACACCAGTATCCTCAATAGTATAGGTTGTTTTTATGATATCTATTTCAACTACACTTTCACACATCTCCATCTAATTGGTAAAGAACATACTATTTCTGTGGATGGCGAACTGCAGCCTCACGAAACAATGATTGTTCAATATTATCCTAACACCTATTATAGTGGCAATTAATATGGAACTGTATTTATATGTGATATATATATTTTTATATTGTTTATATTCTTTTTTATTATTCATTTATAAAATACTTTTATGGTTACTATAGTGGGCAAATACGATAATTTCTTTTGAGGAAGTACAAACTACCACCCCCTCAAAGTGATATGACTCATTCATGCCATACATGGGACATATAAATGATGGTGTTAATAAAATTATATATTATATTATACAATAATTACAATATAACTATGTAGCTTTATGTTTTCATTCCATTAAATAGGAAATAGAAATGAATGCAGCGTCATGCGTACGTACGACTTACCATCTCTATAAATGGTGCATTCTATTTCATAGCTCCAAATGTTTTTAATATTTTAAATACATATATACAAGGTTTATATAAGATATATATGATATAAAAATCATGAATATCATTCATGATATAATATAATTTTTACCACATGAACATCTTGTAATAATAAGATGTTCATTTTTGACACAAGTACCAAATATCAACAAAATGACCATTATTAACATAAATGATTACATAAGGTTTATAAAATGGTAATAAGTGATATAAAAGGAATAATAAAATTGAAAAAGGTTCTTATAAAAGTATAAATTAAATTTATTTTATTATTCAGGAGAATAAAGAATGAATGGGTCAAGTCGGTCATGAGGTAATAGATTTTCATCTCACATTTTCTTCCCATTAGATTCATGCTATATTTAAAAATATTTCCTTTTATGTGGTGTATGTAATGGACATTATTTTATTATTTGTGTTATATAAATTAATTTATGGGGAATTACATATTCATTGTATGATCTTTCTTTCATGGGAGTATGTTTCGTAAGTTACCAAATCAGTAAGGGAACCATTCTCCCTCATCTTTTAGTAAAATACTCCTTTTATGTTTTGTCTTTTAAATATCCCTTTAATTATGTTGGTATATGTTATTATATATACTTATTGTGGTAAATTGTAATCCCATGTGATGAGATAACACTTTCTCTCTCATCAACTCATTTTTTGAATTTTAAAGTGACACTGTTAGGCTGTTGAATTTCTGTAAGGGAAGTTCTTAACCCAATTTCCATTATTTGGGTTAAAATTTTACTTCATGATTATGTCATGATATTATCATGTTAGAAATATATTTTGATATTATATATTGAATTTATACTCTCTTTATGTGTAATTAGATTGATTACACATAATTAATCTCTTTTATTTACAAAATGATCATTGTAAGGGATTTCGTCTCAATATCTTTTCCTTGGGAAATCCTTTGAACACATGACATTATTTTATATGGTGTATAAACCCCATTAACTATTAATTTCATTCAAAGGAAATTTTTTCTCTACAAATCATTTTACTAAATGACAAAAAAGAATGTTTCTTTTTAACAAACATACTGACAATGACCTTTCCACCACTGCGAGTGTTATTTGATCTTTGGATTCTTTAGCAAGCTATAATGATTTTAAATGGAAAATAAATACCATATACTCTTTTACATATTTTGGTTTTGAAAATGGTTTTCATGATGTATTTGTTATGTCAATATATTTAAATGATATATTGTGATTAAAATATGGAAATACTATATTTTTGTTATATTTTTTTATCTGTTATGAATATGTTATGGTTTGTGAGAATTTTTTATATATACTGGTGGTTCCATGATAAACCTTGGGAAGGAGAGCCTAAGATAGATCTCCAATGCATTTGGTAACATGACAGAGGTAAACGTGAATTTTTCTCCAAAGAGATTTTGTAAATATACTATTATGGGTATTCCAAATGTTACTCTCTATATAGCTGTGAAAGTTACAATGTAAGTATGTTATGGATTCCAGAAGTTACCTTTGTGATTTTTGATTGCTATGCATTATTCATAAATCTTATTATTCTTGGACGTATGTTAAAGATATTATGTTGTGTATGTATTAATGAACTAATGTTTTCATTCTTTGTTTTATAACACTTACTAAGATTTTTATGTTCATCCCATGTTTTGAAATGTTTTTTCACAGGACTTAAAGAAGAATATGGTAAAGGATTTGATCAAGGAATAGTTTTCTGGTCTAAAACATGGAACTAGACATGACTATTTTTTTTCAAGAGTTTTTGTTTTTATGAAAAAATGTAATCACAGTTGAAGTTTCTACTTTATAATTTTTGAGATTTAATGTAATAGTTATAGTCTAATTATCTAAAACACTAATCCTGATAAGATCCTCAATGTGAATTATCCATTTAATTGAATATTTAAAATGTTTTAAGGAAGGTTCCATATAGTTTTTATCAGAAGTCGATTTAGAAAACATTAGAAGTTAGGATATTGTTAAACTAATATCTATATATTAATTTATGTTAATATTGAAATTATATAGCATTTACAGAATACGATGTGGCTTCACCTATGATATGTCTATGTTTTGAATAATCTTTCATAGATGAGACATGGAAGGTATGCTGGGAAGGCATACAGAGGGAAATGACCTTCCAAATCAGCATTCTAAGATGGTCAGAATCAGAATTAAATAGTTTGTTGTAGTGATGTCTCGGTTTTTTAGGTGATAAATGGTGGTTTTGTTTATAAATTATATTTTGGTAAATTCTAAATTTAAAGAGTATCATGAAAGTAATTTAAGGGTTGTCTCAAAAACCATATAATAAAAGGAACTGTATGGGAAATTCAGTAAATGTGAGTTTGAGTTATAACAAATTTAATTCCTTCGTCACATTATATCCAAGAATGGAATAACTATTGATCCTTATAAAACAAAATATGTTGAAGAATGTCCAAGACTCAAAAATATAACCAAGATATATAGTATTCTTGGTTTATCAGGTTATTACAGGAGGATTGTTGAAAAAAGTTCATGGTTCTTTAGCCCACTGACTAAGTTAACTCGAAAAATTGTTATGTTTATCTGTACAAAATAATGTGATGATTGTTTTCTGTATTTTAAAAGAAGATTAGTGAATTATCCTATTTTAGAATTACCTTCTAGAAATGGTGAGTTTGTTATCTACATTGATGTTTCGTTGAAATGACATGGATGTTTCCTTAGGTAGAATGGTCAGGTAATTGATTATGCTTCACGTCAGTTGAAACCTCATGAGTTAAATTACACTACACATGATTTGGAAGTAGCTGCTGCTATTTTTCCTATAAAAATTTAGAAGAATCATTTTAAGGAAGTAAAGTTTGAAATATATACTGATCCCAAAAGTTTTACGTATATATTCTCTCAGAAAGAGTTGAACATGAGATAGAGGACATGGCTGGAATTAATCAAGGGTTATGATTTCAAAATTAACTAACATATGGGGGAGGAAAATAAAGTGGTTGATCCTTTGAGTCAAAATAGTAATGCTATATCAACCTTGTTATGTTTGGAACATGATCCTTTGATTAAATAATTGATGAACGTTGGCATATAATTTTTTTATGTTGGAATGTACCCTATTTTGTTTTAGGTTTCATTGAAATGATCTATATCTAATAGAATTAAGCAAACACGGAAGGAAGATAGTGAGTAAAAAAAGGTAGAGTTACTTCATAAGGGTATGTTTATAGAATTTAACATTGATAATGATTGTATTTTGACAGTTGGAAAGATATTATGTCTGCCTTGTGATTCACAGTTGAAGAATGCGTTGTTATGTGAAGCTCATAGTTCTCCATTTTCAGTTCATCCTGGATGTACTAAGATGTAAAGAGTTTCTCAAGAGTATTACTAGTGAAATTAAATGAAAAGAAATGTTTATGACTTTATAATGAAGTGTTTGACTTGTCAATAGGTTAAAGAAGAGTGACAGTTATTGAAAGGGATGCTTCATTCTTTACCAGTTCTAGAGTACAAATGTGAAAATATATCCATGGACATCATTTTGGGATTACCAAATACATCTCGAGGTAACAATGTGATCTGGGTTATTGTTGAAATATTGACTAAATGTAAACATTTAATTCCTATTCTAGACACTTTGTCTCCAGATCAACTTTCTCAGATGTATGTTATAGAGATAGTCTGGTTGCATGGAGTTCCCCTCTCCATTGTAGCTGATCATGATATGAGGATCACTTATAACTTTTGGAAAGGCCTTCAAAATCCATTGCGTAGTGAATTAAATTTTAGTACATCTTTTTATCATCAATCAAATGGGAAGTTAGCACGAATTGTTTTTACATTGGAGTATATGTTACATTCATTTTTGATGGATTACGAGGGAAGGTGGGACAAACATATTTCATTGATTGATTTTTCATATAAAAATAGTTTTCATTCTAGTATACTGATGGCTCTATTTGAGGAATTATATGAGAAGCGGTGTTGAACTACATCATTTTTTGATGAATTAGCTGAAAGAAATTTGATGGGACCTGAATTGGTAGAAGATATAGAAGAAAAGGATGAGTTGATTTAGAATCACATGAGAACAACTCAGAGCAGACAGAAAAGTTATGCGAATAACTAGAGGAAGGATCTTTCTTTCACGGTAGGTTATCATGTCTTTCTAAAAGATTCTCCATGGAAAAGTGTGATGTGCTTTGGTAAATAGGGAAAGTTGAGTCTAAGGATCATTGGAAATTAAGAAACCCTGGAAAAAGTTAGATCAATTACCTACAGAGTGTCATTACCTCCATTTTTTCCCAGGTACACAATGAACTTCATGTTTCAATGTTGAGAAATTATATTCCAGGTCCATATCATGTTCTAAGCCTAGAGGTAGTTCACTTGGAAGATACTATTTCTTATGGGGAACAACCAGTCCAAATTCTTGTCTGTAGAGAGAAAGTGTTGCGGAATAAGGTAATTTATCAGGTAAAGGTTTTGGAAAAAACCCATATGTTTGAAGAGGTAACATGGGAATCTAAAAATTCTATGAGGGAAAAATTACCCCACTTATTTGGTGAATAAAATTGCGAGGATGAAATTTACAAAAGGGGGAATGATGTAGCATCCCAAGTAAATATAGAATAAGATATTTTTATACTTGTTAAATATTGTGAATTAAATAATAATTTTACATTAAAGGGGATTCTATGTTTGAGGGCATACCTGACATGCAACAATGGGTTTCTCCAAAGTCTAATTTTGCATACAATGCTAGGACATATCGAAAAATATAACATAATATTATTTTAAATGGTAGTTAACACCTAACCATTGTATTGGTGGGAATGAAAAAAACTAACTACAATATTAATATAAAGGTTTGTCAAATGTTTTTACATTTACCCAATAAACATTATAGGCTTAAAATAATAAATAATCCAATTTTGAGCATAAATATGTAAATATTTTTAAATGGTTGATTTACCACCTTTTGATTGTGAACCCTTTTTAAATATAATTTTCGACAATTTTATATAACCTATTCGAAAAAATAATATCCTTATTTAGAATTGGAACTTCAAAATTTACTTAGGATTAAATTTTGATATTGTTCTGATAATGTTCATTTTTTATTGAATAACGAAAAATACAGCATTATAATTCAATACTGACTTTTATTCTAATTTATTTAAATAGTTGTTATATTTTTTTTAATATGTTCTAAAGTTTAATTAGATTATATTATACCATTTAATCTAATTCTGGTAATTATAAGTAATTTTAGTTTGAAATTTTATTTAAACAAGTGTCAATCTTTGCATAGTTATTATTTCATAAAAACAAAATTTTTGTTTTGACAACGGGAAATAATTTTAAATCAATTTATGGAACATATCTTTTATGAATTTGGTAAAATAGACATCATTTTAGAATTACGAATATCAAATATACCTTAATGTGATTTTTTTGGCATTTTCCAGAATACCGTCAATTTTTAATACCAGAAAAGCCGTCAGAGGATAACCCTCTGACCATTTATTAAAAAGAGAAAGAAAACTGGTTTAAGGGTTATTGGTAACCATTATAAAACATCCCCGCACCATACATTTCAAAACAACTTTCAAATTTCAAACTCAAAAAAACATCCAGCTGTCCTCGATCAGCATACCATCACCGCACACCTTTCCATGCCTCCTCAGGCCGCTCACATCTCGAAACTCACCCAGCCATCAAACCCATCAGCTTCACCATCACCAACCAGACTGTTCATCGTCGGCGAGACCCCCTCAGGCATCACCACGAATTTCGAGATCCATCACCACGCGCCACCATCCATAGCAGCGAACCATCACCAAAGCACTTTCCCATGAGCCGTGAATCCCACCAGCATCATAAGACCATCCCGCACAACAACAAATTCAAACCAACCAGGTAAAATCCATAACAATCCAAGAAGCTCAGCAAACCGTGGAAAATAAACCGCAAGGAATGAAGGCAACAACATCCGGCATGCCTCCGTCAAAGCGCCATCTCCAAGTCAAATACGCCGGCGTTGAAACCGCCATCCTCTTCGCGTCGCCAAAACAAAATCACCGGCGTAGCAAACGCCATCCCAGAAACCATCCTAAAAGAAATATAACAAAACAAACATTAAACGAGCATCACTAGAACTCCGATGAACAGCATCCCGGACGAAGGACTATGAGCAAATCCCGTCGCCGCCTTCACATCTACACCCAAATGCCAGATCTACCCGAATCTCACATGGACAACGCTGAAAACGACAGAATCCCCAAACCACAGCACTTGAAACCCGCACCCTGGTCCAACATCTTCCCCCCTAAGGAAACCCTAGCCGGAACGGAAGCTAGAGTGGAGAGAAGGTCATGCAGAGATGCAAATCGCTGAGGATGTTGATGAGCCTATGCCATGTTGAAGAGAACATCGCGAGCGCACCGACGAGAAGACGGAGAATATCATCCAGCGGGAGAGCAGAAGGCGACGGTGGGCGGAAGGAAAACCTAGATGTAGATCCCCTTACGGGCACATCAAAATAACCTTCAAATTTTAATGAATAGTGAAAACACAGTGTAGTAGTTAAAAAACGGAGTATTTCATTTAAAAGAAATTTTACAAGTTTCATGAATATATTTTTTAAAATATGACATACATGGTTTTTATTAGTTTGTTAAATGTTTTTCAATAAGATGAAAATAATTTGTGGTGAATAGTAACTTTTGACTTTTATTTACCATGGTTAAAGGTAAATAGGGTAATTCAAGGAAATAATAATATTATAATAATATTAAAGTACCTTAACATGTGTCTTAATTATATTTGTTGATACAATTACAACCATGTGAATCATTTGGTTGATTATTGAGACCCCATGGAGCCATTTTACAGTGATAATGACAGTTTATATTAATTAATTTAAAGTAATGAAAAAAATGACTTAAACAAATATGTTTTAGTAAATAATTTTCTACACGGGGTTATATAAGTTATCTATTTGACTAGGAATATTAATTATAAATATAAATAAATTATCTACATCATATAATTTGTTTTATAATTTTTAGACATCGAATAAATATAATTTTTTATGAAAAAATAAAGATGAAATGTTTACCTCATTAATGAATGATTTAAATAAATAAGATTATAAATATTTAAAAATATCCAAAACCTATCCAATTCTTATTGGATGATTTTATTTCGAAAAAGAGTCCACTTATCTTCAACTTTAATAAGTTTTGTAACATTAGAAACTGAAAATCATTATATAATAAAATAATATTTTAAAAACTTTTTAAAGATCCCCTCCACCCGCTATTAAAATCCCTCACCTCTAACCAATTACTCACACCTCTCAAGCACCATTTTTCATCCATACTCAGCCAAAATAATCTTTCATGATTCCCCTCTTCCACCAATAAGCCTTACCATAGACATAAGGCACTTCAAGAAATACTTTTGGTTCAAACCAAATGAGTTACCCGATTTAAAGGTAACGTCTTCTCTTAAGTTATTTTTTTATTTTTGTTCTCCAACATCAATACATTATTTTATTTCTTTATTTTATAAAAAAACATATATCCTTAATAAAATAGGTTTTTTAGAAAATTATTATAAATAGACTTACACACACCTCCATCTAATTGGTAATGAACATACAGTTTCTATGGACGACGAACTACAGCCTCACGAAATGATGATTGTTCAATTTTCCCGAAACACCTATTATGGTGGAAGTTAATATTGCACTATATTTATATGTGATATAAATTATATTAATATCGTTTCTATTCTTCTGGTATTTTTCATTTATAAAATACCTTTATGTTTTCAATAGTGGGTAAATATGATAATTTCATTTGAGGAAGTGTGGACTACCACCCCCTCAAAGTGATATGACTTATTCATGCCATACATGGGATGTATATAGGATGGTGTTAATGAAATTATATATGAAATTATATTGTAAGTATAATATAAATATATATCATTATTTTTTAATTCCATTAAATAAAAAATATAAATGAAAGTAGCATTCATACATACGTACGGTTTACCATCTCCATGAACAATGCATTTCATTTCTTATCTCCAAATGTTATGTAATATTATAAATCCATATATATATATACTATATATATATTGTATATATCATATCTAAATATTTAATTTCATTTTGGAGAAAATGTAATGTTTACCAAATGAAGAACTTGTAATTATAAGAAGATCATTTTTGTCTCAAGTACCAAATATTGAAAAAACGACCATTATTAACTTAAATGATTACGTAATTTTTATAACATGGTAATAAGTTATATTATAGGAATAATAAACATGAAAAAGTTTCTTATGAAAGTTGAAATTATCTTTAGGTTTTTATTCAGGAGATTAAAGAATGATCTGGTCAAGTCAGACACGAGGTAAAGAATTTTCGAATCACTTTTTATTCCCGTGAGATTCATGCTATATTAGAAACTATTTAATTTAATGTGATGTATGTACTACCAATGATTATATTTTTGGTATAATATACATTAATTTATAGGTGTTTAAAACTTAATTTCATGTTCTTTCTTTCAAGGGGTGTATGTTTCATAAGTTACCAAATTGATAAGGGAACCTTTCAACATCCTATTTTAGTGAAAGAATTTTTTATGTTATTCCTTTTACATTTCCATTTTCTTATGTTGAAATATGTTCTTCTAAATATTTATTATTGTAAATTTTATGACCATGTGATGAGAGACCCTTTTCTGTCTCATAAAATCATTTTCTGAATTATAAAGAGACATTGTTAGGCTATCAAATTTCTATAAGGGAACTTCTTAACCTAATTTCCATTATGTGAGTTAAACATTTACTTCATGATTATTTCGTTATATGACTATTTTATAAATATCTTTTGATATCATATGTTATGTCTATACTCTCTTTATTTTAACTTATAGTGAAGACAGATAATTGATCTATTTTATTTATAAAATTATCTATATAAGGGACTTTTTCAAAATATATTTTCATTGAGGCATCCTTTGATTTATATATGACTTTATTTTATATGGTGAATGAATGCCATAGAATTTTAGTTTAATTCAAAGGGAATATTTTCCTTATGAAACGTTTTACTAAATGACAAAAAGAATGTTTATTCTTAACGTAAGCAGTGATAATGACCATTCCACCACTAAGAGTATTATTTGATCTTTGGCATCTGTAAAAAGCCATAATTTTTTTAAAAATAAAATAAATACCATATACTCTTGTGAATAATTTTTTATTGAAAATGGTTTTGATAATGGATTTTTTATGTCAATATATTTAAATGATATATTGTGATCGAAATGTGGAAATGTTATCTTACCTTTATATTTGTTTTATGTGTTATGAATATGTTATGGATCATGGGTATTGTTTTTGTATAAGGGTGGTTCCATGATATTCATATGGTCGGTGAGCCTGAGGGATCCCTCCAATGCATTGGTTCATGTGATTGAGAAAAACGTGAATGTTTTTCCTTAGTGATTTTGGAAATATATTGTGATGGGTATCGCAAATGTGACTCCTTACATAGCTGTGAAAGCTACAATGTAAGTATGTTATGGATGCCATAAATTACCTTTATGATTTGTTATTACTATGTGTTATTCATTAATATTATGATTTCATGTGTTATGTTTAAGAGCTTGTGTTATGTATGTATTGATGAACTAATGTTTTTTTCATTGTTTTATAACCCTTACAATGATTTTTAGGCTCATCCCATGATTTGAAATATTTTTCTCAGTACATAAAGATAAATAGTGTAAAGGATGGTATCATGGAAATGTCATGCTATCTAATACATAGAACTAGACCTGACTCTTTTTTTTCAAGAGTTTTTGGTTTATGAAAAAATTGAAACTGAGTAGAAATGGATACTATGTAGTTTTTCAGATATAATGTAACAATTATGACCTCTTTCTCTAAATCCCTAAACGTGAAAAGATCCGTAATGTTAATTATCCATTTAATTCAATATTATGTAATGTTTTAAGGCTAGGTCCTTATACTAGATCATAATAATATGTCATCCCATTACTTTGTGCTTCTAGAAATGGTTGAAAAGGTTTATTTGTACTTGAGTTATACTATGTAATATTTTTCACCAATAAAGATATGGAAAATTGGAATGTACTATTCTATTAGTAGAGTACATGTTGAGGTAATGTGTCATAGACTATTAGGGACATTATGAGAAACACCTATCACTTAATTTTTTTCCTACAACAATAGATAAAAATAAAATATTACGATAAAACCATATGGGGAAATATAATGTAATCCCGGAATGTCACAACTATATTGGATGGAAGTGGAGTAATTAAATTTTTTGGGACTCTGTCTCATTTGGAGACATCAGAGCATGTTCCATTGATTTGGAAGAAAATGAATATGGCCCAATTTTTACATAAGTCATATGATAATCATCATCATTTACCTATGTAGTTTTATAGTGGGTGATCATTTGTTCTTTAATGTGTCACTAAGGTTGGGTAAATTTTGGATTTTTAATGAGGTAAATTTATAACCAAGCTATGTTGGGATATTTGTGATTTTGGATAGAATCAAACCAGTGGACTATAGAGTTTTTATTATATAGTGGTATAGTTATATGTATGTTTATTTAATTTTTCACTACATCAACCACATCACCCCAATCCATCTCATTTGAATGATATTAATTATTTTAAACATGAGTATGGTTTATACACTAAGTATAATTTATTTTTAAGGTGGATTAAATTGATGATTTTATTCAAGGTATGATAGGTTCTTTAGTATAAGTTTTGTGGTGTAATGGCTTTTTTTATGAGTAATCAAGGGAGAGGGAGGTGGATATGCAGGCCCAATGGCATGATATTGTTACTATGAAGACTTAGTGATGTTTGTGAGTATAACTCAAGGGAAGGATGTTATAATCTGCCGAGGTTGTAAGATCCTTTCCTTTTGTGGAGGTATGTTCTTATTTCAATTTTTTATTGAACACAATGTGTTATTGTTAATAAAATTCATTCAATGTTTATGAGGGGATATATAGGTGTCCTGGTTTTTTAGGGTATGGAAACGTAATAATTGATTTCAACGATTGAATAACTCACTTTTAGAGATAACCATGAGCCATTTCCTAAAAGAACATGCAACCTAGACTGCATATATCAATGCAGGAACATGATAACGACATGTTTTTTCAAACCATGTAGGTGTCCTAACCAAACCATTCATATTGGCCCTCCTTAGAAAGAGGGTTCTACATTGTTTGTTCATGGGTTGTCTAACAATGTGTCCAAACCATGTTACCTATTAAGAGTGGTCAAAATTCCTATCCCTTCTCATAATTTATGGTTTATCACCTAAATTTATTTCCCATTTAACCTTCATTGGATATGGGACTAAAATACTATTCCCCAAGACATCTAAGTGTGATTCACATTTGATCCATGGTTTTCAAAGTTCTATTGGTTGAGAATTGATGAATCAAGTGAGTCTACCACTCCTATATGTTCTATTTCCCAGAAAACCCATGGTGGGTTTTTTTCTCATCTGATTAAGCCTATAAAAACTTATTTTCTATGAAATTATTATATTAGTAATTAGTAGTTATTTGGGAATTAATCGTGGGCCATGTATAAGTGAATTGTTTTATATGTGATTGGGGTAGGTGGTATAAATGTTATATCTCAAAGTTTTGAGGTTTATTAATGTCTATGGGGTTGTGTTTTTGTTCCATTGTGTTCTGCATTTAATTTGCGAGTAGAGAATGATAATTTTATTCCTTAAATTATGTTTTGGTCCTTTTGAAAACCTCATTGGATCACTTGGTGATGTGTAAACTGAGCTTAATGTTTCCTATGGTGTATATCACTTTCCTGAACATGAAATCAAAAATTTTTAAAAAATAATTTAAGATATCATGGGATTAAAAAAATAATCTATTTTTATTATGTTATCCAAGAATAACAACGTGTTTTTATTAACATGAATAAGTCCAATGAGTCATGTATATTTAATGGAAAATTATGATAAATGGTTAAAGAAGAATTTTAATGTGGTTAAATGTATTCTAACGGATTAACAATGGTTGTAATGGTTCATAAATGGTGAAATGGTAATGTAATAAGAATCGAGAACATGTTGATTGTAATTAACCAAGGAAATGTAAAATAATTAAAAGGGGGGCAGTTTTTTTATTGTGTGATAAAAGGTCGACGATGATTATGATAAAAAAATGTTAGTAATTTTTGGTTGGGATGTTGTACTGATGATCCATTCTTTTGGGTTAGAAGACTGATACTCCAGGCACCCCGATACATCATAGTTTTGTAAGAAAGGCAGATTCTCTGGACTCCAATTATATGGAAATGGAATTCCATATCATGGTAGTGTATGGTCAGACATGAAATTAAAAATCCAAGTTTTAGTAATAATATTGATCCAAATTATATATTAACATGATTATTTTATGGAATATGGATCAGAAAACTAGAATCATCTAAGGATGTTTTGATGGGTATGAGTATCACTTGGGCTGAGAAAAAAATGGGGTTAATTTAAATATTGATAAATAATAAATACCAGTTTATCTATTTTTTTGTACCTATACATATAATATTATAAGATAAGATATTACATTAAACACCATTGGTGGAGGCCTAGTGAGTAGTACTCACACCCTACTCAGGCTGCCACTAGGTACCTAAGATGACATTATGGTTACAAGTCAAGGTAAAACCAAAGGCACTATGTTAGATGAATGATATGGGATTTGGGATGGTGCATAGATGAGATAAGTATACTTGATTTTAGGACCAATTTTTTGGATTTTATGGAATAGTTATTTTTTGGTTTTTTATTACATTTGAAACTATAATGACTTGTCATAATTATATGAATTGTTATTAGAATTTAACTATTTTGGTTAATCGATTATATTTTTCATGGTTGTTGATATTTATTACAAGTTTATTATTTTCTTTATTTTTTCATTTTTATTACTCTGATAAAAAGATAATAGTCTCCCTAATTATTGCATTTGACCCTCGCTTCTAGTCGACAACATCCGGCATACATGTTGCATGCTTGAGGTAATGTGACATGCAAGATTAGGGAACCAGTATTAGTGGAATTTAGGGTAGAGATTAACTTAATATGAAATTAAATATTCATTCTATAAGATAAAGATCATTCATTATATAAAAATAATTCCAAAAAATATTATGGGTTTTGTAATATTCTCAAATAGTTTCACATAAAACTACATCAGGAATTGGTTTGGATGATACCAATAACACAATCAATCGAATAAATTATTTAAAAATGTATTTATTGTGATATTTTTCATACATCACCCATTTTATGAAATATATTTGTATTTTAATGAGTAAAATAGATTTAAAACATAGATATAGACTTTTATAATACTCATTATAACCATATAAAATGAGTGGATGTTTCATATCAGTATTAGAAGTTTTTTTTTACTAAAGAAAATTACTTCTTTAAAAATATTTACTTTGAAAATATCTTCAAAAATAGATTTTTAAAAATTATATAATGGTTACCAAGGAAATTTTTTATGGAAGAAAAAACATTTTAAAATGTAATGTAATAACATTTTGATATTTAGAAAGAACATTTGTTAAAAACCCACAATGTTAAAAGGGTAATAAAACATTAGCATGAAAAAGGTAAAGGTAAATATGATAGCGACATTAGTTAATATATAATAGGGTTTCAAAATACTATAAGAGAAAATTTTAGGGAATGTTAAACTTTTAAATGAAAATGAAGTCAACACTTAAGTAAGGAAAGAATAATTAAAAACATATTATAATTTTATAAAAAATTGTATTCATTCATGGAATGATATTTCTATTAAAACACAATTTTCAATATGAGATAAAATAGATATAATAATATATCATTGAAAGTAGAATAACATAGATAACATAGAATAACTATTTTTAAGAAGAAACCAGATTACTAAAATAAATAAGCTTGAGTTACCAAAAATCCCATACTGAAAACATGGTTCATGAAGTAAGAAAATTTTAATGAGGTGATACTGTGTTAAAAACAAATAAACCCATATAAGTCAATAAAAAATTCCACACAATTAATTATTAGGATATAATGTTCTAACAAAAAATTAAATATTTTCAATAAGAATAATCATAACTCAAATAATAATAATAGGTTTAACTAAAACCCATTAAATATAAAGATAATTTAAATAAAACATTCATGAAAGAGAGATAATTAAATACAAAATAAACTACAATTAATTATTGTACATTGATATATCATATATCAAATGTGTAGTTTATACCCCACATAAATGGAATTAGGTGCATAATATAAAACATGTCTCAAGGAGGGGAATTTTAGATGAAACCCTTACCCTTATATCCCAACTTCCATGACTGCACTCTATCCTTATAAATAAAAAGATATATAAAATTTTAAACTATTTTAGAAACATATTAATAACTATAAAAATTTATAATCCTTATTTATAGTCATTATTTATATATATTAATAGATAGTTTATCAATATTTTAAATATTATGTGTTATAAATCATAATCATTTCAAACTAGTTTTATAGGAGCAGTGTTAGTATCCATTATTCATAAAAATTTAGACATTTACATACAAATAATGTTATATAAAAATTTCTATTATAATTATTTATGAATTTTTTACTTTCATGATTTTTTCTCTTTTTATCCCGGAATATAAAAACGAAAACAAGAAACTTTAGGTGATTGTTAACCAATGATGGTTGTTATATTTTTGAATGATTTATATTACATTATAACAATTCCAGAACAAAAAAATAATAACTATTTACATATTTATAGAAAATTATATATGTTATTATGTTCCCATAGTCATCCATTACATAAATTAATCTCAATTTTCTTGTAGGTAGTTAAATCGACCCAAAAAAGAATATACCATTATTAATGGTTGATTATGGGATGGTTTACTTAAAATATCATTATAATAGTAGCATAATGATACTATTTAATGTGAATTATTAATATATATGATTTTTTAAATAATAATATGTAAAAAATATTTTATATAAAGTTATTACATAGAATGAATAGATTATTTCCCTAGTAATATTATTATTTTGAATGGTTATATCTATAAAGATATGTTATTGATAATATCATTTATAGTATATATATTGTCAAGACCCATCCCCCGGGGCCCATGCCGTGACTACCCCCTGCTCGCCTTCCAAAGGCCAGGGGCTAGCGACTAGCACTGAAAGGTGTATTCCCTAAAACAAGGAAGACATTGACTTTATAACCTTTAAACACATGCAACCAAGTACACAAAAAGATACAAACACAAGTAAACTATATAGAAAAAAGAGTGCGGAAAGTAAGAGGGGCCGGAATAAAAGACCAATAGTAAAGGTACAACTACAATTAAAAAAATACATCTGGAAAAAGAGAAAGACAACTATTGGGTCTTTTTCGGAGGTTCCTACCTGTAGGGTAGGTATAGACCACCTCCTCAACACTCTATGTCTGCTCGTCTCCTCTACATACCGACATACCATATGCTCTACCTCTGGGCACCGTCCAGTCTTCGTACCCTCAGCCTAAATTAGTGATATCGGTCATCTACAAGAAACATAAAGGTATATACCATACTGTTATGCCACACAAAAGAATACTGCCATGGTATTACCACTATGGAATGTACCACACAACTAAGGACTCATCTCACACAAGGTATAACTTAGGTACAATAGTAGAGATGATTAGTTGTAACTAATTAATCATCCTACTCTATTAAGAGGTAGAACCATGAAGGATCCTAAATCATCATTAGACCCACAAGGGATCGCAGTACATCGTCAGACCCATATAAGATCTTATTACCTCATCAGACCCACACAGGATCCTAGTACATCATCAGACCAACATAGGATCCTAGGACACCGTTAGTACGTTGTTAGACCCACACTAGATACTAGTACAACATTAGTATATTTTCATACTATCAATGTTTCCTAGTACATCGTCAGTACGTCGTCAGACCCACACAAGATCCTAGTACCCCATCAATACATCATAAGACCCACATAAGATCCTTTTATAGATTTAATACGTCTTCAGACAACACATGATCCTAGTACACAGTTAGTACATTGTCAGAGCCACAAAAGATGCTGGTGCAACGTCAGTACATCTTTAGACTCACAAAAAATCTTAGTACACCGTCTGTACGTTGTCAGACCCACACTGGATCCTAGTACGTCGACACAGCTAGCTACAGGTTTGACACACTGAGCTCACTTGGCTTCCGGAGGGTCTTCATCTTAAGCCGCTGGTCGATACTCCATCTATCACAAAGTCCCACTAATAAGTATCCCGAAGTACTGCAACATCATAGGGGTCTTAACTCAATATATGGTGTGTCAAAGAGATGCTCGGTCTATATGTTATTAGCCTTTTAGTCCCAAGGGCCTGGTTGGATTCTTGATCCATCCAATCTGAACATACCCCAACTTTATCCATATCACTAATGGGGTATATCAAAGGGACCATCTCACTCCATGGTTTTCAACGCCGCACACCGTTAAACAAAAAAACACCCTGTGCCAATGTTATGGACAAAATTATGTAATAGTTCGAACCTGGTTTGGGTCTGGTCCAACTTGGCTGGTCTGAACCAGCCCGACCTGGCCAAGGAAGACCTAGTTTGGGTCGTCTCAGCCAGACCCACTAGGTTCGGCCTGGCCTGCGGTGCGGCGGGGCTTCGTCAGCAGCTAGATCATTTTTTTCCTTCTTCCATCGCAAGGATTTCAGAAAATACCATAAGGGATCGTGGAGAGGTCATGCCATGTTCTTTTGGACCGCACCCTCCACGTTAGTGCAGTAGCAAGCAGTTCACAAATTTTAAATAATGAATAACATCAATAATGTGTAAGGGAGGTATTTAAAACAACAAACCCTACCCTTTCCTTCATAATTGGAGGTCGCGGGGAAGAAGACGGTGTCATTGGGGATGGCGGCATTAGCGTTAGTTGCTTCTGCAAGTTGCCTCCGATCAAGCTCAAGTGTCGTCCTTGTTCTTTGATTCCAGAGTGCGTTCTTCATTGGAGGATGAGTTTCTCTAAAAATTTCCAAAGCTACTCCCTTTGATGAAACTTTCCCCTAACCATCAAGTGAGGATCCAGTATTAAATAAATTAATAACTTAAAATTTAATTTATTTTGACACATATAATTAATTGGAGGAGTTGAGTGTTCCCCCCCACATTATGTGGGTTTTCGGTGGTCCCCACCACCATGAATTGAATTCAATATGGGGGGTTTTAGTTTAGGTGGTCCCCACCTCTATAACATTCACATCGGATGTTTCAACAAAAATACAATAGAAGTTTATTTTATTTTTATTTGTTATTTCCACAAAAAACATAAAATCTATATTTCACCCTCGACCTATTGCGGTCGAGGTGAAGGTATCTTTAAGTGAATACCAGTGCTGTGAGTTCAACGGTGCCCTCAGATGTTAATTCTGAGAACCGGTTTAAAAGTTACAAAAACACGTTCATACATTTACTAAACATACCTGAAAAAATGTTCCGAAATTCATTCTTGGCACATTGGGCCTCAGAATCATTCACCGTAAATTTTCATGAACTCGTAAAATTACCATATAATTAAAAAAATTAAATGGAAATTTTGAGTCTTTATATTCTGCCCACCACAGGGATTTACATCCCCAAAATCCACATCACAAATTTAGGTAAACAAGTGGGGGCACTGAGCATGAATCTGAGCCTCCTGCTCTAATGTGCTCTCCTGGAAGTTCAAGTGCTACCAATGTACACACACCAAAGGTATTGACCACCCATTAATGACCTACTTTTTTCAATCCTCAATCTCCATAGGAACCTCTATAAAATTCACCCCATCGTCGATGTCTAGCTCACCATGGTCGATGATGCGAGAAGGGTTGTGTACGAAACTCCTCAGCTGGGATATGTTCAAGAGGTCATGCACCCGGTGTAACTGAGGGGGAAGTGCTAAGCAGTAAGCCACCTCACCAACTCTGTTGAGGACCTGGAAGGGTCCAATGAAACCCAAAGATAACTTTTCCCCCCTACCAAATATCCACAAACCTCGTCATGGTGTGACCCGTAGAAAGATGTGGTCACCATCCATGAAATCCAGAGGTCTTCGTCTCCCGTCGGCATAAGACTTCTACCTACTTTGTGCAGTCTTCTTCAGCTACTGGCTGATCTGCACTTTCTCTATGGTAACATGTACCATCTTTGGTCCCATGAGTACTGACTCCCCTGTGCCAGTCTACCACAAAGTTGATCTGCATGGTCGCCCATACAACACCTCAAAACATTCCATCCCAATGTTGGAGTGATAGATGTTGTTGTATGTGAACTCCACCAATGTCAAGTGATCCTACCAGCTGGGACCGAAGTCGAGGACGCAAGCACGCATAATTTCCACGAGTGTTTGAATGGTCCGGTCAGTCTGGCCATCCGTTTGAGGATGGAAGGTAGTACTCAAATGAAGTTGTGTCCCAAATGCCTCCTACTACCCCTTCCATAGCTGTGAACTGAAATGTGTATCCCGATCAGAGACAATCATCGAGGGTACTCTATGAAGCCACAGAATCTTCTGCAAATAGTGGTGTCCCAAGGTCTCTACTAAACCATACTCTTTGATTAGTAGGATGTGGCCCAACTTGTTGAGTCGGTAGATGATCACCATGATAGAATCATGACCTTTGTATGTAAGTGGAAGTTCGGTCATGAAGTCCATGGATATCCCATACAACTTCCACTTAGGGACCTCCAAAGGCTGAACTAAGCCTGCTGGTACCTGATGCTCCGCCTTCACTTTCTAAAATTGGAGGCACCCGGAGACAAACTCTATTACCGATTTCTTTATTCCCAGCCACCAGTGATGTTGTCAGAGATCCTGGCACATCTTCGCTACTCCTAGATGTAATGCTAAAGGGGATGTGTGGAACTCCCTCAATACTTCCTCCCGAAGCGACACTGGTACTAATGTACGTCCTCTGAAAAGAATGATGTGCTCCTTACCTTCAAAAAAATCCATCATGTTCCTACCCTATGGATATCTGGGCACGTCGAGCCTCATAGTCAGGGTCCTCGAACTGCGCCTCCCTGACTCACTGAGGGAGTGGGGGAGTGACTGGAAGATACTATAGAAAAGCTGCTCCATCTTGATCCTTATAGGATATCTGCATAACAGCCAACTACTCTATCCCCTCACCTAGAAACTGTATAACATATCTCCTATTAAGTGCAACTGCTACTATGTTTTCCTTCCTAGGTTTATAGACTACCCTTAAGTCATAGTCTTGGAGGAACTCAAACCAATGTAACTATCTCAGGTACAGGTCCTTTTAAGAGTAGATATACCTAAGACTCATGTGATCTGAATAGACTGTAAAAGGATCTCCCATCACGTAATGTCACCACATCTTCAAGGAGAACACCACTACTGGACCATTGGATACACCGAACGACATAACCAAGAACTCGTAATGTCTATACTGACATCTGAAAGCCATTTTCTACACATCTTCATCTCACACTCTAAGCTTGGGATTGCCTGATCTGAGGACTATCTTCGAGAAACACCGTGCTCTCTTTAGCTAATCAAAGAGGTCTTCAATACATGGTAGTGGATTCCTATTCTTCATGGTTACATAGTTTAGGCACTGATAGTTTACATGAATTCTCAAGCTCCCATCCACATTCTTAGAGAACAATATCTGGGATGCCTATGGAGAAAGACTGTGACGAATGAATCCCTTATTCTGTAAGTCCTCCAGCTATACCCACAACTCACGAAGCTCTTTGAGAGCCATCTGATATGCCAGTGTAGATATCTGTGTAGTCCAACGGTACATGTCAATGTAAAATTATACCTCTCTATGAGGAGGTAGACCCTGAACATCATCACGAAAAACATATGTGTACTGGTCCAACACTATAAGATAGCTCAGACTCTCGAAAGTAACCTCTATGTGTGTAAGGCTAGCCAACTGATGAGTGATCAGCTACACTCTCCTCCAAGTAAGTCCATCCTATGTTGCAAAGGATCCATTTTTTCCAGTGAAGGTATACCTGGTCTCATCCATGTGGACACACAAAACTTTGCACATAATAAAGCAAATATGAGTATGGATAGTAGATAACCCGTCCATACCAAGGAAGATATCATAGGGCCTCGACACAACTACTAGGAAATCCCATCCAAAGCTTTCACCTCCTAGAGTAAGCTCACACTGTCGGAATTATTGTGTCATCATTGAATCCTCTCCCGTAAGAGTCTCCAGCCCTAAGGATTGAGCCAATGGCTCCATCAGGAATCTCCGAACTCCGAATGATGGTAGAAGAAATAAAATAATGTCTATAACTTGTGTTTATATGTACTACAACTAAGGCGGAGTAGAAAAAGATCATAACTCGTATTATCTACGGAGTGCTGTGATTATAGGACTCATCTGCCTAGAGTTGAGCTCACCCATGTCCTCCTACTCCCTATGGTTGGGTTGGACCTCTTGGTGGTGGTGGCAGTAACATCTTGAATCATCACCCACCGCCAGCTACATGACCTGCTCGTCTGCCACATCTACGTGCTCCGTACGGACCTCCTTGATCAGACCTCTACCTCGACCTAGGTGGTCCCTCAACCATCTGATAATAATCAGTACGGTGGGTTAGACAGTCATGATCCATGGGTCCCTGCCCACCACATGTGAAACACTTCCTATTTCATGCATTACTGGCTCTATATCTGGTAGCCCGTACAACCAAACCTAAGTCAGGCGGTTGCCCACCTGTTGGTCTGGTCTTCTTGGACCTCTATGACAAATATTTGCTGCCAGCTGTAGAATAATCTTCTACGTGATGACTGGTGGTGGGTCTCACTACTAGTGACTTCTAAGAAAGAAAACTCCCCCCTAAGGGGGTTGCTATAACAACCCCACCTACATCGAAATGATGTGTGAGATCATCGATGCCATGATCTCCCTCCAGAGTCGCTGCTCAATTGTCTGAGACCGGATAAATGGGTCCAACACTATATCAGGTGAGTCGTGTTAGAGGACGGTGAATCTCATTGAGTACTGAGCCACAATCAAGCTTCCCTATTATAGATGAAGTAGCACCTTTATGCACACTGTGTGAAGAGTCGCTGGGACAAACTCTGCCTGAGACAGGCCCTCAAAGTCAGCCTAGAGATGTGTCACCTCATCATGAACCTGGAGCATCAAGCTCCACCATCTGCAAACCACTTCCTGTAGAAGACTCTGGAAAGGATCACCATGAAATAAAATGGTGTCCCTACCAGTCGGAAGACTCTCACCATGGCCTCCAACCAATCCTCATCCGCCTATGGGTCCATATCTCTGGTGATACTAGGTGGCCTCTAGTGCTAGAACTTGTGCAACATGCTCAATAAGAATTCACCCTCTACTGCTAGGGCTGGTGGCATCAGTGTCCCATTGGGTAATGGTACCGCTAGTTCCTCCAGTGGTGCGTCTACTTGAAGAGGTTACTGCATAAAGGCCTCATTGCTCGGTGGGCTATCAGTGCGTACTATACCCGGAACCCTAGATGGATGTCTGCGTGGAGGCATCCTAAAAAGAAACAGGTTCGCCACATTCAATAAGTTATGCTTGGTGAGATTAATCAAAGATATAAAAAAGAAAACTCCTTAAGACACTAACAGGATCAGTGTTTTTCATGCACTGAGTTGGAAATATGATGTCAGGGTCCTGGTGTATGGATACATTGGCCACCGCAGCAACACTAGATTCCCTAAACTGATAATCACACTCAGTACAATAAACACTATTACTGTTAAAAAGATTAGAATCCATTGTTCTATGGTAGAACCGAATCCTTTGATACCAATTTATCATGACCCGTCCCTCGGGGCCCGTGCCATGTCTACCCCAGGCCTGCCATGAAAAGCCCAGGGGCTAGCGACTAGCTCCGAAATGCGTATTCCCTAAAACATTGATAGAAATGCCTTTATATCCAATAAACACACACAACCAAGAACATAGTAATATTTGAACATAAGTAAACTATATAGAAAAATAAGTGTTGAAATTATGAGGGTCCAGAATACAAGCCCAACAGTAAAGGTACAAGTACAATTGAAAAACAATACAATTGAAGAAAGGGAAAGACAGATACTAGGTCGTCCTCCGAGGTTCCCACCTGAAGGGTAGGTACAGATCGCCTCCTCATCACATCATGTCTACCCATCTCCTCTGTGTACCGAAACGTCGAATGGTCCACCTACGTGCACCGTGCAATCCTAGTACCCTCATCATCTATCTGTGATGTCCGTCGTCTCCACCAAACCCAACAAGGTGCAGGCATAACCCATGAAAGGGTGAGATTAATGATAATCAGCAAGGATCCTGATACCCACAAGGTCTAACAAAATCCACAAAGGATAGACCAAAAAGCCTTAAATAAACGTAAAACCCTACTTTGTTATATTCCCATACATAAACCTAAGTTATCAAGTGTGTCATCTCAATCCTGTGGAAACACAGAGTCCAACTCAAAATCCCAAGCTCAACTATTCCACAATGGAAGGGGTACGATGAAGGTAAGTACCAAACAGGTATGACACACAGAAGAATACCACCAAGGTATTACCACAATGGAATGTACCGCACAGGTACGAACTCACCTCACACCAGGTATAACCTATGTACAATAGTAGAGATGATTTGATGTAACTATTGAATCATCCTACTCTGTTAAGTGGCAGACCCATGAAGGATCATAAATTATCATCGGACCTATAGAGGATCATAGTAAATCTTCATACCCACACTGGATCCTAGTACCTCATCGGACCCACACAGGATCCTATGACATTGTCAGACCCACATAGGATCCAAGTACATCGTCAGTATGTCGTCAGACCCACACAAGATTCTAGTACACTATCAGTACATCGTCAAACCCACATAGGATCCTAGTACATCGTCATCAAATAGTCATACATAGATAGGATCCTAGTACACCATGATTACGTCGTCAGACCCACACAAGATCCTAGTACATCGTCAAAGCCTTCTACTAGGTTCACACACTAAGTTGGATTGTCTCCGATAGGGTCCTTTCCTCAAGCCAATGGTAGATACTCCAACTATCATAAATTTCCATGATGAAGTATCCCAATTTAACACCTCATCATAGGGGTCTCAATGCAACTCATGGTGCATTAAACGGATTTTTGATCTGTAAGTTATTAGCCTTTTAGTCTCGAGGCCCCAACCGGATTCGTGATCAATTCAACCCGACCATACCCCAACTTTATCCAAATCTATAGTGGGGTATAACAATTGGACGGTCTCACTCCATGGTTTATAGTTCCATATATGTTTTTTTAAACGGACTTTCAGTGCCAATGTTATGGACAAAAGTATGAAATAGGTCAAAACTAGTCCGGGTCCAGTCCGACCTGGTCAGACAGACCTGGCCTGACCAGGCCTAGGCCAACCCCGATTGGGTCAACCCGGGCCGACCCGCTTGGTCCAGCCCTGCCAGCGGTGTGGGATGACTTGCTGGGCCACCCGGCCCACTAGATCCAACCCGGCCCGCCCTGGGCGGCCCGCATTACGGCGGGGTGGCCTCGGGGCGGCGGTCCGCCACGGCAGGCCAGATGGGTGTTCGTCCTCTCCACGCGGCGCAGTCACGTATTGCACCTTCACCAGTGGCTGACTTGGTTTTCATCTTCATCCTTCGTAATGACTTCATCAAAAACCACAAGGGATTGTGGAGAGGTCAGGCCATGTTCTTTTGGCATGCACCCTCTGCGTTGGAGAATTAGCAAGCGGTTCACAACTTTTAAATCAGGAAGAACATCAAGAATGGGTTAGGGAGGTATTTAAAACATCATCCTCTTCCTTTTCATTTGTAGGTGGAGATTGCGAGGAAGAAGATGAAGTCGTTGGGGATGCTGGAGTCGGCGTTTGTTGCTTCTGCAAGTTGCCTCCGATCCGGATCAAGTGTCATCCTTATTCATCGATTCCAGAGTGCGTTCTTCATTGGGGGATGAGTATATCCAAAAATCACCAAAGTTACTCCCTTTTCCAACACTTTCACCCAACCAAAAAGTGAGGAGCCAACATAAAATAAATTTATATCTGAATATTTAATTCATTTTGACACATATTATTAATTGGGGGAGTTGAGAGGTTTTCCCCCCATTATGAGGGGTTCAAGTGGTCCCCACCACCATGCATTGAATTCAAAATGAGTTGTTGTAGTTCCGATGGTCCCCACAATATTAACATCCACATGGGAGGTTTCATAAAAATTAAAATAGAGGTTTATTTTATTTTTATTTTTTATTTTTACAAAAAACACAATATCTATCTTTCACTCTCGACCTACTAGAGTCGAGGTGAAAGTATCATTAATGGAATACTGGCACTGTGAGTTCAATGGTGCCCTCGAATATCAATTATAAGAACCGGTTTAAAATTTACAAAAACCCATACATAATTTTGTTGAACATACATGAAAAAAAGATCAGAAATTGATTCTGGGTACACCGGGCCTCAGAATCATGCGCCGTAAATTTTCGCGAACCTGTATAATTCCCATATAATTAAAAAAAATTCATGTAAATTCCAGGTCATTACACATATTTTGGAATATGAAAAGATATATTATTTAAAAAAATCCCATTAATCCCATGTGATAATTTTTATGACCATCCATTAAAGTCAGTAATGAAAAATGAAACACCCCATTCCATAGAGGCGGTAGTCCGCAACAACACATTGATGAGGAATTCATTTTCCTTATAATTGGATAGTGGGGTAATATAGACTATAATTTAAAAATATTAATTAATTATAAATATCATAATTTAATATTTAATTATTATTTAAAACATTCATATAATGTGGTGTTGTAAAATGAACATGTTACATTTTGGAGGCGGTAGTTTTCCCACACCCACGATTAAAAAATTATTTTTCTATAGAAAAGAGAAAAGTGGTTAATTATTCTATCATTATCATAATAACATAAAAGTATAATATAGATAATTTTTTTTATCATTTAATAATTTTGTAATTGAATTTGATGGAGAAAATTTTCAAATAATGAAGTAGAAATGGGAAAGGGGCAGTTCTAAATATATGCCTCACTTCTTGTATTATCACCCTTACAGATGCGGTTATGCCGATGCAGATGGTCCTTTTATAATACAAAAACATCTTATATGAGTATATTAATTTTTATAATAGTTAAGAGTAGATATTTTTCCAAAATAATTGGCTTCTAGTGTGTTTGTATGTGAGGATAGGAGAACAACTTTTATACGTGAAAATAGATAATTTTTTTTGTAAATAACCAAAATCATTCAATAATGGGAAGTCACTATAAAGGAATATAGATCATAAATTGATAAATAATTTATAAGTTAATATTTTGTTATTATAAAATCCTTAAATATACATTATCAAAAAAATTTAAACATGTTCTAAGTCATTCAATTTTAGTTTTTATAACATTTACAATATCTGTTTTTAATATGGTAATTCATTTTTTCCTAAGTAAATTATCCTTTATTATTAAAAATAAAAATATAAACATTATATAATTTCTACATAATGATTCAAAAATTTAAATTAAATTAATTTACTGAATTTTTTAAAAATTATAAAAAACATTTTAACAAAAAATTAATTTATAATTTATTGAAAATAATTCTTGTGAAAATGTTACATATATTCTTAAATATAAAATATATATTTTTTAATTAAAAATAAAATATTTTAAAATATGTAATTTTACTTATAAAACATATAAAATATGAAAAAAAGTGTTTTATATGTTAGGTTATACCTATATATATGTGATTTCAAAAAAGTCCAGGAATTTTAAAAAATGGTATTTTTTAGTATTTACCTAAAAAGAAAATATTTCAAAAGATACCAAAAGTTCACCTTAAAATGATATTATAATTATTAATCAAAAAAATATATTAATTTTATAATATTAAATTTATTTCATTTTTGAATTTAATATTTAAATAAAATTGAGAAATATTTTGGTAAACTATTCTTATTTGAAAATACAATTTTAAATTTTTAAATAATAATTATACTTATTTCTTATCAATTAATAAAAAATTTATTTGTAAAATATTATTAATATTATAATTTTTTAATATAATTTATTCTTAATATACTTTTCTTTTTTAACTATAATATTTATTTTAGTAAAATGTATTTTTAGGAATAAAATAAATTTTTTACGTTTTTATATATATTATAATTTAATTTCAAAATAATTAAAAGTAAACTTTATTTTCATTCTAAATATCATTAATATTCTGTTTATTTTATCCATACCTATTGGTAAAATATCTAGTGTTTAGTGTTTATACATAATATTTAAAATGTACCAATTTATATCGTGATTTTTGTTTTCATTCGATGTTTAGTGTGGAACAAGCTATCAATCATGATATTTATTTATGGAAAAATTTCAATGAAATATAAATTCATTAAAAACATATCATTCAAAAATTCATTTTCTGTGTCTTTTTACCAAACAAATACAAACAAAAAAAATTCATTCTCATACTATCTAGTTGCATTAGGGTAACTGATCTAATAAAAACCTATTTCCAGGTTTACTTCTCTAATAACACCTTCATTTAATCCTATAATAATTTTTGATAAAATGTGATATATTTATATCAAACTATCACTAATCATTTATAAAATATGTATTCTATGGTTATTATTATTTTTTCTAATCTAACTAGTTAAATGATATGTAATCATGTTGTATTTATATCCTTTATAATGTTTCATAATGATCATGAGAATCAACAAAGGATATCACATGAGAGTGTATAGTTTAGTTCAGAATCATAGGACCACTCATTATTCACCATATAAAGATTTATTTGATACACCACCATCCATTTTAGTATGATAACACCTAGATGCATTTTTAACATATTCACATCAGTTTAACATTATTGAGATATAGGATAAATTGTTACGAAAACTACATACTAAAAAAATAAAACATTTTCAAAATGTAATAAAATACATAGACTCATCTCTAGGAGATTCACCAATGTTATCTTATCACAATTCCTGAAAATAAATATACAAATCTCGAAGAACAACTATTCTTTTATCAGATTCCAACTACGGTTCCCCAAACCCACACACTCAATCCTAGGGATAAAAATACATACTTTAAAACTCTCTTTGATAGCACAGGTGATATCATAAGATTAAAATTCAGATATTTTAATTTTAGGATCAGCTACATAATCAAGTCATTTTACAATAATTGTGAACATTTCTCTATAATAAAGAAATCACATCTCACTTCAATAATTATCAAAAGTTATACTCATCATCGCACATAGGGGAATAGAAGTAGAAGAAAGCGGTGAACATGAATGGTATATAAGGAAAAAATTCATCAACATGATTTTAATGGTTAGATCATATGAATATGATAAAATAATATAATGGGAGAAAATGTTATTAAAAATGACATGAAATAATAAGAGTTATCTATAATCATTGTTAGTAAGACATGTGATATCAAAATAGAAAACATATATCATGGAATAACTATGTGAAAAAAATGAGATAATAACCATGATCCATGAAGAATAATCAATGATATAAAGATATTAAAATTCATGGAAATTAATATTAAAATTATAAAATGACACTATCATTGGAATATAAATCATAAAATAATAGAGTTGTAATTACAAGCCACTTACCATAATAGTGTAGGGTATTCATCATTACAACATTCTCATAACATATGAGAAATCACTCCCATATTCACAGAAACATAGTGGAGTTAACATCGCTACATAATTCATATAACATAGTGGGATTTAAATAACTACATTATTTACATAAACAAAGGGGAACATGTATCACTTCATGATTCCTATAGTGGAATGAGTATTAATAATTCATTATCATAATAATCTCTTGAGATATACAAATTTAACCAATAAATTTTGAGGAGTATTGAATTAGACTCATCATCTTCCATAAATATGTGTTGTATAATATACGAATAATTCATATTTAAAAAATATCTCAGTTAAACCATGGAAATTTTTTTTTCAAGTACAAAACCTTGAATATTTCATAATCCCTCCATAGAATTGAGCTGGATGGTATCTTAAGAATATATCACAATATTATCATAAGGAATGTCAGTTAATTTTAACATAGATATAAAATAATGTTTTTAAATAATTTGATAAATTGATTTAGAAAACAATAAAAAAATACATTTATAAATTTTATTGAAACTTTTTAAATTTTTTTCATTAAAAAGGAATACATTAATATTTTTTATTAATTACCCTTCTAAATAATATTTTTTAGAAAAAAATATTTTTTAAGAAATATTTACTTAAAATCAGTAATTAATAAGACGTAAAAACCTAGAGGACTTCTTTCCATAAACAAATGGTATTTAAAAACTCATTTCAAATCTATAATTTTTATTTTCAAATTAAAAATATTTATTTTGAAAGTATTATAATATTTAATTTAAATTTAAAAACAAATAAGAGTTAAAATAATTTAGATGACCATATAAAAACATCTAATGTATGATATATAAATAATAATGTTGATAACAGTGAAAGAAAATGTAAAAGAGTTTTTTAGAATTTTTTAAACCACAAATACGAAATACAATGTTACAGGATTATTTCAGAATTAATTATCATTATGGTGAAGTGAAAATTTATTTTAAAAACACTTAATTTTAAACATAATATCCAACTAATTGACCCTAGATAAATACATGAAGGTTTTCCATTAGAAATTTTTAGTGGAAGATAAAAACATGAACATAAAAGGGAAATACTTATTAATATTTTTAAAACCAACTTTTTTAATCCCACATTATAAATAGAGTGATAAAGAATAATTTTAATAGATGTAAAGGAAAATTTTAATATTACATGAAATTAAAAATATTTCAAATTCAATACAATAAAGTATAAAAATAGTGGGATGAGTGAATATAAATATGAATGTAAAAGATCTGATTTGGAAATGAGGGGAATTATTCTTAACATCATTAAATTTTATAAATAAATTAGTTCATCAATGGGATTAAATAGAAATTAATGCATAATGGAATTATAATATCAGCATAAAGTAAGAAAACTATTTTTAGAACAAAAGTTAATGAGGAAACATTTTCCCTAATGAAAAAATGTTGAGTCAATAAAAACCACTTATAACTATTGAAATATACTAATAGAGTCCCCTTGTGAGTGATTCCTTGATACTAAACATCAAATACCATTAAGAAATAGAAAATAATGACATTATATATCTAATTGGTATTATAAACTCCATTTAAATATAATTAGTTTTATAAAATAGAACACGTCTGAAAGAAAGAATATTGATATGAAACATCAATACACTTTAATCTTTATTAGTAAAACACAATATAACATTATTTTTAATAAATATAAAACTATAAATTACCTATTTCATAACCATATTCATATATTTTTCCTCTTGTGATTTTAAATTTTAATTATTTATCATACATATACTAGTTTGTTATTGATTAATTTCCTCATCATAACTTTTTAATTTTTAATGTTTTAAATATAATTTTTAATATCGTTGTTAATTATTGGTCATTGTAACAAAGTTTATAATTAATATAATATTTATTCTACAATAATAAATTTTTATTTATTATTTATAAATTTAAAATTTCATTCCCTAAATGTTCTAGCTACAGTTTTTGGGGAATAAATCAGTGGCGTTCATGTTTTGGTAATTGTTAACACACAACAGATGGCATGTTATTAATTTTTTAAATATTAATACAACTATTAAATAAAATCAAAAAATATTATTTACTAATTTATGACTACTAATAACTAAATTTATGTTTCTATCGGAATCCACAAAATAAATTTATATCATTGTTTATATGGGTAGTTAATGAGATCCAAACAAGAAAAGACTGTAATCTATGGGCGAGTTTGGTTAAGAACATGATTATTTTTTAATAATATCATATTTATAGAATATTAATATTATTTTTCATTTTTTATGGTTATTTAATATTTGGTAAAGTATGATAAATGATAGAAGTATATATAAAAAAATGAATTATATTTCTTTATTGAGGTGATTGACTGAAAATACAAAGGTGCATTATTATCATTTTCCATAGATTGTAATGAATATAAGAATTGATATATATTATCAAAATATAACAAATTTTTTAAGAATATTTTGCTACTTAAATAACCACTAGCTAAATCCTTTTAACAATGTTATAAAAATGAATCACATTGCATATGTAGGAGGTATTCTTCACGTAACCCATGCTATATTATCAATTTCTAAATTGTTGGGAGGAAGGTAAAAAATATATATCCTTTAAAACTAATAGACTTGTAATATAATTATAATTGTTCTTCAAATATTTTAACATGGTTAAATTAGATTATATAGAGTTATAATAAGAATTAATGGGCAAGTAATAAAAAAGAATGGATTGAGTATTTCAGCTCACACCTTATAAGAAGTACTTTTCAAATTGAGTTAATTCTTTGAGAGTTGGTATATAATAAACAAAATTCTATGTTTTTTAGAGGATTTTTGATGAGTTATTTTGGTATATATATCTTTTCTAATAGGCATGGTGTGTGAGGAGAGTTGGGGTGGTAATGGATTCATTTATACGGGAGTTGAGTGGTTTTTTTGTAATAATAAAAATGGTAATTTCACCATTAAAAGTTCATGTGTATCCAATAAGAGAAAATAATTGTGTTGGGAAGGGTTAGAGTTGGATAATACCAAAATATACATTGAAAAAAATGTTTTAAACACGTTTTCTATACTTTTACTCTCATAATTATCCCTCTTTCCATTTTTTATTTTTTCCATTATAACTAGTTTTTACACAAGTAATATTATTTTCATTAATAAAAATAATGTAGTAACTATTACATAATTTTGACATAATTATTCAAAATTTGAAATCCATATTATCAAAAAAATTAATGGGTTATAAAATATTAATTTTAATATATTAACACAAAACATGTAATTTTTTTTTCGAAAACATGTATTTTCATTAATAAAAACTATAATCAAGATAAATTTTTTATTATCTATTATTTAAATGAAATTGGTTTTTCTATTTATAAGGAAATAATATTTAATAATCTAAAGAAACTGAAATTGAATTCCACTATGTGAAAACATAATTATGAGAGAAATATAAAATGTGATCTATATAAAAATTGAAGTTTAAAAAAGTTTTAAAATTTCATAAATTGGTTTTATAAATACATAATTGTAATATTAAGTTATTTATTTTTATATATAAATATATAATTATAATATAATTTGTATTCATAAACAATCAAATCATTCTTGTGTTATGAAAATTTTGTAAAAGAGAGAGTATTTGTAAAATCTGTATTTTCATTAATCATAATGAATTCAACATTTTCATAAAAAGTTCATGATATCATGATAAGATAATTTTTACATGATGAATATTCGAAATATATTAAACTTTAATATTCCTCCATACACATGGAGCTTCCTCTGTGTGTCTTTTCCCACCCAATATTTTCACAAATCCTATTTCATTGGGTAATTTTCATCATCCATCATCCTCTTTTCCAACCCAACATCCTTTCCTACAGAGATTTTTTTATTCACCACTCGCTCTGCTATTGTAATGCACTACAAATCATCACCCACTTCCACAACCTATGAAATATATTTTCTCATTGTAAAATCTGAATTTTCAGGCTCCACCTCCCCATATTATCGTAATTGCATCCACCTTTCCACCATAGCTACATTTCCTCCTCACCTATACATAAGTAGAATTTGTGAATGTAGAAGTTTAACAGTCTATAGATCCCTATATTTTAACCTCTATATCCCCATAATCCACTGATCTCACTTATATAATACTTCTATTAGAAGATCTAAAGTCATTCCATTCAACTTAATTTTCTATTCCCACTCTCTATTTCTTATATTGAGGTTGGACTTCAAATATCCTTGATAATTGGCATTATGTACCCCTATTTCAATTCATATCTTCTTATTTGGAAGTTTAAATAGATAAATTTTCACTCTTGGACCCTCCATCAATTTTCATAATTTTGATCCCTATTTTAAATCATAGATTCCATATTGTGAACAATGATAGATCAATTTCCTTAGTCGCCCTTTGATTTTAGTCATTTGTTAGTATTTCGTGAGTTAAAAATTATAATCCCAAACTCTAATTTATATCATCTAGGGTATTTTTTCCATGATTTATTGTCTCATTTCTTCTCTAATTTTCTATTATCATTGTTTTAATATATATAATTTTTATCTGGACAGGATCATGTAATTATTAAATGGGTTATTGGTAATAGATTTCATTTTACTATTTTCCATAACTTTTATTTTTCAATGAATAATGTTAAAAAAAATTAAAACATTTATTTTCTTTGAAAAGTGATGCATTTATCATTTTCAGTATGGATCATGATTTAATTTTAATAATATAGTCATTCCCCTACCTGACAATTCCAGAATATGATGTGGTTTGATGTTTAGATTTGTAATTTTTTCTATGTAGGGGATGAATATATGGTTAATATGATGCTACTTCATCTTCAAACATCAGTTGAATTAAAAATAATGAAATTGAAATATCATTTTACTTGAAAAGATAAAATTAATATTTTTAATTTTTATATAAATGAAATAATTTGTGTTAATATCATGTCATTATTTTATTTATTATTTTAGATCAAGAATCATTGATTATAGTATTGGAAGTGGTTCATAAATGAATCATAGAAGAGGGCTGACTAGGGGGAAATATAGAAAAGGCATGTAATTATATCATTATTAAATTTTCAATTTGTAATTGTTGTAATTTGTTACACCACAATAATTAAAATTAAAAATATTATTTTTGATACATTTAATGATTCCTTTTTTAATTCATTTTTAAAAGTATTTTATGAGACCTATAATTTTTATGCGTAATTATTCTAATTATTTATTTTATATATTATTTTACTTTATTTTTCAGAATTTTTTATATTGTTATATTGTATTTATTTGTGTGTAACTTTTTTTATAAACAATAATATTTTGTTTCCTATATTAATTTTTATTTAACTTTTTAATTAAACATAGTGGAGAATTTCCCCACTCTTTCAATAAAATTTGAAGATTACTTTTTTTCCAACTCTTTATTTACTATGGTTATATTATAGCATAGAGATGTGATGGAAACATGTACACATGAGATGTGTTATTCCATCAATGATTTCAAGTTATTCTTTTATCTCTTCATGATACTACAACTAAATAGTAATTTCTTATCCTCAATGTTATTTTTCATCAAATTAATTTTCTATATCATGAATGTGATGAACTAATTAATAAATGAATCTAGAGTTGAATTAGATAAGAATTGTAATTATATTCTAAATTTTACATTTTGATTCATTTGTTTTAACTCTTATTTAATTATAGTTTTTATTTGGATTTGTTTTTAAAAATTCTTAAAGACTAAGGATACTATAAAATGTTTCCAATTTAATTTTTTAAATGATGTCACTCTAATAATATATTGGATAAATACATAATGACGTTCTGAAAACTCTAAAATGTGTGCATAAATTCCCTAGGTATCCAAATATAAAACTACCATAAATTACATAGTCTAGATTAAAATACAAAATTCAAAATGGTTATATATTGTAAAAAACAATTGTAAAATACATTTTTTAAAAATGGTAAAGCACAGGTCATTGACTAAGATCCTATTTATTAAAAATAATTATATTTAATATAAGATATATCAAATTTATATATTAAGTATCTTTATCATGCATTTCCTATCTTACTGGTTTTCTTATATCTATTCACAATGTACAGTAAAATTAAAAAATTTCCATTATCACTTCTACTATTATTTTACCATGATTCTCTATGATTCATGTGCTAAAAATATTAATAGATATATTTCATATATTTCATTCATATTATTAATTTGTTAATTTCTAATGTTTATTTCTAATTATAACCCCAATTGCTACATCTTATAATGAGATTTCTCTTCTAACGTTAAATCCATTAGAGAAATATTTAGGTATTGAATTCAGTAGAGGAATTAATTTGAACGAATTCAATGTGGTTGAATTATTTTCTATGTTATATATGATTAAAATGTACATTTTTAAAGTTTAATATATTTTTTATTTTCATTTAATATTAATTTACTTCATCTAAACATCAAAATTATTTTATAACATTTTATATAATTGTTATTTTTGTATGTGTCATTAATTTTTTCATATAATCAAAAAACCAATTTTTAGTATTGTCAAAGGACTGATATGATTATTTATTACCTTTATGATAGTTATGATTCATTATATTTTTAATGATATATTTATTTATAAGGTTATTATTATAATATTACTGTTTTCTTTTGTAAATATGACTATAAATTAATCTTTAATATTTATTTTAATGTTTGTAATATATTTTTGAATTTTCATATATATTTTCTTATATTACACCATAATAATGTACATGTTTGTTTTGATTGGATAAAATATTAGCATTTTTTTCTCTCTTCCCATTCACCTATTCTATCTTTTTGGAATGGTGTAAATTTTTTTACTCATTGAGTTATGAATGTCATTTTTTTCAGCTACATTTTTAATCCCATTATATAAATGGTGTTTGGTGATTTACCATTTTTTTAATTTTTTTTTATATTTTGATGTTTTTAATTTCCATGAAAATGGTATATCTTTTTTGTACTATGAATATTTGATGAAATTTTTTTAGAATAAGAATAAATGATTTCACATTGCGATATTCAAAAAAAAATTCCAATTTTTTGTTGGAAATAAATTATCATTTCAATATAATAATTTAATTGAATTTATCAAAAATATTTTTTTAGAATGTTTTTCAGGATACATAATGGTTAATTGGTCCATTAAAATTTATCTAATTATAAATAAAAATATGGTAATAAAATATCTTTTTTCATGATATAATATTCTCACACAATAATAATTTTGTTCCTTTAAATATAAGATCTATCTTATATAAATTATTATTGGAAGATTAAATTTAGTTAGTAAAATAATTACACTTTCATCATCTATATTTCATATCTTATTGAAAATTATTTCATATTTTCCATACATCTTCATCATACTAATATACTTTAATTTTTCAAGTTTAAATTAAACTATTTTCAAAAAACATGATACATGATAATTTATTTTAATATTATTGATTATTTAAAAATTATTATTATTATTGATTTATTCCTTTTTATAAAAACTATATGTACCTAATACATATAAATTTATTTTATACAAACATTGGTATTCAAATTTCTGTTATCATTTTTTTCATGTAAACATTATATTGAGTTCATTGAAATTTTCATTATAATGAATTATATTGAAGAAAATTAGTTGATCACAAAGTGAATTTCCCCATATATTTTCATAATCATATTAGTAGTTTGAAAATTAGGTTCATATTATAAAATTAAATTACTAGAATTCTAAAATTTACATTTTGAATGAAATTAAAAAACATACTAAGATTACTGTTTTTGAAAAATGACATTTTTTTTGTTTTCTTAATTTTATTTTTATGAATTTATAATTTGAAGAACATTAATATATTAGTTAATATGTATAATACTTTATAATTGAGAAATTTAAATTATTATGATAAAATATAAAACACTTCAAAAAATAGTTATTTGATAAGAATAATCTTATTTAATATTAAGTCATATCATTTACTAATCTTCTAAATTTAATAAATATTAGTTGAGTAACATATATTTTTTACAATAGGTTGTATTTTTCATATAATATTAATTTTAATATTCATCTAATATATCACTAATCATTATATTTAATAGTATATTGTGGAGAAAACTATTGAACACATTAGAATTTTTTAAATGAAATATATAAATAAAATTTCATTGTTATATAATTACACTTCTTGGGATTTACATGAACAACCATGTTAATAGGAATATTCTCAGCATGATTCGTACAGATAGAATCAATAAGATCAATCTCATATTTTCCTAACTATTATCATCCACAGCCTTCTTTGAAGGACCAAAAATCAATTCTCTCATATTGTTGTAAAAATTAAGATTAAAGGTCATCTTAGATGGAATCGTATATACCATGGATTTATAAAAATTGAAAACATAATTACATTAAAATAAAATCATAATAGTTTTATTAGTAGTTTTAGTAATAATATTATTAAAAAAATTATAATAAATATTAGTAGTAATAATAATAACAATATTTTTAGTTGTAATAATATTAATCATAGTAATAGTAATAATAATAATATGAATAATTTTAAATATTATGAACCATAGTTTTTGATGATAAAATCCATGATGTAAAATTTTTCTTTAAAATAAATGCATACACATAGTAGAAATTAAAGATTATATACGCACAGATTCCCAAGGTCAAAACAAAACCCAAAAAAGTACAATAATAATAGTAATTATAGTAATAAAAACAGAAACTATAATATTAATAATTTAATATAAATAATGACAATAGTAATAATAATTTTAATAATAATAATAATATAAATAATTTATTAATTTATTTAATGTATTGGTAGTTCTAGGAAAAGAAACAATAGATATAAACCCTATTTAAAAAGGACGGACCACACCACCTTCAGGGGTTAATACACTCCATAATAAGTCCTAAAAAAATTAAATTTTAAGGGAAAATAATTATATGGTTGAAAGGGATAAAACCTCCCACCTATTTGATCTAATTAATCATGTAATCAACAATTCTCTTAAATGGATAACTAATATAATCTTTTAGAAATATCTAGAAACCTATATTAAAAACTCCCTAAATTCACTATAATAATACCACACAATATCTCATTATAATAATCCCACATTGAATAGATAAATTTTCTCTATAATGTGTTATTATATTTACAGAATCCATTTATAGATCCCCATAATAGTACTTTCCTAGGGAATATGGAAACAGTTTACTTTTAAAAATTGAACCCCAAATCCCTTGGATGCATGATAGAATTCATATCTAGTAGAATAATATATTAACTACATGTAATGATGAAAATAGTTGTATTTATATAAATGTAACAATTGTAATAATAATAATAATAATAATAATAATAAAAATCTCAATATAGGTCAAATACCCATACCCAACGAAATTATTAAAATAATGAGGTAATGGCTATAAAAAAGTGCATTAATATGTAGTAAAAACAACACCAAATACATTAGAATATTTTAATTATATTACATTGTATATGAGATCGAATAAAAAAAAGATATTACTTGTTCAATAGATTTCATTGAGAAAACATGATTGCCTATATTTCATTCCTAGTAGATGTGATAAATTATAGCATACACCCAATCCAGTGACTTGATACATTTGATCAATTCCACATGAGTGGGTCGTGCGACTTCAAGAATGATTGATTAAAATGATAGGAAAATATCCATATTGTCTCTTCCAATCTAGAGTTTATTCCTATTATGTATCTGTGATATTAAATATAATGCATGATAACCTTTAGTTCTTGTTTATATGCTATAATGCTTCTATGAAATTTTGATAAGGAAAGATTAATAATAATAGTATAAATAATATTTTTAATAGTAAGTGTTAGGATTATTATTTTAGTTTAACAATGTAAACTAACTAGAATAATCAATTAAAACCAAATTTAGGAAAACCAAATTTGATACTTGTAACAAATAAATTAAAATATTTTTAATAGACTGCATGTTTACCTTTCAATATTGGTCACACAAAATAAAATATTCAACAATTATTGATGAATATAATATTTGAGGATACATAAATACACCTATCCTCCATAGTGTATCCACAAAATAATATGAATAATTCATAAAATCAGTAATATCATCATATATTCATATAATATACAAGTGGCTCATATATTAAAGAAAAAATAGAGGGATAAATTTAAGGAGAATCAATCGGGTGTTGAATAGTCACCATGTCATGGTGATCAATTACTTATACATGATCTTGATATATCACTTAAGAGTGCATGAGTGAAATCATATGTTACAAGCTATATATATACTTCAAAAAATTAACCCCCTGACCGTCAAATTTTCTCCACATGTTTTATTTAATATAACAATCAATTTTTTAAATGATATTTTACATATGGGAGTTCTATATGTTATAACTTTTAATGACTATATTCTATGAACTTTATTGATAGGAACATTTAGTAGTTATAATATTATTATTTCATATCAAATGATTTGATTAAATAACACCCTTTGATAGGAGAAAACACATTAGATGAGTTTCATATTTTTTGGAATGTTTCCTTCAATATCACACTAATAATAATGCTTCATAGAATCTATTATATTTCACCTTTTATTACATCATATAGAATAACATTTGAAATTATATAAAAACTACTTTGGAAATTAATTCAAAAAAATTTGGAATGGAATCATGTAGTTCATCTTATATCACAACCTATGTATTACCTAGGTAATACCCATCAAAACTCATATTGGATAAATTATAAAAATTTTAAGAGGATATTTGAGGAAAACAAAATCTCAATTTTTTCATCCATAATTTTATACCCCATGATTATTTTAGTATGTGATAAAAATATGAATGATTACACCAATAAATATAAGAAATGGATAGACTTTAATAGAACAACAAGGTTATTCATAATTTGAAGTCATGAGGCAAAATATTCTTTGAACACATGTATCTTTATACTTGCGTCAACCCCCGGTATCATATGTTATAATACATTCTCATATGATCCCTTTTATTAAGACACCATGTGGCCATTGGACCTAAATAATTTTGATCCCATATATCTAAATAATATTTTTGAGATTCTTTAAGAATATGTTTAGCAGGTCAATGAATACATCATAGGTCATTCACTTTAACAAATGAGAACATCACCTGCACCCCAACCTAATTGATAAGTACCTTATATATAATATATATTTATTTACCAAAAGACTCATTCTAAATCAATTCAAGGCCCAGATTTCATACACGTTATATGGGTAGACCAAAATTATCTTGGTTGATCTTCGACTAATGATATGATTGATAACATACCCAACCACCCTAGATTGTATAAGCCTTAAAGATTTCATAAAAAATGCATCAAATAATTATGGTTCTTATTTTAGGTATCTCACTAATATCATGTAGAAAAGTATCCAAATATGTTCCATCCAAAAATAATATACTAATGAAAAATTATAAAAAACTCGATATGGTATATTTATAGGGTTATCAAGAGTACAAAACCCATTTACCCTAGGAGAATATTCTATATCATAATACAAGAATACAAATCATTCTAACCTTAACATGTATTCATTACCTATAATATTCCATGACTAACAACGTCTAGGGATTACCCATATTCATACTTGGGGAGGTCAATAATTATTTAACTCTACAAGATAATTATAAATATATATATATATAAATCTAATGTAAAATAACCATAAAGTGAATACATCATTTTTTATAACCAAATAAATTTCATATTCTTAATTTTTTTAATAATTTATATGAAAACTATAAATAATAATCCAACTAATATATTATAAATGAATGACTACAAGATCTGGAACATGTTTTCCACACTTTCAGGGGTTTTTTAAACTCATTGGATCATTATTTAATTCCAACCATATCTCTATGTGAAAATATGATAAAACCATCCCACAAAACTCTTTATTGGGTAACATCTATATGTAATCCATTTTGAATAATGTTGTGACTTAAGAATAATATTCCTAATGTTTAACTCATTGAACATATCCAAACTTATTTACTATAAAATATATAAAGGAATTATGTAAATGAATATTTATCCTACTAATAATTCATTATATATACATCATTAACATTTTTATATCCTTTTCATGATAATACCTCTTTTTAAATTTTGTACTAACTAATGTGACACTTTATATTTTTATTTTATCAAACATAACCTAATGTTTTTATTATATTTGGTGACATTCACATTTATTTGATTTTGATAATATTTTATTTATTGAATTTTAAATTCTATACATCCTAAAAAACCCTCATTATCCACTTAGTCATTTTTTCCCTTCAAAATATATCGAAAATATCTTCAAATGCTTTTTTTAGGTCATGTTCCCTTAATATTATTATTAGATTTTTTTATAAAATTAGTTAATTTTAGCAATGTAAGTCTGTATTGAATATGTATGATGAAGTAAGTATAAACTCAATAAATATGATGAGTATACTACCCATACAATTTGATAAATAATAGAGAAAATAATTCCTTCATGAATAAAAAATAATGAAGATTTTGTTTTGTGATCATCTATTTCAAATTAAGGGACTATTGAGTGGGTTTGTATGTTTATGAAAAGCGATATATAGAGGTTTTATATATGATAGGTTCAATGTATTGAGTAAAGGTATATAATGTTATATAGAACCATCCATGTAACATTATACATGATCAAAAATAATATTACCGATGATTATCAAATAGATTATCGGTTTTAAAGGATGAAATAAAGTTACAATTTAATTTTAGTGAAGTTCATGAAATACTGTAACATGATTATTTTATTTTAGATTATGTATAATATAAATATTGTGATCCGTTCTAGGATAATTTTAAAAAAATGGGAATTTTTTGAAGTAATTATAATTTTTGAAGTGATTGAATAAAATTTAAAATTATTTTGAGTGAACATAAAATAATTTAATGAATTATTGAATTATGAATCTACAATTGAAAATTTTCCTTAGTACCAATTTCGTATATGAGTTATTTTCCTATGATTCATATTATTAATCTAGTAGAATTCATATTGAATATCTATAATGGAATGATTCTGTATGAGTAATTATGCACTACTGTATGATTCATTTTAAATGGAAAATAATCTATTTTTGAGTGAATAATTATTTATAACAGTAATTGTGTAATACTTATGCGTCATTATGATTAGTTTACATGTTTTCATGAAATTTTTATGTGTCTTTGAATTCATTAATGATTCATTAGACTCACATTATGAGTAATTCCACGCATGGTATGAGTCATGGACATTAAGGTACTAGTTATTTGTGAGAAATTTAATTTGTGTAAAATTCTTCTGAACTTTTTAAATTTCATATTGACCTATTTAGGGGTAATATAAAGATACATATTATTAATTTTTTTCTTCTTATGAGTGACTAGCTCTTCCGTTTGTGTCAAACACTTAATTAGAATTGTGATATTTCTACTGAAAAAATATGAGTTTCCAAACTCTTTATAATAATGAGTAAATAAAAAAGGTTTATATTAAATATTTTATTTTATGTTGAAAACATCATAAATATTGTTTGATCCATTATTTATGGTTGAGATTATGAATAATAAATTGGAAGTAGATATAATACCACTTTTCCATTTTTTGGTATTTTCATATGAGAATATTTCAAAATGAATTTTGGTAATCAAAATTTCAATTTAAATTAGTTGATGATTAATTTTTATTCATAGGTTAAAATATAAATAAATAAATTTTTATTTAATATAGAAGAATAAGAAACCCATGCACCATTACCATCACAAAAAAATCAACGTTGAAGGAAATTGTGAGTAAAAATAATGATTTTGAAATTGCAGAATAAATGTTTATGTAAAATAAATATGATGATTCTTGTGATAAACATAAATTATTTAAATAACACAAAGAGTGTTTGGATTCATTATGGATAATCATGGAATGAAAAGTTAAACCTAATATTCATTTTTAGTGAATGAATATTTAATGTAATGTTCGTACTGATTTCGTAGAAGTTATAATTCTACAATGAGTGGTTCCACACTATAAGTTTTTTTCTCAATAATTTTAATTAGTTATGAAAAATTATTTTATTGTTGGTTCTTTTGTTATATGATTATAGACAATAAACTCCCAAAACTACTAAACCAAATTTATATTTTCACTACAAGGAAAAAATGACTAGAAAATAGAAAAATTTATTTTTATTAATCTTTTTGGATTTAAAAGTTATGAAAAGGTGATATGAAGATCAGATAAATATTTAGTTTATTAGTTGAATTTTCCATAAATATAAATTCTATAATATTTTAATTTATGGAAATTGTGAAAGGAAATATAATTAAATGAATTCCTTGGTATAAAATGGTGTGAAAACATATTGAGAGATGAGGTGTATCGAGAGAATATGAAGGCCTCTTCAGGAATAAATTGAATAAAGGATAATATTATTCCAAAGAATAAAACCATTTGGGTATCCAAAAATAAGAATTACAAGTTGATATATTTTTGAGAAAAATATAGTGTAGTATTTAAGATGTAGAGGAATCTATCCTTGTTCGGCTAAATAGATCCAATCATAGGAGAAGAGTAAAAGATGAAGAAACCATTACACAAACCAGTTCATATGATACCAATCATCAAAGAAGGAATATGAAAGAGAATTAGAATATTAAGTGGATATTTGATACTTATGTAAATCAATAAAAAAAATGGTTATAATTTACTATAAAATTTTATTAATAATAAATTATATCATGATTTTTTTAATAAAAACATAGAATTTGTAAAAAAAAACAATAGAAAATGGGTTGAAAGAATTCGTTAAGAACATATTAACGATGTTGAAGATTATATGATGAGTAATAAAGAGATATGATATTAATAATTTAGTGACATCTATAACTTAGTATAGATCTCATTAAAATGTTTGGGTAAATTTATTATACCATTCTAGAGAGTGAAAATTGGAAATTCTCTATAAATACCTCTCCAAATGCATAATATCATTAATATTAACATATTCAATATGGTAAAAAATAACCTATGAAATAAGGAGATATGGTACAAAATGTTCTATATATTAAAAACCTATTGTTTATGAGAAAATTATTAGTGAAGAATATATGAATTAGGGAAACCCAATTGTATAAAGAAATAGGTTTCTCTCATTAGGACCTAATAATGGAAATCCACAGTGTATGGACCTTACTTCATACTAAAAATTGAATTTTCTGTTTATGATTAAGATAAGTTAAACAATTCTATTTATATCCTAACAGTAATATGATTTTCAAAAATTAAATGTGTTATAAAATTTATTACATTAATTAAGAATTTGGTAAAATTTTAAAAATGCATGATTCACCCCCTCATTATTGTCTACCCTATGACCTAAAGGGGACTTTTAATTAGTATTAGTGCCAAGGTTTCTTATAATTGGATAATATTTTTCATCAATGGTATCTTTTATTAAATATATTTGATGTGTATATTTGATGACGCTTCATAAAACCCTTAGATAGATATTAGTGTTAATTTCTACAATAAAATCAATGGAACATCATTTTTTTGAAGATTGATATTAGTGTTAAGAAGATCATTTAATTATCTTTTAATCTGAAGATAAATTTATCTTATGAGAAGGTATCCTATACATGAGTCATTAAAATTTGAATATGAGTCAGTTTTTACTTTCCTACATGTTACAAAATTTAGTGTATGAGTCATTCGACTAAATTTATGAGTAATTTCACACTACATATGAGTCATGGAAATCAACTTACAAGTCATTTTTGTGAAAATTCATAAATATTAAAGACATTAAGTCTAGATTATATTCATACAAACTTAATTAGTAGTAATATAAATCTATATTTGAGTCATTTATATTGTGTAAGAGTGATCATGTTTTCCATACGAGTCCAACCCATAGCGGGAATTTTAATATTTTATTGAATGAAAATGTGAGTTTACAAACTATTTATTATTATTTGTAAATGAAATGGGTTGATTTTAAAGATATGTGTATTCTATAATCCCTTATAAAACTACTTTTAGTTGATGAAAAAATTATTGGTGTTGAATATGTGGCTTAGTGAAACTTGACCAAAACATGGGGTAGATTTCCCACATTAGGGCCCAACCATGTAAAAATTGAATGTTCTATATTTAATTTCCATTAGATTATTTTAGGTTGGGTATGTTTTTGGGTAGACATAAACTAATCCATTTACATACTAATATATTGAAGAGGTTCAAAAACTAAAGGGGTAAATACATTATAATATTTATTTTTAATTTTTTAATGTTTAATAGCACATAATTCACTCCCCTATCATGTGTTTATAATGGTCCTAAGGTGATTTCATTTAGAAATAAAATATATATAACTTTGGTATGTATATTTAATGAATATACTATTTTTCCCTTATCGTATATGGTATTATTTATGTTAGGATAATTTTTTTGATAAGCATTTCATTTTTAAAAATATTCAACTAATGGTGGTGAAAAAATGATGTCCTTTTATTTTAACAAATAACTCACTTAAACTACTTTATCCTATAGAAAAACATTTTATACTCATATTATTCTCAAATCATAATATAAAATACAATGAATCATATAAAATTTGTATTTAATTCATTTTCTTATTTTTTTAATTATAACGATCTTTTAACAAATTATTATCTTATCATATACAAGGAAAGAGATGAATATACATATCCATTACTTATATAAACCTAATATCGATATATTAAATTAAATTCTCATCATCAACATAGAAACTATTTGATTAATCAATCAATTGAAAACTAAAACTTCAATCAATTAAACCCTTTATTTATAGATTTAGTATACTAACAACATTGGTGAAGTATAAATCTCTTATAATAGTCCTCTCAAAACCAAAATATTAATTTCTATACCACTGATTCCTAACAATGATAATTTATAAAATTTTACAATCCCATTTAGGAATCATGAAAATTATATTACATGGAATATTTTTTTCTTCTTCATACTAACACTACTTGATTTAATTTACAGTAAAAGTCCATTAGAATAGACATTAATTAACTGAACAACTACATTTTGATATATTTGTTAAAAAATTTACCCACTTTTTCTATCAATGTATCACTAAAAACTAGACACTATATATAATTTTAATCCATAAAAAACACTTTGATAATGTAAATTATATATATTTTTATTAAATATTTATATTTTAAAAACATATCTATCAATTATAATGTATTAAATTCATAATCTACATCAGTAATTAATGGATACATCTACTTTATATAATCCATTAATATATCCAATCATATTGGATATATAATTTTTGACTAGAATTACTTAGGTTAAGTTACATTTCATGCCTTTAAAACCTTATTAGAATAATTCTTTATTTATCATAAGATTTTATAATCAACAGTTGAACAATATTGATAATTAGTTATATAGGAAGGTTATATATTTAACACCTAGAATATCTCTTACTTTAGAACCTTTATTATTTTACATGTCTTTTGAGTTTCTTATACCAATATTACCATTTTTAATATAATTAGAGGGTCTATATTCCCAGTGCCTCAATAGACCATATCATGCAAAAATGTATGAGTTACAAATAAGTCATGAATATACATTCATTTCTCATATATTTATTTTACATATAGTGTATAAATTGTTATTCACACTTCCTTTTCCCTATGATCTAATAGTTTTAATCATTGATTCCTCTATGAATCCTTCTAACATGTTCCATATTCAGACTAATAATCATACTCTCATGTGGGATTCTTGGTGATTTATATGTGTATATTTTACATGGTAAAATTAATTACGTCCTAAATATTATGGTCCACCGACCACGACAAGAGTGCACATTACATATGAGGACAACATCACCATGATAAATGTGGCCCTGAATGAAAAAATAATGATCTATGTTATAACTGAGATGGGGAGGGATGAATTAGTGATTTTCTCTTTTAATATTTTCTTAAATTTTAAAAAACCATCCACGCTTGGTATAGCAATATGAATTTTTTTAAAACAAGTGAACAATAAAAATCATAGTAATAGAAATATTTAAAATATTTACAAATCAATAAGAGTTTCTAGTACTTGGTACGAGTTTGAAATTATCTAATACCACAAAACACTTGAAAAAGATTCATTAATGTGGTTAGAAAATAGGGGAATAACTCATCACTTTCATGAAACTAAGATATACTATTAGTGTTTTTACTATCTAAAAAGAATTTGTAATAGTTTTTTTTTTGTAAAAACTATAAAAAGCAATCATCATTTGGAATCAGTTTATTGTCACTGTAATACCTGTATTTCCTTACACTTTCTGTTTGGGGAATTCAATCTATATTTTTCATTTTTTTTCTAGTGTATGGAAATAACTATATACTATATTATGCCTTTATAAACAATATAAAATAATAACTTGATCATATTATCTTATGTTCTCTATATAAATTTTTATTCTATCATGCAATATTATAATTTTTTCATCCATTACTCATTCAAACAAGTGTATTTTGTGACACAAATAATCTAATGCATAAAACATATATATGAACTTATTATGGGTTCCTTGCAACTAAATGTCATTGTAATATAACGTATAAATTCTGTTATATGAAATAATATATATATGTGGGTAGGGTTCTTGGGAACTCAATTGTCACAACCTCTATGTAAGGATTTTTACCTTCACATAAAAGATTCTAGAAAAACCAATAGGATTCATATAACATGTTCTTCATGACGCTCTTCAAGTGTGATATAAACAAGTTTGGGGCTGGTGGTTAATTATTCATTATGACCTATGAGTCTCACATTAACATATCATTGTGAAATAACATTTCAAAATGGCTCTATTTCTCTAAAATAACACAAGATATTTATCTCTTTCCAAAGTGACAATTAAATATTCTACAACATTTATTATCATTTTTTTGGTGACATTAATTCTATGAAATGTAGTGATTTACCAACTCAAATAATGTAAAATATTATCTATCATTTGGTATTCTTGAATGCCAAAGGATCTTAGAATTGAAATTCATTGAATGTGAGTTATATTTTTAGAATATTAAAAAATTCATGGTTTCAATTAATTTATGCTCGGATTATCCTCATGAACAGAATATCATGTTCTTGTGATAATAATCACATTATTTATTTATCCATAAATTAGGGATTCATTATCAACCTCATGCAACTCCGTAATATAGTTATCATATTGCTCAACCATCAATTATTCATTTAAATGGTGTTTTATGATGATTAAAACATATTAAAATATCCATGATAATAAAATAGAACTCGAATTCAAGGATGTATCATATGTACATCATGGATTGAATAACACACAAAGTACCCTGACACATGCAGTAAACCTTGTATCTGAAGGTATTAGAGAATAATGTAGCACTCTTTAGAAGGATTTGGTCTAATAATCCGATATTAATGGTCATATCAGAAACTTTTCCTAGAAGAGGACATGTACCAGATACCTATCATCCCATTTTATAGTTCCTCATGGTTTCCACTCCCTTTTATAAAAATACATTCTATGTACTTTTTGTGTCAACTGTGGGGTGAAACACCGACACACACACACACATGGGAATCACCGACCACACCACACTCATTTTATCCCATAGTCCCTATCCCATGGTAAATCATATAAAAACACTATTATAGAACCAATGTGGCCCACCTATTTCATAGAACCATACCGGCTTGTCTCATTAGTTCCCATGTGGGTACTTGATCCCCACTCCAACAATTCCACAAATGATCTAGGTAGGATGGATTCTCTAGTTTTCACTTTTTTAGTTAGCCAATAAAATAATTCCATAGATTATTCTAATGATTCTTCTATTAAAATTAATAATGAAAAATTTATATGTATTTATATTTTTTAATTCACTTCATGAATTTCATATTGAATAATATTATTTTCCCGGCCTTTAATTAATTATCTATGATTGTAAACAATGTCCCATCCATCACATATTTGTCGACTCCATGCATTACAGCCTCACTGGATCTCTTTCACCTAGTTTATCCCTACTCTCACAATTCTCCAGTTGAGCTACACATGGTGTCTTATTTCATAGTCCCTCATTTTTAATTAGTCAAAAGAAATAATTCCACTCTATATATTGTTGAATCAATCCCTAGAATTCTTAAGAAAAATAGATATATATTTATATTGATTCATTAACGTCATTAACTTCATTATTTCCATCAATAAAAAGAAATTATTTTTTGGGTCATCAATTCATTCTCAATTATTTTAAATGAGGTTTGACCATTAAATTCATCAATACCACTATGCAGGCAGGATTTTCTGACTCCCTAGAGCATGGTTTATACCTTCTCCGAAAATACAATGATTATGTATGATAGAGTGCCTTGGGTGGTTGGATGTATTTTTAATAATTCCATACCATACACTCATCATTATTCTATTATTAATCATCATAATAACATATATGTATTTATATTTTTTATATCATATATTTTATTATTTTATGAAAAAAAGATTTTCTTAGTGATCACTTATTTATCTATTGTTGTAAATAATGTTGCATCCTTGAAATTAGTCTTTGATCTCGAGGACTAGACCAAATATCATTAAAATTTTTAATGTGATTTATATACATAATAATGTTATGAAAATAACATTGACCAAAAAAGGAATCTACTTAATGAAATATTCATATAAACTGAATCTTAAATAATATTGGTCTAAAAAATTTACCCCTTTGGATTCTTTTTTCAATAAATAACTCTAAGTCATTAAAAAAATTAATTGAAGAAATGTACTATTTTCAAAAAAATCTAAGCCAACATGAGGAAAATTGATGTATTTAAAAATAATCATTAATGAATAATACAGTGTTGTTATTTAAGAATCATTTATTATGATTTTTTTGAAAATTATTCCTCACACATCAAACATTGAAAAAATTTTCCTTCATGAACAATGATTTTCAATCACCCATATTAATAAATAGTTTAAATATTTCACTTGCTAAAATAAAAGCCTACCCATTTTAATAACTCCCACTAAAAACATGATTTATCTCATAAGATAAAAAACAATCCAATTGATTGATATATGTTACCACCTTTTTCTCCACCAAGATAAAATTATCCAAAGAAAATATATACATGATATTAGATCACATATCGTAGGATTAAAGAGACAGAGGTTGTAAACCTATTATCAGCCTCAAATTAACAATTTTTTCTATTAGAAATGGTTTTGTGAAGATATCAAAAAAGATATCTATTATAGAAAAAACTCCATCATAATTTCATTATTATGAAAATTATCTTTGATGAAGTGATATATAATATCAATGGGTATGGAGTAAAAATGTTTCACAAGATTCATAGTGATATTTATAACATTTTGATTACCAGAACCCAAGAGAAGGGGTAACATCACCTAAACCAAATTTTATTCAAATTATTTCTTCATCTAAAGATATTGTGTTGCAGCTAGAGTGGAAGCTATATTATTATCCTTTACAATGATGAGAGTTATACAATTTTTATTATTTGTACTGAAAAATAAAAAATGTTTATGCAAAAATATCTCATCCTAATTTAGACTTTCTATCATCGATACTTCTTGCCCAATCAAATTAGTATAACCAAACAGATTAGTCTTTCATGCACTATCATATTTCAATCCAAAATCATATTTACCTTTGATACATGGTATGAAGTGTAATATTATAAACAACATCTTTCCCTAAATATATATGATATAATAACAATTTATTAAACTTTCAAAACTCATTAGGATCAACATTATTTCCTTATACTTATTTTGAAAACATTGTTCCCATTGAACTAGGTGTTGAAACCATCATTGAATATTTTTTTCAAAACATCATAAATAATGACATAGTATACTTATCTTGAGATAGGAAAATTTAATTCATATTTTTATAGATTCTTAATACAATAATTTTTTTTATTTCTCTAAGAATAGATTTATTATAGTGATTCTTTATCAACTTGGAAAACATCTCACATGTTTCATCATCATTCCCTAAAAATATTATGACATACAATTAAATAATCACTATGATAGAAACCTATTTATTTTCCTTTATATAGAAGTTAATATTAACTTTTAAATTTCTTATCTTCCATAATAACGTATCTATTTTATAATGATTTGATTCTAGTTTACTCTTCCACCCATACAACTCCTTTATCAACATGAACACATTCCCTTCATGTTTACCAAGAATTAATATTCACTATTGTTCAATAAAAACATATTCATTGAGCTATTTGTAAAGAAAATATTACTTGAAATACATTTAAAAAAAATTATATTTCCAATGGTCAATGTAAAAAAATAAAGCTTCTGATAGATTCCAATCATTCCATTGGAGAAAATGTCTCATCAAAATTAATTCCATCAATTGCTGAGTAATATTTGTAAACTGGTCAAGTCTTTTTTATTATGACATATCCATTAACATTCAACTTGTTTCTAAACACCGACATTTTACATATAACATTATTATTATTTGGTTTAGTTAGTAGTTCCAAAATATCATTATACTAATTTGGATCTAGTACATCATTTGTTACATTTATCCACTCTTAATGTTCTAGACATCTGTTAACATCCTTTTTCTCAACTAGTGAATATAAGTTACCATGTGAAACTAAAATTTATGTTTTTATATTTTGATGAATCGTTTATCTAAAATGATGGATAAGATCCCACTTTCATTCTGAACCTAGGATTAGATGAATTCATTTGTTCCTCATCACTTGAGATAACTATGTTAGAGTCTTCATCTATTGAATTATCAACATTATTAATACATTATAGAAATTTTTTTACATTTTTAAACAAATCCAGCATATAATCATTTTCTCCAATATATTTTAATTTCAATCAATTTTTTTTTCAGATTTTTCAATTGCATTTTCATCTACTTAGTTAAAAATATATCATGTTTCTATATTGTCACACATAGATCTTGTTCCATTTGAAGGATGACCAATAATGATCCTTTCAATACCTCTATGATCAAATTTCCAATGATTCTCACCGTTATATATTAAAATTAATAGTCTACCAAATTATATTAGGCTTCTCACCCATGGGGTTTCATTATAAAAATATCATAAAGAGACATATCATAATTTTTTTCTATAGAAACATAAATTTTTAATATAAAGTACTATTATGATATATTTCATCTAAAATTATTGGTAATTATAATGATCAATCAACATAGTTCATTAAATATTTAAAAAAATTTATTTATTCTTTCAAAAACACTATCATACATTTGTGGGTATAATATACTAAAATCATGATGAATTCTACATCTTTCTGGAGAATCTCATAATCTCACTGCTTGTATATTTTCCACCATTATATGTTTAATTTTTTATAGAATATCCAAATTCATTTTCAACACTTCTACAACAATCATATAAAATTTTTGAGCATTTGATGTAGAGTTCATGTATATAATATATAATGAGGCAACCCACCAGGGCTCACCTGGTAGGAGGAAAGTGGATCATCCACTACCCTGAGACTGCTTGCAATAGGCCACGAGATAGAGACTAGCTCTGAGAAGTTATGTCACACACATTGGAGGGGGTATCTTGTATAAATTGTATTCAAACACTGAAATAATTATCTATGAATAAAATTCATAGATAAATGTAAA